>CM056052.1:445373938-446837173 GCA_029574335.1 Rana kukunoris
GCAGAAGTGAGGCTGATATTGTGATTTGCAGCGGTAAGAACTAAACGCGAGTGTGTACTTAAAACCGGGTTTATGGCTGTAGTTACAAGTCACTCATCTACAAACTGGGTATTCAGCATATATAAACAACAAGCCACTCATGTTTAGCGTACAAAATTTTTTATCAACAATTTTTGGGTTTGCCACCATGTAACATTTTTGGAGTAAAAACATTTTTTTTTTTTTTTAAATTTTTTATGCAAAAATATGGATTATACCAAACATTTTTTTTAGAAAAAATATAAAATATTTTTCAAAACCACTAAAAATACTAAGTACACACAAGGTCATTACTACAACAGTCTCCCAATGTCACCCCGGAAACACAACAAACTTGGAAGATGCACACATTCTTGTGTGTGAGTGAGAGGGCCCAAAAATGAGGATTATATCAAATTCCACATGTGCTATCTGGCATCATGGGTGATCAATGCATGTGTTTTGTGGGTGCAAACCCTTCCCTCTTACCTGCTTGAGAAGGGAGGAAGGGGGTTACCCACAAAGCAAAGACAATCCATAACCTGTGATGGCAGATAGCACATGTGGACACACTGTGTGTGCATCTTTCTATTTTTATAAAACATTTTTTTTTGTTTGCAAGACGGATGGTGATGGGGGGGGGGCCGGGCAGGGGGATTTAGTCTTTGATACGGCCCATCATATCAATAATATTTTTGTAATTTTGTTCAATTACAACCATTGTTTGCCTCATATTTATCCATCTCTGTGCTACACTCCATAATTTGTTGGATGACAATTTGTGCACTTGCACGTGAAAAAGGTGGACTACTGGATGTGCTTGCAGCATCTTCATCCCCTATAAAAAAATAAAATAAAAATACATTAGTAATGTGCAGGCCTATCTACATCTCTTTCTCCCTGTGTGAAGCTGCGGTGACACTGACCTGTTGTGCTACTAATCTCCACCTCTCCATCATCCACAACTTCGCCTTCTTCCACAATCAATCCTTCTTCAATAACTCCTCACTCTCTTCAATAACTCCTCCTTCTTCTATAACTCCTCCTTCTTCTATAACTCCTCCTTCTTCAATAACTCCTCCTTCTTCTACAACAACTCCTTCTTCAATAACTCCTCCTTCTTCTACAACAACTCCTTCAATAACTACTCCTTCTTCTTCACCAACTCCTTCTTCTTCACCAACTCCTTCTTCTTCACCAACTCCTTCTTCTTCACCAACTCCTTCTCTTCTCACCAACTCCTTCTTCTTCACCAACTCCTTCTTCTTCACCAACTCCTTCTTCTTCACTAAATACTCCTTCCACATTTGCGTCTTCCTCATCTCTCCCTTCCACCACTCCTTCTTCTACCTGGTCCTCCTCCTCCACATGGCTAGATTTTTTCTTATGAGAGAGTTTGGGCCTCCTTGCGTCCTCCAATTTCTGTCCTGTTCTTTCCCCTAGAAATATCAGAAAACAAAAGGTATACTTATCAGCACACAGATATTTTGAGGAGGGCATTAATAAATCATAATCATTGTGTCAAAGTGTTTTATAAACTTTGGATTATTGTCTTCCGCCACCAAACCTTAACCTTTGTTTTTTCTAATGACTTCTCCCAAGCTGTGCTAATTACCCTTTTTAGCGAAGGGACACACACATGGAAGCAGGGCCGGACTGACAACTCATGGGTCCCCCGGGCAATAGAATATTAGGGGCCCCCCAGGCTTACAAATGCCCACTAAGCCAGGGTGGCAGTATAGAGGCGGGGCAGCTACAATCTCAGTCAGTAGTTTCACATCAAAAGCATGTAGGCTTTTGGACATATCAGGGACAGATGAGCTAAATTAGCAGATTTTTACATACTGTCCCTGGTTGAAATGAGCCTGGCATCTCTGATGGGGCCCCCTAGGGGCATGGGGCCCTCGGGCAGTGTCCGATTTCCTCAGTGGTCAGTCTGCCCCTGCATGGATGCCCCCTCCCTAAAAATTAGGTGTCACAGACTGTTAAAAATGAATCTCATTATGGGGGAGACACAGGTGCTCTTGAGTCCAGATGTGAATCCAGCTGCTTATTATCACTGTGTGAATGTGAATGAATCCTGTTTGTCTTTTCACATTCAAATCAGTTAGGAAATCTACATAATTTTATCCAAAATGTGTAATAACTTTTCTCTATAAATGCCAAATAGCCATGTCCTGGTGTGCTGTTCCTTAGGACATAGTATGTGGATGAAACGAGGTGATTGACCGATGTTTCTAAAGAACGATCGTCATAACTTCTTATTTGGTGTGTGTGTGTGTGTGTTTTTTTTTCATATTACAGGAAATATCCAAAAATAATTCTTCCAAAGTACAACCATTCCAACAAGGCACATGCATAAATATACATATCAAACAATGATATCACACAATTGCAAAACCCCCCCCCCCCCCACAAAAATAATACCTACTTTTATCCAGGATTTTCTTTATCTTCCGAAACTGGTGTGGCTCACGCAACTTCAAATCGGACCAGCGCTTGCGTAGCTGCTCTTTGGACCTGCTCACCCCAAAGATCTCAGTAAGCCTCTTCGCCACCTTGTCCATAATTTTGGCCTTACGGCGGTTCGGGGTGCTGTATGGGCCATAATCCCCATCATAATCCTTCCTGCGCAGGATGTGTACCATCTCCACCATCTCCTCCAAACTCATATTTGTGGCCTTGTACCGTTTGCTCCTTGAGCGTGACGTTTCCTGGTTGTGTCCCTTCCTGATCCTCATGAGCGGGTAATGCTCGCTCGTGGGACATGGCCATCTTTTCGTTCCCCACTGATAAGGGGCGTGGAAAAGAGGAGAAAAGTTCCGTCATGGGCGTGGACGAAGGCGGCGTTTCACGCATGCGCGGATGAATACATCGTGTTTACGCGGAGCTTACGCGCGCGTTAAAACGATGACATACACATATGCCGGTAACTTGCAATATGAGGCCCTGGATGTTGAAATGGGGGGGTTAAAAACGGGCCGGAGACATTGCGAACGAAGAGGGCGGCAGTATAGCTTTGCGCGGCCTATATAAGGAGATCGACGTGATTACGTCGGTTACGCGGAGATTACTCGAGCGTACGCGAGGAGCTACAGACACGAAGGTAAATTACAACATGGGATCAGCAGAGGCGTCTCAACTTTGAAACCCCATGTGGGGGTGGGGGTTTGGAATGTTGTTAGGAGCGTTTGCGCTATTTAGGTAGCTTGGGGCCACCAATGCAAGTTTTGGACAAAAATGATTGAACACATCACTACATATATATATGACAATGCTCTACCTCTTTATTTTTGTCTTGTGGATTCACATCATGCATGTATTGTTCTGTATTGTTTGGGCAGAGGTAATTAGGTTGTGTATTAGCTCCTCAATGCTGTGTGAGGTGCATGATATCTACACAATAACTAGTGGCTTCATTTTTGGAAAAATAAAAAAATTGTGGATGATTAAAGAGATGGCATGTATTTATTTTCATGTTACCAAAGGGTCTGCATGTTCCAAAAATGAATTGCACAACAATGGAGTGGAGCTGGCCAGCATTGTATCAGCAGGACACATTGGGGGTTATTTACTAAAGGGAAATCCAGTTTGCACTGCAAGTGGACTTGGAAGGGCATTCTCCATAGATGTGGAGGGGAAGATCTGAAATGAAGGGAAGCTCTGCTTATTTTATCAACCAATCAGGTGGAGGCTAAAATTGAATATATATTTTTTCTTGCATGTCCCCTTCGGGGCTACAGCGATTGCATTTCCAAGTGCACTTTCAGGCAGTGTACTTTCAAGTGCTTTTGCAGTGCTAAAGTGATTTTTTCTTTAGTAAATAACCCCCAATGTGTTTGTATACTAGTTCCACAATGATTGTACACATACATATTCAGAAAAATGATAAAGCTGAGCCATTTTTCTTGTGGGTTTTAATACATTTTTATTTGTATATTCTAGAGCATTAATCTGAACCTAGAAAAAAAAGAGAGAGATGGACCAGTTGGCTATTCAAGAAAACACACTTAAATTAATAGAAATATATAGAGAAAAGGCTAATCTATGGGATACCAGGCACCCAGCAGGCTACCCCAATAAGAACCTCAGAACAGACACTCTCACGATCTACAAGAGATAGCAACCTACATGCAGACGTGGGTTCCATCCTGCACAGCAAACATGGTGAAGGATAAAATGAGCAATCTCAGGAGCACCTATCGTAAGGTATATAAAGAGGTTAAACCAAACGATCTGGATCAGCAGCAGATGCGCAAAAGGAGCCCAGGCTGTGGTACTTCCGCGAGCTTGCATTTTTGGATGATGAACTGGAGGGGCCGGCCATCACTTTCCAATCTTCCTTCCAGCCTTCCTCCCACGCTTCCTTGCAGCGGAACTTCCCAGGATCCCCACGCCCCTGCAGAGCCAGAGGAGGGCCTGGCTGACATGGACCCAGATCTGGCGATCTTCAGTGAGGTATAGTAGTTTCATAAATATTTATTTGCTTCTAATTTGGGTTTGATTCTTGAGTTAGTATTGTTAAAATTGTAACGTTTGGACCAACAAAAAAAGGCGTGTGCAAAAAACTAGGGATCTCAGGGATGCCAACTGAGGGGTCTGAAGGACAGGCAGGTCTATTTAAATTAAGAAAACAAAAAGAGTCTAGAGCCAAATAATGTGTGTGTGTGCTTGATTGAGCAAAATATTACAACATGTCCCTTTTTTTGATACAGGAAGAGGCCAGCCAGGAGGTGGCAGCTCCTCAGGACCATGTCAGCCAGGGGGAAGGGGTGAGTGGCAGCCAGGAGGAGGCTGGGCCGAGTGGAAGTCAGCATGTCCCCAGGCTCAGCACCATAAGCCAGGTCCCTCCCCTCCAGATGAGGCGACCAGGCCAAAAGAGGCGGATGAGGCAGATGGAGGAGGAGAGCCTCAAAATGATGAGGGAGGCTGCTGAAATAATGCGGGCCCCCCTCAACCCCACAGAAGCCTTCAGTGCCTCTGTGGCTCATGAACTGAGCCGAGCGGAGGAGGATCAAAGGACCTGGCTAAGGACTTAATAAATAAGGTCATCTTTTGGATGCACAGGGGCATGCTGACCCGGGACACAGACCTCAGTGACCCAGCCCAGCCTGCTCCCCATCTTTTGCCTCCTGCTGCCACATCATCAGCACCTGCAAGGGGCCATGGATGGGCCCGTGGACGTTTCGCTGCAAGGCAGCCAGGAAGGAAGGCTGGAAGTAAGAAGAGAAGGTGATTACCTGCCTTCCAGTTCATTATTCTAAAATGTAAGCTTGTTGGAGTACCACAGCTTGGGTTTCTTTTCTCATTTGCTGCTGATTCAGATTTGATTTGTTTTGTGTCTCCTGAGATTGTTCATTTTATCCTTCATCATGTTTTGTGGAATGCACAAGTCTGCATGTAGGTTGCTATCTGATCAAGTGGTGCAGATCATGTTTATTTTAATTTATTTTCTTGCCAAAATAAATGGCTTTTTGTATTTACGTTAAAACCTTGTCTATTGTGTTTTCTACTGTGGTGATTATGCCCCAAACCTACTAAAACTACAATGTGGAATTTTGGAAGGACACAAACTCCTTGGGTGGGGGGGTAGGTTAGGAGTGACAACTTGGTAACCCATGGAAAAAAAAAGCAACAAAAACAACAAAAAAATGCATTGAAAAAAAAGTACAACAAATCCAAAAAAATGCATTGAAAAAAATGATCAAACAAAATAAAATAAAAAAGCATTGAAAAAAAGGTACAAAAAATCCAAAAAATGCCTTAAAAAAAAATGATCAAACAAAATAAAATAAAAATGCATTGAAAAAAAGGTACAAAAAAAAAATCCAAAAAAATGCATTGAAAAAAATGATCAAAAAAAATAAATAAAAATGCATTGAAAAAAAGGTACAAAAAATCCAAAAAAATGCATTGAAAAAATTGTTCTAAAAGAATAAAGAAAAACATTGAAAAAAAAGGTACAAAATAAACAAAAAAATGCATTTAAAAAATAGATCCAAATAAAAATTATAGTCATGTGGAGGAAAGCTCAAAACAATTAGGAGATGCAGCAAAAAAAATAATTATAAAAAGACAACGCGATATACTACAATCAAACTTTGCTAGATTGGGACAACTCAGTCTATATAAATGGCATCAGCAATAGAACAGCTTGATTATAGCAAGAGAACGAAGAAAGGCAATAAACGATACAATATAGATAGTTACAATGACGAATGTGCCAACTCACAAACAAACACGAGGTTTACCTGAACGAGCGCTCCCGTCCCCTCCTTTTGTCTGAGCATCGCGCGCGATTTTGGTCCGATGGTTTGGTGTACTAACCAGCGGACATATCCGACGGACAGGTTTGCAGCGGACAGATTTCAAAGCATGCGTTGTAATATGTCGGGTGGAGAAATATGTCCGCTAGCCCATACACACGAGCGGAGAGGTCTGCTGAAACGGTCCATCCGACCGGTTTCAGCGGACATATCCCCTCGTGTGTACGCCGCCTTAGAGTAGACATTTCAGGAACTTTAAAGCTAGGGTGGTGACATCACGATCTTCACCTTGTCCAGTCAAGGAACTCTTTGCATTCATTAAAAAAAAAAAAAAATCGAAGTAATCTCTGCATAGTACCGGTCCCAAGTGAGTGACGACCTGTGTTCACTTAGCCGCAGGCCAACCGATTGGTGCGGGTCCCAGAAGTTATGGGAGATCACTAAAGTAGTGGTGCCCCACTACAGTACTTTCAGTCTTCTAGAGCAGAAGTTTCCAAACTTTCTACACAAAGGGCCAGTTTACTGTCCTTCACACTTAAGTGGGGCCGGACTAAAGCCAGTGAGAGTAGAAAAATATCCTGGTGCCCAGTGGGAGTAAACAATGCCCTATGTTTGGTGTCAGTGGAAGGAATTTGTGCCCTTATATTGGTGTCAGTGGGAGGAATTCTGCCCCATTGTTGTCAACGGAAGGAATTTTGCCCCATCACTGGTGTCAGAGGGAGCAATTCTGCCCCATCACCAGTGTCAGAGGGAACAATTCTGCCCCATCACCGGTGTCGGTGGGAGAATTTCTGCCCCATCACTGGTATCAGAGGTTTTCTGCCCCATCACCGTGTCAGAAGGAGCATTTCTGCCCCATCACCGGTGTCAGAGAGCATTTTCTGCCCATCACCGGTATCAGGAGGGAGCATTTCTGCCCCATCACCGGTGTCAGAAGGAGCATTTCTGCCCCATCACGGTGTCAGAGGGAGCATTTTCTCTCCACGCGTCATCACCGGTATCAGAGCAGGCCCATTTCTGCATCCGGTGATGCAGGCGTGAGCAGGTAGGGACAGGTATCGGTAGAGAGGGAGCATTGGTATCACAAGGTGTCAGAAGGACATTTCTGCCCCGCCGGTGTCAGAGAGCATGTCTCCATCATCACATCACCGGTGTCAGAGGGAGCATTTCTGCCCCATCACCGGTGTCAGAGGGAGCATTTCTGCCCACCATCACGTGGTGTCAGGAGGGAGCAATTTCTCCGCCAGAGCAGCACATCATTGCCCCATCACCGAGTGGTGCGCCCCCATCATCGTGTAGGGGAGCATTTCTGCCCTACCGTGGTCAGTTGGAGCATTTCTGACCATCAGGTGTGTCATTGGGGACGCCCCAGTCACCGGTTCCAGTGGGAGCATTTGCGGCCTGCCACCATCACGGTGTCAGTGGGAGCATTTCGCTTTTTTCTGCCCATCACCGGTGTCAGAGGGAGCATTTCTGCCCCATCACCGGTGTCAGGGGAGCATTTCTGCCCCATCACCGGTGTCAGTGGGAGCATTTCTGCCCACATCACCGGTGTCAGTGGAGGGCATTTCTGCCCCATCACCGGTGTCAGTGGGAGCATTTCTGCCCCATCACCGGTGTCAGGGAGCATTTCTGCCCCATCACCGTGTCAGTGTTTCTGCCCCATCACGGTGTCAGTGGGAGCATTTCTGCTTTCTCCCCATCACCGGTGTCAGTGGGAGCATTTCTTCTGCCCATCACCGGTGTCAGTGGAGCATTTCTGTTTTCTGCCTGCCCATCACCGGTGTCAGTGGGAGCATTTCTGCCCCCATCACCGGTGTCAGTGGGAGCATTTCTGCCCCCAGTCACCGTGTCAGTGGAGCATTTCTTTCTGTCCCCGTCTCGTGTCAGTGGGAGCATTTCTGCCCCATCAACCGGTGTCAGTGGGGAGCATTTCTCATTTCTGCCCCATCACGGTGTCAGGGAGCATTTCTGCCCCAGTGTCAGGGGAGCATTTCTGCCCCATCACCGGTGTCAGTGGGAGCATTTCTGCCCCATCACCGTGTCAGTGGGAGCATTTCTGCCCCATCACCGGTGTCAGTGGGAGCATTTTTCTGCCCCATCACCGGTGGTCAGTGGGAGCATTTCTGCCCCATCACGGTGTCAGTGGGAGCATTTCTGCCCCATCACCGGTGTCAGTGGGAGCATTTCTGCCCCATCACCGGTGTCAGTGGGAGCATTTCTGCCCCATCACCGGTGTCAGTGGGAGCATTTCTGCCCATCACCGGTGTCAGTGGGAGCATTTCTGCCCCATCACCGGTGTGTCAGTGGGAGCATTTCTGCCCCATCACGGTGTCAGTGGGAGCATTTCTTTCTGCCCCATCATCACGGTGTCAGTGGGAGCATTTCTGCCCCATCACACTGTTGTCAGTGGGAGCATTTCTTTCTGCCCCATCATCGTGTCAGTGGGAGCATTTCTGCCCCATCACCGTGTCAGTGGGAGCATTTCTGCCCATCACCGGTGTCAGTGGAGCATTTCTGCCCCATCACCGGTGCAGTGTCAGTTCTGGGAGCATTCTGCCCCATCACCGGTGTCAGTGGGAGCATTTCTGCCCCCATCACTTGGGTCAGTGGGAGCATTTCTGCCCCATCACTGGTGTCAGTGGGAGCATTTCTGCCCCATTGCTGATGTCAGTGGGAGCAATACTGCCCCATCACTGGTGTCAGTGGGAGCATTTCTGTCCCATCACTGGTGTCAGTGGGAACATTTCTGTCCCATTGCTGATGTCAGTGGGAGAAAATATGCCCCATTGCTGGTATCAGTAGAAGAAATTCTGCCCCATTGCTGGTGTCAGTGGGAGGAAATCTGCCCCATTGCTGGTGTCAGAGGGAAAAATTCTGCCTCATCATTGTTGTCAGTGGGAGGAATTATACCCCTTTGTTGGTGTCAGTGGATTGAAAGTGCCCCATCGTTGTCAGTGGGAGGAATAGTGCCCCTTGGTGGGGTCCGTGCATGGAAAGTCCCCCAACGGCCGTATAAAGGCAAACAAAGAACCAAAGTTTGGAAAACGCTGTTCTAGAGGGATCCAACAAGCACATTCTGTACATTACATGCTTCCATCGGTTCAAGCTGGATCAACGTCACCAAGTAAAAATATTCATACCTGGAATTTTGCTTTAAAAAACAAACTACACTAGTAAATGTTTCTTTATACACAAACATCTTTCCTGGTCCTAATGAGAGAGTCTGATCCTTCAGATAATAAATGATTTCTGGAATATTTATTTACAGTCCCTCAATATCCTGTGCACAAAGGCAAAAATGCATTCAATGTGCCATTAAGGAAATTCCTTAAAATAGCCAAACCGTAATGCCCCAGACATGTAAATTATCCAAACTTACAACATTCCACAACAAACGTCATTACGACTCTTACCAGACGCAGGCTGAGCAGTATGTAGAGAGTGCTGTGTATGATTTACCTGCTACCTTTTATATACTGCTGATCCTTATACTGTCTTCAAGTTCAGGGTTTTGCCTACTTACCACCTTACCTTTATAAAAAAAATGGTATATGTGACTTGGGGCTCTTTCACACGCCAGCGGACCTGAACGGGCGCTCTGTGCTCCTCTATGGACCCATGCACGCTGACATCCGACCCGCCAAAGTGTGACAGAGGAAAATCCAATTTTTTGCTATTTAGCACTTTGCTACTTTAACTGGTAATCACATGGTCATGGTCTGTTGGGATCTGTCTCTATTAACTTTGCACATCTACTCTTTGCAATATTTGCAATATTGCAATAATTCGATGCATGCGGGAGATTTATGTCCGCTGGTTAGGCGTACTGTCCTACGGCATGCCTTGAAATTTGTCTGATGGAAAAACATGTCCGCTAGGCCGTACACACGATCGGATATGTCCGCTGAAACGGTCCGTCGGACCAGTTTCAGCGGACATGTTCGATCGTGTGTACGCGGCCTGAGTGCGATGATCAGTGGGAAGAAAGCTTCTTACATATGTGGCCAGTGGGTAAAATCTGATAGCTAGAAAGATCATTGGTGTCAGTGATTACTCATCTGAGACAGAAGTTGTCCCTCGCTCAAGGAAGCCCTAGCAACCTCTGGAGGAACTTTGGATTTCTCGTAACTGTCTAAGAAAGCCTGCCATAAATGTAGCACTCATCAAAAGTCTCCTGCTGGTAGAACACGCACAAGTGACTTATTACCTTTTACTCCAGATGATGTCACCTTTCTGCAGCTAATCCCGCAAAACAAGTCTTTTCTTGTTCTGTCTGTTTCAAGCTCAATAAAGTTCAAAGCTCCACACCACAATGTGCTGAGTAATGAAAATAGAGAGACAACTATCTAAGAATTTCGCATACAATGTACAAAATATTGCTTGTGAGCGGCATGAATCATCTTTTAAAGATCTCACTGTTAGATAAGACTGCCCAATCTGCCTTCATGGCTGGACAAAAGCTGACCATGTAGTTACATAGTTAGTCAGGTTGACAAAAAGACACAAGTCTAGTACAACCAATGAAAAAAACAATACAGTCCCATATACCAGTGTTCGACAAACACCGGGCGCCAGGTCGCAATTGCGACTAGAATTAGCGACCTGACGCCTGTGTCTCTGTGCGCCCCCACCTCCTCCGCCGCGCGATCACGTCGGGCCACGCCGGCCGGTAATTCCGTGGCTTTGCTGCCTTCTGCAGGCCTATGCTTACTTCTGTGATCTGGCATCATTAATGGAGCTCCCCTGTCTGTTTTTCACTGCCATCTCCCCCCTAATTAGAATACACAAACATTATATATATTTTTTATTCTAACACCCTAGAGAATCACATGTGTGGTTTGAACACAGATTTCATATGCGGGTGCTACTCACATATGCGTTCGCTTCTGCGCGCCAGCTCGGCGGGACGGGCGCGTTCCTAGCTCCTAACTTTTTTAGCTGGCTCCTAGATTCCAAGCAAATTTGTCAAGCCCTGCCATATACACAATCCTATACCCACAGTTGATCCAGAGGAAGGCGAAAAACCCCAGCAAAGCATGATCCAATTTGCTTCAGCAGGGAAAAAAAAAATTCTTCCTGATCCCCAGAAAGGCAATCGGATTTTCCCCGGATCAACTTTACCTATAAAAGGTGAGTACCCAGTTATATTATGTACATTGAGGAAAGAATCCAGGGCTTTTTAAAGCAATCTAGTGAGCTGACCAGAACCACCTCTGGAGGCAGTCTATTCCACATTTCCACAGCTCTTACTGTAAAGAAACCTTCCATATTTGGAGAGGAAATCTCTTTACTTCCAGACGTAAAGAGTGCCCCCTTGTCCTTTGAAGACCATAAAGTGATTAACTCAACACGTCACTATATGGACTACTTATATATTTGTACATGTTGATTATATCCCCCCTTAATCTCCTCTCTCGAGAGAATAAATTCAATTACCGGCGGGCGTGGATGCCCAGACACAATTTTTTTGTCGCAATTGCGACCTGGCGCCCGGATATTAACGACCCCTGGAATAGAGGAGGTGATTTTGGTGTTTAAAGCTGAATTATAGGTATATACATTTTTAGAGTTACATTATCTACCCTGGACCAATGTAAGCATTGTTTGTGCCATACCTATGGGATCCCTGTGAGAGCTGGAAATCATTGTAGAGGGCAACACTACTACAGTGATGGCTGCTAGCTTCTGGGTCGTCCTATGTCCCAAGTTGGCTGCCCTGTTGCCAATGCTTACTGAACACAGGAGGTTGTCTGCTTGGCACTGGTGCCAATCTCATTGAATGTAATGTTCTCTCTGATTGGACAAGGTGGAGATTGTGATGGCATTGTCCCACCTTGTCCAATCAGAGAGAACATTACATTCATTAAGAAAATCCAAAGTGTTCTTTGAATGACACTCATAGAAAAAGCAAAGAACCTCCTATGTTCACTAACAAGCAGGGCAACTGCTTGCACAGGACATGGAAGACAGAGGCCTACTACAGTGATTTTCAGCTTCCACGGGGGATCGGCCAGATATAGCACATTCATACAATGAGCCAAGCTTCTGGGCCCTATGTCCCAAGTTGGCTGCCCTGCTGCTTACTGAGCACATGAGGTTGTCTGCTTTGCACGGGCACCATTCTTATTGAATGTAATGTGTTCTCTGATAAGACAAGGTGGAGATTGTAATGGCACTGCCCCACCTCTTCACCTTGTCCAATCAGAGAACCCTTTGCATTCATTGAGAACATTAAAAGTGTTCTCTGAATGGCGCTCAAGGAAAAGCAAGCAACCTCCTATGTTCACTAACAAACAGAGCAACTGCTTGGCACAGGACCTGGTAGAAAGAGGCCTACTACAGCTTTCAGCTTCCACAGGGATCAGCCAGATATTGCACATGCATACTTACAATAATCCAAAGCAGAAAAATATAACTAATGTAGAAATTGCCATACATAAATTATAACAATACCCACTTCCGACCACCTCATCCTCACTTCTTCCACCGCTGCAAAACACCTGGCGATCTGGGGCATGGAGAAGCATGTGAACCCCTTCTTATGTAACCAATCATGATGAAGGGTGATAACAACATTACAACCCCCAACAGGTATTTTGATGGTGGCTGTGATAAAGGAAGGAACAGTGGGGGAGCCAGACCCTGTCACGTTTGCCTAAATGGGCCAGGTGACAGGATGTCTTCAAGTGTTCCTCACCTCAGCGCGGCCATCTGGACCTGTTGTCTGCACCTCCATCTCCCTATAAACAAAATGCAGACCTCACACTCTTATTTTGAAATATATTTCTGGAAGACAAAGTGGTTACAGTTCCCAGAGAATCAGGGACACAGAGTTGAGTGTATATTACTCAATACATCGCCTCAAGACGGTTTTCCCGATGATATGCACTTTCCCTGCTGTTTCTGTAGTCTGTACTTCCTTGAAAAACAACAACAAATACATCAACTACAATGCAAAGAAAATACAATACTAGTCTGTCAGCCTGCATGACAACATGTTTATGAACTCGCCCTGACCACAAACATCATAGAACTTCTGAAGATAACGCTGTGTGACCTTCACTCCTTTCATCTACAATCGGTTTAGCATAATTTCTCGTCAAGTCTTCCTCCAGTTTGTTTTCTTTCAAATGCAGTGAAAAAATGGCTGATCAAAGAATAATTGGAGCTTCCCGAGGCTTCTATTTAGCATGAGGGAAAACTCTTTCATTGCAGGACAATTTACACATTTGTATATTTTCTTATTTTTAACCAGGTATCGCCCTACGTAAATCTGCCTGTATAAATCCATTATGTGTGTGGGAGCTCCTAATTTAGGGTGACCAGACATCCCCAGTTTCAGGGGACAGTTCCCTGATTGAGGACACTGTTCCTGGACCAAGTCTGTCCCTGGTTTTGTCCCCAGATTGGATTTAATAAGGGGCAAGGGCAATTTCAATTCAAGACAGTCAGTGCAGAATTAAAAAATAAAAATAAAATAGAATTACACCCCCGCTCCTCCCCGTGCCTACTAGCATAGGGGGGTTGTATTTTTCCCATTATCTGTGCCCCTTTTTGATGATCATGTGCTGGTCGGAGTGGAGGAAATATTTCTTCAGTTTCGGACGCATGCCCATTTAGCTTCGCTCACATGTTCTTCTGCCTTGGCACAAATCTTGGTCAGCCACCTGCCTATCTCCTTGCCTTCCCTGGGGAAGTGATCTTCCTCCGCTCCCCATCCAGTAGTAGCCGGGGCACGAAGAGTAAGACTTGAGAGGCTGTGAGGCGGGTGGCGACGGGCAGAGAGTCGCTGATTGTTGCCATTACTAGTAAACAAAAAATATGTCCACGGATTTCATTTTTAAAATCTAGTCACCTTATCCTAATTACCTTCTTTTTACGGAACATACACCTACATATACTTATATAGGCTATGACAACCGCAGGATATTACTGTATGGAAATTCCCTCTCCGTACGTAGTAATGCTGTGTCTTCGACATACACCAAACTTCTGGATAACGCCATATTACCTGGACACTTTTTCCTCATAGAGGTGTATGTCATTTATCGTATCTACAGAGTGACCTAGAGAGGAACTACAATCTTCCCACCGCCTCATTTTTTTACCTCTCTGACTTTCAGGGGTTTTTTTTTTAACGCTAAAGCAGTGTTTTTCAACTCCAGTCCTCAAAGCACACCAACAGGTCAAGTTTTCAGGATTTCCCTCAGATGAAATGGCTGTGGTGATTATTAAGCCCTGGTTCACACTGGGCTGCGGGAGTGAAATCGCGCGATTTCAGCTGAAATCGCACAATTTCACTCCCTCTGGCAGTCCCGATTTTGGCGCGATTTAGGAGACATGTGCAGGTTTCTGCACAGATGTCAATGTAAATCGCATCCTGAAATCGCAAAAAGTAGTACAGGAACTACTTTTTGAAATCAGTGCAGCGCCGCAGATGCGGCGTCGCACCGATTAGGACGGTGTCATTGCCGGCAATTGCCGCCGATTTGAGATGCGATTTCACATGTGAAATCGCATCTCAAATCGAACTAAATCGTACCCAGTGTGAACCTAGGCTAATGCCACGTACACACGATCATTTTTTGTGATGAAAAAAAACGACGTTTTCTGTGAAGTAAAAAAACGACGTTTTTGAAACGTCACTTTTCAAAGACGATGTTGCATACACACCATCGTTTTTTCACAAAAAGCGAGGTTACGTTCACCACTCTTTTCCATTGAAGCTCGCTTCATAACTAGCTTCTGGGAATGTGCGGGTTGAAAAACGTTGTTTTAACCACTTGCCGACCAGCCGCCGCAGTAATACGGCG
This sequence comes from Rana kukunoris, assembly GCA_029574335.1. Taxonomy (NCBI): domain Eukaryota; kingdom Metazoa; phylum Chordata; class Amphibia; order Anura; family Ranidae; genus Rana; species Rana kukunoris. Next base: position 445,389,039 of record CM056052.1, read on the forward strand.
GCAGGTCGGCACGGGTGCGCGAGAGCCCGTAGCTCTACGTCGCGCCTTTCGCGGCCACTAGGGGGCGCGTGCGCGCCGCCGGCGGCCCGCGCGCGCGCGCGCCCCCCACTCGCCCCCGAGTCCCGTGCGTGTGCCCGGCGGGCGCGATCGCCGCGCCGGGCACACGCGATCGCTCGTTACAGAGCGGGGAACGGGAGCTGTGTGTGAAAACACACAGCGCTCGTTCCTGTCAGCGGGGGAAACGCTGATTTTCTGTTCATAACAATGTATGAACAGAAGATCAGTGATTCCCCCTAGTGAGGCCACCCCCCCCCCATACAGTTAGAACACAAATAGGAACACACTTAACCCCTTCCCCGCCCCCTAGTGTTAACCCCTTCACTGCCAATGGCATTTTTATAGTAATCCAATGCATTTTTATAGCATTGATCGCTAAAAAAATGCCAATGGTCCCAAAAATGTGTCAAAAGTGTCCGAAGTGTCCGCCATAATATCGCAGTACCGAAAAAAAAAAAACGCTGATCGCCGCCATTACTAGTAAAAAAAAAAATAATAATAAAAATGCCATAAAACTACCCCCTATTTTGTAAACGCTATAACTTTTGCGCAAACCAATCAATAATCGCTAATTGCGATTTTTTTTTACGAAAAATATGTAGAAGAATACGTATCGGCCTAAACTGAGGAAAAAAATATTTTTTTATATATTTTTTTGGATATTTATTATAGAAAAAAGTAAAAAATATTGCATTTTTTTCAAAATAGTCGCTCTGTTTTTGTTTATAGCGCAAAAAATAAAAACCGCAGAGATGATCAAATACCACCAAAAGAAAGCTCTATTTGTGGGAAAAAAAGGACGCCAATTTTGTTTGGGAGCCACGTCGCACGACCGCGCAATTGTCAGTTAAAGCGACGCAGCGCCGAATCTCAAAAAGTGCTCTGGTCTTTGGACAGCAATATGGTCCGGGGCTGAAGTGGTTAAACGACGTTTTTGCTACACACGGTGACTTTTTGTGAAACAAAAAACGACGTTTTGAAAAACGACACAAAAAATTCAAGCATGTTGGAATTTTTTTTTGGTCGTTTTTTTTAAGACAAAAAACAACGTTTTGCCCACACACGATCAATTTAAATGACGTTTTAAAAAACGTTGTTTTTTTTTATCGCAAAAAACGACCGTGTGTACGCGGCATTAGGCAGTGAAACTGATCAAATCACCTGTGCAAAATAATGGAAAGCCTGAAAACATGACCTGTTGGCGTGCCTTGAGGACTGGAGTTGAAAAACACTGCGCTAAAGCACATGAAAAACGCCCCAGTGTGAAAGGGGTCTAACTTCAGCTTGTTCAATTAGGCATTGACAAAAAAAACCTGGAAGTGAATTGGTTTCTATGCAGAGCTGCACCAAATTTGTTGTGCTCTCCAGTTTAAGTAAACTAACCCCCATTGTCCTTTTAAGGCCCTTTTACACTGGGCGCAGGAGGTACGCTGGCGGTATAGCGGTGCCATTTTTAGCGCAGCTATACTGTCGTTTTTACCGCGATAGTCAGCTGCTAGCGGTGCGGTTTTAACCTCCGCTAGCGGCCGAAAAAGAAGGTATAATACCGCCAGCCAGGGGACAATATCCGGGCGCCAGTCGTAATTGCGACAAGAAATTGTGACCTGGCGCCCGCTGGTAATTGAGGCGATCGTGCGACGGGGGAGGTGGGGGTACACGGAGGCACAGGTGCCTCCAGGGGTGGGTGTCTCCGTGCGCCCACGCGATCACGCAACAGCCGGTAATTGAGGCCGCGGCTTTGCGGCCTTGTGAAGTCCCAAGCTTCCTTCTGTGACCTGGCGCCATCTGGTGGTGGCTGTTGGCATTACAAGTAAAACCAGTGCTAATGTGTAATTTCTCACTGTTTTCACTGCCATCTCCTTCCCTCTAATTAGAACCCCCAAACATTATATATATTTTTTATTCTAACACCCTAGAGAATAAAATGGCGATCAGTGCAATACTTTCTGTCATGCCGTATTTGTGCAACGGTCTTACAAGCACACTTTTTTGGGAAAAAAATACACTTTTTTTCATTAAAAAAATAAGACAACAGTAAAGTTATCCCAATTTTTTTTATTTTTTTATACCCAACATGTCACGCTTCAAAATTGCGTCCGCTCGTGGAATGCCGACAAACTTTTACCCTTTAAAATCTCCATAGGCGACGTTTAAAAAAATACTACAGGTTGCATGTTTTGAGTTACAGAGGGGGTCTAGGGCTAGAATTATTGCTCTCGCGCTCTAATGATCGAGGCGATACCTCACGTGTGGTTTGAATACCGTTTACATATGCAGGTGCTACTCACGTATGTGTTCGCTTTGGTGTGCAAGCTCATCGGGACGGGCGCCTTCGGGCTTTCACACTGAAAACTGCAGGGCAGGATTTTTTCAGGTGGTATTTATGCACTATTTTTAGTGCTATACCGCTTGAAAAAGTGTTAGTGTGAAAAGGGCTTAAGATACTCAAAAAATGGGGTGCAGCTTGAATAAGCATGCATGTTCTGAGCTACCTCAAGCACACGGATGGACTGCTGAGCACACAAACATTTCAGCCCAGCTAGGCCAAGCAGCCACGTTTGTTTCTATGGAGGAGAAGCGATAAGTAGGACTAGCAGAGGTTCCTGGTATGCGTTCCTGCATACAACACAGGCAAAGGCTTTTATAGAGGAAAGTATTAGCCATTTTAGTTCAAACATTTTTGGTAACTGCAATTACATTTAAATAATTCATAGCATTAAACCTGTACAAGCTGTATATGAAGATTTATGGCACAATTTCTCCAGATTCCATCAGAAAGAAAGCTGCCGATAAAACTAACAGAAGCAATTACGGTACTTTGTAAAAAAAAAAAAAAAAAAAAAGTACCTTAAAAATAATTTCATGCCTGCAGAATCACTTTAGGCACAAGAAGGTCTGGTAAAATTGAGTTCATACATATTATTTGAAGCTAGGAGTTTTTAACCGATTCCAGCCCGATAGCTGTACCAAAAGAGAAGAAACCGTGGGAACTAAACAAGGATTAATTTATGTCTAGATGCCATTAACAGAAACCGCTTAGCCTCAAGGGGGCTGTGAGCAATCAATCACCAGCCGTGATACAACTCCTGAGGATGGAAATCACCAAACTTCTACTTCTCATTACTATACAGTCAAGTGTCAATTTCACAGAAAACCTGTATTAAGAGATATACAAGGCACGCTCTCTCTGTCTGGAAATGCTAGTTCCCTGGCAGACGTGTTACTATACTTAAAGGGTCACTAAAGGATTTTTTTTTTTTAGCTAAATAGCTTCCTTTACCTTACTGCAATCCTGGTTTCATGTCCTCATTGTTCGTTTTTGCTATGATGTTGCTGTAATCCTTCTCTGTTCTGCTCACTTCCTGGTTGTCTGTTTCCTTATGAAAAAAGTAGGGTTGTCCAGATACCGATACTAGTATCGGTATCGGGACCGATACAGAGTATTTGCGGGAGTACTTGTACTCGCGCAAATGCTCCCGATGCCTAAATAGAATACTTTTTTTGTATTTATCAACATGTTCTGTGAAAATTCTTTGAGTTTTTTACTACTGCGTGACAAGAAAATAAATAATTTTTATTCATTTTTACTCATTTTTATTCTTTTATAATGTCTTGATTTAGAGTTCTTCATAATTCTAAAGAAAATATCCTTAGTCTGTATTGTGGTTTGAAAACTGTCACATGACATTTAAAAAAAGTATCGGTGAGTACATGAAAAAAAGTATCGGTACTTGTACTCGGTCCTAAAAAAGTGGTATCGGGACAACCCTAGAAAAAAGTACTGGGAGCTTCTCTCTGTCGTCTCTAATCAAAGAGGTGTGATTACTGTGTGTCTAAAACCCCTCAGAACCAATCAGTTTCATTTTAAAAACAAACACTGCCCTGTATTGGCTCTGTGTCTCTGTCCTTCACAGAAGCATGAAACTAGAAATCTCATGACAGCTTTTCACTGTGGTCCAAGCTGTCATTACTGTGTGTCTAAAACTCTTCAGAACCAATCAGATTAATTTTAAAAACAAAACACTGCCCTGTATTTGTTTGTTTTTGTTCTGTGTTTCTCTCTACTTCACAAACACATGAAACCAGTATAAAAACAAAACTGAAACTGCAGGCACATTATATGATTGATTTTTATCCATTTTTAAAAGGAATCAGTTAACTATTATGTCTCTATACCCTGTAAACAGTAATTTCAGCAAAAAAAAAAAATTCTTTACAACTCCTTTAAATCATTTTCAAAAAGTTGGACACATACCCTCTGATCCGTCCTTCAACCAAATTCAATACGATTAACCATTACCAAATATGGCCATACCATAACAAACACATACAAGCTCATTTTAAAAGCAATGCTAGGAAATACGTTATGGCAATCAGTGAGCTAAGGTTACCTTAAAGGGGTTGTAAAGGTAAAAAAAAATGTTTTCCTAAATAGCTTCCTTTACCTTAGTGCAGTCCTCCTTCACTTACCTCATCCTTCCATTTTGCTTTTAAATGTCCTTATTTCTTCTGAAAAATCCTCACTTCCTGTTCTTCTGTCTGCAACTCCACACAGTAATGCAAGGCTTTTTCCCTGGCGTGGAGTGTCGTGCTTGCCCCCTACCTTGAGGAGGGCTAGCAGGAGAGTAAGGACGCCCACTAACTCACGGTCCTTTCTCTATCTGCAACGTAGAGAGCGTCCTGACACTCCTGTAGTCCAAAGGGAGGGGGCGAGCACGACACTCCACACTACACTGCGTGTAGATAAAGACAGAAGAACAGGAAGTGAGGATTTCTCAGAAGAAATAAGGACATTTTAAAAGCAAAATGGAAGGATGAGGTAAGTGAAGGACGACTGCACTAAGGTAAAAGAAGCTATTTAGGAAAACAAAAAATTGTACCTTTACAACCCCTTTAATACAAGTTTTGTGTCCCCCCCCCCTCTCTCCCCCCCCCGGCGCCCAGTCTTTACCTTACTACACTAACAGTAGGCAGGAGTATATTCGATTTGAAATGCAGTTCAGGGGGTGTTCCAGCATCACAAGCAAGCACACTCCAGGATCACAAGATTACTAATAAAAAGGACTAGTGAGCAGGTAGGCTGTATCCCATGTATAGATGGAGTTAACCTTTAATATCGTAGCACAAGGTGCAATATCTCTTTCCAGCCAACCAGATTTCGTTTAGCTGTGTGTGAAATCTGGGTTAGAACACTTTCCACAAGTCACAACATTCCTAAATAAACCCAATATTCGGAAGATCTATGTTCTGTGATTCATCTGACCTGATAACCTCCACACAATCTATGCAACTTCTGTGATAAAGTGTAATAATCATACACAATGTGCCCCGCCATGTCCTATAAACAAACACTCTGGGCCAGATCCACGTACCGGCCGCGTCGGCGTAGCGTATGCCATTTACACTACGCCCCCGCAACCTAAATGAGCAAGTGCCGTATTCTCAAAGCACTTGCTCCGTAAGTTGTGGCGGCGTAGTGTAAATGGCCCGGCGTATCCCTGCGTAAATGAAAGGGGGCGGCTTGTATTTAAATTAAGCGCGCCCCCGCGTCGATCGAACTGCGCATGCGCCGGCCGGGAAAAAAGCCCAGTGCGCATGCTCCAGCTCACGTCGGAAAACGTCGATGAAACCGACGTGAAAAGGACGTGAAAAGGACGTGATCGTCACTTACGCAATGCCCTATTCACGAACGAGTTAGTTAAACGACGGAAAAAGACGACGCTGTCCCGACGCCATACTTAACATGGCATACGACGGACCTTCGTAAACATACCCCTCATATAGCAGGGGTAAGTTTACACTTACGGAAACGAGGTAAACGAGGACGAGGCGGCGCAAAAACATTCGGGAATCGGCGTATCAGGCTCATTTGCATAGGCAAATGAGAAAACTACGTAAAAGCCACCTAGCGGCGGCGCAACATTACACTTAAGATCCGACGGTGTAAGTGACTTACGCCAGTCGGATCTTAGTGTAAAACCGGCGTATCTTGTTTTGTGAATACAAAACAATGATACGCCGGCGGGATTTTCGAATTACGCCGGTGTATCTGCAGATACGCCGGCGTAATTCTTTTGTAAATCTGGCCCTCTACCTTTAAGCTTAGTAACCACAACCTCACCCAGTCTGTCCCAGAGGTGAGGTGGAAGGACACCATTCATTTGCAACCTTCTTCCAGACTGGAAATGTTCTGTAGGCTTTACCAAAGACGACTGCCATCGAAAGCCCACAATCCACCCATCTCTGTGGTTCCAGATGCTGGCCGATGGAAATTGTCAATGCTCCCTACATGGAATGAACAAACAAGTTGGCTGCATTCCCAATGACATCAGCCTTTACAAAGCTGATATTATTTTAGGACAAGATCACAGTAGAGTCCAACTAGACCAAGAGTCACCCTAGAGTGAGACTTGGTCTGGGTGAAATCTTCTGTGATCTAGTGTGTGACTTGGTCTGATCTAGTGTGTGACTTGGTCTGATCTAGTGTGCGACTTGGTCTGATCTAGTGTGTGACTTGGTCTGATCTAGTGTGTGACTTGGTCTGATCTAGTGTGCGACTTGGTCTGATCTAGTGTGCGACTTGGTCTGATCTAGTGTGCGACTTGGTCTGATCTAGTGTGCGACTTGGTCTGATCTAGTGTGCGACTTGGTCTGATCTAGTGTGCGACTTGGTCTGATCTAGTGTGCGACTTGGTCTGATCTAGTGTGCGACTTGGTCTGATCTAGTGTGCGACTTGGTCTGATCTAGTGTGCGACTTGGTCTGATCTAGTGTGCGACTTGGTCTGATCTAGTGTGCGACTTGGTCTGATCTAGTGTGCGACTTGGTCTGATCTAGTGTGTGACTTGGTCTGATCTAGTGTGTGACTTGGTCTGATCTAGTGTGTGACTTGGTCTGATCTAGTGTGTGACTTGGTCTGATCTAGTATGTAACTTGTAACAGGAAAGAATTGCGCAAATCTAAACCAAAATAGTGAACAGATAGTAAGCAGCGTCTCAAAAGTGTTATACAACACCAAGCAAAATAGAAGAAAAATTGAAGTCGCGCTACAAATGATATACAGTAAAACTAAAATGAATAGTGTCATAAGTGCAACATAATATATCACATGAACACACTTTTTTTAAAAAGCACAATTAAAGTGAACAGTTAACGTGATAACAAGTCCATATAATCAATATACAGTCCATCTAGGGATATGATTAAGTTAGCAGAAAAGTTTCCCTGTGTAGAAAGATCCACGAACAGGTGTGAGTAGTGACCAGACAAAGACCTCCACCGCACAAGAAACACTGACCCTTACCAGAGTCTATGATCTCACCGAGATCAATATCAGCAAAATGTGGCATTCATATTCAGCAAGGAGCAAAGGAGACATCCATTCAATGTAGCCAGTAGATGTAATTCAGCTCAGATAGCGATCAAGTATCAACCAATGGTCCCATAAAGAAATCAAAAGAAATCCACATAGTGTAAAACCGTAGGTTTAATGGATAAGAAAAAAAGATTGTGCGCACTTACATCAATCCACGTTAAAAACAGCAAATAATAGCATAAAATTTAAAGGCCGGCCGGCGTTCAGAGCGTGTTACCCGTCTTCCGGGTCCTCACACGTGATGCGGTGACGTCGCGCTGACGTCACCGCATCACGTGTGAGGACCCGGAAGACGGGTAACACGCTCTGAACGCCGGCCGGCCTTTAAATTTTATGCTATTATTTGCTGTTTTTAACGTGGATTGATGTAAGTGCGCACAATCTTTTTTTCTTATCCATTAAACCTACGGTTTTACACTATGTGGATTTCTTTTGATTTCTTTATGGGACCATTGGTTGATACTTGATCGCTATCTGAGCTGAATTACATCTACTGGCTACATTGAATGGATGTCTCCTTTGCTCCTTGCTGAATATGAATGCCACATTTTGCTGATATTGATCTCGGTGAGATCATAGACTCTGGTAAGGGTCAGTGTTTCTTGTGCGGTGGAGGTCTTTGTCTGGTCACTACTCACACCTGTTCGTGGATCTTTCTACACGGGGAAACTTTTCTGCTAACTTAATCATATCCCTAGATGGACTGTATATTGATTATATGGACTTGTTATCACGTTAACTGTTCACTTTAATTGTGCTTTTTAAAAAAAGTGTGTTCATGTGATATATTATGTTGCACTTATGACACTATTCATTTTAGTTTTACTGTATATCATTTGTAGCGCGACTTCAATTTTTCTTCTAGTATGTAACTTGGTCTGGGAAAACTCTTCAGTGATCTAGTTGGAGTTTTAGTTCAATCCAGTGTGAGACATGGCCCGTACACACGATCTGAACATTGTACGAAAAATGTCGTCTGAGGAAGAATCATACGATAATCAGATCGTTAGTACAGAGCTTTCGAGAACCGATCATGACAATTCATCTGATGTAATTTTATCAGACATGCATGAAAAATTTCCTCGTACGATACCAGATTGTACGATTTTCATTTAGCCAGTACAGTTGTCCGAAAATACATTACAACACATGACATCGCTTCCGATTTTTTTTTCTGTCGTACGACAATTTTCTTGACTTTAATAACCTATTTAATTTCTACTTTAAGCCAAAAAAGTCTTACAATCTGACATACGATATTCGGATCGTGTGTACAAACTCTTCCGTGACCTAGTTCGAGGCTTGTTCTGATCTAGTGTGAGACTTGATCTAGGCAAACTCTTTTGTGATCTAGGATGAGACTTGGTCTGATCTAGTGTGAGGCTTGGTCTGGGTGGACCCCTCCATGATCTAGTGCAGGGGTCTCCAAACTTTCCAAACGATGGGCCGGTTTACTGTCCTTCAGGCTTATAGGGGGGCCGGACTGTGGCCAGTGGGAGTAGAAAATGTCATGTGGGAAGGAATAGTGCCTCAATGTTGGTGTCAGTGGGAGGAAAAGCGCCCCATTATTGGTGTCAGTGGGAGGAATGGTGCCTGAATGTTGGTGTCAGTTGAAGAAATAATGTCCCATCGTTGCTGTCAGTGGTAGAAATTATGCCCTACACCAGGGAAGACTAGTGCCCAAGGGCCAGATAAAAGCAAGCAAAGGGCCACATCTGGCCCCCGGGCCGCAGTTTGGAAACCACTGATCTAGAGCATGGCTTGGTCTGATCTAGTGCAAGATTTGGTCTGGGCAGACCCTTCTGTGATCTAGCATGTGGATTGGTTCGATTTAGTGCAAGACGTGGTCTAGGTGGACACTTCTGTTAACTAGTATGAGGCTTGGTCTTTTCTTGTGTGCGATTTGGCCTCAGTGGACCCTTCTGTGATCGAGTATGAGACTTGGTCTGATCTGTTGTGGGACTTGGTCTGGGAAGACCCTTCTGTGATCTAGCATGTGGCTTGGTTCGATTTAGTGTGAGACTTGGTCTAGATGGACACTCCTGTGATCTAGTATGAGACTTGGTCTGGACATACTGTTCTGTGATCTAGTCCTGGAACAGTAAAGCAATGTGAAGGCTGATGGAGTCATTGAGTGCAGCCAAATCATTGGTTCAAAGGTCTGTAGACAACAAGAACTTAAAGTGATGTCACAATGTAGAGTATAAGATTTCCTATCATCTGTGCCCAGTCTTGCCATACAGATTTAATCCAGCTCTGAGCAATCCTCTTGTATTGTTCAGTGAAAATTAACAGACTTTCAGACAAAAACCTGTCTAAATAAAAAGTCCTTTCCTCTCTCCTTGCTTTGAGTGACAGGTTATCTACATATCTAGCTTGGACATATTTATCATATGTTATGTTAATCATAATATAAGGTGATCCACAGTTCATTGTATAATCCCAGGATGTGTTATGTGGGGGAGGGGTGGATTTCTCACTTTTTATACTGTGGATCACCTCATATTATGATAAACATAACATAACATATGATAAACATGTCCAAGCTAGATATGTAAATAACCTCTCACTCAAAGCAAGGAGAGAGAAACTGACTTTTTATTTAGACAGTTTTTTATCTGGAAGTCTGTTCATTTTCACTGAACAATAAAGGAGGATTGCTCAGAGCTGGATTAACTCTGTGTGGCAAGACTGGGCACAGATGATAGGAAATCTTATACTCTACATTGTGACATAAAAAATGTGGGGTTTACATCCACTTTAAGACCACGTTCACTGACCCCAGACTAATGACTAGCCATAGTCAAGGCATATAATAGACATTTACTGAAGACCAGTGGACTTCCAAGACGCACTGATCAGCACATAACGCTCCACCCCTACTGTCTACTACAGTGACTACCAGCTGCACCACATTTATCATTGCTGTTTCTGAAGAGCCACAAAACTCTTCGGGCGAAACTGTCGTTTTCCTTGTTCGGCTGTCGAGGAACTCGACGAGCCAATTTTCTCCATTCCCGCCGAGGAAAAAGAGAACATGCTTTTTCCTCGGCAAAACACGTCTCCCAACAATTTTCTTGCTCGATTCTGCCGAGGAAACCGGTCGTGTGTACGAGGCCTTAGAATGCTTCAAACATGTTGTCCACTTTAATACCATCACCATTCAACGATAGGCCAGACCTCTGCTGGTTCCAGAATTCCAAAACAGATGCACAGCAATTCATTTTGGATTACATATAAAAGTCTTCCTAATAGGGTTGTCCCGATACCAGTATCGGTATCGGGACCGATACTGAGTATTTGCGGGAGTACTTGTACTCCCGCAAATGCACCCGATGCCTGAATAGAATACATTGCTGCATATGTGGGGGGACATGGCTGCAATATATGGGAGGACATGGCTGCAATATATGGGGGGACACGGCTGCAATATGTGGGGGGACATGGCTGCAATATATGTGGGGGGACATGGCTGGATAAATGTGGGGGGACATGGCTGGATAAATGTGGGGGGACATGGCTGGATAAATGTGGGGGGACATGGCTGGATAAATGTGGGGGGACATGGCTGGATAAATGTGGGGGGACATGGCTGGATAAATGTGGGGGGACATGGCTGGATAAATGTGGGGGGACATGGCTGGATATATGTGGGGGGACATGGCTGGATATATGTGGGGGGACATGGCTGGATATATGTGGGGGGACATGGCTGGATATATGTGGGGGGACATGGCTGGATATATGTGGGGGGACATGGCTGGATATATGTGGGGGACATGGCTGGATATATGTGGGGGACATGGCTGGATATATGAGGGGGACATGGCTGCAATATGTGGGGGACATGGCTGCAATATGTGGGGGGACGTGGCTGCAATATATGAGGGGACATGGCTGGATATATTAGGGGACATGGCTGGATATATGTGGGGGACATGGCTGGATATATGTTGGGAACATGGATGGATATATGTGGGGGACATGGCTGCAATATGTGGGGGACATGGCTGCAATATGTGGGGGACATGGCTGCAATATGTGGGGGACATGGCTGCAATATGTGGGGGGACATGGCTGCAATATATGAGGGGACATGGCTGGATATGTGTGGGGGGACATGGCTGCAATGTGTGGGGGGACATGGCTGCATGTGTGGGGGGGACATGGCTGCATGTGTGGGGGGGGACATGGCTGCATGTGTGGGGGGGACATGGCTGCATATGTGGGGGGAAATGGCTGCATATGTGGGGGGAAATGTCTGCATATGTGGGGGGACATGGCTGCATATGTGGGGGGACATGGCTGCATATGTGGGGGGACATGGCTGCATATGTGGGGGGACATGGCTGGATATATGAGGGGACATGGCTGGATATATGTGGGGGGACATGGCTGGATATATGTGGGGGGACATGGCTGGATATATGTGGGGGGACATGGCTGGATATATGTGGGGGGACATGGCTGGATATATGTGGGGGGACATGGCTGGATATATGAGGGGACATGGCTGGATATATGTGGGGGGACATGGCTGCATATGTGGGGGGACATGGCTGCAATATATGGGGGGACATGGATGCAATATATGGGGGGACATGGATGCAATATATGGGGGGACATGGCTGGATATATGTGGGGGGATATGGCTGGATATATGTGGGGGGACATGGCTGGATAAATGTGGGGGGACATGGCTGGATAAATGTGGGGGGACATGGCTGGATATATGTGGGGGGACATGGCTGGATATATGTGGGGGGACATGGCTGGATATATGTGGGGGGACATGGCTGGATATATGTGGGGGGACATGGCTGGATATATGTGGGGGGACATGGCTGGATATATGAGGGGACATGGCTGGATATATGTGGGGGGGACATGGCTGCATATGTGGGGGGACATGGCTGCAATATATGGGGGGACATGGATGCAATATATGGGGGGACATGGATGCAATATATGGGGGGACATGGCTGGATATATGTGGGGGGATATGGCTGGATAAATGTGGGGGGACATGGCTGGATAAATGTGGGGGGACATGGCTGGATAAATGTGGGGGGACATGGCTGGATATATGTGGGGGGACATGGCTGGATATATGTGGGGGGACATGGCTGGATATATGTGGGGGGACATGGCTGGATATATGTGGGGGGACATGGCTGGATATATGTGGGGGGACATGGCTGGATATATGTGGGGGGACATGGCTGGATATATGTGGGGGACATGGCTGGATATATGTGGGGGGGGACATGGCTGCATATGTGGGGGGACATGGCTGCAATATATGGGGGGACATGGATGCAATATATGGGGGGACATGGATGCAATATATGGGGGGACATGGCTGGATATATGTGGGGGGATATGGCTGGATATATGTGGGGGGACATGGCTGGATAAATGTGGGGGGACATGGCTGGATATATGTGGGGGGACATGGCTGGATATATGTGGGGGGACATGGCTGGATATATGTGGGGGGACATGGCTGGATATATGTGGGGGGACATGGCTGGATATATGTGGGGGACATGGCTGGATATATGTGGGGGACATGGCTGGATATATGTGGGGGACATGGCTGGATATATGTGGGGGACATGGCTGGATATATGTGGGGGACATGGCTGGATATATGTGGGGGACATGGCTGCAATATGTGGGGGACATGGCTGCAATATGTGGGGGGACATGGCTGGCAATATATGAGGGGACATGGCTGGATATATGTGGGGGGAGGGGACATGGCTGGATATATGTGGGGGACATGGCTGGATATATGTGGGGGACATGGCTGGATATATGTGGGGGGACATGGCTGGATATATGTGGGGGGACATGGCTGGATATATGTGGGGGACATGGCTGGATATATGTGGGGGACATGGCTGCAATATGTGGGGGACATGGCTGCAATATGTGGGGGGGACGTGGCTGCAATATATGAGGGGACATGGCTGGATATATTAGGGGACATGGCTGGATATATGTGGGGGACATGGCTGGATATATGTTGGGAACATGGATGGATATATGTGGGGGACATGGCTGCAATATGTGGGGGACATGGCTGCAATATGTGGGGGACATGGCTGCAATATGTGGGGGACATGGCTGCAATATGTGGGGGACATGGCTGCAATATGTGGGGGGACATGGCTGCAATATATGAGGGGACATGGCTGGATATGTGTGGGGGGACATGGCTGCAATGTGTGGGGGACATGGCTGCATGTGTGGGGGGGGACATGGCTGCATGTGTGGGGGGGGGCTGCACATGGCTGCATGTGTGGGGGGGACATGGCTGCATGTGTGGGGGGGACATGGCTGCATATGTGGGGGGGACATGGCTGCATATGTGGGGGGGACATGGCTGCATATGTGGGGGGACATGGCTGCAATGTGGGGGGATGGCTGCATGGGGGGGACATGGCTGGATATATGTGGGGGGACATGGCTGGATATATGTGGGGGGACATGGCTGGATATATGTGGGGGGGACATGGCTGGATATATGTGGGGGGACATGGCTGGATGGCTGCATATGTGGGGGGACATGGCTGGATATATGTGGGGGGACATGGCTGGATATATGTGGGGGGACATGGCTGGATATATGTGGGGGGAGGGGACATGGCTGGATATATGTGGGGGGACATGGCTGGATATATGTGGGGGGACATGGCTGGATATATGTGGGGGGACATGGCTGCATATGTGGGGGGACATGGCTGCAATATATGGGGGGACATGGAATGCAATATATGGGGGGACATGGATGCAATATATGGGGGGACATGGCTGGATATATGTGGGGGGATATGGCTGGATATATGTGGGGGGACATGGCTGGAAATATGTGGGGGACATACATGGCTGCAATATTTGGAGGGACATGGCTGCATTTGGGGACACATTTAAAAAAAAGTATCGGTATTCGGTATCGGCGAGTACATGAAAAAAAGTATCGGTACTTGTACTCGGTCCTAAAAAAGTGGTATCGGGACAACCCTACTTCCTAAAAACGAATAAATGGAGGAAACACTACCCTATTAATATGGCAAAGCCTAGCCACAATCATTTCCTAAATTTCCCAGCTGAATAAACAAACAAAGACAAGAAAATGGCTGGCTCAGGGTATTCAGACAAGTGAGTCAGAAGATTTGACAGAACTGGCATAAGGATGAAGGTGGACAGATGAATTGGCTTGGTGCAGAAGAGAGCAGAACGCATTATAAATAGACTACATCACTTTTCCACAGTACTCCTTCAGCATAATAAATAACTTGTGGCTTTGGCAATGTCATCGAAATGCAAAGAAACAAAAACAACAAAAACCTCTGTATATTTTATACTATAAAAAAAAATCCACGTTTTCCCCAATAGTGTTTTGTTTTATTTTACAATACTGGTTACTTTAAGGGAATCCTGGTAGATATACTGTATGTAGAAAAGCGCCATTTAACGAGTTAGGGCTCTTTCACACGGGCGGACCGTATGTCTGCTTTTTCATCCATCCATGTACGGATGGAAAAGGGACATACATTGGTCCCTATGACATCGCAGGTGTCAGCGGATGAACATCTGCTGACACCCGATCTCGCCCGCCTCCGCATTCCTACGATTCTGCAGACGGAGGAAAACCCTATTTTTCCTTCCGTCTGCGGATCGGATCGGGTGAACACGGACAGACGGTCCGTTGTCATCCGATCCCCTCAGAGAAAAGCGGAGATGTGACAGAGCGGTCCCTGCGCAGTGCGCGGGGAACCGCTCTGTCATCCGCCAGCTCAGCTGGGATCAACGTAGCGATCCCCGCTGAGCAAGCGGAGGTTCACGTGGCGGATCATTACTGATCCGTCCCGTGTGAAAGGGCCCTTACGGCTCTATAAAAAATAAATAATTCAGTGAATGGTGGCTTTTTTTGTCCAATAAATATATTGGAAGTATGTATGTGCCATAGCTGGGATCTCTGGTAGGCACCGCCACTGCTGTGATCACAGCTTTTAGAGCTGATTGAATGACAATTGCGCAGTCATGCAACACTCTACCCATTTTTTTCACACAAATATTATATTTTAATTTAATCACCACTGTTTTTTTTTTGGCTAAACAAACGAGAAATAGACCAAACATTTTTCTGTTGCAAATAATCAAGGTCCATAAAGACACGGATGAACGAGTTTGGAGAGGCCTGCACAGAGTCCTGACCTCAACCCGATAGAACACCTTTGGGATGAATTAGAGAAGAGACTGTGAGACAGACCTTCTCATCTAACATCAGTACCTGATCTCACAAATGTGCTTCTGGAAGAATGGTCAAACATTCCCATAGACACACTCCTAAACCTTGTGGACGGCCTTCCCAGAAGAGTTGAAGCTGTTATATCTGCAAAGGGTGGGCCAACTCAATATTGAGCCCTACGGACTAAGACTGGGATGCCATCAAAGTTTATGTGCATGTAAAGAAAGGTGTACCAATACTTTTGGCAATATAGGGCCAGATTCAGGTAGAGTTAGGCTGGCGGATCAATGGATCTGCCAGCCTAACTGTCACTTTAAGCCGGCGTTTTTGTTTTCTGTAACCAGAAAACAAGAAACGCCGGGTTGGAGTTCCGATGCGATCGGCGTAATTGAATTTCGCCATCGCATCGTTACTTCAACTTAAAAATGGCGCCGGGGGCGTTCCCGCCGATTTACGCTCAAAAAATATGTTAATGAGCGGAAATCGGCAATTCACGATCTTTTTCGGGCGCGACGCAGTGACTTTACGACGTTTCCGGAAGCGATACGCGGCGTATAGATAAAGCAGCCCCCTAGTGGAATATCCTATGTTAGGTATAGCCGTCGTCATCGCGTCGGAAAAAAAACAAATCGCGTCGTTTGCGTAAAACATTCATGAATGGGGACGTGACGTCATTGACGTTCACTGACAGAACTTGGAGCATGCGCACTGGGATGCATTGACACTCGACGCATGCGCAGTACGTTCGCCGCGGGATCGCGCATAGTTAGAATACTACACGCCCCGTACCCGCCCAATTTGAATTCCGCCGGCTCATTTGCGATACGCTGCCGCAACTTTAGGAGCAAGTGCTTCATGAATAACAGCACTTGCTCCTAAAATTTCTGCAGCGTAACGTAAATGAGAAGCGTTACTCCAGAGCAAAGATGCTCCCATCTACCTGAATCTGGCCCATAGTGTATCTTTTAGGAGCAGTATTTTTTTTTTTTACCCCGCCGGCGAAGAACACACCGCCCCATCCCCTTGGTTCTCCTCATTTAGCCCCTCACCTAATCTCAGCCCTGCACTCCTCCTTCCTCTCTTGTTCCCTATTCAGTGTTATATTTTAAAAATAAACTTGAATTTAGCAACAAAAACTGAATGAGTGATCTTTCACATGCACAGGAAACTTGAAGTCTGAGCTGTTAACCGCTGCAGTCATGATGGCCCATACAGGGAATGATAAACTAGATGCAGGGAGTGTTAAAAACTCTGCAAATTAGTTGTGCGAATATTCATTTCTAGCATTTACGATCATACTGTCATCCAGGATAGAACACTAATGCCCTGTAAACGCGATTGGACCTGTGTTCGACCAATTCATATCAGAATACCGACGAAATTCCATCAGAGGAAAAGAAAACATGTTCTCTATGTCAGGGCTCGACAATATTCGGGGGCCAGGTCGCAATTGCGACAAGAAATTGTGACCTGGCGCCCGCGCCCGCTGGTAATTGAGGTCGCGGCTTTGCGGCCTACAAGGCCGCAAAGCCGCGGCCTCAATTACCGCCCGTCGAAGGCCCGCCGCGGAGGTGGGGGCGCACGGAGGCACAGGTGGTAATTGCCGGAAATTGAGGCCGCGGCTTTGCGGCCTTGTGAAGTCCCAAGCTTCCTTCTGTGACCTGGCGCCATCTGGTGGTGGCCGTTGGCATTACAAGTAAAACCAGTTCTAATGTGTAATTTCTCACTGTTTTCACTGCCATTACTAAATTAAAACCCCCAAACATTATATATATTTTTTATTCTAACACCCTAAAGAATAAAATAGCGATCGTTGCAATACTTTCTTTCATGCCGTATTTGCGCAGCAGTTAATAAAAAAATAAGACAACGGTAAAGTTATGCCAATTTTGTTTTATATTGTGAAAGATAATGTTACGCCAAGTACATTGATACCCAACATGTCACGCTTCAAAATTGTGTCCGCTCGTGGAATGCCGACAAACTTTTACCCTTTAAAATCTCCATAGGCGACGTTTAAAAAAATTCTACAGGTTGCACGTTTTGAGTTACAGAGGAGGTCTAGGGATAGAATTATTGCTCTCGCTCTAATGATCGCGGCGATACCTCACATGTGTGGTTTGAATACCGTTTACATATGCGGGCGCTACTCGCGTATGTGAGCGCGCATTTTCTGGCTCCTAACATTTTTAGCTGGCTCCTAGATTCCAAGCAAATTTGTCAAACCCTGCTCTATGTAATCTCTGATAGAATTCATCTGAATTTCCAATAGAATTTCTCCGATGGGGCATACACACGGTCAGAAATTCCTATCGTGTGTAAGAGACCTGAGTGTAGCGACAGCTGCTGCAGCGCGTTTTTTGTTTTTTTTTGTTGCTTTTCTTTTTTGTGGAGCGTATTTTGAGCGCCACCATTCATTTGAATGGGACTTCCTCCTCCTCAAAAATGCTCCAAAGAAGCTC
This sequence comes from Rana kukunoris, assembly GCA_029574335.1. NCBI lineage: Eukaryota > Metazoa > Chordata > Amphibia > Anura > Ranidae > Rana > Rana kukunoris. The sequence continues at coordinate 445,407,192 of CM056052.1, forward strand.
ATGTACCGAATCTAGGCACAGAGCTAGGAGCGTTTGTTCGACAATCGTGCCAAAATCTCACTGCGTTTGGGGTGCCATTAAGAAATAATGGCATTGCAAACACGTTCCGCTGCAAATCTGGAATTGCGGGAAGAATCGCAGCAATGCCGACCGTGATTCAAAAACGCTCAGGTGTGAACTTAGCCTAAACACAAAACATTTTTAGTCTCTGTGCATGAAAACATTTCTTAAAGCATAAACTCAAGAACAAAAATAGAACACATTGCAGTTTTCTATTCCCTAAATGTGGCGGCTGCATTTGTTTAAAATTTTCAGAACATTTCAGCAAGTACAGAAAATATCCATTGATCTTGTCAGAAAGGCAACGCCTTGTAATTTCCTGTGAGATGAGATGGAAGTACAATGTTATCTTTCTTTTGTAAACTACTAAACGTAATCACCCCCATATAGTACATATGATCAAAGGCAGTCATGTTTGAAGTCCAGCTTGGGTGCCTGCCATAGCTGCCTCTATAGATACAGAGGGGGAGTGAGCGTAGTCACTCAGGGACAGAACACATATTATTTGCAGTATTAACCACTTAAGGACCTTAGGTGTTTTTCAGTTTTGGTGGTTGCAAGACTAAAACAGTTTTTTCTGCTAGAAAATTACTTAAACCCCCCAAACATTATATATTTTTTCTTTCTAACACCTTAGAGAATAAAATAGTGGTCATTGCAATACTTTTTGTCACACCGTATTTGCGCAGCGGTCTTATAAGCGCACTTTTTTTGGAAAAAATACACTTTTTTGAATTAAAAAATAAGACAACAATAAATTTGGCCCAATTTTTTATATATTGTGAAAGATAATGTTACGCCGAGTAAAATGACACCCAACATGTCACGCTTAAAAATTGCGCCCGCTCGTAGCATGGCGTCAAACTTTTACCCTTAAAAATCTCGATAGGCGACGTTTAAAAAATTCTATAGGTTGCGTTTTTTGAGATACAGAGGAGGTCTAGGGCTAGAATTATTGCTCTCGCTCTAACGATCGCGGTGATACCTCACTTGTGTGGTTTGAACACCGTTTTCATATGCGGGCGCTACTCGCGTATGCGTTCGCTTCTGCGCGCGAGCTCGTCGGGACGGGCGCTTTAAAAAAACATTTTTTTTTGTTTTCCTATTTATTTTTATTTATTTTAACATTTTTTACACTGAAAAAAAAAAATAATAATAATTGATCACTTTTATTCCTATTACAAGGAATGTAAACATCCCTTGTAATAGAAAAAAGCATGACAGGTCCTCTTAAATATGAGATCTGGGGTCAAAAAGACCTCAGATCTCATATTTAGGCTTAAATGCAAAAAAAAAATGTAAAATGTCATTTTTTAAATAGCAGAAAAAAAAATGTCTCTTTAAGACGCTGGGCGGGACTGACGTTTTGACGTCACTTCCGCCCAGCACTGCTATGGGGGACGGGTGAGGGACCCAGCAGAGGAGCCGCACAGACCCGATCGCCTCCGCCGCTACCGACGGCAACGGTAAGCGGGGGAGGGCACGGGAAGCTGCTGCCGTTACCGAGATATCCATCTTTAAAAATAGGACGTAAATATACAGTGCAGGGTCCTTAAGTGGTTAACAGGTAAAAATAAAGAGAAAACAGCCTGAAAAAGGGAAACATCCAGCTACCTCATCTAAGGACTGGCAAGCTGCAATATATTACATTTTGTTTTTGGGGTTAAAATTAGGGTTGCCCCGATACCAGTGGCACGGAGGGGGGACACAGGAGCATGGAGAGAGAGAGAGCAGAACGGATGGGGGAACTGGAGGAGGATACAGGGAAAGTCAGGTATCGGGTAAAGTATCGGAGCATTTCCCCCCCCCGAGTACAAGTACTCAGGGAAATGCTTGGTATCAGTCCCGATACCGATACTAGTATCGGTATCGGGACAACCCTACTTAAAATATTTCCAGTGTAATAAAACCTTGAGTTTTGGCCGGGGAGCCGCCGGTGAGACATACAATGGCGGTTCACTACTCAAGAAACGTTCCAGTGGTGCGGTTGGCTGCTCCCATAGACTATCAAAAAGTTAACACTCTTTGATCAACAGTATGGTCTTGGTCTTGGACGACTGAAGCAACGTCATAACGTAAAAAAAAAAAAATGGATTCCAGATCCTGGGAGCATGCAAGTACAGGTGGTTACATTGGTCCCTGTAAGGCACAGGTGTCAAACACAAGGCCCGCAGGCCGAATCTGTCCCTCCAGGCCATTTCATGTGGCCCTCGCACCTCTCCTGCAGCTGCAGGAGATCTCCAGCCCTCCTCTGGTCCTACTCCGTCAAATTTTTCATTTGACTAGTATTGAAAGAACAGTTACAAGCAGAACTCCCGTTAAACGGTAAAGTATAATGCATTTTCACCAGGCACATATTTTGAGCGTTTATGGTAAAGTAATTATTGATATGACTTTCACATTTTACAATCTTGAATTTCCAAAACCACAATCACTGTATACTAAAGACACTACCAGGTGTCTGAATGTCCCATCACAATTTCTGAAGAGCACCTCCAGTGTCCTGAGATGCCACGTGGTTGTGAGCGCCATTTGTCATCCTAATCTTGCTAATGGCTCATCATTGTGAAGGGCAGACTTACCAACCAAGAGGCGGAAGCTGGTTGTATGTTGCAAATGCCACAGTATTTCGGCTCATGAAAAAAAATATGACCAGCACAGGTAGGTACTTATAGTAAGCATTAGGTCATGGACCTGGTATTGTCTCATAACTGCTTTAAAGTAGTTGTAAACCCTTTACAACCACTTTAGCCTACAGGTAAGCCTAGATTAAAGGGTTTGTAAAGGAAAAACATTTTTTTATCTTAATAGCTTCCTTTACCTTAATGCAGTGCTGTTTTTGTGTCCTCATTGTTCGTTTTTGCTCTCAAGTTACTGTAATCCTTCTCTGATCTCCACACTTCCTGGTTGTCTGTTTCCTGATAACCACAGTACTGGGAGCTTTCTCTCTGTGGTCACTAATCAAGGAGGTGTGATTACTGTGTGTCTAAAACCCCTCAGCACCAATCAGTTTTGTTTTCCAAACCATCACTGCCCTGTATTGGCTTTGTACAGCACAGGCAGGAAACAGCATGCAAAAACGAAACTGAAACTGCAGGTACATTATATGATTATAATATTATATTACATTATATATGATTTTATTCTATTTGTATTTCGTTTTTAAAAGAAAACAGGTAACTATTATGTCTCTATACCCTGTAAACAGTAATTTCAGCAAAACAAAATAAAAAATCCTTTACAACTCCTTTAAGACTGACCTGTAGGTGCTTGAAATATCTCCCAGGCCTGCACGGTCTAGGAGATATTTCCAAATCGCGATTTGTTCTGCACATCCGCCAGAGTTAGAAAGGTCACGCTGTTCTGTTTCTAACTCGGGTCATGCCGTGAGTGAAGGCTCCCACGCGCATGTGCGGGAGTGACGTCATGCGACATCACGCAACTCCGGCCACTCACAGAGCCGTAGTTCGTGGCCCCGGAAGGAAGAGGGGTGAAGAATGGGCGCTTGCTACTTGCGAGGAAGACGGGGAGATCGCGGGCTTCTCCTGCAGGCAAGTGTCACATAATGGGCTACTATGCGATACATAGTAGCCCATTATGCTTTACCTTTGCAGGGAAACATCAGTGTTTACTTTCTCTTTAATGCTCTAGGGTGCAAAAAAAGTGAAGCCGGACAATACACAGCGACGGAGCTGAATTCAATATTTCATACACAAGGATTGCTCAGCTTGTACAAGGAATTTGCTCCAGGCTCTCCGTGTTTTGTAGCTCCTTTGCATAGAATCTCAAGCTGGTCACAGCTAGAATTTTCAATGCAAACAATTCATACGGAAATTCTCAGAACGTTCCAATGTCGTTCAAAAGATTTTGTTTGCTTTCAACATTTGATTTTGAAAGGAATGGATTTTGCAGAAGGAATACCACATACACCGTTAGAAATTCATTCAATCATTTAAAAAAATTCATCCTGCTCCTTTAAATATTCTTGTTACTGTGGTCGAAAATGAACCTCGATTTAACTAAGGATTAGAAAAACAAACTTTCCTTTCCCAGGAATTTTCGTTCAAAATTCTACCCATGTATGTCCAGATTTACAACCCAAAGTGGTGGCATTCTCACATTGGAGAATATAAAACTACATGATTGTTAAAGAGGAAGTAAACCCTCTTAAAAAAAAACATGCAAGAAAAAGGCATAATGAGCTAGTATGCATAGCATGTATTACTTACCTGAAATCGAAGCCCCCACAGCGGTACTCATTCCTCTCCTCGCCGCAATCTTTCCCCACCGAGTGTCTTCCTCGTATCGTGGCTCCGGCGCCGTGACTGGCCGGAGCCGCAATGACGTCATTCCCGCAATTGCGCGCAAGCGCCGTCACTAACGGCATGATAGCCGCTAGTAACGGCACGCTCAGTGCGCCTGCGCGCCATAGACATCGGTGCATGTCTTTTGGAAATATGTCCTAAACCGTGTAGGTTTAGGAGGTATTTGTTGCACCTATAGTACAGGTCAGTCTTAATCTAGGCTTACCTGTAGGTCTAATGGGTCTGTAAGGGTTTACAACCACTTTAAGGAATGGGTGCCATACACGGATATGAAGATCTTCTACAGAGCTCTCCTGCCTTGACAGCTGTCTGCGGATCTCCAATCATATTTGTGATGATTAGAGGTCAGTGCAAAGCATGCTGTACGATGGTGCAGACCTCCAGCGGCCGCATCATTGGATGTGGTTGACAGCAGTAGGAGCCAATGACTTTGTTATGGTCTGCAGTGACATCAGCTCATAGGCATTCTGTGCCTGGGCATCTGCAGCCTCCTGGGATGTACAACGGGGGTTTCCTATAGGGCTGTGGGAGTAGAACGCATCATTGTGTCCTATTAGGGGCCAGCGATGGCGAACCTTGGCACCCCAGATGTTTTGGAGCTACATTTTCCATGAGGCTCAACTACACTGCAAAGTGCATGAGCATCGTGGTAAATGTAGTTCCAAAACATCTGGGGTGCCAAGGTTTGCCATCACTGTCCTAGGCCATAACGGTGGCGGGTGGCAGGACTGACAAAAAAAAAAAAAAGGAAAGACCACCAAAGCCCTATTTTTATTAATATTATTTTATTTTATTTTTTTATTTTTTTCAGGGGAAAGCGCGAACGCAGTCCCCCACTACCACAAGTTATGCAGTCGAGTTTCCCGCATTTGGGGAAATCGCAGGGGTCAGCACAGCCGGAGTGCAATGGCCGAGACTCGCCCTGGGAGAACCACCTTCATGATTTTTATTAATATTATTCATTTTACAGAGAGGCAGAGGCAAGGACCTAAACTTTATCTGCAGAGTGAACTTTTGCTTTAAACCAGGCCTTGACAAAATCCGAGCGCCCGATCGCAATTGCGACAAGAAATTGTGAACTAGCGACTGGGGAAGCTTAAGCCTGCAGAAGGCCGCAAAGCCGCGGCCCCAATTACCGGCCGGCGCGGGGCGCGCCCCCCGGTAATTGAGGCTGCGGCTTTGCGGCCTTCACAGAAGGAAACCGAGGCCTGCAGAAGGCCGCGGCCTCAATTACCTGTAGGCGCGGGCCGCCGGTAATTGAGGCCGCAGCTTTCTGCAGGCCTCGGCTTCCTTCTGCGATCTGGCGCCATCTCGTGGTGGCCGTTGGCATTACAGGTTACATTACATTACATTACAAGTAGCAAAACAGAAGTTCTAATGAGTTTTTCACTGCCATCTCCTTCCCTCTAATTAGAACCCCCAAACATTGTATATATTTTTTTTATTCTAACACCCTAGAGAATAAAATGGCCGTCGTTGCAATACTTTCTCTTACACCATATTTGCGCAGCGGTCTTACAAGCGCACTTTTTTGAGGAAAAAATACACTTTTTTAATTATAAAATAAGACAACAGTAAAGTTAACCCATTTTTTTTTTTTTTTTTTTAAACATTCAAGTTTATTAGAAATGCATAAAAAGGCCAAAGAGCAATCAGATACAGACAACACGAATAAAACGGTTAGACAGATATAGCTGCCACAGCCTTTGACATGAACGAAAACAGGACAATTTTTTTTTATATTGTGAAAGATAATGTTACACCGAGTAAATTGATATGCAACATGTCACGCTTTAAAAATTGCGTCCGCTCGTGGAATGGCGACAAACTTTTACCCTTTAAAATCTCCATAGGCGACGTTTAAAATATCCTACAGGTTGCATGTTTTGAGTTACAGAGGAGGTCTAGCGCTAGAATTATTGCTCTCGCTCTACCAATCACAGTGATACCTCATGTGTGGTTTAAATACCGTTTACATATGCGGGCGCTACTCACGTATGCCTTCACTTCTGCGTGCAAGCTCGTCAGGACGGGGTGCGTTTTTTGGCTCCTAACTTTTTTAGCTGGCTCCTAGATTCCAAGCAAATTTGTCAAACCCTGCTTTAAGCAATGAATCAAAGACTATTGTTTAGCCCTGTAACACTGGAGGAATTTTCAAGCCCAGACAGGATCTATTCGTCAGATGTGAACACTGTAGTCGGCAGGTGTTGTGTCATGAGGAACGCACAGCGAGGGACGGACAGCTTCTATACATAGAGACTCCACCTGTACCAAGCACTACAAGTGTTCCCATAATATCAATGCCGCACTTAAAGTGGATTAGACTCCAAAGCGGCCGCAGATTACAGCCCCGAATTCCAGGCACCGCAACGCTCGTGGCACCGTCACATAACCCTTGACTGAACGCCGCATTGTTCTATACCAGACATTTCATCACTACCACTTTCACATTGTTTCCCTTTTCTTTTACAACTCACATCAAGGGTTACCAAAGACAGACGCATAAAGAATTTCTATATACAGTGCCTTGAAAAAGTTTTTATACCCCTTGAAAATGTTCCACATTTTGTCATGTTACAACCAAAAACATAAATGTATTTTATTGGGATTTTATGTGATAGACAAACACAAAGTGGCACATAATTGTGGAGTGGAAGGAAAATGATAAATGGTTTTCAATTTTTTATTTTTTTTACAATTAAATCTGTGAAAAGTGTGGCGTGCGTTTGTATTCAGCCCCCAATACTAGAGGTAGACCGATATGTGTTTTTTTCTGGCCGATGACGATGTTTCGAAATTAGGGAGGCCGATGGTCGATATATGATGCCGATTTTTGAGGCCAATTTAAAGGGGAAAAAAAAAAACAACCTCACCCACTCCACTCCTTCCTGCTTACTCCTGTCACTCTAGCACACACTTGATGTCCTCAGTACAGATGGCACTGGTTAGCACTGGCAGGTGGCACTGACAGACGGCACTAATTGGTGGTGGCACTGATTGGCACCAGGTGGTGGCACTGATTTGTGGTGGCACCAGCAGGTTTCACACTAAGCCGAGTGTAACTATGAGCGTTATTTACGAGTGCAAACTACAAGTGCAAAGTGCACTTGAAATTGCACTGAAAGTGCACTTGGAAGTGCAGTCGCTGTAGATCTGAAATGAGGGGAAGCTCTGCTGATTTTATCATCCAATCATGTGCAAGCTAAAATGCTGTTTTTAAAATTTCCCTTGCATCTCCCCCTCTGATCTACTGCGACTGCACTTCCAAGTGCACTTTTAGTGCAATGTCATGTGCACTTTGCACTTCTAGTTTGCACTTGTAGTGCAAAGTGGGTTTGCCTTTAGTAAATAACCCCCTAACTGTGTGAAACCAACAGAGAGGAGAGAGAGAGAGGAGCCGTCAGCTCCATGTCGGGGGTGGGCGGGACCCAGCGGCTAAATTACACCAGCCAATGATTGGGCTGCTTTAGAAAGGGGATGTGGTCACATACACGTAGCGGACCACCCAGATACCATCCCATTGGCTGGTGTAATAAAGCTGCTGGGTTGCGCCCACCCCCAAATTCGAGCTGACGGCTCCTCTTTCACTCTCCTCTCTGTTACACACTCAGTGCGGCGCTTAATGCTGCCGGAGCCGCTGAGGAACGGCGGTCAGTGTAAAATATCGGACTAATTTTGATAATAATCGGCCAATGCCGATTTATCAAAAATGGCCAAATATCAGCCGATATATCGGTCTACCTCTAGTCAATACTTTATAGAACCACCTTTCGCTGCAATTACAGCTGCAAGTCTTTTTAGATATGTCTCTACCAGCTTTGCACATCTAGAGAGTGACATTTTTGCCCATTCCTTTGTGCAAAATAGCTCAAGCTCTGTCAGATTAGATGGAGAGCTTCTGTGAACAGCAATTTTCAAGTCTTGCCACAGATTCTCAATTGGATTTAGGTCTGGACTTTGACTGGGCCATTCTAACACATGAATATGCTTTGATCTAAACCATTCCATTGTAGCTCTGGATATATGTTTAGGGTCGTTGTCCTGCTGGAAGGTGAATCTCCGCCCCAGTCGCAAGTCTTTTGCAGACTCTAATAGTCTTTCTTCTAAGATTGCCCTGTATTTGGCTCCATCCATCTTCCCATCAACTCTCACCAACTTCCCTGTCCTTGCTGAAGAAAAGTTTTTCCCCAAATGATGCTGCCACCACCATGTTTCACAGTGGGGGTGATGTGCAGTGTTAGTTTTCCGCCACGTTGGCCAGAAAGTTACATTTTGGTCTCATCTGACCAGAGCACCTTCTTCCACATGTTTGCTGTGTCGCCCACATGGCTTCTTGCAAACAGAACTTCTTATGACTTTCTTTCAACAATGGCTTTCTTCTTGCCACTCTTCCATAAAGGTCAGATTTGTGGAGTGCACAACCCATAGTTGTCCTGTGGATAGATTCTCCCACCTGAGCTGTGGATCTCTGCAGATCCTCCAGAGTTACCCTGGGCATCTTGGCTGCTTCCCTGATTAATGCTCTCTTTGCTCGGTCTGTCAGTTTAGGCGGACTGCCATGTCTTGATAGGTTTGCAGTTGTACCATACTCTTTCCATTCTCTGATGATGGATTAAACAGTGCTCCATGAGATGTGCAAAGCTTGAGATGTTTTTTTTTTATAACCCAACGCTGCTTTAAGCTTCTCTACAACTTTATGCATGACCTGTCTGGTGTGTTCATTCGCCTTTATGATATCGTTTGTTCACTAAGAATCACTAAGGATCTCTAACAAACCTCTGAGGGCTTCACAGAACAGCTGTATTTATACTGAGATTAAATTACACACAGGTGGACTTTTATTTACTACTTAGGTGACTTCTGAAGGCAATTGGTTCCACTCGATTTTAGTTAGGTCTGTCCCATAAAATCCCAATAAAATACATTTATGTTTTTGATTGTAACATGACAAAATTTGGAAAGTTTCAAGGGGTATGAATACTTTTTCAAGGCGCTGTACACTTATTTAGTGCTTCTTGTAGTGAATAAATAGAAGTGTCACATGACAATTCATTCGTTTGTTGCGTGTTAGTGGCGCGCAGTGCGTCCATATACCCGCCCGCCCCTCCTCCCCCTCCTGAAGAAGTGTACATTGCAGAACAGCTTTACTACATTGGTACAAGTGCATTGTGGGTGTGGCTTTAGCATAGGATTTACAATTTGTTTACACTCTGCTGCATGCATAGGGGTTGATTTACTAAAGGCAAATAGACTGAATTGCAAGTGCACTTGCTCCAGAGCTTAGTAAATGAGGCGAGGCTTCACTTTGAAAAGAATACCCAATCACGTGCAAGGACAATAAAAAACAGCATTTTTGATTGGATGATGGAAGTCAGGAGAACTTCTGCTCATTTACTAAGCTTTGGAGAAACTGCACTTTGCAGAGTGCACAGTGTATTTGCCTTTAGTAAATCACCCCCATAGGCTTTAGACATGCAGTTTGGACTCAACCATGCATTTTTACCCCCCCCCCCAACTTTTCCAACCCCCCCCGAAGCTACATATGAATGTAAGTGGATGTTGGTGTTTACATGCTGCAGCAAAACTTCCCAACATGTCACAATCTATTCAAGCAAATGGAGAAGTGCCAAAGGTCATCACTGTGTGCCAGGGGGGTGGCACAGGTGGGCAGAAAGCATCACATCTCCTTACTGCCTGTCAGTCACCCCTGAACAATCCTCCAAACACACAAAAGAGGTACATTTAGGTGCTCTTGTGTTGTGATGTGTTTTTAAAAATAAATTCTGTATCCTGTATGTTATTAACGTGTGCTGCAGCGTGTTGTGGTGCAATATATGGTGTACTGGAGTGACATGAACCCAGGGGGTGCTAATCCCCCATTACAATCAGTATACAGATCAGGGGTGCTAACACCCCATTACAATCAGTGTACAGATCAGGGGTGCTCATCCCCCTATTACAATCAATATCAAATTAGGGGGTGCTCATCTCCCCATTACAATCAGTGTACAGATGAGGGGTGCTCATCCCCCTATTACAATTAATATCAGATCAGGGGTGCTCATCTCCCCGTTACAATCAGTGTACAGATCAGGGGTGCTAATCCCCCATTACAATCAGTATACAGATCAGGGGTGCTAATCCCCCATTACAATCAGTATACAGATCAGGGGTGCTAACACCCCATTACAATCAGTGTACAGATCAGGGGTGCTCATCCCCCTATTACAATCAATATCAAATTAGGGGGTGCTCATCTCCCCATTACAATCAGTGTACAGATGAGGGGTGCTCATCCCCCTATTACAATTAATATCAGATCAGGGGGTGCTCATCTCCCCGTTACAATCAGTGTACAGATCAGGGGTGCTAATCCCCCATTACAATCAGTATACAGATCAGGGGTGCTAATCCCCCATTACAATCAGTATACAGATCAGGGGTGCTAACACCCCATTACAATCAGTGTACAGATCAGGGGTGCTCATCCCCCTATTACAATCAATATCAAATTAGGGGGTGCTCATCTCCCCATTACAATCAGTGTACAGATGAGGGGTGCTCACCCCCCCCATTTCAATGTCAGATTAAGGGGTGCTAACCCCCATTACAATCTGTACAAAACAGGGGTGCTAACACCCCATTACAATCAGTGTACAGATCAGGGGTGCTCACCCCCCTATTAAAATCAATATCAAATTAGGGGGTGATCATCTTCCCATTACAATCAGTGTACAGATGAGGGGTGCGCATCCCCCTATTACAATTAATATCAGATCAGGGGGTGCTCATCTCCCCATTACAATCAGTGTACAGATCAGGGGTGCTAACACCCCATTACAATCAGTATACAGATCAGGGGTGCTAACACCCCATTACAATCAGTATACAGATCAGGGGTGCTAATCCCGCATTACAATCAGTGTACAGATCTGGGGTGCTAACACCCTATTACAATCAGTGTACAGATCTGGGGTGCTAACACATCATTACAATCAGTGTACAGATCTGGGGTGCTCAACCACCTATTACAATCAATATCAGCTTATGGGGGTGCTCATCTCCCCATTACAATCAGTATACAGATCATGGGTGCTCATCCCCCATGTCAATGTCAGATTAGGGGGTGCTAACCCCCATTATAATCAAAGAGCAGGGGTGCTAACACCCCATTAAAACCAGTGTACAGATGAGAGGTGCTCACCCCCCTATTACAATTAATATCAGATCAGGGGGTGCTCATCTCCCCATTACAATCAGTGTACAGATCAGGGGTGCTAACACCCCATTACAATCAGTATACAGATCAGGGGTGCTAACACCCCATTACAATCAGTATACAGATCAGGGGTGCTAATCCCCCTATTACAATCAGTGTACAGATCAGGGGTGCTAATCCCGCATTACAATCAGTGTACAGATCTGGGGTGCTAACACCCTATTACAATCAGTGTACAGATCTGGGGTGCTAACACATCATTACAATCAGTGTACAGATCTGGGGTGCTCAACCACCTATTACAATCAATATCAGCTTATGGGGGTGCTCATCTCCCCATTACAATCAGTATACAGATCATGGGTGCTCATCCCCCATGTCAATGTCAGATTAGGGGGTGCTAACCCCCATTATAATCAAAGAGCAGGGGTGCTAACACCCCATTAAAACCAGTGTACAGATGAGAGGTGCTCACCCCCCTATTACAATCAATATCAGCTTAGGGGGTGCTCATCTCCCCATTACAACCAGTGTACACTGTCCGGATGAGGGGTGCTCATCGCCCCATTTCCATGTCAGATTACAATCAGTGTGGGGATGGGGTGCTCCCGCCCTCCTCCTGTACAGTACTGAGTACATGGAGTAGGAGAAGTCTGTCTGCTATAAGTTGTAGATGAGAGATGATCTCCGATCCATGGAGGGAACAACCTGCCCCGGGTGTCCTGTGATCGGGGACACTACATAATAATATACAGTACTATAAAAAGCCGGGTGCCCCTCCTCCTACCTGACAAGGTGCCCCTTCCTCCGGGGAGGACAGCTCGGTCCCGGTGTGTGCCGAGAGCACAATGTACCTTCCTTCACCCCCCACAGACATTCATAGAGCTGCCAGGATCCACGGCTCATCCCAGAGCGCATGTGCACGCCCGGCCCCCTCCCCCCCCTGCCTGCTCCGGGTGAGACAATGACAAGCCTTCTGAGGAGGAGGAGGGGCAGAGCCCGGGGACAAGGACAACCTCACTCTCCTCTGTCACCTGGCCGGGCACAGCCCATGTCTCTGCTCCCAGCACAGCCCCTGTCTCTGCTCCCACCACAGCCCCTGTCTCTGTTCCCAGCACAGCCCCTGTCTTTGCTCCCAGCACAGCCCATGTCACTGCTCCCAGCACAGCCTCTGTCTCTGCTCCCAGCACAGCCCCTGTCTCTGTTCCCAGCACAGCCCCTGTCTCTGCTCCCAGCACATTGCATGTCACTGCTCCCAGCACAGCCCCTGTCTCTGCTCCCACCACAGCCCCTGTCTCTGCTCCCAGCACAGCCCCTGTCTCTGCTCCCAGCACAGCCCCTGTCTCTGCTCCCACCACAGCCCCTGTCTCTGCTCCAAGCACAGCCCATGTCACTGCTCTCAGCACAGCCTCTGTCTCTGCTCCCAGCACAGCCCATGCCACTGCTCCCAGCACAGCCCATGTCACTGCTCCCAGCACAGCCCCTGTCTCTGCTCCCAGCACAGCCCATGTCACTGCTCTCAGCACAGCCCATGTCACTGCTCCCAGCACAGCCTCTGTCTCTGCTCCCAGCACAGCCCATGTCACTGCTCCCAGCACAGCCCCTGTCTCTGCTCCCAGCACAGCCCATGTCACTGCTCTCAGCACAGCCTCTGTCTCTGCTCCCAGCACAGCCCCTGTCTCTGCTCCCACCACAGCCCCTGTCTCTGCTCCCAGCACAGCCCATGTCACTGCTCCCACCACAGCCCCTGTCTCTGCTCCCAGCACAGCCTCTGTCTCTGCTCCCAGCACAGCCCATGTCACTGCTCTCAGCACAGCCTCTGTCTCTGCTCCCAGCACAGCCCCTGTCTCTGCTCCCAGCACAGCCCATGTCACTGCTCTCAGCACAGCCCATGTCACTGCTCCCAGCACAGCCTCTGTCTCTGCTCCCAGCACAGCCCATGTCACTGCTCCCAGCACAGCCCCTGTCTCTGCTCCCAGCACAGCCCCTGTCTCTGCTCCCACCACAGCCCCTGTCTCTGTTCCCAGCACAGCCCCTGTCTCTGCTCCCACCACAGCCCCTGTCTCTGCTCCCAGCACAGCCCATGTCACTGCTCCCACCACAGCCCATGTCACTGCTCCCAGCACAGCCTCTGTCTCTGCTCCCAGCACAGCCCATGTCACTGCTCTCAGCACAGCCCCTGTCTCTGTTCCCAGCACAGCCCCTGTCACTGCTCCCAGCACAGCCCCTGTCTCTGCTCCCAGCACAGCCCATGTCACTGCTCTCAGCACAGCCCCTGTCTCTGCTCCCAGCACAGCCCCTGTCTCTGCTCCCAGCACAGCCCCTGTCTCTGCTCCCACCACAGCCCCTGTCTCTGCTCCCAGCACAGCCCATGTCACTGCTCCCAGCACAGCCTCTGTCTCTGCTCCCAGCACAGCCCATGTCACTGCTCTCAGCACAGCCCCTGTCTCTGCTCCCAGCACAGCCCCTGTCACTGCTCCCAGCACAGCCCCTGTCACTGCTCCCAGCACAGCCCATGTCACTGCTCCCAGCACAGCCCCTGTCTCTGCTCCCAGCACAGCCTCTGTCACTGCTCCCAGCACAGTCCCTGTCTCTGCTCCCAGCACAGCCCCTGTCTCTGCTCCCAGCACAGCCCCTGTCACTGCTCTTAGCACAGCCTCTGTCTCTGCTCCCAGCACAGCCCCTGTCTCTGCTCCCAGCACAGCCTCTGTCACTGCTCCCAGCACAGCCCGTCTCTGCTCCCAGCACAGCCCATGTCACTGCTCCCAGCACAGCCCATGTCACTGCTCCCAGCACAGCCCCTGTCACTGCTCCCACCACAGCCCCTGTCACTGCTCCCAGCACAGCCCCTGTCTCTGCTCCCAGCACAGCCCCTGTCTCTGCTCCCAGCACAGCCCCTCACTCTGCTCCCAGCACAGCCCCTGTCACTGATCCCAGCACAGCCTGCTCTACTCCCAGCACAGCATCTGTCACTGCTCCCAGCACAGCCCCTGTCACTGCTCCCAGCACAGCCCCTGTCACTGCTCTAATCCCAGCACAGCCCCTGTCACTGCTCCCAGCACAGCCCCTGTCACTGCTCTAATCCCAGCACAGCCTGCTCTACTCCCAGCACAGCCCCTGTCACTGCTCCCAGCACAGCCCCTGTCACTGCTCCCAGCACAACCCATGTCACTGCTCCCAGCACAACCCCTGTCACTGCTCCCAGCACGGCCCATGTCACTGCTCCCAGCACGGCCCATGTCACTGCTCCCAGCACAACCCCTGTCACTGCTCCCAGCACGGCCCATGTCACTGCTCCCAGCACGGCCCATGTCACTGCTCCCAGCACAGCCCCTGTCACTGCTCCCAGCACAGCCCCTGTCACTGCTCTCAGCACAGCCCCTGTCACTGCTCCCAGCACAGCCCCTGTCACTGCTCCCAGCACAGCCCATGTCACTGCTCCCAGCACAGCCTCTGTCTCTGCTCCCAGCACAGCCCCTTTTACTGATCCCAGCACAGCCTGCTCTACTCCCAGCACAGCATCTGTCACTGCTCCCAGCACAGCCCCTGTCACTGCTCCCAGCACAGCCCCTGTCACTGCTCTAATCCCAGCACAGCCTGCTCTACTCCCAGCACAGCCCCTGTCACTGCTCCCAGCACAGCCCCTGTCACTGCTCCCAGCACAGCCCATGTCACTGCTCCCAGCACGGCCCATGTCACTGCTCCCAGCACGGCCCATGTCACTGCTCCCAGCACAACCCCTGTCACTGCTCCCAGCACAACCCCTGTCACTGCTCCCAGCACAGACCATGTCACTGCTCCCAGCACGGCCCATGTCACTGCTCCCAGCACAGCCCCTGTCACTGCTCCCAGCACAGCCCCTGTCACTGCTCTCAGCACAGCCCCTGTCACTGCTCCCAGCACAGCCCCTGTCACTGCTCCCAGCACAGCCCATGTCACTGCTCCCAGCACAGCCCATGTCACTGCTCCCAGCACAGCCTCTGTCTCTGCTCCCAGCACAGCCCCTGTCATTGCTCATAAACAAAAGAACTGTCAAACAGGAGGTCTCCAAGGATTGGAGAGATCATTGTTGACAAAAGGAGCTACATAGGCAATAATGGGCTATACTCAAATTGCTCCCAGCACAGCCCCTATCACTGCTCTACTCCCAGCACAGCTCCCGTCACTGCTCCCAGCACAGCCCATGTCACTGCTCCTAGCACAGCCCCTTGTCACTGCTTCCAGCACAGCCCCTGTCACTGCTCTCAGCACACTGCTCCAAGCACAACCCCTGTCACTGCTCCAAGCACAACCCCTATCACTGCTCCCAGTTCAACTGAACTCATACAATTTCATGCATTTCAGTGCGAGTTTGGAGGGCGATTTAAAAAGACATCTGTGCGGGTTCATGCACAGATGTCTATTAAAATCGCCCCCAAAGTCACCAAACTTAGTGCAGGAACTACTTTTGCAAATCGGTGCAACTCCGCAAAGTCAACGTTGCACCAATTGGGACATATGCCAGCAAAAGGCTGTGATTTGACATATCAAATCATGCAGATGTGAACGATGGCTTACTCCGATACCCCTAAATAAAATCTAGTCAAACCAATTGCCTTCAGAAGTCACCTAATTAGTAAATTGGGTCCACCTGTGTGTAATTTAATCTCAGTATAAACACAGCTGTTCTGTGAAGCCCTCAGAAGTTTGTTGGAGAATCTTAGTGAACAAACAACTTCATGAAGGCCAATGAACACACCAGACAGGTCAGGGATAAAGTTATGGAGAAGTTTTAAAGCAGGTTTAGGTTATAAAAAAAATATCCCAAGCATTGAACATCTCACAAAGCATTGTTCAATCCATCATCTGAAAATGGAAAGAGTTTTGAACAACTGAAAACCTACCAAGTCATGGCCTTCCACCTAAACTGACAGGCTGTGCAAGCAGAGCAGCCAAGAGGCCCATGGTAACTCTGGAGGAGCTGCAGAGATCCACAGCTCAGGAGGGAGAATCTGTCCACAGGACAACTATTAGGCCACGGCAGAATCCAGCAAGAACCTCGATGGGAGACGTATTCTGCCGAAAAAAACGGTCGTGTGTACACTTTTCGCCGAGAAACCCGTCGAAAAACTCATCGAGCCAAAAAGAGAGCATGTTCTCTATTTCCTCGTTGTTCAATGGGAAAATTTGGCTCGACAAGCTTTTGGACTATCGAACTAGGAACTCGACGGGGAGAACGATGAGTTTTGCCCGACGAGTTTCTCGGTCATGTGTACGCGGCCTTAGTCGCGACTCCACAAATCTCACCTTTATGGAAGAGTGGCAAGAGGAAAGTTATTGTTGGAAGAAAACCATAGGAAGTCCCATTTGCAGTTTGCGAGAAGCCATGTAGGGGACACAGCAAACATGTGGAAGAAGGTGCTCTGGTCAGATGAGACCAAAATTTTGGCCTAAAAGAAAAACGCTATGAGTGAGTAAGTGATAAAACCTCGCAGCACATGCGAACTGAATCGCCTCTGGGCGCTTGGTGTCCATTTCTCTTTTGTCCTCAAAAGAGATGGGTTTTGATCTTTCTCCTAAAGGCCAAGTGGTTCTCCTCCAACCGAATGCTGGTTGGTAAAGCGTTTCATAGTCTAGGTCCTTGGACCGCAAATCTTGTTTCTCCTTTGGACTTGTATCTGGCTTTGGGTATCTGGAGTAGATTTTGGTTGGTAGATCGCAGAACGCAATTGGGGTTGTGAGCTTTTAGTTTTTCGCATAGATATTGGGGGGGAATATCCTAGAATACTGTCTTTTACTGGCAACCAGTGAAGGGCTCTCAGTGAAGGTGAGATTGGTTCCCAAGGTTTTTTCCCAGTCACAAGTCGAGCGGCCGTATTTTGAACGACTTTGCTACTTTGGGAGTCCAAGATAGAGGGTATTTCCAGTCTGAAGTAGATAATTGTTCCCACTACGACCGCTATGTCTTCTTTTGGGATAAAGAGAAAGGTGCGATCCGCTGACTTCTGACCCAATTTGTCCATCCATTGTCATGTAGGTGTCGAAGATGACTCCAAGATTTTTGACTTTGGTGCTAGGGGGTGATGATTTTGCCCAGAATGGGAGGGGGTGTCCCTGTTATTGCAGGAGAAGTTCTGTTTTCGAACCGTTGAGTTTAAGATAACTCTTTGTCATCCAATTTTCTACCAAAGTGAGGAATTTCTCTAGTGCAAGATAATGATCCTTTTTGTTGCAGATACGAAAAGTTGTGTGTCACCTGCATAAGAGTGGTAAAGTAACTTCTGGTTACTGATGATTTCAAAGAGAGGGCGGAGATAGATATTGAACAGAACCGGCGACAAAGGAGATCCCTGAGGGACTCCACATGATACCGTGCATTTTTCAGAAGTGAAAGGCCCCAATTTCACTATTTGTGATCAGTTTTCCAAGAAGGAAGAGAACCAAGATATGTGTGATGGAAAACTAACACTGCACATCATCCTGAACCTGTGAAACATGGTGGTGGCAGCATCATGTTGTGGAGAAGCTTTTCTTCAGCAGGGACATGGAAGCTGGACAGAGTTGATGGGAAGATGGATGGAGCCAAATACAGGGCAATCTTAGAAGAAAACCTGTTAGGCCGCGTACACACGATCGGATATGTCCGCTGAAACTGGTCCGCCGACCAGTTTCAGCGGACATATCCGATCGTGTGTACGATCTAGCGGACAGGTTTTTCCAGCGGACAAATTTCAAAGCATGCTTTGAAATTTGTCCGCTGGAAACCTGTCCGTCGGACATGTCCGCTGGTTAGTACGCCTAACCAGCAGACATAAATCTCCCGCATGCGTCGAATGGATTCAACGCATGCGTGGAAGTATTTTACTTCCTGGATTGGTCCTCAGTCCGAGGGGATTTTCGTCCGATGGTGTGTACACGCCATTGGGCTAAAATCCGAGGAGACATGTCCGCTGGAAACGGTCCGTCGGACATGTTTCAGCGGACATGTCTCCCCGTGTGTACGCGGCCTTAGAGTCTGGAAAAGACTTGGGGCAGAGATTCACCTTCCAGCAGGACAGCGACTCTAAACATACAACCGGAGCTACAATGTAATAGTTTACATTAAAGCATATTCATGTGTTAGAATGGCCCAGTCAAAGTCCAGACCTAAATCCAATTAAGAATTTGTGGCAAGACTTGAAAATTGCTGTTCACAGATGCCTTCCTTTCAATCTAACAGAGCTTGAGCAATTTGGCAAAAGAAAAAGGGCAAAAATGTTTAAACCTATTACAAGACAATTTTATGGTCCAGTTTATTGAAGCCCCGACTAGGAATGACTCTCTGCTGGACCTGGTAATCTCAAACCATGCAGAGCTTAATACCAATATTCTAGGGCTGTTACTGATTACATTTTTCGTGTTTGATTAATCGTTTTTCTATTAATCGATTAATTGATTAATTTCGATTAATTATAATGCACATACATTTTTTGGATCACCACCATATATAGTCCCCATTGTAATATCCACAGACATATCCCCCACTGTAATATCTACAGACATATCCCCCACTGTAATATCCACAGACATCTCCCCCCTGTAATATCCACAGACATCTCCCCACTGTAATATCCACAGACATCTCCCCCACTGTAATATCCACAGACATCTCCCCACTAATATCTACAGACATATCCCCCACTGTAATATCCACAGACATATCCCCACTGTAATATCCACAGACATCTCCCCACTGTAATATCCACAGACATATCCCCCACTGTAATATCCACAGACATCTCCCCCACTGTAATATCCACAGACATCTCCCCACTGTAATATCCACAGACATCTCCCCACTGTAATATCCACAGACATCTCCCCACTGTAATATCCACAGACATCTCCCCACTGTAATATCCACAGACATTTTCCCGCTGTAATATCCACAGACATCTCCCCCACTGTAATATACACAGACATCTCCCCCACTATAATATCCACAGACATCTCCCCCACTGTAATATCCACAGACATCTCCCCCACTGTAATATCCACAGACATCTCCCCACTGTAATATCTACAGACATATCCCCCACTGTAATATCCACAGACATATCCCCCACTGTAATATCTACAGACATATCCCCCACTTTAATATCAGCAGACATATCCCCACTGTAATATCCACAGACATCTCCCCCACTGTAATATACACAGACATATCCCCCACTGTAATATCCACAGACATCTCCCCCACTGTAATATCCACAGACATCTCCCCACTGTAATATCCACAAACATCTCCCCACTGTAATATCCACAGACATCTCCCCCACTGTAATATCCACAGACATCTCCCCCACTGTAATATCCACAGTCATATCCCCCACTGTAATATACACAGACATATCCCCCACTGTAATATACACAGACATATCCCCCACTGTAATATCCACAGACATCTCCCCCACTGTAATATCCACAGACATCTCCCCACTGTAATATCCACAGACATCTCCCCACTGTAATATCCACAGACATCTCCCCCACTGTAATATCCACAGACATCTCCCCCACTGTAATATCTACAGACATCTCCCCCACTGGAATATCCACAGACATGTCCCCCACTGTAATATCCACAGACATCTCCCCCCACTGTAATATCCACAAACATCTCCCCCACTGTAATATCCACAGACATCTCCCCCACTGTAATATCCACATACATATCCCCACTGTAATATCCACAGACATCTCCCCCCACTGTAATATCCACAGACATCTCCCAATGCAATCCATCTCTGTAATATGGTCCACATCTCCCCCACTGTATAGGAAGATTAGTACCTGCTTAGTCTTACCAGAGAAGCCAGTCGAACACGAGCAGTTGAGGCCGGGTGATGACAAAGCATAGCAACAAACACATATGGGTAACATAAAAACACTTAACTTTAAGAGAGCAAATTTTCCAAGGATGAGGGCTGCTCTCCAGGATGTGGACTGGGAAGGAATATTGGCATCAATGGACACAGAACAGAAATGGGAATTCTTCAAAGTGACTGTATGTAAAGTTGCTCCAAAGTATATTCCCATGGGCAATAATGTGAAAAGGGTAAAAATAAAACCTATGTAGCTCACGGCCAACGTTAAAATGACTATAAGTAATAAAAAAATAACCTTTAAAAAATATAAAAATGAAGGAACACTAGTGTCATTTAAATGTAACAAAGAATATAACAGAATATGTAAAAGGCAAATCGAGGATGCAAAAATTCTAAACGAACAACAAATTGCATAAAAGATAGTAGGACAAACCCCAAAAATTATTCAAATATATTGATAGTAAAAAGGTCAAGTCTGAGCATGTAGTCGCTTTACAAAATAATCTAGAATGGGTGACTGAGGACAAAGAGAAGGTGTCAGGAAGGGCACGCCAGCAATCAAGATGGTGACTATGGTCGTTCCCATGTTCTGCATGTCCTACTGAGAAGGGCTGCATGGTTGTGTGCGCTTGTGCAGGCTCTCACCCACTTGCACACTAGTGCCACACGAAATGCCGGCACGCATGACATTGTGGCGCTAATAGGCTATTTAAACTGCCTTACTTCCTTGAATCGGTGCTGTCAGGTCTACAGCATTACCTGAGACCTCTGATTGTTGTTTACCTGCAACCTGCTCCAGCTGACACTACCTGGCTTGTATTGACTAAGGGTCCTTTCACACGGAGCGGACCGTTTTTCGGTCCGCTCCGTGTGCCCGTCAGCTCAGCGGGGGGGTCTCCGCTCAGCTGTCGGCGGACGGGGCGGTCCCCGCACACTGTGCAGGGACCGCCCCGTCTCTCCTCCGCTCTCCCCTATGGGGAGTCGGATGGAAACGGACCGTCTGTCCGTTTGCATCCGATCCGTTTGGCCGGACGGAAGAAAAATAGGACATTCTTCCGTCCGCAAAAACGGATGCGGATGTAGCGGACGTTAGCGGATGCATCATCCGCTAACGGATCCGCTCCCATAGGGGCTCATTACAAGTCCGTAAACGGACTTGTAATGAGCGGACCGTTCGTCCGCTAGTGTGAAAGGGCCCTAACCCCGTTTATCTGCCTGCTTCTGACCTTGGCTTGTGTTGTCTACGTCCCTGCCTGTTCCTCCTGCTACCTTGCTGCCAGCCTGTTGCCAAACCTGCCTGTACCTGAGACTACGTTCCTGCCTACTCCTTCTGCTACCCTGCCGCCAGTCAGTTGCCTGAACCTGCTTGTATCTGACCTTGCTCCAGTGTTCACCTGCTTTGGACTTGTGTGTCTACTCCTCCAGTCCATCTGCCTGCACCTGCCTGAGCTCCAGTTCCCAGTCTGACAGCTGTTCCCGGGTCCGTTCCAGTTCCGGTCCAGCTCGTCTACCAGCAAGTTTGACAGGCTCTCGTGCGACTCTGCACTCCTGTGCCTCCCTCTGCACACCAGACTCTTCCACCAGGTATGTGACAGAAGGCTAATTTATTAAAAACTTTCTTCAGCTCTGTGTATACAAAAGAGAATTGGGGAGCTCATGTCCATAATGGGGGTGGTAGTGACAGAGCCCCAAATGATCCACAATGGCTCAAACATCATATGGTCCATAAATATTTAGACAGAATAAAGGTGGATAATGCACCTGGACCAGATGGCATCCACCCATGGATACTAAAAGAAGTTAGCTCTGTAATTTCAAGGCCATTGTTTCTAATATTTAGGGACTCCTTAATGACTAGAATGGTACCACTGGATTGGCGCAGAGCAAATGTGGTGCCCATATTTAAAAAGGGATCAAAGTCTTTACCAAGTAACTATAGACATGTTCGTTTAACTTCTATAGTTGGGAAGACACTGGAGAGTTTAATAAAAGACCACATAGACGAGTTCTGTTGGGTTATATTGTGTGATGGTTAATGTTAGATATGATATCATTAACATTTTTGTTGTCTCATTTTCAGCCTTAAACCACCAGTGCCATTAATGTCACACTATCATGGCTTATTCCCACACTTTTTTTAAGTGAAGGTTAGTAGCTCCTTTAATATTATTATTTTTTATATTACAGTGGAATCTTGGATTATAAGCATAATCTGTTCCAGGGAAATGCTTGTAATCCAAAGCACTTGCATATCAAAGCTCCGCATTGACTTCTATGGCATGCAATACCGCATGTGGCCATGGGGGGGGGGGGGGCGGAGAGCCTCGGAAATACTCAGGGACAGCTCCGCTGATCTCTGAAAGGCTCGGTTACGCTCGGCAACTGAGTGTTTCCGAGTCCTGAACCGTTCCGAGTGTCACCGGCGCCCCCGCACCTCTGGCCAAATGTAGTACTGTACAGCCCATTAGCTTGAATACTTGCAAACCGAGTGTCAGAGAAACACATTTTACTTTGAACACTAGATGGCAGCAAAGTTGACAGTGAGAAGCTGTCAGAGAAACACAGTGCATGCACCACATGACTTTCTGGCTGCCTATAAAAGCTAAGCAAATGCTCAGAGGAATTTCTGGTTTGTCTTCAGCTTCCTGTACCTGAGTTCCTGTTTCCTGTGAGTGATTACCTGCTGTGACCCGGATTGACTCTGACCTCCTCTGATCTCCACCTGCACCTAACCCTCGGCTTGCCTTTTGGACCTCTGCTACTATCTCCTGTGCTTGACCCTCAGCCTGCTTACGGATTACGCTACCAGTCTCCCATGCTTGACCCTCAGTCTGCTCACGGATTACGCTACCAGTCTCCTGTGCTTGACCTTCAGCCTGTTTACGGACTTGCTGCTAATCTCCGGTCCTTGACCCTCAGCCTGATTACGGACTTGCTGCCTATCTCCTGTGTTGATCCTCTGCTTGTTCATGGACTTGTTCCTAGTCTCCTGTACTGGACCCTCAGCCTGCTCATAGATTTTGCTATCAGTTTCCGTGTCTGATCCTGAGCACTAGTGATGAGCGGAATACGCCATATTCGATTTCGCGATATTCGTTAATATCGAATATTCGCTATACTTTATAAAAAAAAATAATGCGAATTTTCGCCAATGCGAATTTTCGGCAATGCGAAATTTCGCGATTTTTTTTTTTTTTTTTACAAAATATCACGAATATTCGATATCACGAATATTCGCTATATTTTATAAAAAAATAAATAAAAATTGCGAAATTTCGCGATTGCGAAATTGATTGCGATTCATTTATTGCGAATTTTTGGCAAAATTTGAAAAATACGAATATTCGAAATTGCGAATATTCGCCGTGATATTCGAGTTATTCGCGAATACTCGAATATGCAATATTCGTTGCGAATATTCGCAATGCGAATATTCGTGAGCAACACTACTGAGCACTTGGTACGTGTCACGGACATCTGTGTTTGACCCCCGGTCAGCTGTTGGACTCCGCTATTCATCTACACCATTAGGCTTCAGTCTTCATCAGTTCTGCACGGCTTCCTTCACCACGGTGATTGCACGCAGCCCTGCCTAAGCCTGCTGGTACCTCGTGCCTCTTTGTACCCCTCACCCTCTGTACCATCACCAGGGGTGGAGTGAGCCAATAGCCGACGTGTGTGCCCGGCGGTTGCGATCACCGCCGGGCACCCGCGATCGCTCGTTACAGACCGAGAACCGGGAGCTGTGTGTGTTAACATACAGCTCCCGGTCCTGTCAGGGGAGAAATGCCTGATTGTCTGTTCAAACAATGTATGAACAGCGATCAGTAATTTCCCCAAGTCAGTCCACCCCCCCCCCCCCCTTCAGTGAGAACACACCCAGGGAACACACTAAACCCCTTCCCTGCCAGTGGCATTTTTAGAGTAATCAATGCATTTTTATAGCACTGATCACTATAAAAATGCCAATGGTCCCAAAAATGTGTCAAAAGTGTCCGAAGTGTCCGCCATAATGTTGCAGTACTAATAAAAATAGCTGATTGCCGCCATTACTAGTATAAAATATTAATAAAAATGCCATAAACTATCCCCTATTTTGTAAACGCTATAACTTTTGCGCAAACCAATTAATAAACTTTGTGATTATTTATTTTTTACGAAAAAATATGTAGAAGAATACGTATCGGCCTAAACTGAGGAAAAAAAATGTTTTTTTTTATATATATATATATATATATATATATATATATATATGTATATATTTTTGGGGGATATTTATTATAGCAAAAAGTAAAAAATATTAATTTTCTTCAAAATTCTCTCTCTATTTTTGTTTATAGCGCAAAAAATAAAAACCGAACAGGCGATCAAATACCACCAAAAGAAAGCTCTATTTGTGGGAAAAAAAGGACGCAAATGTTGTTTGGGAGCCACGTTGCACGATCACGCAACTGTCAGTTAAAGAGACACAGTGGCGAATCGCAAAAAGTGGCCTGGTCTTTGACCAGCAATATGATCCGGGGCTTAAAGCGAGGGTTCATCCAAAAAAATACTTTCTGACATTAGCTACATCCCTCCAGCATACTGCTAACATCTGCAGTATGCTGTTTTTTTTTTCCGTACTTATCGTTATACGAGCCCTTGTTATCCGGCTCCGAGCGGGGGGTTTACTTCCGGGCACTGGCGTAGCGGGGGGGGGGGCAGGGGGGACCGTTGCACCGGGGGAATTCATTTAGGGGGGCGCCGTGCCAGTGTGGACTGTGTGTCACTCTCTGTCTTCTATTAATAATTTGTATTTACCGTCCGTGACACCGGCCGCCATGTTCAGTCTCGACATGGCCAGCCGGCGTGCTGTGATTGGGTCACGGCGGGTCATGTGGCCACAGGCCTGAGCTGGCCTGTGATTGGGTCACGGCGGGTCATGTGGCCACAGGCCTGAGCTGGCCTGTGATTGGGTCACGGCGGGTCATGTGGCCACAGGCCCATCTGAGCTGGCCTGTCTGTGATTCGTGGGTGGTGCATGCACGAGCCTGGAGTCTCCCGCCCGCCTGTCACAGTCTCTCTGAGAGCTCAGCCGCCGTCATCTCCCCCGCGGAGGCTCCGCCGTTCCGGATCAAAGCACCGGCGACCGCGGCACTGCAGGCAGCGGCGGCGCATAACGTGGGAAGACAGAGCAGGTGAGGACCGGTGAGGTGGTGGTCAGGCAAATGAGTCCTGATTGGTTGAGTGAGACTTCACATTAGAGAGAGTCCCAAAATTTCTCGGGAAAAAGAAAAAAAAATAGACACCTGCAGGTATGGTTTCCAAAAGGAAAGAAAGCAGTTCTCTGAAGGGAGAAGAAGGATTGTGGATCAGTCCATTGGTGAAAAGAAAAATAATATAAATATAGATGTATGAGGTAGTGCATAAGACTGCACTGTATTATTTGGGAGAGAATGGGTGGGTTTTTACCTGGAGGATGGACGATGGTAAAAGGCAGTTTGTCAGCTGTGATGCTGAAAAAATGCTTGAGGTGGTGCCCGAGATAGCGGCAATGACAGCCGCGCTTTAAATAGAACAACAAGCGGCTGACGTCGCCGCTGCGGGGACATGTGACTCGCCGTGTAATGCCGCTTCTGCCCTACGATGCCATCAGGTCTCTACCAATCAAATGAGAGTGACCGGCGCGTGCGCACTTCACGCAGCGCCGCTCCACTCGACTGAGAGACGTCCCTGCGCCAAGGAGGCGCGCGCCGCAATTTTGGTTAAGGGATCATATCCCGTGGTTTAGCAAGGTACTGCAAAATAGGGAATGTTAGGAAGAGGACCCAAAGACATGGTTAGAGGAGGAGAAGTGGAGAAACAGGGAGTATCAATAAGCAGAGGACCGCTGACATGGATCAGGATCCCAATTCAATCCTGATCTCTAGGGAGCGGTCCCCCTTGTCCCTGTGGTTCAGGTAGGACCGGATGGGAAAACAGACATCTGTATAAATAGCTGGAGAAGGTCGGATAGATTCTAAAGAGAAGAAGCGTGATAAATCAATTAAATAGAATAAATGATTAGTATGATGAAATAGCTAAAAATCTAAAAAAGTTTGGGTAAATTAAGTGAGTTAGGAGGGGAGGGGGGAGTGCGCCATCTGCTGCCACATAAAAGAAATTGTTAAATCAACAGTGTTGAATTCATACAGGATGCATATTGGCGAAATTTAAGGGCAAATAATTGTCAAAAAATGCACAGAA
This sequence comes from Rana kukunoris, assembly GCA_029574335.1. NCBI lineage: Eukaryota > Metazoa > Chordata > Amphibia > Anura > Ranidae > Rana > Rana kukunoris. The sequence continues at coordinate 445,433,867 of CM056052.1, forward strand.
AATAATAATAACATGAGCAATCATTAATTAAGAAAAAGAAAGAAAAAAAGAGAAAAAAGACAACAGAAAAATAGAGAGGGACATTCGAATAAAAATGTATAAAAAGGGTTTGAAACTAAAAGCTTCATTTAAACCTGGGGGTCTTAAAGCGCATAATTGGAGAATCCATTTGGCCTCACGTTGCAACAAAACTTTGTCAAAATCACCGCCTCTTTCACCTGGAGGGACATGCTCCAAGGCGAAGAATTTCATTTTAGAGCTGTCAAAGTTATGGTGGAGACCTACATGGAGACTGATAGGGCTCTCCATTTTCCTTTTGGTGATTAATGCTACATGGTCACGTAGTCTGTGGTAGAAAGGGCGTTTGGTCTTACCAATGTAGAAGGCTTCACATTCGCACTGCATTATGTACACAATCCCAATTGATTGGCAGGTCACTGCGAATAGTGGTTTGTGGATGCGTCCATTAGGGAGCATTAAGGTAATAGCTGAGTGGACATATCTGCAGAAAGGGCAATTGTGACATGGCCTGGTGCCGAATGAAGTTTTGTTCGACCGATTACCAGAGTGGTGGTGACTGTGGACCAATTTGTCACGCAGTGATTGCGATCTTCTGAATGTGATTTCAGGAAAGCTTTTCAGATGTTTGGAGACTGTGTCATCGCTTAGAAGGAGGTACCAATATTTTTGCAGGATTCCTCTTACTTGTTGGTGGTGTCCTGAAAAACGGGTGATTAGACGTATTCCTGGGTTGTCCTTTTTGGATTTGGGATCATGAAGGAGTTTTTTGCGATCTTGTAGTTTGGCCCGTAAATAGGCCAGATCACAGGTATTTTATCTTCATAACTTCTATTGTTAAGCTGAATGCATAGTCTCAATTATTTTCCTACATCTAATTTTCAATTAGTAGATCACGATTGGCCCTTTTTTTAGATTGTGGTTCCTGGACCGATTTCTTACAGCATCTTGACCCCCCTGTTTGGGCCTGCCTTATATGGACTTAGGTGTCTCCAATCCATTCCACTAAAGGCTTCCCTTTTTAACATCTCGTTTGTGAGTTTTGGCAAGTCACTTGCACCCCCCCCCCGCCTTCCTCCCTTCCCCCTCCCCCTCCCTTTCCTTTCCCCCCCTTCCCCCCCGTTTTCCCCTCTCCCCCTCCCCTCCCCCCCTTTCACTAGCCCCTCCTCCTCCCTCCCCCCCCCTCTTATGCTTCCCCCCCCTTTTTCCCTTTCACCCCACCCCCACCCCCCCCCCTCCCTGCCTAAGCATAATTTAATCATGAAATTGTTTTAAATTGAACCTACTATCATGTTTCCCATATTGATCTAACACTATTTACTATTTGTTCTAAATTGTTGTACTTTTTTCCATAAACCGTCCTTTATATCCATTTCTTTTAATACAGTGTAGTCAGTTCCAAGCCTTTGGAGAAGCTCAATAGAGAGCGAAACATGTCGGTTGAACAACAACTACCAAGAGCTTTTGCATTCTGTTGAAGCCTGTGATATATATAATTATGGATGGTTTTTATTGACATGCTTTTGTATCAACCCAATAAAATTATTTTTTATTTTAACAGTGTTTTGTTACACTTGATCAGTACCGCCTCATAGTCCCAGGGCCCTTAGGTACCCCTCTTCCCCAATTTTTCTTTAATCTTCCCTTTTAATGATCTGGTATTTCAGCCAACAATCTCTCTTTTTTTTTTTTCCTTCAGTGGTCTCTTCTTCCTTTTTATCGATCTCTTAATCTTTTCTTCCTTTAAATTATCCCTTTTTGCACAACGTGGACTCTGTTTATTTTATTTTTTATTATTTCCCCTTTTTTGATTCTCCTTTGTTTTAGTATCTGCAAACGCTGATAATGCTTGTTTCTGACTGTTACCGGTTCTCTGCAAACCTTATTGTCGACTAATGCATATCTTGTAATGCTGTTTTGTGAATAAAAACACCTTTCTGTTAAAAAAAAAATTATCCCTTTTTCTTCCCTTGATTTCTTCTTTTTGTAATCTCTTCTCTCTTTCAATAGTCTCTTCTTTCTTTTAGTGATCTTTTCTCATTGCTCTCTCCTCCCTTTCAACGATCTTTTTTTCTTTTACTGATCTCTTCTTTTCTTCAGCGATCTTGTATTTCTTTCGATAATCTTTTTCCCTTCAACGATCTTTTCTTTTCTTCAATTCCACAGTAAAAGTGAGATCAGCTGCTATCGGGTAGCCCAGGATATGAGCAGAGTAGGTAACAGGTATCCGGGGTGTTTATATAGAGGGGGGGGGGGGGCGAAAAAAAAATTCTGCCCCGGGTGCCCATAACTCTGGTTACGCCACTGCTTCCGGGTATAGGCGTTCCTAAGCGAAGAGGAGTTGATTGACGCGCTGCTAAAGCACGTCACGCCTTCCGGAAATACCCAAAGTGACACTCGGGTGTTTACAGGACCTGCGCAGTCAGCTCTACATGGCAAGCGCAGGCGCCGTAAACGCCCAAGTGTCACTTCGGGTATTTTCGGAAGGCGTGATGCGCCTTAGCAGCCGTCAATCAACTCCTCTTCGCTTATAAACGCCTACTCCCCGCAGGATTCCCCGCTCGGAGCCGGATAACAAGGGCTGGTATAACGATAAGTACGAAAAATATATATATATATATATATATATATATATATATATATATATATATATATATATATAATATATATATATATATATATATATATATATATATATATATATATATATATATATATATATTATCATTATTATTATTATTATTAAAGGGCCCAGAGGTCTCCAGGGCCCCTGGATGGCAACCCCCCTTTTTTAATAAAAACATTTACATTTTTTTATACATATATATATATTGTTTTTTTTATTAAAGGGCTCAGAGGTCCCCAGGGCCCCATGTGGCAACCCCCCCTCTTTTTTTTTATATAAATGTTTATTTTTTTATTTTTGTTTATATATTTTTATTTTTTATTAAAAGGCCCATAGGTCCTCAGACCCCCCGGATGGCAACCTCCCTTTTTTATGTATTTTTTATAAATGTTTATTTTTTTTTTTTATTTTTTTTTTAGGGGTCTGGAGGTCCCCAGGGCCCCGGACAGCAACCCCCACTTTTTTTATTTATTTTTTTATAAAAAATATGTTTATATATATATAATATATATATATATATATATATATATATATATATATATATATATATATATAAAAATAAAAATGGGCTAACTTTACTGCCTATTTTTTTTTTTAATTCATTAAATACATTTTTTCCCAAAAAAATGCATTTAAAAAGACTGCTGCGCAAATACAGTGCAACATAAAATATTGCAACAACCGCCATTTTATTCTCTAGGCCAAGGTCTTTACTAAAAAATTATATAATCTTTGGGGGTTCTAAGTAATTTTCTAGCAAAAAAAAAATAATGATTTTAACTTAAAAAGAGCTGTCAGAAAAAGGTTTGGTGTTTAAGTGGTTAAAAATTCCTAATTTACATACAGAAGAAGTTAATTCCTTTGAAGAGATACAATGTTTAGACTTAACTTTCCACTGATAAAGAATGTTTCCAAAACTTGGCAGGTTGCCCAGACTGACTTTTGGCTGAGAGCAGACAGGAAATTCTTTGCATACCAAAGTGCAGTGAGAAAATTATTTTCATGTGAAAGATCGTATCAAGAATCGCAACGGGAAAAAGATCGCGATAGCGATTCTTGACGATTAATCGTGCAGCTCTAATATATATATTATTATTATTATTAAAGGCCCCAGAGGTCTCCAGGGCCCCTGGATGGCAACCCCCCCTTTTTTTTTATAAAAATATTTATTTTCTTTATATTTTTTATAAATGTTTATTTTCTTTATTTTTGTTTATTTTTATTAAAGGGCCCAGAGGTTTCTTTTTTCTTTTTTTATTAAGGCTGCATTCACACCTGAGCGGCAAGTAACGCCGCATACGCGGCTTTACTTGCCGCGCTTCGATTTTTTTTTTTTTTTTTTTACAAATCTTCCCATTCATGTCTATGGGCGAACGCCAATGTCGCTTGAAAAAAAGGGTCCGGGACTTTTTTTCAGGCGACAGGCGTTCGGCGTCTCAGAGATGTGAACCATCTCTATAGACATGAATGGGAAATTTCCCCTCCAGCGGCACGAGCGTCGCGCGACAGGCGTTTTGCCGCTCAGGTGTGAATGGGCCCTAAAGGACCCAGAATTTCTATTCCGTGCACAGATGAATGAGAGTCATACTTTAATGTGCACCCCCCCCCCCCGCTCAACAACTTTAATGCCCCCCCGGTCAATAACTTAAATTCGCCCCCCTCCCCCGCTCAACAACTTTAATGCGCACCCCCGCTCAACAACTTCAATTCGCCCCCCGCTCAACAACTTTAATGAATGCACCCCCCCCCCCGCTCAACAACTATGATCCCCCCCTCGCTCCAGGGGCCCCTTCAACACTCAAGCCCAGGGGCCCCCACCACCCTAAGTCCTGCCCTGGCTGGAGCTAATGTCAGAAAGTGGATATTTGGGTGAACCTCCGCTTTAAGTGGTTAAGGTGAAAAAACATTTACCTTTACAACCCCTTTAATTAGTGAGCCTCATTTGTGACTGTCCTTTTTTGACACAGCTTGTGGACCCTTCGAGGTCTTCTGTTTGATCCGCTCCATGCCAGATGCTGGCTTTTTCCCAGTCTACACTTGTCTCCCCATAGCCCAAACGGATATGATGGCAATGTGAAGTAATATATATCATGTTAATTAATTTTAATTATTTATTTTTTTCTCTTCCCCTTTTCCATGAGTTAGGGGTTTCATATGAAAATGTATACTAACATGTTTTGTCTATTTGCTTGTATTTCTTATATACAGTATGTTTGTTAATACTAGGTATTCAGTCAGATGTTGAGAGACCGAAGCCCTGAAGAAGCGGCTCTGACCTCGCAACGCGTAGGTGATTTCTACTGTCTGACCATTACACATATTAAGTTTTTATACATTCTGGGCTATATGTCGCCCTTATCATATGATATGTGTCTTTTTAACCGTTTGTAATAAAGATATGACTTTTTATATAGTTTGCTTATATTAGATATTAGAGGGGTCTTTGTTCAATGCCTTTATATTTATTTTATTTTTCCTGTTTCAATTATTCTGTTAGTTTGATGACCTCCTCATATAGAGCTGGTTTAACTCCCCTTACCTGCCCTTTTTACATACCATTACTACTGGAGTCTATACTCTCAGCCCAGGATGTTCAATACCTGAATTGTGCTGGAGGAATTTACAAATATAGGAGCACAGAAAAAGCTAAAATGATGACATCTAAATGTAGGACCCCACAATGAGAAGCAGTTTTTCTTTCAGAACTGACCATTGCATGTAGTAGTGTTCTATTAGAACTTGTAAAATTGTTGGATTATTTACCTTTCTTTTTAAAGTCATTATTGTAACAGGTTTACAGGAAAACAAGTATCTTGGGACTTATTTTAAGGGATTTTTTGCTGGTATTCTTTCTTGCTTCCAATCCAAACAATATAACTTTAATATGAAGACAGACTGGAAAGGGATTTTTTTAAATAGCTGGAATGCCACACGCCATGTGAACAAAAAAATAAATACAAATAAATAATGAATATTTTTAAAGTAACCTTTTCTCTGCGGTAGGGATGAGCTTCGTGTTCGATACGAACGTATGTTCGACTCGAACATTGCCTGTTTGATCGTTCGTCGAAAATCGAACAAAACGGGTCGTTCGCGCCAAATTCGAGTGACGCGCGTCGGCCCATAATTCACTGCGGCGTTGCGCGCTGATGATTGGCCAAGCATGCACCAGGACCCCGCATGCTTGGCCAATCACAGCGCCCAAAAAACGAAGAGCCATAATTGGCCAAAGCCTGGGTGGTTTGGCCAATTATGGCTCAGGGCTTTAGCACACGCCCCACACTATAAAAGGCTGCCTTCCGAGCGGCCTCGTGTAGTGTGTTCCGGCTTTGTTAAAGAGAGCAGTCAGAGAGACAGAGAGATTATCTTTTGAGCTAGCTAGATAGAGCAGGGTAGTCAGTTTAGCTTTATTACAGTGCGTAGAGAATATATATGCCGTATTTATCGGGGTATAGCGCACTCCCGCGTATTGCGCGCACCCCTAAAGTGGCCCCCATTCCTGTGGAAAAAAAGATTTTTATACTTACAGTTTTGGTGTCTTGCGCGGCGTCCATCGGCGGTTTCGGGTGTCCTCTTCGTCGGGCCTGGCGTCCTTCTGCGGCGATCCTCGCTTTTCCGCGCCAAGTTTGAATACTGCGCCTGCTTATACCGAGCGCAGTACACTCGTGTATAGTCAGGCAGGCTCGGCTACTCTCGCGCTCACGTCCTGGACGTCCAGGACGTGAGCGCGAGAGGAGCCGAGCCTGCCCGCCCGACTATACGCGAGTGTACTGTGCTCGGTATATGCAAGCGCAGTACACTCGTTTATAGTCAGGCAGGCTCGGCTACTCTCGCGCTCACGTCCTGTACGTCCAGGACATGAGTGCGAGAGTAGCCAAGCCTGCCTGACTATACACGAGTGTACTGCGCTCGGTATATGCTGGCGCAGTATTCAAAATCGGCGCGGAAAAGTGGGTATCGATTTCGGCGTATATCGATTTTCAGGGCAAAAAAGTGCGCGGTATACGCCGATAAATACGGTACATCCTTAGGAGTTGTACATATATTTATACACTGTATAGCTTAGCTAGATCTGCTATTAGTATTTGTCAGGCAGGAGATTGTGCAGGCAGGTGATTGTGCATAGCTGCAGTGCTCTAACGTGTTGTATTGCCTGTGGCTGTGTGGTGTGTTTAGTTTACACCTAAACATACTCGGTGTAACTGCACTAGTCCTGCTTATTTGCACCTAAGCGCATTTGCTTAAAGTGCAAGTTTGCTGTGTAATTGCACGCAAGCGCATTTACTGTAAGTGCAAGTTTACTGTGTAATCGCACGTAAGCGCATTTACTGTAAGTGCAAGTTTGCTGTGTAATCGCACGTAAGCGCATTTAGTGTAAGTGCACGTTTGCTGTGTAATCACACATAAGCGCATTTACTGTAAGTGCAAGTTTTCTGTCTAATCGCACGTAAGCGCATTTACTGTAAGTGCAAGTTTTCTGTCTAATCGCACGTAAGCGCATTTACTGTAAGTGCAAGTTTGCTGTGTAATCACACGTAAGCGCATTTACTGTAAGTGCACATTTTCTGTGTAATGGCACGTAAGCGCATTTAGTGTAAGTGCAAGTTTGCTGTGTAATCGCACGTAAGCGCATTTAGTGTAAGTGCACATTTGCTGTGTAATCGCACGTAAGCGCATTTACTGTAAGTGCAAGTTTGCTGTGTAATCGCACGTAAGCGCATTTACTGTAAGTGCAAGTTTGCTGTGTAATTGCACGTAAGCGCATTTAGTGTAAGTGCACATTTGCTGTGTAATCGTGCGTAAGCTTATTTACTGTAAGTGCACGTGTGGTGTTTATTTACACCTGAACGCATTAAAATGTCTGGAAGGACAACAAAGAGAGGCAGAGAGTCACGAGGGCAAGCAGGCTCTGCATCTAGAGTCAACGCTGGTGGTGGACACGGTGCATCCTCTTCAGCACGTAGCCGCTCATCCTTCTTTTCGGGAGCTGGCCGTGTTGAGCCTCAACATGCAGAAAAAATAGTAGATTGGATGACCAAGCCGTCCTCATCTTCCTCATCCTCTCTCACACAGACTGATCTTAGTTTGTCTGGCAAAGCAGCTGCCAAGGCTTCCTCTTCCCTCTGTACAATGGCATCACACAATCCTTCCCTAGTCCCACCGTGTCCTCCTGAGGAGTCCCCCGAACTGTTTCAACACAGTGTTGGGTACATGCTGCAGGAAGATGCGCAGAGTTTTGAAGGCTCCGATGATGAAACACAGATAGAGGAAGGCATTGATGTGAGCCCAGGAGGAGGGGGTGGCCGAGAGGGACAGCAATCTGGCAGTGATGTTCCCCCAGCTGGAGCATACTGCCAGGTTTTTGACAGTGATGAGGAGGGAGGGGATGATGAGGTCACTGACTCTACCTGGTTGCCTGATAGGAGAGAGGAGGAGGAGGAGGAAGAGGAGGAGGACGAGGCACAGGCACATCTCCAAAGAGGCAGGATGCCCTCCAGGGGTTAGCTTAAGGGCACACCAACTGCATTACAGCGCACATTTACGCTTGTGCATGGCGCTGCTGTGTCTGAACGGTACAGCAAAAGTTCTTTGGTGTGGGCCTTTTTTGAAACATGTCCATCAGATCGTACCTTTGCTATTTGCAACATATGTTGCAAGCGTATCTCGCGTGGCCAAAACATCACCTGCCTGGGTACCACATGCTTTTCCAGACATATGTCGACCTGCCATGCAGCTCTTTGGCAAGCACACCAGAAAGACCCACACCAAAGACCAAAGCGTACCTCCCCTTGCCCTTCTGGGACCTCCAACCCCACTAGACCCCCAGTCCTCTCTGAAGCCTGCAGTGAAGGTGTAGAAATAGGTGTGTCACAACCTAGTAGTAGTAGTACATGCGGACAATCTACTGATAGTACCAGACAAATTTCCCTGCCCCAGCTGCTGCAGCGCCGAAAGAAGTACTCTCCCAGCCATCCACATGCCCAGCGGTTGAATGCTAGCTTAGCAAAATTGCTAGCACTTCAACTGCTACCTTTTTAGTTGGTAGATTCTGCCCCCTTCCGTGAGTTTGTGGAATGTGCAGTACCTCAGTGGCAAGTACCCAAACGCCACTTTTTCTCACGGAAGGCTATTCCGGCTCTCTACCGGCATGTGAAAGACAATGTCCATGCCTCGCTGGACAGGGCGGTCAGTGGTAAGGTGCATCTTACTGCTGACTCATGGTCCAGCAGGCATGGACAGGGACGTTACCTGTCTTTTAAGGCGCATTGGGTGACTCTGCTGGCAGCTGGGAAGGACGCAGGGCAAGGTGCAGTAGTTTTGGAGGTTGTTCCGCCACCATGGCTCCAAAGCACTACTACTGGTTGTGACACACCTCTCTCCTCCACCCCCTCCTCTTCTTCTTCCTCTGTGGCCTCTTCCTGTGGTGATGTTTTCTCTGAACCAGCCGTGCTCCGTAGGCATACGAGGGGCTACGCAGGAATGCAGGCAAAGAGATTTTGTCAGCTCTGCAGGGGCAGGCTCAGAGGTGGTTGACGCCACGCCAGCTGAAGCCTGGAATGGTGGTCAACGATAATGGCACCAACCTCCTCTCTGCCCTGCGACAGGGAAAACTCACCCATGTGCCCTGTTTTGCGCATGTCCTGAATTTGGTGGTGCAGCGGTTCTTGGGCAGGTACACGGGCTTACAGGATGTCCTGAAGCAGGCCAGGAAAGTCTGTGTGCATTTCCAGAGGTCATATAATGCCACTGCTCGGCTGACAGACCTCCAAAGGGAATACAACCTGCCCAAGAACCGCCTAATCTGTGACATGCCCACCAGATGGAACTCTACATTGGCCATGCTGCAGCAGCGGGCCATTAATGAGTACCTGTGCCAATATTGCAGCAGAACTGGGTCAGGGGAGCTTGTTTTTTCCCCCACGCCAGTGGGCCTTGATCAGGGATGCATGAACTGTCCTGTCACCATTTGAGGAGGCCATGAGGATGGTGAGCAGTGACAGTGCATGCATCAGTGAGACTGTCCCTCTTATTCAAATGTTGGAGCACACGCTACGTGGAATAATGGACAGGGCCCTTGAGGCAGAACAGAGGGAGGAAGAGGAGGACTTCCTTACCTCTCAAGGCACCCTTTACCCAGACAGTGGTCCTGCTTGCCCACCTAGCACACAGGAAGAGGAGGAGGAGGAGGAGGAGGATGATTGTATCAGTAGCATGGAGGTGGAGCCTAGCACTCAGCATCAGCAGTCTTCAAGGGATCATTTACAGTCCCAAGGAACACGTGGACTTTTACGTGGCTGGGATGAGGTGCCTGTGGATCCTGTCGTCCTCAGAGGACTGTGCCCTGAATGCCTCTGCAAACCTACGCTGCATGGCCTCCCTGATCCTGGAAAGCCTGCGTAAGGATCCTTGTGTACGTGCTATCAAGGAGAGGGATCATTACTGGCTGGCAACTCTCCTTGATCCACGTTACAAGAGTAAGGTTGCGGACCTTATGTTGCCATCGCAGATGGAGCAGAAGATGAAACTTTTGCGGGAGGCCTTGCAGAAGGGTCTGTGCAATGCGTTCCCAGAACCGTGGGGATTACCAAAACCTGGCTCTGGACAACGTCTTGCTGACGCTTCGGTGAGTCACAGAAGGAGCGGTGGAGAAGGTGGCCGTCTGACCGATGCGTTCAGACAATTTTTTAGTCCGCAGCCCCAAGGTCTGACCGGTTCCAGCAACCATCGCCGGTGTCTGGTTTACATGGTCCGGGAATACCTAGGGGCAAGATCCGACTTGGACACCTTCCCCACCGAAAATCCTCTGGCTTACTGGGTCTTGAGGAATGATCACTGGCCAGAGCTTGCACAGTACGCAATTGAGCTACTGGCTTGCCCTGCATCCAGTGTTCTTTCAGAATGCACATTCAGTGCTGCTGGAGGCTTTGTGACCGATCACAGGGTGCGCCTCTCCACCGACTCTGTTGATCGACTGACCTTCATCAAAATGAATCAGACTTGGATCAACACCAGCTACCAAGCACCTGATGCTGATGTTACTGAATAATATTTTTTTGTTGAAATGTCAGATCCCTTTGAGACTGAGTATGCTGATGCTAAATGACTGTCCTGTTATGCTGCTGATGGAATATCCTTCTCCTCCTCACTTTTCTTGCTGATAGCTAGTAAGACATTTTGTGTTTCTGGGCTCCGCCACCAGTGCCTAAGGCCAAATTTTTGTGCCCACGGTTATCACTGGGGCGTCTAATAACAATTTTTGATGCAATATTTGCACGTGGCTCTTTATTGCGCTCCAATTACAGTATTTGGGAGGGGTTGCAGTGTTGTGCCTAAGGCCCAATTGTTGTGCCCCTGTTTAACAGGGGCGTCTAATAACAAATTTTGATGCAATACTTTGCACGTGGCTCTTTATTGCGCTCCAATTACAGTTATTGGGAGGGGTTGTGTTGTGCCTAAGGCCCAATTTTTGTGCCCCTGTTCAACAGGGGCGTCTAATTACAATGTTTGATGCAATACTTTGCACGTGCCTCTTTGTTGTGCTCCAACTACAGTATCTGTGAGGGGTTGCAGTGTTTTAGGCAGCATTGATATAATAAGAAGCCAGACATTGTTGAGTATCCAAAAATATTTATTGTATCACACTGAAAATGTGTGATTTTTTTTTTAAATATCAAAATAGAAATGTTTTATTTTTTATTTTTAAGACCTATTTTTTTGCATTTAAATAATTGTCTACATCTATTGTTTCTTTTATTATTATTTTTTATTATTATTATTTTTAAACCCTCCCCAGAATGTCAACAAGATTTTTCAGGTTTTGGTTCACCTCTTCTTTATGATCCTCTCGAGGGCGAGGTTTGTGTCCTCTATTTGTTCCCTGCAGGACATTATCTCCCCAATTAGCACCCGGCACTGTCGGCCCCAACAGCTCGTACACCTAAAATTTGGAAAAAAAAAAACATGTATTAAAATTATGCAGGCCTACATGTATTACCTGAAACTGTGCTGTATGACACTGACCTGATGTGGTGTCATTTTGCACTTCCTGCACATCTGGCAAGGGTGGGGCTTGGCACTGTGTGGGGTTGGTCGGCTCCACTGCTGCAGCTTGATTGCGGCCTATGAGATTGTAAAGAAAGGGATAGATGTATCAAAAAGATTAGAGGCCTGAAAGAGGAATATCAATCATTCTTTTTAAAAAGTGTCGTACAATTGTGTGTTTTTACAATCCTAAGCTTAAAGGGGAGGTTCCCCTAAAAAGAAACTTTTAACATTGCCTGTCTCTTCTTAATAACATGTAGAATCGGCTGGTAGTTTAAAAAAAAAACGTCTGTACATACCATTTTCGGCATGTAGTCTCACCGTCGCTTCCGGGTGGGCGTGCCTACTTGATTGACAGGCATCCGATCGACGCATACAGCGCGTCACGAGATGCCGAAAGAAGCCGAACGTTGGTGCGCATGAGCCGTATAGAGCCGCACCAACGTTCGGCTTCTTTCGGCATCTCGTGACGCGCTGTATGCGTCGATCGGATGCCTGTCCCCAAACATCATACCCGGAAGCGGCGGTGAGACTACATGCCGAACATGGTATGTACGGACGTTTTTTTTTTTAAACTACCAGCCGATTCTACATGTTATTAAGAAGAGACAGGCAATGTTAAAAGTTTCTTTTTAGGGGAACCACCCCTTTAACACAGGATTGTATCCATTACCAAAGCTGCTGCATTTCTCTATCTTTGGCCAAGTTTCCTACATGGCAAAACAACAAGTTGACACTGGATCACCTATGTGTGAAACGCTAACTAACTAGGTTGTTCTTGTGACCAACACTCAGTGCCGATCCTGACCTCCCTGGGGCCCGAAGCAAAATGACATGGCACATTAAAAATGAGAAGCGGGGGGCGCTAACGACAGTGACATGTCACATTAAAGAAAGTTGAGAAGTGGGTGGAGGGGGTGTTCTGCTGTCTGAAACGACATCTTACATTAAATTGAGAAGCAAGGGGTGCTGACTTCTTGCCTCTTCTCCCATGCAGCCAGCTAGTTGAGAAGCAGGGGTTAGGGGGCGAAAATTACTTCTTACCAGGTGGGGCCTCTAGTTATTTGGGGGGCCCTTCGCAGCTTTGCGGGGCCCTTAGCGGCTTGCATAGTGAGCCTATAGGGCGGATCGGCCATGCCAACCATTGTGCTACTGAGTGCATATGTGTAATCAACTGCTTTGCTGAGCATACTCTCCTTTTCAGAGCTTTTTTTCTCAGAAAATAGGTGCAGGAACTCAACCACGACCCGTTCAGATTTCACAAACAGTAGAAGGGTCTTAAAGGGGCATTAAATACCAGAATTGCATTTCATACAGTGTGCAGAGTTCAGGGGGTTACAAAGCAGTCACTTGTAAACACAGAAACCAGACTTCTGTGTTCACAAGTGATTGTGGTGAGCTGGCACCAAAGGGTCTGAGCCAAAGGTGGTGGAAATGAGTTCCCCCAAGTTCCCCCAGAAAAAAAGCCCTGCTCCTTTTAATGTATATTGACTTAAAGGGAAGTTCCAGTCCTCCAAACATTTTTTTTTTAAACACTGCTCTGTAACTGTCATAACCTGAAAATGAATATTCATAACATGTCATACTTTTAGCGCTTATACTTTCTTTAAAAAGAGTTAGTTACTTACTGATCTCAGGATCCTGGCAGTTTCCATTCTAGTTGTGGGCATCCTGAAACCCTCTCGTGTACATTTCCAGGATTTCTTTGCAGCGCTACCCATCATGCATCAGCAAATCTCGCACATGCTCAGCAATGCCTCAGAAGGCTGTCCTTCTTCCTGACACGTTGCTATGGCAATCTCGAGTCAGTGAAAGTTCCCGCCCCCATGCTACAGCAACCTGTCAATCGCAACGAGAGGAAAGAGAAGTCACATTAGGGAGGTAATGCACTGCACATCTGGTGCCCTTGACGTTCCTGGCTGTTTTTTTATGATCATTGATTACACCCTTAGTCTGCCTCTGTTTTCTGTGACTCTTTATTATAACAGAACTTATTGCAGGGAGAGATAGGAGCTTTTAGAATATTCATCAGCGATGTAGGGGTGGGCGGGACAAAGCAGCTCTTGAACACCAGTCAATTATTTATGTATGCGGCCCCGCCGACCCCATCCTATTGGCTGGCGTTCGATGGCTGCTCTGTCCCGCCCACCCCCACATTGCTGATGAATATTCTAAAAGCTCCTATCTCTCTCCCCCTCCAGCACGGCTCGTCATTGCACATTGTTCTAACTAGTGAGAGGTGTGTGATCTAGGAAGAGAGAGAAAGAAGAGCTTTTAGAATTCATTGGCGATGTTGGGGTGGGCGGGACAGAGGAGCCATCGATCACCAGCCAATAGGATGGGGTCAGGGCGGGCCACTAAGTGCATGCGGCTCCGCCCCCTTTCTTTAGAAGCCATAGAATGGCTGGCGATCTATAGCTGCTCTGTCCCGCCCACCCCGACTTCAGAAAGCTCCTCTTTCTCCCTGCACACAGTCAGTTTATAAGACAGAGTCACACAAAATCTGCTCAATGTGACCCCTCACTGTCACTGCCAATCAATTTTGCAAATGAGTGTCATCTGTCAGTGCTCATCAATGTTACCAATCAGTGCCACTTGTCAATGCCACCCATCAATACTGCCAATCAGTGCCACCTGTCAGTGCTCCTCAATGTTGCCAATCAGTGCTGTCAATCAGTGCCACTTGCCAATGCCACCCATCATTGCTGCCAATCAGTGCCACCTGTCAGTGCACATTAGTGCTGCCAATCAGTGCCCATCAATGTTGCCAGTCAGTGCCAATCTGCACTGCCAATCAGTGCCACCTGTCAATTCCACCCATCAGTACCACCAGGTGGCACTGATTGGCGGCACTGACAGGTGGCACTCATTGGCAGTGCCGATTAGCACTGCCAGGTGGTACTGATAGGTGGCATTGACAGTGCCAATCAGTAGCACCTGGCAGTGCTAATCGGCACTGTCAATCAGTGCCACCTGTCAGTGCTGCCAATCAGTGCCACCTGTCAGTGCTCATCAATTTTGCCAATCAGTGCTGTCAATCAGTGCCACTTGCCAATGCCACCCATCATTGCTGCCAATCAGTGCCACCTGTCAGTGCACATTAGTGCTGCCAATCAGTGCCCATCAATGTTGCCAGTCAGTGCCAATCGGCACTGCCAATCAGTGCCACCTGTCAATTCCACCCATCAGTACCACCAGGTGGCACTGATTGGTGGCACTGATAGGTGGCACTGATTGGCAGTGCCGATTAGCACTGCCAGGTGGTACTGATAGGTGGAATTGACAGTGCCAATTGTCACTGATTGGCAACATTGATGGGCACTGATTGGAGGCACTAACAGGTGGCACTGATAGGCAGTGCCGATTAGCACTGCCAGGTGCTACTGATAGGATGGAATTGACAGTGCCAATCAGTAGCACCTGGCAGTGCTAATCGGCACTGTCAATCAGTGCCACCTGTCAGTGCTGCCAATCAGTGCCACCTGTCAGTGCTCATCAATTTTGCCAATAAGTGCTGTCAATCAGTGCCACTTGCCAATGCCACCCATCATTGCTGCCAATCAGTGCCACCTGTCAGTGCACATTAGTGCTGCCAATCAGTGCCACCTGTCAATTCCACCCATCAGTACCACCAGGTGGCACTGATTGGCGGCACTCATTGGCAGTGCCGATTAGCACTGCCAGGTGGTACTGATAGGTGGAATTGACAGTGCCAATTGTTACTGATTAACAACATTGATGGGCACTGACAGGTGGCACTGATTGGCAGTGCCGATTGGCACTGTCAATTCCACCTATCGGTAGCACCTGGCAGTGCTAATCGGCACTGTCAATCAGTGCCACCTGTCAGTGCTGCCAATCAGTGCCACCTGTCAGTGCTCATCAATGTTGCCAACCGGTGCCACTTGCCAATGCCACCCATCATTGCTGCCTATCAGTGCCACCTGTCAGTGCCATAAGGCACTGCCAATCGGTGCCACCTGTCAATTACACCCATCAGTGCCACCTGTCAGTGCCAATCGGTGCCACCTGTCAGTGCCGCCCATAAGTGCCACCTGTCAGTGCACATTAGTGCTGCCAATCAGTGCCACCTGCCAGTGCTCATCAATGTTGCCAATCAGTGCCACTTGTCAATATCACCCATCATTGCTGTCAATCAGTGCCACCTGTTAGTGCACATCAGTGCTGCCAATCAGTCCCCGTCAGTGCTGTCTATCAATGGCACCCATTAGTGATACAAAGCAGTGCTTTCTGATAGCGGCAATCATTATTAGTGGCCATCAGTGCCACCTATCAGTGGCCTCTATTTCCGCCTATCAGTGGCCATCAGTGATGTCAATCAGTAATGCTTATCCGTGTTGCCAATCATTGCCCATCAGTGCACTGAGTGCAAGGATGGGGAGATGAACTCAGCAGACAGTCACATTGTCCATGAGGGGGTGGCATTATTGTGCACAACTCAAATCTTTTGATTTTTATTAAGGACTCATGCCTATGTTTAACATAACCGGCGCCACCAGCTAGAGAGATACGCTGCTAACCAGCAGCATCAGCGAGAGAGCCACACTGCTAACCGGAGCCATTAGCGAGAGAACCGCGCTGCTAACCGGAGCCATCAGCGAGAGAGCCGCGCTGCTAACCGGAGCCATCAGCGAGAGAGCCGCGCTGCTAACCGGAGCCATCAGCGAGAGAGACGCGCTGCTAACCGGAGCCATCAGCGAGAGAGCCACGCTGCTAACCGGAGCCATCAGCGAGAGAGCCACGCCGCTAACCGAACCCATCAGCGAGAGAGCCACGCTGCTAACCGGAGCCATTAGCGAGAGAGCCACACTGCTAACCGGAGCCATCAGCGAGAGAGCCGCGCTGCTAACCGGAGCCATCAGCGAGAGAGCCGCGCTGCTAACCGGAGCCATCAGCGAGAGAGCCGCGCTGCTAACCGGAGCCATCAGCGAGAGAGACGCGCTGCTAACCGGAGCCATCAGCGAGAGAGCCACGCTGCTAACCGGAGCCATCAGCGAGAGAGCCACGCCGCTAACCGAACCCATCAGCGAGAGAGCCACGCTGCTAACCGGAGCCATTAGCGAGAGAGCCACGCTGCTAACCGGAGCCATCAGCGAGAGAGCCACGCTGCTAACCGGAGCCATCAGCGAGAGAGCCACGCTGCTACACGGCAACAACAGCGAGAGAGTCGCGCTGCTAACAGGAGTCACCAGCTTCAAACAATATGTCTTGCATAAAGCCAATACATGTCAGCATCCCAACAACACTAAACCTTTTTGCTACTTACTTACATTACCCAATTATTATTATTATTTTTTTTTTTTCCTTTTATTCTTTCCTTAAAAAGTAATATACATTACACAATATTTCATTTTAATGTATATTTATTACATTTTGATTGATTTCAGATAATATATAA
Organism: Rana kukunoris; assembly: GCA_029574335.1. Classification (NCBI taxonomy): domain Eukaryota; kingdom Metazoa; phylum Chordata; class Amphibia; order Anura; family Ranidae; genus Rana; species Rana kukunoris. The sequence goes on from CM056052.1 coordinate 445,450,972, forward strand.
AAGAAAGATTCAAGACAAGGAGAAAAAACTATTTTTTATATATATTTTTATTGACACATAAATAAAATATACATTTGAAATATTATGACATTTTATAAGGTTTAGAGCTGTCCAAATATACCTAATAAAGAAAAAAAAATTAAAATATAATATTTTTAATATATAAATAGCAAGGTGAAAATAGATGAGAAAGAGAGAGAGAGAGAGAGAGAGAGAGAGAGAGAACAAGAGAGAACGAGAGAACGAGAGATAACAACGAGGGAGAGAGAGAGAGAACGAGAGAGAGATGGACGTTGTCGACCACCAGGTGGCGCTAGCGGCACTACGGCGCGCACGGGGCGCTGGGAGCGCGCATTCGAGGCACATTGGCGCGCAAGTGCACGGGCACGCGCAATCGCGGGAGCGGCGCACGGGCACGTGCTGACGCCATTTTGGCGCCAGTCCAGGCTATTTAATCCTACAGCCTCTTGCTGCCCGATCGTTAGCGTTCCTGTTGCCCTCCTGAGACCCGTTACCTGTTGACTTCTGTTCCCGTGATCCCGACTCGTCTCTGACCCTTCTGATCTCCGCCTGCCCTGACCTCCGGCCTGTCTGACGCTGCCTCTGCCTTACCCCTTTAACTGATTGTTGCCTGCCTGCTGCCGACCCGGCCTGGACTACGACTCCGCTATTGCTCTATCCACGAACCTGATCCGTCTGACTGTATCCGACCCGGCCTGCCTGACCCTGCCTGCATCCGTACTACAGTACACCTCCCTCCTGTCGACGGCTCCAGTCATCCGCACTAGCTCCTGTTACCTGTCAGCACCGGTACTACAGCACACCTTCCTCCGGCCGCCTGTTCCAGTCAGCTGCACCAAGCGCCTGAACCCAGTCTACCTGCTGATCCGGGTCACCTGTATCCAGCTCCCGCTGTCTACGGACCTGCTGTTCCAGCTCCTCTGACACCTTCCTGAGACTACAGGAGACCTCTGCAGTTCCTGCACAGCATCCCTGCCAGGCGCTAGTGCGACTCTGAACTCCAGCGCTTCCTGTCCACACTACCAGGGGTTCTGGAGTCAGAGGAGCAAGAGTGGCCACTCCCGCACGTCAGGCTCTGCTCGGTACCAGGTACGTGACAGTATCGGGCAGCCATGTCTGAGCCTGCGCAGGGAGTGGACCCTATGACAGAACTTTGTCGCCATTTGGATGGCTTAACCCAAGCAGTCAGGGCCCTGCAGGAAGGCTATACCCGACTTGAGGACCGCGTCCAGGCCTTGTCCGCGCCATCCTCTTCTTCTGCTTCGGGCACTTCCACTGCGCCTTCAGTCATCATGCTGCCACCAGAGCCCAAAGTGCCCATGCCGGAGAGATTTTCGGGGGAACGAAGCAAGTATAGAGCCTTCCGGAATGCCTGTGAACTCTATTTTGCACTTCAGCCACAGACTTTCTCATTAGAAGCCACCAAGGTTGGTTTTGTTATTTCTCTGCTATCTGGTGAACCGCAGGCATGGGCCCAACCGTCTTATGGAGCAAAAAGACTTATGCCTCGATCGACTGGAAACGTTCTTTCAGGCCATGTCCTTGCTGTATGAGGACCCCCACCAGGCCGCTACCACAGAGGCCGCCTTGCATGCCCTCCAGCAAGGTCGCCGACCCGCGGAAGACTATGTATCCAAGTTTAGAAGGTGGAGTGCGGACACTAACTGGAATGATGCGGCTCTCTGTTACCAGTTCCGTTTGGGCCTCTTAGAAACACTTAAGGACGAGCTTGCTTGAGTGGGGGTCCCCGGAACTCTGAAAGACCTCATTAACCTGACTATTCAGATTGATCGGCGCTTAAGAGAGCGCAGGACTGAACGACCCGTCCGACATGGATGCTACCGCGGGTACCCACCTTTCCTAACCCGACTTCTCCGACTCCGATCGCCACCGATAGAGACATTCCAGAACCCATGCAGCTGGGCCTGATCCGCCCTTCCCTCACATCTGAGGAACGACTCCGTCACCGAATTAACAACCTGTGCCTCTACTGCGGAGAGTCCGGCCACTATGTGAGGACCTGCCCAGCAAAGTCCCGTAAGTCCACTTCCATGTCTTCTGTCCACACACCTGTGGTCCTCAACAATCCCACTCATCTGGCTGTTCCTGTCTTATTGCAGCTTCCAGGAGGGGCCATCCGGACCAGCGCCATACTTGATTCCGGGGCGTGCAGCTGCTTTCTGGACTCTTCCTTTGCCATCCTACACCAAATTCCGTTGCGCCCAAGGGCCATTGGACTGTCTGTGCATCTGGCTGGTGGGTCAGTTCTAAAATCTGGCCCAGTTACCCAAGAAACCTTGCCTATTGCCACCACTATCTCGGACATTCATCGAGAGTTTCTGTGCCTGGACATTATTGAGTCTCCTTTATTCCCTATAATTCTGGGCATACCCTGGCTCTGGGCCCATAACCCTCAAATAAACTGGATTACCGGTGAAATCCGCTTCAGTTCTGTCTACTGCCAAGAGCACTGTCTGCAGGTAACCTCTTGTCCTCCTTCTTTGCTTTGCATGGACGCCGACATTGAGACCCGCCAATCCGTTCCCGAAGTTTACCATGAATTCCTAGACGTCTTTAGCAAGAAAGGGGCCGACACCCTTCCTCCGCACCGGCCCTATGACTGCCCGATCGAGCTTCTTCCTGGGGCTGAAATCCCTTTTGGCTGGATTTTTCCCTTGACAGAGCTGGAGCTGGAAAATCTGAAAACCCACCTCGACGACAACCTCAAGAAGGGGTTTATCCGCCCCTCCACCTCACCAGCAGGAGCAGGAATTTTCTTCGTCGAGAAGAAAGACCATACTCTCCGCCCCTGCGTGGATTACCGCAAACTTAACAAGGTGACAAACAAGAATCGGTATCCCCTTCCCTTGGTGCCGGAACTATTTCAGAGACTTGGAACAGCAGTCATCTTCACAAAACTTGACCTGCGGGGGGCCTACAACCTGGTGCGCATCCGGGACGGCGATGAGTGAAAAACTGCCTTCCGCACCAGCTTTGGCCACATCGAGTACCTGGTGATGCCATTCCGGCTCTGTAACGCCCCTGCCACATTCCAGCACTTCGTGAATGACATCTTTAAAGACTACCTTGATCTGTTTGTTGTTGTGTATCTCGATGACATTCTCATCTTTTCCCCCTCTATCGACAGGCATCGGGAGCACGTTAAGAACGTACTCAAGCGCCTCCGAATTCACGGACTATACGCCAAGCCTGAAAAATGTGAATTCGAACACGAAAGCATACAATTTCTGGGACTTATTATTTCCGTAAACGGTATCGAGATGGACCCACAAAAGGTCGCGGCAATCCTCGATTGGCCTGCTCCCACGGACAAGAAGGGTGTGCAACGGTTCATCGGGTTTGCAAACTTCTATAGGAAGTTCATCAAGGGATTCTCCAACATTATCTCTCCCATAACCAGCCTGACCATTGGACCAATGGAAACGGGGTCCGTTTCCATTGGTCCCCTGAAGCCCAAGTAGCCTTCGAAACCCTAAAGAATCTGTTCACATCGGCACCTGTCCTTAAACACCCTGACGCCAGTCTGCCCTACATCCTGGAGGTGGATGCCTCAGAGACGGCGTTGAGAGCCGTTCTCTCCCAGAGACAGGGGCCGAAGGCCCTTCTGCACCCGGTCGCTTTTTTTTCTCGTAAATTATCTGACGCTGAAAAGAACTATGATGTGGGGGACCGAGAACTTTTAGCAATCAAGGCCGCACTGGAAGAATGGCGGTACCTATTGGAGGGTGCAGCTCATCCGATCCTGGTCTACACGGAACACAAGAACCTAGAATACTTGAAAATAGCTAAAAGACTAAAGCCACGGCAGGCCAGACGGGCGCTTTTCTTTACTAGGTTCACCTTCCACATAACGTACAGGCCGGGGTCTAAGAACACCAAACCCGATGCCCTTTCGCGGAAGTACTGCGATTCTGAAACCCCCGCCCCCCCGGACACTATTCTATCCGCTGGGAATTTTCTGCTGCTACAAGACGACCTATTGGCTCGGATCAAGCAAGCCTCTGCAGGAATTTCCTCCCCTTCTGATACAAATTTGCAAGCTAGGGATGGTCTGTTGTGGCATGGGAACAAGATCTTTGTGCCAGAAGACTTGCGGGTCGTTGTCCTGAGCCTCTGCCATGATCACGCACTGGCTGGTCATTTTGGGGCACAGAAGACCTCGGAACTTCTACAGTGCACGTTCTGGTGGTCCCAACTTGTGAAAGATTGTAGAAGTTACGTGGAGTCATGCACCACGTGCATCCGAAATAAAGGGAGCAAATCCAGAGCTTGGGGATTGTTAAGACCTTTGCCTGTACCAGAGAGACCTTGGCAAATGATCTCCATGGATTTTATCGTTGAGCTGCCACCCTCTGAGGGTTTCACAACCATCTTTGTAACGGTGGATAGACTGTCTAAGATGGCACACTTTCTGCCCATGAAGGGTACACCCTCTGCCCCAGAGACTGCCAAAATCTTCATTAAAGAAGTTGTGCGGCTTTACGGCATCCCCGCAAACATCGTTTCTGACCGCGGGGTGCAATTTACCTCCAGGTTCTGGAAAGCGCTCTGAGAATCCCTCAAGATTGAGCTGTCCTTCTCATCCGCCTATCACCCTCAGTCAAATGGCTGAACTCAAGAGGACGGACATTATCCGAGAGTCCAGGAGTCCCTTTGCCTCCCCAATAGTGGTGGTCAGGAAGAAGAACGGGTCCCTACGCCTATGTATCGATTACAGGACCCTGAACCGGAGGACCATTCCTGACCAGTACACCACACCTCGGAAAGAATGCTTTACAGAACCTGTCGGGAGCGAAGTGGTTCAGTGTACTGGACTTAAAGAGTGGGTATTATCAGATCCCCATGTGCCCTGAAGACAAAGGGAAGACCGCTTTTATCACCCCAGTGGGATTCTTTGAGTTCAACCGGATGCCGCAAGGCTTGTCTGGGGCCCCAGCAACTTTACAGAGGTTGATGGAAAAGACAGTGGGTGACATGAACCTTCTTGAAATACTAGTCTACTTGGATGACGTCATAGTGTTTGGAAGAATGTTGGAAGAACACGAAGAACGCCTGGAGAAGGTCCTAAAGAGACTTCATGATGAAGGTCTGAAGCTCTCTATGGAAAAATGCCAGTTCTACCAGCCCTCAGTGAATTACCTGGGACACATTGTGTCTAAAGAGGGAGTGGCAACCGATCCCAAGAAGTTAGAAGCTGTCACTTCTTGGCCCAGGCCTACCAACGTGACTGAACTCGGATCATTCTTAGGCTTCTGCTCGTACTACAGAAGGTTCATGGAAGGGTTCGCTAAAATAGCCCACCCACTCACTGAGCTCCTAAAGTAACAGGAAGAAGTTAGTGTAAGCCCAGATCAGTCAAGGAAGAAAGAGTCCATCCAGGACCAGTGGACTCCAGAATGCGAGAAAGCTCAATCTAGAGCATGAAGGGCATCTGCGGCCGATCGCTTATGTGAGCAGAAGTTTGATTCCTGCCGAAAGAAACTATCCGACTCACAAGCTTGAATTTCTGGTTCTCAAGTGGGCAGTGGTAGACAAGTTGAAGGACTACCTTTACGGGGCTGGACGCCACCGGTCACAGGTGGTTAGCTGCTCTCTCAGCATTTACCTTCAGCCTGAAGTACAGACCAGGGGTTGGTAACCGAGATGCGGATGCTCTGTCAAGAAGGCCGCATGACCCCCGAAATCCCTCAGAAGACTGGACTCAACTTACTCCAGAAGGAGTAAAGGCCCTTTGGGAAGGGACAAGTCAACACAGGAAAGGTGGGGCCATAGCTAAAGAAGTAGGAGTATCCTCAGCGGGAGTACCCAGGTGCTATTGCAATGTCTCCCAGGTTGCACAAGAGGGTCTTCCCAAGCTATCCAGAAAGGATCTCAGGAGAGATCAGGAGGAAGATCCACTGTGTAGGCTGGTGCTGAAGGCAATGGAACATCAACAGTCTGATGTGCTGCAAAATAGCCCCAAAAAGGAAGCCCGGCTGTTACTGAAAGAATGGGATCGGTTGCAGTTGCAACAAGGGGTGGTCTACCGAAGGGGCCCCTCTGATGATCCAGAAGCGAAGTGGCAGCTGCTCCTGCCGGGAAAGCACAGAGAGAGGGTACTGATTGCTTTACATGATCACCATGGTCATTTGGGAGCCGAGAAGACTCTCCAACTAGTAAGGGACAAATTCTACTGGCCTCACATGAGGAAAGAAGTGGAGAGTTACTGTCATTCCTCCCTCAGGTGCATACAACGAAAGAGATTGTCCCAGAGGGCTGCCCCAATGGGCCATTTGGAGAGCCAGGGACCAATGGACCTGGTCTGCATAGACTTTCTTTGTTTGGAATCCAAACTGAGTGGGCAGGGGCACATATTTGTGGTAACAGATCACTTTACCCGTTATGCCCAAGCATTTCCTACTAGAGACCAGCAAGCAACTACAGTAGCAAAGACTCTTGTGGAAAAGTTCTTTGTCCATTATGGCTTACCTCAACGGATACATTTGGACCAAGGAAGGGACTTTGAGAGCAAATTGATAAAAAGACTGTTGGATCTACCAGGCATACAAAAGTCCAGGACTACTCCTTATCACCCACAAGGGGATCCTCGACCGGAAAGGTTCAACAGGACTCTCCTGAATATGTTGGGGACGTTGACTGCAGAACAGAAACCCTATTGGAGTAAACACATTACTGCACTGGTTCATGCCTACAACAGTACCAAAAGTGATGCCACTGGGTATGCACAGAGGAGGAATTCCCATCCACATCCACCGATGTGTGTAGGCCAATAACCAGATCTCAGCTTGCACCCTCTACAGATGAAGATGAGGAAGTGGAGATGAGTTGGCTGTGGCCTCCGGAAACTTCAGAAACAGATGCTGATATCTCTTCAGAAGTAGAGGAGGATAATAACGGAACTCTCAGGACAGAGGCCCCAGAATTTGTGCCAGCAACTCATCCTGCAGAAGAGCCCAGTACTCTTATTTACTCTCCATCTTTAGTCACTGAGAGGAGGGATGACGACATTTGTCAAAAAGGAATGGATACCCCAAAAGTGCAAAAAGCAGACATTCGCCCACCATGCAGACTGACTTATGATACATTGGGCGAATGCTCTGAAGCATCTCAGTTTATCAGCAAAAGAAACTTTGTACTGTCTGGTCCCTCTACTTTTGATTCAGTAAGGGACAACCCCACCTCACCCTTTGTCACATCTGTATTAGACACGGTAGTATCAGCTGTGAGTGCACATGATAGCTCCCCATCATATGACAATTGGTGGGAAGCTCCTCTGTCTGTATTGTATGACCATATAGAGGCTAAAATACAGAATAGAGTTAGCAATTTGAACTTCATTGGAGGACCAAGGAGATAAAGTAGGGGGAGTGTGTAATGCTGACATTCTTGTATATTGATGTGTGTTTGCATACTTTAATACAACGTCTATGGACATTGCTATGTTTAAGTATTTGGAGTCATCTAGTGACCAAATACTGGTAATGCAGAGAGATGTTTGTTTCGTTTTTGGTTTCCTGGAAGACAAGGACACAGATCGATGGGGAAACTATCCCGGTTGTGGGGGCAAGTGATCTGAGGGTGCCCGAGGGACGGTGGCCAGATTACAGAGACCGAGAGACACTGATCCGAGCATCGGAGGACCGGATCTATCCAGCGGAGCTGAACGGATCGACTGGCCCAGCTGACAGAGAAGCTAGTTGCAGTCAGCGGATAAAATCTATCGTGACATCGCAAGCAATGTTAAAATAGTAGTTGCAGTTACACCAGGAGCACTTTAACTTCAATTTAACCTTCAATCCAGGACTAAGTACTTTAAGTGAGATCTCACGTATAGCTTATAAAGTAGGGGGAGCTCCCAGGTATAAACCTACAAATATGTATACCGTTTTCAAATTGTTTATGTTGAAATCCATTGTGCTGTCGTCTTACGTTGGGATGACAGCACAATTACTGTAATCATTTCTTTTCATATTTCACAGTAAAATATATCTCTGGTTAAGTATTCAGTTGTTGTGGCGTACTGTTTTTCTTCCTCCAGGTGCAGTCAGTGGATCCTGGGGTTACAATACAGGTATTTTGTATTGTCTTACATTGTATTGCATCACAGCTGTGCCAAGGGGATTGAGCCAAGTTAGTGGAGTGCAGGCCCAAATTAAACCAGCAGCTCCTTCGGGGGTTAGTGCTACACTCAACATACACTCAACATACATTTTTTGTCATGGTGCTTACAATGGTCAGCTTTTATTCATTTATGTAAAACCTAAATTAAACTCATTAGTCAAGTCTATTAAAATCTGCTAGTTCATCTAACACTTTCCTCTTCCCAGAGTACACCCTTATGCCCTGTACACACGGTCTGATGGATTTTTTCATCAGATATCCGATGAAGCTGACTTTCATCAGTCATACCTACACACCATCAGTTAAAAAAAAACGATCGTGTCAGAACGCGGTGACGTAAAACACAACGATGTGCTGAGAAAAATGAAGTTCAATGCTTCCAAGCATGCGTCGACTTGATTCTGAGCATGCCTGGATTTTTAACCGATGGACGTGCCCACAGATGATCAGTTTTTTAACCATCAGATAATTTTAAAACAAGTTCCTAGTTTTTTAACCGATGGGGCCCGATGGGGCCCACACACGATCGGTTAGTCTGATGAAACCTGTCCATCAGACCGTTTTCATCAGACAAACCGATCGTGTGTACGCGGCATTAGAGAGGAAGTGTGTTACTGGCTGGACCACCAAGTGAAAAAAAGAAAATAAAACAAAGTCAGCCATCATTTTTAGGGATTAGTAAGCTGCAAAATAAGAAAATATATTTGTGAGGGTCTTATACCCCTTTAACCACTTAAGCCCCGGACCAATATGCTGCTAAATGCCCAGAGGCGTTTTTACAATTCGGCACTGCGTCGCTTTAACAGACAATTGCGCGGTCGTGCGACGTGGCTCCCAAACAAAATTTGCGTCCTTTTCTTCCCACAAATAGAGCTTCCTTTTGATGGCAATTGATTGCCTCTGCGATTTTTATTTTTTGCGCTATAAACAAAAATAGAGCGACATTTTTGAAAAAAAAAACAATATTTTTTACTTTTTGTTATAAGAAAAATTGAATAAACTAAATTTTAGTCAAACATTTAGGCCAACATTTATTCAGCCACATGTCTTTAGTAAAAAAAATCAAAATAAAAAAAAATTGCTACCTAGCGGCAACAGCGACACTAATACAGCGATCAGAAAAATGATCGCTTAGTGACGCTGGCAATAGGGGGTGAAAGGGTTAACTAGGGGGGTGATAAGAGGGTTAAAACTTTATTGGGGGGGTTTGGGGCTACCATGAACCTAACACTAACTGCCTGTCACACTGACACTAAATGCAGTGATCAGTACATATATGATCACTGCATTCAGTGACACTGTGACAGGGGGGTGGGGGGGGGGTGGTGATCGCAAGTGGTTAATGTGCCTATGTGTACTGGTGTCAGTGTAGTGTTGGTGCGACTTACTGTTATGTCTTCTCTCCTCTCGGCGGTTTGAAAATACCGCAGAGAGGAGAGCTGCATCACTTCCTCTGCCAGTGTTTACATTTTACAGGCAGAGGAAGTGACACAACGGGACACGACGGGATTGGCTGGGAGCGATCACGAGGGGGCGGACAGAAACGAACAGCTGCCCCCTCAAGACGGATCGCTCCCGAAGGTAAGCCGCCCGCCGCACGCAGCGGAGGGGGGTCCGATCAGACCCCCGACCCGCTAGAAGGCAGGGACGTATATATACGCCCATCTGCCTGTACGTGCCATTCTGTGGACGTACATAGGCGTGCGGCGGGCGTTAAGTGGTTAAAGTGTATAGAAATCCACTATATTATTATTATTAGTATTATTATTATTATTAGTATTATTATAATACAGGACTTATATAGCACCAACCTTTTGCGCAGCACTTTACAATATAAAGGGGGACGGTACGATTACAACACAGTTCAATACAGAAGGAAAATATTTATTTACTTTATTATTTTTTTATCGCTTTTTCCTGATTATTTTTACCTAGTGATCCTGCCAGTAACACACTTCCTTGGATGATGATGCTTACTCACTGTACTGTATCTATAGAGAATCAGCATTGTCACCTTAGGACAGAAAGTGTGTTGGGACTGCGGAACACAATTTCACAACATGGATGGAGGTATTCTATAGTCCTCAGAGGTAACTTGGGCAGGGCTGCTTGAGATAACATTGTAGACTGCACAGGGCAGAACTGGATTTCTTGCAAGATATTTAACAGACTAAAAGAGGAGCAAATAAGAGATGTTAATTGTTAGGTTTAGCATTCACTTTATCTGTAGCTGTGGACGCACAATGATGGCATGAACCATCCACCAGCAATGTCACATTGCCCATAATCCCTAAAGGCATAGCACAAACTATTGCTTTATGAAAGCTTCAACGCACCTGGAAAAGGCTATGAGAGGGAATAAAGTATGTTTACATGCATAGGTGTGCGCAGCCTATTGAATTAGAGTGTGCACCCCAAGCCCAAACACACACTACTGATCGCTCATGGTGTTCATTCAAAAAGGAAAGGGGCCAGTAAACTACATATTTACTGGCCCCTTCCCAACTCCTAAAACATCCCAGCAGCAAACGCCGACAGGAGAGGAGGGAAGCTGGCAGCGCTGTGGGGGGAAAGATGGGAGACAGGGCAGTAGAGGGAATCTGTGCTGCACAGCGTGATTAGGGTGTGCCTGGGCACACCTGGCACACCCTGTGTGCACGCCTATGTTTACATATATGGTAAGCTTTGTAATGACAATTATTACAATTTTCATAGAGACTGTAAAAGCAGAAATAAATTCTATCCCTTAAATTTACAACAGACAAATATAATAAATGATGAAAAGTATGATGTTGGAATCTCTTTAATTTTGGAAAAATGTGCCAGGATTTCTGGTAGATAGGATAGATGAAACTGAGGAAATAGTCAATAAAAACTATTTCAGAGAAAAATGCAAATAATGATTTTTTAATGAATATTTTTTTAGTCCTGATTCCAAATTTATACAGTATTACTTCTACGTTTCAGCTATTATAAAAATGTACTAACAATTTAAAATTCTATTTGGTTCTACTTATAATTATTTATCCATATTATATATATATATATATATTTATATATCTTGATTCACAACACAAAATGCTACAAATAGAAAAATATTCTATTGCAGAGTGCTTGAATGTATTCCTATCTTACATGTGTAAATGCAGGACTGCATTTCATATATTCCCGAAAGACCTCTGACCCTTATCTCATTTGCTAAAAGGTTAAAAGAAAACATGTAAAAAATACCAGCTGTGTAAGTTTTGCTGTTATGTCTGCATCTTAGGTTTGCCAATTACACACAATAGGCAAAGCCCTATACCTATCTCCCAGCAAGAGGAAGGGCAATAGGTCAAGTGTGTTTCATTTAAAATGATCTAAATGAAGCATAGCTTCACCTATGGTTTTCTATCCAAACTGGTACCCCATTTACCAAAAAGTAACCAAGAATGCAAACCATTGCTTTTGTAGGAGTAATTCACAAGGAGCCAGTGTCAATAGATATTAGGTGTCCATACATGTGGTCATTTTGAATTGGATTATGCCCATGACTAGCTGTTTAGACAAGACTAGATCAGATTCTCTTAACCTTTTTACCTCAGGAGAACCCCTTAAACAATCTTCAGATCTAAAGTCAATGGGAAAATGTCCTATACATTGGTGGTCAGTGGGAAGAATACCCTTACAGTGGTGGTCAGAATGTGACCCTAAAGATAGCAAAAAAGATAATTGTTATCACGCTATTGGCCCTGGAACTAAGCAAGCACCATCAGATGTGCATTCCAATGGACATCACTCAAGCAATCCCTAGCAACCTCTGGAGGAACGCTACGGTTCCACAGAACCCTGGTTGAGAATAGCTGGATTAGATATACCAGTAACAGGCCTGTACCAAAATTGACTGCTGCCTCTGAGGAAATCAATAGGGACGGTTAAAGAGCACAAAGGTTCATTTTTTGTATCATCTTTTTACAGCTCATGTTAGAGAACAAGATGCCTGTTTTGGTTGGTTTTTGATTGACTAGATCAGCCTTTCTCAACCTTTTCAAAACAGAGGAACCCTTGAAATAGTTCTCCGGTCTTGGGAAACCCCTGCTAAAAATTAGAAATCTACAATTCATGATACCTTAGTGTGATGGTCAGTGGGAAGAATGGTCCTTACACTTGTAGTCATTGGGAAGAATTACCTTCTTACAGATAGCTAAAAAATTCAATGGTGTCAGTGGGAACTTATCTGAGAGGCAAAAATTGCCCAATGCTGAAGGAACCCCTAGCAACCTCCGGAGGAACCCTAGGGTTCCAGGGAACCCTGGTTGAGAATCACTGGACTAGATATTTCACATTTTGCCTCACAACAGTATGGCCAAATCTGACAAAGAAATGGTCAACTAAATGTCCACTCAACCATATCTGCTTGTTTTGTATGAACAGCTTTAATATGCCCATACAGAAGGCCAGATCATTGTATGATTCCAGCTTATTCATGTGAAGATTTGACAACAATCACATTAAGTTGGTACCTTTGCTGATAAAAGAAAATCACAATAACATTTTTCAGGGAAACATGTACAATCCACTGATTGTGTATATTAGGGAATCAATCTCATTAAGTGCTATGGAATCTGTATAATACTAACCCTCAGGTATGGATTACCTCCTGAAAAGATTCAGCGTTGATGTGGCTTCTTGGGAATCACTAACTTGTATTCTGGCTCTAGAAAATGGTTGCCTTCATTGTGTAATTTGTATTTGTATTTGTTCTTTAAAGAGGTTATCTAGAAAAAAGTTAACTCTTTCTACTTACTCTGGTGTGGGCTATTCGGTTGTTTAGAGCCCTTCTGCTCATTGTAGTTCACAGGACAGCTGAGGCCTGTGCATATTCGAGACCACATCTAAAATCTGCCAGTACGGAGATGAACTGCTAGGTGAAGTTCTACTATAGATACTTATAGAAATGAAAAGGTATCTGTAGTAGCACTTCTACTAACCAATAGCTGGTCCCAGAAAACCGGATATTGCATAGGGGATCCTCAGGCAGGTGGTCTTCAGGCAGCCCTCACCGTTCCAATGGAAACAAATGGCCTGAAGGCTGTATATCTGCAAACAGCCCAACTTAATAAGTATGAAGAGACTATTTCTTGGAAAACCTTTTTAAAGTACAGTGATCTAAACCGTGTCTAGAGTCTACGTTTTTAAAACAATATCCCACCCATCAAATAACTATTAACAATTTAACAACACACAGATTAATGAAAACAGAGAAAAGAAAATCGAACAAAAAAAGGTTAAATTAATATTGTGCAATATCAGTACATAAAGGTTTCAAAACATCCCTTTTTATCCAATTCAGCAAATATTTACATATAGCTAAAATTATTCAAATTATTCCTAAACAGTAATGATCCATAAGTTAAGGTGAACAAAGCCTACATAAACAAACAATAAATATTTCTCACATACAGAAAAATCATAATTAAAACAAAGCTATCAGTGAGCAGGGGATCAGATCGTATTCTGGTTAAAGTCCAGGGATGCTTGTATGGAGTCAAAGCAGCTGTACTAGAAAGTGTTCTCGCATACATGTAATACAGAAGGACAGACTTTACCAGTTTTATTTTTATTTTTTATACCACATTTCCTATTTTATTTTCAATTAAAAATCATATTTTCTTGCAGCATCTTTTTTCAAGGGCCTGGGAAATGTATTCATGTAGTACCTACGCTATAGTGCAAAAAAAAATGAAATTAATACTAATAAAACACAGCTGATAAAAAGCAACACAAAAAGATCAATACATTGTAAAAGAAAGGCAGCAACGAGGAAATATGCAACAGAAATAAAATAAACACTAGCCTAAAATTAGTTTAACCAGTTGTATCATGTGTATTTTAAATGTTGATCTCTATTACCTATACCTTTCTTTTATTTACCTTTGGGAACTGTCAGATGATCTGTTATATAGATTTTGTGAACAATTGTATATGACAGAGTTTTCTTTTTAAACCTAGCTATATAACTGTGTATGAAATTCCAGCAATGCTGACTAGTGGACGTAAAGTGTAAAGCTTCAGAATTGCTGCCTCCAGAAGATATGGAGATCTATTTCAGTCAGAAGCATATGTGAAAACTTTGCAGATTAAGTGATACCCTTTATCTGACCTAAATATGAAATCTTTTGAAACATGTTGGGTCTCTTTGTCAGGCATTATACAATGCTAGTCCAGAAAACCATGTTTTTATACATAGAATCCCAACATGCTTCCAGACCCTGCACCTTTAATAACTTACAAACAGTAAATCAGTAAAGAGTGTCACTTAAAGGGGAGGTTCACCCTCCAAACAAATTTCAGGCATGCCATGGAGCCCACCCACCCGACCGGCAGTATGCCGGTGTTTTTTTTTTTCTATACATATCTTTTTACGGGCTCTCGTCCCCTCCGGTGGTCCCGCGGGACTCGGCGTTTACAATCACAGGCTGTGATTGACGTCCTTCAGCTCGGCGCAGACAGTGCGTCACAAGATGCCGAAGTAACCCGAACGTCGCTGCGCAGGCGCCGTATAGGGCCGCAACGACGTTCGGATTCCTTCGGCATCTCGTGACGCGCTGTCTGCGCCGGGCTGAGGGACGCCAATCACAGCCTGTAATTGGAAACGCCCAGTCACGCGCGATCGCCGGAGGGGACGATAGCCCATAAAAAGGTATGTATATATAAAAAAAAAAAAAAACACCGGCATACTGCCGGTCGGGTGGGTGAGCTCCAATGCATGCCTGAAATTTGGTGGAGGGTGAACCTCCACTTTGAACACCAAACTTTCTACACTGATTAATAGTTAAAGAAGAGCACCAGGCATCAAAGTGAATGTTTCCCCCAGTCCCCTACACCTGAAGAATGTACACTCTTTATTATCTTAATCTATATAATGTAGTGGTCATGTGACTGCTTCAGTCCCATTTTTCTCCTTCCTGTGGTATGGCGGTGAGAAAAGAGCAGTGGCTACATGTCCCAGAAGTCTGTATGGTTTTTGTAGTTGAAATGCATTGTGGGCTTCAAAAAAATACCATAGTCTGTTCAAAGACCTCTAATGCCGCATACACACGATCAGAAATTCCAACAAGAAAACCATGGATATTTTTCTGACTGAATTTTGGCTCAAACTTGTGTTGCATACACACGGCCACAAAAATGTTGTCTGAAATTCCGATTGTCAAGAACGCTGTGAGTACAAAACGTATGATGAGCCAAGGAAAATTAAGTTCAATAGGCAGTGCGGCTCTTCTGCTTGATTCAGAGCATGCATGTTTTTTTGTGCGTCGGAATTGCATACAGACGATCGAATTTCCAACAAGAACTTTTCTTGTTGGAAAATTTGAGAACCAGCTCTCAAATTTTTGTTTTCAGAAATTCCAACAGAAAAAGTCAAAAGACACACGGTCAGAATTTCTGACCAAAAGCTCACATCAAGCTTTTCTTGACGGAAATTCCGATCGTATGTACGCAGCATTAGTCCTCGGCTCAGGTAGTACACAGAGCACCTATGTCCCTTCAAGTTGAGATTAAGCCATACCCTCTCAAAGCAAAGCTCCACTTCTCCACTCAACTGTCAAATGCCAAAGCCTCCAATGCCTACTGAGGAGTGTGAACAACCTGGGTGTGGGACCCAAAGGACTTTACGGAGAGTACTTTTAGGTACTTTATTGACAAGAACACGTTCATGTAAAGCCTTGTATAAACACCTTTAAGAACTCTTAAAAATATAAATACAAAAGAGTATGGTGTTGTTGAAATTCAATTCTTAGGATGGAAGACATGTTCTAAGCACAACAGACTTGCTTTCAGTCAGCGTACACACGATCAAATCTGTCTGCTGGAAACGGTCGGCCCGACCGTCCCAGCAGACAGATTCGATCGTGTGTACGGGCGAGCCGACGGATTTGGCCAGCAGACAGATTTGAAAGCATGCTTTCAAATCTGTCGGCTGGTAACCCGTCTGCCCGACATGTCTGCTGGTTAGTACGCTAACCAGCAGACATGTCTTCTCGCACACGTGTCGAATGGATTCGACGCATGCGCGGAAGTGATTTACTTCCTGGTGCGGTGACGTGGCGGCGTCACCGCCACGTCACCGCGCCGTCTGCCGGTGGGGATATTGGTTTGATCGTGTGTACACGATCAAACCAATATGTCCCCAGCAGACAGATTTGTTCAAATCGGTCTGCCTGACCGATTTGAACAAATGTGTCTGCTTGTGTGTATGGGGCCTCAGAGTTTAAATTGATAGATTTTGGCATCGGGTTAGGAATAGTCCACTATGCTAATGATCAGCTGTGACAACAGCAGCTACATTACATTTTTGCAGAGTGGAGAGGCTACAGTATCTCACAAAAGTAAGTACACCAACACATTTTTGTAAATATTTCATATATTTTTATGTGACAACACTTAAGAAATGACACTTTGCTACAACGTAAAGTAGTGAGTATACACCTTATATAACAGTGTACATTTTCTGTCCCCCAAAATAACTCAACACACAGCCATTAATGTCTAAAGCGCTGGCAAGAAAAGTGAATATATACCCCTAAGTGAAAATGTCCAAATTGGCCTCAAAGTGTCAATATTTTGAGTGGCCACCATTATTTTCCAGCACTGCTTTAACCCACTTGGGCATGGAGTTCACCAGAGCTTCACAGGTTGTCTCTGGAGTCCTCTTCCACTTCCACTCCATGATGACATCACAAAGCTGGTGGATTTTAGAGACCTTGCGTTCCTCCATCTTACGTTTGAGGATGCCCAACAGATGCTCAATAGGGTTTAGATTTGGAGACATGCTTGGCCTGTCTATTACCTTTAACCTCAGCTTTTTTTTTAGCAAGCAAGTGGTCATCTTGAAGGTGTGTTTGGGGTTGTTATCATGTTGGAATACTGCCCTGAGGCCCAGTCTCTGAAGGGAGGGGATCATGCTCTGCTTAAATATGTTGCAGTACACGTTAAAATTCATGGTTTCGTCAATGAACTGCAGCTCCCCAGTGCCGGCAGCACTTATGCAGCCCCAGACCATGACACTCCCACCATCATGCTTGCCTGTAGACAAGACACACTTGTCTTTGTACTCCTCACCTGGTTGCCGCCACACACGCTTGACACCGTCTGAACCAAATCTGATCAGACCACAGGACATGGTTCCAGTAATTCATGTTCTTAGTCTGCTTGTCTTCAGCTACGTTTTCTGACTTTCTTGTGCAGCATCTTTAGAAGAGGCTTCCTTCTGGGACGACAGCCATGCAGACCAATTTGATACAGTGTGCGGCATATGGTATGAGCAGTTACAGGCTGACCTCCCTAACCCCTCAACCTCTGCAGCAATGCTGGCAGCACTCATGCGTCTATTTCCCAAAGATAACCTCTGGATATGAGCATGTGCACTCAACTTCTTTGGTCGATTTTTGCAAGGCCTGTTCTGAGTGGAAACTTTCCTGCTAAACTGCTGTATGGTCTTGGCCACCTTGCTGCAGCTCAGTTTCAGGGTTTTGGCAAACTTCTTATAGCCTTTGCCATCTTTATGTAGAGTGATAATTATTTTTTTCAGATCCTCAGAGAGTTCTTTGCCATGAGGTGCCATGTGAAACTTCCTATGACCAGTATGAGAGTGTGAGAGCGATAACACCAAATTTAACACACCTGCTCCCCATTCACACCTGAGACCTTGTAACACTGATGAGTCGCATGGCATTGGGGAGGGAAAATTGCTAACTGGGCCCAATTTGGAGATTTTCACTTAGGGGTGTACTCACTTTTGTTACCAACGGTTTAGACATTAATGGCTGTGTTTTGAGTTATTTTGAGGGGACAGCATTGTTATACAAGCTGTAACCTCACTACTTTGTAGCAAAGTGTAATATCTTCAGTATTGTCACATTAAAAGATATAATGAAATATTTACAGAAATGTGAGGGGTGTACTCTTTTATGAGATTAAAAAAACCTGTTACCTTACATTTACAGAAAAACTATATTACACTGGTCAAAGTACTGTGTAAGCAGTAAGCAGAACACCAAATGTTGAATTTAACAAAGTTAATTAACCAAAAAATCTAAATGTATCTCAAACTTTGATCAAGGTACCAACAAAAAAAAAACCCTAACCCCCCAAGTAAACTAATATTTTATATCTTTTTCTCTCTCTCTCGCGATATATACAGTATATATATACTTTGTTTTACAAATAAAAATGTAATATAGGGTCCAGACAGGATTCCCAAAGCACTATGAGCACAGGAGAAGCTGTTATTTTTCAGACTCTCTAAGGTGAAAGAAAATTGAGTTTTCTGATTTATGCATTAGATGTAAATTTAAGCCTGAGCTTCTGAGCACTGGAAACTGGTGTTTTTAAACAGAAAAGGTAATGAGTCCATGTAATACATGTAAAAATGACTCCTACTCCCTGGATATTAAAATACAAAATAATCCTATAAAATACATAATTTACTTGATTAAAAAAAGAAAAACATTTAAAAATAATAATTTTTTTACTCCCGGCATTTAAAAATAAAGAAAATATATACAACATAACTATACATTCCCTTTAAAGGGAATGTACTGCGTTCAAGAATAATTGTAATATTTTTTAATATTTATTTGTAAAACAAAGTTTTTATGAAATGTAAAAATCTATTCATGAAAAAATAACATAAAACATCAGTTTCTAAGCTTGTAAGCCTGCTCGAAAAACATTACATTTCCCCTTAAATGTTGTTTTACTTCTTATTCAGTCAGTCATTGACATGCAGCAGCTTGATCAGACATACGTTTCTCAGTCATTAAAAAGAGCAGATAACAATCACCCCAGCCTAAAGAAGTGCCAGTATTCTTCTATAGAACTATTCATCAACATTTAAAGTGATACTAAACCCAGAATCCAAATTATAATATATTGCAGCTTGCCAATCATTAGATGTGGTGGCTGCATTATTCTTTATTTTGGTAGCTGTTTACACGTAAGCGTATGGGAATCACAAGGGCAGAGTTGTGCGATTCTGACTGCGATTTCCAGAATCAAGGCAAAATGCACGATGCACTTGTGGTGCCATTATTTCATAATAGTACACCAAATGAGGTGCAATGTTGCCATGATTGTCACACCACAAAATTTGTGAAATTCACGATAAAACATGAGACGCCTAGATCAATGGCAACATTTGGTACATGAGCTTCTTTGCCACTTCAAACACGCATAGGGCAGTCCATTCAAGTGAATGGGCTGCCCAATGCATGGGAAATGCGTGTAAATTACCAAAAAAAATGCGAGCAAGCACACATGTTCCCGCTATGTGAAGTGACAACAGGGCCTTAAACGGCGTACACATGACCGTTTTTCATGACGAGAAAAATGCCATTTTTTTAATTGGTCATTAAAAACAGTCATGTGTAGGCTCCAGAGCATGCTTTATTTTTTCTCATAGTTTTTCACTGAGTCGTTTTTCTCATCATGAAAAACGATCGTATGTACGCACTAACGACAGGGAAAAAAACGGGCATGCTCAGAAGCCCAAAGGGTGGCGCCATGCGGATGGAACTTCCCCTTTGTAGTGCCGTCGTACGTGTTGTACGTCACCACACGATCGTGTGTATGCAAGGCAGGCTTGAGAAGAATCACGACGTGAAAAACTTAGTTTTTTCCATGACAAACGGTCGTGTGTACGAGGCTTAAGGGGTTTTCCCCTCTGTTTTCACCTGGCCAGTAGCACACCTCCTACATTAGAGTGCCCCCACGCTGGATGAAAGAGAACCGGGGGCACATTTGGACAGCTACATTGTTAGTCCGAGAGTGCTAGATATACAAACCGATTTATATACACTAACAAATTGAAGCCAAACTCCAACCACTTTAAAAGCAGTTACAACAACGATTTTCTCCTTTTGAGATAAAGGTTATAAATAAATAAATAAATAAAAGCTGATTAGTGGTAAATGGTTTGCCTCACCCCCTAAGGCTCCATGCACACTGGAATTAAAAACGTTGCTTCTACATGAGTTTTGTGTTCTGGCTGTAGAAGCAATTCAATGTTATCCTTTGTGTCCATACACATTAGGGCGTTTACAGGCATATTTTTGAGAACAACATTAAGAGGCAGGAAAAAAATGCTCTATATGGAAGTTTTTTTACTTAAAAAAGAACAGACGTTTTTTTAAACCCAGTGTGCATGGAGCCTAACTGTTACAATCTGCAAGGGAGCTTGTTCTTTTAAAAACCATCAGATTTACTGACTGGATCGTCAGATGAAAATAAAAGAAAGATAGTATAAAAAAGAGAACGAATGCAGTACCACATCTACTGTAAAAATTGGTAAGCTGCAATATAATGAATGTTTGCTTTTTAGTTTAATAGCGCTTTGCAGAAGCACAGCCGAGCCTTCTTAAAACAGAAGGTATCTCTCACTTTGATTATGATTCCAAAAAGGGGACTAATGCCTTACTTTAGGATAGTGGAGGGGATCGTGCCAATAGTTCCTTAACACGTCTAGGCAAACTGTGCAAAATTTCCTTATTGTGATAAGCAGAAAGTGACTAATACAAAGGGGTGACTTACATTTTTTAAAGGTATCCAGTTAAACCTTGGTTCACCTTGAACATTGGGTCATGTGCAAAAGAATTTAAAATTAAGACTTTTCCTACCAAATCACTGAATGGGGAGCATACAGCTTTGATGAGTCAAGTGAAATATATGCTAATTTTGCAAATCAGCCCAAAATATTTAACAGAAATTCAAGGTGATTCCCTAAACCAAGCAATAAGCTACTAATGCTATCCAAAGCATTTTTGCGAAAGTTAACCCCAGGAAAAAACAATAAAAATCGTAGGATCTTAATTGTACGCTTGTTATAAATGGCCTGCCTTACTTGTATAGCTGCAATTAACCTCCATATGGTCAGTTTAGCACACTGCCCCCCCCCCCCCACTGATATTATTATAACACGGGTGACTCTAGAAAAAATGTCTGATGTTCTGTTTTTTTATTCAGCTCATTTCTTTGTGCCTGTTGAAAGGACACTAAAGGGTAGCAGCCCATAGATCACATGTGTTTCCTGTTCTGTAGGCCTACTGTAATCCACTGAAAAGCAATAGAAATAGAGCTTTATCTTCTTTTCCTGGTCTGAGTGTTGCTGTGCAAAGGATTGAACAAATTCTTCACTATTCTAGCTTTATTTTAGCTTTTTTTATTTAATAAATACATATCTGAATGAAATTATGCTTTATTTCAGTAGTTCAACTTAAATTTAAATTCTAGTTCTCTGCAGCAAGAATCCAGGCAGCACCTCACAGGGTCAATGGGAGTGTACTTCCTGAAATGTCTCACACTGTTTCTGCTTTCACTGAGCACATTACAGCAGGTTTGTATGGTTGATTGTGACTAGTGGTTGCAAAAAAATCTTGACACTTTCCTCTTTCTGTAGATGAGAGGCAGCAAAGGGAATATTTTGGGTGTGAACTACAAATAGGGGTTCACCAGTTTGCAGATAATAGGAGCTTAGGTGGACTTGTATAGTCTAAGGTACTGAGCAGGTAGACTGTACTCCCTATCTGGAGCTAAAGGTTTTCAATTACGACAGCAGCATTTCTTTAATGTTTTAGTTCTGTAACATTTTAGTAATTTCTAATACTGCTGCTTTAACTCACATTTCACAATTTACTTTAACAGATTTCACTTAATACAAATGTTAATGTACGATAAGTCATTTAACAGAATTGTCTCACACTTAACAGAAAATAAGAATGAGGTGAATAAATTATTAATAGTCTATTGACTGTGACCAATGAATATACAAAACATAAAGCAGCGTTGAGTGATGGTTTCCAACTAGGGCAGGTAACTCCAGGTTAAAACGAAAAATGACAGACTGACAGTTCATAATCAACTCTAATACAAATGTGCCAATACTGATAACATCCAAAACATGAGGTCAAATACCAAAGTGTATTATTTTATGAGAAAAACACACAGCCTCGATTTGCTAAAGTATACCAAGGAAGGACTGGAAAGCTTTGGCTTAGGGCAACTATATCCTTCCAAGGTAGATTTCTGTCGACTAAAGAAAATGTACCTAGCAAGGTGTTGTAGTTATTGGTGGTTATTGTGAAAATTGGGTGTTACTAAAAGACATGGTTCATTGCATAGGGTGTACGCAGCCTATTGCATTAGGGTGTGCACCCAAAGCTCAAACACACATGAATGCCACCTGCTGCCACATGGAGGAGGCTCTGTGTTGGGAGACAGTTGATTGGGAGCATATTATGCTACACTATAAATACGAGTATAGTGTGTTCCTCTGGTCGAACCCAGCCTTTAATATAATGGGAGCATTTACACTGACCACTGGTCCCACTACTGGATAATGCTAATGCACATGAGGTGATTAGGGTGTGCCCAGGAACACCCAGCACACCCTGTGCGCACACCTATAGTTCATTGTGACTCCCGTTTTCACATCTTTTAGCATCAGCTTCCATTGAGGGTCTCCACATTCAATCACGTGACATCTCAGAGCCCTAAAAAAAGTTGGTACTGGAAGAATGATTACAGGTTGCTGGTTGATTATTATGACCCTTATATGTCACTGACATGTTCTGCTCTGATCGATGTCTTAATGGTGAAGTATCTCCACTCAGGGCCACCAGCCTAACATATTTTATTACTAGTGGCCTGGGTGGTAAATGGCAATCTACTCCCCAACCCAGTCCTTCCATTAACAGATGTGTGATTTACTTAAATAATTGTTATTTTGCAGCCGTTGCTGTTGCAGCTGTTGAAAATAACAGTCTTTATGGCAAAACATGTTCTATGTTTATGAATTGAGTACAATATCAGTTTGGTTTTCATTTTAAATATAGAAACTCTTTTGCCCAAAAAAAATTATATTTATAGATATTTTCCTAAAAATAAAACTACAGCCCCTCATAACCATCTGCTAATGTTTTTACTGCACTGTTGCATATTATTTAAAAAATACTTCCTAATAATTACAAATTCTGTTCCACTAAGTCATGTCTACATTCACAATATAGGCTCACCTTTCTTAATAGGAATGGCTGGCCAATGTCACACTATATATAGTATAGATTCTGGAGTCATACTGGTTATATTAGATGTCTCTGCTGTGAAGGAAGATCATTGTAGAATTCTAAAACACAGTGACAATAAGATTTCCTATGTACAATTAACATTCATATTTTTTTTATCTGGAAGGATTGATAAAGGGTACAGGAAGATATTCTTAAAATGGTATCTTTTAAAAAAATACACAATTTTTCCATCAATAATCTATTTATCTCATATATTATTTAGGACATTGCACCACAATGGGATAGTTGTATATATATATATATATATATATATATATATATATATATATATACACACACGCACACACAAACACACACATAATAGATATATAGATATGTTTTATATGTTTACAAAAATAAGCATTGCAGTGCATATGTCCACTAAAATCCCTGAATTACTGTTAGCTTTCATATCTTAGAGAAACTACTGCTAAATGTCAGTGAATAGAATTCCTCTCTGCATATGTATAATAAATTAAAGATTTACACTACAAAAAAATGGCTGGTTTGTGGTAACTGGGGTTGACATGTGAGTACATAATCTCTGCCTTGTTTAACGCTATAATAGAAGGTTTCATTTCTGAAGCTCTAAATACAATATGGACAAATCCAGTGTATACATCATAAGTGTTCATGTTGTATCATCATGGAAAAGCATCTGTGCAAAATGTGCCTTTAAGAAACCAGTGTCCATAACTGTATTTAGCAAATTATATAAGACTAGTTTACTTAGAGATCAGGGCCAGCTATAAAACATTTATACAAAAATACTGTACCAGGCAGATTTAACTTAGAACATATACCAAGGGACCTTCCATCATGACCATGTAGCTTTGGATATAACAATAAACTTTACATACTGACAAATTTCCCCAGTTGCATCAAATTCCGCTGCTGAGCACCAGTCCAGCACTGGCAATACACAAACGGACTGGCTTTGCAACCACTGTCAGGTCATCCGACTACGTCGAGTTTGCCATGATAACCCATCTCTAGAAAAATCTACCTTTTATTCATTTATTTTAAGAAAGAAGATTTGTTCTTTGTATAAAATGCTGTCCAATGATCTCGCCATTAAATAAATTATCAATACGATCCATTCTTCTTAAAAAGTTCATATAATGCTTGTCCTTTCAGTCTTCTGTTGCTGTTCGCACAGTCCATCAAAGGAATTTACTTTCATATGAACAAGGGAAAGTGTCTCAGCTATTTTATCCCATGATATTCCTCATAATAACTGATTACTGGTAATGAATCGTTCCTATTATTCTGCAATGTTTGAACAATATCAAGTCATAAATTACATTAGTCCAAATAACTTAAAACAGAATGTTTTTTAGCAGATGTAATTTGGGCTGGCTTGAGGCCAGTTAGCAGCCTTTTCATCTGGAACCCTGGTCACTGTATAATAGGATAATTACCAACAAGCGCTGGAATTTCTAACAGTGAAAAATAAAGTGGAAAATGGAAACTGTGGAAGGTTTTGTCCCCATGGTATAAACAGGGAGAGAAGGAAGTAAGAAATTCTCATGAGCAGTGACCAGTTGACGACCTCCTTGTGCAGGACACGGGTCACCCTTCTGTATTGCACCAAAGAGTAAGATGAAGTCTTATGAACCAGTTGGCTCAATGGATCAGATTCCTCCCCTGCACATTGGCAAGTTCACAAATGTAAAAACATTGAATTCTGTGAGGATGGAAATACACAGGAAGACGCCATAGAGGAGAAGGCATGCCACGCCCAGCTTCTTGTCCAGTTTCCACTTGTTTAGACGAATACCGCATACCTAAGTGAATAAACAACAAGAACAGTCAACACTGTGCCAAGAATGCTATGACAACCAAGCAAAAACATCACACATAGGTATTACTGAAGGAAATATTATATCATTTATACAATTCAGTGAATTCAAAATTCAGAGAAAAAAATAGAGCTATCACCCAAACGACTAAGCAATAAAATTATAATTAACTGTTATTGGCTAGAAATTTTCATAAAACAGTCTAGGTGCTTCTATGGAAAAAGAGCAGAAAATAATATTTAAAGTAATACTATCAGTATAGAATATGTTATATTAGCACAGAACTGAAGAAGCTTAAAGTGATACTGTTTAATTACCATTGTCTTTTCTATTTCTGTATAGACATGTGCAATTCATTTAGCTCCGAATTCGTTTTTTAATGAATTTAGACAAACTCATTAATTCGGAAATATTCAAATTTCTGGATTTTCGCACTTCAGAATTTTTCCAAATATTCGGAAATTTTAAAATTCGGAAATGATAAAATTCAAAATTGAATATATTGAATATTGAACATACACACGTTTGTGTCCACATACCTTGGTATGCCCAAATACCTTGTCCACCCTATTGAAAAATTACCATTTGCTCGGAGATGTGCCCATGAGTCTCAAAAAGATTATACCTTTTATTCAGTATTCAATATATTCTCACATTGACCTGTTTCTGGGAGTCGGAGACAGGGATACCTTGCTCCAAATCAAAACCTCCCAGATTGGCCTAATCACATACTGTAGTCAGACCATGCCCCTATCTCTCTAACTTGTCAAATATCAAATTCACCATTTCCAAATGGTATATGGAGGCTTAACACATCAATTCTACATAATCCCCGCTACCAGGAGCAGATCAATGAGGAACTAAACTGTTTTTTCCAATCTAGTGTTGTGTGAGTTGATAATAATCAATCCTTGTGGTTCGCCCACAAAGCATATATGCAAGGAGTTTTTATTAAGCTTGGCGCTCAAGAGAATCGTATGCGGATGCAGAATAGATAGAGACCATATGCACCCTAGAATCACTAAACAAAACCCAAACCTCCTCTGATAGGACTCAGTAACTCAGGGACCTTCGTCATCAACTTTCCCAACTTTTCATCACCAACACGACTCTCTTGTCATCAACTTTCCCAACTTTTCACCACCCAACGCAACTTAAATTAAATAATTATACAGCAGGTAATAAAGTTGGCTTATACCTGGCAAGACAAATGAAAAAAAAAATTGGCAAAAATCGCATAACATACCTTCTTGACTCCAAAAACAACCAAATTACTAACCCGGCGCACATCGCCGACAAATTTGCTGAGTTTTACTCAACTTTAACTTCTACAATATAAATTAGGATAATCCATCAAAACCCCTACCGATGCACAGTTCAAAAACGTTCTTACGTCCCTTAAACTCCCTATGGTATCTCAGGAGCATCTCAATAACTTCTCTGTACCCTTTACCATATATGAGATTCAGCAAACCATACAAAAACTACCCCTACACAAATCCCTGGGCCTAGACGGATCTGGAAATTAATATTATAAATCCTTATCACACCTCCTGCCCCCATATCTACAACAGCTATATGATCAGGCAGCCACCCAAGTGTCTTTCTATAGAGAAGGACTTGAAGCAATAATAGTAACCCCACCAAAACCAGACAAATCACCAACCCACCCAGCCAACTACAGGCCGATCTCTTTATTGAATTCTGATAATAAAATATACGCCAAATGGACTAGACAACATTCTCCCCCTTCTGATCCACTTAGACCAAGTAGGCTTTGTAAAAGGTCGGCAAACATGTGATGGCACGAGACGCACATGGAACCTTCTTCAATGGGGCTGAGCAGAATAAAACGCCTTCTCTGCTCCTCTCTCTGGATGCAGAGAAGGCATTTGACTGAGTTTATTGGCTCTACTTGTATGCAGTGTTGGACACCTTTGTACTGTCAGGGTATGTAAACGGTGCCACTAGCGTTCTATACTCTAATGCCCCTTTCAGACAGGGGCGGGAGGTGCGGTGGTGGTATCGCTCTGCTAAAAATAATGGGGCTATACCAACAGAATTGCTGAGGGATTTGGTCGCTAGCAGTGCGGTATTAACCCCCGCTAGCGGCCACATTGAGAATGCTAGGCAGGAGTTTTTCAGGGGGTATTTAGGCACAATTTTTTAGCACTAAACCGCCTGAAAAACTCCTCAGTGTGAAAGGGGCCTAATCCATTGGTCAGGGTACTTACCTCAAGAGTCCTTTCTAACCCCTTTTTCATATCAAATGGCATGAGGCAGGGATGCCCCCTCTCTCCGATAATTTTCGCACTAGTCATGGAAGCCCTTGCCCAGACAATTCGTTCCCACCCCAACATACGGGCATTCCAAATAGGGGATAGTGAGTACAAAATAGGACTGTATGCTGAGGATGTAGTCCTTTCCCTTTTTAGATCCTTTAACATCCTTTCAGTCAGTACTAGAAGACTTTAGCTTGGCTTCACTATACAAAGTGAATATCTCAAAATCGCATATAATACCTATAGCACTGAATGAAAACCTTAAAAAAAAATCTCTGTATGCTGCTTCTCCTAGGCCCCCCACTCTATAATCAAATATCTGGGCATTAAGCTCACCTCACCAAGCTCCTCCACACACTAAATAAACTATGATGCAGCAATCCTATCACTGAAACAACAAATTATGTGAATTACAGACGTTCCACCTATCATGGGCCAGCAGAGTAGTTGTAGTCAAAATGTCACTACTCCCTACAATACTATACATCTTCAGGACTATTCTGATCCTGCTTTCATCATCTTACCTCCAAAAACTTCAATCCACCACCAACCACTTTATTTGAAATGGCAAATAAATATATATAAAATGATTCAAAGCCTTAATCCTCTACAGACCCAAAGTAGATGCAGGAATGGGCATTCCCCAACCTAAAAAGTTACCACCAAGCAGCTGTTCTTGACCAACAAAAATCCTTGAACCATGTATGGTGCCCCATCAAACATTCATTACTTGGCTCATCTCTACAATGTACAATAGGAGCAATACTTCTAGGTTTCACTCCCCAACCATCCCCTTACCTAACCATCATAGCAGTTCTAACCACCGGGAAGAATCAGCACCCCCAACTCCTGAAATCGCACTCATCGGACTTAGCCATCTTGCCTCTTGCTTCCCTAGAACCTTTGTCACCAAACTTATCACTTTCACAACGGATGACTGCTGGAATATCAACTCTGACCTGATTAACAGACTCAAACTCCCTGCGCACCTTCCAAGCCTTGCAACAATCTTAAATATTGCCTAAATCAGACCTCTAATTATACCTCCGAACTTAATCTATCTTCTCTACTTTTAACAAAGGAAATCGCCACATAACAACGGATACAATATCCTTCTATACAAACGTAACTACAAAAAAACAAAGGCATCTCATTCCTCTACCGGACTATCAATCACAAACTTTTCTCAAACAAAACACCCTCTATGGAATCATGGGAAGTATACCTGTATAAGTGCACATTTTTCAAGCAATAAATTAACAAATTATGTATATAGGTTGGGGAACCATTCTTTGGACCTAAGAAGGAAAGTTACAAAAAAAGGACTCGGCTTTGATCTTGTTAGATTTGATCTCTACAGGATGGGGTAGAAGTATGTTAAACCATACGCTGTAATTGAATGTTACCATTTTTATCACTTTTATATATTGTTTGCAAGACACACAGCATTTTACCCATCCTTGAAAACAAAAAATTCCGTACCGTAACAAACAAGGAAGCCAGAAGCAAAGCCACAGAATAGATCAGACCTCTGCTGTTCAGATGGATCTATAATAGAGGACAATAACAGTATTACATACAGAAAATAAGGATCTGACAAACTGTTCCATAATGCAACACGTTTATTGAATGGTGACATAAATACATTATTATTTAATGTTACAGATAATTATCACATCAGCATGCTGCTGAACAGCAGTGAAATGTATTTGGGATATACAATGCATGCTAAGTACAATACTATGTGTCTGCAATGATTTGCCCTTGATGCAAAAATTCCTGTCCTTGTCAGCCTGAATATGAGAGTACCATTGTCACTGCATTCCTAACTTTCCCCACCAGACTGATAAACATTTATGAACCACCCATCCTTCATTGGAATAAAGAACATCTACAGACCAGTGGTGTAGCATCCACAAGGGGCGGACGGGTGACACCCCTCTTTCCTGCCACCCCTCTATCACCATAGATAGATTTATGCCATAGGTTCTAATAGGTATCCAAAAAGGTGAACAGCGGGCGCCATGCTGGGTGCTCGTAGTTCACTCAGCTTTGTGTTAGTAAAGCGAATGAACATTCGCTTTCCTAACACTCAACCGCCTCTCCGCCAATCAGGCGCTCGGGTCTGTTACATGTCACCTGATTGGCTGAAACAACAGGTTCTGTGATTGGGCGTCCAATCATAGCAGAGAATGGGAAGAGAGGACGGGAGAAGACATTGAGGAGCGTGGAGGACACCACCGCAACCCGCTTCCCCAATGAGACAAGGTAAGTGCCGGGCAGGCGTGGGATGCACACTGGCAGCATTTGATGGGCACAGTAGCGGCAATTGATGGGCACACTGGCAGCAATTGATGGGCACAGTAGCGGAAATTGATGGACACAGTAGCGGCAATTGATGGGCACAGTGTCAGCAATTGATGAGTACAGTAGCTGCGTTTGATGGCACAGTGGCGGCAATTTATGGGTACAGCAGCTGCATTTGATGGGCACAGTGGCGGCAATATATGGCACAGGGGCTGCGTTTGATGGCACAGTGGCTGCACTTGATAGGCACAGTGGCTGCGTTTAATGGCACAGTGGCGGAAATTGATGGGCACAGTAGCTGCATTTGATGGGCACATTGGCTGCAATTGATGTTTTTTTTTAGTTTGCACCCACCCAAAAATTTTGAGCACGAGCTGCCACTGCTAAAGACCATCCTTTCAATCTAAAGGGAACTATATTGACATGCAAGTACAAAATGTAAGGGTATTTCACATACAAGTAGTATGGACTTTGAAGCTGTTTACCACCATGTCTTTTATCCCACTTCCCTTTTTTCAGATACCTCAGCCATGTTGTATTTGAAGTTATGAATGCATAGTACACTAAAAACCTATGGTTTGCCCATCCATTGTCATTACAGGTAATGACATACTGTATATTTTAACACACGCATGCTTTATTAGGCAGGCCATACACAGTGAGAATTCCTTTCCTGCAACCATTTGCAAGATTCCCCCATCAACTTAGACAGTGCTGACAGAGAAATCTCTCCTGCTGAGAAATTGTCTCAACACGGGGAAGATGAGGGAAGCCGCCCCGCTGGGAGAGACAGTGATTATCGCTAGCATTCACTAGCAATAATCGCAAGAGAATCCAGCTGGCTGGTTGTACCCTTGTTGAGTGATTGATCAACCTGGTACATTCAGCCTGCCCAATAACGGTTCGAAACCTGGCCAGTTCCTGCTGAACTGGCCAAGATTTGAACCGTATATGGCCGGCGTAGAAAAACAGAGATGACATTGTTTTGTATCTGCTAACATAGCCACATAGCTACATTCGATTCTTTATAGATATCAACTCCTTTGTCTACCCCTCCCTGTAAAGTCTCCTTGCTGTCAGAATACACTGACTCGGTGTGGAGGATGCCCTAATCCACCTCGAATGTGTGGATGGGGGAAATAGATAATTTTTTCATTCAACCCACGTTCAAACTTACTAATCTAGGGGCTGCTTAAAGCAAAACTTCACTTTCCCAACCGACATTGACAATTTTTGTTGCATTAATTAGAGGGAAGGTTTCTTCCCAATATTCTTGTATTCTTGTATTTTGCTTACAGTTCCTCCAACAGAGCTCTAAGTTGTTTGGATGAATTTTACTCATTCTTACTGGGGTCAGGTGCCAGCGAACCATACACTTGTAATTAGCTTCAATAGTTGTTATGTCTGACGCATAGTTATACACTGCACCTATCATTTGTGCGTTGTCTATCTTTTTACCCATATCCTTTCCAATTTTTCTACACATTGCAGTGTTCCCTGCATCCCCAAATCCGTTAGTATACCATATACCAATGATATACCATAGAAAAAAAAAAAGAAAAAAAAATTAGAGGGAAAGGAGCAAAAAACTGACTCCCACAAGGAAGAAATAGTGAAAGATTGTCCTAATAGGACTCAGCAATGGTAAACAGGTATGTATAGTAATCAAAAAGTTTCAAACAGACCCCAATAGCCGGCAGAGATCGTGGCCTGGCACAGACGATGGGCCCTTTACAATAGAAGTTAGCCAAAAGAACAGTCCTACTCTGTGTCATACGTCCCACAGAGTAGGAAACATAGAACGGCCTATGTAAACAAGGCAGACCGCTGTTTTGTCAGGGAGGAAAAGAGAGATCTTGTGTTTCTGCTAAGGAGAAACATGGATCTCTCTTTTCGTCCAGTGCATCCACTCCCCCCACAGTTAGAAAGCACTCCCTAGCAGTACACGTAACCCCTTGATCGCCCCTGGTGTCAACCCCTTCTCTGTCGGTGTCATTCATACAGTAAGGCCTCGTACACACGACCGTTTTCCTCGACAGAATCCATCAAGAAACTTGGTGGCAGAGCGTGTGTATGCTTTTCATCGAGAAAACTGACGTGGAATTCGACAAGAAAAAAAGAGAGTCTCAATTTCCTCGTCGTGTTCCACATCGGGCTGGTTTTCGTTTGTGTGTATGCTTAGAAACCCGCGCATGCTCAGATTAAAGTATGAGACAGGAGCGCACCTTCGGTAAAAGTAGTTTGTAAGGCGGCATACACACGATCGAACATGTCCGCTGAAACTGGTCCACAGACCAGTTTCAGCGGACATGTTCGATCGCGTGTACGGCCTATCGGACAGTTTTCCAGCGGACAAAAGTTTCTAAACATGCTTAGAAACCTGTCCGCTGGAAACCTGTCCGTCGGACAGGTTCGATGGTTAGTACGCCTAACAATCGGACCAAAATCCCGAGCATGCGTCGAATTGATTCGACGCATGCTTGGAAGCATTGAACTTCCCTTTTTTCAGCATGTCGGTGTGTTCTACGTCACCGCGTTCTCGTCCGAGGGGATTTTGGTCCGATGGTGTGTACACACATCAGACCAAAAGACCACTTCAGTCATGTCCGATGAAAACGATCCGTCGGACCGTGTGTACGTGGCCTAATGGAGATAGCACATTTGGCACACTGTAACAGACTGAAAAGTGCAAATCGTCTCTCACCAAACTTTTACTTAACACGCAGTAACATGAGATTAGCAAAAGCAGCCCCAAGGGTTGTGCCAGTGGAATCGAACTTCCCCTGCCGTCGTATGTGTTGTACGTCACCGCGTTTGAGAACGAGGAGATTTGGTCTTGACTGTGTGTACGCAAAGACAGCTTGTCAAGTTTCTCGACAAGCCTAACAAGGAACTCGTTGAGGAAAACGATGTGTCTTTTACGACGAGTTCCTTGGTCGTGTGTACGAGGCCTGACAGTGCATTTTTTAGCACTGATCACTGTATTGGTGTCACTGGTCCCCAAAAAGTGTCACTTAATGTCAGATTTGTCCTCCGCAAAGTCGCAGTCCCACTAAGAATCACTGATCGCCACCATTATTAGTAAAAACAATTAAAAAAAAAGAAAGAGTCCATAAATCTATTGTATAGTTTGTAGACGCTTTAACCTTTGCACAAACCAATCAATATACATTTTTGATTTTTTTTTAACAAAAATATGTACCAGAATACATATTGGCCTAAATTGATGAAGAAATAAAAAATTTTTTTTCAAAATGTCTGTCTTTTTTGGTATAAAGCACAAAAAATAAAAACCACAGCGGTGATCATATATCACCAAAAGGAAAACTCTATGTGTGGAAAAAAAAATTCATTTTATTTAGGTACAGTGACGCACAACCGTGCAATTGTCAGTTAAAGCATTGCAGTGCCGTATCGCAAACAAATGGCCTGGTCAGGAAGAGGGAAAAACCTTCCAGCGCCGAAGTGGTTAAACTATAAGTATGAATAAAAGGTCATAAACAAAGCATTCCGAGTTTTCATTAACAGCTGAACTTTGCAAGCTGATAGTCATATCTAATAGGGAGTTTTATGTGGTGATGTAATTTGCACAGGAAATAATGTCATGCTTTTTACCAATTAACTTCACATTCCACAACCTAGAATTGCTTTAAGCTGTCAGATTCACAAATTTAGAATGTTAATGTGCAAAATAATCTTTACATTTAAATTTATATGTGCCAGTGTACCACTTGTCCCACATTCCAGCATCCCTTCTTCCAGTGGCGGCTGGTGGCACTCACAGACACCCCCGGTCCGATCAGTCGATCGGTCAGTTCCGGAGCACTTACCCCATCTATGGCAGGCATCACAGGCTGTGGGCATCCTACGGGCGGTGGGGCATCACAAGCAGCTTCCCTTTCTTTCCTCCGCAGGCATCACGGGCGGCGGACATCTCGGGCAGCTTCCCCTACGCTGCTGTTTCTGTCTCCTCCTCAATGGCAAATCAGAAAACGGGTCTCTGACCCGCTTCTTGATTGGTGGGGAGGAGATTCAGTGTAAAAATAGTGAATATTCATGTGCTATTGTCACACAACTGGCTGGACTCGGCTTGCAGTGCTCTGTGTCTTGAGCCCACCCTATTTTGAAGCCTATAAGAGCCTCTGGCTCTTATCACTTGCTTCAAAAAAACACCCCCGCCATTGGAATATGTGCAGTCGGCATCCTGCAAGAATCCGGACGCATGGATGGGGGGGCGGTGTCTCTGCGCCCTTAATGGACGGGCCGCCTCTGCCTTCTCCCTTATGCATGTTGTTGCCAGCAATAACACATCAGCAGGATATAGAACAGGACTTGTCAATGTTTTAGGAAAACACTGCCACAGCCTCCATAAATTTTAATGTTTGCCACCATAGCTATCCTGCTGAAAACCAAATATACTGTAGTGACTATTGCTGTTGAATTAAACGGGTTTGTCAAAAGATCTAATAAATTAACAACGCACAAGACTGCAATTGTATTTAAAAAAAATATATAGTCAAACGCTTGTTATACATAACTTAAAATAAAATGTAATTGTATTTAAGAACCACAAACTGAAAACAATATTAATTCATTTTTAACCACTTAACCTCCAGAAGATTTACCCCCTTTCATGACCAGGCCATGTTTTGCTATATAGAACTGAGTTAATTTAATTGACAACGGTGCAGTCCTGTAACGCTGTACTTAGATTCAATTTAAAACATTTTCCCACAAATACAGCTTTTTTTTGGTGGTATTTGATCTGAGTTTTTTTTGCATTGTATACAAAAAAAGCCTGACAATTTGACAAAAAAAGAAAAAAACATTATTTTTTACTTTCTGCTATAAAACATCCAATAAAAAGAATTCTAATTCATAAATTTAGGCCAATATGTATTCTGCTATTGTTGGTAAAAAAATCCCAATAACGTATATTGATTGATTTGCGTGAACGTTATCGCTAGGGTCGTCTTTAATATTGATTGGGCCCTGGGCAAACATTCTCTTGGCCCCCTGCCTCCGCATGCAATTTTGCTCTCCACCACAACATCCCAAAAAGCAAACACACACATAGACTTATCTAAAAAAACACTTTATTAATGTAAACATAAAGAACTGACACTTTATTAAAGGATAAGTTCCCCTTTGGGATCATGTTCCACCCGTTTTTAGAGTGGAAGATGTAGCATGTTGACACTGCTGCAATGTCTCCTCAATCCGCTGCCTGCAGTGACAGCAAGCCGGGATTTTCTCCCTGATTTTGGTGTCACAGTTTAAAAAAAAACAGGGCTGTGCACCGCTCCGCCCGCCCATCATTCATTCACAAAGTTCTGTGAATGGGAGAACTACAAGCACCAACACCTTTGCTGTTGGTGCTTGTAGTTCTCTATGAACTACCAGGGTGCTGTTGAGCACGAGGTAGTTCATTGATGGTTCCTGTCATTCAGTAACTGTCTGCTAATACGAGATACAAGCAGATAGCTGACCCTGGCAGTCTGCTGGTACCATGTGATCACTGTGACTAATCACACCAGATTACATGGCAATTGTACACAGTGGATAGCTTCCATTCATAGCCATTCATTGTCTACTATTGTGCCGCTTGTTGTGATCACATGGTGCAGACAGCGCCAATCATAGCCCTACTGTGACATGTGATTAGCTGTGGCCATAACAGAAGAGACCCTAGTGGTATTAGACAAACTCTTAAAAAATATACTGCTAGGGGCAGTGGTTGATGTACATGTACATGTGTATTTTGTTAAATTCCATTTTTTTTGTTTGTTTCATATGATGTTTTTCCATGAGAGATATGGGGGGGGGGGGGGTCTAACTAATAGTTGGACCTCATAATTTGATGCAAGGTCTGCTGTAATCCCATCAAATTCATATTCTCTTTGTCATCACCAAAGCAAAGTCCTTAGGTGGGGGGTACAGGCATTACACCTGTAAGAGGCCCGATGGTCCCCAGAGGCCCAGTGCAAACCCCCCTGTTTTTTTTATTATTATTGTTATTTATTTATTTTTTCGTCTGACCCCCCCCACATAGCAAGTCATGGCAGGCCCCCCCCCCCCCTTCCATTTTTTTAAAATATTTTTTTTATTTTTATCGTCTGACTTGAGCAACTTGCGGCAGGAGAGAGAAGAGAAGACTTGAGTTGACTTTGTTTTGTTCCGCTTATCATCTCGCGGCAGGAGAGAGAAGAGAAAAGATTACGCTTTCATTACCACAACCCCCCCCCCCGCTTATCATCTCGCGGCAGGAGAGAGAAGGCCCCCCCCCCCAGGTTTTCTGCTCCAGGGGCGCCTTGCCTAAAGCTGTGTAAGGGGCCCCAAAATTTGTGATGGCTGCCCATCAAAACCAAAAATACCAGGTCTTAGTGCATAAAGAAGCCATGCCGGATGCAGGGGCCAAAACGAAATGGTTCGAAATATATTATATCCAACTTTAATGTTACCGGTGGTGATTGTTTGCAGTAACTAAGCCATACAAATATTGTCTAAAGTTATCAAATTTGCTAGCATCACCAGCCAGCCATGCAGTGTTGTAAGGGCAGGGAACATACAGGATTGTAGCAATAATACACTTTTCAGCAAGCTATCCAATTTAGGAAGAATATTATATTAATAAATGAATACACTACTGTGTAATTGGGAATGACATCATTTAAAGTTTACATTTTTTTAATCACTAAATTCAGTAAAATATACATAAACACATCTGCCACACAGGACAGAAGGCTTTTCTTCAGCTAGCAGTGTGTGAGTGCCCTGAGGGAAGGGATACCAGCCAAGGAATTTTCTCTGCTGGGAAGTACAAATGAGTGTGATGGATCTCATGGTGGCCTTTCCTGGAGCATTATCTTTAATCCACTGGACAGACACTGCTGGCAAAGCCTGCTTGTTTTCATTCCGAATAAAAAGGCTTAGCTACTTTTTTGATTAAAACAGACCGATAACTGAAACACATTGATCACATATTTCAACAAGTTATTTCTAAGGTTATAGAAAGTTATTTAATACCGATTACATTTACCTGCTTTTTCATATTTTCAGGATCAAGTACAGCCCAAAGCAAAAAAAAAATAGCTTAGGGCTAGCATGACCGGGGGGACAGGGGAATTAGGAAAAGAGAGGGTTAATGTGAAAAAGAAAGAAAATAAATGGTTGAGCCACTTACTGGATTGGTGGGTTTCACAGTGGGGGGAGGGGTTGCAGATGGTCTGGTACAAGGGTCGGTAAACTTCCTGGTATCCAGTGAAAAAGACACATGATGGATGTTCCCGCCCACCCCTGTATTGGATCAGTTCTTCTTTAATTGGTCATGTTGGCCTGACGGTTGGGGTCTTTGGAGGCATTTTAAAATCTGCTGTGATTATCATATTAGGGGCCCATCTAAGGTATGGAGTCCCCTGTGGAATGCCAGTTAATGGTGGATTAACTAGTAAGTTAAACTGAAAGGTATCTGTAGAATGTTGAGGTTGTCCCGAGCTGTTGCGGTGCCGCTTAGGACCTTTAAGTAGTTATGCAGATACCAACGTGGATACTTAAGGCCTCCAAAGATCGGCAACCTTATGTTTATTGTATTATGTTTCGGAATCTCTGAAACTGGAATTGGCGCAATGACGCCACAAGCTCAGCCCTGCGCGCTTCGTCAGAGTGACATCATCTATAGGAACGGCTCCTGATGAGTCGCTCTGACAAAAACGCGCAGGGTAGAGCTTGAAACGTCATCGCGTCATGTCTGGTTTCCGAAATTCCTGTCCGTGGAGCACATCACATCCCGGACATATTGTTTGTTGCATTGATTTTATTGTCCTGATTCTCCAATATTATTGTAAGTGCGATATTTGGTATTTTAATAAATATTAATTTATGGACTTACGCTATGAGATGTCTTTTTGTCCACCCATCCCCATGTGAGTGTTCCCAGTGACAAGACCTGGTGAAGAGGAGGAGGATACAGTGCATTGGAAAAAACTCATGTGTGGTGCCTGTGACCCCTGTAAGGGTTCTGTTTTCTGATGAGTGGGGAAGTCACCCATCTTTTCCACCAGTGAGTAATATTGCACCTCGTTGTTCATGCACAAATCACTTTGGAATTTGGATCACTTATATGGACTTTTGTTGTTAATTTATGTCATTTATGAAGTTACTCGATTGTATTTTTTTGTTTTAGTATGAATTCCTTGCACACCAAGCACATTGAGCACTTTATTTAGAATTTTATATTATTTTCATTTTTGGATTGCTAAAACGCATACTGGTTTGTGGATTATTTGTGAGTGATTCATGTGTAGTTTTTATCTAACATTACAAACGTGTTAGGAAGGTAGAAAGTCCTTCAGCCCTGGAAGAATTAGCCATTTTTTGCAATACGGCACTGCGTCACTTTAACTGACAATTTAGCGGCATTGTACCCAAACAAAATGTATGTCCTTTTTTTCCCACAAATAGAGCTTTCTTTTGGTGGTATTTGATCACCTCTGCGTTTTTTATTTTTTGTGCTATAAACAAAAAAAGAGCGACAACTTTATAAAAAATGCTATTTTTTTTTACTTTTTGCTATAATAAATATCTAATTTCAAAAAAATTGAAAATTCTTCCTCAGTTTAGGCCGATATGTATTCTTCTACATATTTTTGGTAAAAAAAATCACAATAAGTGTATATTGATTGGTTTGCACAAAAGTTATAGCTTGTATTAAATAGGTGATAGATTTATGGCATTCTTCTTCTTATTTTTTTTACTAGTAATGGTGATTTTTATTGTGGCTGCGACATTGCAACTGACAGATTGGACACTTTTGACACTATTTTGGCATTTGAAATTTATACAGCGATTATTGCTTTAACTGCCTCCCGACCTGCCACCGCAGTTATACGGCGGCAGGTTGGCTCTGCTGGGTGAGAGCCCGTAGCTCTACGTCACCTTGCCCAGCAGTCACTAGGGGCGCGTGCGCGCCCCCCGCTCGCCCCCGACTCCCGTGTGCGACACGCGATCGCTCGTTACAGAGAGAGGACCGGGAGCTGTGTGTGTAAACACACAGCTCCAGTTCCTGTCAGGGAGAGAAATGCTGATCTTCTGTTCATAAAATGTATGAACAGAAGATCAGTGATTTCCATCAGTCAGTCCAATCCCCCCCTTCAGTTAGAACACATCCAGGAACATACTTAACCCCTTCCCCGCCCCCTAGTGTTAACCCCTTCACTGCCAGTGGCATTTTTATAGTAATCAATCTGCTGGGTGAGAGCCCGTAGCTCTACGTCACCTCGCCCAGCAGCCACTAGGGGCGCGTGCGCGGCCCCCGCTCGCCCCGACTCCCGTGTGCTTGCCCGGCAGGCGTGATCGCCGCCGGGCACACGCGATCGCTCGTTACAGAGCGAGGACCGGGAGCTGTGTGTGTAAACACACAGCTCCAGGTCCTGTCAGGGAGAGAAATGCTGATCTTCTGTTCATAAAATGTATGAACAGAAGATTTTTTTTACAAAAAATATGTAGAAGAATACGTATCGGCCTTTTTTATGGGGGATATTTATTATAGCAAAAAGTTAAAAATATTAATTTTTTCAAAATTGTCGCTCTATTTTTGTTTATAGCGCAAAAACTAAAAACTGCAGAGGTGATCAAATACCACCAAAAGAAAGCTCTATTTGTGGAAAAAAAAGGACGCCAATTTTGTTTGGGAACCACGTTGCACGACCGCGCAATTGTGAGTTAAAGCGGCGCAGTGCCGAATCGCAAAAAGTGCTCTGGTCTTTGACCAGCAATATGATCCGGGGGTTAAGTGGTTAAATAGCCACTGATTACTGTATAAATGTTATTGACAGGGAAGGGGTTAACACTAGGGTGATCAAGAGGTTAAATATGTTCCCTGTGTGTCTTCTAACTGTAGGGGGGATGGGACTGACTAGGGAAAGAGACTGGTCGGTGTTCCTATATACACGATCTGTCTTCTCTCCCCTTATAGTTGCGATCGCCGGCGGACATCATTAGTGTTGCTCACGAATATTCGCATTGCGAATATTCGCTACGAATATTGCATATTCGAGTATTCGCGAATAACTCGAATATCGCGGCGAATTAATTCGCTATTTCGAATATTCGTATTTTTTTCGCAATCAATTTCGCATTCGCACTAGCGAAATTTCGCATTAGTGAAATTTCGCAATTTTTTTTTCGTGATATTCGTGATATTTTATAAAAAAAAAATAAAAAAAAAAATTGCGAAATTTCGCCGATGCGAAATTTCGTCAATGCGAAATCTCGCAATTTTTTTTTTCGTGATATTCGTGATATTTTATAAAAATAAAAATAAAAAAAAAATTGCGAAATTTCGTCAATGCGAAATTTCGCAATTTTTTTTTTTTCATAAAATATAGCGAATATTCGTAAATATTGAGAAATCGAATATGGAGTATTCCGCTCATCACTAGACATCACAGGCGCCAGGCACGCGCAGCGGCTCCCCAGGGACGCGGGCGCCCCCTAATCCCCTTAAAGCAGCCACCGTACAGCTACGGCGATTCATGCAGCGGAGCCATTGTGCGGATGTAAATCAACGGCGGGGGGTCTAGAAGCGGTTAAGCACTTTAGCACTTTCTGACACATTAGGAATACAACCAAGGAGACTTAAAGTGGATGTAAACCCAAACATTTTTTTTTTATGCCACAATGTAGAGTATACGATTTCCTATCATCTGTGCCCAGTGTTGCCACACAGAGTTAATCCAGCGCTGAGTAATCCTCTTTTAAAGTTCAGTGCAAATTAACAGAATTCCAGATAAAAACTTGCCAAATTATAAAGTCCGTTTCTCTGTTATTGCTTTCAGTAACAGGTTATTTACATATCTAGCTTGGACATGTTTATCATAACAAGAGGTGATCCAAAGTTCATTGTATATTACTAGGATGTGTTATGATGTTATATCACCTCATGCTATGATAAACAAAACATAACATATAATAAACATGTCCTAGCTAGATATGTAAATAACCTCTCACTCAAAGCAAGAAGAGAGAAAACTGACTTTTTATCTAGGCAGGGTTTTATCTGGAAGGCTGTTCATTTTCACTGAACATAAAAGAGGATTGCTCAGAGCTGGATTAACTCTGTGTGGCAAGACAGGGCACAGATGATAGGAAATATTATACTCTACATTGTGACATCAAAAAAAAAAAAGTTTTATTAAATCACCTTTTATGAGTTTTGCACATCAGTAATAGGCAGCGCCATGTACACATACATCTTTAAACATATCTCACTTCTGTTGGATTTCTGAGGTAGGCAGCAAACACATTGTTTCACCTTAGCACGGAATCCAAATAATTTTCATTGTTAGAAATTTGTTAACATAAGAGACATTTCCCATCCGGCTCCTTCTAATTTTCTCTGCAGCTAAAAAAAGGAACTTCAGTTTGACCTCGCTAATGGTTAGAAAATCAAATAGCCTTTTTAAAAATACAAAATTTTGAATTAATGTGTCATTAAGGCAGCATTCACACCTGAGTTTTTACTGTGATTTTGCTACATTTTCTATCATGTTTTTACCGTGATTTTGCCACGATTGTGTTCAGGTCACCAATGTAAAAGGCAGAAAGATGCCTGTAATCTGGCCCAAAGAAGCTCATGGTCTTTTTTGAGCTCAGGGCGTTTTTCAGGCGTTTTGCTTCAGGTGTCAAAACGCTCAGATGTGAACAGGTGCCATTGAAATGAATGGGATTTTGCTTGTTGGATGTTTTTCAGAAGTTTTTTCTGGTGTTTTACGAGCATTTTATGAGCTCAAAGCCACTAAAGTATTTGTTTTGTGTATAGTGAATTATATACCTGGTTGTTCCTGCCTTCAACTCAGAGGCGTATCTAGTGAAAATAGCGCCTATGGCAAGCACTGAAATTGCGCCCCTGCCAAAACATTTGAAACCCATCTTACAGATAACCTTAACAAAAAAACAGCTAACAAAACTAGTGATATTTATAATCTCTTGTGATCCCTTGGGTAGTGACATATCCTCTTTATGGAGAAATTTGGGGTTTATTAGACCCCTTGATTCCTCCTCTGTCCTCCAAGGCCAGGTAAATGCAGAACCAATACTGGAAGTGATGAAATCTTCATGACTTAATGCCTCAGTTTCACAGAGGAGAGGGAGAAACTGATGTTCCTCCTTCTTTGTGTGCTGCCAATCCAACCAGATGGAATGGGAGAACAGGGGAGGGCTGTGGCTGAATGCAGCAGGGATAGCACTGCCATTGTCTATTAGCAAAGGTTCTGAAAAGGAGATCCTGCCTATGCTCGGGAGGAGGGAAGAAGAGATCCTCAGACCCTGGTAAGTGCCTTGCTGTCCAGCCACTCAACAGCGCCCCCTTCATATGGCACACATGACACTCCCCTTCCTCCTCCTCCATGTCCTCCTATTGCTAAACACTTTGGGGGAAGGATATAGTATGCTGATTGATTCAATCCACTTTGAAACTCACAAAAAAGCTTAGTTTTAATATAAATCTGTATTAATTCTATCTACTGTAATTTCTAATACCTATAAAGTAAAAAAAAAAAAAAAAAAAAAAAGAGCCTTGGATGCAGACGTCTGAACAAAATGAAAACTAGTGTCAGTTATCTCTGACCCTGTCTATACCATATTAATGCACAAAAAACTACACATTCAATACAAATTTATTAGGAGCTGTAAAACAGTTGTTTGATATTTATATTAAACCTGAATTGCTCTCCTGAAGCTTTGTTTTTTTTAGTCATGTGACTGACACAGCACCAATTGGACTCACACTGTGGAGACCATACATCAGAAGAGTAATAGAAGTCCCAATTCTCTCACTGCAGATGCCACAGAACAGGAAAATATCATGTTGGAAGTTAAAGGTATAATGCGCTAGTATGCATCGCATACTAGCACATCATGTTAAACGTATCTTAAAATTAAGCTCTTCCAGCGCCGAAATGCCATCGCTGCAGACACACCTATCTTCACCCGTATTGCTTCTGGGTTTGCGGACTCCGGCTCTGTAAATGGCCGGAGCCACAGTGATGTCACTCTCGCACATGCATGCAGGAGCCTGTTTAGGAGATATTTACACTACCTATAGGTAAGCCTTATTATAAGCCTATAGGTAAAAATGTGTGGTGTAAGTTTATTTCCACTTTAAGTCTGTTGGGAAATACTCAATATTCAAAGGCATTCTTCCAGTCTCCCAGCCGCTCTGCGATTACTGGAGGCTACACAGATTCACAGCATTGCAACTTGTCCCTTAAACCCTGTAAGATTTAGGGACGTTCTGCAATTTAGCATTTGCACTGGATCTTTGCAATGTGTCAGTTGATCTCATACCTGATGATGCATGCATCATCTAGCAGTAGATACAGGACCTTTATCACTCCACCGGTATAGGTCCAGTGAAAGACATAGAGGATTTGATTTACTAAAACTGTAGAGTGCAAAATGTGCATAGAAACTGATGAGCTTACAGGTTTATTTTTTTTTTGTTAGTGCGCTTTCTCACGTCCGCTCCGCCTGTCCGTTCATTACAAGTCCGTTAACGGACTTGTAATGAACCCCTATGGGAGCGGATCCGTTAGCGGATGATGCATCCGCTAACGTCCGCCAGATCCGCATCCGTTTTTGCGGACGGAAGAATGTCCTATTTTACTTCCGTCCGGCCAAACGGATCGGATGCAAACGGACAGACGGTCTGTTTCCATCCGACTCCCCATAGGGGAGAGCGGAGGAAAGACGGGGCGGTCCCTGCACAGTGTGCGGGGACCGCCCCGTCCGCTGACAGCTGAGCGGAGACCCCCCCGCTGAGCTGATGGGCACACGGAGCGGACCGAAAAAAGGTCCGCTCCGTGTGAAAGGAGCCTTAGAGCTTAAGTTAGAAGCTGATTGGCTACCATGCACAGCTGTACCAGATTTTTCACTCTCTACCTTTAGAGTCGGTTCACACTGGGGCGACTTGGGATCCGACTTGAGGTCGCCTCAAGTCGTCCCAAGTCGTGCTGTAGAGAAAAACAATGTTAGTGAATGGGAGCGGGGTTAATACACACTACTCATATCGCTCCGACTTCAGAAAAGGTTCCTGTACGACTTCAATCTGACTTGTCGCCTCAGAAGTCTGATCACTAGCTACTTTCCAGATAAGATAACATTTCTCAGGCAAACCTCTCCCTCCCCCTCCCTCTCCCAGAGCTGATTGTTGTTTTATTGGCCACTGGAATGTCTCCTGTTCTGGAGATGACTTCAAGTCGTGTTGTAAATCGCCCCAGATCGCCCTGTGGTTCATGCTCATGTCGTGTCTGAGTCGCCTCTGAAAGTCGTACTGGAAGTCGTGTCGCCCCAGTGTGAACCGACTCTTAGTAAATCAAACCCGGAGTGTCTCTTGAGGTACATACTTACCATTGTCCCACTGACAACAACAGGAGTGTTTCATCCAACTGACACCAAAGGTATTTGGATGAAGGGTCATGCCAATGACACTAAGGCCTCGTACACACGACCGAGAATCTCGTCATACATGAAATGTCGTTTTCCTCAACGAGGTTCTTGTCAGGCTTGTCAAAAATCTTGTCAAGCTTTCCTTACATACACACTGTCAAGACAAAATCTCCTCGTTCTCAAACACGGTGACGTACAACACATACGACGGCACTATAAAGGGGACGTTTGATTCCACTGGCGCCACCCTTGGGGCTGCTTTTACTAATCTCATGTTACTGCGTGTTAAGTAAAAGTTTGGTGAGAGACAATTCGCGCTTTTCAGTCTGTTACAGCGTGACGAATGTGCTATCT
Source organism: Rana kukunoris (assembly GCA_029574335.1). Taxonomy (NCBI): domain Eukaryota; kingdom Metazoa; phylum Chordata; class Amphibia; order Anura; family Ranidae; genus Rana; species Rana kukunoris. The sequence goes on from CM056052.1 coordinate 445,495,426, forward strand.
CCATTACGAACGCTACTTTTCCTGAAGGTGCGCTCCCGTCTCATACTTTATTCTGAGCATGCGCGACAAAGTAAACCACTCCGACGAGAAACACCACGAAGAAATTGAGACTCCCGACGAGCTGTTCTCTTTTTTTCCTCGTCGAGATCCAAGGAAAATCGACGAAAAACATACACACGACTGCCAACATTTTTCTTGATGGATTTTGTCGAGGAAAGCGCCCGTGTGTACGAGGCCTAACCAAAGGGATCTCACTGACCTCAACCAATGGGGACAGGTTAACCCACTAACCAGGGGGTGTTTGCTAGTTTTTCATAGACCATAATCCATTAACGTTTATTGGGTTAATTAAAAAAATACAGTTGGAGAGTTCCAGGAACTTGTCATTAGGTTTTTACTGCTAAGAAAAAAAAAAAAGGGGTCTAAGAAGGCTTTAAGATTCCAGGGATCCATGTGTGGATCTTGGAGCACCGTTAATTCTCGAGTATAAGCCGACTCGAATATAAGACGAGGCACCTAATTTTACCACAAAAAACTGGGAAAATTATTGACTTGAGTATAAGCCTAGGGTGTACATCTGCATGCCTCACTGTGCCTCACTTTGCTTCAGTGTGTCCTTGTGCATGCCTCACTGTGTCCATGCCTCACTGTGCCCATACCTCACTGTGCCCATGCCCAAGGCCGGACTTACCATTGGGCTTGACTGGGCTCAAGCCCATAGGCCCCGCCCAATAGGAGCCCCGGACAGCAACCCTTACTTTTTTTATTATTTTTTTATACATATATATATATATTTTTTTTTTATTAAAGGGCTCAAAGGTCCCCAGAGCCTCATGTTTCAACCCCCCCCGCCTTTTTTTTATTTTTTATAAATGTTTATTTTTTTATTTTTGTTTATATTTTTCTATTTTTTATTAAAAGGCCCAGAGGTCCCCAGGGCCCCCCGGATGGCAACCTCCCTTTTTTATGTATTTTTTTTATAAATGTTTTTTATTTTTATTTTTATTTTTTAGGGGTCTGGAGGTCCCCAGGGGCACGGATGCCCCCAGGGACCCGGACAGCAACCCCCACTTTTTTAATGTATTTTTTTATAAAAAAATATGTTTATATATATATATATATATATATATATATATATATTATTAAAGGGCCCAGAGGTCTCCAGGGCCCCCGGATGGCAACCCCCCTTTTTTTATTAATGTTTTTATAAAAAAAAATATGTTTATATATATATATATATATATATATATATATATATATATATATATATATATATATATATATATATATATATTATTATTATTATTATTATTAAAGGGCCCAGAGGTCTCCAGGGCCCCTGGATGGCAACCCCCCTTTTTTTTTTTATAAAAAAAATTAAATTTTCTTTATATTTTTTATAAATGTTTATTTGTATTTTATTTTTTATTAAAAGGCCCAGAGGTTTCTTTTTTCCGTGCACAGATGAGAGTCACCCCCCTCCGCTTAACAACTTCAATTGGCCCCCCCTGCTCAACAACTTTAATGCGCACCCCCTCGCTCAACAACTTTCGAAAAATCGGTGCTCCCCGGCCGTAGGTCCCCCGGCAACAACCTTTGCACACTTGTAATGGAAGAGAGGGGCTACATGGGGTCCAGGGGACCTACGGCCGGCCAGTACAGGGTCCCCAAATCCGGGAGATCAGGCGCAAAAATATGACTCGAGTATAAGCCAAGGGGGAATTTTCAGCACAAAAAAATGTGCTGAAAAACTCGGCTTATACTCAAGTATATGTATATTTATATCAGTTTTAAAGTAAATAGAGTACATATTCTGGTTAGCATTTGGTTTTAGTGCCCGACCACCAGGTATGGCACATTGGGGTTGATTTACTAAAACTGGAGAGTGCAGAATCTGTTAAAGCTGCACACAGTAGCCAATTGGCTTCTATTTCAGCTTGTTCAATTAAGCTTTGACAAAAAAAAAAAAAAATGGAAGCTGATTGGTTTCCAAGCAGCGCTGCACCACCCTCCATTTTTGTTAAATCAACCCTATTGCTCTTATTTTGTCTTCAAGAGTTATCAACGGGATGCATTTTTAAAAATCGGCCTCTATGAGAGACATGTTTATTACATTCTATTCGACAATTTGTTAAGAAAAAAGGAAAAAAGAAATTGCAATAAAGCTTACATTTTATGTAGAGTGTGGGGCCGAGTCTAATGATAAATATGACACTTGATATTAATTCTACTGTTTTCAGACATGTTCACTTTCCAAGGCCAATAACCGAGTAACTTAGAACACAATGTCTGCTTCTTGTACAGATTTATCTAAGATTGTTTATGAACTAACTGCAGTGAATCAGACATGTCTAATCCCATAGTGACAGCACTCGAGCAGTGCACATAATACTCATAATACAATAATCCCAAAATGGAAAATATATGTGGATATGTTGTTCAGTGTAGACTCCAAAGATTACATAAGAGAAGATCATCTAAACAAAGTCTGTGGTAGCACTGATCGCAAAGTATTGCATGAATATGACTTTATCTATTCTTGGTTTAGAAAGCTACACATTGCAGTTATAATGTAAGACTCAGTGAGGAAATGACTCAGTATAACACAGATCATCAGATAGTGGGCCTTACAACCCCGACATTTAGTACATTCCTCTCTCAAATTAATATTGGAGATTGCCGACTCTATGTAGATTGATAATTGTGATGTGTATACAATCACATTTCTAGATGCTCTGCGGCTATATGGAGGTATCACTGGTCATGTTATCTCTTTTCCTAATAAACTAGGTATTGCTGTATACAGAGGGCTGTCATTATTAAGGTCAAGGGCGGCATGAAGTGGAGGGTGTAGGGAGGGCTAACGCTATTTAGGCATCAGGTGGGGGTGGGAGCTTTAAATGTTTGGGTAACATTATACATGAGGTGAGGGAGAGCTATCGTAATTTGGGATGGTATGAGGTAAAGAGAGGGCTGACAATGTTTAGGTCATTGTTGGCATGAGGTTGGGAGATGGCTGTAACTATTTGGGTCAGGGGTGGCACGAAGTGAGGAGAGGGCTGTCACTCTTGGGGTCTGGGGTGGCATGAAGTGAGGAGAGGGGTGTTACTTTTGGGGTCTGGGGTGGCATGAAGTGAGGAGAGGGCTGTCACTCTTGGGGTCTGGGGTGGCATGAAGTGAGAAGAGGGCTGTTACTCTTGGGGTCTGGGGTGGCATGAAGTGAGGAGAGGGCTGTTACTCTTGGGGTCTGGGGTGGCATGAAGTGAGGAGAGGGCTGTTACTCTTGGGGTCTGGGGTGGCATGAAGTGAGGAGAGGGCTGTCACTCTTGGGGTCTGGGGTGGCATTAAGTGAGGAGAGGGCTGTCAATGTTTAGGTCATTGTTGGCATGAGGTTGGGAGATGGCTGTAACTATTTGGGTCAGGGGTGGCACGAAGTGAAGAGAGGGCTGTTACTCTTGGGGTCTGGGGTGGCATGAAGTGAGGAGAGGGCTATCACTCTTGGGGTCTGGGGTGGCATTAAGTGAGGAGAGGGCTGTTACTCTTGGGGTCTGGGGTGGCATGAAGTGAGGAGAGGGCTGTTACTCTTGGGGTCTGTGGTGGCATGAAGTGAGGAGAGGGCTGTCACTCTTGGGGTCTGTGGTGGCATGAAGTGAGGAGAGGGCTGTCACTCTTGGGGTCTGGGGTGGCATGAGGTGAAAAGGGAGAGAGGGATGTCCATCTCTATTTGCATCAGCTGTGCCATAGAGTGTTGGTAGGGGGCTGTAAGTATTTGGAACAGGTAAGAGGTGGGGTGAGGGGGCTGTCAATGTTTGGGTAATTGATGGCATAATGTGAGGGAAAGGCTGTCACTATTTAAATCAGGGTGGCATAAGGTGAGAAAAGGGCGGTCACTATTTGGGTCAGGAGTGGCATGAGGTGTGTGTGTGGAAAGGGCTGTCACACAAAAGCTTTAAAACAAGTGTAGATTGGATGTAATAACTTACATATGAGCCATAGTCCACTGCGAGTGTCTGTAACGCCCATGGAAGTCCAAGTCCAATAAGAATGTCAAATACATTGCTCCCAATAGAATTTGATACAGCCATATCTCCCATTCCTAAAGAGACAAATAATTAATTAGTGTATTTCATTGTCACTCTTTTATTCAAATTCTAAGTTAGTTAAGAAAAAGCTCTGTTGGGTCCTAGGTCTGATTCAGCATGGACACTTGTAGCCAGGTGCAGTCTATTTTCTCCGCTGTAGGTGGCAATCTTCTACAACAGCAATGCAGGTGGGGGAGGAAGTTGAGAGGAACCTAGTGCCTCTATGGTTTCCTCGGTCGCAGGGAGGCAGCTATCTGATTGGATGCTGGCACCCCATGTGACTGGTGGCCATTTTGGGTCAGGCAGAGTCTATTTAAGGCTGTGGCTCCTAGGTTTGATGTGCATTTTGCGAATGGCTAGAGTAGGGACAGGTCACCTATCTGTCAGGGACAGTGCTTAGTGCCAGGGAAGGTTCCAGAAAAATCTAGAAAGTACAGGGACACACCATCCTTCCTGGAAACTTTACATTTGGGTACCAACCAGAAAGGTGGCTTTCCGCTCCTCAAAAAAGACGCTGTTGGCTTTCCTGAGACTACAATCTTATATCACATTGCTGTTACAACTTGTGAGTGTTTCCGATCGGGTAGCCTTCCTAATGGGGCCTGTTGTGTATTGCTAAACATCTGGAAATCTCTGGGGATTTTCTCTGACCTTCTGTTTTGGCTATGGAACAGGAAGTGGATGTAAAGCTACCCAAGACACATTTTGTTTATTAATGTGATGGGTAGGTTCTATGCCCACCAGTAAAACAGAGGACAAAAGTGACGTGCCCTCTTCACCCATACAAATACAAGAAGTATTTTTTTCAGGTGAGTGACAAATTGGACCCATCACCATCCTTCATGTTGACTATCTCAGGTGCTCCAATCAGAAGATTGACAATGGACTGTACTAACCTTGTCTTGCTACTATCAGGCTCGCCATACAATCTGGTACACTTGTTCCAGCTGCTAGGAATGTGATCCCCATAATCACATCTGGAATTCCTAAGGTGAAGCCAATGATAGTGACCTGGAAAACAGGAAGAAAAATATAACCATTAGTATTTCAGAAATGCTCAAATGTATGTTCTATACCATGTATGTTACACACAGTGGGGTTGATTTACTAAAACTGAAGAGTGCAAAATCTGGTGCAGCTCTGCATAGAAACCAATCAGCTTCCAGTTTTTTTTTTTGGTGAAAGCTTAAGTCCCCTTTCACACTTATCCCACGATTTTGGACTGCAAAATCGTATGACAAGTCATTCTCCATTATTTTCAATGACTACCATTCATACTGTACCTACTTCAAAGTAGTCCTTGCACTACTTTGGTCTGATTTTAATGCCACTTACACAGGCATTCATTGAAATCGCGGCCGCAAATCGCGGCAAAATCACGGTAAAATCGAACGACTTTGAAGTCGTACAAGTGTGAAAGGGGGCTAATTGAACAATGTGAACTTAGAAGCTGATTGGCTACGATACACAGCTGCACCAGATTTTGCACTCCCCAATTATAGTAAATCAACCCCAGACTGACGTTTAAGTACAGGAGTGAAAGGGCTCTTTCACACGGGCGGACTGTGTATGGATGAAAAAGGGACATACATTGGTCCCTATGAGATTGCGGGTGTCAGCGAATGAACATCCGCTGACATCCGATCTCGCCCAGTCCCACAATCCTCCGATTCTGCAGACGGAGGAAAACCCTATTTTTCCATCCGTCTGCGGATCGAATTGGAAGAAAACGGACAGATGGTCCGTGTTCATCCGATCCCCCCATAGGGGAGAGCGGAGATCTGACAGGACGGTCCCTGCACATTGTGCGGGGACCGCCCAGTCATCAGGCGGCTCAGCGGGGATCAACGAAGCGATCCCCGCTGAGCAAGCGGAGGTTCACGGGGCGGATCATCACGTATCCGTCCCATGTGAAAGAGGCCTTAGCAGGAATTCTGATTTAATTTTCACCCCCTTTCACACGGGCGGACCGCTCAGGTCGGCCTGTCAGTATTTAAGGCGGACCTGAACGGACATTCCGTGCTGGTCTATGGAGCCGCGGATGTTAGCAGGACATGTCCGCTGATATCCGACCCACTCCAATCTGCAGATCGGATCGGATGAAAACGGACTCTACGGTCCATCTTCATCCAATCCCCATAGAGGAGAGCGGCGCTCTGACAGGTCGGTCCCTGCACAGTGTGCAGAGACAGACCAGTCCTCTGCCTGCTCAGCGGAGATCGATGAATTGATCCCTGCTGAGCAAAGCAGGGCCCGTGCACAGACACGTCAGTGTGAATAGAGCATACAAATGGTCGGATTTTCCAACAACAGCCTGTGATCAATTCCCGTCAGAAAATGCGATTCTGTGTACGAGGCTTAAGACAATAAGTATATTACTGACTGGATCACCAAGTGATAAGAAAGGAAAATAAGCCTAAAATAGAAAACTAACACATCTACACACCTAAGGATTACTAATTCAATCTCTTAGGTCATCTTTATTGGTTAGCAAAATATGTCTTTGTAAAATGACCTATCTAAAGCAACCTCTATGGGTTCTAGTGAAATGGTTGCGTTTGGGACCTTAAAGCGGATGTCCGCTCAAAAAAAATATTAAAAGCCAGCAGCTACAAATACTGCAGCTGCTGACTTTTAATATTAGAACACTTACCTGTCCTGGAGTCCAGCGGCGTCCGCAGCAGAGGACGAGCGATCGCTCGTCACCCTGCTGCTCCCCCCTCCATCCACGGTGAGGTAACCAGGAAGTGAAGCGCTCTTGCTTCACTGCCCAGTCCCCTACGGCGCATGCGCGAGTCGCGCTACGCCCGCCGATTGGCACTCGCTGTGTTCCCAGCACACAACGGGGGACGGACGGGATGTCAGAAAATACCTGTCTTTTGCCCGAGACGTGTGGCCGGAAGTGGGTGCAAATACCTGTGTTTAGACAGGTATCTGCACCCCCCTCCCCCCTGAAAGGTGTCAAATGTGACATCGGAGGGGGGAGGGTGGCGATCAGCGCAACTTCACTTTAGGGTGGAGCTCCGCTTTAAAGCTTATGCCGCGTACATGAAAGTTTTTTTTTTAAATGGTCATTAAAAACGATCGCGTGTAGGCTCCAGAGCATTTTTCATGATGTGAAAAATGGGCATTAAAAATTTAGAACATGCTCTAATTTTTCGCGTTGTTTTTCACGTTGTCGTTTTTCACGTTGTCATTATTTACGTCGAGAAATTTGGTTGTGTGTGGGCTTTAACGATGGGGAAAAAACGTGCATGCGCAAAAGCAAGTTATGAGACAGGAGCGCTCGTTCTGGGAAAATTAGCGTTCGTAATGGAGATAGCACATTCGTCACGCTGTAACAGACTGAAAAGCACGAAGACTGAAAAGCGCAAATCGTCTCTCACCAATCTTTTAGCACAAAATCAGCATAAGCAGCCCCAAGGGTGGCGCCATCTGAATGGAATTCCCCTTTATTGTGCAGTGGTGCATGTTGTACATCACCGCGCTTTTTTTTCACGATTGTGTGTAGGCAAGACAGGCTTGACAAGAATCACGTCGGAAATTTTTTTGTTTTTTCTAGAACATTAAAAATGGTCCTGTGTACGCGGCATAAGACTTATTTTTTCCTCTGCTTATGGTAAAGGTTTCAATGTTTCCTCCTGGGCTAATGCCGCGTACACACGGTCGTTTTTTGCGATGAAAAAAACGACGTTTTTTAAAACGTCATTTAAATTGATCCTGTGTGGGCAAAACGTCGTTTTTTGTCTTCAAAAAAACAACCAAAAAAAAAATTCCAACATGCTTGAATTTTTTGTGTCGTTTTTCAAAACGTTGTTTTTTGTTTCACAAAAAGTCACCGTGTGTAGCAAAAACGTCTTTCAAAACGACGTTTTTTAACCCGCGCATGCCCAGAAGCTAGTTATGAAGCGAGCTTCAATGGAAAAGAGTGGTGAACGTAACCTCGCTTTTTGTGAAAAAACGATTGTGTGTATGCAAAATTGTCTTTGAAAAGTGACGTTTCAAAAACGTCGTTTTTTACTTCACAGAAAACGTCGTTTTTTTTCATCGCAAAAAACGACCTTGTGTACGCGGCATTACAGATGATGATCCCTGCTATGAGTTCACCACAAGCCTTTTCAAAGTAGTATCCTGTTCATGAAAGTCGGATGGATGTAGGACCAATGTAGGACAGATGTCGCAGAGCAAAGTAAAGTGGTACTGCTGTCGTGTAGTATAGTGTGAACCCAGCCTCAAACCAAATCCTGTACGGAAGCTGCTAATGCAGATAAGAGATGGTCCATTATGATGTCATCACGATCCTGTCATAACACTGACTAGGTGAGTATATGTCATTAAAGAAACTGCCATCAGAATGATTTATAATGGATGGCTTCACTGACTGTTCTACTATTTCTATCGCTCTGAGCGAATTCTATAAATAAACCTGATTTATTACTCTAATCTACACAACTCAGTTATATTATACTTACCATCCAGACCATCACATAAGAAAAGGCTGCAATCCAGATGGAGGACGCGATAAAAGTAACCATAAACCATTTCTCCCAGCGCGGCTTAGCACAATTAGGTACCGTGAAGTACATAAGGAACGATAATGGCCAGGTTATCACCCATTTTATTCTGTTAGCTGCTCCAGCTGTTAGGGAAAGAGATGAAGGCATTGTGATGTGTCAGATATAATATTGCTATAATGATAGAATGAGATCCGATAACACAAATAATTATTATTATTATACAGATTTTATATATTTTATTTAGGCAGCGCTTTACAACATAAAGGGGAATTACAATACAGTTCAATACAGAAGGAAGAGGAAGGCCGTGCTCATGGAGCTTACAATCTAAAGGGAGGAGGAGGTAGTACAAAAGGTAATGCCTGCATGGGCTGATCTGATGGAGGTGACTCAAGTACAGTTCTTAGGTGGAGGTGGGGTAGGCTTCCCTGGATAAATTTGTTTTCAAGGATTGCCTAAAGCAGTGTTTCTCAACCTGGGAGTTGGGACCCCTTCGGGGGTCAAATAATGATTTGCCAGGGGTCACCGAATCCTGGGCTGTTCCTGAAGTCTGCACCGCTCTCCCAGCCTTTTTGTGGCTGTCCAATCAGTTCACAGCACGGCTGGGCGGCAGAGACTAAAGCTGGAGAAGACCCTATCTCCTGATTTCGGCATAGGTGTCACTGCTGTGAGACACCACAAAGTCGGAGACACAGTGACTAACACAACCTGTGATTATAGTTGCCATTAAAAGTCCCCACTACAGTTCTCAGATCAGAAGGTGACCATTAATCCAGAGCACCTAAGTTGGCCGATCAGAACTCCCCGCCAGCACTGCCACTCATCCCATTCCCCCTACCAGCACTGCCACTCATCCCATCTCCCCACCAGCACTGCCACTCATCCCAACTCCCCGCCAGCACTGCCACTCATCCCAACTCCCCGCCAGCACTGCCACTCATCCCAACTCCCCGCCAGCACTGCCACTCATCCCAACTCCCCGCCAGCACTGCCACTCATCCCAACTCCCAAGCACTGCCAAACATCCCAACTCCCCGCCAGCACTGCCACTCATCCCAACTCCCCACCAGCACTGCCACTCATCCCAACTCCCCGCCAGCACTGCCACTCATCCCAACTCCCCACCAGCACTGCCAAACATCCCAACTCCCCGCCAGCACTGCCACTCATCTCAACTCCCCGCCAGCACTGCCACTCATCCCAACTCCCCGCCAGCACTGCCACTCATCCCAACTCCCCACCAGCACTGCCAATCATCCCAACTCCCCGCCAGCACTGCCACTCATCCCAACTCCCCACCAGCACTGCCACTCATCCCAACTCCCCGCCAGCACTGCCACTCATCCCAACTCCCCGCCAGCACTGCCACTCATCCCAACTCCCCGCCAGCACTGCCACTCATCCCAACTCCCCACCAGCACTGCCACTCATCCCAACTCCCCGCCAGCACTGCCACTCATCCCAACTCCCCGCCAGCACTGCCACTCATCCCAACTCCCCGCCAGCACTGCCACTCATCCCAACTCCCCACCAGCACTGCCACTCATCCCAACTCCCCGCCAGCACTGCCACTCATCCCAACTCCCCACCAGCACTGCCACTCATCCCAACTCCCCACCAGCACTGCCACTCATCCCAACTCCCCGCCAGCACTGCCACTCATCCCAACTCCCCGCCAGCACTGCCACTCATCCCAACTCCCCACCAGCACTGCCACTCATCCCAACTCCCCGCCAGCACTGCCACTCATCCCAACTCCCCACCAGCACTGCCACTCATCCCAACTCCCCACCAGCACTGCCACTCATCCCAACTCCCCGCCAGCACTGCCACTCATCCCAACTCCCCGCCAGCACTGCCACTCATCCCAACTCCCCACCAGCACTGCCACTCATCCCAACTCCCCACCAGCACTGCCACTCATCCCAACTCCCCGCCAGCACTGTCCCCACCAAGGAGTAAGGGAAGAAATAAAAATAGAGAATACATGGAAGGGAGAGGAATGAGGGGGAGGAAGAAAGTAAGAATAGGAGAAAGAACAAGAAAGACAGCTAGAGAGGAATGGGAAAAAAATAAGAAATTAGGATGAAGATAGATAGAAGGAAGAGAAAGGAGAACAAATAGAAAGAGTGGAACATCCTAAAATGTACCATAAGGGGTTTTAATATTGTACGAGTGGAAGGGACTCGGGAGCGCTAAATATCCGCGGGTTAGGGGTGAAAATTACTCGTCTTGCCTTGGGTACTGACAACCCACGCTACAAAAATAATTTTACTGTCAGGGGTCCCCACAACTGGGGACATTTTATCAAGGGGTCACAGCACTACAAAGGTTGAGAACCACTGGCCTAAAGGTTGACAGGGTGGGAGCTTACTGGACATACCGGGGTAGGGAGTTCAAGAGGTTAGGAGAGGCTCTAGAGAAGTCCTGGAGGCGAGCATTGGAGGAGGTAACAAGGGAGCTAGAGAGCAGGAGGTCTTTTGAGGAGTGGAGAAGGCGCTATGGGCGATATGTGCAGATGAGGTTGGTGATGTAGCTGGGGGCGATTTTGTGAATGACCTTGTATGTTGTGGTTAGTATTTTGACTGTTATACAATGGGGTAGGGGAAGACAGTGTAGGTATTGGCAGAGAGGAGCAGCAGTCATGGATCAGTTAGTGAGGTGTATTAGTCTAGCAGCAGCATTCATCTTAGACTGAAGGATAGCCTGTGTAAAGATAGGCCAGTGAGGAGGAGGGAGTTGCAGTAGCCAAATTAAGTAAGTTGACTAGGACATTAGGACAAATACTGTAGCTGCTGATTTTTATTATAAGGATACTTACCTGTCCAGGGATTTTCTCACCCTAGCCATTTCTTCAACTGGCTTCAGGTGCAGGCACCAGCATCTGTAGTAAGGGAAATAGGAAGGGAGTCTATTTTTTCTACTGCCCATGTGTATGGTCCCATAGTCTTCTGGGACATGTGATGTGTCCCAGAAGACTGCGAGAGAAGGAGGGGGGCCGAACTTCAAGGTCAGTTTTCTGTGGCGATTTGAGTCAGAAGTGGGAGCAGGTACCTGTCAAAACCGGGTACCCGCTCTCCCTTCCACCTTAAAATTAACAAATGTGGTAGCGGAGAGTGGTGCAAACAAGCAGAGCTTCCCCTTAAGCAAATATCTGTATTTTTTCTGTGTTGTATTTAACTGCTTTAGGCTGCTATTGTTCTATAGTATGCTTACATCTAGTGGCAGTTTAGGGTCATTGCAACTTGTCTAATTATTTGGTATCTCCCTCTGTCTTCCCCTCCTGTTTAGTACTAGTTAGTTCAGTCCTAGCTAGACCCTCCCTACTACATGTTGAATTTTAAAAGCAGGGGACTGTCAAATTAGCAAACCTGTGAGATCAGCAGGCTTGCCGCTGCTTTTAAAATTCAACATATAAACAGTCAGATGGAGTTGTAGGTACTGTATTTCACTATAGAACCTCAGTTTATTGTAATAAATAGAGTGGAGGAGTGCGGAGTGTAGCAAGATGGCGGTGTTTCGTCACATTCGGCTACCCATCACGGTTTTGTCGTAAAAGTGTTGGAACACATATGGTGGCATCCGTGCATGCGCAGTGCGATTTTTTTTTTTTTATTGTTCTTACCCTCTAACCCCTAACACCAGGGTTTCTCTGCCCTGGCAGAATGTTCAATTGACTTTTTATATAACTGGACACTGTCCTAGTAATTATTTTTTCGTGTGCTCCATTTCTAATAGAACTGGGAAGAGCCAAACGACGTAACTGCAAACGTCAAGCGATAAAGCCCAATGCTTTTAGCAGAAAGCACAACTATCTGATATCATTCCAGAAAAGCTGTGAAAACTCTGGAATCTATTTTCCGCCAGAACGATTCCAGCTAAAGTGGTTTAAAGTAAAACCACAGGAAAAATCATTACAGACCCGTTGGCCTACAGTCACTAAATTCCTAACTTTATTGTAAACATTTTTGATATTGTAGCTTGAAAATCATACATGTTTATTTAATAATGCTTTTGAAATCTCAAATCCAGCCAATTCCTGGGGTCTGTATACATTTTAGCTGCCATTCTTTTCATATAATACTTATATGTGTTCATCTGCTGCCATCTAGTGGCCACATATAAGAAATTAAATAATAGCATAATCCGCAACACCTGTTCTATCTATCGTTTTATCTATCTATTACCAAAAGTATTGGGACGCCTGCATTTACACACACATGAACTTTTTTTATCAGAAAAAAAGGATTTATTGTGCCAACAAAATAAAATAAAAGGTGTCACAGTGCTGATCACATTTAATATAACAGTAGTTGTTACAACTGTGATGCATGAGTGACGCAAGCAGTGAAAATTAAGCAGTGGCACCAAAAGCATTACAATGACTCATCTTAACAGAAAAGAAACACTGCGCCGGGCGGGCAAGTGTAACACCGCCAACCCAACACAACCAGACATAAGGCCAATGGGCCATTTAATAAACAATATCGCCCTTAGTCTACCCACCTAATTGAACCCGCCCTCTCACCAAACAGAGGGCAAGTACAAAGGTTACAAAGCTTGCCCAATTAATACCCCAAATAGAGTCCGTTCACCAATCAAATATAAGTGTCTCTTATACTTGTAGCGATTGATTCATAATCAATCACTGGGGGTGCCAGTCCAGGGGTTTCCAGCCAGACCTGCCATATGGAGTAGAATTTCCGGGTTGCATTTCTACGCTGATATGTTAAGTGTTCTCTGTATAAGAATGTAATTAACCTGATCTATCCATTGTTTTTTGGTCAGGACATGTGGGGATAGCCAAAACCTGGCCACCAGCTTTCTAGCCAAGTACAATAGTCTGACACATGAACTTTAAAGGCATCCCAGTCTTAGTTTGTAGGGCTCAATATTGAGTTGGCCCACCCTTTGCAGCTACAACAGCTTCAACTCTTCTGGGAAGGCTATCCACAGGGTTTAGGAGTGTCTATGGGAACGTTTGACCATTCTTCCAGAAGTGCATTTGTGAGGTCAGGCACTGATGTTGAACGAGAAGGCCTGGCTCGCTCATCCATGTTTTTATGGACCTTGCTTTGTGCACTGATCCAAGTCATTTGGTGGAGGGGGATATGGTGTGGGGTTGTTTTTTTAGGAGTTGGGCTTGGCCCCTTAGTTCCAGTGAAGGAAACTCTTAATGAGTCAGCATGCCAAGACATTTTCATGCTCCCAACTTTGTGGGAACAGTTTGAGGATGGGACCTTCCTGTTTCAAAATGACTGTGCACCAGTGCACAAAGCAAAGTTCATAAAGTCATGGATGAGCCAGTTGGGGGTGGAGGAACCTGACTGGCCTACACAGAGTCTTTACCTCAACACTATAGAACACCTTTGGGATGAATTAGAGCAGAGACTGTGAGCCAGGCCTTCTCATCCAACATCATCGCCTGACCTCACAAATGTGCTTCTGGAAGAATGGTCAAACATTCCCATAGACACACTCCTAAACCTTGTGGACGGCCTTCCCAGAAGAGTTGAAGCTGTTATAGGTGCAAAAGGTGGGCCAACTCAATATTAAACCCTACAGGCTAATGCCTCTCACACACGTACAGGTTTCCCGTCGGGAAAACTGCCATGAAAGCTTTTGGCTGCGAATCATGGCCGTGTGTATGCTTCATCGCAGTTTTCCCGACAGGACCAACTCTCTTTTTTCCCGCTGGGATTCCCGGCAGTTTTTAAGCCGGCAGTTTTCCCATGGGAAAAGACTGTGGTGGAGCATACACACGGCCTGGTTTCCCGAAAAAGTAACCAAGCAGGTTCTTGGTTTTCCCCTCGGGTTTCCTGGCGGTAAAACGTCTGCTGGAAACCCGTACGTGTGTACTAGGCATAAGACTGGGATGCCATTAAAGTTTATGTGCGTGCAAATACTTTTGGTAATATGTCTGTCTGTCTGTCTATCTGTCTGTCTATCTATCTATCTATCTATCTATCTATCTATCTATCTATCTATCTATCTATCTATCTATCTATCTATCTATCTATCTATCTATCTATCTATCTATCTATCTATCTATCTATCTATCTATCTATCTATCTATCTATCTATCTATCTATCTATCTATCTATCTATTACACAAATGCAGAGTTGTCTGCAGCATTATACATGAGGGGATTGGAGTTTTATAGGAAATCCTGGCAACATTTTAGCTGACAGCTATGCTGCAGAAAAGATAAGTCTAACATATTATCCTTAAAATTTGTAACTGAAATGTGGAACAGAATTTTGGGTGGAAATCTGTTTTATATTCTTTTTCCTGGGCTATAATCCATCTCCTATATTGAGATCCATTGACTGACGTTGACTGGCTTGCCTTGCTCAGACCAGGTTGTCACTATAAGTTACTCAAGGTTATCTTTATAAGTATTTTTTTTGATTATGATATGCTTCCTGTTGTTCTTTTTTTTTCTGACGCTGCTATCCGCAGTTGACACAAAAGACTGCGATTACCTGTGGTTAAGTGCATATAGCTACGCTAAATCGCACCTGGACGTATTCAATTCTATTTTTTCTATTCGCACCAAACCGCATGCAACGAAATCGCAGCTAAACGCAGTGTGTGAATGGGGCCATAGGAAAGCATTGTGTGCTTTTAGCTGCGGTAGAAAACTAGAAAATCCGCAGCCAAAAGCACCATTCTATCCGTACGTGTGAAAGGGACCTTGTAGTCCTGTCTGCTAAGAGAAGGAGAAATCAGACTAGTTGCATAAAAACAAAGTGTTCAAAGTCTTAAGCTCTGTACAAACGATCGGTTTGTCTGAGGAAAACAGACCGATGGACTCTTTTCATCAGACAAACCGATCGTGTGTGGGCCCCATTGGTTTGTTTTCCATCGATGAAAAAAAATAGAACATGTTTTAAAATCTTCCTATGGATAAAAAAAACTATAGAAAAAAACGATCGTCTGTGTGAAAGTTAGGGTAAGGGTTTAGGGTTAGGGTTTAGGGTTAGGGTTAGGGTTTCCCATTGAAGAATATGACTAGGACTCAGGAATTAGAACAGGGACCTCCCCCAAAGGTCAGGAGGAGGGTTCCCAAAGGTCAAAGGTCACAGGGCGTGGCTGACCCACCCCCACCAAAGTGTACTGCCTACCCCAACTAAGTCGGGGAATGAACAAGTCGGGGAATAAACAAGTCGGGGAAAGCATGCTCAGAATCAAGTCGACGCATGCTCCGAAGCATTGAACTTAATTTTCTCAATACGTCGTAGTGTTTTACATCACCGCGTTGGACATGGTATATAGGCAAGACTGATAAAAGTCAGCTTCATCGGATATCTGACAAAAAAATCCATCGGATTAGATTCCATCAGATATCCTATCACATGTACAGGGCTTTAGAGTTTGTTTTCTTTAAAAAAAAACAGCCACAGCCTGAGTAAAAAGTCTGTCTCCTGCCAGCATGCTGTAGAATAGAACCTTTGGGGTCTGTTGGGAAGCAGTGATCTCTCTCCAAAGTCCCAACATGCCTTCTGTTTATCAGAGCCCTTTAACTACTTGACCTTCGGAAAGTTTTATCCCCTTCATGACCAGGGCATTTTTTGCTATTTGCCACTGTGCTACGTTAACTGGTAACAACAAAATTCTATTGATTTTTTTCACAAATAGAACTTTCTTTTGATGGTATTAATTCACAACTGGGTTTTTTATTTTTTACTATATAAATGAAAAAACTAAAAAACAAAAAGTTTTCTATTATAAAACTTTGCAAACAAATAATATTTCATCATAAATTTAGGCTGACATGTATTCTGCTAAAACTTTTTGGAAAAAAATACACAAATCAGTGCATATTATTTAGTCTGTGTGAAAGTTATGGAGTTAAAAAACTATAATATACATTTGAAAACTGATCAATCCTGATGTACTGATGGCCTATCTCATCTCTTGAGGCCCAAAAATGTCAGGACAGTACAAATACCCCCAAATAAACCCACTTTTTGGATAGTAGAAAGTCCAAGGTATTTAGTAAAAGGCATGGTAAGTTTTTTAAGGTTGTCATTTTATTTTGTCCTATTTTTTGGGGAAAATGAAGAACTTAAATAAAACTAGTTTTTATTCACAATTTCTTTTTTACATACTGTTAACAGTGCAGTAAAGCATAATCAAATGAATGGCGTGGCAGTAATCAGGGTTGCTGGCTGGTGACAGTATGTAAAAAAAAAAAATCAATTTCTTAAACATTTATTCTTAATTTTTTGAATTTAATTTTTTTTTTCCATACTGTAATCAGAGTAGTTCAGTGTCACCAAAGTGACAATGTACTACTCTGGGAGGGTGATCAGAGTTATTTTTTTATTTTTATTTTTTACATTATGATTGCTTATAACAATGCCATAGCAATTGTTTGAACTGTCATGAATGGTTTTCATTCATGACTCATTGTTTACTGCTGTCATGCTGCGATTGGCCACAGTAAATCACATGGTACAGAGTGCTGTTATTGGCACAGATGCGATGATCTGATACAGATGTGATAGCTGTGGGACAATCACAGCAGCACAATAGTAAGCAATATGTCATGAATGAAAGCTAATCATGACAGTTTCTCATATGTTATCATGTGATTGGTCATAGCGATCACATGATACCCTGGCCGGTCACAGCAGCTGAGTACCAAGCACTGTGATCCACTGTGTCCGGGGTGCCTGGGGATGTAAATGTTTAATCAACAGGCAGCTTTAGCTTTTGTGGATAGGCATACCTCCCAACTTTTTGAGATGGAACGAGGGACACCTATTAGCAAAAGTATGTAGGCATAGGACACACCCCCTGCCACACCCCATTAAAGGAGAATTAAACAAAAGAATACGTTAAACTACTACTATTTCTTTAAACTGGATTTTGAAATTCACAAATGCAGCAATTTAGAAATTGGGAGAAAGGTTTAGCACTGTAAAACACTTTTTGAAAGGTAAATAGTGCATTTTATATACAACTATACTCTACCCCCCCGGGCACAGAGTGAGACCCTTCTCAATTTCTATATATGACCAATAAGGTTTTGATTTATCCCAACTGCTGTAGACTAGGGACCCTAGACGGATTGATAGGAACTGCAGGATTTGGGGGAGGGTAGGGAGCAGATAGACTTTGTTTCAAATTAGGGACAGTCCCAAACGATGTCTCACTATTTAAGGATATGTAACAAAATGTATTGGACTTTAGTACTGGGAATGATACGTGGATAAATTCACAAATGCAGCAATCACTGTGATTTTTGAAAGGTAAATAGTGCATTTTATATACAACTATATAGAAAAGACCAAAATGAGGAACAAAGGAGTTGGGAAGAGGGACAGATAGACTTTGTTTCAAATTAGGGACAGTCCCTCAAAATTAGGGACAGTTGGGAGCTATGGATAGGTCTGATTCAGAAGTAGGTGTGTCAGACCTCTGCAGAGAGCCCACTGCTTACACACACACACACACACAGGCAGGGTTCCATTCTACAACATGCTGCCAAGGAACAGGCTTTTACCCTGGCGTCTGCTTTTTAATGCAAATAAACTGTACGACTTTGAAGACCTTTTGTTTTGATGCACAACATTTAAACTAAGTTTTGACTTTAAGCTTGGTAACAATAGGATCATTTTATACTAGTATTTTCCAAAAATAAATATATTATCTTTTATGATGGAAAAAACAAACCAATATTTCATATAATACAATTTTCAAGGATTTTCAACCAACTTGAACATAAGGGGACTTACTGGGAAGTTCAAAGGGTGTGAAAGGCCCATCATTATCATCATCTTCTTCTTCTTCTTCCTCATCATTTTCATTATTTTCATTGTCTTCATTTTCATTTTCGGTCTCATTGCCAGCTTCAGCCACATCTTCATCTTTTCTGGTGCCATTGGCATTTCTCTCTGTTGAGTTCCCCGGGCCAGTCCCGTTCTCAACTGCATGTTTGATTGGAATCTTGATTGAGACTTCTGACTCGCCATTAGCATAGCCTCGGCTGTTTATCAATCTCTGCCTCTGTAAGGGAAAACCCAGTATAGACAAAAGGCTTAGACGTATGGCAAAGTTACATTTGCTTGCTGGGAATATCCATTTACAGTGAACCTGTGACCAGAATATGGACTTCAAGTATTTGCAAATCCATAAATAAGCTTTACCACTTCAATACCGGGCACTTATACCCCTTCCTGCCCAGACCAATTTTCAGCTTTCAGCGCTGTTGCACTTTGAATGACAATTGCACGGTCATGCTACACTGTACCCAAACACATTTTTTATCATTGTGTTCCCACAAATAGAGCATTCTTTTGGTGGTATTTGATCACCTCTGGGATTTTTATTGTCTGCAAAAAAAAATTCAAAGACTGAAAATTTTGAAAAAAATATGTTTTCTTTTTGTTTCAGTTACAAAATGGGCACTGATGGGGCTGCACTGATGGGCACTGATAAGGCAGCACCGATGGGCACCAATGAGGTGGGCTCTAATATGCAGCACCGATGGGGCACTGATAGGTGGCACTTATGGGCACTGAGAGGTGGCACTGATATGCAGCATGGATTGGCCCTGATAGGCAGCACGGATGGGCACAGATAGGCGACATGGATGGGCACAGATAGGCGACATGGATGGGCACTGATAGGTGGCACAGATGGGCACTAATAGGCGGCACGGATGGGCACTGATAGGTGGCATGGATGGGCATGGATGGGCACTAAATGGGTGGCATGGATGTACTGTAATATATTGTACTGATGGATGCCAATCAGTGCCAAACAATAATGCCTGCCAATCAGTGATGCCCATTGTGGGCACTGATTGGCATCCATTGTAGGCACTGATTGGCATTACAGGTAGTCTAGGGTGGCATACCTGTTGGTGGGCATCCCTGGTGGTCTGGTGGCATCCCTGGTGGTCTAGTGTGGGCATCCTTGGGGGGGGGCTGCGCTGATAATCGATTAGCACAGACCCTGGTCAGAGGAGCAGCCGATTGGCTCTCCTCTACTCGCGTCTGACAGACACGAGTGAGGAAAAGCCAATCACTGTCTCTTCTTGTTTACATCGTGATTAGCCATGATTGGACACGGCTGATCACGTGGTAAAGAGTCTCTGTCAGAGACTCTTTACCAAGATTGGTGTTGCGGGGTGTCAGACTGACACATCGCAACAATGATCGCCGCAATGCACGTCCCCGGGGGCCCGACAGCGGCTCAATATCCTGAAGACATCAAACGTCGGGTCAGGTTATTGAAACCACTTTGCCGTCGTCCTTTTATAATAGGGCGGGCGGCAAGTGGTTAAAGGATAACAAATAATAATCTAGCATCTCCCTGGTGGTCTAGTGTGGGCATCCTTGGGGGGGCTGTGCTGATAATCGATCAGCACAGGCCCCCATCAGAGGAGCAGCCGATTGGCTCTTCTCTACCCGTGTCTGACAAATGTGAGTGAGGAAAAGCCGATCACCGTCTCTTCTTGTTTACATCGTGATTAGCCGTTGATTGGACATGGCTGATCACGTGGTAAAGAGTCTCCGTCAATATCCTGTAGACGTCATACGTCGGGTCAGGTTATTGAAACCACTTTGCCACCGTCATTTTGTAATAGGGTGGGCGGCAAGTGGTTAAAGAATAACAAATATTAATCTAGCATACACAATTGTGACTCAAGTCATATTGTAATTGAATGTTATTAAAAATTACAATTTCCTTCTCAATCTGCAGCCGCTGTAATTTTCTGTAAAATGTAATGCAAAATGGCTACATGTAGGCGCTCTATACACAGACTACTTATAGATATAAATAGATACCCCCTGATATGTAATTTCCTGCTTGTGTGATTACTGTGGCTTACTGATATTCCTAGAAATCTGCACTAAGATACCAATCAGATTTTTGGTATCATCTGCAGCAAAAATGTAATTTCTGGTGAGATACTTCCAAAGGGAAATCACATCTAAAGCGATGCTAACCCTGCAATTTTCTTCATTGCAACCCTGCAGGTGCAGTGGCTGATTGTCAACTATAAAACCACTCCCATACAGATTCACTGTGTGCATGGACACAGACAAACAAACTGCTATTTCTTCAGAATAAAAAAAAGATAGGAATTAGCAACAAAGTTTGTTAAAATCCTTCCAACAAAAGTGGAGTTACTCTTTAGCCACTTGTGGACCGCCCACCGTTGTTATACGTCAGCAGTTTGAAGAGGCATATCGTTGTTATGGCAGCAGATAGCTGTCATAACCCCGGTATTCTCTTCTTCAGTGGGCGGGCTGCTTTCAGATAAAAGTGGTCTCTGCGGTGCATTCGCCGCAAGATCACTTTTATCGCTCCAGTTGTCTCCGCCGCTTAACCGGAGCAGTCGGTAGCATCGGAGACGATCACGTCTGCTCTCCTCTAAGCCTGGATGCTGACTGAGATGCTGACTGAGCGGAAGTTGCCCCCTCGCTCGGCTGCATTGGAGGGTTGAAGTGACATCAAACGTCACTTTCGCCCAATGCTCTTAAAGGGGAATTTTTTTTTTAATTACATTTTTTTTTATTGCTTTCATTGGATGTTTACATTCCTTGTATTAGGAATAAAAGTGACCTACATTTATTTTTTTGAAAGGACAGTGTCAAAATAAAAAGTAAAATAAATAATTGCACGTCCTTGCCGAGCTTGCACGCAAAAGCGAACGCATATGTAAATCGCGCCTGCATATGAAAACGGTGTTCAAACCACACATGTGAGGTATCGTCGCGCGATCGTTCTAGCAAGAGCAATAGTTGTAGCCCTATATCTTATCTGTAACTTAAAACTAGTAACCTATAGAAATTTTTAAATGTTGCCTATGGGGATTTTTAAGGGTAAAACCTTGTCGCCATTCCACAGGCAGGCGCAATTTTGAAGCATGACATGATGGGTATCCATTAACGCGGCGTAACATTATCTTTCGCATTAAAACAAAAAATTGGGCCAACTTTACTGTTGTCTTATTTTTTCATTCAAAAAAGTGTATTTTTCCCAAAAAAGTGCGCTTGTAAGACCGCTACGTAAATACGGTGTGACAGAAAGTATTGCTACAACCGCCATTTCATTTTCTACAATGTCTGAAAAAAGAGATATAATGTTTGGGGGTTCTAATTAATTTTCTAGCAAAAGAAAACTGATTTTAACTTGCAAACACTGAGTGCTATAAATGTATGAGTGTGAAATTAACATTCCTTTGAAGATTTTTCAGCTTTTGTACATACTTGCAGATGTTAATACATAAATCTCTTATAAGTAGTTTTTTTTAAAGTGTTATTAATACGGGTGCACCGATACCGATACAGGTATCAGTCCTGATACCACGCATTTGCATCGGAGTATCGGTACTTGAACAAATTTTCCCAATACTGAAACTGATACTTTGCGTGAATACAAAATTATTGGGTGCAAATCGCACTTCAAAGAATTGCATACGATTTGAACAGGAATGTGGTGAGATTCCGGTCTAATTTGCATGTGATTTCCCCCACCGCTCCTGTGTGTGTACGTGTATAATAAGGGAAAAGCGCCATTTACTGGGCATTTAAAAAAAATGTTAGCACTCACAGTACATATCCTGGCCACATACAATATAATCTACATAGGTATTCCGGCCCACCGATGATTGCAAATTATGGCTGCTGGAGGTGCTCACAGGGCTGGAGGAGATGTGGAGGCGGACCGCCCCCAAGCTGACATCACTTCCACCCTATACCTTTGGGTCCCAGAACTTCTCCTCCAGTCCTGTGAGCACCTCCAGCGGCTCTGATTCTGCTATTATCGGCGGACCAGGACACCTATGTCGATTATTTTGCATGTGGCCAGATATGTACTGTGAGTGCTAACTTTTTTTAAACTGCCCAATAGTTGGCGCCTTTCCCTTTCTATGCACACACAGTCATACACACAGAGAAGCAGTGGGGAAAAATCACATGTGAATTCGGACAGAAATCGCACTGCATTCCTGTTCAAATTGCATGCGATTCTTTGCAGTGCGATTTGCACCAATTTTTATTTTGTATTGATGCGAATTGGCCCACAAAGTATCGGTACTCTGTATTGGCAAGTACTTGACCAAAAGTATCGGCACTCGGTACACACCGATAAAAAAACGGTATCGGTGCAACCCTAGTTATTAACCCTTTGAGATATACATACTGTTACTAGTGGAAGTATAGAGTACATGTTTCTAAAACACTTACCTCATTTATCAACATGCGACTGGCCATAGAAAGACGAGTCTTGGGAGGGAAGTGGCTTGTTATCATGATTCTCAGACCAGCCTCAGAGAATGATAATTGATGAGGATAGGCTGACAGGATCTCATCTACCATGATCACAGACGTTTTACGATGGAAATTTCCTGTAAGCAAGATCAATGCAAAGCAATAGGCATTGAGTCATAGTTTTCACTCCAGAGATTATACTTTTGTGTAAATTTAAACTCCACAGAATTCTAGAACACATCTACATGAGTTGAAGCCTACAGGCAGTGGCAGTGCCAGAACATGTTCCTTCCTGGTGTCTTGCCAGCACCTAAAGTAGAATAAAAGCCTTAGGCTGCCCACAGTTGGATCGAAATTCAGCCGGTTCAGCAGGGACCAGACACATATCGATCCATGTATGAGCAACTGTGGTTAAAAAAATAATTTGATCCACCAAACAACTTCTATACAACCACCCTTCTGGAAAATGTCCTCTCAATCAGCGCTGTAGGCAATATACTGCAGCACTGTGTATTCTGACTTGCTGTTATTAGAATACAAAATCATGGTGGGAGGATTCCCCCATCCCAAAAAAGGAATAATCTATGGCCAGCTTAGATATACACAGTGGGGATTGAAAGTTTGGGCACCGCCAGGTAAAAATGTGTATTAATGTGCATAACGAAGCCAAGGAAAGATGGAAAAATCTCTAAAAGGCATCAAATTACAGATTAGACATTCTTTTAATATGTCAAAAAGTTAGTTTCAGTTTACACTCTAGACAAAAAAATTGCTCTTTAAAAGTTTGAGCACCCTGCAGAGTAGATGATCTTGTACCCATGGAAAGTATCACAGCTTAAACGCTTGTTGGGGCAAGGTCAGTCTTTCATGAGTCTGTTTGAGGCTTTGCCCATTTTCCTTAAAACCTTTGAGATTGGTCTGTCTGTCATTACCTGTTCTTTTAAGGTCTTATCCAGATTATCTTTGATCAGGAGATGAGACCATGGCAAACCATTTACGTCTCTTGATGTAATCACTGGATTTTGAGGTGTGTTTAGGATCATTATCCATTTGGAAGCCATCTCTCTTTAACTTCAGCTTTTTCACAAATGCAAAGGGGGCAGTCCAAAATTTGCATGCTATAAATTCTGCAGGGTGAAATGTTCCCACTGGCTGCGAACAACCCCAAAGCATGATTGATCCACACCCATTGCAGATGTAATTTTTTTGTTTTCTGTAATTTTGAAAATGTAAATGATGGAAATAAAATCTAACTTTTTTGATATATTATAAGAGTGTCTAATCTGTAACTTTTTTTTTTTACATTTCTTTGGTCATTGGAATCCTAGGCCTAGACAAATTATGACATCACAGGAGACAAGGATGGGTTTTCTTAGCTAAGCACACCCTCCTGCATGCATGCTAGGAGCAGATGGATTCCAGGAAATAAATGCTACATCTTGCCCTTAGGGCTCTTTCACACGTCCGTTCAGTTCGTCCGTTTTTTGGATGTCCGTTAACGGACCTTAATGCTTCCCTATGGGTTTGCGTCCGTTAACATCCGTCTGCGGTAAGCTCCGTTTTTTTGGACGGAAGAAAACCCTATTTTTCTTCCGTCAAAAAAACGGAACGGACGAAAAACGGACGTTAGCGGATGATCTGTTTACCATCCGATCCGCTAATGTCAGTTTTTCATCAAAATATGTAAAAAAAAAAAAAAAAAGGTCTAAAAAAAAAAAAGAACGGATGAAAAAAACTGATGAAAAAAACTGATGAAAAACGGACGGAAAACGGAACGGAAATGGATGTAAACGGACGGAAAACAGACGAAAAACGGATGAAAAAACGGATCAACTGAAGGGGGAAAAAACTGATCTAAAAAACTGAACGGACGTGTGAAAGAGCCCTTACTCAAGATGGCCACAGTCAGAAATGCTAGGGGTGTTTTTTAAAGTGATTTCTCAGCAAAATAAACCATTGTGGACACAGATGGGTGGGTGAGTTTGCTTTAAATAATAACAAATCAAATATAATTTTATATCATTTTATGTAGTTGCACTTTATATTTCTCTTTGAGGTAAAAAAAACGAAAAACAGAGTAGGTGCCAATCTGTTCATTTCTGTAATATATAGTACATGGAAGAAAAGCAAGTGATTGCTATTACCTTTTTTGAGTAAGACCACAGTTGCATCACAGTTTACATTGTCATCTAATTCTGCATTACTTGCTAGTCCATTTGCCATGTTGGCTGCTCCCTTTGTGCTCTTTTCAAAGCACTGATGTATGGAGGAGTTGAACCTGAATCAAAATATTCAATTAGTCATAGTCAGAATGCCAGGGTAGTCACTATTCAAAGAACACTGATATAATCACCAGACCAATTAACAAAGGGTTCTGCCATAAATTAACATGAGCACTTAAAATGACCCACACTCAAACAGTGCAGATTTGGCATATTATTGCATCTGAAATCTGTAGATGAATATTCCTTGTGCTGTTCTGCTCTAAAATAATGTTATTCTAAACCCTGCCCCTCATCAACTGCCTCGTTTGATGCTGACAGTCCCCAGTAATGATTTGGAATCAGACGGGTTCCTCATCGTCATAAGCTTTATGATTTCCACTGCAGCATTAAGAGTGCCTCTGTTTAACGCTGTAATTGTCAACATCAAAGACAGTATGTAATAAAATCCCAGGTATTCTTAAATTTCTCATGCAAACTTGTGGAGCATTTCCTGACTTTTGGAAGACTTGCCTAGGCATGTCTGTTTTTGTAGCCTCATAGTTTGATATCTGTAGTGTGAGATAACCAAACCACATGCTGTGTACTTCTATCTCTGGCAGCTGTTATGTTCAGACAAACTGTAGTGAAAGTTGTTAATGTCACATCTCACTACTATACGGGTCTGCAGAAGAGGAACTTGTACCTGAGGCCCCTCAGTTTAAGCATCTCCCTGCTTCAATCTTTGGGTGGATCTGTGCTTACTTCATATCAGTGGCATCGCTAGGTGGGTGCGGGGGGTGCGGCCCGCACCCGGGTGACACCTGCCAGAGGGGTGACACCATCCTGGCTCCCTTATGATTTATTTTTTAGCCAGTGAACACCTTTGACGCGCGCAGCAGCTGTGCCTGCCTGGCTCTGTGTACTCCGGGTCCTCCCCTCTCACTACTGAGCTTCTGAGCTTTTCAGCTCTTTCTCCGCCCGGGCGGCATGGCTGATTCTGCATACTGTGTGTGTTCCCTTCAGCTGCCACCCGGGTGTAACGTCACATGTACCAGAGGCTGCTCTTCTGCTTTTTAATTATTCCCTTCACCAGTCATCATATCATTAGACCATTAGTCATCAGGGTTGTGGGACTGACATTAAGAGGCAATGCCTAGCTACTCTACCAAGATCTACCTCCACACCAAGACACAGCATTGAACCAGGCATGGTCAGTCATTTGTAAAGGAAGAAAACAACTGCAGGGAAACACGTGTAAAACTGGTGACTGGTTCTTTGTCCTCAACTTTTTGTTGGCCTACATTCTACAGTATAGACCCTACTTAAATGTTCTTAAAGCAGAAGTATAGAAGCTAGTTTGGCTGTAATTCTCCCATGGATCACAGGAGTGCAAAAAAATGCACTCATGAGATCCTTTTTCAGCAGAGTGGGCTGAAGTCCACTCTCTGCTAACATCACAGAAGTCAGTACAGGCACCGCGTCATCACGACAATGGAAGTCAGGATTCGCCAGGTGGCTGAACTGACACCCATCTCAGCCTCTCAGCGAGCCACTGAGAGCCTAAACTCGGCCACCCTCTCCACAACCAAGTGCTCCAATAAGTGAGGAGGGTGCAGAGCAGAAAGCTGACAGTCTGTTGCTCTCTGCTCACAGAGCTGTCCGAACCGAGCTATCAGCGGTGTTTAATCACTTGGTTCTCAGTGCAGAGGCGCCAGGGGACGGATGCAGCATTGGATCGAAGCTGCATCCATCTAGGTATGTATAAAACTGCAAAAAACAAACAGACCCATACTTCTCTTTTAAAGCTAAATAAAACATACTACCTTAAACAGTGATATGAAATGTGTAACTGTAGTGATTAAGAGATATCATTACTTACTTCATTATGAGGATGTAAACGGCATACATTAGAACCAAAATCATAGACTCCCACCTTCAAAGAGATACACTAGGTTAAAAAGACTTTAGCCAGAGAAACAAGCCAAATGAGGGCATCTCGATAGCACAAATAATAGACACATATCACATTTTTATTTATTTCAAAATCTCCTATGTCCTTCTGATAGTGTGTTCAGCTTGTACACACTCAGCAATGCTTGGAACCAGGTAGGGACCATGTTCATGTGAAAGTCAACATTATGGCAGTACCCTGGCTTAGAAATGAGCAATGTGTTATATTGTGGCACTACACACATTTGCTGTCAAGTATTTGTATTTAGGAAGGCCACTGCTGAGCCTGTGCCCTCTCCTAGTCCAGCAAACCTCTGACACCTCACTTCCAATGACATAATGGGGTTTGGCCAAGCACTAGCACAGACCTCATGCAGGCTTTTTAATTCCTTCACTCTCCCGTAACATGCAGCTAGGCTATATGGCATCTCCATTAACATCTCAGATACTTTGGGAAACCCACTGCTAGGGAGGGAGCTAGATAACCGACCCCCTCGCTACTGAAGGACCTGTCACCTATGCCAGGTAACACGCTTCATGACTGGCTACTATGCACTTTGAAATAGTTACCAATTACCCATAGCAGTTGCATTCTTCCTTCAACTAATCTTTCTGATTTACCCATGAGTAGTGGCCTTGCTTCATACCCCACATGTGCTATACTGACCCTGTTTTTTATAGGCCAGAAACCATCATGAGACCAGGCTTAGAGTTTGGCAACTTTTACTGTAACTCTTCGCAGAAAAGATAACAGATAAAACATAGTCCAGACCCTAAGCTAACTAACAGTGGTGGCTGCCCAGGCATACCCTTACAGGTGTTAATATATAACTGGTGTAGCATATCAAGATGCTGATTAGACACCTTAATTATTGCACAGGTGTGCCTTAGGCCATTCTGACATCACTTTCATACCGAGGCGCTTTGCAGGCGCTATAACACTAAAAATAGTGCCTGCAAAGCACCCTGAAAGAGCCACTGCTGCCTTTCCAATGTGAAAGCCCCGAGGGCTTTCACACTGGTGCGGTGCTCTAGCAAGACGG
This sequence comes from Rana kukunoris, assembly GCA_029574335.1. Classification (NCBI taxonomy): domain Eukaryota; kingdom Metazoa; phylum Chordata; class Amphibia; order Anura; family Ranidae; genus Rana; species Rana kukunoris. Next base: position 445,523,457 of record CM056052.1, read on the forward strand.
TGAAAAAAGTCCTGCTAGCAGCATCTTTGGAGCGGTGAAAGAGCAGTGTATTTACTGCTCCTCCACCACTCCTGCCTATTGAAATTAATGGGTACTGCGGCCATACCGCCGGCAAAGCGATGCTTTGCGGGTGATTTTAACACTTTTTCGGCTGCTAGTGGGGGTTAAAAGCAGTTAGTGCTCCAAAATTGACGGTAAAGTGTCGCTAAAAATAGCGGCACTTTACCGCCGACGCATGTGCAGTTTTACTGTATTGGGGTGGGGACCAAAAACCAGTCAGTGTACATAGAAAAAGTCATAGATCTTTGCTTTCAGCTCATGATAAATAGGGGCAAACACAAAAGTGTTGCATTTATAATTTTGCTTAGTGTATGTTGGCAGAGAAAAGTACCGTACATAAGTTTTCATTGTATTCTTTACACACAAAAAAACTTTCTTGTATCAGGCATGGATGTGGGTGCAAAAGTGAGCACATTTTTTTTAACAAATACAAGCTTTTGGACTTTGCACTTTAGTGAATTCGAGGAATTATCTATTTTCAAGGGCATTAATATACAACGTTCTTACAATAAAAACAATGTCCCCAAACCCCTGAACCCATGATTTATTTTAGCCAATTCAATTTAATGCAGGGTATTATTGAAGATACTATTGCCAATGCAAGTGCACTGTAGATTGAGGGGTAATCAAAAATGTTTACTTACCAGGAGACCTTTTCATCATAAATAAACTGCAAAAAAAAAAGTTAAGGCACGTATTAATGACAAGTAATCTAAAGAACATATCTTATTTCCCGACATTAGACAACTGTAATGATTAGAAACTGTTTAGGTTAAACAATTAATTTATGTTACAGAATAATATGTCAAAGTTCCTGAGACTGCTTCACAGACCCTGTCTTTGCTTGAGCAGGATCAGTAAAAGTGCAAAATGCAGCCTGATTTTCATCTACATCTTCACAATAACTTGTCATTTAATGACTATACCATTTACAGGGCAATATTTTTAATGATCAAATAATTAAAATGGTGCTAAAGGTAGAAGTGTTTTTTTTTTTTTAACCTTACAGTGGATGTAAACCCCATTTTTTTGCTGTCACAATGTAGAGTATACGATTTCTTATCATCTGTGCCCAGTCTTGCCACAAAGAGTTAATCCAGCTCTGAACAATCCTCTTTTCTTTTTTTTAGAGAGAAAGAAAACTTTTGTCCGTTCCTCCCCCTTGCTGTGAGTGACAGGTTATTTACATATCTCATGCACTAGCTTGGAGACAGGCATTATTTTTTAATTCCCACCCCCACTCCTTTTCTGAAGTCATGTGGTTACTTTTCTGGATTTTGACTGGATGTTAGTAATCATAGCAAAATTTAGTGTAAGAAATACACAGGACAAAATGCATGTTGACAAGGGGAGTGTAGAGGTGGGCGGGGAGTCTACTGACATCACGACTCCACCCACCAAGCTCCAGACAACAGACCCAACCACAGAATCTGCAGTTTTTTAGTTCTTATAACAGACATTTGACAGGCAAGGATACATGCAGGAGGCATCTATATCCTTATAGATCAGCACTATAGCAGTAGTGTAGAAAGGATGAGAGTGGGTTTACATCCAGTTTAACCACTTGCTTACTGGGCACATAAACCCCCTTCGTGACCAGGCGAAATTTCAGCTTCCGGCACTGCGTGGCTTTAACTGACAATTGCTCGTGCGACGTGGCACCCAAACAAAATTGGTGTCCCTTTTTTTCCTATTTCTTTTGGTGGTATTTGATCGCTGCGGTTTTTATTTTTTGCGTTATAATGAAAAAAGAGCTGTTGCTAGTTAAGGCCCATTCTTGATTTTTGTAAAAAAAAAAAAATCCAATAAGTGACAATGTACAAAATAGCATAATTATGATTTTTTTTATATATTTTTTTTACTAGCAGCGATTTGCTCCGACGGGTCATTTTGACCTGCACCAGCACCTTATAGCTGGGGGCATAAGCACTACTGGGGATACCGATGTGACTGTCTCCCTATGTACAAGAGAAACAGCATCTGTCACCTCACTGACAGACGTGAAGCTTTGTGTTTACACTCAGAGCTCCACGTCCCTGCTCTCTCACCGACGATCGCGTGTACCTGACGGACATCGCGGCCGCCGGGTACACGCATCGGATCCTCGGTGATGCGTCGGGACTGTTTTTCCCCACCGCGCGCCACCCTGTGGCGCGCGCGGGGAATTACAAGCAAATCACGTCCAAAGACGTGACCCCGGCGCCTCAGGTCCGCGCTGTTCACGTATTCTGTTAATAGCGCGGACCTGAAGTGGTTAAGGTAAAACATACTTCTGGGAGTCCCATCTTGATCCAGCAATGTGCATAAGAGCAGCGATTCTCCCGGGTCATCCTGCAGCCCTTTCGGGGTAAGCACTACATATCTATCCCCCATTCTATCCAACACCAAACAAACATTTGGCTGTACCTTATCCCAAGTTAGCATTTTTGAACTCTTTCAACTGTTTTCTGAGTATTTTATTCTTTCTCAGTTTTAATTGGAGTGTTCCATGATTCCAGTCTTCAAGAACCAGCCCAAGGTCACATTTGCCAGGCATCTAGGCAGCTGCAAAGCTATGATAACTGGTCCCAGTGTTAAAGAAACTTTTTTTTGTCTGTGATCAAAAGATCTGTTTGTTTCATAAAAACGCTGACTAAAAACGATTAGACCACATTAAAGAAGAAATTCATGCATAAATTCAAATAATTAATAGCAGTTTGCAAACTTTTTCTGAGAAATGTAAATGAGCATGCTTTGCCACTTAAAGGCCACAACTGCTAAAGACACTTAATTTAGCCAAACACTTCATAATTATATTAATTATCGACATGTTATTATACCTTTTGATAGGTGTCCCTGCCAGGATCCCCTCCCTCCCAATCACCTGTGAGCCCCTGCAAGCCACCTATCTAGACACCCTTGCTGTGGGTTCAATCAGGGATTTGCCCCCTGTGTGGAAGATCATCCTGGGGTCCTTTCGTGGATCTTTTTGCTTTTAAGCAAACTCTGGTTCAAATACAACTACTATTTAGAGCGGCGTAGTGCATCTCAAATACGCTACGCCGACATAACTTAAAGAGGCAAGTGCTGTATTCACAAAGCACATGCTCCGTAAGTTGCGGCGGCGTAGCGTAAATTGGCCGGCGTAAGCCCGCCTAATTCAAAGTAGGAAGGAGGTGGGCGTCATCTATTTAAATTAAGCGTGACCCCATGCAAATTAATGGCCGATTAAATGGCGCATGCGCGCGCATGCTCAGAATCACGTTGCATATGCTCCCTAAGATACGTCGGCTCAATGCCTACGACGTGAACGTAACCTACGCCATGCCCTATTCACGTAGTACTACGGAAACAACGTAAAAGACGCCGGCTGTTCCGACGTCCATATCTTTGAATGGGTTGTGCCACCTATATGGTGGAATAACTTTATGCCGGACGTAACCCTTACGCAATCCGCGTATGTTTTCCGCCTGGCGCATCTACGTTTGTGAATCGGCGTATCTTACTCATTTGCATATTTAACATGGGAACGCCGAATGTGTCCAGCGTAACTATGCGCCCAAGATACGCCGGCGTAGGCAAGTTACGTTGGGCGGCTGAAGCCTTGTTTTATGGCATATCTAGCTTCGCGAATCGGCGTAAAAGTACGACGGCGCACATTTGTACTTACGAAGGCGTATCTAGAGATACGCCGGCTTAAAGCTACCTGAATCTGGTTATATGTTTACATACAGCAAGTAGGTAACTATATACGCAATAATCCTGTTTGTTCTACAATATACTGTAGGAACTAAATATGCTGATTTTTCTTTTATGTATTTACTTTTGTTACAGTAGTTCCTCTGAAGAAGACCCTATTCATGGGTTGAAACACGTCAGACCTTCATCTGACATATTTGTACACCATTCATGTTAATTTATGTCATGTGTTTTGGTGCTCATCTTCTGTATGTTACATTGACACTATATGCAGTACCAGAGCTAATTTTTACGATTTCCAGCAATACCAATAAATATTATCTACCTTTTTAATTTTGTTTCTTTTTCCTACTCATTTTTGCTGCCTAAAAACCCCATAGGGGAGCCTTTCCATTATAAGACACTTTCCCCTGCCTACGCACTGAGTATGTTTCAGTGGAGAGAAGAGATGGTAGGTATACAGTATGGTGCTATATATGGAGAGAATAAACAAACTTGTTCTTTGCCCTGAATTCATTTGAGTTTGTCATGCCTTCTCTATGAGAATTTTCAACATATTACAATATTCTGAGCCACTAGATGGCATCTCAATACTATAATTCTAGTTAATTCCAACTATCATCCTGTTGTGCCGTTAGTTTAAATTTTTGCAAAGGGAGAAAAAAAAAAAGGCAAAATGTATTTCCTAGAGGGGTTGGGGTGCTAAAAAAAGAAAAGAAAAAGAAAACTGTCTATCTAGCAGACATCAGAATGGCAAATATATGAGATACACAATTTACATGTATGAGAAGTCAAAATGCTAGGCCATTTGACATTCTTGCAGGAATTTTTATACATTTCAAATACACATTTATACTACTATTGCTTAAGAGAAAAATACATTGCAACTGATAACAAAGAAAAGAACTTGTGAAGCTGCCCTGCGTTGTCCTACATGGTGCTATGAATCTAAATGACCATTAGCTGCATCGTTATCTTCAGATAGTTTATGGTCATATTGCACCACTTCAATTGCTGCGGCAGAGGTCGTTCCTCATTCCAGGGGAAGATTTAAAAGAAATTGAAGTCAGATGAATTGTGCTGAAAATGACAGCATTTAAGGCTGAATGCGATCATACAACACAACTTAACACCCTGAAGGAGCAATAAAGCAAAGGTTTATTCTCACAAATCACTCTTCCTGCTCTCATGCACATCAGTAATATGTACACTTCTGTAAAATCCTCCATCTGTTCACAATTCACTGTTTATTAGGAGCAAGCAATCGCAGATATGTTGGTTCTTTATTTGTTCTCTTTATTTGTAACCATTTGAAGAGAAATTCGGTACACAAGCAGCGAAGGGGTCACAGAAGTCAAAACTGCAAATTTTTCCTTAAAAAATCTCTGCTGAAAAAAAAAAAAATATTAAAAGCCAGCAGCTACAAATACTGCAGCTGCTGACTTTTAATATTAGGGCACCTACCTGTCCTGGAGTCCAGCGTCGTCTGCAGCAGAGGACGAGCGATCGCTCGTCACTCTGCTGCCCCCATCGCCATCCTAGGTGAGGGAACCAGGAAGTGAAGCATTGCGGCTTCACTTCCCCGCTCCCTACGGCGCATGCGCGAGTCGTGTGCGCCGCGCTCACTGGTCCCCGCTGTGTTCTAGGAGCCGTGTGTTTCCCAGAACACAACGGGGGAGGACGGTATCTGACGTCCTGCCCGCAGTTTACCCGCAGACTGTGTGGCCAGAAGTGGTGCAAATACCTATCTTTAGACAGGTATCTTCTACCTCCCCCCGAAAGGTGTCAAATGTGACACCGGAGTGGGGGAGGGTTCCGATGAGCGTAAGTTCCACTTAAGGGTGGAGTTCGCTTTAAAGTGTTACTAAACCAGTAAAATCAGTCTGTATATGTAAGAAAGCATGCTTGTTATACTCAGACCCCTTTCACACTGGGGCATTTTTCAAGCGCTTTAGCGTTAAAAAAAAGCGCCTGAAAGAAGCCTCATCTGCAATACCATTGCCCGAGTGAGCCATTTCACACTGCCAGCGCCTGAAAAACGCTGGTAAAGTGCCGCTAAAACTAGCAGCGCTTTGCCAGCGTATTTCGAGCGCTAGCGGGGAACTTTTAACCCCGGCTAGTGGCTGAATAAAGGGTTAAAAGTGCCCACAAAGTGCCACTGCCAAGGCATCTTGCAGTTGCTTCCCATTGATTTGGGAAGGGGCGGTTTAGGAGCGGTGTTTTCAACACTCCTGAAGCGCTGCAAAGAAGCTGTTTGCATGATTTTTTTTTTGGACGCCCTGCCAGCTGCTGGTTAGTACGCTAACCAGCAGACATATCTGCCGGCACATGCGTTGAATGGATTTGACGCATGCGCGGAAGTGTTTTACTTCCTGGTGTGGTGACGTGGCGGCGTCAACGTCACCGCCACGTCACTGCGCTGTCTGCCGGCGGGGATTTTGGTTTGATCGTGTGTACACGATCAAACCAATCTATCCCAGCAGACAAATCCGATCAAATCGGTCTGACAGACCGATTTGTTCGGATTTATTTGGTCGTGTGTACGCGGCCTAAGTCCAGTCATCTAACTTACTGTGGCGCCCCTGAGAGGTGGTTCCCTCCCTTTTAATGTGTTTGTTCTAGGAGAGGGTGGTATTTCCCCAAACAGCTCCGACTTACGCTCTTCGTCAACTAGTACTGTGAATGCTGGTAATCCCCTGGTGGGGAGAGTTATCCGGTGAGTGCTGCAAAAAAGGCGGAAGCACGAATGGAGGCACTAATACACCTCATGGTTGTGTGATCCTTTGGAGCACTAACCAAGTTTTTGTCATACTTTTCTAAGGACTTTTTTAATCCGAGTACTTGTCACTTTATGTTAAACCACTAACAGACTCATCAAATAAAAGCACTTGCCACTTTATGTTTTTTTTTTGCACTATGAGTATACCTTTGCACTTTTAGGTTTTGGCCCTATTTAATATTGTATTCTTTGAACATAGCTGTTATAGATGATGATGTATCACTATTGTACAATATTTTGAGTGACTATTTGTTTTTGCGCACATGTTGTAACAAATATAGCACCACAAGCAGCACCGCATCCACTTTATCCTCACTTGCTTTAAACAAAAGTCTGACATCTACCTAGGTAGTTGTCTTTGTGGAGGCAGCAGCTATAGTAACACATTTTTTAGGTCCATATTGCAGAAAATACCCTTTTCTTTTTTACAGAAAATAAAATAAATAAGACAAATGAAAAAAAATGCAACGCGCCCCCATCCCTTTTTGTTCACAAACAGAAGTGAACACATACATAAGTCGCGCACGCATATGTAAACAATGTTCACATGACACATGTGAGGTATCGCCGTGAACGTTAGAGTGAGAGCAATAATTTTAGTGCTAGACCTCTGTAACCCTTAACAGGTAACTTGTAAAAAAGTTTAAAGCGTCGCCTATGGAGATTTTTAAATATCAAAGTTTGTCGCAATTCCACAATTTTAAAGCATGACATGTTAGGTATCCATTTACTTGCTTAACATCATATTTTATATTTTACAAACAAATTTGGTTATATATTATGCCGCCGTAGCATATGTCTTTTACGCTACGCCGGCGCAGCACAGAGAGGGAAGCATGGAATTCACAAAGCAAATGCTCCCAACGTTGCACCGGCGTAACGTAAATTCGTCGCTGTAAGCCGGCCTAAGTAGGTGGAAGTGGGCTGGAAGTGGGCGTGATACATTTAAATGAAGCGTGACCCCATGCAAATGATGGACCGAGCTTCAGACAAGTACTTAAAACGAACTGCGCATGCATCGTGCCTTGCTCACAATCTCGTCAAAATAACTGCCCTATTCACGTACAACGTAAACTACGTAAAATTTGACGGCATTCGTTCCCTGGTCCATACCTTTGCATGAGTTGCGCCTCCAATATGGGGAATAACTTTACCCTGGACGTACGACTTATGCAAACCGCGTATATTATGCGCCGGGCGCAAGTACATTCGTAAATCACCGTATTTGACTAATTTGCATATTTGCATCGAAAATCAATGGGAGTGCCCCAAATGCGTCCAGCGTAAATATGCGCCCACTATACACCGGCGTAGCAAAGTTACGTCGGGCGGCTAAAGCCAATTTTTCAACGTATCTTACTTTGTGGGTCGGCACATAGATACGACGGCGCACATTTGTACTTACGTCGGCATATCTGGAGATACGTCAGCGTAAGTGCTTTGTGAATCCGGGCCTATGTTTTTTCCTTATTTATTTTTTTAATGAAAATTCATTAAAATCTATTTTTCCCAAACAAATAGCGTTTAAAAAAACATCTGCACAAATACTGCTTGACATAAAAAAATTGCAACCTTAGCAATCATCAGTCTATAACCATTAAACAAAATTGTTGCTCCAGCTTTTCCCCAAGGACACAGTTATTACCCAGTTGGGCACCAATATCTCCCCTTTTGCACTGCACAGGGAGGGCTTAGCCTTTAAGTAACAGCACTGTTTACTGTCTGAATACTTGTTTTGGGGAGGTGTTTAAAACAGCTGGTGGAGTGGATTAAAAATGTAACACTATGTGGAATGTAAATGCAGTGTTATTTTGTGTAACACTATGGGGGGATTTACTAAAACTGGTGTACACAGAATCTGGTACAGCTGTGCATAGTAACCGATCATCTTACGTTAGCTTGTTCAATTAAATTTTGACAATAAAGCCCAAGAGGCTAATTGGTTACTATGCATAGTTACACCAGATTCTGTGTAATAAATCCCCCCCCCCCCCCCCAAGTGGTATGTGAAATGTAAAGTTTTGCTTATTATTATTATTATTATTTTGGAGCTTGCAGACATACTCCATTCACATCCTAATTGTTTGTGATGCATTTGTACAATATGCTATGATATATGGTTCCACAACAGCTGGAAAACCTCTGGGGTGTAAAGATTTCTTATAGAATGTATCTCTATTGAGAGCATGACTGCTTCACACAGTGCCATGCTGACAGGCTTAGGCCCCTTTCACACGAACGGATAGAATGGTGCTTTTAGCTGCGGATTCTACCCCAGCTAGAAGCACACAATGGGCCAGATTCACGTGTTCCAGAGCATCTTTGCTCTGGAGTAAAGCTTCTGATTTGCGTTGCGCTGCCGAAATTTTAGGAGCAAGTGCTGTCATTCACGAAGCACTTGCTCCTAAAGTTGCGGCAGCGCATCACAAATGAGCCGGCGGAATTCAAATGTCGCGGGTACGGGGCGTGTAGTATGCTAACTACGCGCGATCCCGCCGCCAACGTACTGCGCATGCGTCGAGTGTCAAAACATCCCCGTGCGCATGCTCCAAAATCTGTGAATGAACGTCAATGACGTCACATTCCCATTCATGACCGTTTTACGCAAGCGACGTTTTTTTTTTTTTTTCCGACGCGATGACGACGCCTATACCTAACATAGGATACTCCAACCCCATGTAGGTATATCTATGCGCCGCGTATCCCGTCCGGAAACGTCGTATCGTCATTGCGTCGCGCCGGATTTCGATCGTGAATTGCCGATTTCCGCTCATTAACATATTTTTTGAGCGGAAATCGGCGGGAACGCCCCCGGCGCCATTTTTAAGTTGAAGTAACGATGCGATGGCGAAACTCAGTTACGCTGCTCGCATCGGAACTTCAACCCGGCGTTTCTTGTTTTCTGGTTACAGAAAACAGAAACGCCGGCTCAAAGCCACAGTTAGGCTGGCGGATCACTCGATCCGCCAGCGTAACCTTTCCTGAATCTGGCCCATTGCTTTACTATGACACCTTTCACACACTGTGTTTAGCTGCGGTTTTGTTACCTGTGGTTTGGTACGAATAGAAAAAATAGAATTAAATGCGTCCAGGTGCGATTTGGTGCCGCTATTCGCACATAACGGCAGGTCATGTTAGCTGTGTTTAGTATGAATCTTGAGGGGGAACTCCACGCTAAATTTTAAATAAAAAAACGGCATGGGTTCCCCCTCAAAGAATATACCAGGCCCTTGGGTCTGGTATGGAATTCAAGGGGAACCCTGTACGCCGAAAAAACGACATGGGGGTCCCCCCAAAATCCATACCAGACCCTTATCCGAGCACACAGCCCGGTCGGTCAGGAAAGGGTGTGGGGACGAGCAAGCGCCCCCCCCCCCCCTCCTGCACCGTACCGGGCCACATGCCAGGCCACATGCCCTCAAAGCACTGTTTCCCCATGTTGATGGGGACAAGGGCCTCTTCCTGACAACCCTGGCCATTGGTTGTCGGGGTCTGTAGGTGGGGAGCTTATCGAAATCCGGGAGCCCCCTTTAATAAGGGGGCCCCAGATCCAGGCCTCCCCACCCTAGGTGAATGAGTATGGGTTACATCGTACCCCTACCCATTCACCTGGAGGAAAAAAAAGTGTAAAAAAAAAAACACACTACACAGGTTTCGGTGGTCTCTTCTTCTGCTCTCAGGTGTCTTCTTCCTTCTGCTGGGCTTCTCCGCTGTCTTCCTACAGCTCTTTTACCAGTGGGGGCCCGGTCTTCTGTCGTCTTCTCAGGTGTCCTTCTGCCGGGCTTCTCCGCTGTCTTCTTGAAGCCCTTTTACTCGGTCTCAGTCTTCTGTCATCTTCTCCGGTGTCCTTCTGCCGGGCTTCTCCACTGTCTTCTTGGATCTCTTTTATCAGCGGGGGGGGGGGGGGGGGCGTCTTCTGTCTTCTTCTTTATTCTCTTCTTCGATGTTGACACCTCACTTCCTCCAGCTGTAATGCCGGGGTGCGCGGCGCATTATATAGGCCTCTTATGACATCACAGTCCCATCATGCTCCGGGTGGTGATGACATAAGTGGGCGTGGTCACCCGGTGATATTACAGGATAACTTTACTTTTATTAATTGTCTTTTAAATTATCTCTTATATTTCCCATCTCATCCAAGGTCTTTGCTGTGTTCCCATCTCCTCCAAGGTCTTTGCTGTGCACCCCCCCCCCCCCCCAAGGCCACCACTTGCAAATTCTCCCAGCAGTGCTCTTTTTCCATGAATGCACATGGGAAGGCCATTGCTCATGTGTCCGAACAGTGGACAGCCTCCCCATAAATGGAGCTTTTTCTTCTATGCATGCATAATAAACAGGTAGCCCAGCCAGAAGTCTTCTGCACCAGTGGCTCCCAGCCAGGCACATAGTAAAGATCTCAAAGGAGGAAGGACAGGTAGATATAAGACGTTAAGGATTGGCTCAAAAAAAGGAGGCAATTTAAAGGATTACTATACTTAAATTATACTAATCTTTTATAACTTTAACTTTAATTTTAACTAAATATACCCCCTAATGCCTCATACACACAACCGTTTTCCTCGACAGATTCCATCAAGAAACTTGGTGGCAGAGCTTTTTTGCCAAGTAAAACGGTTGTGTGTATGTTTTTCGCCGTGGAACTCGACGAGAAAAAAAAGAGAACAAATTCTCTTTTTCCTCATCGGGAATCTCAATTTCCTCATCGTGTTTCTCGTCGGGCTGGTTTACGAAACACGTTTGTGTGTATGCTTAGAAACCCGCGCATGCTCAGAATAAAGTATGAGATGGGAGCGCACCTTCGGTAAAAGTAGCGTTTGTAATGGAGATAGCACATTCGTCACGCTATAACAGACTGAAAAGCGCGAATCGTCTCTCACAAAACTTTTACTTAACACGCAGTAACATGAAATTAGTAAAAGCAAGGGTGGCGCCAGTGGAATCAAACTTCCCCTTTATAGTGCCGTCGTACGTGTTGTACGTCACTGCGTTTGAGAACTAAGAGATTTTGTCTTGACAGTGTGTACACAAAGAAAGCTTGTCAAGATTCTCGACAAGCCTGACAAGGAACTCATCGAGGAAAATGGTGTTTCATTTAGTTCATCAGTTCGTCAGTCGTGTTTTACGAGACCTTAGGTTGCATGCTAAATATGCCCCATACTGACTCATTATAAAGAATATTTTTTTTTTGGAGCAATGCATGGTAGACATTTTATCTTAAAAAGTTATTTTCACATAACCTCTTATCTTAGAATTTTTAACATTGTAGTAAAAGTCAAACTTATTTCAGCGTGCCTTTTTTTTAAGCTGGTCTAAAGCTATTTCTTGCTTCTAAGCAAGTGATAGGCTTCTTTTCTTAAAAAATCACCACATTTTAATTCTAGACCTAAAGCTGAGCTGCGGTTTCCACAGTGCCCTTGTATTATTTATGTGGAATTGTTCAACAGAATTTGCGATTTCACTCGTGGTATGCAGTCCCTGTAAACAGATGGTTCAGATACAACCTGAGCATCTGTTGGAACCAAGCCTTCTAAACATATAATAGTACTAACAAAACAGAAGGGATAGGATGGCCATGGTTGAATTCACACAGCTGTTCTTCTTATAATTCTATTTTAATGTCATCCACACAAGGGTAAAGCTGGCACCTCTGGTTTACAATATAGGTTTAGCAGATGCTTTTCAGATGCCTAAAACCTCATATACGTGCAAATTTTTGTACGTGTAAAAATATACAGCATTCAATGTAATGATAATCAGGGACTGGGTATGGTATAAAGCAGGGGTGCCCAACCTTTTGAAGCACAAGGGCCACTTAAGCGACTTGGTAAGCGGTCGCGGGCCACAATGAGTGGAGCGGGTGGATGGCAGGTCCGTGTCCGCTCTGCAGAGTGGATATATACACAACCCACTATTCTTTTTTTCTGATGTGCTGCGGTTTACCCACATTGTGGGTGCAACGCAGTGTACTTTTGGCTTTCCTGCACTTTGCAATAGACTTCTATTGTATTCTGCAGGTTTGGTGCACTTTCAGAAAGCTCACCAACTCGCAGGTAATAACAGAAGTCTATGGCTCTGTGCAGGTAACCCGCAGGTAAACTGCTCTGCACCTGTGGGTCAGTTTAAAAGAAGCCCAGTAACCCCTGCAGAACAGATATACCCGTGTATACACTGTGAATTTAGTGATAAAACTGACATTTAATAACAGTATTCTATTCCATCCCAGAGCAGGAGATCGCAGGCCACATCATAGGGCTCCGCGGGCCACATCAGAGGGCTCCACGGGCCACTGGTTGGGCACCCCTGGTATAAAGAATACTCTACATTTTCAGAACTGAGAGCCTGTAAAAATAAAATTAAAATTGTAACCAAATTTGTATATATGAGACATGTACTGTAGTCTTAGGATGCATTTACAACGGGCACAGTCAAACTGAACCATGCCCTACTTTAATTGCCCCACTCCCCTCTTTACTTATGCCCCTGCTGGACTTAACTCACACTGGACTGTAAAGAAGTATTCCTGGGCACACCTACATCATCCCCTCTGCCAACCCGACCACAAGTGATTCCTGCTTATGTGCTCAGTGATCTATGGAGATTTTTGTCCTCAGACAGAATTTGCACTTACAGTATACTGAAGCAAACTTTACCAGCCCAAAGGTGAACAGCGCTTGGCACCACCTCTTCCAAGTGATCCTGAACACGGCTTGGAGCACTAATACTACACAAATGAACTGGACAAAAAGGGTGGACCATGCCCGGGCTGGTTAAAACTGCCAGTGTGAGTGCACCCTTTGTGCACTCACACTGGCACACTGGTGTAACACTGATGGAACACCATGTGTGCATTTTGTTAACAAAGCCCTTTTATATACAGTACCAGTGAACCCATTAGCACTACAATTCTGAATTATCACTTGCCTTAGAAAAATGTTGCTCGGCATTTTAAAAATTCACCATGGCCAATACCTTGTGTATGACAGGTAGGTTGCAGAATTAAAGTGGTTGTAAATTCAGAAGGTTTTTTTTATCTTAATGCATTCTATGCATTAAGATAAAAAAGCCTTCTGTGTGCAGCAGCTCCCCTCAGCCCGCCTAATTCTTACCTGAGCCCCCTCTCTGTCCAGCGATGTCCATGAGTGTCTCAGCCATCCCAAATTCTCCCTCCTGATTGGCTGAGACACAGCAGTGGCGCCATTATCTCTCACTGCTGTCAACTAAAGTCAGTTAGCCAATCAGGAGAGAGAGGGATAATGGGCGGGCCATGGCTCCATGTCTGAATGGACAATGGGAGCTATGACTTGACTCGAGTGCCCCCATAGCAAGCTGCTTGCTGTGGGGGCACTCAACAGGAGGGAGGGGCCAGGAGCACAGAAGAGAGACCAGAGAAGAGGAGAATCAAGGCTGCTCTGTGAAAATCCACTGCATAGAGCAGGTAAGTATAACATGTTTGTTATTTTTATAGAAAAAAAATAAGACGTTACAATCACTTTAAAGTGTTACTGAATGTAGGACCCTGCATTCACTATATCTGGTCTCCCACAGTACAAAGAACATGAAAAATTATTTTAGTTAATATAAACTGCTAAACACCTTTTCTCATCAGCACGATATAGCAGTCTTGTGGCTTCTATCAGTGTCTGTCTTAACACTGGATAAAGTTTGTAGGAGGAGTTTTCTTTCTCCCTTGACTGTTCTATGCGGCTGCATGACTGGCTGGGCAGTGCTTATTGGCCCTGTGCTGATCACATGCATTCTCCCAAAAAAAATGAAAAATATATCTAACAATACACACCAAACTGAACATGTGCAGAGTGCATCATTGTGCTCTCTTCTGTCAGCAGATGGATTGGAGATTGTGGAAGAAGAGGAGGATCAGAGAAGACAAGATCAAAAAGCCTTTTTACACAATGCAGATGATTAACCCCTTAGATTCCACACCGAGTATAACAAGCATGCTTTGCTGCATGTATAGCATGGTCCTCTGATTCCTCCTGTATTGAATTATATTGTAACTGTACTGTCTGTCCTCATGTTGTAACGTGCTCCGCAAACTGTTGGCGCTATATAAATCCTTTATAATAATAATTATAGACTGATTTTATTGTTATGGGGTTAGCAACACTTTGAAGTTTAGCTAAAGGCTTTTGTATGACAATTTTAAAAACAACCAAATCCAGTTATTATGTGATGCACAGGACTTCATTTGTGACTTACACTCTTCCCCCCTCCAGACAATGCTGTCTGTCCAGAAAGCAGTGGGCAGCACTGGGTGTGATCAGTTTTTGATAAGTTTGATATGTTTGATAAGTTACAGGCTTGTGAATTAGAAGTACAAATGCTTGAAGCCACTCCACTGCAATATTTTACCCTATCACTGTAGTGCAAGCAGTCACAGCCTACATGAAAGTGACTACTCGTTTCTGAATTCAGGAGCAGTGCAGCATTGTTGCCACACATCATAAGGTGTACATTACTGGCAAGCTCAACAGGTATTTGTGGGACTTTGCAGAGTTCTGTGAGAAAACTGTAAATGCAGATTCATTCATAATTAAGTGTTGCAGCACATATTTTTATTGGAAGGTTATAGCTGTACTTTAAGTTTAAGGGCCCAGTGCATAATGTTTTCATTATATATAATGACAAATATTTTAGAATTGATTTGTAATATTTTACTTAAATCATACATGGTACTAAGGACCTACTTAAGCATCCCAGAAACGTGAGGTGACAGTAGCATAATCCAGCCATAAAAAACAGAAGGATAATCTATCCCTATCACTATTGTATCAAACCGTCCTGCCCCTTTCCCCAAGATTAAGTGTTTGTCAGTGCCAATTTCTTCTGTCCTTGTCTCTTTGCATTGAATTAAGGAAAAATTGTAGGCGCCTCCAAAGTGACCTTCCAAGAACAACATCCAAGAGGGCTGAAAGACACAGTTGACTCCCAAACCATTAGTTGAAGATCATTGTTCTAAGGAAAGGTACAACTGAATTGGTCTCATGGGCATACACAGGGTTAAAGAGCCTACTAAAACATGCCCAATAAAAGAAGACATACACAGGACATAGTTCAAACTTGGAACAAATGTGGTAAATCACTGGAGGAGTCACACTGAGAAGTTCGAATAAGCCATATCATCCATTATTACAGGGAGAATTGGAAAACAAGCTAAAAGCCTGTGTCCATCTCCCAACTGTAACAAAAGGATTTGACTCAATTATGTATCTGTATTGTTTACAATCAATTATCTCCACATCATTTCCCATATGTAATGCAAAGCCATTATGTATCATTCATAGAGAATCTCTTCCAAATCCCGTTTATATAAACTTATTGGTGGCTTGCCAAATTATTTCAGCTGCAACTGCTCGATAAGAATATTTTGCAGTCAACAATTTCCTTATCTAGCCGACGGACTGAAGTGAAAAAAATCTTTCTTTCAAGCAGCTGTTGGATTGACTATATAATGAGCCTGAGATTATGTTAATTATGATAATGCAAACTGCACTTAAATTTCAATCAGCTAAGCAGGTTAAGGTGGCAATGTGACAGAAAACATTCTGCCATAACGATGATACTGGACAGGGCCCAGTCATCTTGCATCATTTAGATGAACTTACTTCGGTGACCGGCTCTGCATCTCTGATGCTAGACATCAGTAACATACAGATTGCTGAGCACGTAGCTGGAGAAAAGTGCCTTTTATTTTCACTTGGCAGCTGCTTCAGATGTAAGCAAATGTTAATTTATTTCTTTACATAGCATGCAGATGGCACTGAAGTTTATCAAGATGGCAGAGCTGTGTGCCTCACTGTAGATACAAAGAGGCCTATTTTTAAAGCTGTCAATGAATCCAGGGCATTCACTAGAGTGGATTCGCCAGCAATATTAGTTGCAGTATAACAGTCTGTCAGTCAGAGCCAAATTATCCACAAAGCAACCTAGGCAGGAACCAGGGACCCTGTGGATGTCCGTGGGGCCCAAATACCACATTCATTCTCTGGCAGTTGAGATCTATTAGTGGGATAGCACAATTGGTCAAAGCTGTGCACCTGCTGGTCACTTTTCAAATGATAATGCACTTGTAAGCAGTAGGGATGAGCCAGCGGTTTGGTTCAAACTTTGGCTGTTTGGGAAATAGGATGAAAGCCCAGACTTTTGCTCGTCCAGTTCTATATTCAGCAGGAGCTAAGCATCATATAAAGAAGCAGTATTTCTACAGCTTCTATGTATGACAGTTTCCAGCAGTCACTGGTACTTAAGGAACCTGCCATACCCCTAGGAATTGCTAATGTCAATGGGAAGCCCATACACATAAGTAAAGAGGATGGGGATCAATGAATATTTGCTTTTCTAACACTGAATCGCCTCTCCACCAATCAGGAAGCACGGGGTCTGATACCTGCTTCCCAAATGGCTGAAAGGTCACACGATCCTATTGGACGTCTTAGGCCTCGTACATACGATGAGATATGTCTCATCGGATTTCAGTCCGATGGCGTGTACACACCATCGGATCAAAATCCCCACCGGCAGACAGCATGGTGACGTGGCGGTGACGTTGACGCTGCCACGTCACCGCTACGTCACCGCACCAGGAAGTAAACACTTCCGCGCGCATGCGTCGGATCCATTCACAGGATACGACGCATGTGCGGGAAGATATGTCCGCTGGTTTGCCGTACTAACCAGCGGACATATCCGACGGACAGGTTTGTAGCGGACAAATTTCAAAGCATGCTTTGAAATTTGTCCGATGGACAAACCTGTCCGCTAGCCCGTACACACGATCGGATTTGTCTGCTGAAACGGTCCAGCGGACCGTTTTCAGCGGACAAATTTGATCGTGTGTACGCGGCCTAAGAGGGAGATGCACGGTGGAAGCCACCGTAATCCACACCACAGGAGGAGGAAGAAAGCTGCCGGACACAGTCACTTCCAGTAATAGTGTGGGAGTATTCCTCTACTAGTCAGGCTGTCGGACACGCTGCCCGCCCGCTTCCTAGGTGATGTGAGTGTGGGGCTTTGATGTCCTGACTGTCATCTGGGGGGGTTGCCCCTACACACAGTAATGCAACACTTTCTTCCTGGTGTGGAGAAAGCCTCTTGAGGGGGGAGAGGGCGAGCAGGAGTGTCAGGACGCTCACTAACACACAGCTCCTTTCTCTATCTGCAAAACAGTGAGCATCCTGACCCTCCAAATCGCCCCCTCAAGAGGCTTTCTCCACACCAGGGCCTTGCATTACTGTGTGGAGTTACAGACAGAAGAACAGGAAGTGAGGATTTCTCAGAAGAAATAAGGACATTAAAAAGCAAAATCGAAGGATGAGGTAAGTGCAGGAACACTGCACTAAGGTAAAGGAAGCTATTTAGGGAAAAAAACATTTTTACCTTTACAACCCCCTTAAGAAACTTTTTTTGAAGGTAAATAAGGAGACATTGAAGAACTAACCCCCCCCCCCCCCCCGGTACCCAATTCTATTTGCAAACTTGTTAATGTTCTTATCAATTTTGCCATTGTTAAACTAATCTCAACAGGGTTCATGTGTATTCATTGTAAATTATCTGATTTTTACATGAGGCGCACAAGGGCATTACAATTAAGATGCCTTGGTAAATTAAGAACAGTTGGTAATTGCTTTCAGCTATTCAAAGAAGCCAAACAGATGCTCTGTTTGTGTGCCCAAACCTCTTTTCATTTATGTATATATACTAAATCAATAGTCCTTGTATAAAGGTACCCATCCAAAGTTTATGCTTATAGTTTTAAAAGTTTTTTGTGGTCAATAGCTCAAGCTAATTCATGCCTATACACCACTCATAATTACTAGGCGCAGTGTATAGGCATGAATTAGATGATCAATTGACCGCTAAGAACAATGCGACTTTCTGACTATTGATTTGGAATGCTCTTATGAAAACACGAATGTGGTACCTATCCAGCCCATATTTTTATATAATATTTATGTATACATATATAAAACATATCTAGACATTGCCCAAAACATATTGCAAAGCAGTTTTTGTATATATTGTCTAAACGTACCCTTTAGTCAAAACTTGAAATTAAGTCATATCTCCCAACTGTCCCTAGTTTGGAGGGACTATCCCTTTTTTGGAATACAATTCAAGTCTTTCCCTTTTTTTTTTTCTCACGTGTCTCTCTTTTTGGTATGATGTACATACTGCCATATAGAAAAATTTATTACAGTATTTAACAATCAATCCAACCCAACCTCTAACCGACTACAGTTGTTATTTTGAAATGCCAGTACTAAGGAAAACTAGTGGTGAAAAATATACTTGTGAGAGTTGGGGGATATGATAAAGGTTTGATAAACATACAGTAATGCAGTCAGCCTTTCCAGTATCTCTATTTCTCTCAATGTATAGTTGTTGTGCACCTGGCCCCCTCCTTTATTAAAATCCACTTGTTGTCAATGACGAGGTGTTACAAGTGCGGCTAGAAGAGGCCACATGACTGTGTACAAGCTCTCTAAAAAAAACATACTTTCAAACACTTAATTTAAAGAATTGAAACCAATTTTCATATTGTACCAGTCAATTGCATATACTGGAAATGTCATCTGTTAAGTTTACATCTGCTTTAGGGCGGGTTCACACTGGTATGACAAACGTTCCAACATTGGGAGCTCATGTCGCATGATGTGTGAAAATCAATGTTTCCCTATGGGAGCCATCTTAACTGGTCTGACACAAGTCGCTCCGACTTTGAAAATGCTCCCTGCACTAATTTGGTCCGACTTTGATCCAACTTCAGCCCATTGAATATCACTGAAGTCTGATCAAAGTCAGATCTCCATCTTGCATGATCCAACTGGCATATGACTTGTTCTTTGATGATCTTGAGGAAGAACCCCAAGCCAAATTTTAAATTAAAAACCGCCATGGGTTCCCCCTCTAAGAGCATATCAGGCTCTTCGGTCTGGTTTGGATTTTAAAGGGAACCCCTGCGCTAGAAAAATGGCTTAGTGGTCCCCCCAAAGTCCATACCAGACCCTTATCCGAGCACATGGCCTGGTTGGTCAGGTGCTTTGGGGCAGGGGGGGCCTGCGCCCCATCCCAAATCACCTTGTCCCCATGTTGATGAGGACAAGGTCCGTTTTCCAACAACCCTGGCTGTTGATTTATCTGAGGGTGGGGGGCTTATCGGAATCTGGGAGCCCCCTTTAATAAGGGGGTCCCAGATTCCAGCCCCCACCCTATGTGAATGAGTACCTATTCACCTGCCAGGCCTCTTCTGCTATCTTCTGCTCTTTTTCCCGCTCTTTTGCTAGCTCTTGCCCAATCTTCTCCATCGTCTTCTTCCCTCTGCTCCCTCTTCTTCCGATGTTGACATGACACTTCCTCCTGCTGTAAAGCCATGTGCGCGTTGCGCATGGACTCATATTGGCAAGGCCATGCCTATGTAAGTGGCGCACACAGAATTACAGCGGGACAAGAGCCAGAGAGAGCAGAAGAAGTCGGAAGAGACCCCCGGAGCTGCCTAATAAATTACTTTAAAAACCTGTGTAGTGTGTTTTTTTTATTGACGCCCCCCTGCCCCAAAGCACCCATCACCCATATTGAGGGCATGTGGCCTGGTACAGTTCAGGAGGGGGGGGGGGCGCTCGCTCGTTCCCACCCCCTTTCCTGTCGGGCCGGGCTGCATGCACCCCCATGACGTTTTTTTGGCGTAGGGGTTCCACTTAAAATCTATACCAGTGCGAAGGACCTGGTATGCTTTTGGAGGGGAACCCATGCTGTTTTTTTTATTTGGCGTTGAGTTCCCCCTCAAGATTGTGCCTGGTATTGTCGGGGATTGAAGTTGGATCCCTGTTCATTGAAGTTGGACGCATGTCGGACCTCAAGTCGCAGGGCAAAGTCGGGTCCAAAGTAGTACGACTGTCGTACCAGTGTGAACCCAGTCTTAAGGTCAATTTAGCTTACATTTCGGTGTCAGCCTATTTTCACTGATGCTATCAGTTTCCTGTTTCTGAGTTACCTGTATAACATGGAAATTGCTATTGAAGGACTTACGTTATTTCAAAACTTAGCATATAATTTTATACTACATAAACCTACAAAATGTTGTAAAACAAGAGTGCTCAATCTTTTGATTAGGATCCTAACCAGAATATTTTTGGGGAGTATCTGGTTTGCAGGATATCCAACATAATGACTTCTGAATTGTATTTTCTTGGACTGCAGAACAAGGGAAAACTGACACTTAGATTCCCAGAGCAATGTAAAATGGTTGCCAGTGTACCAGTTGTTTGGAGAAAGTACTAATTTTCCTACCATCTAAAGCAAGTACATATCCCACAGCTAAGGCTTACTAGTAATAACAGATATATAGGTTTTCCCTAAAGTATCTCAATTTAGGAGAGGGTGCTACTAACATTTACCACTCTTTCCTGCTTATTCTACAAAGTACATACAATCAATAAACATCTATAATAACATATGTTAAAAAATATGTTTTATAACATGATCAATTAATTACTAGTCATTGGAAATAATGGTACATTTACTTACCACAATGAGTGCGATAACAGATAGCGTGTAATATGAGGCATCTCGTAGCAAGCACCATGAGGACAAGACGACAACCTGCCAACATACAGACATTAGAAGTGTTAGAGCAGTTGAACTGGAAGGTCACTAAAGATGCACACTGCAAAAAATTGAGACCTCATTTCTAAAAACTGGAGAAAAGCAGATGTTTGTGTTGCCCTTCATAAGCAAAAACAGTTCAGATTGAATACACTAATCTGTAAAACACACTCTACAAGTAAAAACTGCATTGTTGCTTTGGCAAAACCACTTATTTTCCTTCATAAATACAGTTTTGGTTCATCAGTCATACATTCCGCAGCTGTAAAACAAACTTTGATTAGTAATTTTGTTCATCACAGGTCTCCTATATTGCCTCTGGACCTAAAGGGATTTTTAGGCCAAGGCCTCATGAGATTTGAAGAAACCTAAGATCTCAAATGTTTCTCAGTTTGCTGAATGAATTGCACCCTTCTTTTTCAACTGGCATGATCATAAAAAAAAAATACTTTTTGAATGAGATTGCATTAAGGCGGCCTACTGAGAGATCATGTTCCAGTTTGAAAGCCAGCATTATTTGACCCAATTCCTGTAAGCCAATGACGTCAAGGCTCTACCTCCTGCCCTAGCCTCACAGGAGAATGCTGCAGAGAGCAGCGCCATGTAATGCGACCATTTAACATCCACCAACCACTAAACAAAGAAGGGAGGGAGTAAAGTGGACTGTTAACAGGCAAGACATGTGGAAACATCTGCTCCAGTGAGGGAGAGGAAAAATTTAAAGTGGGCCCAGAGTTGAGTTTTAATCCTACTGCCTGAAATCCATGTAAAAACTTATAAACATGTTGGTGGGATATAATAAATGTGTAAATGCTCATAAAAACGCATTTTTAAAAACAAACTACTGTTTTTGATGTGCAACAGCACAAATAACCAAATCTATTTTGAAGGATAACTGATAATTAAAGTAGCCTGTCATGAAGTTGCATTTATTCAAATTTATTCTTGCTGCCTTCGTAGGCTGACTATAATGCCTATCTGCAGCAATTGTAAATATGGTTTCTAGCTAATGACCCGTACACACGATTGGAATTTCCGTCTGGATAAACTCTGATGGATTTTTCTGACGGAATTCCATTCAAGCTGTCTTGCATACACACGGTCACACCAAATTCCAACCGTCCAAAATGCGGTGACGTATAACACTACGATAAGCCCAGAAAAATTAAGTTCAATGCTTCCGACTTGATTCTTAGCATACAGACAAATGGAAAAAACATGTTTTCTTTCTAAGTCCGTCGGAATTTCCGATGGAAAAACTTGCATGGGGCACACACAATTCCGATCGTGTGTACAAGGCATGATAGTAAAGGAACATTATTCTTACCAATCAGGAAAGGAAAGATGATGTTATTGCATTAAGGTAGGTTTAACTGCAGCTGTGGACATCTGACTTCTGAAGGTAAAGTTTATGTTTAGACAGAGTTTTCACAGCTGCTAATTTGTGATTGCTAAAGAGCTTTGGCATATAGGAGGAGCTTATAATAGCCCCTAAACATAGGTATTGTTAGGAATACAAGAGTCACTTTAAAACATTCCTGTGCCTCCTTCTGTAATGTTTGATTGTACTCATGGGTAGGCTTTATGTACCCACTGGAAAATTAAAAATAGTCTCAATAAGCGATTGGACAGGGAGTCTGGTAATATCAGTGGCGGCTTGTGTTTTCTAATTTTTTGAGTGGGGGCAACAATCAACTAACCCTCCCGGGCAGCCAGCAGCATGGTGCTTTTCCAGCACACCCCCACGGCACTTTATGGGATCTCCGCCTGCTCGCACGCTGTCTGTCTGGCACTTACCCCATCTTAGTGAGGGTCTGCGGATCAGGAAGCGGGAGACGGTGTGGCAAAGCTGTGTCCCAGGCAGCTTTCATTCGTTATCATCACACAACTGGGTGGGCTTTGGGCTCAGTGCTTTGTGCCTGGAGCCTACCCTTTTTTGAAGCCTATTAGAGCCTCTGGCTCCAAACACATTCAGAAAAAAACACCCCCCCCCCACTGGAATTCATGCAACCAGCGTCCCTGTATGTAGATCAGGGGGCTGGACGCATGGATGGGGGGCAGCGCCTGTGTGCCCCAATGCACGGGCCGCCACTGGGTAAGATACTGGACATATGAGGTTTGTGGTCATTTTACCAAAAACATTGTGTGGTATAAGGGTAGAATAAGCCAAAACTTTATATTATAGTATCAGCTTGCAGTAACAGATTTTATCAGAATTGTAGCTATTGGCTGTAGTGCAATGATTGATCAATGCGGGAAGCATAACAATACCTTGTTACATTTCCATATATTTTAAATAAGCATAATAATGTTCATGTTTTTGTCTCTGAAGTGGGAACCCCAGGTGAGGGTCACAACTTTATTGTTCCACTGATTCCTCCATAGACTGCTAAATCTAAACTCCTTATGGAGACCCATACTCCAATGATAAAACCGTTATTTATAGCTAATAAGCAGCCATCTGCTGTCTTAGTAACTACAACAAACCTTAAGAAACCTAAAGAACTAGTTGGTCATTTGGGAGTCATTAAATGTGATCTTATAGCTCTTGTCACATAACCATTCACCACATTAGAAGTGTGTTGTAAGGAAAAAAAATAGATTATAGTAGTATGTATGTATATGGTCGAATATTTTTTTTTTTTCATTACACAAATGACAATTATTTGTTCTCTTCCATTACTGGAAATGTTCAGTGCAGAGCTCCCATGAACACTGTAGCTACCTGCTGTTTGCTAACCTTCCCATAGTTGCCTACTGCCTGCTGAATGCAATCTGTTGTACACATTTTCCTGCATCGCACCACAACTGGGGCAGTGTGTATTTACATGCCTGATGGCCATGCTAATTTGTTGCTTAGCAGTCAAGGGCAGTAAAACTGCAGCTAAACAGCTTATTTTCACTGGTTGGTAGGGTGTATACGTGAAGCGTCACCCCCGAAAGGGCCGCAGGATTGATGATGGGACCGGCATGTTGAAGTTACCCTTGCTTGGTCTAGGGATGCACCAGAACACTTTGCAATAACTTGAATGTCCAGACAGGCAATAAAGATTTTCTCATGCTTTAATCCCAGGCCAACATAGCCAAAGATCAACTCGATGAAGAAGGACAGGTTGATGCATAAGAGATAGAGATTCTTGATGTCAGGCCTGGATAAGCACACAGCGCAACTCAGTCGCAGACAGCGCCAATTCACACGCATCACCATCACAACGCAGGCTAGGAGGAATGGGTCAATCTCTCTCTGACTCGGCTCTAGGCCTCTGCCACAGGCCAATGTAATCTGAATAATTTGTCAGCACCTGAACAGAGCAAATCCTCCCAGCTATTTTTCCGTGCGTCCGGCACCATGCGACAGCAAAAGGTACCTGTCTATGGCTCTAGTACCGGATCCTCCCGGCGACATTCCGGAGCCCAGCCATCTACTGGGGTCCCCCTCAGATTCATCTACGACCGAGACTCAGCAGGGCCCGGATATTGGCCAGATGGGCCACGCCGACGGGGTCCCTGGGATGCCGCACCCTGCCCCCGGGACCCCCCGCAGGGGACGTCAAAAGAACCCAGAACACCTGACCTCTCTTCCAGATATACCCCTCCCCAGCATGCCCAGCGAGAGGAAAACTCTCCAATTGGCTGCTGGGGAAGACCCAATCTGCCGGGAATCCCTCTAGCTCCCACTGCCGGCCAAGGATGAACTTACATCCCCAGAATGCAGTCCGAGCCAGTGGACCTTCCCAGAATAAGACAGGCCAGTAACTCAACAATTGCGATTGAGAGCAAAGTAACTCTCCCAATCAACTATTCTTTTTAAAGCGCAATACCCGCGCTAAACGCAAGGAGGCGCTACATACAGATTCATCACTTCACAGGCAGGTTAGGGTCACCCCTAAAGCCTGTTATTTAAAGAAGTTTTTAATGTTGCTGTATAAGCATTATTAAAACCACTGATCTCTGCAAAATTGAATTTTTATGCCTAGTCCCTGTGCTATCTGTTTGATAGTTACTTACCTTTTAGTCTAGAAAATGGCCATTACTATTCCCATGAGATTTGGATCCAGCACCCAAGGTTTCCTTAACCACCCTGAATCCAAATTCAGATGATCACTATTAACCACTTAAGCCCCAGACCAATATGCTGCTAAATGCCCAGAGGCGTTTTTACAATTTGGCACTGCGTCGCTTTAACAGACAATAGCGCGGTCTTGCGACGTGGCTTCTTTTCTTCCCACAAATAGAGATTTCTTGTGATGGTATTTGATCGCCTCTGCGATTTTTTTTTTTTGCGCTATAAACAAAAATAGAGCGACATTTTTGAAAAAAAAACAAATTTTTTTTACTTTTTGTTATAAGAAAAATCGAATAAACTAAATTTTAGTCAAACATTTAGGCCAAAATGTATTCAGTCACATGTCTTTAGTAAAAAAAAAATCGCAAAAAAAAAAAAATTAGCTACCTAGCGGGAACAGCGACACTAATACAGCGATCAGAAAAATTATCGCTTAGTAAAACTGGCAATAGGGGGTGAAAGGGTTAACTAGGGCGGTGATCAAGGGGTTAAAACTTTATTAGGGGGGGTACGGGGCTACCCTGAACCTAACACTAACTGGCTGTCACACTAACTGTCACACTGACACTAAATGCAGTGATCAGTAAATAAATGATCACTGCAATCAGTGACAGTGTGACAGGGGGGTGGGTTTGATCGGAAGGGGTTAAATGTGCCTATGTGTGTGGTGTCAGTGTAGTGTTGGTGCGACTTACTGTGAGTCTTCTCTCCTCTTGGCGGATTGAAAATACCACCGAGAGGAGAGCTCACATCACTTCCTCTGCCAGTGTTTACATTACACAGGCAGAGGAAGTGACACGGCGGGAAGGACGCGCATTGGCTGGGAGCGATTCGGAGGGGGCGGACAAAAACCAACAGCCGCCCCCGAATCCCGGATCGCTCGCACAGCCACGGGAACCGCCGTATGTACCGGGGGGGGGGGGGTCCCGATCGGGAACAAGTGTTCCCAAGGGAATATTTCCCTCCTATTACTGTTCTGGTGGATTCAAAATTTCGAAATTTACCCCACGTTAGTAATTAGGACAATTATAAAGAGTGAATGCCCTAACAGGGACAGTGACCGTGGTTCTAACCCCTCACCACTCTATCCAAATGTAAAACAAATGCCTTTGGTCATACTTAAAATATACTATTGCGAAGGCTTTTTTATTTTTTTGCCCGAGAAATGTTAATAAATACCTAACGAATCTGACAGTTTCTATTTCTTCCTATGAGTGGGTGACAAGGCTAATCACGCCTCCCAATGCTGTGGTTATGTTGTCACATTCCTGTGCATGTTCCCGTATTAGAAATGCAGTACAGGGTGTCGATGCGCAGAGTGCCTGCAAGGTCCTGTTGTCAGTCAGTGAGATCACAGGTAGCCAAGCATTCGGCCCCAACCTGCAGTGCTTTCCTAACAAAGAGGCACAGCCCTTAAGCTAATAGCGATGTCTTCCTCAGTGACCAGAGACTTCAAATTCAATCCCACCCACAGCTCTGGAAAGCACAACCAAAGAAACAGTTGTGGTGGTCACATGACTGCTAAATAATTTGTTAAATTATGGTATATAGAACGTAATTTGCATAGTTTATACAGTATAAAGATGCTGGTACTACACCCTGTATATTTCTTAATTAAAAGGTCAGAAATACTTTAAAAATCAAATCATAATATGCAGGGCAGGACTGGATTAATCATTAAGTAAAATGTGCTTAGGACACAAGGGAAGGTGACCCCACAAAGTTTTTTCTTGCCTCCGCTTGCTCAGTTAAAATTTGAAAATGAAAGCTAGAAGCAGATTGGTTGTTATATCGGGTCCTACACGACTCCGAAACGTTGCACCTTTGTGATGTAATTTTTTTGTAATAAAACTTTTTTGGATGTAATCGGACGATCCTTGGTGTGATGGCTAATATGTTCGATTGTTTGATGTTTCCAGAGCCCATCTAGTAATCGTTGCAGCACCCACGATTTTTTAAGAGCCATTTTACCAGGAACGTGTGCGATTGGAATATTAATCAGATGGTTGCCATACATAGCTGCTCCAGTCTAAGCAAATTCCCCACTCATTTGATATACACATATATATTTACAGTACACACTATGCATATACAGTATATATATATATATATATATATATATATATATATATATATATACACACACACACACACACACATTTATATATGCACACACCTATATATATTATATGAAATTTACAAATCTATGCATGCTTCTGAAGGTTTTTAGATTAACTTTAGAGGCTCTCTTTTTTTTTTTTTTTAAACAAATTTTATTTCTAAATAAGGTATTAGACTAATTTGAACAACAAATATGCTAATTGAATGACATTAATGTAGAACTAAAAGCAAAACTTTTTAATCATCTAAAATACCCAAAAACCCATCAGGTTTTTTTTTGCCATAGGTGTCCTCTTTGGGTAGATTTCCATTCACTTCCTGTCCTACAGACAAAACAGGAAGTAAGAGGAAATATCTTCAAAGCGTAGGAATCCCTAGTTGTCACCAGGGTCACAAGGAAGGAATAATGATCACTTCCCTGTTACTGTCTGTGGTCCTTGGTGAGAGAACTGAACAGCCACCCTAAATGGAACTTATTGACTCAGTCATTATATCTTTTTCTTGCCATCAATCATTCCTATTTGACCTCCAAACCTCCAAACAGTGCATGCATTCTTTCCACAGGCTTAATCAACAAGTCACACACCGCTTCTGTTTTTTTTTTTTTTTTTAAGTGTCAATTAAAAAGTTGTTTTAGTTGTAAACATCATGTACTAAAGTGGGTTTAAGTCACATCAGATTCTTTAAATTGTAGGCTGAGAAAAATCTGGATATGTTTACAACAAAAATACATCCTAGGCCCTACCTAATGTTGACTATACAATCAAAAATAAAAGTAATTCCAGTCAAGTGAAAGCAATCATTGAGTTGCTAACATTGGTGTTCAGGGCAGAAAGCCTGGCATCTGTTTGCTTTGTGGCTGAAAACTAGAATTAAAACGTGTTAATACTTAACTCATGCAAACAAACCCCATTCTCTTACCTATCACATTCCTAAATAAAGTCCAAAGGTAAATATCTGCCCTCATACACGTCAAAATAAAAGCCCCTTCTCTCCTGGTAGATCAGATATTCGCACAACTAAATTGCAGTTATGCATTCATAGTCAACTGTATTGTAGATTGGCAATGCCACATCCTGAAAGGACTGGGTAACGTCAGACTTCCTGAGGAAGTCCAATGAAAAAACGCAGCAGTTGGACGTGACGTCATCACGCAGGCACACCCCAAAGTACTGAAATTATTATTTTAAGGGAACATTTACTTTTGTTTTATGTGAGTGAGTATAATCTTTTACAATAAAATGCTTTGTGGTATTAAACTTTACTACACTATAGAGGTATCTGTAATTTAATGCTTGTTGGAGTTGTGGAGGAGAGGATTCAGAAGTGTGTTGGTTCCTTCTTGCACAAGGAATGTCCTGGTAGTAAGGAGGGGAATAACTGGATGTCCTATCAGATGCCTATACCTAGGTAGAGCATTTTAAGACTCACTTGATCTTAAGGGGAACCATGCAAATCTGGTGAGCCTTTTTCACACATACAGTGTTAGAGTCTTTATGTTTAAAGGGGCTGTTAATTGTTTTGGTATGTGAATATTATAGATTATGAAAATAATATTTAGAATCTTAACACATGCTACACTGTGGGAGTATTTGTAATTTAACACTGGTCCTGAGGTGATGTGGATAAGAGGTAAACTGTGACCAGAACTGGAGGATTGGTGAACAGGAGCTGGAGAACATGGTGGTCTCTGCATATGTGTAGACTGTAGAGAATCTCTGGAGAGGGGGAAAGCTACGAGGTCCTGCTGACAATACTTACCTGTGGCATGCACATAGACTCACTTACTTAAAAGAGTCAAGCAAATCTGGTAAGCCTTTCATCTAAACACAATATTTGTTGAATGTTAGCCTCTTAGGAAAAAGCACATACTATTGTAATAAACAAAACTAATATTACAATAATGTAAATAAACTGACAGTACCATCATCCGAAAATTAGAATTGAGTAGAAGTAGTCCCCAGAACCAAAAACACCAAAAAAACGGGGCAGTTGGACTATTGCGTTACAGTTAAATAGATGAACTAAAATATGTACATACATATATGAAAAAGTATACATTTTTATTAATATAACATGAAATAATACACAAACAAAAATATACAATATAAAAACGTTGTGACAAACCATACGTGTCACCAAACTAATGATCCCCAAGAGGGGAAAATAGCGGTGAAGGTAAGAGTCACAGGAAATGTCTCTACTAGTTTCGTGGCCAGTTGGCGCTTTGTCATGAGAAATTCTAAAATGTCCCGTCAGTTCAAAAGGCCAGGGGCCACCAATGGGGGTCTCCTATGGCGACCAAGGGGGACATATGTGGAGATGGACCTACCAGCTGTAAAGATAGGGAGCAAAAGTAGGGAGTCCCAGGACAGGGGACCCAGCTTGGACCAGGGCTGTCTTAATTAGAGGGCACACCTGGGCACTGCCCAGGGGCCCCAGCTGCAAGGGGGGCCCTGCACTTTTCCCAAAGCAGCTGGTCCTTGAGCCCATACTGCCCCGAAATTGGGGGCCCCATGATAGCACTGAGAGTAATGGATACACAGGGGAGGCAGGCTGGCAATGTTGCGCCGTGCGGTGCATAATAATAACTATTATTTCACAGCCAGCAGGGAGGGGCAGGGCCGGAGCGCCAGTGATGCTCTGACCCCACCCAATGCAGCTTGAATGCTCGGGACTCAAAAGAAGGGATGTAGAGAGGCCACAGTGTAGGGGGTATCAGGGATGTAGTGGGGTCACAATACAAAGGGTATCTTATGGTATATGGTTACAGTGCTGGGGGGAATATCTAGGATGTAGAGGGGTCAGTATGCTGGGGGGATATCTGGGGTGTAGAGGGGTCAGAGTGCTGGGGGGATATTTAGTGCATAGAGGGGCCATAGTGCTGGGGTGGCATCAATCTAGCAAATATATTATATGCACAGGACAGCTTTGTTACTTTATGTATGTAGTATTTTCCCACTGTTTCTTTGATGTACAGACTGATTGTTCATGTACAGTGCCTGCCGCCGAGAATGTGTTTTTAGCACGACAGCATCGTGCTGATTCTCGGCGACAGGCTGCCGACATCTCGCACTCGCTGGAATAGTAAAAGCACATTCCAGCGAGCGCGTCATAGAAGCGACGGGGATCCGACGCGGATTCCCGCTAATTCTACACGTGGGCGGAGTTTGTTATGAATCCTGAGAAGGAAGTCCCCGCCGGATTTTAAATAAAAATCCGGCATGGGTTCCCCCCTCAGGAGCATAACGGGCCCTTAGGTCTGGTATGGGTTGTAAGGAGACCCCCCCCTACGCCGAAAAAACGGCGTGGGGGTCCCCCCACAATCCATACCAGACCCATATCCAAAGCACGCCGGCCGGCCGGTCAGGAAGGGAGTGGGGGCGAGCGAGCGCTCCCCCCCTCCTGAGCCGTACCGGGCAGCATGCCCTCAACATGGGGGGGTCAGGTGCTCTGGGGCAGGGGGCGCACTGCGGCCCCCCACCCCAGAGCACCCTGTCCCCATGTTGATGAGGACAGGGCCCCTTCCCGACAACCCTGGCCGTTGGTTGTCGGGGTATGCGGGCGGGAGGCTTATCGGAATCTGGAAGCCCCCTTTAATAAGGGGGCCCCCAGATACCGGCCCCCCACCCTAAGTGAATGAGTATGGGGTACATTGTACCCCTACCCATTCACCTGGAGGCAAAGTGTAAACACAAATAAACCACACAGGGTATTGAAATATTTTATTAGTTGGCCGCCGGGGGGGTGTATGATCGCTTTTATAAAAGCGCCCCCCTCCGGCGGGCTTCTGCGGGGGGGTGGGTGCCGCTGTTCTTCGCCGCTGTCTGGTTCTCTTCCGCCGCCACCGGGGGGGGCGCTTTGATAAAAGCGCCCACCACCCGGTGGGCTTCCTTCGACATCTTCGGCAGCGGGGGGGTCTTCTCCCACTCTCTGAGGTCTTCTCCCGCTCTCCGGGGGGTCTTCTCCGGCTCTCCGGGGGTCTTCTCCGCTCTCCGGGGGTCTTCTCCGCTCTCCGGTGTCTTCTTCTTCTTCAGGACTCTTCTGTGACGTCTTCTTCTTCTCTTCTCCAGATGTTGACGCGACGCTTCCTTCCGCTGTTATGGCGGGAGCACGGCTCGCGGCTCGCAGCAAGTTATATAGGCCTGTCTTGTGACGTCGCAATCCCATCATGCTCCGGTAGGTACTACGTGCTACCTACCCACGTGGTACCTACTGGAGCATGATGGGACTGCGACGTCACAAGACAGGCCTTTATAACTCGCTGCGAAGATAGCGGCGATGCCTGAAGAAGAAGAAGACACCGGAGAGCGGAGAAGACCCCCGGAGAGCGGAGAAGACCCCAGGAGAGCCGGAGAAGACCCCCGGAGAGCGGGAGAAGACCCCGGAGAGTGGGAGAAGACTCCCCCCCGCCGCTGAAGATGTTGAAGGAAGCCCGCCGGGTGGTGGGCGCTTTTATCAAAGCCCCCCCCCCGGCGGTCGGCGGAAGAGAACCAGACGGCGGCGAAGAACAGCGGCACCCACCCCCCCGCAGAAGCCCGCCGGAGGGGGGCGCTTTTATAAAAGCGATCATACACACCCCCCCGGCGGCCAACTAATAAAATATTTCAATACCCTGTGTATACCCTGTAATATTTCAATGTACCCCATACTCATTCACTTAGGGTGGGGGGCCGGTATCTGGGGGCCCCCTTATTAAAGGGGGCTTCCAGATTCCGATAAGCCTCCCGCCCGCATACCCCGACAACCAACGGCCAGGGTTGTCGGGAAGGGGCCCTGTCCTCATCAACATGGGGACAGGGTGCTCTGGGGTGGGGGGCCACAGTGCGCCCCCTGCCCCAGAGCACCTGACCCCCCATGTTGAGGGCATGCTGCCCGGTACGGCTCAGGAGGGGGGGCGTTTGCTCGCCCCCACTCCCTTCCTGACCGGCCGGCGTGCTTTGGATACGGGTCTGGTATGGATTGTGGGACTTCCTTCTCAGGATTCATAGCAAACTCCGCCCACGTGTAGAATTGGCGGGAATCCGCGTCGGATCCCCGTCGCTTCTATGACGGCTTTGTCTCCATCGCGGCAAGCCAGCTCGGCGCTGGCTCCCGCGATGGGGCTCGCAAGTGCTCAATCTCGCCGAGAAAGGGAGCGAGATTGACACAATTTCCCAGTCACCTACTGTACTAATGTGGAGCTCCACCCAAAAGGGAAAGATCCGCTTGTCTGCCTCCTACCTACTTGATGTCTGTTTACCTGCACAGTCTCTCATTGTAGGGCCCCAGAGCATTACTTGCCCAGGGGCCCATGATGCTTTTAAGACGGCCCTGGCTTGAAGTGAGTGCACATGCTCAGCATAATATCTAGAGGTTGTCTTTGGGAAATAGATGCATTTCTGCAGAGATTAAAGGGGTGCAGGGTCAGCCTGCCAGCCTTTAGAAGGAAGCCTCTTCTAAAAAAGATGCACAAGAAAGCCCACAAACAGTTTGTTGAGGACAAGCAGACTAAGGACATGGATTATTGGAACCATGTCCTGTGGTCTGATGAGACAATATGTCCTCCTGTGGTGTGAGGAGTACAAAAACAAGTGTTTCTTGCCTACAGTCAAGCATGGTGGTGGGAGTACTATAGAGGAGCTGAAGGCTGAGCTGGATCCTACTTAAAATGTGTGCAAACACCTTGGTGGAAAAGTGTGAACCTAGATGTCTGATTAACCAAACACATTTGTGAATAGCATTTTTTTAACTCATTTATAAGGGTTCATGGAGATACTTATGCCGCATACACACGATCAGGATTTTGCCCGGCCAAAAGCACATCAGAATTCCGACGGAATTCCATTGGAGTAAAATAGAACATGTTCTATATTTAAACTCCGATGGAATTCATCGGAATTTCCGATGGAATTTGTCCGATGGGGCATACACACAGTTGGAATTTCCTATGGAAAAAAGTCTGTCTGACTTTTTCCATCTGAGATTCCGATTGTGTGTACGGGGCTTTAGATTATACCAGGCCTTTACCTCTATAGATGTATCTTCAAATCAAAAATTAGGTGACGAATCACACCAAAAAGAATACAGCACCACAATACAGTATTCGTCTTATATGCCTACCTTAATCTCGCATATTTTGAACAGCCTGAGATTTAAAAAAGTGTTGATACTCTCTGATGCCTTATTCGTGCTACTTCTTACATCACTTAACCCGCCCCTCAACCAGTCACATTATTCTAAGCCAGGCCATGACCAGTAAAACAAGAAAATATTCTGTGTAAAAAAGTTGATCCTAAAAAGAAAGGGCGTGGGGGAGTAAGGCTTTGTGCCTACAGGCTCCAGTGATGGAAATTCAGCCCAGAATATTTTCCTACCACACACAAGCCATAAAAGTGTAAGTAAGTAACATGTGGGGAGCTCAAACCTAGAAGCATTGACTACAAATGGATTGTGTCTGATACATTAGGATTAATTTACAAATATGCAAATATTCACTTGCAAATATGGAATTCCCCCCCGAGCCTAGTGAATATGGTGAAATTTTCATCCTTCCTAACTTTTTGAGATGGGAATGAGGGACACCTATCAGCAAAAGCATGCAGGCATAGGACACACCACTTTCTATGCCCCCTTAAAAGAAAATTGTACAAAAAAACAAGATTGGTTAAACCCAAAAGCAGAGGTGTATTTAGGTTTTGTGCTGCCCTAGGCCTGACTAAACTCGTGCACCCCCTAATTTAAATGTGACCCACCCCTTCCTATTAATGCCACACCCCGTTCTGTTTAAGACCCACCCTGACATTTTCGAGTGGGGACACTAGTTCTGAGGCCCGGGGGGGGGGGGGGATGGATTCCCTTAATTTACTTAGATTTCCTCTTACTTCCTGGTTGCCCATAGAGCAGGAAGTGAAGGGAAATCTTCGCAATAGGACAGGGATGGTAAAAAATAAACTGACAGGGGCTATAACCCTCCCTTATTCTACCCAAAATGAAAAAAAAAGTGTTGCCTATAGTTCTACTTTAAGTAGATGGTGCAGCAGAAACATATATCACAGTGAGGAAGGTTTGTGGTCCAGGATGATAAAACAAAAGTCAAAATTGGAAGCGCCCCCCCCCCCCCCCCCCCACAGTTGTGGAATGCCGGCCGCCTGAATACCAGAAGCAGCGCGGGCGCTTTTTGGGGGCGCTAGACAGTGTAGCACAAGCCGGCCGGGACTCTTTTCGTGCTGCCCCCCTGCAAAGTGCTACCCTAGGCCTGGGCCTTGTTGGCTTAGGCCAGGATACAGCTCTGCCCACAAGTGCTTTTTGTACCACTACTATTCCGTTATTAGCAATCATTAGATATTGTGGTTTCATTAGTTTTGTTTTTTAAGACTTTTCCCCTCTGCTTTCACTTAGTGATCTGGCCAGTAACACATCTCCTGTATTAGACCACCGCCACTCTAAATGAAAAAGCACAGGTGAACTTTTGGATGGCAGCATTGTTAATCTGGGGGAAGGAGTGTTCGGTGTACTAATATTATAAGCACCCGTGTCAGGGCTAAATGGTTTGTCTCAACTCCCTATTTGTTCTGCAGGACAGCTTGTTCTGTTGAAAAATAAGGGACTTACTGGCAGGATCACCAGGTGAAAATAAAAGAAAGCCTAAGAAAGAAAACCAATGCAGCTATTACCGTATATATTCAAATATAAGCCAAGTTGTTGAGCACATTTTTTTGTGCTGAAAATGCCCCTCTCGGATTATACTCGAGTCACCTTTTTGCACCTGATCTCCTGGACTTTGGGGACCCAGTATCAACCGGCCATAGATCCCCTGGACCCCACTCTTCCTCTACAAGTGTGCAAAGTTTGTTGTCCGGGGGACCTACGGCCGGGGGAGCACCGATTTTTTCAAACCCAGGCACCCCTTCCATAGAGTCCCATGTTAAACGGTAATTTCTCTGTTTTTTTTGTGGACCCAGTACTGGCCGGTCGTAGGCTCCCTGGACCCAGAACTTGGCACACAGGTAGCTCCATATCTCCTCTACAAGTGTGCAAAGTTTTTTGTCTGGGGGGCCTAAGGCTGGGGAGCACAGATTTTTCAAATCTGACTACCCTTCTATAGACTTCTATGTTAAATATCAATCAAGGCATGGGCATAGTAAGGCATGGGTACAGTGAGGCATGGACACAGTGAGGCATGGGCACAGTGAGGCATGGACACAGTGAGGCATGGACACAGTGAGGCATGGACACAGTGAGACATGGACACAGTGAGGCATGGGCACAGTGAGGCATGGACACAGTGAGGCATGGACACGGTGAGGCATGGACACAGTGAGGCATGGGCACAGTGAGGCATGGGCACAGTGAGGCATGGGCACAGTGAGGCATGGGCACAGTGAGGCATGGACACAGTGAGGCATGGACACAGTGAGGCATGGGTACAGTGAGGCATGGGCACAGTGAGGCATGGCTTATACAGTACTCGAATCAATAAGTTTTCCCATTTTTTTGTGGTAAAATTAGGTGCTTCGGCTTATATTTGGGTCAGCTTATACTTGCGTATATACAGTAAATCTAAAAACCGATTATCTGCAATATAATAAATGTTTGCTTTGGGTTTAATACAGCTTTAACAAACTTTAAAAACAAGTAAAATAAATTAAGTTGGCCCCTAAAAGATTACGGTTTAATTTTATTATGCAGATAATGCAGACATATGTATGTATCCTGGATGATTTGGATATGTAACAGCCTGTCCTATTACTATTCAGAAACCATGATTTTTAGATAAAAGGAAAGAATAATAAATAAAAAGTACCATATTTTCTGCATGCCACAACAAAATAACAATATCCTAGGAAAGAAAACAACTGGAGGTGTTTATTCTGAAAAGCAGAGCCAGAAACGACAACATCATTTTCAGTGCCTTTTTTTTATTTCACATTAGGTCGAGAAGGTAACTAAACGTGCCCAACAGCTTTCAGGAAAAACATGCAATATGATATTGTTCGGCATTTGTGAGGAAAGATGTGAATTTGCGCAAAAAATACCTAACATTACCTAGAACAATAATCGAGAGCAGAATTGCTGCAGTCTATTTGCACACCAAAGCAATAAAGTACAAAAACCTCAAAAACTTCTCAGACTGTTATCAGTGGCTGGCAGCTTTACCGAATGCATAGAGTACTAACTGTAATATTTAGAATTCCCCAAATAATGATAAAAAGATTAGGTGGCAATGGGTCACGGGATTTATACTTTGTTTTTCTTTAGAAGAGCACGTGGCTTCCAGCTGTATGTCAGTCTATGCTGTATTAACAAGCTCTTTAGATCTCAGCACAAGGAACAAAGAATTAAAGAATGTCAGATGTTTCCTCTGAAAAAAGAACAATTGCTTTGTGAAAATTTGTGAGCCATAGCAAACTTTTTTCTTGTGTTTTATTTTAACCAGTTAGCACACTTTGGAATCACAATTGCCAACAGCTCTGGAATGCCCATAATAGTGTGGGGTTGAGTGAGCTGAGGTCAGGGATGGTTTATATGATACTAATGGGGTTAATTCAGACTGTTTACTTTGCAAGGGGAATTGCACATTCCAAGGCAATTTTCCCCAGGGCTTCCTGTAGAGGTGAAGCTCTGCTGACTTCTATCATTGAATCATGTGTAAGTAAAAATAATGTTTATTTTTAATTTCCTTTCATGTGTAAGGGGGTGTTAGATGGTGGAAGTGAGGTTATTGTTCAAGCTTGCTCAAAGTTTATGGTGTGAGGAGTAGTTGCCTGTCCCTGTCTTACTGCTAGATGGTGCAAGATAGAGGGGAGTGTTTGGGTACAAAGTCAAGAGGGAGAGCAGGAATTACTGGTGTGGTCCTCGTGGGACATTGAATGGCCAGGAAAGCAGCAATGTATGACTTTTCCTGGCTGGGGAACACTGTGGCATCATGTCCACCTAACCACCTACTGTGACTCATGGGATCTTTGTGTGCCACTCAGGCTCAGTTGATTTGGGGTGTATGTGTAGATTATTCTGCATCCACTGCTAAAAATGCCAGCGAGGGATGGAGCTTGTCCTAGCTCCTGCTGTAGCTCAAAGGGAATAGAGGAGGTGATCCCTAATGCCACACATCCATGTTGTCCTATAGTTGTATCAGAGTGGCAGCCTCAGCCTGGACTCCTGCCAGGCCACTCCCCCAACATGTTTTTCTCCGCCCCGGAATTTATTATAATTAAGCATTGGGGGGCAAAATGCGTTGGGGGGGGGGGCCTGGTAGTCCAGGCTGAGGTAGGCACTCTGATACAACTATAGGACGACACGGATGTGTGGCATTAGGGATTGCCTCCTCTCTTCCCTTTGATCCTGTCCACCAAGTTGGGCACAGCCAAGGACACAGGAAGGAAAGAAACCTGTTTATGGGCAAAGCTGACAACTGCATTTGGAGAGTGTGGCTTTAAGTAATTGTTATTGCAAGCAAGTAAACTGTTAAACATAAACCTGGAATCAACATGTGGCATGGCCTTGGAAACAGCATGATGTGGTGCACTGAGTGTGTCAGGTTGTCACAGTAAGGACTAATTTTTGATCACCTCCTTAGGGAGCAAGGCCCATGCTAGCAAGAGTTTAGGCCAGGGATCCTCAAACTACGGCCCTCCAGCTGTTGCGGAACTACACTTCCCATGAGGCATTGTAAAACTCTGACATTCACAGACATGACTAGGCATGATGGGAATTGTAGTTCCTGAACACCTGGAGGGCCATAGTTTGAAGACCCATGGTTTAGGCCAAAGGCCTGCTGGCGGTACCCATAGTTGGAATGCAAGAGCAACATTTCTTGGCCATGCCTATACACATGAACGGGTATTCTTTGCAAAGTCAAATTTCACCAAATTCACTCTCTAGGGGAAAGTCCAGGAGGGTTCCTTTGCACAGCCTATATTCCTTTTAGTAAATCAACCCTATAAATGATAAGAATGGGAGTGACTTCACTAGAAAACAGGCTACATTATGCCTGAGGTTGGGACAGATGAAAATGTAATTCTTACAGTCAATATATCAGACAGGAATGGTGTTGTATCATGGTTATATGATCGTTAACATTTTTGGGGTTGTATTTGAGATGTGCAAAGAGATCTCACAAACAATTGTAGCTAAAACATTTAATTAAGTAATGAAAGATACAGATAACAAATGTAACAGTATTAGAAAATATAACTTGAATACTTAAAGCGGAGTTCCAGCCTGTATAAAAAAAAAAAAAAAAAGTCAGCAGCTACAAATACTGTAGCTCCTTACTTTTAATATAAGGACACTTACCTGTCCAAGCTTTCCACAAAGTCAGCACTCCAAGTCGGTCCATCAATCAGCATGGGGTGCAGGCGCCAGATTAGCTAGTAAGAGGAAACCGGCAGTGAAGCCTTCTGAATGGTCCTATATTGTGCTAGGACACACACACAGGTCCTAGAAGGCAGCGGAGGTAAAGGAGAAGGGCCCGATGCAATCGCAAAAATGACGTACCTCATGGCTGAAAATGAACACAAAAGGTACCAAAAAGACAAAAAAAAAAAAGACGAAGGGGTGTGGGGTGTCTTATTGTTTAAGATCTTGTTGCATTTTAGCCTGGAACTCCGCTTTAACGAAAAATGTCTTTGAGCCATGGAGTCCTGACTGCTTGCGTGGTGTGGCACAGATGATCAGACACATTCATAATACTGCTCTAAAGAGTCCAAGTTTGTAGATGTGTTATATACAGGACTTGTATTTAAGGAAATGGCCCACATCCGTTTCAAGCAACATGACCTTTTAAGAACTTGGTCAGTTTGTGATGGCAATCCTTTGGTATAAAGTCTGCTAAGGTGACCAGGATAGTAAAGGCTTTCTTAGATATTGTGAGAGAACTTTATTAAGGAGATATGACATTTCCCCATCAAATGGTCACCATTTTCTTTCACTCAGGCCTTGTACACACGACCGTTTTCCTCGATAGAATCCATCAAGAAACTTAGTGGCAGAGCTTTTTTGCCAAGGAAAACGGTTGTGTGTATGCTTTTCATCGAGAAAACTGTCGAGGAACTTGACGAGAAAAAAAGAGAACAAGTTCTCTTTTTCCTCGACGGGAGTCTCAATTTCCTCGTCGTGTTCCTCGTCGGGCTGGTTTTCAACGAGAAACGCGTTTGTGTGTATAGAAAC
Source organism: Rana kukunoris (assembly GCA_029574335.1). NCBI lineage: Eukaryota > Metazoa > Chordata > Amphibia > Anura > Ranidae > Rana > Rana kukunoris. The sequence goes on from CM056052.1 coordinate 445,562,930, forward strand.
CCACGCATGCTCAGAATAAAGTATGAGACGGGAGCGCACCTTTGGTAAAAGTAGCGTTTGTAATGGAGATAGCACATTTGTCACGCTGTAACAGACTGAAAAGTGCAAATCGTCTCTCACCAAACTTTTACTTAACATGCAGTAACATGAGTTTACCAAAAGCAGCCCCAAGGGTTGTGTCAGTGAAATCGAACTTCCCCTGCCATCGTATGTGTTGAACGTCACCGCGTTTGAGAACGAGGAGATTTGGTCTTGACTGTTTGTACGCAAAGACAGCTTGTCAAGATTCTCCACAAGCCTAACAAGGAACTCGTCGAGGAAAACAATGTGTCTTTTACGATGAGTTCCTCGGTCATGTGTACAAGGCCTTAGTATTAAAGTGCACCCAAGTAAACTGTCAGAATGATTTAAAGCAGAATTCCAGTGAAAAATAAAAAGATAAAATGAATAGCATGTACTCAGTTTGGCAACAATTTTTTTCCAGCTGTATCTGGGTGCCCTTGCAGATAAATATGACATCATCAATAAAATATAACAACAGGATGAGGTCTGCACCAAGCCTACCATTGGTCAAGTTCCATGTAAATAACTTCACCAGGTTCCAACTTCTATTGTACCTCACTGTTTTTTTTATAACTATGTAGCGCCCCTGTACTTCTATGTACGGATGCAGTTCAAATTTAGAGGGGGATGAGAGAGTTACACAGCTCTCATCCATGCAATTTATGTTAGTTTAGTGCTGTGCTATTGTTGCATCCTGTGTTCCAAAGATACGTTTCCATCTTGGAACATCAGGTGGCAGCAGTGGAGACCAGCGAGAGCGCCTTCCCGCCAGCAGCCAATCAGAGGAGGTTTTCCCTCGTGGGGCATTCTGGGGAGGGTACTTCTTGGGAGTTCGATTTTGGATCCGGGTGCGGCACCCACCTTTGGGGTGCGCGCACATCATGGGCCCCGGCGTTATGGCCTACCAGGCTGGGGCGCAGTGCTTTGTGGAGTTCCTGACTCTGGGCCCTCATGGCCTGGAGCAACTAAAGCTGCAGAGAGGCCCCAGCAAGTTGTGCTGTTCGGTGGGGAGTCAGTCTGAGGAGAGCTCGGAGGCAGGTGATCCAATAAGGCCCAGACGAACCATTGGGGATCAAGGTGACCGGACACTGGGAGTTTGTTATATGGCAACCTGTCAGTCGGTGACCTAATAGTCGAGAACTATCTGAAGATACTTCAGACAAATTTTTCACTGAGAAGGAATTGCTCCGTCAAGTCGCGTTTCAGAGGAAGGGCCTGTGGCAGAGGTACCACTCCTATTTCTATTGAGCCAAGCCTGTGGCAGAGGATTGTTTTCCTTCTCAGGGGTCCGAGCGACACGCCGGCTGCCAGTTTTGTGAGAGAGACTGTCCGGGTGCGCTATACCCACTCTGGCTGGAGTGGCGACGAGTCAAAAGGTACTGTTTGAAGCAGGACTGCTTCTATAAAGAATTAAGGCCTGTGTCTGCAACTTCCTTCTTCTTTCACCATTTTCCTCAATCCACCTGAAGTTGACTGTTGGCCATGTTGGGCCAAGAATAAAAGCACAGAAAACGACATCATCTACTTTCATCATACCCCTAGACATGCTACAAATGGTAACACGCCGATCCCAAAACAAACCAGTGGCTCCTTGGGGGGTAGCGCTACAACTATAATGGGCATATTTACTTACTAGTATTGAGCCAAGGGAGGGGAGGCCCAATTAATTTTTGAAAAGAAAGCAATAAGTAAGTAAGAATTTACATGTACAGAATGCGCCAGATACAGTAAACCCTTGGTTTGAGAGTAACTTGGTTTGAGAGCGTTTTGCAAGACAAGAAAAATGTTTTAATACATTTTGCCTTGATATACAAGCTATGTCTTGATATAAGAGTAGCGTCATGTCACAACAGAGTATAAAAAAGAAGAGAGGAGCCTCTAAGTGTAGCAATATGGTTACATTTAATGAAGGTACAACATTTAGCAACTTATTGCTACACTTAGAGGTGCCTCTCTTCTCTTTTATACCCTGTAAAAAATGTTTGATGTACAAGTGCTTTGGATTACAAGCCTGTTTCTGTATTGGCTCTCCCGAAGACACTTTTGATTGCCAGCGTTTAACTTATTCTGTCTGTTTACTAGTGATATTTAGTACCGATTTTTTTTAATATCTAACACCACCTATAGATTTAGCAAACACATTAATCGCATCTTATACTCGCCTTAAATATCTGTGAATCAGCAGGCTGACACTATCCACACTCTAAATTTTCACTACCCAGCCAGCAGCCTTAGTTTCCCCGTGGTCTGCTATGAAATAAAACTCAAGCCATTTCCTGTCACCACTTCTCTGTCACCCCAAGTGCCCCCAGATCTACCAACAACAATGTAGTGCAATGGCCTGCTTAATTGGCCTGCTTAATTGCATACATATGGTAGGTCCTCAGACTGCATAGTTTTGGAAAATCAAAAGTTCATAGTTCAAAAATTGCACAGGCAGATTATGTCTTGGTGTATGGTAACCATAATCTCTTTCATGTGATAGGGTAAGTTTGCCTCACACTTTCACATATACAGAATTTTGGCTCTGTTTTAACTATGGTGTGTTGGTCAATATTATACTTTCAATGGCTCAAAATAGAACAGTTAGTCTCTTTTTCTTTATTGTTTTAAAAATATTTTACAAAAATTATTGGGGAAAAACAGTTTCTGAAAATGACCCTTTAAATCATATTGTATATGTGGGAATTCTGCAACAATTAAAATATTTATTTTTAAAATTATGTTAAGATGTCCAGATCTAAAAAACAAACAAATATACTTCTCTCTCTTTAAGGCCCCTTTTACGCGATCGAACCATTCAGGTCCGCCTGTCAGTTTTGTCGGCAGACTTGAACGGCCGCTCCATGCAAGCCTATGGAGCGTCGGATGTCAGCTGTGACATATCCGCTGACATCCGACCATATCCGATCCGCAAAAATCAGACGTATGGCGATACGTCGCTATCCGTCCATGGTGGATCGGATCGGGTAAGATCTGATGAAAACGGACATGCTGTCCGCCTCGTCTGAATGAGGGCTAACTTTGAAATAGCATTACAATCTTTTTAATGTGGTCCAAATTCAGATATTGTTTCATTTCATTTGAAACTTTGAAATATGTAGAATGGCTCTTTCAAGGGGCACCCATTCTAGCTTATGGTGTGCGTTGAACCTTCATTGGTTTAGGTGCCGACCTCCCTATAATTCCCACAAAGCTGGTTCTGGGGATGAATCTGTCAAGTCTAAAAAAATTGCAATATTTTTACAGAAACAATTCACTACATGCCCATGCTTTGTGAGGCTGGCTCGTTCAAGATTCGATCACAGAGGGCAATGCTACAGAGGTAGTAATTGCTACTTATTTTACACCGCTGAGGCAAGCCAAGAACATCCTTGTTATATTTATATAGTGAAATGAGCTGTCATAGATCAGCAGGGAGGAAATAATAAGACATATTTTTGTTCCAGGTCTAAAACTGAAAGGCGCATATTAAAGCTCTATTAGAATTAAGTGCCGAGGAGAGAGTTGTGGGATCCTCAGAGTGGCAATTAATAGAAAGGTAAACAAGCAGAGAGGAAATGACCCGTTATAGCATCTCCTAATGTCTGACTGGCTGCCAGATGTATAGCACACAGCACAGAGAGGTAGTATTAAGTTATTTCAACAGGTATATTCTATTAATCTAAAGGAATAGGGTGATGTATTTTTTACCCTTAGCAACCAACAACATGTAATGTTTAATTTTTATATCTTGAGATTGATAAGATTTGAATGCATGGCCCAATTGCATTCAGGCACCAAGTTTGGGCAATGGGTCCTTGATGGTTTTGCTTAGCCAAATGTTTCTGTTCACGTCAATGTTAGGGATGAGCTTCGTGTTCGAATCAAACGTATCGTATGTTCGATCGTTCGTCGAAATACGAACAAAACGGGTCGGTCACTCCAAATTCGAGTGACACGGCACGGCCCATAATTCACTGCGGCATCGCTGGCTGATAATTGGCCAAGCATGCACTATGACCCGCATGCTTGGCCAATCACAGCGTGCAAAAAACGGAGAGCCATAATTGGCCGAAGCCATGGTGGCTTTGGCCAATTATGGCTCAGGTTGTTTAGTACACGCCCCACACTATAAAAGGCCGCCTGCAGGTCGGCCTTGTGTAGTGTGTTGCGGCGGTGGTTAGATAGAACAGAGAGAGACTGAGAGAGTGTCTTTTTTTTGCAGGTAGATAGAGCAGGCAGGCAGGCTAGTCAGTTAATGTTACAGTGTGTAGAGGATATATATATACATCCCAGGAGTTGTACATATATTTATACACTGTATAGTTTAGCTAGATCAGTTCTTCCTAATTTATTGGCAGGCAGGTGATTGACGTTTTCACAGGCATACTTTAGACACCCAGCAGGTACAATATTTAAAGGAATTTATAATTTTTGTAATTTAAGCATCGTTAAAATCACTGCTCCTGATGATTCAGGAGCAGTGATTTTAATGATGCGTAAATAAAAATAAATAAAAAAATAAAATTCCTTTAAATATTGTACCTGCTGGGTGTCTATAGTTTGCCTGTGAAAACGTCTTTGAGGACCCGGGTCTTGCCAGAGGGAACATGTATCAATTGAAAAAAAGTTTTAAAAACTGTAGTTTTTTCAGGAGTCCTTTAAAAAACGACAGTTTTTAAACCTTTTTTTTCCATTGATACATGTTCCCTGGGGCAAGACCCGGGTTCTCAAAGACGTTTTACGACAATAACTTGCATATTAGGCTTTAAAATGAGCACTTTTGAATTCGAACGTTCAAGTCCCATAGACGTCAATGGGGTTCTAAATGTTTGCGCGAACGTTTGGTCCGTTCAAAGGTTCTGGTGCAAACCAAATGGGGGGGGGTGTTCGGCTCATCCCTAGTCAATGTATGAGGGAAAACAGTAAGGAACACTGGCACACCTTGTAAGCTCTGCCTATGTTGGAATGTGGTGACCAAGGCAGGTTTTCGACACTGGCTAATAGCTGTGGGTCTCTTGGGGCACTCTACAAGGTATGTGATTATTATACATGGGTAGTTGCAGTTGGTTACATGAGAAATATATAGCATATTTCTAAAGCTAAGAGAGCATAGCTAATATTTTTATATGTACCCAAAGTACTGTATATTGTAGTTCAAATTGCTTCCATGGTGCTTAGGACTATGAAGCATGTGCAATCAATCAACTTTTTTGCATAATCAGTAAAGACCTCCAACTCATATACACCACAAAACTCTGTAAAAGTCTCAAATGTAACAGTACAAACACACCAGAATGCTGGCATAGTGCGTGAGATCGGTTTTAATAAGTACAGAATGAATAATATGTACTCAGAAGCATAAAACCATCATTGCCTGTCATCAAGTGTCTACTGGTCCTAAACCGTTCAAGAGAAGCCAGATTTCTCCATAAACTGGGCAATGATTAAGCAGAGAATTTATGATCTGTATTATTTCAAATAAAATGCTTTAGGTTAACATGTTTCAAGGGTCTGATTGTCTTTATTAGAGCCCCTTGTGAAGCCCAGCTCACAATCCTATGGCAAACTTGGGGCCTCTTAAGAAGGTCACAAACTGTCCCTTACCTATATAGCAAATACTTCTGGGTGACTGCATCAAACTATGCATGCAGCCTCTTAGCAGAGGTTTTCTTAGCACAGGTTTCCTTAAAAGTGGTTGTAAACCCTTACAGACCATACGGTCCTACATGTAAGCCTAGATTAAGTCTTACCTGTAGGTGCAACAAATACCTCCTTAACCTCCACGGTTAAGGAGATATTTGCAGAAAAGACGTACTGAGCGTGCCATTAATGAATGGGACCGTGCCATCCCTGACGACTCCCACGCGCATGTGTGGGAGTGGCGTCATTGCTGCTTCGGCCAGTCACAGCGCGGAGGAGAGGAACGAGGATCGCTGCGGGGGCTTCAATTTCAGTTAAGTAATTCATAATGAGCTAGTATGCTATGCATACTAGCTCATTACGCATTTATTTTGCATTTTTTTTTAGGAAAACTTTCAGAGGGTTTACTTCCTCTTTAAGAGGCCAGCAACACATCCACTTTGTGTGCGTCCACTCAATGCTTAGAGTGATACTAAGTTCATCTGTACATGCTGGGACATATAGGTAGTGAATAATAACAATAACATTATTGTCCACCTAATCATGTGATCATTTTCAAGTTCCTATTCAACTCATGGGCGGAGCTCATTCCCTGCTTGTGGCGCATCCTGCAAATTTATCCAAATATTATACCATTCTTAAAAAAAAAACAAAAAAAAAACATTACATGTAATTCTTGCTTAGTTTAAATATTGTTCATACAATAAACATTTTATTATCTTCTCAGCCTTCCATCATGACACGTAAATGGTGGGAGAGGGCGCTAGTTAGCAAATACGCCCTAATGAAATATTAGGGTTTTGTAGTCAAGATAAGTGAATAAATACAAATGAAAGTTAACAGCGCAATAGTATATATGCATAAAAAATGTGATTAAACTCCCCAATTACGGGCAGAAATGTGCAATAGTGAAAAAGTCAATATTCTAATAAGTATTGAATAAAGTCCATCTATGGGCCAGATTCAGGTAGAGTTAGGCTGGAGTATCAGTGATACTCCAGCCTAACTGTCACTTTAAGCCGGCGTTTTTGTTTTCTGTAACCAGAAAACAAGAAACGCCGGGTTGGAGTTCCGATGCGAGCGGCGTAATTGAATTTCGCCATCGCAACTGCAATTTTAAAAATGGCGCTGGGGGCGTTCCCGCTGATTAACGCCGAAAATATGTTAATCAGCGGGAATCGGCAATTCACGATCGTATTCGGGCGCGACGCAGTGACTTTCTGACGTTTCCGTAAGCGATACGCGGCGTAAAGATAAAGCAGCCCCCTAGTGGAGTATCCTATGTTAAGTATAGCCGTCGTCATCGCGTCGAAAAAAAAAAATTGGCGTCGCTTGCGTAAAACGTCCATGAATGGGGATTTGACGTCATTGACGTTCACTGACAGAATTTGGAGCATGCGCACTGGGATGCATTGACAGTCGACGCATGCGCAGTACGTTCGCCGCGGGATCGCGCCTAGTTTAAATACACGCCCCGTACCCGCCAAATTTGAATAACGCCGGCTCATTTTCGATACGCTGCCGCAACTTTAGGAGCAAGTGCTTCATGAATAACAGCACTTGCTCCTAAAATTTTGGCAGAGTAACGTAAATGAGAAACGTTACTCCAGATTAAAGATGCTCCCATCTACCTGAATCTGGCCCTATAAGTCCATATTAGGAAATAGGTTCAATATTATTTTGAACTAGCACTTGGAACAACAGAAGTGATTCCAGAAAGAGTTGTTATTGGATTCATGCAATTGATCCTCAGGTGTGTTGATAGCTTTCACCACTTAATTACAGCTTCACCCGAAGTGCTCTGAACACCAAATGCGCTTACCACAATGATGGGACCTCTTTAGAAAAGTAGGTCATAAAGGCTGGGCAGGATAAGTGCCTGCTCACTGTGCGGCAAAGACTGGAACCATAACTGGAATGTTATACCAATATAAACTCAAGGAAAGCAGAAAGAGGCGAATCCCATAGTGTATTACCATTTATTAAAAATGCAAATTAAAAAAATACAGCCGAGTGGCCTCTTACTTAGAAAGTGCATGCCCGGCACTGGGACTGCTTGTGTATCGCTCTGATGTGGAGACCCGCTCTGCAGCATGATAGATGCACGATAGATGCGAACAGTAGCCTGGGCTAGATGGTACTAAGTGGGGCGCTGTATTAATCTATATGTGGGATAGCCAGATCTCGCCGCCAACATATGTTTCGTGTGGTTTTACGTCATCAGGGGGGTCATCCCAGTTCACCACTGTACCTTGAGGAGCAGCTTATCACCATTCAATTTATATTTCATATATATTTTGTTTTCACTTTTTTTCAATTGTGAACCTACAATTGGCGCGGAAAACACCCTACCTATCACGTTCCACCATGACACTCCTGCAGTGTTTTGGGGCACCTCCAGAACTGTGATTGACAGCAGGTTCTTCTTGTCAGATGCCCCATATGCCACTCCTGCAGTCTTATGGGATGGCTCCAAAATCGTTATTGACATTGGCTTTGCATTCTTGTCAGCCACCCCACGTGATGCTCGTGAAGTCTTGTAGGGCAGCCTCAGAACTCTGATTGACAGGCTTCTCCTTCTTGTCAGTTGCCCTTACATGACACCCATGCAGTCTCGTGGGATGTCTCTAGAACTCTGATTGTCAGCGGCTTCTTCTTCTTGTCAGCCACCCCACATTTTTGAATGTGCACTTCAACCTATTTTTAGAAGTGTACATTCAGGAGTGCCATGTGGTGTGACCAACAATAAGGCAAAGCACTTGTCAATGTTCTGGAGCCACCCCACAAGACTGCGGGAGTGTCAAGTGAGGGGTCAGATAAGGAGACGCCACTGACAATCTAGACTCACCTCACAAAACTGAAGGTGTGTCACATGAGGCGGCTGAGAAGATAATAAAGAATTTTAGTTTTCTTATGAATAGTTAAACTAAGCACAAATTATATGTATAGTTTTTTATTTATTTATTTGTTAAGAATGCTATATATAGGCCATGTGACTGGATGAGCAGAGCTTGGCTGTCAATTAGAATCTTGTCACTTTCCCACTTAATGAGCAGGAATGTCACGTGGAGCAACTGGGGGAAGAGAAAGCATGAGGCTTTCTAACACTCAGTGCCGTGCAGAGGTTTGGTGATGCCTGAGGCCAACTCCTTGATTGTATGCATCTAAGGGCCAGTTTACACCTCAACATGTGCATTCCTTGCAATTCCAGCGCATTTCTGAATGCAGTGGACTGAAGTAGGAATAGCCTATGTAAAAGTAGGTTAAAGAAGAGGGAGTTGCAGGAGCCAAGGCGAGAGATTACCAGGGAGTGACTTAGAAGTTTTGTGGTGCCATTGGTTAAAAAGGTGTCATGGATATGTAGTATGTCTGGCAGCTTAACTGCTCTCCATGTGTTCATTAGAGGCCAGACTTCCTTATATGGCTGCCTTTTATCACCTCTCCTCCCTGTATGGCTCCACCCCAGGCCATCCCAGGAACTAGATATTAACTAGTGCACTGCAGGTATGCTTTGCTGTTCAACGTTGTTTGTTCGCTTTATGTTCCTGATTGCCGTGTGCTATGTTAATCTCTCTGTGTACCGATTTTAGCTTGTCCCCGACTACTCCTGTTTGCCTGTAACCCTGACCCTTGGCCTGTCCCTTGGTTATTCTCCTCTGCCTGTTGCCCCGACCTCGGCTTACCATCTACCATCTACTATCGCTTGTGTCCTGTGTGCTGCTTCCCCTCTCTCCCTACCGAGCGTGACCTAGGGGACTCCAGGGGCCGTGACCTGGATCCAGATGCAGCGAAGGCCATACTCACCACTAGAGGCTCTGGTGAACACCAAGCTGGGTCTTAGACTCTGCGCCCTGGGGAATCTTGGGCTCAAGCTGCCTGTAGGATCCCTGTTTGTGCCCCAGCGAATCTCTCCTCCATGTAGTGCACCCCTGACCTCAACAGGGTGCACTTGTCAACTGGCCACAGGTGACCTGACAGAAGGGGTGTATTTTAAAGATATTGAGGGGGTTGAGGAGGTTATGCCTAGCACTCTGGCATGTAAAGATGAACTTATAGTTGTACCATCAACCTCGACAGAGAAGACGGGAGGGGGAACGTGGGGGAAGAAATTTTATGAGCTCAGTTTGGATAGATTGAGTATGGTAAAGTTGTGTGACATACATATTGATATGTCTGTTAGTAAATTAGTAATGCGTGAGGAGACTGATGAGGTGAGCTGAGGGGTAGAAAGATAGATTTGGGTGTAATCAGCATAGAAATGGTATTGGAAGCCATAGGAGTTCATGCAGTTTCATTTCTAACCTGTGTGATTTTTATGATTTCCAGACAGAGACTTTACCAGGTTTGTAAATTTTGCCCTCGCTCATTTTGAAAATGACAGTCCTGTTCTCCATATGTTGATATCAGTCAGACTTGATACAGTTCATGGCTGCAGTTTCATTTCTCGCTCACATTGCCCAATGCCTGTGGTTTCCAGTCAGAAACTTTACCAGGTTTGCAAGTTCTGCCCTTACTAATTGTTGAAATGATGGTCCTGCTCTGTTCAAAATCTACATATATTGATGTCAGTGTGCCAGACGGTAGGTCACCTGGTGGCCCGCCACTGGAGACAAATCACCAGGGAGTGGCTTTGGCAGAACGGCTAACAGACTTCCTGGCAGCAGTCTGTCTGTTTGTCCTTGGATGTCCTAGCAAAGTCCAAAAAAAATTAATGGGAGTTGTAAAAAACAAATAAAAAATTGGACCTATCAAATGCACTCTACTGGCTCTCTTCAAGTCACATAATTATTTTTTCTGCATTAAGGTGACACTAAATTCTGGTTTAAAAAAAATCTGGTTAAAAAAAGTGTGTATTCTTAAAGCAACATTAACGTCTTTTTTTTTTTAAATAACAAACATGTTATACTTACTTGCTCTGTGCAGTGATTTTGCACAGAGCAATTCCGATCCTCCTCTTCTTGGAGCTCCAGGCCTCTACCTCCTGCTCTGGGGGGCACCCAAGGAGGCGTGCTCCTGAGCCACAGTTCTGTGTAACCATTTACACATGGAGCCATGGCTCAGCTCTGCTCCCCCCCAGTCTTCTGATTGGCTCACTGACTGTGATTGATAGCAGTGGGAGCCAATAACTCTCGCTGCTGCCAAAACCCAATCAGAAGGCTCTCATGGACATCGCTGGATCGAGAGGGGGTTCAGGTAATGCATGAAGGTAAAACACTTTGTGCCTTAACAACCACTTTAACTCAAAAAATACCTTCAAAATAGTTTTTTTGCTGCTGTGTTCCCACTTCCTGTTAGAGCTTGGCTATGTTGATTCTCCGTGGTCCAACTTTAAGTAGGAACATAGCCACCCCCTTTTGCTTGCTTCTGTGGTGGACTATAGACTATGGACTGTGTACTATGGGGCCTCAGTGTGCATAAAGCAGTGCACATGGATGCAACTAATGTACACTGTTCCAAACAAACATAAGTGAATGGGAGCAGGACAGGTTCAGAAAAGCCTGCAAGATGTTACAAGTAGGTGGTTAAACACAGTAAAAAACTTTTATAAAAAAAAAAAAAAACAGATTACAGACCCATTAAGTAGTTAGAATATCATTTAGTGTCTCTTTAACCAGTTCCCGAACTGGCTCATATCTATTTACGGGGGCAGATTTGCTCCCGTGCGCAAAACTCTGTACCCGTACGGGGTTTCCCTTAAGAGCCACCAGAGGGCGCTCACGTGCCCGCTGCACGGCAGGAGACCCGATGCACGTGGCTGGTGGTCTTGGTCGTGATCGCCGCCGGCCATGCACGACTGAATGCAAGAGCGCCAGCACGGGGATTTGTGTGTGTAAATCCATATGCTCTCAGATGAGAGGAGACATGTTGTTTGTTCCTAGTAAATAGGAACAGTGTTATGTCTCCTCTCCTACTCCAATCCCAGTCCAATCCTCATACAGTTAGAACACACTGAGGGAATACACATTTAACCCTTTGATCGCCCCTAGTGTTAACCCCTTCTCTACCAGTGACATTTACACAGTTATCAGTGCATTTTTATAGAACTGATCGCTGTGTAAATATCAATGCTCCCAAAAATGTGTCAAACGTGTCCGATTTGTCTGTCGCAATGTTGCAATACTGCAAAAAATCTTAGATCACCACCACTACTAGTAAAAAAAAATGCCATACATTTTTCCCATACTTTGTAGATGCTATAACTTTTGCGCAAACCAATCAATCTAAGCTTATTAATATATATATTATTTTTTTACCAAAAATATGTAGAAGAATATATATTGGCCTAAGCTGATGAAGAAATTTGTTTTTTAAAAACATTTTGGGGGATATTTATTATAGCAAAAAGTCATTTTTTTTTTTTTAATTGTCGCTCTTTTTTTGTTTATAGTGCCTTTCATAAAGCATCACCAATACCAATGACCTGACAAAGGGGTCGGATCTAAAAATACTCTTTGGCCCACATTCAGTGCTATTACACAAATGTGAGATTTTCTTCATTATTTTATGATTTTCATATGAGGTTCCACACTCCTCTTCATTTCTGTTGTTTCAGTTCAGTAATAAACACAACAGGTTAAGCCCAGAATAAATACAAAAATCACTGAAATGTAATCACACAAGCAGTGGACAGTGACAGCACAAGTCTGATTTACTTTCTGTCAGTGAAATTAAAGCTTAAAAGATTAGGCCTCATGCAAGATAGCCTTATGGAAGCACTAAACAGAGAAAAAATAAATCTTAATCTCTCCAATAAACAATGCTAGCGGGATATTAAATTCATTTTTCATGAAATTCCTATGGAGTTTATAGAATGATACATTCAAATTATTTGTTGCTGTGTTTGTCAGGATATTAAGGAAACATTTTACAAGTATATAGTTAAATAGATAACCAATATGAAATAAAACAATTTCAAATGTGATTAACTTTTTTTTCACAGGTGATATTCATATGTAAAAAAAACAAAAAAAAAAAAAACCAGACAGGCGCTAAAGTGAAAATATAATTATTTGACTAGTAATAATAATTTATAAGTCTAATTATTACTAGTGTCATACAACATTGGAATTCTTCTATAGCTTGTAGGCAGAACATTTTGACCGGAAATGTACGATTGCGACGTTAGTGAACATTAGACATGTGAACACTTACATTCAACGGAAAAGTATGATTGCCCAGCCAGAGCCCTGACTTAAACCCAATTGAGCATCTCTGGAGAGACAATGGCTGTCCACCAATGTTTACCATCCAACCTGACAGGACTGGAGAGGATCTGCAAGGAATAATGGCAGAGGATGCCCAAATCCACGTGTGAAAAACTTGTTGCATGTTTCCCAAAAAAGACTCATGGCTGTATTAGATCAAAAGGGTGCTTCTACTAAATACTGAGCAAAGGGTCTGAATACTTAGGACCATGTGATATTTCAGGTTTATTTTTTTTATTTTTTTTAATAAATGTGCAAAAATGTTAACAATTCTGTTTTTCTGTCAATATGGGGTGTTGTGTGTACATTAATGAGAAAAAACATGAACTTAAATGATTTTAGCAAATGGCTGCAATATAACAAAGAGTGAAATATTTAAAGGGGTCTGAATACTTTCCGTACCCACTGTGTATATATATATATATATATCCACTTCCCGCCCGGCCAATAGCCGATTTACGGCCGGGAAGTGGTTATGAAATCGTGACTAGACGTTCTCAAACGTCTAGCACGATTTCATGCCGCGCGCGCCCGTGCGGGCGCGCAGCGCGGCGATCGGTGATGCGGGGTGTCAGTCTGACACCCTGCACCTCCGATCTCGGTAACGAGTCTCCGGCGGAGCCTCGTTACCACGTGATCAGCCGTGTCCAATCACGGCTGATCACGATGTAAACAGGAAGAGCCGCCGACGGCTCTTCCTCACTCGCGTCTGACAGACGCGAGGACAGGAGAGCCGATCAGCGGCTCTCCTGACAGGGGGGGTTCGCGCTGATTGTTTATCAGCGCAGCCCCCCCTCGGATCGCCACACGGACCACCAGGGAGTGCCCACACTAGACCACCAGGGAACTTAAAAAAAGGAAAAAAAAAATGAAAAAAAAAAAAAAAAAGACAAATAAAAAAAAGTCAGCAAGAAAAAAAAAAAGGGGCAGTAAAAAAAAAATGATGCCAATCAGGGCCCACACATGGGCACTGATTGGCAACATTGATCCATCAGTGCCACCCCTCAGTGATCATCAGTGCCACCCCAGTGTCTGTCAGTGCCACCCCACAGTGCCAATCCATGCCCAGTGCCCACCTATCAGTGCCCACCTGTGCCACCTATCAGTGCCCACCTGTGCCACCTATCAGTGCCCACCTGTGCCACCTATGAGTGCCCACCTGTGCCGCCTATGAGTGCCCACCTGTGCCGCCTATGAGTGCCCAGTGCTGCCTATGAGTGCCCATCAGTGCCGCCCATGAGTGCCCATCAGTGCCGCCCATGAGTGCCCATCAGTGCCGCCCATGAGTGCCCATCAGTGCCCCATACCAGCGCCGCCTATCAGTGCCCATCAGAGCTACCTCATCGGTGCCCATCAGAACTACCTCATCGGTGCCCATCAGTGCCACCTCATCGGTGCCCATCAGTGCCACCATATCAGTGCCCGTAATTGAAAGAGAAAACATACTCATTTCCAAAAAAATTAACAGAAAAAAATAAAAACTTTATTTTTTTCAAAATCTTTGCTCTATTTTTAGTTGTTGCGCAAAAAAAAAAAATCGCAGAGGTGATCAAATACCACCAAAAGAAAGCTCTATTTGTGGGGAAAAAAGGACGCCAATTTTGTTTGGGTGCAGTGTAGCATGACCGCGCAATTGTCATTCAAATTGCGACAGTGCTGAAAGCTGAAAATTGGCTTGGACGGGAAGGTGCGTAAGTGCCTGGTATGGAAGTGGATATATATATATATATATATATATATATACATATATACTTTAGATCTTTTCTTTTACATGTATAAGCCCTAAAGAAGGGGGTATTCTGTTACTTCTGAAATAAGCTGGCTATCAACTTATAAAAAAAGATCATATGCAACTAGCTGTGTCTTCATATGGTCCTATTTTGCACTCCTTTTTAATGCACCTAAAGGTCCCTCTACCGGTTGGGGTTAATCCTGGTTAAATAGTCTAACTGCTATTCCCATACTACTAACCCACAATTGCCCACATTATCAGGGCCTCTAAGATCCGAACCATCTTTTGACCAAACCCTTGAGATGGTCAGCCTGTAACATGCCCCATCCACCTATACTTTTCACAAAATTTGATGTTTAATCTACTGATAGGTCTATTTGAAATAATACAATATGTAGAAAATAGACTGGTTTCCTATATAGAAGAAGGAAATGTAAGAAAACTATGCCAAAAATAAAATGTAAATACGAAAATCTCATCTGATGGAGCTAATCTTTGATATAAATGCATGCCTAGTTTGAAAAAGACCACAGGCCTATGCCATCAGATGTGAAAATGTAATAGAATACATCCGAAGATTAAAGGGTATTAGAAAATAGACATAAAGTAGAAAAACATGCACAACAACAAAGGGAAAGCATAAAAGCCAGAAGATCAGCCAGTTTAGAAATGACGCTCATTTGTTTTCACACAGCACAGAAAAATGGATCTCAGACTATTTTATTTATAAAACATAAACATAAAAAAGGGCACCAATGTTATCATGCAGATCTGAGATCCTCAAATGAAAACCTCAGGGAAACTTGCGCTCATAGAAAGTGTAAGGTTCACTGAGTGTCTTTTATTTGGTATAAGTTGCATTGGGCACAATGTTTTACAGAGTGAAGTATAAAACCTTGTACACACGCACGGTTTTCTCGGCAAGAACCAGCAAAAAACCTGCTGGCAAAGCTTTTTGCAGAGCAAACCATACATTTGTATGGTTTTTCGCAGAAAAAACTACCGGGAATCTAAACGAGAAAAATAGAGAACCTGCTCTATTTTCTCCTCGGGATTCTCGGCAGTGTTTTCTTGCCAAAAAACCCGAGCGTGTGTATAATTACCTGCCTCCATGGAAACCCGCACATGCTCGATGAGACTTCTGCGCATGCACGGTAGCTTCCAAGGCATAGTGTAGGGTGTAGCAAGATGGCGGCGACGGCATTGAATGTGACGAGTGCAGGCTCGTCGTAGTCGATGACATCACCACATTCTTGCTATTCAAAAGAATGGCGGTTCTTTTGAATGGCAGTGTGAACACTCGGCGTGCAAGGAATGCTTGCCAGGAATCTCGTCAAAAAAAAAAAAATCCTGACAAGATTCCTGGCCGTGTGTACAGGGCTTAATTATTTTAATAAGGTGCAATGGTAGGCATGTGACCACTGTGCATTAAAGTGGATGTAATCCGTAACAAATTAACTCTCCTATTTGCCCCTTTTGGGCTTTTAAATCTAACACAGGAATGCAAAAAAAAAAAAAAAATTTTTTTATAGAAATCCTGTGAGATGATAATTTCCCGTGCCCCCCGCTATCAGTTAGCATTGTTCACAATTTTTTTTTTGATGGACTACGAAACACCATTCTCTATGTTATAGGGAAGAAAAATTGGAGATGGATTCTGTAGTCCTAACAAACTTCAAGTTCTAGTTTGACAACCCTGCTCCATAGATACAGTACAGTGAGTGAGCACCCTCCTATAGCATTAGTATAGGCGTTAGACTGGCGTCAATGACCTTTAGTATGAGCGATTTACAAGCGTTAATGCCAAGTTAAAAACGCTCCCCAAATGCCCTATGTGCAGTTTTGAAACGCTTGATGAGTGTTAAGGCGCGTTAAAACTGCTCCACAAATGCCTATTCTATTATAGGCAACCACAGCGCAAACGCCTGACAGAGCGTTTGCAAAGCGATACCATTGGCTTGAATGGAAGGCATTAAAAGGCTTTAATCGTCTCCCGACTTGACATGAGGCTTCAATTTAGAAGCGACGCGACACTAACGCTTCACGTTTTGATCATGTGAATAGCTCTGTGTGCTGTCTATGGTATCATTTGCATAGGCGTTTGAGGGACATTTTTAACCCCTTCCATACAGGGCATTTTCACCCCCTTCCTGCCCAGACCAATTTTTAGTTTTCAGCGCTGTTGCACTTTGAATGACAATTGGGCGGTCAGGCAACACTGTACCCAAATTATATCGCTATGTTTTTTTCCCCACACAAATAGAGCTTCCTTTTAGTGGTATTTGATCATCTCTGCGGTTTTTATTTTTTTGCGCTATAAACAAAAGAAGAGCGACAATTTAAAAAAAAACACAATATTTTTTCCTTTTTATTTAATACATATCACTACGTATTTTTGGTTAAAAAAAACGCAATAATCGTATATATTGATTGATTTGCGCAAAAGTTATAGCGTCTACAAAATAGGTGATAGATTTATGGCATTTTTTTTTTTTTTTTACTAGTAATGGCGGCGATCTGCGTTTTTTTTTTGTGACCGTGACGTTGTGGCGGACATATCGGACACTTTTGAGACGTTTTTGGGACCATTCACATTTACACAGCGATTAGTGCTATAAAACTACTGATTACTGTGTAAATGTGACTGGCAGAGAAGGGGTTAACACTAGGGGGCGCTGAAGGGGTTAAAATGTGTCCTAAAGTGTGCTAACTGTAGGGGGAGGGGGACTCACAGGGGGAGGAGATCGATGTGTGTTCCTCTGTACTGGGAACACACATCGATCTCCTCACCGCTGACAGGAGGTGGATCTGTGTGTTTACACACACAGATCCACACTCCTGACGTGATTGCCGGAAATCGCGGGTGCCCGGCGGCAATCGTGGCCGTCGGGCATGCGCACGGGATCGCGAGTGGTGCGCGCACGCCCTAGAACGCCGTGAAGCCAGGACGTTGTGCAACGTCCAGTCTCATCGGCGAGGGGATGACCATGACATCAATTCCCTATGGCCAGGTAAGGAAGTGGTTAACTTAATGCTTTTAATGCGAGTGTGATGAAAATAAAGAAAATAAGGCTAAAAAAATGTACCTAATGCAGCCATCTTTGAACTGGTAAGCGCTAGGTAAGAACAGTCAGACATTGAAGCTGACAGAATGGCAGGACTCAGTGTCAAAGAAGTAAAGTTTTTTTTATAGGATCAGCGGCGGCAGAGGAAGACACAGTGATTGAGGCTGGATCTACATGGGGGGGGGGGGGGGTCATTGTTAATGACGTCTGTTTTTCTAACACGTCATTGTTTTTTTTTGGGGTGAATGAGTAGGGGGCACTCTTAAAATGATTCACTTACCATACACAAACAAGAGTCAAAGCCAAAGGACCATGGCCTCTTTTTGCTTGGGAAAGTGTTGTACTGCTGTTTTGGTATGCCACTGATTTTTTTATTTTTATTTTGACCACAAACTCTCACCATTTAAAACCACTTCCTTTTCATTCTGTCCTCTCAGCTTTTCATTTAGATAATTCCCTTGCAGAGTGCAACTGCACTTGCAAAGTGAACAGTCTATTTGCTTTTAGTGAATCAAACCCTTATTACCCCTAGGCGCCAGCCGCACGCAAATATGCAGCCTCTCAGTGGGTGGTGCAAATAGAGCTGTGCCGAGAGCGCACGCCCTGATTGTTCCCAGCACAGTTACCGGCGGCTAACAGAAATGCTTACGATTGAGAGCTTTGCGATCACAGGACTGCCATAGCTGCCAATCATGGCGGTCACATGATCATAAACCCCGCCCTGCCTCCCAGCATCCTAAACCTCTTAAAGGGCTAGGAGGCGCAGGCTCCAAGAGGATTATGTAGCACTCATTGAACAGGTGTGTGATGATGAACAGGGCAAGTAGAAGGTTTTACGCTGGAAGTTGGGAATGTTGAGACCTTATTGACAAAGTGAAACCAGAAACAGAGGGGCACATAGAAGAGGCTTTTCTGGCCAGCAACGATAATAGCAGGATAATCTTGCACAGCCTATTTTTAGGCAATTTAGAAAGGCTAATAGGGTTACTGTAATGTCATTAGAATGGTGGTCTAAACCTTTAAAAGCTCACCTGGCTGCTATAGGACCAAGAGACTGGTAGAGAGGGATCCCAACCTACCATGTTCCACTACAAGGCTTCTTAGGGTCAGTGGACAGCCAGCATCTGTAGCTGTGAGTGTTGCCAGTTTGTAGTCAGGGTGCTGGCTGCTGTCAGACTCTACATTCTATTATAAATATACAGGGGTGAGTCTATAAAAAAATGGAGAATACAAAATCTGGCGCAGCTGTGCATGGTAGCCAATCAGCTTCTAACTTCCACTTGTCCAATTAAGCTTTGACAATAAGGCTATGTTCACACTGAGCCGACATGAAAGTCACTCTTCCACATGACTTCAATAAACGACTTTGAGCTGATAGCGATTTGTCATTTGACCAATCAAAACAATTCCTTTGTTTCTGGTATGGAAAAAAAACACGTCAAAAATATATCAAATGAAAATCCATACCAGGCCCTTTGAGTCTGTTATGGATCTTGAGGGGGAAACCCATGCCAACATAAAATAACATCATGGGGCCCCCGAAATCCATACCAGACCCTTATCCAAGCATGGAGCCTGGCAGGTCAGTAAAAAGAAGGGGACTAAGCGCCTCCCTACTGATAAATACCAGAACACACGCCCTCAACATGAGTGGTGGGTGCTTTGGGAGAGCACCTTGTCCCCATGTTGATGGGGACAATGGCCTCTTCCCCACAACCCTGGGCTGTGGTTGTGGGGGTCTGTGGGTGGAGCTTATCGGAATCTGGAAGCCCCCCTCAGATCCATGCCCCCCTATGTGAATGAGAGTGGGGTACATAGTACCCCTACCCATTCACTCCCCCAAACAACAGTGTAGTATAATAAAAATATGAGATGGTTTTTGACAAGGCTTTTTATAAAAATTACTAATGTCGCCCAATTTAGATCCAATGTCGATCACAATATCTTCCTCTGCTACTGCCCCACTGAAAAAAAACAAAACTATTTTGGCATGCCATGCGATTGGTTTCTATGCACAGCTGCACCAGATTTTGCACTCTAGCATTTTAGTAAGTCTACCCCATAATATATAACATAATAATATAACCTAATATTCCACTATATATACAGTACATCAAAGACAAACAATGCAGTCTGCTGGTTCACATGATACTTTTCCTTTTACCCCTCTATGGCTATGGCCTTTCAGGCTTGGAAATACATTATTAAAACCTGGAAGCAATATAAAATATGTAATCATTTTTGTTCCACCGCTATCCGTCATAAAACATTACACATTATGGTGTTTCAAGAAATACAGTTTATCCTACCTGTCCTGCAAACAGTCCACACACTCCAATAATACAGAGAATGTTAAATACAGCTGAGCCAACAATGGTTCCAACACCAACATCTCCTTTTGTGATGAATACTCCTGCAAGAAAAGTCAAAATATGACAATGAATTCATATAAAACAGTATAAAGTCACTGACTTAAAGTATACCTCTAACCATTATCTCAGAGAATGAAATCTGGGCTGAAAAAATAACTTGTTGTCGGTGCTGGGTGCACAACACAGAATGTAAACCCAATGGGGAGTGGGTTAACGTTGCATCTGAGGGCTGGTTGTAAACCTCAGATATAGCTTTGAATTGATCCAAGTACACACTATAGAAGGATATGCATTGTTCATTTTTCTTGACTATCCTTTCTCTGCTATCTACATGAGTCACTTCCCTCTGCATGAGTTGACACTATAATCTTGGGTAACAGCACAGCTGTGACTCCTAGCTTCATCCACCTAAGAGCCGGTTCACACTGGGGCGACCTGGGATCCGACTTCAAGTCGCCCCAAGTTGCCCCAAGTCACGCGGACGAGAAAATGAATTGAAGTGAATGTGAGCCGTCTTAATGTACACTACTGAAGTCGCTCCAACTTCAGAAAAGGTTTCTGTACTACTTCAATCCAACTTCTAGGCAACTTGTACCCATTGATTTCAATTGAAGTCGCCTCAGAAGTCGGATCACTGTCTTAACACCCTCCCACAGAGCTTAACACCCTCCCACAGAGCTGATTGTTGTTTTATTTGCCACTGGAAAGCCTCCTGTCCTGGAGGCGACTTAAAGTTGCCTTGTACTGTCCTGGAGGCAACTTGAAGTTGCCTTGTAAGTTGCCTGATGATTCATACTCAAGTCGTGTCCAAGTTGCCTCCCAAAGTCGTGCTGGAAGTCGTGTTGCCCCTGTGTGAATGGGCTCTAAAGAGAAGACTTCGCCAGCCAGCTACTCTGGCACTCGTGCCACTCTGTGCCCTCACACTCTCTGTCTCCACCTTCAGGAGTGTT
The DNA here is from genome assembly GCA_029574335.1 of Rana kukunoris. Lineage (NCBI taxonomy): Eukaryota > Metazoa > Chordata > Amphibia > Anura > Ranidae > Rana > Rana kukunoris. Next base: position 445,583,942 of record CM056052.1, read on the forward strand.
GGGGAGGAGGTGCAAGAGACGTCTCTACAATATTCGAGTCCTCACCTGGTATGTGATGCTTGCACTTTAAATTTGTCAGTAGTGTTCTTGACTGGAGTGTGCCTTTAACCACTTAAGGACCCCTTCACGCCAATATACGTTGGCAGAATGGCACGGCTGGGCACATACACGTACCTGTATGTGGCCCTTTAAGCCCAGCCATGGGGTCACGTGCGCGCCGCGGGCGCGTGCCCGCGACCCAGTCCGATCCCCGCTGGAGTCCCGCCATCAGTCCTCAGAGCTGAAGAATGGGGAGAGCCGTGTGTAAACACAGCTTCCCCGTTCTTCACTGTGACGCCCGCATTGATTGCGTGTTCCCTTACATAGGGAATCACAGTCAATGACGTCACACCTACAGCCACACCCCCCTACAGTTAGTAACACAAATTAGGTCACACTTAACCCCTTCAGCGCCCCCTTGTAGTTAACTCCCAAACTGCGATTGTCATTTTCACAGTAAACAATGCATTTTTAATGCCTTTTTTGCGGTGAAAATGACAATGGTCCCAAAAATGTGTCAAAATTGTCCGAAGTGTCCGCCATAATGTCGCAGTCACAACAAAAATCGCTAGTAGTAGTAAAACATTTTTTTTTTATAAAAATGCAATAAAACTATCCCCTATTTTGTAAACACTATAAATTTTGCGCAAACCAACGGATAAACGCTTATTGCGATTTTTTTTTTACCAAAAATAGGTAGAAGAAATACATATCGGCCTAAACTGAGGAAAAAATATGTTTTTTTATATATTTTTGGGGGATATTTATTATAGCAAAAAGTTTAAAATTTTGAATTTTTTTTCAAAATTGTCGCTCTATTTTTGTTTATAGCGCAAAAAATAAAAAACGCAGAGGTGATCAAATACCACCAAAAGAAAGCTCTATTTGTGGGAAAAAAAAGGATGCCAATTTTGTTTGGGAGCCACGTCGCACGACCGCGCAATTGTCAGTTAAAGCGACGCAGTGCCGAATTGCAAAAACTGTCCGGATCCTTTAGCTGCCTAAAGGTCCGGGTCTTAAGTGGTTAAATAATTCTGTTGGCTGAGCAATTTTGATAAAAAAATTATTTCAGCCTAGCTTCGGTGCAGTAGAGCAAAACCTCTACATCCTATGCAGCTCCCTTGCCGAGGGCTGGCTAAATGTAGTAATCTAGCTTTGTTGTGGACAGCTGAGCTGAAATCTATTTTTCAGGTCTGCTCAGCTTTTCCCTACACTTGGTGGCTGATTGCTCCTGTCTGCTGCTGGACGAATATTCCAGCAGTAGTGTGGAAGAACATTCACTGGGGTTATAAATGTTTATTGGACACTTGACAAATTCCTGGGAGACTGACCCAGAAGTTATGGGTGGGGAGAAGATAAATATTTTGGAGGATCTGATCAGTCTCTCTCGCCCCTGGGGCTCTCCCCTGAGAGGAAGCATGTGTGTTTCAGAAATGCTATAATTACTAGGCATCGACAGGTGGCATGGGCAGAGGGCCTGAAGAAAACTGGCTTGTGGAAGCTCAGCTGGAGAGGTGGGATCCCTTCTCTGGTAGCTCCAGATATAGAAGTACTTGTTGTGGGTTAGACACAAGAAGATGCTGCTTACAGATAGTGTTGCTCACGAATATTCGCATTGCGAATATTCGCTACGAATATTGCATATTCGAGTATTCGCGAATAACTCGAATATTGCGGCGAATATTCGCTATGGCGAATATTCGTATTTTTTCGGCAACATAAAAGAATCGCATCAGCTACTCGGCCCTTCTTTTGCATCAGAGCCAATCAGAATAACTTGAATATTCGGCAAAAGGAATATTGCGCGATATTCCTTTTGCCAAATATTCAAGTTATTCTGATTGGCTCTGATGCAAAAGAAGGGCGGAGAAGCTAATCGCGCAATATTCCTTTTGCCGAATATTCGATTTATTCTGATTGGCTCTGATGCTGCATCAGAGCCAATCAGAATAACTCGAATATTCGGCAAAAGGAATATTGCGCGATTAGCTTCTCCGCCCTTCTTTTGCATCAGAGCCAATCAGAATAACTTGAATATTCGGCAAAAGGAATATTGCGCGATATTCCTTTTGCCGAATATTCGAGTTATTCTGATTGGCTCTGATGCAAAAGAAGGGCGGAGGAGAAAATCGCGCAATATTCCTTTTGCCGAATATTCGAGTTATTCTGATTGGCTCTGATGCTGCATCAGAGCCAATCAGAATAACTTGAATATTCGGCAAAAGGAATATTGCACGATTTTCTTCTCCGCCCTTCTTTTGCATCAGAGCCAATCAGAATAACTCGAATATTCGGCAAAAGGAATATTGCGCGATATTCCTTTTGCCGAATATTCGAGTTATTCTGATTGGCCCTGATGCAAAAGAAGGGCGGAGAAGAAAATCGCGCAATATTCCTTTTGCCGAATATTCGAGTTATTCTGATTGGCTCTGATGCAAAAGAAGGGCGGAAAAGATAATCGCGCAATAGGAATATTGCGCGATTATCTTCTCCGCCCTTCTTTTGCCCCCTTATTCTCCTTTCTTTTAAGTAGAGTTAGTGTAGAGTTAGTGTTTAGTGCATATTAGTTTAGTAATACAGGAAATGATCTCCGTTTAAGAGAATTTCGCAATCATTTTCGCATTAGCGAAATTTCGCAAAATTTTTTTTGGATAAAATATCACGAATATTCGATATTAGCGAATATTCGCGAATATTCTTCTATATATTCGCGCAATATCGCAAAATCGAATATGGCGTATTCCACTCAACACTACTTACAGACTCACAGTTCACATAGGGTTACAGATTTACTGGCTCTCCCCTGGCTCATTTTGGGGCTGCTATTGCTAGTGATGAGTATATAGAAGAATATTTGCGAAATATTCGTAAATATCGAATATTCGTGATATTTTATCAAAAAATTATTTTTGCGAAATTTCGCTAATGTGAATGCGAAATTTATTGCGAAATTCTCGTCAACACGCGAAAACGGAGATCATTTCCTGGATTACTAAACTAATATGCACTAAACACTAACTCTACTTACACAAACTTATATGACTAAACTAAAGCTATTTTTTTTTTTTTCATACACAAAACACAGAAGGGCAGAGAAAGTAATCGCGAATATTCGTAATACGAATATTCGCATTGTGAATATTCGGCAACATAAAAGGATCGCCTCAGCTACTCGGCCCAGGGTCTCTAATCATACCAGCAATGCTTTTAGACGTCGATGTAGATCACTAGGATGTGATCTGTTTAAAAATAAATTTGAAAAAATATGAATATTCGCAATAGCGAATATTCACCGCGATATTCGATTTATTTGCAAATACTCGAATATGCAATATTCGTAACGAATATTCGCAATGCGAATATTCGTGAGCAACACTAGCTATTACAGGGCCTAATACTGCTGGAACAGAGATATTTAGATAGCTGTCTTTCAAGATTTGTAAATGCCTTGGGTATTCTGCACCCTCAACCCCCCTTCCTGCATTTTTGCTCAAGACCTGCAATAAATCTTAAAATGACTATTAGACTGGAGCCTGAATTTGTCGTGCTAATGGGACAAGAAACAGGGTGTGAAGCCTCTGAACAGGTAAGGAGGACCTAGTCATTGCTACACCTACAGTGTATGTACCAAAATGTGGGTCTGATATATACAGTATATATATAATTATAAATTCCTGTTTTCCTTTTTTATAAGTGAGCTAGGGGTAGAGAAACATCAGTAAACTGATCTTCCCAGTGCATAACTTTGTAGAAAGGGGGTGGGGGCATGTAAGCACAAGTCTTGGCCATTGGGGAACAGGTAAGCTGTGCTCCCAGTACAGCCATAAAACTGACCATGCTGAGATAGATGTGCCCTCATACCTAGCATGGTCAGTTTGAAATCAGAAAACAGGGGGACTGCCAATAGCACCAGGTATTTCACACAAAGGAAGCAATACATAGAGAACAGGATACATTTTCATAAAAGTACAACAGCCACATATCAGGAATATGAAATGTTGGGGCAACTAGACATTAAACAATGGATAATGGATCACACATCTACCGGTATATGTCATTTTTAAAGTGGAACACCAGTCAAATGCATTCACAGTAGAATTACTCTTATAATTGTATCTTCTGACCAAATATAACTTAAAGCTAACACATGGCTGCACCCCCCTTAGGTTTTTATTTTTCTGTCTGTGTCGGAAAAGAAAGAATTCATTTATGCAATATACATTCTAAGCAATTCAAAGGAGATACTGTTTAGGTGGCTATGCGACTTTTTAGAATCTGCATTGATTTTGCTTAGATTCGACTCTAACCGCGTCAAGTTGCATATGCAGGTGGCGTTTTCTGTCGATTTATGCGTCAAATATGCAAATGAGCCTGATACGCCGATTCCCGAACGTATTTGCACCCCGTCGTCGTAGTTTACGTTGTTTGCGTAAGCGTAAGGTTACCCCTGCTATATGAGGGGTACCTTTGCATAGGTGATGCGTACGCCATGTTAAGTATGGACGTCGGGTCAGCGTTGCTTTTACCATAGTTTACGTCGGAGCATGCGCACTGGGCTACGTTTACGGCCGGCGCATGCGCAGTTCGTTCCGTGCGGGGGCGCGCTTAATTTAAATACAAGACACCCCCTTTGAATTACGCCGGGATACGCCGGGCCATTTACACTACGCCACCGCAAATTACGGAGCAAGTGCTTTGAGAATACGGCACTTGCGTCTGTAAGTTGCGGTGGCGTAGTGTATAATAGCCACCAGGTACATGAATCTGGCCCTAAATATGCATTTAGAACAGTGATACAGCACATAAGTAGACCTTGTCCTTTAAATGCAGCACTGTAGACACCACAGCATATTTTCTGCTGTTGTTTTGTCATTTGATTTAATAAAAAAGATGGCCAACTGTAGGTTTAGGAGCATCGCTGTTTTTTTTATCGTGCTCCCTGTTTTGGATTTTTTTTTTGAAGATTAAGGCTGTTAGGCCGTGTACACACGGCAGAGAACCTCGACGGGCAGAACACATCGTTCCGCCCGTCGATCTCTCCCCGCCGTCGAAATCGGCGAAGAAAGGCAACCATCCATTCTTCCAGGCGGGCCGTGTGAGAGCATTCATTTCCAGGGCTTCCCGACGGGAAGCTGCCGAGACCGTACACACGGCCGAGGTTCTCGCTGGAATGTGCATTCCAGCGAGGTTCTCGCTGGTTTTCAGCGAGAACCTCGGCCGTGTGTACGGCGGCTTAGACTTATCGCACAAGAAAGAGTGTGTTCATTTCCAGTTGTGTACATACTGATATTTTGGAAACCTTCCTCTTGCTTTCAGTCACCCATTTCAATTTTTTCAGAACCATTTTTATGGTTCTGAATGAAAGGAATTCTTTCCAATTAGACAAAGCAGTCTAGAAATGAACATTGTGGAAATGAGTTTCCTGCATTTCTTTCCTGTTAGCAGCGTTTATTATGTTTTTTGACAAAACCTATGAAAAGACAATGTCGGGAACCGCTCAGGAGATTAGGAATAATAAATGTTTGGAAAGAGCATGGGTCCAAACCTGAATAGAAAGTGAAGTGTTTGAAGGCCAATTCATGCTTTGACTACAAGCCCTACAGAAGCTCTGAATAAAAAATAAATAAAAATAAAATAAGCCAAATAAAGAACAGTAGGGCGTTAATTTGAAGTACCTATGTGCAGTTCTACCATACTCTGACAAGCAGTTAGCACTTGATAAACATTAGGCGTATTTATAAAGCAATTACTCTGACATTAAAGGGTAACTCCAATTTCGTGGCAGAAAATACTGCAAATTAATAACAATAAAAAACATAACATATACACTTATACACAAGCCAAACCTTATTTACAGTGCGAAAACAGCCATGTATTCTTCTGCTAGCTTCTTACTGAGAAATAGTACAATTCAAGGTAACCAGGGTGAAACTAAGAGCCCTTTCATACCGAGCCGCCTCGAGGGTTGAGTTGAGTTGAGTTGAGGTGCACTTTCTATAGCGTGGTCAATTACCCCGGAGGATCCCGACACGCTGGGTTGGCGGTAAAATGCTGCTATTTTTATTGGTGCTTTACAATCAGATTTGCAGCCCTTTTCGGCTTCTAGCAGGGCGCTTTTAACCCCCGCTAGCAGCTGAAAAAGGGTTAAAACCGCCCACAAATCGCCACTACAGCAGCGTTTTGCCTGTGGTACCGCGGCGGTGCCCATTGATTTCAATGGGCAGGAGCGCATTCGGAGCGGTGAGTTCACTGCTCCTATTGCGCTCCAAAGAAGCTAATGGCAGGACTTTTTCTGTTGCCTGCCAGGGCACCACTCCGGTGTGAAGGCCCTCAGGCTTTCACACTGAAGTGAATGGAGCAGCAGTTTTAGGGCACTTTGCAGGCTCTATTTTTAACGCTATAGCGCCTGCAAGGTGACAACAGAGCTCCACCATAGACAGAGTACAGTGTATGAGCATTGTCACTCTAGAACAGGAAGTGAGGTACAGCACTGACAGGATCACCAGGTGAAAATTAAGGAAATAAAGCCTGGAAAAAGAAACGAATGCAGCCACCACCTTTAAGAACTGATAAGCAGCAATATATAATATTTACGTCTTCGGGTATAGAAATACTTTACAGATTCAACGTGGTCACCCTGGACTTTGATATCCTGGAGTTGGCAAGGCTTCTCTATCATGTGAGCACTGTGATTGACTCTTACAACAGTCACATATCCTGCTGGCTACTGATCAGTAACGCTTTTAGGAATGTGCAGTCGACTGAAGTTGGCCTTAAATGCACCGGCAGTGGAGAGAAGAAGAAGTTAGGAGGGACATGGTTCATCTAAGGTTTCATAGGTCTCATGGGTCACTGCGGCAGTTTTCTGGTTGGATGCTGACAGCCAATGTGACTTTGGCTGACATCCTAGATCAGGTAGAGTCTATTCAAGAGTAGGTATGGACAGAAGTATATTCTCCTGCGCTCATAAAGGCAGTATTGGTGTGAAGTGGTAGTAATTTCAGATGGTGAGCTTGTGTAGGTCTATTCAAGACTCTGGCTCATGGGATTGGCATGCATTTCGTGTGTGGGTAGTGTAGGGACAAGTCACCTGTCTGCCAGGGCAAGGCCATCTTAATAGCATCATGGGCCCCTGACAGTGCTGGTAAACAGATATCAAGTAGGTAGGAGGCAGACTGCCTCCCCTGTGTATCTATCACTCTCAGTGCCATCATGGAGCCCCCCAATTTCAGGGCAGTGTGGGCTCAAGGACCAGCTGATTTGGGGAAAGTGCAGGGGCCCCCATGCAGCTGGGGCCCCTGGGCAGTGCCCAGGTGTGCCCTTTCATTAACCCCCCTGGCGGTATTCCTGAGTCTGACTCGGGGTTAGATTTTTATGCTACGATCGGTAACCCTGAGTCAGACTCGGGCTCGCCTCACAGATTTTACAGGCAAGGTTTACTTACCTTGTCCATGGATTCAGCGATGCATCCACGCTGTGTGAGCGAACGGGTGCTCTCTCGACTCACACAGTGTCCCTGTGTGCCGCGGAGCTCTGTTCCCTGCGATGTTCCCTGCGGAGAACGGCGCCATATTCAAAAAAGTAAACAAACACATTACATACAGTATACTGTAATATTATAGATTACAGTACTGTATGTAAAAAATACACACCCCCTTGTCCCTAGTGGTCTGCCCAGTGTCCTACATGTACTTTTATATAATAAAAACTGTTCTTTCTGCCTGCAAACTGTAGATTGTCCATAGCAACCAAAAGTGTCCCTTTATGTCAAAAATGGTTTTAGTTCAGCTAGAAAACAGCGATAATAAATTATAATCACTTGCAGAATTGAGCGATAGCGATTTGTGGGGGAATTCGTCATAAAAAATAATAATAATGACAGCGACAATTCTGCAACTGAGCAAATTTCAGTGATTTTGAGTTGATTACATTATTGAATAATTTTTATTATAATTATATTATTATTTGTTATAATTATTTATAATTATTTATTATATTATAATTTTGTTTTTAAACAAAATGTCATACCCGGGATGCCTACTAGACTCTTGTTTGGTCAGTTTTAAGTGAATTATTCCTAAGGCGCCGTACACACGGCAGAGATTACAAACACATCGCCTACTCTCTGCCGGCCGTCGGAGGCGACCCGCCCGTATAAAATTCATCCAGGCGGGCCGTCGAGGAAATAGAGAGCGTGCTCTCTATTTCTGCTCGACGGGCTTCCCGACGGGAAGCTCGCCGAGACCGTACACACGGCCGAGGTCCTTGGAATGTGCAAATTCTCGCTGGTTTTCAATGGTACGGCTTTCAGCACAGTATAAAATGACTGTCCTTGCAAAATCTGAAAAATCTGAATAATACCGCCAGGGACGTTAAGACAGCCCTGTGTCAGGGACAGTGTTAGCGGCAGGGAAAGGTTTCAGACGAGTAGGAAAGCATTGGGATCCACCACTTTTCCTGGAAACTTCCCCACTTGGACTCAGACTGGCCAGGCCACATTCCACCCCTCAAGACAGATGCTGTCAGTTTGGCTAAAACCTGCTCCTCTGCACGCTAATGTCATCCGTGAGTGTTCCCGGTTAGGGTTCCTTCTGCTAGGCTTGTTGCAAACTGTTTTACTTTGACTTCAATACAAGTTCTTTCAATCACATCTGGACTGAGTGTGTGTTACTGACACTGCACTATGCTGCACCCACCCGCACTGTGAACGGGAGCTGTGGGTGACATACGTTGAGTGTGCCAGGAGCGGGTATATGTGCAACAGCTGGGGTTAAAGCCAATTTTTTTTTTTTGCAGCCACTTATATGCATTATGCAGTTGGCAAGAGGTTAGGCAAATGTTAGTGAATATTAGCAACTGGGAGAAAATGACAGAATCACATTTTCTTATGCAGAATGAAGGTGCCTTTTCAAATTATGCTCTGTGGCTTTTACTGACAATTTAATTGGAAACTGCTGCCTTCAATAGCACATCAAAAAAGAACAATGAATATACATCCATCCATAATAAGGAATCTTTGTGGTTACTTGATACAGAGGACCCAGTCAATCACATCAAGCCAAAGCTGCTTCTGTGTTTTTAGTCACCATAAGCTGGGTCAATGTTTGTGCTAACGTTACATGCATACAGCGTAACAACGCAAATGCAATATACTGGAGTACAAGAGCCATCTGCATTCACGAAACTGAGGATACTAGGCTGCAAAGCCGCCTGCATCTTAGCAATGGAGGATGCTAGAAAGGAATAACATTTGTGTCCTAGCAACTGGGTATGCTAGGTAGTAATCGCCAAATGCATTCTAGAAACTGCGGACACTAGGCAGAAATAGTGCTGTACACTTGTACGTATTTAAATGTTACTCAAACATTTTGTGCGTACAGATTTTTTTCATTAAGCCAGCCAGTTGAACAAAAAAAAATACCCCATACCCCTATCCAATGCTCCCTGCTGTGTCTTTGTATTCTGAAGATTTCCCCTCCTCCCTGCTGTCAGAATACACTGATCAGTGTTACAGCCTTTTGGCTGCAGAACTGATCAAACTGAAATTTTGCAGCAGTCCCGTTCGTGAGAAGTTGATTGATAGATTGACTTCTCATGAACAGGTAGGCCATACATGGATTGAATTTTGTCTGGTTCCTCTTGAACCGGCACAATTTCTATCCACGTATGGCCAGCTTTTTCACTATCCAGTCTCAAATAGGGGTTGAGGAGGAGACCTCTAACTGAAAGTGAAACTGCAGCAGAGAAAGATCATGTCCCCTGCCAGACAGCACTTCTGTGAGGTGTAACTGTTTAAATATAAGGACTGGATAGGTAGAAATACAAATCCCTTGGCAAGTACAACAGCTCTTGTAGGAAAAAGACTAGCCAATTTTACAGAGTGTGTACAGAACACCACCCAGAAACATAATTTGCTGCTCATGTGATTGGCTCATTGATATTCCCAGAAGTCTACCTAAGATACAAGTCAGGCCTCGTACACATGACCGTTTTCCTCAGCAGAATCCATCAAGAAACTTGGTGGGAGAGCTTTTTTGCAGAGGAAACCGGTCGTGTGTACGTTTTTCATCGAGGAAACTGTCGAGGAACTCGACGAGCAAGTTCCCTTTTTCCTCGACGGGAGTCCAAATTGGCTTGTCGCGTTCCTCGTCGGGCTGCTTTTCGACGAGAAACTCGAGCGTGTGTATGCTTAGAAACCCGCGCACCTTCTGTAAAAGTAGTATTTGTAATGGAAATAGCACATTTGTCACGCTGAAACAGACTGAAAAGTGAAAATGTCTCTTGCCAAACTTTAACCGAACACGCAGTAACATGAAATTTGCAAAAGCAGCCCCAAGGGTTGTGCCAGTGAAATTGAACTTCCCCTGCCGTAGTATGTGGTGAAGTCACCGCGTTTGAGAACGAGGAGATTTGGTCTTGACAGTGTGTACGTAAAGACAGCTTGTCAAGTTCCTCGACAAGCCTAACAGGGAACTCGACGAGGAAAACTATGTGTCTGAAACGACGAGTTCCTCGGACGTGTGTACGAGTCCTCAGATTTCAGGCATCCACTGAAACAAAAATTTTATTTTTTGGTAAGATACTCCCAATAGAAACAAGTCTAAAGGGATGCAGGCCCAGCAGCTTTCCCCATTAGTGCCCTGCAGGTGCAGCAGCTGATTTATAATTATGAAACCACTCCCATTAGACTCACGTTTCCACAAGGACACAGACAAACACACAGGGATTTCTTCAAAATAACAAAAAAGTATGAATCTGCAACAAAGTTGGTTAAAATCCTTGTAATGTACATTGATCACCCAGAGGGGAATGTTTTTTCCACAACAAAAGTTATGCTTTAAAGATAAATCCCTCAAACAAAGCCACGAAAAGGAGTAATTCTTCCTTAAACTATATCCAAAGGTAAAAAAGGAAAAGTTTTGGTTTGACACAAACCTAACAAATAAAGGTGCTATTGACCAAGCTTGCATGATGTCTTTTGTAATATTAGCATTATACTTTCTTTCTCGCCTGGTTTAATATGATAAAATATATCTACTGAATGACTATTTGTCATTTTATTTTGCCTTTTTCATTGTCCTTGCTCATGCAGTTTTGTTTTCTTCTTTGTAAGTATCTTATTGAATTTGGGAAAAACAGAAAATAACTCTGTCCTTAAACATAGATGAGTGAGCTTATGATTGAATGATTTTTTTTTCAGTGACAAACATTATTAGATGATATCATACCTATGACAGATGTAAAGAGCTCTGGTGCAGAACTGCCAGCAGCCATGAAGGTAGCTCCTGCCACATCTTCACTGAGTTGTAGCCTCTGCAAGATACAAATACATTTTTTAAATATGTACAGATTTATGTTATAATAGTTGAAGTGCATGCACATTAAACAGTTCATATTTGCATCTCTCCCAGCTGTAACCCTCTAACAAAATGTGCTTTGTTGTGCTATTCTGTAAAATTACCAAAACACCTTTTGGTGTTGATTTACTAAAACCGGAAAGTGCAACATTTGTTGCAGCTGGCATGGTAGCCAATCATCTTCTAACTTTAGCTTGTTCAATTAACCCCCTCAGCGGTATTCCCAAATCTGGCTTGGGGTGGAATTTCAGAACCAAAATCGGTAACCCTGAGCCAGACACGGGATCGCCTCGCAGTGTCCATAGGCAGGGTTTACTTACCTTGTCTCGGGATCGTGCTATGTCTCCCCGCTGTGTGATCGAGTGGTGTCTCCTCGCTCGATTCACAGTGCCGAGTCCCGCCGAGCTCCGTTCCCTGCGACGTTACGACACACGGGGGTGGAGAAATCGGTGCCAAATTCAAAAAAGTATTTAGACACAATACATACAGTATACTGTAATCTTATAGATTGCAGTACTATATGAAATAAATACACACCCCCTTTGGTGTTCTGCCCAGTGTCCTACATGCACTTTTATATAATAAAAACTGTTATTTTTGCCTAGAAAACTAGAGGTTGTCCATAGCAACCAAAAAGTGTCCCTTTATGTCAAAAGTGGTTTTAGACCAGCTAAAAAACAGCGATAATAAATTAGAGTCACTTGCAAAATTAAGCGATAGTGACTTGTGGGGAAATTCATCATCAAACACTAAAAGTAATAATTTTTATTATTATTATATTTTTTGTTATAATTATTTATATTTATTTATTATATTATAATTTATGATTTTGTGTTTCAAATTTTATTATACCTGGCATGTCTACTAGACTCTTGTTTGGACAGATTTGAATGAGTTATTCCTAAGAATTGCAGGCCGTACAATATAAAACGCCAAATTTCCATGCAAAATAATGGTACCGCTTTCAGCACCTAAAATCTGAAAGAATCATACTGCCAGGGAGGTTAAGCTTTGACAAAAGGTTTTTTATGCAGAGATGCACTATGTTTTACACTCTTTCTAAGTCCGTCGGAATTTCCGATGGAAAAACTCAGATGGGGCACACACACACACGGTAGGAATATCCGATAAAAAAATTCCATCTGACATTTCCCATCGGAAATTCCGATCATGTGTACAAGGCATAACTCTTCCTCTTCGTGCCCAAAAAATAAGAAGCTGAAAAGATTTTGTTGCTGCTGAGGACTAGGGCTTCAATCTGGGGGGCACTGGAAACACTAGAATGTCCATTGGTTTGAAGCTATATTCAAAACCTGATATTGTAGGAACCTTTGCTTTGCTTGAAGTTACTCCATGCAGGTGGGAGTGAGGATCAACCTGGGGAAGACTGAACCTTGATATCCAGGGACTATTAGCAACGAGAAAGATATATAAGCAGTTTGTATGCATTCTTTCTATTCCGTTGCCTTTCTAAAACTCTGCAATAAAATTTCAGAACAGACATCCAAAGCCTGGACTAGTTTTATTTAATAAAATAAATACATATGCTTAGGGAAAGGGTATTTATATCTCAGATAGGAGTCCCACTTGAATTCCATAGGTCATACTGAATAGAAACGCTGCCATACAGGGAAGTCCCATACTCCTAAATGAGCTGTGTTTTAGCATTCACTTACCACATAGGCACAAAATATGTTAGTAGCCATGTGAATATGTCTGATTAGACCAGAATGGCTGCACATATTATATTTTATTCATTATGTAAGCAGAACAAGACAAATTCAATTCATTTGTTGATACACCTGATGCTTTATGCACAAAGGACATTTTAAACATCACTTTTAGAGGTGTTTTGCAAAATTTTTCTGCCTCTAAGTGTCCCTCAATATTAGCCTTAGCAGACAAAAAAAGCCCTAGAGCCAGCACATACAGGAGAGGAGTGTTCCAGCATCAAAAAACGCTTGACATGTGTAAACGAGTCTAAATGCGCTTTAGCGATAAGTACTTCAAGTTCTTGCGTGTTTATTCATTCCAGTGGCTGGGATAAATTAATATTCTGACCAACGGAATGAATAACCAAGTGCCTGATGCGCCTAAATACGCTTGAAAAACAGGGCTGTCCATACATAGGAGTCCAGGGGAGGAAAAAAAGCATTCTTTACATGGGGGCCTTATAGATATTTTTATCAATTCACTAACACATTCACTTTCTAACAACAGGAAAAGGAAGTTAATTCCCATTATAAACAGTCTCAGTGCACACTTACTTCACAAATCTTCTCCAAGGATGGGACAAAGAAGTCATCGCATACAATGGCAAGAGCATAGAACATGTACATAGCCTGTAAGGGCAGAAAACAGTTTTACCTTAGTCATAACAATGCATAGCTACATATTTATTAATCCAACAATTGTAAAAGCTTACACAAGTCCTGTCCTTTATAATTGGCAATTAACAAGAAATACAAGTTTGATTCTAGATCTATACACAAGGACAATGAACACACAGAGATATATGGAGTGTGCACCTATGGTACTGAAACTTGCTCACGTCATACATATCCGAGCAATAATGTTTAATTCTAATTTATGACTTGGCTGTAGCATGTATTTTTGGGCATGAAAATACATAAAAAGTCAGAATTTTTCTTTAGCCAAAGACTAAAACTACCTTTTCAGTAAACTACATACTACATACTACCAACCTCTAAACTCTGCTTTCCTTACATCTGACCCCTGCACTCTGCGCTACATACTACCAACCTCTAAACTCTGCTTTCCTTTCATCTGACCCCTGCACTCTGTACTACATACTACTGATCTTTGAACTCTGCATTACCTACTCCTGACCCCTGCACTTTTCTTTACATACTACTGATCTCTGAACTCTGCATTACTCACACCTGCACTCTGAACTATATACTGACGTCTTTGCTACTGACTACCAGACCACTGCACAGTGAATGCAAATACAGACATTGTATTATTATTTGTGTAATAGAGCCTTGCTAGCTTATCTCCTTAAAAAAAGCACACTCCGTGCTCGTGATCTTGTGTATGCCTTGTGTACCCCCACACTACAAGGCATACACTGTAAAGTGGCAACCACCTTATTGGCTATCCCTGCAGGTTTTTCTTCTTGATACTGTCAAGGCATCCATCCTAATTATGCATGCATATCTTGGTGCCTCTTATTTGATATACATTTATTTTATTTTAAAAATAGTACATGATTTTGTGAGTGTAGGTACGAATTGGGGTATGGTTTTGTAGGTGTGATTATGTGATTAATGTGGATATGGTCAGTAAGATGTCTCCAGATTTCATTTTGAATATCTGGAACCTCAGCTCAGCACCAATGGACAAAGTTATCTTTTCAAAGGAATAAAGGCTTACAAAGGAACACAGTACTCTGCTCGTTGATATTGGAAAATTGGACTTCTAGAGTTCACAAGTATTCTAATATGAAGCCAAAGCTGAATTCATATAGACGCTTCAGTATGTTCATATTGAGCAACATTTCTTTTATTAGACCTGAGGCTCCACAGCTAATGGAAAATCATGAGAAGTGCTGCAAGAGACAAAATACATTGCCTCATTTTAGGCACAGCCTTTACTGAAAGTGTGCTGACAGCACTAAATCCCATTCTTCTATATGAAGAGTTCTTCCAAACAGCAGATAATAAGAAGGAATTTGATCTGAAAAATAGATCTTCACGGTCTATTCTGCAAACCGGACAATCATCTTTTTAACTGAGAACTCGCCCTTTAATTTCCTACTAGCAAATGAGTTCAGTGAAACTATATTTTTGCCAAGATGACTTTGCAGGATGTTAGTAAATAGGATTTGATATACAAGAATATCAAATGCTTGGCCTTAAGTTCACTTTAGTAACGCTGAAGAAATGTACGAAAAATACCTCTTCTTTTCGGTATTCTTATACTGTGAAAATAATCAATTGTCCTTGCATGAAAGCTTTCCAGCAGCCTTTATACTTTGAGACTATTATGATTATAGAGATTCCAGAAAATATGATTTATACTTCAGTTGCATGGCATTGTGTGAGAGGAAAGGGATAAATGCTGCCTGTGTTGGGAGCTGTTTAATGTCCTTGTGTCCTTAGATGTCATAAAAATGATCAGAGTGAAGGAATGCACAATGAAAATTGCCCATCTCTGATGATTCTACACTGCTGTTTTGCTCTTTTGTTGTCTTTTTATAGTTCAGTATGCTGCTGGGACCTTTGTGTGCTCTCTAACCCACCACTGATAGAAAAAAAAAAGGGACAGATCATCCATCGATGCACTTGTCACCTTAGTACTCTGTATTCCTTGCCTCTGGGAAGACTATGAAGTCAAGTTTTTATTCCTCTATGACTGCAATGATTTTTTTTCCTCTCTGCTGCCCAACTGACCCAGCTAGGCATGAATGATAACTTTAAATTGCAATGCTTCTAGCAATTGGAGAACTTAAGGTTATAGGGCATCCGTCGGTTCACAAAATAAACACAGATGATAAAACTGGTAGGGAAATACCAGAAAATGCCACAACAGAAAAGAGCAAATGTATGCATTTGTTGCATAAGTGAAAAAACAAAAACAAAAAAAACGACTGTCTTTAAAACGGACCTGTACTTAAAAAGTGAGGATATTTGTGACTAAGCATTAACCAACAAAATCTACATTTTGCCTTGAATTGATCCTATAAAATAGCAGTGAACTTCCTTCTAACATTTGACTGTTCTTTGGCTTAAAAACAGTTATAAAACCTATGTTTCTCCTAGAATAAAATAAAGGTTTATACTTACCTGTGCATCAAGAGGCATTAAGGTTTTAGTTTGCTAACCCAAAGTTATCATTTACGATGTTACAATCTAAATATTCTACACCAAGCTGGTATTTTCTTGTTGCCCTCAACTGTTTCATGCCTTTGCTTATTAATTTGATTTGACCAATATCACCTTATCCACAGTCAGCATGTAGGTTCTAATGCGTGCTGAACAATCGCCTAAGACCCACTTGACTTTATACAAGGCTCTGCAACAGTCCATCTCCCAGAGACTGCTTAAATGCAGAGAGAAGTGGTCATTAGACATCCCGAGTCTTGATAATGATGATTGGGAAGATATGTTGGACTATCCATTCCAACAACTAGTATCCACTAGGGACAGACTCATACAATTTTAAATCATCCCCCACAACTACCTTACACCAGAGAGACTGGCCACATTTTCAGCTGATCACTCAGACATGTGTTGCAAGATGCAGTGATTTCAATGCCAGCTTCCTTCACATCATCCGGACTTGTCCGGAAATATGCATGTATTGGTCCCAGGTTACAAAAGTAACTTTAGCTGTCACTTATATTCCGATACATCTAAATATTTGTTTACTTCTGGACCCCTTGGCCCACAGAAAGGTTACCAAAACATTACTACGTTTGCTAATTATGCCAGGAAGGCAACAGGGATTCAGTCATCTGTTTATAAGTGGAAGTTATTGATAAATTCTAATTTTCCATTGTACAAGGATGCCTAGAATAGTAGATGCTATCCCACTAAATTTGACAAGGTCTGGTCTCCGTGGTTGGAGAATTCTGACACAGTGACCCAAGTCTGCTCATTGATACTTTTCTCTGGAATTAGTTGTGTGATTCGTTAATTCTCTATTATTAGGCTTAGCTATATCTATCTTTTTAACAGAAATTGGAATCGTATAATCACAGAATGGGACTGTGGATACGACAAATGAGTAGACATATGCCATGTCCCCATATATTATATTTGGATAAATAATAGAGGAACAACATTTAATACATTTTATAAAAAAAGTTTATAAATGTATTTATTTACAGAAACATATGAAACAATTTTAAAAACATTGACTATCCACAATTGTGCCTCCCCTCTCCGGCTCTGTGTAGCAGGGTGCAATCCAGTTTAATAGCTTCATTTACCACCAACAAGAGGTAAATTACATTTATTTTAAGACATTTAACATGCCAACTTGCATTGCATTGCAAATTCCTGGCTGTCATTCTGAGGGGAATAAACTAGTTCACCTTACTGGTTGTCAGAATTATTGGTGCAGAAACGATGTTAAGTGATCTTAGCAACCAAAATGAGAGATCTAACTCATAAATCAAACAGTGCTGCCATTTAAAGTGTAGCTTGCTCTTATTGGGATGTTTCTGATATAATAAGGGTAATAACAAGCATTTCAGGCTGTGGTATGTTGTCTGTACCCAGGGCAGATCCCTCACAGGTAATCACTGCATGCGAGTGGCTGCAATTAGCTGTGGCAGAGGGCATCCTCCTGTTGCTTTTTTTGATAGGGCTGTCCCCTGCAGGTAATCACTGGGACTCCCTCTGAGGTATTTATATCTACATGCTGTTGGGCAAAAAGGCAAGCGTGAATGTAACCTAAGTCTTCTATACAAAAGAGTGAAGGATTTGGTTGGAGCACTCATGTGTACTGCTGTCCACGTCAGGGAAGGATCCCAGTGGGCCTTGGTGCTTACTAGATCCATCCTCAAATGTACTGCTTAAAAGTGTATGTATAGCCAAAACTTTCTTCTTTACTTTTCAATAAAATGGGTAAGGGTTATTTATTTATTTATTTATGTATTTATTTATTTATTGATATATGTGATCCAAATAATAAAGTTAAATTAATGATACATTTTGAACCCCCTGGGCCGCCCGGCCTCCGCGCACTATCAATTGACTCATTGGGTAAGCTATTATCATTAATTTAACTTCATTATTTCTCATGAAATATATACTTTATTGCTGACTTACTTTATATGTTTTTATTGTATTATTTTTTTGCATTATTTATTCTATAGATTGGCTGTCCTGATGAAGTGGTATTTCCCGCGAAACTAGTCGACCTTGACCAATCATTGATCTGTACAATTGTTTGTTTTCCAATTTTTATACATAAATAAACTTTTTATACTATTATGTTTATTGTATTTCATCAGTACCGAGATAGTCCCCTCAAACCAACTGAGTGGGTAGTTCTGGGTTTAGCTTCAGCTACTATTCCCTTACCCCCACTCTCCCCCTTTTGTACCTCTAATGACTCGTACACATGACCAGTTTTTCCTTTTTGTCTGGAAAACTGGCCGTTTGTATGCTCCATAGCAGTTTTCCCAATGAGAACCAGCTCTCTTTTTTCCCGTTGTGTTTCCAGACGGTCTTTTTCCCGTTGCAAAAACCACTCGTGTGTATGCTTTTCCGAGGGGAAAAAAAACGCATATGCTCAGAATCAAGTATGAGACGGGAGCCCTTGTTCTGGTAAAACTAGCGTTCATAATGGAGATAGCACATTCGTCACGCTGTAACCGACTGAAAAGCACAAAGACTGAAAAGCGCCAATCGTCTCTCACCAAACTTTTACTAACATGAGGATCAGCAAAAGCATCCCAAAGGGTAGTGCCATTTGAATGGAAATTCCCCTTTATAGTCCCGTCGTGTGTGTTGTTCCCTTACTGCACTTTGGTCGGGCGGGATTTGTCATGGTCATCTGTATGCAAGGCAGGCTGGAGAGGAATCACGTCAGGAAAAACTTTGTTTTTTTTCCTGACAGGAAAATTGGTCTTGTGTACGAGGCATTACCTTTTGTTCTGTTGCCAACTCTAAAATGTGTGATTTCCCATTGCTTTTTGTCTTAGTAAGAATGGTCAACTGGACCAAAGGAGACAGTAAGGCTGATGTACTAAAGCCAAAGTGGCTTTTTACTTTGTAGGGAATTTTTACTTTGCAAAATAATTTTTCACCTTAGCTTAGTGAATGTGGTGTAATTGCACATTGCAAATGTAATGCCCTGCCAAAAGTTAGACCAAATTTCGTATTCAGATCCCCTGTACTCAGTGGAGTACCAATCTGTTTTCCTGGTCTGGTTTGGTCAGGTTTCTCTAAGGTCAGTGGTGGATTACTTCTGTCTCTTCTAGAGGAAGCTTCCAGAAAGTAGAAAAGGAGGGTCAGCCACTGATTTATGGATATTGATCAGTCCCCGGGGTCAGGTGCCGAGAGGTGGCTGGGGAGTTGATAAATATTTGGGAGGCCTGGGAAGAGTGCCGTTCTCCTCTCTGGGGAGGCTTCCAGTTTTCCTGGGTCTGCTGGTAAGACCAGGTCTTGGACTCTCAGGTGTGTATGTGCTAGAAAGAATTGAATGCCAGAGGTTACTGGATGGGCTGGAACTGCTTTAACAGAGACCTAGAATTACTGGCTTTTCCCTATTTCCCATATTGGAGTGTCCTGAACCCCTAAATTCCTTCCTATTTACATCTCTGCAAATAAAATCCACAAAAATACATTTCCTAGGTGGAGTCTGTGTTGTCAGTGTTATTGAAACTGTGTCAGTGGAAGGGAGCCTCTGAACTATTTTGGGAGAACCTGTCTATTTTCAGGGGCCCCTCCATGTGAAAATGCTACATGTGGGGGCTGGTCCAGGCTTTTCCAGTGGGACATGCTGCAATTGCTTATAACACCTGACAAAAGACTGTGTATTTGCATAAATCAGTTATTTTTGGTGCTTTGTTGACTGATCCACGGTCACCAAGATTTGATGTAGAGCACAGTGAGGGGGGCATAGAAGAGTAGGACATTTTAGAGGGGGTTTCAATCTGACTGATCCTGGGAAGACAGAGTGGAGCAACACGAGGTCGAAAATATCATTTTAATGCAGAGATGGAGCACACAGGTCTAGACTAGTCAACTTCTAGAGAGTGCTAAGAGGCTGCAGCTGAGTGATGTCTACATTAAGTGCAGAGTAGAGTTGTCCCCACCACATACCATTGTTAGGGCTATAGCACAAAGTGGAGTGCACAGGGAGCTGATCAAGACAGCAACAGAGCCTTGTGTTACGCCAGGGCAGTTAAATGTGAAAAAACCCCAGTTTTTGAGACAACTGAGAGTTGTACAAAGACAGATGGCTTTGGAGTTTGGGTGTGAGTACCCCTATGTTCCCAGAGAGCTGATGGAGGAACCAGAGCTCCCCAACATCAGAGACAGCTGGTATTTGGGAATAATAATTTTCAAGGACAGCGATATAATACACATAGCTGGACACAGAGATCAGGAATGGTCCATTAGTATCTGGGGTCCTGATTGGAGAATGATTCAGGTCCCTGATCCTGGCAATTACAGATTAGCTGCTGTGTCTGGAACTGTCTGTGGCAGGCAGACTTAGTACTCTTGTGGTAAATGGTGTCAATTTTCAGTGGCCCCTTCGGGGGGAGCGCTACACAAAGAGTGCCCAATCACATGCAAGGAAAACAAAGTATTTTTCTTGCATATGATTGGATGCAGCAGCAGGGCTTCATCTCATTACCTAAACTAAGGGAAAATTCCCTTGCAAAGTCAACAGCCTATTTGCCTTTATTAAATCATGCCCAGTGACTTAGCTGGGATAAAAACAATCATTCTCATCCTTCCCTACTCTATCCAATTATTTTGGCTATATATACACTCTTATTTTAGTCAACTGGAGAACAACTATAAGACTATACATATAAATACAGTATAAAAGAACAGTGGTTCATACCAACCAATGAGAAACTATATTTCATTGTTGTGATTGTTCTAAACTGATAAAAAGTGAAAGTGGATTCGTTGACACTTTGCACATCATTATCACTCTTTGCAGTGCTAAATAGACCACATTACACTCTCTATGTAATTTCCATTAAGTTTGGCCACTGTTTTGTTGGAGATTTTTATTCACTTCATACATTTTGTTTATAATACAGCGGGACATTTTTTTTATTAGCCTAATTTAGTAATTCAGAAGGAATTCAATGTGATATCCTGTTGTTTACAGATGTTCATGAAAGGGAATGAGTTTACAGCCGACTGAGCCAACCACAAGTGGTATAAGAAGTGAATGCATCAAATATGCTCACCAGGATACCCTCTGTAACTTTTGTAGAATGTTCCTTGTTTCTTTGCTTTTATATGACCTAGATACGAAATGAGATGTCTAATGCTAGCTAACATGTCAGAAGATTATGCACATAGCATGACTAAATGAACAAAATCATTACAATTCATCACAAATGTTACTATGCAATAATACAGACCATAATCATACTTTTTTCCAACATATCAGGTGTGTGTCTGTTTGTGTGTGTGTTACAATATAAGTCATTATACTTACTAGCTGGCAAGGCCAGAGCTGTGTGTTCTAGGTTTGGGTTCTAGGTTTGGGTTTTCTAGTGGTTTCAATACTATTACTCCTCTTCTTTGCTACAATGGAAAATCCTTCTACCTGGTCATACACTATATTACTATAGTATAATATTATTAGTATTGGTACTCCTGCCTTTACATGCACATGAACTTTAAGGGCATCCCAGTCTTAGTCCACAGGGTTCAATAATGAGTTGGTCCACCCGTTGCAGCTATAACAAATTCAACTCTTCTGGAAAGGTTGTCCACAAGGTTTACGAGTGTGTCTATGGGAATTTTTGACCATTCTTCCCGAAGCGCATTTGTGAGGTCCGACAATGATTTTGGATGAGAAAGCCTGGCTCGCAGTCTCCACTCTAATTCATCCGAAAGGTGTTCTATCAGGCTGAGGTCAGGAACCTCATTCATCCATGTTTTTATGGACCTTGTTTTGTGCACTGGTCCAAATCTTTTGATGAAGGGGGGGTAATGATGTGGACTTGTTTTTCAGGGGTCGCCTTGGCCCCCTTAGTTCCAGTGAAGGGAACACCTAAGGAATCAGCATACCAAGACATTTTGGATAATTTCAACTTTGTGGGGACAGTTTGGGAATGGCCCCTTCCTGGTTCAACATAACTGCACACCAGTGCACAAACAAGGTCCATAAAGACATGAATGAGCAAATTTGGGGTGGAGGAACTTGAATGGCCTGCACAGAGTTCTGTCCTTAACCCGATAGAACACCTTTAAGATGAATTAGAACAGAGACTGCGAGTCAGGCCTTCTTGTCCACATCAGTGCCCGACCTCACAAATACTCTTCTGGAAGAATGGTCAAACATTCACATAGACACACTCCTTAAAGGGGTTGTAAAGGTTTGTTTTTTATTTTCGAAATAGGTTCCTTTAAGCTAGTGCATTGTTGGTTCACTAACCTTTTCCTTCGATTTCCCTTCTATTTTTTTTTCTTTGTCTGAATTTCTCACTTCCTGTTCCTCCTCAGTAAGCCTCTCTGGCTGACTAACCCCTATGAATGATGGGGGCAAGCTTACCGAGGAGAAACAGGAAGTGAGAAATTCAGACAAAGAAAACTATTTTTTAGAAGGGAAATCGAAGGAAAAGGTAGTAAACCAACAATGCCTTAGCTTAAAGGAACCTATTTAAAAAATAAAAAACCTTTACAACCCCTTTAACCTTGTGGACAGCCTTCCCAGAAGAGTTGAAGATGTTATAGCCGCAAGTTTTGGGCCAACTCAATGTTGAACTCTACAGACTAAGACTGGGATATCATTAAAGTTCATGTGCGTGTAAAGGCATGTATCCCAATACTTTTGGTAATATAGAGTATATGTGAAATATCTCTGGGCCGTTAGAAAATAACACAGCTGATGCACAAAATGTTGCTTGCCAGAAAAGTCCATTCATAAAACATCCTATTTATACTGCGGAACATTTTTAAAATGAAAACTTCTAAAACTGGACAATTAAGAGTATTTGTTGTACTCTTTGACATTGCCAGTGGGCTGAACATAATATTGAACAATACAAAAATCTCCTGCGCTCTGGTGTTTTCGCTAAGGGGTGATGTAGTCCAATCCTAGGGCAAGGTCTAGAGTCTTGCAGCCCTCCTCCTCAGAACCATGGGCAGTCATGTAACTAAGAAAAGAAGAAAAAAAGAGGGAAAGGCGCACCGACCTAGTGCATTTCTATATTTTATGGTAATGCACTAGGTCGGTGTGCCCTCCCCTCTTTTTTTCTTATTTTCTTCTGAGCTTAATATTAGACATATGTAATCTTAGGTGATTGTTAGAGACTGATAAGCATACTGCAAGAGGTAGTCAGAGACTCGAAACATGATATATGTGGTTGGAAGCTAGAGATAAATTGCAGAATGACTGTTAGGCCTCGTACACACGATCGGTTAAACAGAGGACAACCGTCTGATGGACCGTTTTCATCGGTCAAAACCGATCGTGTGTGGGCCCCATAGGTTATTTAACCATCGGTTAAAATAAAGCCAACTTTCTTTGAATTTAACCAATTGATTCCTAACCGATAGGTCAAAACCGATCGTTAGTAGGCACGACCATCGGTTAAAAGTCCACGCATGCTCAGAATCAAGTCGACGCATGCTTGGAAGCATTGAACTTAATTTTTTTTCAGTACGTCATGTTTTACGTCACCGCGTTCTGACATGATCGGTTATTTAACCAATGGTGTGTGGGCGCGATGGACCATCAGTCAGTTTCATTGGTTAACCGATGACAACGGTCCTTCAGACCGTTCTCATTGGATGGACTGATCGTGTGTACATGGCTTTAGAGACTGCCGGCATGAATCATAAGACTGCTAGAGAATATTGCCACTGCAGGGCTTCTATTGCTGGCTGCTGGAGTCTGATGCACAATAAGTTCAATAAGGGTACAAGCAGGGCGCAGCAGTTTATAAATTAGCCCTATAAAACAATTAGAACATTGGTACAAATCCTTCCAAACTGACAAATATAATTTGCTTCAAATTTGGTGCCTCCATATTGAACAACGACTACCAATATAACACAACAACCAAACGAATGCACGCAAATTGCTAGTATTAGATGAATGTTCTCTGTACACGTGTTCCTATCTTATTGGTATTATAAGTTATTTTATTTATGAAGCAAAATCATTGTTAGCTGCTAACCAACATACTCCACAAAAATTCTAAGCACCAATGCTTCCATTATCAATAAGAATTACGATCACAACAAGAACAATAAACTCAGAATGAGACAAGACACAAAAATAATCAGTACAAAACCTCTATCCAACAAAACTAATCTAATGTGAAAATGCTAACACACAAGAGAATCTAAATATAAGCCAATACATGTTTGACGTGCCAGCAAAAATTCTTCCTGTTTATGTCGAGGGAGAAGCAGAAATTGAAATAATCTCTCCAGAATTATCACTAGTATTGAAATACCACAAACAAGAGCTGCTTAGGGGCGCCATCCTTTCTTATATTCTTGGCTACCAGCTGCAGCTGAATAGCAGATGTCTACATAGCGCTAACCTTACTGTTTTCTTGTCTAAGCCTTCAGTCCCTTGTCGATTCTTGGCATTTAGGATCTTCTGACAGCATGTAATAGTTTTTTTGTCTTTCATTCTTTTGCACTAAGTGACTGTCATTAATTTGCCAATCTCACTTTTTCAATTTCGCATCCTTTTTTTTTTTCTGCTAAAATGAAAAATGAAACGGCACTTCGAAATAGAGATTTTCCGTTATCAGTCCCTAACATATAGTAGATGAAGCCATGCCGAGCCTCTGATAGTTATCTCTCTCTCCTACATTACATTCTACTGCAAAAACCTGAATTTCTATGTAAGGCCAAAAAGTATGCAGCTCCTGGGGGAAACATACTTTACTCTTTACATCTTTTAATTAATAATTGTAATTGTAAAATATATTTTTCTGTAGCCTTTACAAATTTTTTACACTTTTAGTAGCATTATAATAATATAGGGAAATTGTAGAAATATAAATGACCTCTGGGGTTATGAAATTCAATGGCTCTAGCCATACAGATCAAGTGACTGCTATGGGGCCCGGAATCTCTGAGGAAGAGGGTCCTCCCTTATCCACTTCTCGCCCGGTCAATTGACGTCCAAGAAGTGGTTGCGAAATCCTGACTGGACGTCTTATTGACGTCCTGCAGGATTTCATGCCGGCGCGCGCCTGTGGCGATGCGGGGTGTCAGTCTGACACCCTGCATCTCCGATCTTGGTAAAGAGCCTCTGACGGAGGCTCTTTACCATGTGATCAGCCATGTCCAATCATGGCTGATCACAACGTAAACAGGAAGAGCCGTTGATGGCTCTTTCTAACTCGCGTCTGACAGACGCGAGTAGAGGAGAGCCGATCGGCGGCTGTCCGGACAGGGGGGGTTCGCGCTGATTGTTTATCAGTGCAGCCCCCCCTCGGATGCCCACACTGGACCACCAGCGAAGCCCACACAGGACCACCAGGGAAGGGCAAAAAATAAAGAAAAGGGGCAATAAAAAAATAAAATATGAAAAAAGGGCAGTAAAAAAAAAAAGGGCAGTAAAGAAAAATGGAATAGATAGAAAAGAGTATATATATAGAGCAAGCACCGAAAGAAAAAATGTTGATAGATAATGTTAACCAAGAAGCATTATCGTCCCTGATAGAAAATAGACATAGATTCCCAATAAAGGGATGGGGCATGGGACTGTACGAACGCTAATTGGGTATAATAGGGTAGTAATCTTCTTGCTTTCCATGTATTCTAAAGTAGGGCTTATCAGTTCACTCATGTTGATACTTATTTAATTTTGATTAGAAGTATCTCTAGATATCATTGTTTTCTCTGATATCACTTCTACCCCCGATACTAGTATGTATCTGGGTACAATGTCCTCTATGCATGTATACTCGATTGTATTTATTATTTTTTTCTCTCTCAAGGCTAGGGGTATGGGAATCTATGATTCCCCTTCCCCCCACACTATCTTACTATAGATTTTATGTTGACCTTCCTTTAGTGCTATTATCATCTAATTTACACCACCTCCATATACCCCGTGGTAGGACCTACTGTGTTCTTGGAACCCGTGCATCTCTCAGACCCGGTTTTACTGTGCCTTTCCATCTTGGCAACTCTCTAGCAGTTTTGCCTGTGATCTTAGTTTTTGGTCATCACTGAGGTACGATATCGCAATTTGATCTACGTGCATGCTGGGGGAGTGGCATTGGATGCAAATGGTCTCAATGTTTATTGTTTGATTATGTAATAATGCATTTCTTTGTTGTTTTTTCTTTTTGTGCTCTATATTCCATTCTTATCTGTTATACAAATTTAGATATGTTACAAATATGTATGAAGGTAACATTACCCATATCATAGTATGTTCTGTTTACCAAGTATATTCTATTTCTATTTATTATTTTTTCATCAGAATTATTACCATCATATATTTTCACCTATAGATTATTGTATACACCTCCTTGTCCCTGAGGAAGCCCGAACGGGGGAAACATGTCGGACCTGCTGTATACACCTTTAATCCATTTTCATCTATGGTGAAATTTAATCTCATATATGATCTCCCTTTTTAGTTTTGTTTGTATGAAATGTGTTAAATTATTAAAACTATATTTTTTACTCATACAAGCTGTGTTCGTAATCCTTGATCTCTGTGGTTTCAGAGTGTCTATATATTTTTTGATTACTACCCTATTATACCCAATTAGCGTTCGTACAGTCCCATGCCCCATCCCTTTATTGGGAATCTATGTCTAAAAAAGGAATAGATACCAATCAGTGCCCACAGATGGGCACTGACTGGCAACATGGACCCCTCAGTGTCCATCAGTGCCATCCCACTGTGTCCATCAGTGCCACCCCTCAGTGACCATCCATGTCCAGTGCCCACCTATCAGTGCCCATCTGTGCCACCCATAAGTACCCATCAGTGCCATCAGTGCCACCTATGAGTGCCCATCAGTGCCGCCTATCAAGTGCCACATACCAGTGCTGCCTATCAGTGCCTATCAGTGTCCAACAGTGCCGCCTCACCGGTGCCCATCAGTGCCGCCTCACCGGTGCCCATCAGTGCCGCCTCACCGGTGCCCATCAGTGCCACCTCATCGGTGCCCATAAGTGCCACCTCATCGGTGAACGGAATTGAAGTAGAAAACGTACTTATTTACCAAAAAAATGAATAAAAATAAATAAAAATGTTTCGCTCTTTTTTTAGTTGTTGCGCAAAAAATAAAAATCGCAGAGGTGATCAAATACCACCAAAAGAAAGCTCTATTTGTGGGAAAAAAAGGACACCAATTTTGTTTGGGAACAACGTCGCACGACCGCGCAATTGTCAGTTAAAGTGAGACAGTGCTGAAAGCTGAAAATTGGCTTGGGCAGGAAGGTCCGTAAGTGCCTGGTATTGAAGTGGTTAAAATGGGTCAGCCATGCTATACACCGCCTGGTCTTCCGGCATCACCTTTGCAACAGACTTCTTCTTTGGCTGTGATATGTCTATATACCACGTCTGTATGTGAGTACAACCATTGTTGTTTTTACTTGGAATAAAACATTTTTGATAAAGCACTAGGTCGGTGCGCCCTCCTTTTTCTAATATTTTACAGTTCTAAGGATACCCATTGTTCTGAGGAGTGCAGCAAGGTCGTTGGCATTGAAACGAGATGTCTGCACTAACACCCCTATACCAACCACCCAAGTGCAGGAGAATTATTCTGTGATCTCTGGGAGCCCTATACTGTCTTGCTCTACAGTCATTTATGCAAGTACCAATAACAGCCAGCTGGATGATACATTTGTATAAAATGTGTACATATCTAGTTTGGGAAGCTATGTAAGATGCCCTAAAATAATTTTGCATTTTGTATCATTAAAGTAATAGTCACTAGAAACGCTAGAGAAATTGAGAGCTAAAGGCCTCTGCAGTGACAAAATTATGCAAAATAATTTTATTGTACCTAGTGCTTCTGCTGAAAAAAGAACACATACATATTGCATGTGAATAAATCATCGCCATAATTATTTACTTACATATTTCTCATGTCACATTTCCTGTTGCTAAAACAGCAGCTCTATAAACTTGCTTATTGCTTTCATTAGTATTTAGGTTGTGATTCCAAGGTGGTGTTATTTATTCTTTTGTTATATTATTATCAGAGAAAGAAGGAGAATTGAGACAGTTGTGAGAAATGTGTGGTGCGCCACAATGATTAATAGGTTCTACATAGAAACTCTAAGGCTGCGTACACACCATGAGATTTATGTACACACGATCAAACCAAAAAGATCAGAAGGGTCTTAAAGGGGCATTAAATACCGTGCAGACAGACGTGTGACGTGTTCTGTGTTTACGCGGGTCCCACCACCAAGTTCACCCTGCGATCAAACCAAAATCAAGTCGGCGCATGACGCCGCAGGAGATTTTTGTGCAGGAGATTTTTGTCCGCTGGTTAGGCGTACCAACCAGCGGACATGTCGGACGGATGGGTTTCCAGCAGACAAGTTTTAAAGCATGCTTTAAAACTTGTCTGCTGGAAAAACCTGTCTGCTCGCCCGTACACACGATCGAATTTGTCTGCTGAAACGGTCCGCGGCCTTAGGCTTGGTTCACACCACAGCACAGAGCGGCTCACAGCAGGGGTTTGGTGCGTCTGTGTTCACCGTCTCAGGTCTGATTTCATCCTGAATTTTTGGCTGAATATGGACGAACCAGAAAATACACAGAATTCCTGTTCAATTCACAATGGAGCAGCTCCGGAGATGTGTGAACCGGCTCCATAGAGCGCCGGTCACTATTTCCTGACATGCGAATTGGATGCAGTAAATCCTGCATCAAATTCGCAATAGTGTGAACACAGCCTAAAAGTCTAGAGACAATTAGCCTAGGTTCACACATATGCGGTGGGGGTAACTCAGCAATCCTTCCCGGTTGTCGTGTGTCTCCAAAAAAAGTTCCTGCGCTTCAAAATTAATGGGCTTAAATCGCACTGCACTCAATTGCATGTGAATTGCACAGGAATGTTGTTTGGTTCCTGTGCAATTCACATGCGGGTTATAGTGTGAACCGGGGCTAAAGCATAGACGAGTAGTTTTGTTTCATTCAACCACTAGGCAGATTTACTCAGACATCATTTAGCACTTATAATTTTCTCTTAGTACTCCTGCAAAGTCCCACAAATACATGTTCAGTCAGCCAGTGAAGTCCACCTAATGCGGCATTGCTTCTGAATTCAAAACAGTCCTGAATTCTAATGTTGGCTACACCTACTTACACTACAGTGAGATGATCAAATGTTGCAGGGGTAGTGATTATCAGCATTGTCTTTGCAGTCTCCTAACTTGTCAATTAGTACCTGGCCACATCTGGTCCTGTCCCACTGTTTTCTAAATTGACAGCACTGCCTCTGTTGCTGAAACGCTCCTACTGTGAGCTGCAGTGCCTGAGGTACAAAGTAAAGTGCTTCTAAAGGCTCATGTTTTTTTACCTTCATGCATTCTATGCATAAAGGCAAAAAACCTTCTGTGTGCAGCCTACCCCCCCCCCTCCTGTCCCTCCAATCCTTACCTAAGCCCCCTCCAATCCAGCTATGTTCATGATGGCCTTAGCTATATGGTGACTCTCCCTTCTCATTGGCTCACTGGCAGTCAATTACAGCCAGTGAGCCAATGAGGAGAGAGTGAGGGTGGGACCAAGCCATGGCTCTTTATGTCTTATGGTCGCATAGAGCAGAGGCTCAGGAGCGAGCATGCAGTAGTGACCCCAGGGCAAGCATTTTTCTCTGGTGTACTGCTAGAGAGGGAAGAGCCAGGAGTATGCACTGCATACTAGATCATTATGAAATACTTATAACGAAGTGGCAGTATAGCCTCCTGGTCACCGCTGAGGGAGCTGACATGATCCCTCTGCGTTTGTTCCAGGTTCACGGCTCCAGCACTGTCAGTGTCCGAAACCGTGATGACGTCACTCCAGCACATGTGTGTTCTCTTTCCGTAAAGGAGCCACGGGGTCCATGCAAGGTGAATCTGTACAGGTTTAGGAGATATTAATTTTACCTACAGGCAAGTCTTAAATTTGAAAGCGTGGTATACAACTGCTTTAAGAGATAAAGAGAAGATGAGGTATTATGCCATCCTAACATACTTTCCATCTCATGCCTCGTACACACGATCGGCTTTCCTGGTAGACTTTTTACCACCGGTAAAACCCGAGGGGAAAGCCAAGAACCAGCTTGAGAGATTTTTCCCCTGCACACGACCGGATTTCCTGGCAGGAAAACTGCCATGAGAGCTTTTTCGGGAAACCCAGCCGTGTGTATGCTTCCCTGCAGGCTTTCCAAATAGGAAAACTGCTGGGTTAAAAACCACTGGGAATCCCAGCGGGAGAAAAGGAAACATGTTCTAATTTTTCCCGCTGCGATTCCCGGCAGTTTTCCTGTCGGGAAATCTGCCATGTAGTATACACATGGCCAGTTTTCCCAGCCAAAAGCTGTCATGGCAGTTTTCCTCCATGCATATAGTACAGTTAGTTAGTGGTGTCACTCTAGCACAGGAAGTGTGTACTTGGAAGTATCACCAGGTAAAATATTAGGGGGAAAAAAAAAAGTAATGCAGCCACCACATCTAAGAACTGGTGAGCTACAACGTATTCATTTTTTCTTGGTTTCGGATACAGTCTAAGTATGCCAAAATCGCTGTAATGCCTTTATAGGACCTATTTTCTATTTTAGCAAAGCTGAAGTTTTATTTTAAAAAAAACTGAAGCTATCTGATCTAATTAATTAACCAGAATGTTGATGTATAGTATGTAATGTACATTGCCTGACAGGTCAGGCCCTGAAAGCTGTTCAGTCAGATGAAGCTCACAATGCATTCCTGCAATGTTTGGATTTAGAATCTTCAGCTCGGCTGATTCAGGGCTTTGGTTCAGGAAAGACAAGGAAAAAAAAAAAAAATAGGAGAGGACTAGACTAGATACTACATGTGCCTTGTTTATTTTTTTCAAACCCCTTGAAAACATGGAACCAGTGATTTGGTTTTGCTTTAAAACTGAAGTTTAGGTATTCACAATCTTGCATAATCAATGTAAGCATGTACAAGTATGTGCCATTCCTGGCTGGTTGAAACTCGAAATGACTGCAGTGGGCACCACTACTACAGTGATTGCCATGAGATGGAAAGGTCAGGCAGTGACATCAAAATCTCCTCTTTGCCCAATGAAAGGATACTTTGTATTAATTGTGCAAATGCATGTTCTCTGAATGGTGTTGTGCCAAGAAACTGGCCTTCTATGTTCACTAGACATGTGCATTCGTTTTCGTCCGAATGCATTTTCGTCCGAATTTCAGGGATTATTGCTATCGTTTTAACAAATGGAAAACAAGCCAGCAGAATCTGAAATTCGAAAGATCCGACATAAAAAAAAAAAAAATTCTTTCAGTTTTCGTTGCTGCAACAGTTCGATATGGATAGAAGATTCGACATGACGCTGACAATAGCAATCTGTGTCCATCAAACCTGCGGTCGAATGTGCCTAACCCTAACTCTATTAGTCCAAGATTATTCTACATAGAGAGGAAAGATTTGGCATAGAGAGAAAAGTTTCAACATTATAGAGACAGTGTTGGGGTAGACCATTCAACATGAACAACGAAGATTCGATGAAACAGCGGAAAACATACAAATGTCGAATCTGTCATTGAAAGGTTTATGGTGTCTGTCGAAAGTTCTAAGAAGATTCGACGGAGCAGCTAAACTGTACGACGTCGCAATCATACATTTCCGTCGAATGTCAGTGTGGACATGTCTAATGTTCACTAAGCAGCAGGGCAGCCACTCAGCATGAGACATGGAAGCCAGCAACAATTACTGTAGTAGTGGCCATTACTATAGTGATTTTTAGCTTCCATGGGGACCTATTAGATATGACACACGCATACTGTAACAAAATATGCATAACTAAACTTTACGCTTTAAATGTTAGCACACTGTTTTGAAATAGTTAAAGTGAATATACAGAACATTTATATAAATTGTGTAGCTAGGTGCTTAGCTGGCTAGAGGGCGCAACTAAAAAAACACCATGCTGCAGCTGTTCTTGTTTTTACCCAGGACTCCTATGCTGATAAAGTCAGGGCAGTTCAGCATCTGTCCACTAGAGGTAGCCAGTGGAACAGCAGAGCTAAAACGACTTGCTAATACAGCTGCGATGATGGGAGATGCAGTTTGTAAAGCGAACACTGGTGTGAAAGTGGATAGAGGATAAACTACAATCCACAGGGGAGAGACAGGAAAGTGGGAGGAGGGATAGCAGTTTTCCCAGGCAATGATAAAAGGGACAGTCTCTTTCTGCTGGAGGGCCAGAGGACACACATCTCTGTTGCTATGTGTACCTAGCAGAGGTGCCTTATCCTTGAGCTGTAAGCTGGCTTTAGAAGAAGACGAAGTCGCAGAGGAGAGATTCATACTGAGGGTGGAGCCAGAAGAGGTCCTGTTTAACAAGTATGCCAGCCAAGTGCACAGGACCACTTGTATTCACAATAACACTGTTAGCAGAGGCAGACTGATCTTTACTAAGGAGCATATACAACTGCAGCTATCAAAAGGGACATTAAGTGCACCACCGACAGATTGGGCCAAACCAACCTGCTGACAGAAGATTGAAAACGAGTTAAAGTGGTTGTTAACCCACTACAATATAAACGTACCATCCACTCTGTAAAACAAATATTATGTGTCTGCTATTGCAGTGGTCTCGGCACACTGTGACCCGCTACATGTCGTTCCAGAGTTTTTTTCCGGGTGGTGATCCCCACTGAGTTTGCGCATAGCTAGTGATACCCCTTGTGAGATGTATGCCATGGGAATATTTATTGGCTAATCTCTGTTAAGAACCACTGTTTTGCTATAGGTTACTATACTAGATACTGCCAGTTACTGCTATTGTTGATATTGCTGTCTGCTTGATGTATCCTTGTGGTATAAGAGCAAAGTGTGAGTCACCACACGATTGACTTCTGTACAACCATAGGTTTTTATGCTAATGTCAATTTATCGATATGAAGTCTGATCCCATCTTTGACTTATATTAGAACAAAACAAACCTTATTGTGCTAACCACGCAGAGAAATTATGTCCCAAAACTAAACACAGTTGGCTAATTTCTAAATTGTTAATGATGTCCTGTATCCATTAATCATTTAAAGGGAACACTGTGGAGAGTTTCTCTCTGGTTCATTTAATAATTTTCATGGAAAGGAAGCTTGTAATACTAAATTGTGTAGAAAGTTTATTAATCAGTTGAACCTTTTCTGAGGGATTAAGATCTTAATTGTTTCAATGTAATTATATTTTCTCACCTTTTTAACCACTTAAGGACCGCCGCATGTACATTTACGTCGGCAGAATGGCACCGACAGGCACATCAACGTATATATACGTTGGTGCCTTGGGGGGGATCGGGGGTCCGATCGGACCCCCCCCGTACATGCGGCGGTCCGCGCGGCTGCAGGAGCGATCCGACAAGTGGGGGCGGCTATCCGTTTTCACCTGCCCCCTCCGGATCGCTCCCAGCCAATGCGCGCGCCCGCCCGCCCTGTCACTTCCTCCTCCTGTGTAAACACAGGAAGGAGGAAGCGACGTGATCTCTCCCTCAGCGTTTGTTTCAAGCGCCGCTGAGGAGAGATCACAACACTACAAGTAAGTCTGCACCAACAGCACACTTACACACAGACACAAACACATTTAACCCCCGCGATCGCCCCCCCCCCCCCCCCCTGTCACAGTGTCACTGAATGCAGTAATCATACATGTATGATTACTGTATTTAGTGTCAGTGTGACAGACAGTGTGACAGTCAGTCAGTGTTAGTGTCAGGGTAGCCCCCCCCACCCCCCCAATAAAGTTTTAACCCCTTGATCACTGCCCTAGTTAACCCTTTCACTCCCTATTGCCAGCATCACTAAGCGATCTTTTTTCTGATCGCTGTATTAGTGTCGCTGTTCCCGCTAGGTAGCTAATTTTTTTTTAATGCGATTTTTTTTTTACTAAAGACATGTGGCTAAATAAATTTTGGCTTAAATGTTTGACTAAAATTTAGTTTATTGGTTTTTTATTATAACAAAAAGTAAAAAATATTGATTTTTTTTCAAAAATGTCGCTCTATTTTTGTATATAGCGCAAAAAATACCACCAAAAGAAAGCTCTATTTGTGGGAAAAAAAGGACGCGAATTTTGTTTGGGAGCCACGTCGCACGACCGCGCAATTGTCTGTTAAAGCGACGCAGTGCCGAATCGCAAAAACCCCTTGGGTCATTTGCCAGCGTATTGGTCCGGGTCTTAAGTGGTTAAATAGCATTATGTATTTAAACTTATGGCCTGCAATCTGTTTCTGCTCTTAGTCGTAAAGTATGTAATCTCTAATAAAAAATGTCCTCTCAAATATAAAAAAGTGGAACAAAAATGTACTTGCCACTAGGCAAAGATTTATTTAATCTTTGCTCTTCCTTATAGCAATAACCTGACTTTCAACTTTCTGAATGGGAGTAACTTTCTGAATGGGAGTGAAGGAGGACTTTTAGCACCAAGTATGTAAGTAAAGGACACACCCCCAGCTTTGTGGAATCATGAAGAATGAATATGTAAAAAGTAATTGGTTAAACACACTAATGGTTTTGTACCACTGTGTTTAGTATAATTTGAAAATAACTGATGAAATAATTTTTGATTTGTATGAACAGTTTAGCATACATTAATGTTTTTGATAAAGCTTCTTTTCAGTTGGTGATCTTGCCTACAACTACCCTAAACACCAACTGGCCAACCAGCAGCAACCAAATGACCAACATCCACTGTCATTCTTTTCTTGCAGATTTTAGTGGATCAGTGTTCAGGAAACAAAAGAGTTGGGAATTTCAGATTTTCCAATATAGTATTTCCGCTACTTGGCCTTTAAGCCAAGACTGGCCACCTTCAGGCCTCGTACACACAAACGAGAATCACGTCGTCAGGCCTCGTACACACAAACGAGAAACTCGTCCTCAACGTTTCTTGTCAAGCTTGTTGAGAAACTTGTCAAGCTTTCTTTGCGTACACACTGTCAAGACAAAATCTCGTCCTTCTCAAATGCGGTAACGTACAACACGCACGACGGCACTATAAAGGGGAAGTTCGATTCCACTGGCACAACCCTAGAGGCTGCTTTTGCTAATCTCATGTTAATGCGTGTTAAGTAAAAGTTTGGTAAGAGACGTGCTTTTCAATCTGTTACAGCGTGACGAATGTGCTATCTTCATTACGAACGCTACTTTTACCAAAGGTGCGCTCCCGTCTCATACATTATTGTGAGCATGCGCGGGTTACTAAGCATACACACAAACGTGTTTCTTGTGGTAAACCAGCCCGACGAGAAACACGACAAGGAAATTGAGACTTCCGACAAGAAAAAAGAGAACATGTTCTCTTTTTTTCTCATCGAGATCCACGGCAGTTTTCTCGATGAAAAACATACACATGACTGTTTTCCGCTGCAAAAAAGCTCTGCCACCAATTTTCTTGATGGATTTTGTCGAGGAAAACGGTCGTGTGTACGAGGCCTCAGTGCTTTTAAGCTAAGACCAAAAATGGAATGAGCACATTTTTGAAGATACTCTACTTTAATAGCCACCTTCCTGTCTTCAGGGCCCTAGCCTAAAATCATTCTTAATCCCTGAGATTTGGCTCTAAAATGGTTTTCTCTCCAGGCAGCAGGTCTGGGTAGCAAAGGATCTCTTCTTTAGCTACATCCTATCTTAGCAAAGGACTCTTCGTGAAGGGCTCCCCAAATATTCACCTCTTTCCCTAGCCCACATCATGGGCAATAAGCCTCCTACTGATTGTAACTCATAAGAATATATCTTCCTACTGTATCTACTGGTAAACACTCCCCAAGAGTAGGCAGAAGTAAACATGAGCCTAGGCTTACAGGAAACCTAAAAAAAAATCAGATGGCAAGAACAATCAGATCTTAGACTGGCTCACTAAATTTGAATTGGGATATTCCAGTTTATGGCCTACACTATAAGGGGTTCTTGTATTATGCACCCCAGCAATAGACAGTCTCTACAAATTTATTGGTGATACATTATGAATGCTAATGCATCTAAAGGAAGTGATAAAATAAAGGGAATACAACACTAATGTTGGAATGACCAAACATGTAGGATTAAATTATATGACCATCATGCACCCTGGATATAAGGAGTAGGTTACATTTATCTTTTAAAGCCCAAATCAGTGCCAGCAAACAAGATTATCTTCTTCCTTATTTTTAGATCACTTTTAACGTAGACAAACACAGTGGTTTTTCTCGTTTACCCTGTCCCTTTGACATAGAATGTAACCAGAAATAATAAAAGATCAGTCATGTGAATCATCAAGCCAAGAATCTGCAATGCTAATTAAATCTTAAAGGGTCTTTGTAGAAACGAATAATCAGATGTGTGTCATAAGCATTAGCTTAGTCCTCATGAACTCTGGCCATATTTTGGCTAATACATTAATTTCATATGATTGTCAGCTCCATCTATTGGCTATATTGTGGTATTTTGCCCGCTTGAGGTATTTTATGAAATTATGTATATTATGGCACTTAGATGAGGTGGACAATCATAGGAAATCAACGTGTTAGACAAAATATGGCCAGACTTCATGAGGGCTAGGCAAATGCTTGTAATATTCCTCTAAATAATATTTTATACCTAGACCCTGTAGTAGTCTTACTTCACCAAAGCTTTTACTTAAGTATACTTCTGGCGTTTGTGTACAAACACTTTATACATTATTATATTTTGCGCTTCAATTTATTATACCTGTTTTTGTTTTACAATTAGTACTTTATTGTCAATGGTTTTTTTTTTTTTTTTTTTTTAATGTAGGGATCTCTTTATCACTTGCCATGACCTCCCTCCATATTTTCTAATTTCTCCAGTAGTGTCTGACTTATTTGCTCTGTCATTTTCTAACTCATCATTTCACCTTCATTCTAATTTCAATGCTCCCATCCTACCACAAACTTCTGCTTTAGTGAGCACCTTCTGTTTTGGTGCAAACCATCTTTAACATATAGGTTGTACCTATAATTTATTAGTCTTGAATAATGTGGAAATGGATTTAAGATTCAGTGAGGACATTTCCGTTCATTTTCTGTTATAAAATATGGGGAATGGGGGTCCCCAAGATAGGAAGACTTGCAGCAATAATAACCTGTCACAGGGACAGAACATGGAGGACTTTTTTCAGTGGAGACAAAGACAGAAATAAAAGCTCAATCAAGGTTCTAGGCCTTCTGTACTTGATCTAACACAAAAGAACAGGTTTGACTGGAGTTCAGCCTAAATAATTGTGCTTGTCATTATAGTTCTCTTTATGAAATAGTATCCAGTAATTTATCCGTGTGACGTGCATGAGCCGTGGACAGCAAAGACAGTACAAAACATCCTCTGTAATCGCGCTGTACATATTTCTAAGGGGTTTTTAGCCCTTGACCAGCGTTTCCTCTGCGAGTTATATACAGACATCAGTGAAAATGTATTGTAATATGTCATTTATAATGATATTTGGGAAGCATTTGCATAATATAAAATACAGCCAGATATAAAGAGATTATGGGATTAATTGAGTTATAATTAGCTAAGCTTTGAAAGGCACAAATGGCAAATAACTGCATCTGTGATTTCTTTAAGGGCACCTTGCAAATGAAAACCTGTGATTGATTTGTTTGTCAAAATACTGCTGAGGCGCGCACAGGAGAGATCATATAATGGCGTATGCAGAAATAGATTTGCTATATTTAGGTCACTTTCAAAGAAGGTTACAGAATTCTGAGGCATTAGCGATACAAAAGCTTTGTATCCCGCTGCCAATTCACCAATGCCTTACTTCTGTGCGCCCTGTATTTCAGGTGTTCTATGAATACTTGACACAAGAGCTGATACATTATTAATTACCCTTATATATTTATTACAATACTTGATATCCCTCCTGGCAGGGCAAACATTTTAAGAATGTTTTGAGAGGAAGCATCAAACTGAATAGAAATGGGACCTCAGCTACTTAAACCTGAATAATAAAGTATATGTACAGCCCAAATTGTTTTTTTTTTCCCCGATACACTAGGTATGTTTTAGAACCCCTGACAAGTTTGTACCATTGCATTTGTCTTTGCTGGGTAGATTCAACCTCTTCATATGTCCTGCTAACCATTGTCACCATTTTGGTAAATCTAAAATTTTACAGTTGTCACCAGAACAAGAGCTGAGGGAAAATTCTCAAAACTTTGGACGTTTGCTATGGTGACAACTGTCAAAGATGAGATTTTCTCTCACTTCCTTTTGTGTCTATAGTGAAGACACATCTTCCCAATGGAACACAACAACAACAAATAAACTGATAGGGTAACTGTAACGGAATGACCCATGACGCCCATAGACTTTTGAGGGATGGGGGTACTCCTGTGCCAGCGTCACTAATAACTCTTGGGTCTAAGGTCACTCTGTGCCCATTTTGGGCATAGGGTGACTGATAAATGATAATTCATGTTTTGCAGGAGATCTGGACATATTATAAGCTGTAAAGGTCAATGTTTCATTCAAGGTGGGGACACATGCTTTTGAGGTGTTAATTGTGTCTGCTCCTAGACATTCCATTGTGAGATGCTAACTAAGTCTGCTACTGTGGATTGAAACTGAGAGTTAGCCTGGTTGGCTATTATGGGATGTTAAAGTGCTTTGCTGTGATTGCAGTATGTGTCCTTTGTGTTAATTAGGCCTGGCTCCTAAGACCTTTCATTGGGTTGATGGAAGATCGTAAACGGTGGTGACCGTTACAGTAATCCTACTCTACTGTATGCAAAAGTTTAAATGTTTTGAGCTATCATTACACTAAAGCAGAACCAGGAGAACAATTTATTGGACAGATGGAATACAAATATGTCAATGCCAAAATACGGGTAGTTCTATACAGATGTATCTGGTACATTACAAAAGCTGAAAAAAGAAAGGTGTCCCACCACACGCCGATTGCCACATATGCACAATTGCCTACACAGACCAGCAACACTATAGCATACCACTGTATGTGCGATGCCTGCATAGTGCGAGTGGACTGTTGATCTAGAAAGACAGGGACATTTGTTTGGATGGAGAAGCTGGGCCAGCACAGAGAGTAATTAAACACAGCCAGAAGAGTAGTCAAATTATCATACAAGTCTAACCAGTTGCCGCCAGACGTCATATGGTGGCACACCATAACAGCCGATCTCGCACCCCTGCAGCGGCGTGTGGTGAAGAGGTTGTAGCTGCGCCATGTTGCTAGAACGCTGACACGGCTCTTTAACCATGTGATCGGCTGAGTCCAATCACAGCCAGTCACATGTAAATCTGGAAGTGCTGTAAATCGCTTCTGTGTGTGGCAAGGAGATCCGATCAGCAGCATCTTCTCGCAGGGGAGAACAGGGAAGGTAATCAGGGCACTGGTTATCAGTTCCCTGATTACAGTAAAGCTGCAGCAGTGCCACCAATCAGTGCCAATGAGTGATATCAATCAGTGCCCATGAGTGCTACCAATCAGTGCCCATGAGTGCCCATCAGTAATACAAATCAGTGCCCATCATTGACAAATCAGTGCCAATCAGTGACACAAATCAATGCCTATTACTGGTGCCAGTCAGTGCTGCCTTTTAATGCCCATTAGTTCCTGCTCATCAGTGCTGCCCATCAGTGCTGCCTATCCATGCTGCCTATCAGTGCCCACCCGTGCCGCCTATCAGTGCCCACCAGTGCCGCCTATCAGTGACATCTATCAGGGCCCATCAGTGCGGCATAATAGTGCCTCCTTATCAGTGCCACCTAATTAGTGCCCATAAGTGCTGTCTCATCAGTGTACATAAGATCCACCTCATGAGTGCCCATCAGTGCCCATCAGTACTGCCTCATTAGCGCACATGAGTGAAGAAGAAAAATTACATATTTACAAAATTTACTGACAGAAACTTAAATTCAAATTCAAAATGTTCTGTCTTTTTTCTGAAAAAAATAAATAAAATAAAAATAACCCAGCAGTGATTAACAACTTAAGGACCAAGCCTCTTTTTTAAATTTGGTGTTTTTACAAGTTAAAAACTGTTTTAGAAAATTACTTATAACCCCCAAACATTTTTTTTTTTTTTTAACACCCTAGAGAATAAAATTGCGGTTGTTGCAATGCTTTTTGTCACACCGTATTTGTACATTGGTCTTACAAGAGCACTTTTTCTGGAAAAAAATCTGTAACGTTAGCCCAATTTTTTTATATTGCGAAAGATATTGTTACGCTGAGTAAATTGATTCCTAACATGTCACGCTTCAATGTTGCGCCCACCTGTGGAATGGCGACAAACTTTTACTTTTACTCTTAAAAATATCCATAGGCGATGTTTAAAAAATTCTACAGGTCCAGGGCTAAAATTACGTAAAATTACGCTCACGTATGTGTTCGCATCTGCGCAAGAGCTTGCCGGGACGGGGAGCTTTAAAAAAAAAATCTTATTTATTTTACACTGTTTAAAAAAATAAATAATTGGTTCACTTTTATTCCTTTTAAAGGGAATGTAAAAATCCCTTGTAATAGAAACAAGTATGCCAGGTCCTCTTAAATATGAACTCTGGGGTCAAAAAGACCTCAGATCTCATATTTAGAC
Organism: Rana kukunoris; assembly: GCA_029574335.1. Taxonomy (NCBI): domain Eukaryota; kingdom Metazoa; phylum Chordata; class Amphibia; order Anura; family Ranidae; genus Rana; species Rana kukunoris. Next base: position 445,624,765 of record CM056052.1, read on the forward strand.
TAAAATCCCCCCAAAAAAATAAAAATATTATTTAGAAAAAAAAAATTCCCTTTAAGAGCACTGGGCGGGAGTGCTGTCTCACTTGTCTCCATACCCAGGCAGGGACAGGACCGTATCGCCTCCGCCGCTTTCAGATAAAAGTGGTCTCAGTGGCGGATACGCAGCAAGATCACTTTTATGTCTGGTGCCCTCCACCGCTTACCGTAGCCGTCGGCAGCGGCGGGGGGCACCAGACATAAAAGTGATCTTGCTGCATATCCGCCACTGAGACCACTTTTATCTGAAAGCGGACCGTCCGTTCTTGAAGAGGGTACCGGGCTGCTACCATAAGAACGGTATTCCTCTTCAAAGTATCAACGTATTTCTGCGGCGGGCGGTACGTAAGTGGTTGAATACCCCCAAAAGAAAGCGCTATAGAGAGAGGCAGATGCACTTGCACACTAATAAAATATTTAATATAAAAGGTAAAACAAATAATAATATATTTTTTTGCCATTTTGCCATTCTATAACAAAAACATGATCGTAGAAGGTGTACTAAATTTACATTTTATTTCTTCTGTAGAAATGATTTAGGTTGTTAAATTAGTTATAGAGTTATTATCAAATATACCTATGCATACAAACACTGCTACATTTGGTCTGCACATGAAGGCTGGTCATAAAAGTGGTAGACCATATGTTTCTTAATCCGGTGCTGGAGCTTTTACTTTGTATGGAAGCCCTGGAAAGTGAGAATTTACAATTCACATTGTAGTAAAGCCCAAATTATTTGTGTTATCTGAACATTTTATTAGACTGCTTTGATCGGTGGTCCTAATTGTCAATCTGTTATTCATATACCTTGTTATAAAACACACTCCATATACATTATTGTCATTGTTTGATGTTCACAGTCTGCACATTAAACTGTGTTCTAAATGCTGAAATGCTGAGTATTCAGTGTGCATTCAGTAATACACTGGCTGTATTCACGATCGATCAAGAATAGCTTAGCCTATATCTAGTAAATCTTAGTTCTATGAATGTAGAAACATTATGTTCCTTTGTAACCACTTGAATATGTGAACTGTCATATGACTGCAAGCACATGTTGGTCGGGGTCCCAAATGAGCCTTTGTGTGATTTATATCTTCCAATATTTCACACGATCTAAGAGGAACACAAAATGTTGCCAGTTGTAGCTTCCCCCAGTGTAAAAAGACAGACAGTGTGGGGTGGAGTTACTAAAGGCAAATACTGTGCATTTGCACTCATTTAGTATACGTGGTAAAGCTCTGCTAATTATCATCATCCAATCATGTGCAAGCAAAAATGCTGTTTTAGTTTTATTTTCCTTGGACCTGATTGGCTATTCTTTACAGCGTGAAAATTCACCGCAACTGCATTTGCAAAGTTCATGGTCTATTGGCCACCTCTAAATCCAGCCATAAATCCACCCCTATATGTTTTACCGAGATCAGGAAATATATTTCCAGTTGTTGTTCCCAATCAAACCTGTTGACCCAGCCTGGTTTCATCACAAGCTGATTTAGATATTGTTGTTTGAAACAAATAATATACTATGCAAAAGAAATAAAGGCAGAAAATAGTCACACAAAGAACCTAGTGAAAAGGGGGCACAACATGGGGAGAGTGGCTGTCAGAATAAATAAATTTAATAAATAAAAAAATATATATATAGATAAATAAGGTTTTTTATTGTGTAAAAAAAAAAAAAAAATGGATTCCTGTCAGTGTCACTTTTACCGGGGGCTGTCAGGTATACTTTGGGTGGGTTAAAACCTAACTTTGAATTTGGGCGGGATAGTCACGTGTTTCCCGGGCTTTGAAAGTCATGTTTTCCCCGGCTTATCACATGGGAATGGGACTATATAAGCCCACTTGCCTGAGGCCTTAACCAGCTGTAACCTGGAACAGCGTGGTGTGCTCCCCCTTCCCCCCCACCCTTATCGCAGCACCTGTTATGTGGTTTGTCACCCTTAAAGATAAGGGGGGACTTTGTATTTATTATTTATGGTATTCTCTCGAGTTATATGACTGAGCAAGATCTTGAGAGAGAATTTTAAGTTTTGAAAGTTATTTATTAAGAATTTAAATATTGAAAGTTGTATTTATTAAGAATTTAAATAATATTAAATGGATTATTTATATATATATATATATATATATATATATATATATATATATATATATATATATATATATATTTATTTATACCAATAAAGGTGCGGCGGCCATTTCTATTACCAAAAAAAAAAAATGTTTATCAATAAAGTTATTTAAATATATTTTGATCAATTTTGGGTTTTTATTTATAGGTATTAGTTGTATTTATTTGGTACAGCCTACATTCCCATGCAAAGAAACTTACCAACTAGTCAAGTAATATAGGAAGTATACCAAGGAAGTATGTACAACAATGTACACACAGCAAAGCAAAAGTGAAAGAACAGGGTGAAGCTAAGCTGGGAAAGACAGGGCCAGGAGAAGTGTAGGCTCGATAATGGGTGGTAAACAAGTGAACAGGTGAAATGTTAAGTCACATGGTAAGGTGGTGTCTGGAGTTAAAGCGGACCTTTACCCCACCAGCCCCCTATATTCTCTCAAAATTGCAAATAGTTTTTTCAAAAATGTTCTTATGACTTTTTTGGGGGGAATTCTCTCCACAATTCCTAGGTCCTCGTCTAGACAAGGATGACATGTCACTTGTCTGCAGTACTTCCTGGAGTACCCACATCAAGCCTCCCAGGAAACCATGGGGCATGCTACTGTGTATGCACTGTGGCATGTCATCAGGACGCAGGCTGTCTCTTCCTGGTACTTGCAGGCAGCTCCCTGATGACGATTTTTATGAGGGGACCAGCATTAAGAACCTGGAAGAGACAGACTGCCTCGTAATGAGGCCACAAATGAAGATGGTGGCACGGGACCCGATGTACAGCAACAATGCCTACGTTTAGTCAATAAAAGCTTTTAAAAATATCAACACAAGGAACATTACTTACAGTCAATGCCACGTGTCATTTCTTTTGCTGGCTGGAGATTTATGTTAAAATCAATTGTTCTCTGATCCCCCTACCTGCCGCTGTTATCTTCCAGTTCCATGGGGGTTAGTAGTGCCATGGGAGCTGTCATATGCACTCATCAATATTACCGACTATAGCTGCACTTTCCACCCACTTTCCTCCATTACATGAGCCATATTACAGCTTCTATGAATGAAAAATTAATTATGAATGGATGTATCAAAGGTCCACCTCCTCTATTTATACTAGCTATATTAGAGCTTTATAAATGGAGGAGGAGGGAGAAAGGTTACCTTCGGTGACACCAGAATATTATGATGGCAGGGTTAGAGGGGATCCTGAGGATGGAAGAATTCAGCTAATTCTGAAGCCAGCAACACAAGGGGCCAGATTCAGGTAGAGTTAGGCTGGAGTATCAGTGATACTCCAGCCTAACCGTCACTTTAAGCAGGCGTTTCTGTTTTCTGTAACCAGAAAACAAGAAACGCCGGGTTGGAGTTCCGATGCGATCGGCGTAATTGAATTTCGCCATCGCATCGCAACTTTAATTTAAAAATGGCGCCGGGGGCGTTCCCGCTGATTTACGCTGAAAAAATATGTTAATCAGCGGGAATCGGCAATTCACGATCGTATTCGGGCGCGACGCAGTGACTTTCCGACGTTTCTGTAAGCGATATGCGGCGTAAAGATAAAGCAGCCCCCTAGTGGAGTATCCTATGTTAAGTATAGCCGTCGTCATCGCGTCGAAAAAAAAAAATCGCGTCGCTTGCGTAAAACGTCCATGAATGGGGATTTGACGTCATTGACGTTCACTGACAGAATTTGGAGCATGCGCACTGGGATGCATTGACAGTCGACGCATGCGCAGTACGTTCGCCGCGGGATGGCGCTTAGTTTAAATAATACACGCCCCGTACCCGCCCAATTTGAATTCCGCCGGCTCATTTACGATACGCTGCCGCAACTTTAGGAGCGAGTGCTTCATGAATAACAGCACTTGCTCCTAAAATTTCCCCAGAGTAACGTAAATGAGAAACGTTACTCCAGAGCAAAGATGCTCCCATCTACCTGAATCTGGCCCAAGGTATACTTCTCGTTGACTTTAAGGAATGCCCCCTGTGATGATTTTTTATAGAAAATTAATTTTTTTACTACATTTAGGCTTAAAACTTACTTTTGCTTCTCGATTTTGGAGATTTTCCTTAATTTTCTTTCTTGTCAAAAGGTTGTCCCAGGATAAGAAGTGAGGAAAATCTGGTCATACTTTTTTTTTCCATTCAGCTATCAGGTTGAATGAAAAAATCTGAACTGATCCCCCAACTCACACGTTCAAAGTGGATGGGGGAAGTCTCTAAAACAAAAATACACAGATCAGAGCTGCAGCCTTTGGCTTTTAGGGCGGTTTAATCAATTGGTAGATCAACTTTAGTGGCCACACATTAAAATTTGTTTTTATTTCTTGAAGAAGGTTGTACTTTTTGGGCTCTTTTGCTTGTTTTTGTTGAGCTTCTTTGAGCTTCTTTAACCACCTCAATACAGGCCACTTTCACCCCTTTCCTACCAAGGCCATTTTTCAGCTTTCAGCACTGTCACACTTTGAATCACAATTGCACCGTCATGCAACACTGTACCCAAATTAATTTGTTATTCTTTTCTTCACACAAATAGAGCTTTCTTTTGGTGGTATTTAATCACTGCTGGGATTTTTATTTTTTCCAAAAAAAAGAAAAAAGACCGAAAATGTTAAAAAAACGTTTTTCTTAGTTTCTCGCCTTCTCGTAATTTTTTTGCCTTCACTGATGTGCGCTGATGAGGCGGCACTGATGGGCACTGATAGGCTACTGTGATTGGCACTGATGAGGTGGCAATTATGGGCACTGACGAGGTAGCACTTATAGGCACTGATTAGGTGGCACTGATGAGGAAGCACTAATAAGTGGCACTGATTGACACTGATAGGTGGCACTGATATGCGGCACTGATGAGCACTGATAAGTGGAACTGGTGGGCATTGATGGATGGCAGTGGTGGGCACTGATAGGTGGCAGTGGTGGGGACACTAATAGGCAGCATGGATAGGCGGCACTGATGGGCGGTGCTGATGGGTAGCACTGATGGATGGTACTGATGAAAGGCATTGATGGGCAGCACTAATGAGCAGGCACCAATGGGCACTGAAAGGCTGCACTGCTTGGTGGCACTGATGGGTGGCGCTGAAGGGCACTGACTGTTGGCACTGTTGGGCATTGATTATGTGGCACTGTTGAGGAGGCACTAATAAGTGGCACTGATCGACACTGATAGGTGGCACTGGTATGCGGCACTGATGAGCACTGATAGGTGGAACTGGTGGGCATTGATAGATGGCAGTGGTGGGGACACTAATAGGCAGCATGGATAGGCGGCACTGCTGGGCGGTGCTGATGGGCAGTACTGATGGATGGTACTGATGGGCACTAATGGGTGGCATTGATGGGCAGCACTAATGAGCAGGCACTGATAGGCACTGAAAGGCTGCACTGACTGGCATCACTTATGGGCAGTGATGGGCACTGCTTGGTGGCACTGATGGGTGTCGCTGAAGGGCACTGACTGGTGGCACTGATGGGCACTGATTGGTGGCACTGATAGGCATTGATTGGTGGCACTGATGGGCACTGCTAGGGCTTTTCTGGAATCAGGGCACTGACAATCAGTGTCCTGATTAACATCCCATGTCTCCTCTGCGAGGAGATGCCACTGATCGGCACTCCTCATCACACACTCTGTCAATGTAAGGTGAGGAGAGCCATTGCACTTCCTTGTTTACATGTAACCATCTGTAATTGGACACAGCCGGTCACATGGTTAAAGAGCCTTGGCTCTTTACAGATATTGGGGTCGAGCCTTGTCCTAGAAACACTTTGTGACCCTGATCGCCACACTGCAAGAGCAACCTTTCTGGGCACCATCATATGATGTCAACCCAGAACAAGAGCCGCACCTTTCCTCCGTCATTTGAGGTTGGGCGGACGGCAACTGGTTAAAGCTTTTTTGAGCATAAGTGTTTCTTTTCACAAAGCTAATTTTTCTTATTTTTTTGTGTGTTTTCAAATTTCTTTGAGCTTTTTCATGCTTTTTCACACATTTTTGTGTGCTTTTTTTGAGGCGTGCGTTCCACCACCACAGAGTGCCGAAACCGGAAGTGGCTGGACAGGGTAACGTGACATGTGAGGCGCTCCTGGTCACGTTACCCAGTGAGACAAACTGCGGCGAATGCTCCACGGCATATCTGCCTCTAATCACGCTTGTTACCCCAGTGACAAGACTTGGGCACTTTTAAAAGTAAGCGGCCACTCGGCCTGTGTTTTTATAAAAAAAATATTAAATCACGGAATTATACTATGGTTCATTTTTCTTCATTTCTTTCCTGATAAATATCCTGGCGGAGTCCACCCCTTGGCTTGTCCCTCTAGGTATCAGAACAGACCATGAGCAACAAACTGTACTAAAGCCCCACCTGACCTTCCTTAAAAAAAGAGGTCATGGTGGTCTGGTAAGTAGGCACTTACCTTCATTTTCCACTGGGTGTCGCTAGCTCTTTATAGTTGCAGTGGTGACGGTGGTAAACATCAAGAAATTCAACTCAATGCATGGACTTACAATTGTTAACGGCTGATTGATTATTGTTACACACTGGACTTGTTTTTGCACCTTTTGTCAATTCAATACAGGGTTGTCAGTAGTATGAAGCACATGCACTTTGCAGGTTAAAACACTGCATTATTGTATGGTTTATGTATTACTCACTTATATTGCTTTCACAGTATTATATTCATTATTTATGATTCCTATTTCTATTTTTTATAGAGTAATTGCACTTTAGCCCTTTTTTCATCCACGCCCCCTTATCACCATACACCCCCCTACACTACTAAGGTTGTTACTTACAACTTCAGGGGAGCTGCTTTATTTAATATTGCAATTTTTTACCATAGCGCAGAGTCCTTTGTCATTATTTACAGTGTGCATGAGCCCTTAGAACAGTGGTTCTCATACTGGGGGTCGGAAAACCCACGGGGGTCAAATGACAATTTGCCAGGGGTCACCAAATCCTGGACTGTTCTTGAAGCCTGCAGCACTCTCAGCCTTTTCGCAGCCATCCAGCAGGGCTGTCCCTGGAGCCTGTGGCCGCCCAGCTGGGCTGCTCCTGGAACCCTTTCCCGCCCATTTAGTTCATGGCATGGCTGTGGGGCAGAGACTAGAGGTCAGCTGACTGATGAGGAATGTGAAGTGGGAGGGGCTGGAGGAGACCCTGTCTCTTGATTTTCGGCATAGGTGTCACTGCTGCAAGACACTACAGAGCTGGAGACATAGTGAGTAACACTACCTGTGATTAGAGTTGCAATTTAAAGTCCCCACTACAGTTCTCAGATCAGCAGATGATCTTGATCAAGAGCATCTAAGCTGGCTGATCAGAACTACCCGCCAGCACTCCCCCTACCCCATCCCCCCAATAGTAAGAGACGGAATAAAAATAGAGGGCTAGATTCACAGAGCCCTTACTCCGGTCTATCTTGCGTTAGACCGGAGTACTTTCAAATTACGCACGTCGTTTCATTAGTCTGAATCCTCAACCCATGAAACGACGGCTGCGGGCTTCAATCCGACTGGCTTACGTGTTCGTACGCCTTCGGATCTACGCTGCAATAAATTGGCGGCCGATGGGTGGAGTTCCCGTCGTTTTCCGCGTCGGGGTATGCAAATGAGCTTTTTCCGACGATCCACAAAGTTACGAGCGTCATTCGCAATCTCTTACGGCATCTGTAGTCATCTTTTTGCCGCGTAAAGTTATACCAGCTTTTAGCTGGTCTAATATTAGACAGCCCATGTTAAGTATGGCCGTCGTTCCCGCGTTGAATTTCAACGTTGGTTTTTTACGTAAGTCGTCCGGGAATAGGAATGTACGTAAACGACGCTACTCAAACAAAAAATTACGTAACGACGTTATTTCGCGCAATGCACGGCGGAAATTTCTGAACGGAGCATGCGCAGTTCGATCGCCGCGCGGACGCGCCTAATTTAAATGCTTCACGCCCCCTAATCGCGTATTTCGATTCCGCCGCGAGAAATACACTACGCCGCCATACCTTACGGGCCAAAATCTACATGAATTCGACGTAGAGCCAGGTAAAATACGGCGGCGTAGTGTATCTCTGATACTCTGCGCCAATGTAATTGTATCTGAATCTGGCCCAGAGAATACATGGAAGGGAGAGGAAAAGAGGGGGAGGAACAAAGAAAAAAGGGAGAGAAAGAATAAGAGAAAGAACAGGAAAGGTGACTAGATAGAGGAGTGGGGGGACAAGAAATTAAGATAGAGAGATAAAAGTGAAAGAAAGGAGAACATGGAGAGAGCGGTACATCCTAAAATGTACCAGAAGAGGTTTTAATACTGTACGAGTGCGAGACTTAGGGATCCCTAAATGTCAGTGGGCTAGGGTGCAAATGACTTGTCTGGCCTTAGGTGCTAAAAACCCACGCTACAAAAATTCTACTGTAAGGGGTCCCCACAGCTTGGGAAATGTTATCAAGGGGTCACGACACTTGAAAGGTTGAGAACCACTGCCTTAGAAGAAGTAAACCAAAAAAAAAAGTTCCATTTAATAAGTTAATTTCCCTTTAATAAGTTTGTGAGCAGCTTTTACATGTTCATTGTATTTTTTTTTGACACCAAAGCAAAACATGAATTTCCCATCACGGGCAGTTTTATTGAATACATCATGAACTGGCATTGTGTATACTTCTATAAAGAGCAGCTGCACAAATAGTTCACCTTGGTCTCAGTTTGCTGTGTTTTGGTAGAGTTGTCAATGTTATGTGATGGGTCAGTTTTAAAGCACCATCTCTTATATGCAGTAGTCCCTGTATCTTTGAGCATTCCACGGAAAGTACCAACAGTAAAAAGTTCCCGTTCTTTAATATGAAAAGAGAAACACTGTGTTCAGTTATTGTATGTCTGTTGATGAAACATTTTCCTGTACACCAAAGGTGTCCTGGTGTTATATGCCACAGAGACTGTGATTTTATAAAAGATTATTTTATATTCCTATATCCCGTAAGCTTTGGTTTGATAACTACCTAAATGCAAGAAGACTTGCCGAGCAGAACTTTATCATCCTGCAAAGCAGGCGTGATTCATCCGGAATCAAATAGCCGAGTCTACAGTGACTCACAGATCTTTTGTTCATTACTGTTTAAATAGATTTCCCGGTGAGAAATCACAACATAAAGTTGAGCAAGAGTTCCCGTGGTGTTGATATTTTGGAAGAAAGGTTTGTTATAATTGATAGAAAATCCCATCAAACCCTGTAGTTATTCCATCAATAAATCCACTCACTTCAGCTTTCAAATGTAAGAAAAAATAACGAATAAAATAAAGTACACTAAAAGGCTTTTTCAGGCGCTCTTACCCTGTGGGGACACTTTGACGCAAAGCGTAGTAAATGTGTTTTCAGTTCTGAGCGTGTTATTTTAAGATATATCTTCAAGAAATCTTGTATAGGGTAATAATAGAAGCCAAAAACAACTATAGGAGTTTATGGTATACATAAAAGAAAATATGTACCCTGTGTTTCCAAAACATTTTTCTTGACTTTAATATATAAACTTATAATCTGACCTTTCTAGAATAAGCAAGCTTATTTTTCCTATTTTTTTTAGGCTTGTGAAACACACACAGCTTTCAAAATAGCTTGCTGGACGAGGGGGTGGTGATATGAAAAGATGCTTATGAAAGTCGGAATTAGGAGAGATAAGTGACTCATACATTGCTTTAAAGTGTGTAAAATAAGAAAAAATATTCAACACATTTCCATTTTTTTTTTCAAAGGTGTTCTATCGGGTTGAGGTTAGGTCCATAAAGACATGGATAAGTGAGTTTGGGTTGGAGGAACTTGACTGGCCTGCAGAGAGTCTTGACCTCAACCCAACAGAACACCTTTGAGATGAATTAGAGCTGAGATTGTGAGCCAGGCCTTCTTGTCCCACATCAGTGCCTGACTTCACAAATGTGCTTCTGGAAGAATGGTCAAACATTCCCATAGAAACACTCCTAAACCTTGTGGACAGCCTTCCCAGATAAGCTGAAGCTGTTATAGCTACAAAGGGTGGGCCAACTCAATATTGAACCCTACGGCCTAAGTCCGGAATGCCATCAAAGTTCATGTGCGTGTAAAGGCAGGCATCCCAATACTTTTGAATTTTATATAAATATATATATATATATATATATATATATATATATATATATATATATATATATATATATATATATATATATATTGCCTAGACATGCAATTTAAAGGACCCATACATATTTTGCCCATATACTATCAAACAGACAATGTTTTTGTTCAATTTCCATAAAACGTATTACGTGTTTTTTTTAACCTACTTTGTTTAAATAGTTATATTGCATAAACAAAATGTAATTAGATGGGTTGGACAATGTTTGGCCTCGTTCTATTTTTATGTTGAATAAAAAAAGTTATTGGATGGGTTGGACAATTTTTTTCTATTGCTATGTTGAATAAAAAAAATGTATTTGGATGAGTTGGACATCATTTGCCCATTTAAAATGTTGATGTTGAATTAAAACAAGTTATTGGATGGTTTTGACACTGTTAAGTCATTTTTTTTTAAGAAAAAGGAATTGGATGGGTTGAACATTGTTTGGTCATTTTCTATTTCTATGTTGAATTTAAAAAAAAAAGTTATTAGATGAGTTGGACAATATCTCTTCCATTTCTATTTTATGTTAAAAAAAAGTAATTGGATGGGCTGAACAATGCTTAGCCATTTTCAAAAAGGTTAGTATGTGTCATGTCATTAAACTTTCATATATAAGATTTCTGGAGCAAAGAAAATTGATCAAAAGAAAGCTGAAAACAACCTGCAAAAAAGGAATTGCTTAGAATATAGCTATAAACAAAGGAATTCCGTTTTTGCAGTTTTTTTGCCCTATGTGTGTAAGTCTGTGCTACTGTGACTAACAATAGAGGGCAGGTCAGTGTCAGGAAATCTGCTCTCTGAGTCCAGTGTGGGAAGTGCTGCCAAGAGGACCAGTCAGGTTGGGAAATTATGTTCTTAGTCAAGATCCCTTCAAAGGGCAGAATAATAGGGAGCCAGGAACTATGGATTTATGGACATTCCCCAGTTCCAGCTGGGCAGCACCAGTTATCTTTATTGCACCTTTGCTTTTCTATGCACCATTAGAGTAAGATTACTAGTGTAATAAATCAATGTACTGCGAAATTCTTCGTTAGATCAGTGTTTATATTAAAGAAGAGTAATGTGATGTGTATGTAAAGAACCTTAACTTAACAGTAAAATACAGATTTATTCAAGCAAGAGGTTGTTAGTGTATCTTACTAATATAAGTGCCATCACAAGTTATTTTTAACTTTGGTGTATCCAGAAAATCTTTGGAAGTTAATCCATGCAACCCTTTGGGTTGAGTAGGCTTGGGTGGCAACAGAACAGTTGTACCAGGAAATTCTCAAAAAGAAGTACATCTTCAGATATGTATACTTTAAAGTGGAGCTCCACCCTCTTTTACTACTTTCTTGCATCCTCTTTAGTTCTGCCCCCTTAAATATATTTGGCATATATTGTTATCTTATTTTAAAAACTCACTGTTGTATTCTTATCTTTGTATTTCTCCGGCCGCGGCGGCAGCAGCCTTGTCTCCTCATCTATGTACCGATATGCCTCCTGGGAGATGTCTGTCATCAATCCCTGGGCCGTAGCATCGTACTCGTGGTTGACTGACAGCCTGAGAAGGGAGATCAGTGTGAGAGTGAGTCTCCTCCTGGCCCCGCCCATATCATAGTCGGAAAGAACTTTCTCACAGTGAGATCCTGAGCAGGTCAGTGCAGACTGAGGGGGAGGGGGGAACTGTACTACACCAGCCTGTCTCCTCTCTGTATACCATTACCCAGCATCTCCCCCTCTGTATACCCAGCCTCTCCCCCTCTGTATACCCAGCCTCTCCCCCTCTCTGTATACCCAGCCTCCTCTGTATACCCAGCCTCTCCCCCTCTCTGTATACACAGCCTCTCCCCTCTATATAGTATTACCCAGCATCTCCCCCTCTGTATACCCAGCCTCTCCCCTCTGTATACCATTACCCAGCATCTCCCCCTCTGTATACCCAGCCTCCCCCTCTCTGTATACCCAGCCTCTCCCCCTCTCTGTATACCCAGCCTCCTCTGTATACCCAGCCTCTCCCCCTTTGTATACCCAGCCTCTCCCCCTCTCTGTATACCCAGCCTCCTCTGTATACCCAGCCTCTCCCCCTTTGTATACCCAGCCTCTCCCCTCTGTATACTATTACCCAGCATCTCCCCCTCTCTGTATACCATTACCCAGCATCTCCCCCTCTGTATACCCAGCCTCTCCCCTCTGTATACCCCCAGCATCTCCCCCTCTGTATACCCAGCCTCTCCCCCTCTGTATACCCAGCCTCCCACTCTCTGTATACCCAGCCTCCTCTGTATACCCAGCCTCTCCCCCTCTCTGTATACCCAGCTTCCTCTGTATACCCAGCCTCTCATCCTCTCTGTATACCCAGCCTCTCCCCTCTGTATACTATTACCCACCCTCTCCCCCTCTCTGTATACCCAGCCTCTCCCCTCTGTATACCATTACCCAGCATCTCCCCCTCTGTATACCCAGCCTCCTCTGTATACCATTAGCCAGCCTCTCCCCTCTGTATACCCAGCCTCCTCTGTATACCATTACCCAGCCTCTCCCCTCTGTATACCCAGCCTCTCCCCTCTGTATACCATTACCCAGCATCTCCCCCTCTGTATACCCATCCTCTCCCCCCTCTCTCTGTATACCCAGCCTCTCCCCCCTCTCTCTGTATACCCAGCCTCTCTCCCCTCTCTCTGTATACCCAGCCTCTCTCCCCTCTCTCTGTATACCCAGCCTCCTCTGTATACCCAGCCTCTCCCCCTCTCTGTATACCCAGCCTCTCCCCCTCTCTGTATACCCAGCATCCTCTGTATACCCAGCCTCTCCCCCTCTCTGTATACCCAGCATCCTCTGTATACCCAGCCTCTCCCCCTCTCTGTATACCTAGCCTCTCCCCTCTGTATACTATTACCCAGCCTCTCCCCCTCTCTGTATACCCAGCCTCTCCCCTCTGTATACCATTACCCAGCATCTCCCCCTCTGTATACCCAGCCTCCTCTGTATACCATTACCCAGCCTCTCCCCTCTGTATACCCAGCCTCCTCTTTATACCATTACCCAGCCTCTCCCCTCTGTATACCCAGCCTCCTCTGTATACCATTACCCAGCATCTCCCCCTCTGTATACCCAGCCTCCTCTGTATACCCAGCCTCTCCCCTCTGTATACCATTACCCAGCCTCTCCCCCCTTTCTTTCTGTATACCCAGCCTCTCCCCCTCTCTCTGTATACCCAGCCTCTCTCCCCTCTCCCTGTATACCCAGCCTCCTCTGTATACCCAGCCTCTCCCCCTCTGTATACCCAGCCTCCTCTGTATACCCAGCCTCTCCCCCTCTCTGTATACCCAGCCTCTCCCCTCTGTATACTATTACCCAGCCTCTCCCCCTCTCTGTATACCCAGCCTCTCCCCTCTGTATACCATTACCCAGCATCTCCACCTCTGTATACCATTACCCAGCCTCTCCCCTCTGTATACCCAGCCTCCTCTGTATACCATTACCCAGCCTCTCCCCTCTGTATACCCAGCCTCCTCTGTATACCATTACCCAGCCTCTCCCCTCTGTATACCCAGCCTCCTCTGTATACCCAGCCTCTCCCCTCTGTATACCATTACCCAGCATCTCCCCCTCTGTATACCCAGCCTCTCCCTCCTATCTCTGTATACCCAGCCTCTCCCCCCTCTCTCTGTATACCCAGCCTCTCCCCCCTCTCTCTGTATACCCAGCCTCTCTCCCCTCTCTCTGTATACCCAGCCTCTCTCCCCTCTCTCTGTATACCCAGCCTCTCTCCCCTCTCTCTGTATACCCAGCCTCTCTCTGTATACCCAGCCTCTCTCCCCTCTCTCTGTATACCCAGCCTCTCTCCCCTCTCTCTGTATACCCAGCCTCTCTCTGTATACCCAGCCTCTCTCCCCTCTCTCTGTATACCCAGCCTCTCTCCCCTCTCTCTGTATACCCAGCCTCTCTCCCCTCTCTCCTCTCTATACCCAGCTGGTCTCTGCATTCAGTTACATATAGTGTAACTGAAGCAGACAAATCGGCTCAGTGTGAAACTTCCAGTGCCACCTGCCAGTGCCAACCAGTGTCACCAGTGGGGAGATGCGATGTGCTGATGCGATTCAATGCAATGTGCTGGGGCGATGCAATTTGATGAGACGTGCTTGGGGGCGATGCCATTCGATGTGCTGGGGGCAATGCGATGCGCTGGGGGGGGGGTGATGCAATTTGATGTAATGTGTTGAGGCGATGCGATTTGGTGGCAGGGGTGATGCAATGTGGCGGGGGACAATGCACTGTGCTTGGGTGATGTTATTTGGTGGGGGCAATACAATGTGCTGGTGCGATGCAATCTGTCTGGGGGGGCAATGTGATTTTTTTGGGGGGGCGATGCTATGTGCTGATGTGATGTTATTTGGTGGAAGGCAATACAATGTGCTGGTGCGATGCAATTTGTCTGGGGGGGCAATGTGATTTTTTTGGGGGGGCGATGCTATGTGCTGATGTGATGCGATTTGGTGGGGGCAATGCAGTGTGCTGGGGTGATGCAATTTGGTGGCGGGGTGATGCAATATAATAATTTTTGTCGGGGGCAATGCAATGTGCTTAGGGGATGCGATTTGGTGGGGGTGATGCAATGTGCTGGTGTGATGTGATGCGATGTGATTTGGCGGGGGCAATGTGATGTGATGGTGCGATGTGATGTGATTTTGCGGGGGCAATGCAGTGTGCTTGGGCAATGTGATTTTGTTGGGGGGGGGGAGCGATGCAATGTGCTGGTGCGATGAAAATTGGCAATGCGATGTGCTGGGGTGATGCAATTTGGTGACGGGGCAATGTGATGCGATTTGGTAGGGGCAATGCAATGTGACTGGGCGATGCGATTTGATGGGGAGGGAGATGCAATATGCTGGTGCAATGCAATTTGTCGTGGGGGCAATGTGATGTGCTGGGGCGATGTGATTTAGTGGTGAGGCGATGTGATGTGATGGTGCGATGTGATGCTTTTTGTCAGGGCA
This sequence comes from Rana kukunoris, assembly GCA_029574335.1. Classification (NCBI taxonomy): domain Eukaryota; kingdom Metazoa; phylum Chordata; class Amphibia; order Anura; family Ranidae; genus Rana; species Rana kukunoris. Next base: position 445,640,044 of record CM056052.1, read on the forward strand.
ATGCAATGTGCTTGAGCGATGCGATTTGGTGGGGGGTGATGCAATGTGCTGATGTGATACGATTTGGCGGGGGGCAATGCGATGTGCTTGAGTGATGTGATGGTGCAATGTGATGCTTTTTGGCAGGGCAATGCAATGTGCTTGAGCGATGTGATTTGGTGGGGGGTGATGCAATGTGCTGATGTGATGAGATTTGGTGGGGGGGGCAATGCAATGTGCTGATGGTGTGCGATTTGGCGGGGGGCAATGCAATGTGCTTGGGCAATGCGATTTGGTGGAGGGCGATGCAATGTGCAATGCAAATTGGCAATGCGATGTGCTGGGGTGATTCGATTTGGTGGTGGGGCGATGTGATGCGATTAGGTGTGCTGCAATGCAATGTGCTTGGGCGATGCGATTTGGTGGGGGTAATGTGCTGATGTGATGGAATTTGGCGAGGCAATGCGATGTGCTGGGACGATGTGATTTGGTGGCAGGGTGATGCAATGTGATGGTGCGATGTGATGCTTTTTGGTGGGGGCAATGCGCTGTGCTGTGCTAGGGCTGATGCGGTGTGCTGGGCCCGATGCGGTGTGCTGGGCTCGATGCTTTGTGCTGTAATCGGTGCGGTGTGCTGTAATCGGTGTGCGGTGTGCTGAGATGTGGCCGAGGCGGTGTGCTGTGATCGATGCGGTGTGCTGTGCCGGGGACGATGCGATTGGCTGGGGCCCGATGCAGTGCGTGATGTTATGGTGGCAATGTGCTGTGCTGGGGGAAGGAGGAAGTCAGCACAGCACAGGGATGGTGGGAACCCCTCATAATGAGCACGGCACAGGGATGGTGGGAACCCCTCATAATGAGCACAGCAGAAGTACAGCCCCAGGAAGTCAGCACAGGGATGGTGGGAACCCCTCATAACGAGCACAGCAGAAGTACAGCCCCAGGAAGTCGGCACAGCACAGGGATGGTGGGAACCCCTCATAATGAACACAGCAGAAGTACAAACCCAGGAAGTCAGCACAGGGATGGTGGGAACCACTCATAATGAGCACAGCAGAAGTACAGCCCCAGGAAGTCCACACAGCACAGGGATGGTGGGAACCCCTCATAATGAGCACAGCAGAAGTACAAACCCAGGAATTCAGCACAGAACAGGGATGGTGGGAACCCTTCATGAGCGGTTCCCACCATCCCTGTGCTGTGCTGAGTTCCTGGGATTGTACTTCTGCTGTGCTCATTATGAGGGGTTCCCACCATCCCTGTGCTGTGCTCATTATGAGGGGTTCCCACCATCCCTGTGCTGTGCTGACTTCCTGGGTTTGTACTCCTGCTGTGCTCATTATGAGGGGTTTCCAGGAAGTCAGCACAGCACAGGGATGGTGGGAACCCCTCATAATGAGCACAGCAGATACTATTAGTCCTCTTTAACCTCCCTGGCGTTATGATTCTGTCTGGAATTTTGTACCAAAAGCGTTGCAATTGTTTTGCAAGGAAATGTGGTGTTATGTATTATAGGCCTGCAATTCTTAGTAAGTACTTACTTAAATCTATCTAAACAAGAGTCTAATAGGCATCCCGGGTATGATTTTTTTTTTTTTTTTTTATTAAAAATTATAATATAATAAATAATTATAAAAAATTATAACAAATAATAATATAATTATAGTAAAAATTATTCAATAATGTAATCAAATCAAAATCACTGAAATTTGCTCAGTTGCAGAATTTTTGCTGTCATAATTTTTTTTTTTTATGACGAATTTCCCCACAGATCGCTATCGCTAAATTCTGCAAGTGATTATAATTTATTATCGCTGTTTTTTAGCTGCTCTAAAACAATTTTTGCCATAAAGGGACACTTTTGGTTGCTATGGGCAATCTACAGTTTGCAGGGAGAAAGAAAAGTTTTTATTATATAAAATGACATGCAGGGCACTGGGCAGACCACTAGGGACATGGGGGGTGTGTATTTTTTACATACAGTACTGTAATCTATAAGATTACATTGTACTGTATGTAAAGTGTTTGTTTACATTTTTGAATTTGGCGCCGTTCTCCGTCCCCGTGCGACGTAACGTCGCAGGGAACGGAGCTCGGCGGCACACGGGGACGCTGTGTGAATCGAGCGAGCACCCGCTCGCTCACACAGCGTGGATGCATCGCTGGATCCAGGGAGAAGGTAAGTAAACAGTCTCTGGATTCTGCGAGGCGAGCCCGTGTCTGACACGGGATCAACAATAGTAGCAGCAAATTTTTACCCCGTGTCAGACACGGGAAAAACGCCAAGGAGGTTAAGCATCCAGATTTTTAAATTCATCATAACGAATGTTGGTAATTGTTAGGGTTGTCCCGATACCGATACCAGTATCGGTACCGGGACCGATACCGAGTATTTGCGGGAGTACTTGTACTCCCGCAAATACCCCCGATACCCAAATAGAATACTTGACCATGCCCAGACCCAGCCCCCCCCCCCCGCCGCCGCCGCCGCCGCCGCAATGAAAGCCGCCGTCCGCCGCAATGAAAGCCGCCGCATGGTTAAAGCGTGCGGGAACATCACAGCTTTCAATTAAATAGCTGTAGTGTTCCCGCCGCTGGGTCCCCTCCAGAGGATCGGATCCCTTGACGGGTGGTGGCTGGTGCGTGCGGAGTGTAGCGGGAGGCAGCTCCATCTGGCTTGCTGCAGAGTCGCTGTGCGGTCAGATCCCCCCTCCCCAGAGCCAGGGGCGACCATGCCGATGTCCATTGTCCAGCAGCAGCTGTGGGTGTCAGCTCTCTGCCCGCCCCCCACCCTTGGTGATGTACAGCCATTGGAGGAGCAGGGCGGGCGGCATTGTGCACAAAGAGAGACAGCCGGGATGGCTCTGCCCAGCCTAGTCCGGACTGGCCATAGGACATACACTGTGCCAAGGCCACCGGGCCACTTGTCCTGGTCCCTGGAGCTGGATGAGCCCAAAGCAAAGCTGCTTCTGCAGCCCGCCCTGCTTAACCAGCTTCTCTGCGGTCGGCAGCCGGAGCCTGGGGGTGGAACTGATTCATCAGTTGATCTGAACGGGGGAGGAGCTCTGTCGTGCGTGATCCTAGGAATGGTGACACAGACTGACATGTGGAGGGAGCTGAAAAAAGAAGTGCCCCAAGGTAAGAACTTGTCAGCTGGTGTGGGAAGCGCAGGGGATGAGGTCTTCTAGTCAGACCTTATCACTGATGTGTGACCCCCTCTCCTTTGCACCTGGCTAATCTCCCCCACCTGGCTCACCCCCCCCCCACCTGGCTCACCCCCCCCCCCACCTGGCTCTCCCCCCCACCTGGCTCACCCCCCCTGCACCTGGCTCACCCCCCCCTGCACCTGGCCCATCCATCCCTACACCTGGCCCATCCATCCCTGCACCTGGCTCATCCATCCCTGCACCTGACTCATTCACCCACCTGCCTCATCCCTGCACCTGGCTCATTCACCCACCTGCCTCATCCCTGCACCTGCCTCATTCACCCACCGGGCTCATATAACTAGCTCATCCCCCCACCTGGCTCATCCCTGCACCTGCCTCATTCACCCACCTAGCTTATTCATCCCTGCACCTGGCTCATCCCTGCACCTGGCTCATCCCTGCACCTGGCTCATCCCTGCACCTGGCTCATCCCTGCACCTGGCTCATCCCTGCACCTGGCTCATTCATCCACCTGGCTCATTCATCCACCTGGCTCATTCATCCAACTAGCTCATCCCTGCACCTGGCTCATCCCTGCACCTGGCTTATCCCTGCACCTGGCTTATCCCTGCACCTGGCTCATCCCTGCACCTGGCTCATTTCCCCCCCATATGGCTCATTCTCCCCCCACCTGGCTCATCCCCCACCCACCTGGCTTCATCCATCCACCTGGTTCCATCCATACACCTGGTTAACCCCCCCCCCACCTGGCTCATCCATCCACCTGGCTGTACCCCCCTCCTGTCCACCTGACTCCATCCCCCCACCTGGCTCATACCTCCACCTTGCTGTAACACCCCCCCCCCCCGGCTCCATCTCTCCACAAGGGGTTCTGGTGTTAAAATTATTGCATTTATTCCGTTTTTTTTTTTTGGGGGGGGGGGGTTGCGCAAGTAGCTGGTCTCGCCTAGGGTGCAAAAATGTCTAGCACCGGCCCTGGGGACATGGCTGGAGGGACATGGATGGAGGGAGATGGATGCAGGGACATGGATGCATTAGTGTGGGGACATGGCTGCATTTGTGGGGGACATGGCTGCATTTGGGGACACATTTAAAAAAAGTATCAGTGACTACTTGAAAAAAAAGTATCGGTACTTGTACTCGGTCCTAAAAAAGTGGTATCGGGACAACCCTAGTAATTGTTATGAAAAGTGAACGAATCTAACGAAAATTCGTATTTAGTGCGAATCCAAATTGAGTGTCGGGCACAAAATACCGGCTTAATAACGGCTAATGCGAAACGGAACTAAACAAAATGAATTTATTGACAGTGTACATGTCTACTATATGTATACACACTACATATATAACATGATATAAATATATATAATCTTGTTATGTAGATATATCTGCACAGGAACAAATTATTTAGTATATTTACTGGTTCCTGGAAGGAGGAGGGGAGGAGAGGTTTGCATAGATAAGGGGCGGCAACTTCCTCTGACACTCCCGTTGCTATTGAAACCTGATCTGAAACCTATTACACTGCTTGTGCAGCACTGAGCATGTGCGAGATCTGCAAGGCTGAAATCCAGGAAGTCATACAGTCTGGCTTCATGGATTCCCACACTTAAGATGGCCCCAGTCAATTCCTGTTTTATAAAGTATCTAAATGCTGTAACAACCTAACAAAACGGACCTTAGTTCACAGACTAACTTTACTAGAATACATTAAGCTTGTGTATTACAGGGGTATTTATATTTAAAAAGTGAAATTGTGGCCGTAACTCCGCTTTAACCTTCTATGTTGGGGCACACTACCATGGATGAAGGGCAGTCTGAATTGGAAGTGAGTGACTGTGGAGGGTGACGGTGACTCTGTTCAGTGGGAGGACAGGTGAGCCTTTTGTCCCCCACCTCGCAGCAGGGATCTGCTGCAGCACAGGGTTCACCTATGGACCAGGCATGGGTAGTCACAAGGATAGGCCCTACATCAAGCACAAAGTAGGGGCTTCCAGTAATGTGTGTGAAATGAATTCAGTACACAAGCAATCATGCAATTTATGTAAGAGGTGTACAGGCAGGGACACAGGAGGCTGGTGAGGCATGGGGTAAGCTCAAGACCCCCATTCTGCAACAGTTAATAACCTGGGAGAAGAGGATGGCAGTGTCTCTTGAATCCATGTGGGAACTGAAGTCTGAAGAGTTAACTAAAATGGCAGTCGGTCTCTGACCTGCCCTCCAGGGGGTGAGCTCCTTAACTCCATGGGCCCCGCCTACAACTGTACATAACACATAATAATAAATATAGAAAGAAAATACATTCCCATTTTCCAGCTGCTTTTAAAACTGCTTTAAAAATAAGTTGCCTCAACTGAAGATTCTCATGGGCATGTAGACCAATAGCTACTAAATACTATCTTAATCGTGCCATGTTCCCTATGTTTTGCACATGTTCTGTATTTTGTGGCTAATATATTCTGATTGGAAGGGGGTTAATCGTTCTTGCCAGCCTGCTCCCTGGTGTTCATGGATGAGGCCCGGCTACCTGGGTGGCACATAAATACCAGGGGAGGCAGACCTCGAGTGGCTGATTGTTTTAACTATAGGAGGTGTTTGAAGTACCTGCTAAAGGATGTAAAGGGGACATTGTGCTTCAGCAACCTATTGGTGGAAACCCAGTCAGGATTCTGTGATATGGACAATTGCTTTAGACTGGGTTCACACTGATACGACACGAAAGTCATACTAATTTGGATCTGACTTGAAGTCTGACATAAACAGGGATCCGACTTGGATCCCCTACAATAACAGGCACTGTGTCTGGTATGAATCTTGAGAGGGAACTCCACGCCAATTTTTTTTTTGGGGGTATTAAATGGGGCTCCCAGATTCTGATAAGCCTCCCGCCCACAGACCCCGACAATCAACAGCCAGGGTTTTCAGGAAGAGGCCCTTGTCCTTATCAACATGGGGACAAGGTTCTTTGGGGTGGAGGTTGCAGGGCCCCCTTGCCCCAAAGCACCCACCCCCCATGTTGTGGGCTTGTGGCCTGGTACGGTTCAGGAGGGGAGGCGCTTCCTCGTCCCCACCCCCTTTCCTGACCGGCTGGGCTGCATGCTCAGATAAGGGACTGGTATGGATTTTGGGGGGACCCCACGCTGTTTTTCAGATGTAGGGTTTCCCCTTAAAACCCATAACAGACCGAAGGGCTAGAGGAGAACCCATGCCATTTTTTTTTTATTTGGCGTGGAGTTCCCCCTTAAGATCATCAGAGCACTAGTCACATGCCAAAGTCAGATCAGGCAAGACAGCGTTTCTGACTTTGATGCAACTTGAATGATTTTCAATGGGCTGAAGTAGGATCAAAGTTGGACCAAAGTAGTGACTTGTGTCGGACCAGTTAAAGTTTGGGAAGAAGAGGGGAGGGTTGCTGTAGAGATCTTTTACTTCACAGGGGCTCTCAGGAGATGGCAGATTTTATTTAGGCAGGTTTTTATCTAGAATTTTCACTGAACATTAAAAGAGGATTACTCAGATTTGGATTAACTCTGTGTGGCAAGACTGGGCACAGATGATAGGAAATCTTATACTCTACACTGTGACATAAAAAAAAATATTTTTGGGGTTTACATCCACTTTAACACGCAGTAACATGAGATTAGCAAAAACAGCCCCAAGGGTGGTGGCAGTGGAATCGAACTTCCCATTTTTATATTGCCGTTGTACATGTTGTACGTTACCGCGTTTGAGAACGACAAGATTTTGTCTTGCAAAGAAAGCGTGACAAGATTATTGTCAAGCCTGACAAGAACCTCGTCGAGGAAAAAGGCGTTTCTTTTACGACGAGATTCTCGGTCGTGTGTACGAGGCCTATCCTTATGAGTACAACTTTGCTGGATCAAGGATTACAATGAGCTCAAACAGATCCATGCTGAAATATAATTGAACTTATTCGTTAAAACTAGAGAAAAGAAAATTAGCACAAACTTAGAGTTGTTGACCACATTGTTTGAGCTACCTCCAGTTCTTCTCATTAAATTTTCTGCAGTTTTTGTAAACCATCCTCAATATGTAATAAATTGTAATGGTTTTTTTTTGATGGACCTTGACAAAATTTAGAATATTTGATCTACTGTTGTGTTTGCATTTTCATGATGCTAAGTGCCTGCTCCCAATAACATTATTTTTAAATTTAATTAAAGGAAAGGCTAGGGGCCCATTCAAACTGTGTGGTGACTGCCGCAAGGCACTGCTCCCCACCGCTGGTACAGAACAGACACTAGCCTGCATGCTAAGTGGATAGTTTTAGAGTGCAGACATGTGTGATTGACCACTAAAAGTTTTTCTTTATCTGAGGAAGGTAGTGATATTGTACATTTAAATTAAGAGGGTAGAGTTGTTTTTTTGTTTTTAAATACACAGTTATCCTTTAAAGGGGTGGTTCCCCTAAAAAGAAACTTTTAACATTGCATTTCTCTTCTTAATTACATGTAGAATCGGCTGGTATTTAAAAAAAAAAAACGTCCGTACATACCATTTTCGGCATGTAGTCTCGGTCGGGGTAGGGCGTGCCTACTTGATTGACAGGCATCCTATCGACGCATACAGCGCGTCACGAGATGCCGAAAGAAGCCGAACGTTGGTGCGCATGCGCCGTATAGAGCCGCACCAACGTTCGGCTTCTTTCGGCATCTCGTGACGCGCTGTATGCGTCGATCGGATGCCTGTCCCCAACCATCATACCCGGAAGCTGCAGTGAGGCAGCATGAAGAAAATGGTATGTACGGACGGATTTTAAAAAAAATACCAGCCGATTCTACATGTAATTAAGAAGAGAAATGCAATGTTAAAAGTTTCTTTTTAGGGGAACCACCCCTTTAAGTTTTATTTCCCTATATATTTTATCTGCTATACATTATTCTAAACAGCAGATTAATACATTAATTGATATAGCAATTGAACAGCAGTTAATACAACGGGATGCTGAACAAGACTACAATAAGCATGCTGTGCATGACTTACCATTCAAAACAACATAACTAAATCAGCATCATCTAGCACAAACCAATATTACATTTAGATTCCAATGACAAACATACAAAGCTCCATGACCAAGATAATAAAATCACATGCACAATTAAGACTTCCAATTCCGCAACAGAAATATAGCAGACATCATTCACTCAGAGTACCAATACCCCCAAATCTCAGAGGTTATATAAGCAACATTGCATGAACATACCTAACAAAATACCCCAGGATACAAGCCCCCCCCCCCCCTCCACCAACTCTATGTGATTAAATTACAAAAAGAGTAGAGGATTTTCATTTTGCAAAATGAATGTGCATCTTCACAAACTGAAACTGTGTTCTTTCATGGAATGGCAAAAAATATATGTTTTTTAAAGGGGTTATAAAGGTTTGTTTTTATTTCCTAAATAGGTTCCTTTAAGCCAGGTGTCTCCAAACATTCTAAACAACTGACATAACTAATAGACCACTATTCCTCCTATGATAGATGCAATGGGGCACTATTCTTGCCCCTAATACCAGATGTTTACTAACAATGATGCCAGGAAAATTTTCACTCCCGCTGGCCAAAGTCCGGCCCTCCAAGAGTCTGAAGCCTTGCTGGTTTATTGTCCTTCAGACTCTTGGAGGGCCGGACTTTCGCCAGTGGGAGTGAACATTTTCCTGGCATCATTGTTAGTAAGCATCTGGTATTAGGGGCAGGAATAGTGCCCCATTGCATCTATCATAGGGAGGAATAGTGGTCTATTAGTTATGTCAGTAGGAGAAATGGTGCTCCATTGTCGGTGTCAGATGGCAGAATAGTGTCTCGTATCAGTGGGAGGGATAATGCCCCAAGGGCCGGATAAAGGAATGCAAAGGGCCACATCTGGCCCTCGGGCCGCAGTTTGGAGACCATTGCATTAAGCTAGTGCATTGTTAAGCTAAGTGCATCCCTTGAGTGCATGCCTTCTAAATGTTTTTTTTCTTCATCTGAATTTATCACTTCCTGTTTTTCCTCAGTAAGCTTTCCACCATCATCCAAGCAGTGGAAAGTCAGTCAGAACAGCTTACTGAGGAGGAACAGGAAGTGAGAAATTCAGAAAACAAAGAAAAAAACATTTAGAAGGGAAATTGAAGGAAAATGTAAGTGAACCAACAATGCGCTAGCTTAAAGGAACCTATTTAGAAAAAAAAAACGAACCTTTACAACCCCTTTCCTCCATAGCAATAATTGTTATGTGCCCGGCTTCTATAATTTTAATTATTCTCTGTAATGTGTCAACAATTTCTTTTGAACATGTTGACCACTATGGCCCTGGCTTTGGTGTTGGTTTGATAATTTCCTGGTAACACTTTGTGGTCCTGTGGGACTATATCACGTGATAGTCAGAAATGCTTTGAATCTTGTGGCTGGATTCCTGCATAGCCAACATAGACTATGGTCTGGTCTGGGGTGGCAGAGGTGTGAGAGGGCATATAGTCACCAACACTCAACATTGCTAATTGTCAGCAACACATTCTTATATATAATAAAATGCTCAATATTTCTCCCATGTCTGCCAGTGTCATCCAACTGGGGTCTTGTAGTTACTGTACATTTTCATAGGTGGAATTTTGCACTTTCTGTTCTCTCATTCTTACTTTGAACCTAGAACCCAAATGCTGGCATAATTTCACAACCTCTTATGCCACGTACACACAATCACTATTTGTGATTAAAAAAAACGATGTTTTCAAAAATGTCATTTAAAATGACCGTGTGTGGGCAAAACGTCGTTTTATGCCTTCAAATAAACGACCAAAAAAAAATTCGAACATGCTTGAATTTTTTCGTGTCGTTTTTTAAAACGTCGTTTTTTGTATCATAGAAAAGTGATGATGTGTGGGCAAAACAATGTTGAAAACGAACGTTTTTAAACCCGCGCATGCTCAGAATCAAGTTATGAGACGGAGCTTCAATGGAACAGAGTGCCGTTGAACGTGGTGTACGTCACCACGCTTTGCTAGAGCATTTTGGAAAAACTATGGTGTGTATACAACGTCGTTTTGGAAAATGAAGTTTGAAAAGCGTTGTTTTATTTCGTGAGATAAAATGACGTTTTTTTTTCATCACAAAAAGTGATCGCGTGTACGCGGCATTAGATAGCCTTGTGAGCAAACAAAGAGTGGTGAAATGCATCAAGTAAGGTTGGTTTTCGGGTGGAGACATGATTGCATACAGTCTTTTTTTTTACAATCAATACAGAAATCGGAGATAAGTTCTGGAGTGCAGATAATATTTTCCATATCTCTAGTGTGGGCTACACACTATGATTGTCTGCTTTTCCTCGTTGTTTCACAGCAAACTGGAACCGTTAAACGAACATTCGTATGAAAACTCACGTACGACATAGGCTTTTTTTTTTTTTTTTTGTCGTTAATTTTGATCACATATGAGAATAATTTTGGAGTTTTCCCTTTGGGAATTTTCATACGAAAAGTTGGAATCGACTGTGGAAAGTTGCTTACACACTAAACGAAAATCGTACAAATTTTTTTTAACGGAAATGTTCACCCGTTTTTCTTATAGTGTGTACGAGCCTTAGGAGTGATAGATACTTATGGCCTAATACAGTAAACAATGTAAGCACAACATGTTAACTACAAGCTACAGCAACCCAAAGCAAACAAGCAAGAATTCACTTTAATGAAGTCAGATCAGCATAACTACCTTCTAATTGGTTGCTATGGGTATTGCAATTTGCAATTTGTATATAGTGCTTTGCTCCTTCTATGATTTTAAAGTATAGTAAGTCCATGTGTTCTAATGAAACATAGCTGTATTACTTTATTAAAACCAGAATATTACAGATGTACACCAAGCCTGAAAAAGCCCTTGTTGGGCATTAAATTGGACAAGTTATTGCACACAAGCTAGTAATGCTCTCCACTTAACAAGTTAACAATAAAAATTACGACTTTTATAAGTAAACAATACAGAATTACTAGCGTTTTCCTCCAAAGTTCTCAACCCCCCTCCTCATTCAATGGGCATTGTCTGCCATTACTCAGGATCCAATGTCCACGAGCCACTGCCCTGCCTTTTCCAAGAGCCACCCTTCAGTTCCATTGCCTGAGGGTCACTAGCCATCATCTCCCCTCCTCCATCCAAAAGCAATTGTCCAGCATCTTTTGCCCAACATGCCACTGCCCAGCACCCCCTCCACCACAAAAAAGCCACTTTCCAGCTTTTTCTGCCTCTACCAAGACTCACAATCCATGATCCACTGCAATACATATACAGTATATTGTTAGTATATACATATAAATAATGAAATGTTAGATTGTTAAACAATTTTTTCTTGCAAAAGACAGATGTGGTCTGATCTGTTGTCCAGCCTTAAGCAGCAATTGAATCACTAGGGTCTTGACTACAGCTTACACAAATAAACATATACATTTATGTTACAGCAGTATATTCCATTTAACCGCATCAGAGATCTTGCTCATTCCCAATACAACTGGTGAATCTTCCCTGTGGATTTATCCTTTTGAAAATCTGCAGTCTGTGATGTGTATCCCTGTTACTTGGAATCATTCTATTTTTCATTGTGAATAATTTCTGAATGTATATACAGTATATACACTGCTCAAATAAACACCTTGAAAACATATCAGATCTCAACGGGGCAAAAATGTCATGCTGGGTATCTATACTGATATGGACTGGGTAATGTGTTAGGAATTAAAGGATGGCACATCCTTTGATAGAAATGAAAATGATCCACCTACAGAGGGCTGAATTCAAAGACACTCAGAAAATCTAAGTTAAAAAATTATGCAGCAAGCTAGTCCATTTTGCTGAAATTTCATTGCAACAACTCAAAATGGTCCTCAGTCGTTTGTATGGCCCCCAAGTGCTTGTATGCATGCCTGACAACATCAGGGCATATTCCCAATGAGATGACGGATGGTGTCCTGGGGTATTTCCTCCCAGATCTGGACCATAGCACTACTAAGCTCCTGAACAGACTCAGGTGCAACGGGATGGACCGAAACATAATGTCCCAGAGGTGTTCTTTTGGATTTAGGTCAGGTGAGCACCAGCGTAGGGTCTGACAATGGGTCCAAGGATTTCATCCCGATATCTAATGGCAGTCAGGGTGACATTGTGTAGTTTGTAGAGGTCTGTGCGTCCCTCCATGGATATGCCTCCCCAGACCATCACTGAACTACCACCAAACCGGTCATGCTTAACAATGTTACAGGCAGCATAAAGTTCTCCGCGGCTTCTCCAGACCCTTTCACGTCTGTCACATATGCTCAGGGTGAACCTGCTCTCACCTGTGAAAAGCATGGGGCACCGGTGGCAAACCTGCCAATTCTGGTGTTTAATGGAAAATGTCAATCAAGCTCCACAGTGTCCGGCAGTGAGCACAGAGCACACTAGAAGACGTCGGGCCCTCAGGCCACCCCCATTCACTGCCACTCCCATTCAGTCTGTTTCTAATTGTTTGGTCAGAGACATTCACACAGGTGGCCTGCTGGAGGCCATTTTGTAGGGCTCTGGCAGTGCTCATCCTGTTCCTCCTTGCAGAAAGGAGCAGATACCGGTCCTGCTGATGGGTTAAGGACCTTCTACAGCTCCGTCCAGCTCTCCTAGAGTAACTGCCTGTCTCCTGGAATCTCCTCCATGCTCTTGAGACTGTGCTGGGAAACACAACAAACCTTCTGGCAATGACACATATTGATGTGCCATCCTGGAGGAGTTGGACTGCCTGTGCAACCTTTATAGGGTCCAAGTATCGCCTTGTGCTACCAGTAGTGACACTGAACCTAGCCAAATGCAAAACTAGTGAAAAACAGTCAGAAAAGATGAGTGGGGAAAAAATGGCAGACTCCTCCACCTGAAAAAACATTCCTGTTTGGAGGTCTCATTGTTGCCCATCTAGTGTAACGGTTGTTATTTTCAATTAACAGCAAAGCAGTTGAAACTGATTAACAATCCCCTCTGTATACACCCCTCCCCCTCTGCTACTTAACTGACCAGATCAATATCCCAGGAGTTCTGATTCAAAACTGTTCCTTTAATTTTTTTTGTGCAGTGTAAATATATATATATATATATATATATATATATATATATATATATATATATAGTGCATTCAAAAATACAGTAATTCAGACCCCCTTCACTTTTATTAATTGTGCTATGTTGCAGCCTGATACTACAGTTGTTAAAATTCTTTTTTTTTTTCATTAATCTACAATCAGTACCCAACTATATATATATATATATATATATATATATATATATATACATAGCGGGTATAGAAAATAATCCCTTCCCCCTTAATTACATTTTGTTGTTTTGCAACCTAAAACGAAGACAGACAGTTTTTCTTTTATCCATCTATATTTACTCATTGCAACTTATATCATCCAATTGAGATATGACACCAACATGTCATGGAAAAAGAATCACCCCTCCTAAAAATGACTTGTAAACTCAATCAGGTGTAGCTAGCTAATCACTTTCTCAATGGCGCACAAAGTCATTTCACTTCCAACTGTGATCAGCTGTCGCCATTTTAATTAGGTAGTAAAATTGAAGCAAACAATCAACTATTAGTAACAAGGCACTGTCAAGAGATCTCCAGAAAAGTTGTGGATAGGTACAAGTCAGGAGATGAATACCAAAAAAAATCAAAGGCTTTATCAATGGCTAGAAGCACAGTGAAGTCTATTATTAAGAAGTTGAAGGTATTCGGTACAACACAGACCCTCCAGTTTGGTCATTGTGTGCATGTGACAACAATATTACAAATTCTCCACACATGTGGCTTGTATTGGAGGATTGGAAGAAAAAGGCCACTCCTTAAGAAAAGCAACATGCAGTCATGACTGAGCTTTGCCAAAACGCAACTTGAAGATTCTGAGGCCACATGGAAAAAGGTGTTATGGTCAGATGAGACTAAAATGTAATTATTTGGCCTCAACACTAAACAATATTTCTGGCGGAAATCCAATACAGCTCACCATCCGAATAACACCATTCCTGCAGTAAAGCATGGAGGTGGTAATATCCTGTTATGGAGGCGTTTCTCTGCAGAAGGGACTGGAGCACCCGTCAAAATAGAAGGAAAAATGGTTGGGGCAAAATACCATCAAATTCTTGATAAAAACCTGCTGGCCCTGTGCCAGAAAGTTGTCATTTAGAGGATTTACCTTCCAACATGACAATGACCTAAAGCAAACAGAATAAATGACCACATAGTGGTTAAAGGAGAAAAAGTTGAATGTCCTTGCATGGCCTAGTCAGAGCCCAGACTTAAACCCCACTGAAAATCTGTGGTATGATTTGAAGAACGTAATCCACAAATAGTCATTATCAGATGTAAAAAAAACTGAACAGTTCAGCAAAGAAGAGAGGGCAAATGCTGCAAAGTTAGAAGAGGCATATCCCAACAGACTAAAGGCTGTAACTAAAGAAAACGATGATTCAACAAAATACTTTCACGTGGATGTAATAAGCTGCACTTAGTAAATACAGGTGGATAAAACAAAAATGGTGTCTGTCTTTATTTCAGAGTGACTGTGAGTGAGTGAGTGAGTGAGTGAAGAACTTATATAGCGCAGCACATGCAAACTTAATCACCTCTGGGCGCTCGTTGTTCCTGTCTCTTTTGACATCAAAAGAGATGAGTTTTGATCTTTCTTCTGAAGGCTAGGTGGTTCTCCTCCAACCGAATGCTGGTTGTTAAAGCATTCCATAGTCTAGGACCTTGGACCGCAAATCTTCTTTCTCCTTTGGACTTGTATTTGGCTTTGGGTATCTGGAGCAGATTTTGGTTGGTGGATCGCAGAGCGCGATTGAAATTGTGAGCTTTTATTTTTTCGCATAGATATTGGGGGGCCTTCCCATGAATGCACTTATGCGTCAGACAGTGCTTTAAAAGCAATTCTGTCTTTTACTGGCAACCAGTGAAGGGTTCTCAGCGAAGGTGAGATTGTTTCCAATGCGGCTGTATTTTGAATGACCTGCAGACGAGAGATTTGGTACTTTGGGAGTCCGAGGTAAAGGGCATTTGCATAGTCCAATCTAGAGTTCAATCAATTGTTCCCACCACGACTGCTATGTCTTCCTTAGGAATAAATGGAATAAGTCTGCATAGTAGGCACAGCAGATGGTAAGATCCGCTGACTACTGACCCTATTTGTTCATCTATTGTCATGTAGGTGTCGAAGATGACCCCAAGACTTTTGACTTTGACGCTAGGGGTGATGATTTTGCCCAGAATGGGCGGGGGTGTCCAAGTTGAGAGGGAGTGATTATTTTCTATACCATATTTAGATGTATATCTATCTATCTATCTATCTATCTATCTATATATATATATATATATATGTATATATATATTTATATATATACTGTATATACTCGAGTATAAGCCACGTTTTTCAGCACATTTTTTTTCCTTTGAAAATACTCCCCTCGCCTTATAATCGAGTTACCTTTTTGTGTCTGACTTTGGAGACCCAAACTTTGCACACATGTAGCCACACTCTTCCTCTACAAGTGTGCAAAGTTTGTTGTCTAGGGAACCTATGGCCGGGGAGTGCCGATTTTTCAAAACCGTGCACCCCTTCCATAGATTACCATGTTAAATGGGTATTTCTCTGGTGACTTTGGGGACCCGGTACCAGCCGTTTGTAGGTCCCCTGGACTCGAAACTTGGCACACTTCACTTGTAGCCCCATTTCTCGACTACAAGTGTGCAAAGTTTGTTGTCTGGGGGACTTATGGCCAGGGAACACCGATTTTTCAAACCCGGGCACCCCTTCCATATACTCCCATGTTAAACGTTAGTTTAGTGAGGCATGGGCACAGTGAGGCATGGGCACCTTGAGGCATGCACATGAACACAGTGAGGCACAGTGAGGCATGGGCTCCTTGAGGCATGCACATGGACACAGTGAGGCAAAGTGTCCATCTGGACACCCTAGGCTTATACTCGAGTCAATAATTTTTCCCCATTTTTTGGTCAAATTAGGTGCCTCGGCTTATATTCGGGTCATATATACTCGAGTATATATGGTATATATATATATATATATATATATATATATATATATATATATTGGAGCTCTCTAGAAAGGTGGGAAGGATGGGTAAGCACAAAGACAAACCATGGGAGCAAGTTCAATGTTAACGTATATGTCCAGCCGAAAGTTACTTTTTTTTACTGTCTTGGATAGAGTATGGAAATGTTGGATTCCCTGTTGGGTTTATACTGGTATCTCTGTGGACATGGCATACACCCAAGCAGAACCAACTTTTTTAAACACCAGAAATTACAAAAAGCTCTTTGTGCGGAGTTGACATTGTTGAAGTAAGTTAACTCATGTGTGTTATAAGCATTATGCAGCATGTTAGCATGTGTTGTGTTAAGGCAGTCCCTTTATTTTACCAGATTAGATTAGAATAGGGCAATGTGCCTCTATCAATTCTAACCAAAACACATGTGTACGTCATTATGCTGTATACACATCCTCATGTATTGATCAAAGCACCCTGTGTTTATAGGATTCTACATCATCTACTAAGGCCTGACGACCATGTTAATTAACACCAAAACAGACTTTTCAATTCTGAGACATGCCCTCAGAAAAGTGTACTGACTGTTAATTGCTGACTATCTTTTAATTAAAATGTTGTTGCAAAAGGAGGTTTGGGGGCCATTTGCACAAAGCAGGTAAGTATAGACTTGTTATCTAAAATAAAAAATCCTTTATAATCACACTGTAATAAGAACTCATTAGGGAGAAATTCAATAAAGCTGCTACACCACTTTTCTAGCGTTCATCCCTCTTGTTAATGTGCGACTTGCGCACGAAAGTCAATTGGTTCTAAATTGCGCCACTTTTACATTGTTGCATGACGCCTGCGCCAAATTTAAAATAAAATACAGACAGTTCATATCTTATGAAAGTGGAGCTAATTAAGACCAACTCTCTTTTGGAATACGAGAGAAACTGGCACAGACAAATTTTGCGAAAGTTTTCAAGTTAAGTAACATTTTTAGACAGGTACATGAATTTGGCTCATGCTGCACCACTTTTAGAATGCATGAGAGTCGCTGCACCAGATTTCTCAGAACACAAAGGATTGTCTTTTTCAGTTTCAAGCTCAGTAACTTAGAAAGAGCAAAAGATATGGTTCCAACTGAAAAGCCAACCAGCTAGCATTTTCTGAAGGAGAGAAAAAGAAGAGGTCAGCAATTGCTGCCTGTGTTTCTTTTTTTGTTTCCTTCTAAATCAAAACTAAATTCAATGTTTAACAGTTTCAAGAAACAGTCACATTCCCAGCATTTCGGAAATGCTAACTGCCGTATTTGCTTGTGCTCTTAACCAAGCTGTCAAGCCATCAAATGGTTGGTGTCATAACTGATCAGATGGGCAGCACCATGGCAGTTGTAGATCAACAGAGGCTAAAAGGGCAGCATCCTTGGCTGAAAAGCACAGGGGGGTTTCATTCTACTTTAATGCTCTCTGAAGTATCTGAACAACTAAAAAGCAGATAAAAGGTATGCCTTTACCTTATGCAGGAGAATGGAACGAGCTCTCAGGCCGTGTACACACGGCAGAGAACCTCGACGGGCAGAACACATCGTTCCGCCCGTCGAGGTTCTCTGCCGGCCGTCGAAATTGGCGACCCGCCCGTCGGGAATGGCAACCAGCCATTCATCCAGGCGGGCCGTCGAGCAAATAGAGAGCGTGCTCTCTATTTCTGCTCGACGGGCTTCCCGACGGGAAGCTCGCCGAGAGCGTACACACGACCGAGGTCCTCGCTGGAATGCAGCTTCCAGCGAGGTTCTCGCTGGTTTCCAGCGAGAACCTCGGTCGTGTGTACGCCGCCTCAAGGTTTCATTTTAATGTTTCATTTATTTAGGACGGTTATTTAAGTTTTTATCTGTCAAATGTGTTCCAAACTAACTTAAAAGTGTTCCTATTTAATTAACACCTGGGAGATATTGGCATAGCTTGCGCTGCGTTTTTGTGTAATTTATTGAGCATAGGAGCATGCTGTTTTTGGTATACATTATTAGCTAAAAATAGGAGAAATTATGTTATATAGTATGTTGACTAGGGATGAGCTTTGCGTTTGAAATGAACGTATGTTCGACTCGAACATTGTCTGTTCGACGAAATTCGAACAAAACCGGTCGTTCGAGTGACGCAAAACGGCCCATAATTCACTGCGGCATTGCGCGCTGAAGATTGGCCAAGCATGCTGTATGTCCCGCATGCTTGGCCAATCACAGCACGCAAAAAACGAAGAGCCATAATTGGCCAAAGCCTGGGTGGCTTTGGCCTATTATGGCTTAGGGCTTTAGCACACGCCCCACACTATATAAGGCCGCCTGCTGGGCGGCCTCGTGTAGTGTGTTCCGGCTTGTTAATGAAAGCAGTCAGAGAGACAGAGAGATTGTCTTTTTAGCTAAATAGAGCAGGCAGGCAGGCTAGTCAGTTTAGCTTAATTTACAGTGTGTAGACAATATATATACATCCCTAGGAGTTGTACATATATTTATACACTGTATAGCTTAGATAGATCAGTTCTTCCTAATTTACTGGCAGGCAGGTGATTGTGCTATTTAAAGATGTTATCACAGGTATAGACACCCAGCAGGTACAATATTTAAAGGAATTTTTTATTTTTAATATTTAAGCATCAATAAAATCACTGCTCCTAGAGCAGTGATTTTAATGATGCTTAACTTAAAAAAAAATAATGAAAAATTCCTTTAAATATTGTACCTGCTGGGTGTCTATAGTTTGCCAGTGAAAACGTCTTTGAGAACCCGGGTCTTGCCCGAAGGAACATGTATCAATGGAAAAAAAAGTTTTAAAAACGGTAATTTTTTCAGGAGTCCTGCTCCTGAAAAAACTACCTTTTTTAAACTTTTTTTACATTGATACATGTTCCCTGGGGCAAGACCCGGGTTCTCAAAGACGTTTTCCAACAATAACTTGAATATTGGTCTTTAAAATGAGCGTTTTTGAATTAGAACGTTCAAGTCCCATAGACTTCAATGGGGTTCTAAATGTTCGTGCGAACGGTCGGTCTGTTTGACGGTTCTGGTGCGAACCGAATGCGGGGGGGTTTGGCTCATCCCTAATGTTGACCTACATACTGTATCTACTAATGTAAAAAGTCATGTGGGAATGGATAGTAGTATGGGACTATTATATTGAGATTTTAATATATTCATAAAATTTCCTCTATCAATAAATAAATAAATACATTTACAATATAAAAATAATCATTTGCTGTAATGCTGGTATGAATATTTGGTTGTGTATACAACGATTTACATTAATGCTGGTGTTAGGTTATGAATACTGTATGCTCTGGGTTAAAATTATAAGCATTTCTCAAGGCACCTGCAATGCTTAGAAATGCTTGGCAAAAATAAATATGTCTTAACCACTTAAGACCCGGACCAATACGCTGGTAAATGACCCAAGGTGTTTTTGCGATTCGGCACTGCGTCGCTTTAACAGACAATTGCGCGGTCGTGCGACGTGGCTCCCAAACAAAATTTGCGTCCTTTTCTTCCCACAAATACAGCTTTCTTTTGGTGGTATTTGATCACCTCTGCGATTTTTATTTTTTGCGCTATATACAAAAATAGAGCGACATTTTTGAAAAAAAAACACTATTTTTTAATTTTTGTTAAAAAAAAAATCAAATAAACTAAATTTTAGTCAAACATTTAGGCCAAAATTTATTTAGCCACATGTCTTTAGTAAAAAAAAAAATCGCAATAAAAAAAAATAGCTACCTAGCGGGAACAGCGGCACTAATACAGCGATCAGAAAAATGATCGCTTAGTGACGCTGGCAATAGGGAGTGAAAGGGTTAACTAGGGCAGTGATCAGGGGGTTAAAACTTTATTAGGAGGGGTGGGGGGGCTATCCTGAACCTAACACTAACTGTTTTTTACACTGCCTGTCACACTGACACTAAATGCAGTGATTAAATCACTGCATTCAGTGACACTGTGACAGGGGGGTGGGGGGGGGCGATCACAAGGGGTTAATATGCCTATGTGAGTGTGTGTCAGTGTTGTGTTGGTGCACACTTACTTGTGATGTCTTCTCTCATCAGCAGCGCTGGGAAACAGCGCTGCGATGAGAGAATACATAATTTCCTCCTTCCTGTGTAAACACAGGAGGAGGAAGTGACAGGCTGGGAGTGCGCTCCCATTGGCTGGGAGCGATCGCGGGGGGGGCGGATATCACGGACATCCGCCCGCAGATCCCGGATCGCTCCCAGAGGTAGGGGGACCCCCGCACGCCCCGCGGAGGGGGTCCCGATGGGACCCCCGAACCGCACTCAGGCGGGGACGTAAATTTACGCCCTTGTGCCTGTACGTGCCATTCTGTGGCCGTATATGTGCGTGCGGGGGTTCTTAAGTGGTTAAAGCAAACCTTTCCACAAGAAACCATACTCGCCAATCGGCTTTATTCACTAATCAGCAAGTCATGAGTTATTTGCCAAAATAATATTTTTATTGACAACAATGAGATTCCTTTTTTTAATAGCTCTTATTGCTGAAAATAATGTTTGTTAATGCTTAGTGAATTGAGCCTTCTGGTTAGAGTATCATTATAACCTTGAAAATCCATAGAACTCTGATATACAAATGTCAACTTTTCTTTTTAAAATCGAGTGCTCACCCACCAACTTCTATTTTTCGCATTTAGCTATTGGTCCTAAAAGCCCAACTTGAAGATATATATATATATATATATATATATATATATATATATATATATATATATATATATATATATATATATATAAAACCACCATGTCTATCTCATATATCTGTATTATAGGCAGTGAAAGATATTGTTCTGCTCTGAACATGTTAAAGGTTGATGATATTACCAATTATTGACCATTAGACTCCTCTCTGCCTATTCCCACTCTGTTTAGTGGTTAGCTCTAGGGATGAGCTTCGAGTTCGAGTAGAACTCATGTTCGACTCGAACATTGGCTGTTCGCCGAACAGCAAACTATTTGGGGTGTTCGCGGCAAGTTCGTGTGAACTTTAGAACCTCGTTAAAGTCTATGGGACTCGAACGTTTGAAATCTAAAGTGCTAATTTTAAAGGCTAATATGCAAGTTATTGTAATAAAAAGTGTTTGGGGACCCTGGTCCTGCCCCAGGGGACATGTATCAATGCAAAAAAAAGTTTTAAAAACTGCAGTTTTTTGGGCAGCAGTGATATTAATAATTCCTTTAAGTGAAACAATAAAAGTGAAATATTCCTTTAAATTTCGTACATAGGAGGAGGTGTAAAATATGCCTGAAAAGTAGCGCTTGTTTCCCATGCTTAGAACTGTCCCTGCACAAAGTGTAATTTCTGAAGGAAAAAAAGTAATTTAAAATCACTCGCGGCTATAATGAATTGTCGGCTCCCGGCAATACAGAGAAAAGTCATCAATAAAAAAAAAAATGTGTGGGGGTCCACGGCATTTTTTTTTAATTTGGGGTGGAGTTCCCCTTAAAATCCATACCAGACCTAAAGGGTCTGGAATGGATATTTGGGGGGAATCCCACATAATTTTTTTTTAAATTTGACGCAGGGTTCCCCTAATATCCATACCAGACCCGAAGGGCCTGGTAATTGAATTTGGGGGGACCCCTACGCATTCTTTTTTTATGAATGACTTTTCTCTGTATTGCTGGTATCCGACAATTCATTATAGCCACAAGTGATTTTAAATGACTTTTTTCCTTCAGAAATGACCTTTTGTGCAGGGACAGTTCTAAACACAGGAAACAAGCGCTACTTGACAGGCATACTATACACCCCCCCCCAGGTATGAAATATTTCAATTTTATTGTTTCACTTTAACCTCCCCGGCGGTATCCTCGAGCGTGACTCGGGGTGTTTTTTTTTTGCAGAGATCGGTATCCCCGAGTCAAGCTCGGGGTAGCCATGCAGAGCCAGGGTCTTACCTTCCTCCTGGATCCAGCGATGCATCCATGCTGTGTGAGCGAGCGGGTGCTCGCTCGATTCACACAGCGTCCCCGTGTGACGCCGATCTCCGTTCCCTGCGACGTTACGACGCACGGGAGCGGAGAACGGCGCCAAATTCAAAAAAGTAAACAAACACTTTACATACAGTACAATGTAATCTTATAGATTACAGTACTGTATGTAAAAAATACACCCCCCCCCCTTGTCCCTAGTGGTCTGTCCTGTGCCCTACATGTCCTTTTATATAATAAAAACTGTTCTTTCTGCCTGGAAACTGTAGATTGCCCATAGCAATCAAAAGTGTCCCTTTATGTCAAAAATGGTTTTAGATCAGCTAGAAAACAGCGATAATAAATTATAATCACTTGCAGAATTGAGCGATAGCGATTTGTGGGAAAATTTGTCATAAAAAAATAAATAATGACAGCGACAATTCTGCAACTGAGCAAATTTCAGTGTTTTTGAGTTGATTACATTATTGAATATTTTTTATTATAATTACATTATAATTTGTAATAATTATTTATAGTTTTTTATTATATAAAAAATTATGATTTTGTTTTTCAAACTTTATCATACCCGGGATGTCTTGTTTGGACAGATTATTCCTAAGAATTGCAGGCCTACAGTATAAAACGCCAAATTTCCATGCAAATAATTGTACCGCTTTTGGTACGTAATTCCAGACAGAATCATACCGCCAGGGAGGTTAAGCATTATTAAAATCACTGCTCCTGAAAAAATGGCCGTTTTTTAAAACTTTTTTTGCATTGATACATGTCCCCTGGGGCAGGACCCAGGTCCCCAAACACTCCCCTGGGGCAGGACCCGGGGTCCCCAAACACTCCTCTGGGGCAGGACTGGGTCCCCAGACACTTTTTATGACAATAACTTGCATATTAGCCTTTAAAATTAGTACTTTAGATTTCAAACGTTCGAGTCCCATAGACTTTAACAGGGTTCTAAAGTTCACACAAACTTTTGGTCTGTTCGCAGGTTCTGGTGCGAACCGAACCCAGGGGTGTTCGGCTCATCCCTAGTTAGCTCTTTCATCGTTACACATCTTTCATGGATGCATTATGGAAGTATAGAGGGGCATCTTTCTGCAAGTATGGTGGAAAATGTGCTCTATCAACGTGAATCCTATGAAAGTGGCGTACAAAATATGTAACTAGTATCTCACTTTAGTAAGGATAGCTTATTTCATTCTCAATTACTGTAACTTTTGTTTCCATGGATGTCATGAAATAGGTTACATTATACATACAGTATAATAACAGATATACTGCAAGGTACTTCATACTTCATATAGGTTTTGGTCTTATCAGTAAGACTTGTTTAAATAATAAGTGACCTATAAGATGCAAAGGTGGCCTTTTTACATGGGGGGTTTAATCCCTTAATAATAAAAAAAATGTATTTGCATCCAAACAGTCCATTACAAAAGCATAACAACAACAAACAACCTTTTTTAGGCTGCATTCACACCTAGGCGTAGGCGGTATGCGGCGTATTGCGGCGACATGAAATAGGCTTTTGTCCCCGCGATTTGCGGCGACAAAACGCGCCTTGTTTTTCGCTGGAGGGGTGATTTTTACATTGTCGGCTATGCCTGAAAGCCGAAGACTCCTGAAAAAAAGGGTCCGGGACTTGTTTTGAGCTTCAGGCGTACGGCGTTTGGGCGTTCGGCGTGGAGATGTGAACCACCTGCATAGCCGACAATGTTAATTCGCCCCTCCAGCGTATTTCAGGCTGCTACAGCATCGGGCGTAGGGCGACAAAACGCCTAGGTGTGAATGCAGCCTTAAAAGGAAAAAGTTACTGAAAAATGTCATGGTGTTCTTCCAGATTCCTATCTATCATTTGTAGCAGTAATCAATAATTTATAGAAAAATTCCTATAAATCTGGTCACCCTGGATTGCCCATATTGCCTTTGCATACCCAGAATAACATTTTCACCACTCAATCATCCCATAATCAGATACAAACCCTGTAAAACCAGATGAAATTACTATTCTTGTCCACATCCAACCCAATGTCTCACTTTTTCCTTTCTCTGCCCACCTACCTTTAGCTACATTTTCTTTTTCTGGATTGATCCAACGGTGGGCCCAAATTTCCCAGTATGGATCTAACTCTACCAGTTGGCAACCCAGTACCTACTTTCATGTTTCTTTATTTTCTTCTTTTCATATACAGATATCTGACATACAATACTGTATAATTTCTGTTTGATCCATATACACCTACTATTTCTTACTATATCTGTAACTTAAATGACATTACCTTGTTTATGGTAATGTAACTGGAATAGGAATGCACACAGTTTCAAGGGTGCATAATCATGTTCATAAGGTGTTTCTGGAGCATGATAAATTGCATGTCAATATAGCCCTAAAATGTTGATGAAGGAGAATTACAAATCGCAAAGGCATTTTTTCATTGTTTCCTGTGAAGGTGCTGGATACTCCATCATTGGTCATGCTCTAAGAACTATAAATAATTATTTGGTGACTGTGTCAGTGTTATTTTACCTGTGAAATTTAAAAATAATATAACTAATTTTTGTGACCTACTATATATAAAATAACATCCTCTGATGGCTGATGTGATTATGTTTTCAACAGAAATCAAACTTAAAATTTCCATACATTTTACAGTGAGGTGTTTTGACTATAGATGATACCGTTAAGGTTAAAATCAAAAAAAGTTTGTTCATCATATCGAAATCTAAAATACTAATAGCAGACCCACAGGTCAGTTTGCTTATTTTTTTACTATTAATTTATTTACTATAAATGTAAAGATTTTATTTATTAATGATTTAGGATTTGTGTAAATTGGGAGGATAATTTGGATAATACATGCACACTTACAAAAGTTGCACAATGTCTAATGACCGTTTTAAATGTCAAGTTTTTCTCAACGTGATTCTTCTCAAGCCTGCTTTACATACACACGATCGTGAAAAAAAAAATGCTTGAGCAAAGCGCGGTGATGTACAACATGTACGACAACATGTATGACGGCACTATAAAGGGGAAGTTCCATTAGAATGGCGCCACCCTTTGGGCTGCTTTTGCTGATTTTGTGTTACCGCTTGTTAGTAAAAGTTTGGTGAGAGACGATTTGCGCTTTTCAGTCTTCGTGTTTTTCAGTCTGTTCCAGCGTGACAAATATGCAATCTCCGCTACGAATGCTAGCTTTACCAGAATGAGCGCTCCCGTCTCATAACTTGCTTCTGAGCATGCATGTTTTTTTCACATCGTTAAAGCATACACACGACTGCTTTTAACGATGATGTGAAAAACAACGAGAAAAAAAAAAAGCAGGTTCTACATTTTTTCTCGTCAAGAAAAATGCACTGGAGCCTACACACAAGCGTTTTTCACGACCAATTCAAAAATGTAATTTTTATCGTCATGAAAAACGGTTGTGTGCACGCAGCATAAATCTACATGTTTGCAAACTCGTTTATTGGATATTACTTGCATTTACAAGAGCGTGGTGTCGTTTTTATCCCTTTTTACATCTTTGACTTAATTTAAGACATGCAGCTCTTTAAAATGTCTTTAACCACTTGACCACTGGGCACTTAAACACCCTTAATAACCAGACCAATTTTCAGCTTTCGGTGCTCTCACATTTTGAATGACAATAACTCAGTCATACAACACTATAACCAAATGAAATTTTTGTCCTTTTTTTCCCACAAATAGAGCTTTCTTTTGGTGGTGTTTCATCACCTCTGCGGTTTTTATTTTTTTTGCTATAAATGAAAAAAGAACAAAATTTTGCAAAAAATAATAATTTTTCTTCATTTCTATTATAAAATTTTGCAAAAAAGTAATTTTTCTTCATAAATTTGGCCTAAAATGTATACTGCTACATATCTTTGGTAAAAAAAATAAAAAATGTTGGATATTATTTAGTCTGGGTGAAAGTTATGGGGTCTACAAGCTATGGTACCAAATCCTGAAAATTGATCAATTTCATCACACCTGAAGTACTGACAGCCTCTCTCATTTCTTGAGACCCTAACATGCCAGAAAAGTACAAATACCCCCCAAATGACCCCTTTTTGGAAAGAAGACATTCCAAGGTATTTAGAAAGAGGCCTGGTGAGTTTTTTAAAGTTGTAATTTTTTCCCACAATTCTTTGCAAAATCAAGATTTATTTTTTTTTCATCAAATTTTCATATTATTAGGTTATTTTTCACACACAGCATATGCATACCACAAATTACACCCCAAAACACATTCTGCTATTCCTCCCGAGTATGGCGATACCCCATGTGTGAGACTTTTACACAGTGCGGCCACATACAGAGGCCCAACATGCAGGGAGCACCCAGGCCAATTCTGACATTTCTCTCCTACATGTAAAAATCATCATTTATTTGCTAGAAAAATACATAAAACCCCAAAACATGATATAAAGATACCTCACATGTGGTTTGAACACCGTTTTTATATGTGGGCGGGACTTGCGTATGCGTTCGCTTCTGCATGCGAGCTCGCGGGGACAGGGGCTGCTGTATGCCCAGAGTATTGCTAAGTATGCCCAGAGTATTGCGGAGTATGCCCAGAGTATTGCCCAGAGTATGCCCAGAGTATTGCGGAGTATGCCCAGAGTATTGCGGAGTATGCCCAGAGTATTGCAGAGTATGCCCAGAGTATTGCCAGGGTATTGCGGAGTATGCCCAGGGTATTGCAGAGTATGCCCAGAGTATTGCAGAGTATGCCCAGAGTATTGCCAGGGTATTGCGGAGTATGCCCAGGGTATTGCAGAGTATGCCCAGAGTATTGCAGAGTATGCCCAGAGTATTGCCAGAGTATTGCGGAGTATGCAGAGTATGCCCATAGTATTGCGGAGTATGCCCAGAGTATTGCAGAGTATGCCCAGAGTATTGCAGAGTATGCCCAGAGTATTGCAGAGTATGCCCAGAGTATTGCCAGAGTATTGCGGAGTATGCAGAGTATGCCCAGGGTATTGCAGAGTATGCCCAGAGTATTGCAGAGTATGCCCAGAGTATTGCAGAGTATGCCCAGAGTATTGCAGAGTATGCCCAGAGTATTGCAGAGTATGCCCAGAGTATTGCAGAGTATGCCCAGAGTATTGCAGAGTATGCCCAGAGTATTGCAGAGTATGCCCAGAGTATTGCAGAGTATGCCCAGAGTATGCCCAGAGTATTGCCCAGAGTATTGCCCAGAGTATTGCCAGAGTATTGCCAGAGTATTGCCAGAGTATGCCTGAGTATTGCAGAGTATGCCTGAGTATTGCAGAGTATGCCCAGGTGAGTATTGCAGAGTATATGCAGCAGGGATGGCTGAGCAGGGAGGGAGGGATGGATGGATCTGTGACTGCATTTGTCACAGATCCAGCCCGCAGCACTGGCGCTGCCATCCGCTCCCTCCCTTCTCCTCTCACACTGTACCGATCGGTACAGAGAGAGGAGGGAGGAACCGGCGTCATCAAATGACGCCGGTCTGTTTACATCTGATCGCGCCGTCATTGGACGGCGCGATCACGTGGTAAACCGCCGCTATCAGCGGCGATTTACCGTGATCCGTGACCCGCCGGGTCCTCTGGACCCGGCGGTCACGGATGTTCCCGTGTGCGCGCCTCAGGAGGCGCGCGGGAGCGCGATTCTGACAGGCCGTTAATTAACGGCCAGTTAGAATACAGCAACCGCCCTAGAGCCGTACTTTCGGCATAGGGCGGTTGCAAAGTGGTTAATATTTGTTTAAGATTGGTTTCTGACCAGGTACACATATGATTTTTCACATATTTAGGTCACATTCATTATTGTTTGGTGTGGGTGTAGATTAATAGTTAAAGCCTTAGGCCGCGTACACACGATCAGACATGTCCGATGAAACAGGTCCGACGGACTGTTTTCATCGGACATGTCTGAAGTGATATTTTGGTCTGATGTGTGTACACACCATCGGACCAAAATCCCAGCGGACCAGAATGCGGTGACGTAGAACACACCGACGTGCTGGAACGTTCAATGCTTCCACGCATGCGTCAAATCAATTCCATGAATGCGCAGGATTTCGGTCCGATGGTTGGGCGTACTAACGGACAGGTTTCCAGCGGACAAGTTTCTAGGCATGTTTAGAAACTTTTGTCGGCTGGAAAACTGTCCGCTAGGCCTTAAACACGATCGAACATGTCCGCTGAAACTGGTCTGTGGAGCAGTTTCAGCGGACATGTTCGATCGTGTGTACGCGGCCTCAGACTGCCATGTTTTTTGTGTCTTCCACCAACCCTGTCCTTTGCCTGTAATTTTCAAGCCTTTATTACTGACTGGTCATGTTGGATAATTGGTAGAGACTCCTAGACTCCTACTAGTAGTGCCACAGAGCATCCATTAAAGATTCACCTGTGTGCACCAGGCCTAATAATTTGGTTTGAGGATTTGCATGTGTCCCCAATAAATGTTTTTATTCTTTATACAATAGAAAAGTCTTTTATGGACCCAGTATATCTAACTCTATTCCATGATCTTGAATTTCCTTGTGTGGTATTCTGTGGCTAATACTAATCAGGGATTAGATTTGGCTGATAAGAAACATGGTCCAAATATTTTTGCATCTAATTAGAAAAGCTTGCCTGATTTAAAAAATACAGCAGTAAGCATGGTTTGTGTGTGTGCATACATGTACCAAGTACAAATGCAAAAAAAATTAAATAAACTTACAAATAGTACATGCATGAGGATTGCTCCATTCCGCCTTTCCTCATGTGAGAAGACGTCACTGGGGAATTCATGAAGTGCTAAAAGAATAAAATGAAACTGTCAGTACAGCTGATATAACATTGCTTGTAACATCATAAACACAACTTATTTCAGAACAATTGAGAAGATGCAGACAGGACATTGCTAAGCAAGCAATTAATGGCATAGAATTCTTAAAGTGTATCTAAGACCAAAATGTATATTTAGCAGGCCTTAGATGTGGCAGATACTTTTATTCAGATTTGTTTTCCTTTATATTCACCTGCTATTTTTTCCTGCGCTAGAGTGGCAACGCTTACTGTATCCGTATCTATAGATAAGCTGTGTTATTACCCTGAGCCAATATATATAACAGGATTACAGGACACCTCCACCTCTTTTCTGTCCCTATAATATCGGGGGGAGGTGTCCTGTAGTCTTCAGAAATAGCTGATAACAGTGCAGAACATGTGGAGCGTACAGGTTTCAAAGTTACATACATAGTCACATAGTTAGTCTGGTTGAAAAAAAAAAAAAACAAGTACATCTAGTTCAACCAATAAAAAGAAACAAAAAATTACAAACCTATATACACAAGCCTATATCCAGAGTTGATCAAAAGCTAAGCAAAAAAAAACAGCAAACCAATTTGCTCCAGCAGGGGGAAAAAATATTTCCTGATGCCCTAAGGGGCAAAATTTCCTGGATCAACTTTACCTATAAATATTAGTATCCAGTTCTGCTATGTACATTTAATAAAGAATCAAGGCCTTTTCACATTTTCACAGCTCCTACTGTGAAGAAGTCTTTTTACGTATTTGGAGATTAACCCCCTGGCGATATTCCCGAGTCTGACTCGGGGTTACATTTTTATGCTGCGATTGGTAACCCCGAGTCAGACTCGGGCTCGCCTCGCATAGTGCACAGACAGGGTTTACTTACCGTGTTCCTGGATCCAGCGATGCATCCACGCTGTGTGAGCGAGCGACGTTACGACGCACCGGGGCGGAGAATGGCGCCATATTCAAAAAAGTAAACAAACACTCATGACTCCTATCATTACCACCTGCTAAAAGAAGGTAATAACTCCTATATTCGTTACTATCTATGTAAACATTCAGCTTACAACAAACCTTATTTCTTTACTGGTGCATCCAAAATGATACATCTTTGCCTGCTAGGTAATGTTGATATTTCATTGTTACCATTATTATGGATAAACTGTTTCACCTGCTTCTCTTTGGAATAATAACAACCAAGAGACAGCTTATAGCATTTACTAATAATAATATTATCACATTATTGTTTGGAACATCACCTAGCGGTAAAATAGGGTATAGCTGTTAGACTTTTTCCCCTGGCATTATATCCTTACTATGGGGTATTATGACCATCATGAAATCTATTAATTTCATAAATTATACTGTATGCTAATTTGTTAAGACTTCAGTTTCTCTTCAGTTAATTAATAAATATATTAATATTTTATTTATATTTTTTTGATATACAATTAATAACAATATATGATTTGATAAAAATTAAATTAAATGCTTGTGCTAGCACTTGATATAAAATTAAATAACATGAATTAAGAACATTCTATCATGAACCTAGGACATTTTCTTTTATATATCCATTTCTGATAATTTTCAGAATTCAAGTTTGGGAGTGGTACAAAACCTCAACACCCTATCACCCACATTGCATGACCAGGTGGATCTGGCTTCCACAGGTTCTTTTTCCGCCTTTTGGGTTTGGTCTTATGCTGCAGGGATGAGAGGGGCGGCGCGACTTTTTGTCTAGTCACATTAACTTACAAACAGGATTGGTAAGCACACGTCTTTATTTATACTGTATGATGTTCATTTATCATTGAGTATTAACTATTGGTGAAATGTTGATACTTTATATGAAAAATTCTATACAAATTTGTTATATTTGCTGTTTTTCTCTAATGGCATTTATTATTATATACAGACGACTATCTTTCAGAAGAGACCAAGGTGCAAAGCCCTGAAGAAGCATATAAATGCGAAACTAGTTGGCAATAGCGTATCAAACCTCGTTTGTGCCTTGTTTGTAAATATTGTGGTCGTCTATTCACCTTGTTCTATCTGTATATATAACTTTGTTTTTATGTAAATTAAATTTTCTAATTTTGATAATCAACATACGTGTTTTGGTGTGCCTACCTTATTACTAAGATTGATACCTCACATAAAGATCCCTAAAGTTGGGAAGAGGTCCCTCCTCAACCCTTCTTGTTCAATTCCTTTTTTATTTACTTTTCATGTTGGGATTGTGAGTATTCATCAATCATTATTGGGAAACATCCTTCCACCATTTCTTTTTTGTTCTCTGTTATCACACTGGGTGTAAAACCCGATACTTGGTGGAGAATGATTTCCTAGTTATAAGGTTATACCAAAGTAAATATTGTATTTAAATTTATTGTTTGACTCTATATAATGATCTTTTTTAAGTGGTATTGACATCTAACGGTTAGACAGAAAATCCCCTTTTCCCCTCTTTTTTCCTTCCCTTCCCCCTCTCCTCCTTTCCTTTCCCATTCTCTTACTCCTCCTTATATTATGTCACAATTTTCGGGCCCCGATTGGGAAAAATTCCTAGATTCCATCCAGAACTCCTGTACCTCACAAGTCAAAATTGAGGTGGGATTGGATACTTTCTTTTTTTAAACTCAAGAGGCTAATGGAAAAGAAATCCAACTTGGGGTGGCATATTAGGTTCTTTGACCGATATCTAAGAGAACATATTAACCCCCAGGGGCTTAGAGTGCAAATTTTTCCAACGTTTGAAGTAACAGAGCAAACACTCAAGGAGAGATGGGAAGCCAATTTAAATCAATGTTCGGCCAGCATGATGGTGATCCTGCGGGATAAACACCTTGTGGATCTGGCAGCTCTCGACAAAGAAATTGAGGAATTTCGCACCTCAGGCAACCATCTCTCATCAAGTGCTGACTTCAAAAAGAAGGAATCAGAATTGGTACAATATCTAGAAAAATATAATAAAACTGTAATTATGAGAAAAGATCAAAAATTCTACAAAGATCAATCAGCTTTCCTGGGTGGATATGCATACAAATGGTCAAAAAAACCATTTAATAAAGGTAATAAACGAAATAATTATCAAAATAATACAACATATAAATCTGACTCTGATGCTTCTGTCTCTTCATCCTCTATCTCTTCCCAGAGAACGACAACTAAGACACCACGAGGTCCGTCAGGGAGAGGACGTCCACTGAAACGCGGTAATGGTGGTGGGCAGAATACACAGGGGGGGGTAACTAAAAAACATATTACCTCACCTCAGCTACAGAAAAATCAGCCTACTGTTAGGCAAGGACAGATGCTAGCTACACTTGGTGACCCGGTGGTGGGCAGCACACCTCTTCCAATGTTTACTAAGGATAATGAATGCAGCAATCAGAAAGAACTAGGTGCAACTCCAAAAATTAGGAACATCTCCACTAACCCCGGTCCGACCCCTTTAGGGCAATGCCCAATACCCTCAACCCCCGTTCCTCAGATGAAAATGGGAAAAATGGACCCGTTTGTGGTCAAACAACTACAACTGAGCCAGGATTAGATGTAATTAATATATCCTCGCATATATTATCCCCGGATGAAATTGAGATCTTAAGATTAGGACTAAGTTTCTGCCCATCTCAAAAAATGGATAAGTTTACATTAACCAAGGATTTACATTTATTTGCAAGAAACCTGACCTACAAATATATTTTTGATACGGAAAAGGGACGAGCCCAAAGAAGGGAGGAAGAACTATATAAGGACTTTAAGGTACAAGACTTTAGGGCACTTAAAATCCTTATTCAGCTGTTGGATGAAAACGAAGGATCAGAAGAATATGTTGACCCATTAGATGAAAATGGAGACTCCGAGAATGAGGAAGCTCCAGAACCATGCAAATTCAAACCCAAATCTCAGAAGTTCCCAAATCTCCAAACCTCACCAGCAGTTTGGGCCTTCCTAAAACATACAAAAAAACAAATTGAGCATCTCACCCTCCCTTTGGAAAAAGAGAAAAATCTATCCTGGGGCCAACATCAAGCATTAACTCTCTTGATGGCCAACAGGGATCTAATTATAAAACCCTCGGACAAAGGAGGTAATGTTGTGGTGATGGATAAAGCACAATACGTAAGAATGTGTGAAAGAATATTAAGCAATGGTGATTGGTACAAAGTTATACCTGAGGAAGATGTTCCCAAGGCGAGGTCCCAATACCTGTCAATTATCACTGATGCATATCAAGGAAATCTCATTGATAAAGATTTACGGGAATACCTAGAGATAAAATGGCCCATAACTCCAACTTTTTACGCACTACCCAAAGTGCACAAAAACATAGAAGATCCCCCAGGCCGCCCAATAATATCAGGGATTGGAAGTCATACCGAAACAGCTAGCAAATATATCGATATCCAACTAAGACCTCATGTCATGGGCCTACCCTCCTTCCTTAAGGACACTCTTGAACTGCTAAAAGTTATTGAGGGGATGGTTGTGCCACCAGGTGCAATCCTGGCAGCCATAGATATAGAGGCACTATACTCCAGTATTCCCCACACAAAGGGTGTAGAAGTGATCTCAGCCTTTCTAAGAGAGCAAGATCACAATAATTGGAAACTCTGCCAATTTGTGACGACCCTATTGGAACATGTTTTAAATAATAACATGTTTCTTTTCAATGGCGCCACTTACCTCCAGGTACAGGGGGTTGCGATGGGGACTTCGTGTGCCCCATCGTATGCCAACCTGTACCTGGGGGGGTGGGAGAGGACCATCTTTTCAGATGACGCCGCCATGATATACCTCCGCCACATTCTTTTGTGGCGGAGGTACATCGATGATGTGCTGGTCATCTGGACGGGTTCCGCAGATTTACTGTCTAAATTTATGCAGTACCTATCCACCAATGACTTTAATTTGAAATTTACCATTCAGTCAGATACCAATAGTATTCCATTTCTTGATTTGAGACTATTTATAAGTAATGATGGTACGGTCTACAGCAACCTGTATAGGAAGGAGACAGCCGGCAACACGATCTTACATTATTCTAGTTCTCATCCACGGCCTCTGATACGAAGCATTCCCTATAGCCAATATCTCAGAATAAGACGTAATTGTACAAAAGAGGAAGATTTTGAGCGAGAAGCATATGCTCTTTATGAGCGCCTCCTAAAAAGAGGCTATAGCAAGAAAGTGTTGAAGAGGGCCTATGCGAAAACCAAACTAAGCACACGTGAAACACTATTATTCAGTAATAAGAAAAAAGAGAAAAAAGAATCTAGTTCCACCACTAAATTAGTTACAACCTTTAGTACCAATCAGGAAGTTTTCCGTAGGATAATTAATAACAACTGGCATTTTCTTGCGGAGGACCCTGTGCTTTCGAAATATGTCTCTGGAAGGCCACAAATTGTCTACAGAAAATCTAGATCGATTAAAGATAACTTGATACACAGCCATTTCACCCCTGAACCAACAAACATAGAAGCCTCGGGTGGGTTTGGAACCTACAGATGTGGGAACTGTAAATACTGCCCCTGGATTCAGGAGGGTGATAGATGTCCATTACCAAGAGGAGGCTTTTTGAAGTCCAAAACCTTTGCGGATTGCACCACCATCGGCATTGTTTATCTGGCTAGTTGCCGATGTGGTGCTTTCTACATCGGTAAAACCAAACGCCCCTTCGCTAGAAGAATCCAGGATCACCTATATTACTTGGATGCTGGCCTTCTATATACTCCAATCTGTAACCACATAGGACTACACCATAGTTATGATCCTTTGTTTCTTTCTTTTTTTGCATTGGAGGTAATCTCCGTGCCAGAAAGGGGCGGTGACTTTGACAAAAAAATCCTACAACGCGAAGCACGCTGGATTTTCAATCAGAGAGCAACCTACCCCCCTGGCCTTAATACCTCATTATCATATCGGTCATTTCTCTAAAAATGAAAATGGGATATTGATGTTTCTATGTTAAAGGGCCATAACTTTTTGGTTCCTCTCTCAAGGCTGTATGGGATAACTGTGGTGGACCTTTAAACCACTATCAGTCCCATACATCCTTGAAAGAATAGCTGTTGTATAATATACAATATATGTATTCATTATATTTGTTTTTTGTTTGTTGTTTTTTATTCTTGAATTCTGACCTATCTATCTAACTGCTTGTAATGTCTGTCTACTTCGTTAGCTAAACCTGAATCCACTGATCAGAAATACCGCATTAAACATGTATCGCACACTACGGTGATGTATATACAATCTATTTATAAAAAGATATTAATGTTCTGTTATTATCCTAGTCTGATTTATGTGACGAGCGCCTCACTGGTTCCTGCTGACTTGGACTAATACCTGAGCGGGATCTGTCTTATGTGGTTGATTGTGCGTCTCAAGGGAAGGCTAACCTGATTTTCAGGGAATGGCCCTCCCTTCCCTCCGTCTTTTTCTAAACGGAGGGAATGCGCCGCCTACCTGCCTTGGATTGGCCATCTGCCAATAGGTGCTGGCCACTCGCGGGGACGTACAGCGTCTTTGTTTGCGCTTCACGCCCGCTCGACTGTCCTCACTTCCGGGTCTGCGCGCGCATCTGTTGGGACGCACGGACCGGAAGTGATGTCAGAGGTCACTAGTGACCTTTCACTTCCGGTGAGGGTGAGCATTTAAAAAGTGGCGCTGACAATCCTCACGTCAGACGCCGCTCTGGATGCACGAGGTATACCACCATCCATCGGAACTTGGGTCACATTGCGACCAAAGGACTTTACCCGTCTCATGACTCCTATCATTACCACCTGCTAAAAGAAGGTAATAACTCCTATATTCGTTACTATCTATGTAAACATTCAGCTTACAACAAACCTTATTTCTTTACTGGTGCATCCAAAATGATACATCTTTGCCTGCTAGGTAATGTTGATATTTCATTGTTACCATTATTATGGATAAACTGTTTCACCTGCTTCTCTTTGGAATAATAACAACCAAGAGACAGCTTATAGCATTTACTAATAATAATATTATCACATTATTGTTTGGAACATCACCTAGCGGTAAAATAGGGTATAGCTGTTAGACTTTTTCCCCTGGCATTATATCCTTACTATGGGGTATTATGACCATCATGAAATCTATTAATTTCATAAATTATACTGTATGCTAATTTGTTAAGACTTCAGTTTCTCTTCAGTTAATTAATAAATATATTAATATTTTATTTATATTTTTTTGATATACAATTAATAACAATATATGATTTGATAAAAATTAAATTAAATGCTTGTGCTAGCACTTGATATAAAATTAAATAACATGAATTAAGAACATTCTATCATGAACCTAGGACATTTTCTTTTATATATCCATTTCTGATAATTTTCAGAATTCAAGTTTGGGAGTGGTACAAAACCTCAACACCCTATCACCCACATTGCATGACCAGGTGGATCTGGCTTCCACAGGTTCTTTTTCCGCCTTTTGGGTTTGGTCTTATGCTGCAGGGATGAGAGGGGCGGCGCGACTTTTTGTCTAGTCACATTAACTTACAAACAGGATTGGTAAGCACACGTCTTTATTTATACTGTATGATGTTCATTTATCATTGAGTATTAACTATTGGTGAAATGTTGATACTTTATATGAAAAATTCTATACAAATTTGTTATATTTGCTGTTTTTCTCTAATGGCATTTATTATTATATACAGACGACTATCTTTCAGAAGAGACCAAGGTGCAAAGCCCTGAAGAAGCATATAAATGCGAAACTAGTTGGCAATAGCGTATCAAACCTCGTTTGTGCCTTGTTTGTAAATATTGTGGTCGTCTATTCACCTTGTTCTATCTGTATATATAACTTTGTTTTTATGTAAATTAAATTTTCTAATTTTGATAATCAACATACGTGTTTTGGTGTGCCTACCTTATTACTAAGATTGATACCTCACATAAAGATCCCTAAAGTTGGGAAGAGGTCCCTCCTCAACCCTTCTTGTTCAATTCCTTTTTTATTTACATTACATACAGTATACTGTAATCTTATAGATTACAGTACTGTATGTAAAAAATACACACCCCTTTGTTCCTATTGGTCTGCCCAGTGCCCTACATGTTTTTTTACATAATAAAAACGGTTCTTTCTGCCTGCAAACTGTAGCAAGTTCATAGCAACCAAAAGTGTCCCTTTATGGCAAAAATGGTTTATAAATGGATAATAAATGGATAATAAATTATAATCACTTGCAGAATTGAGCGATAGCGATTTGTGGGGAAATTCGTCATAAAAAAATAAAATAATGACAGCGACAATTCTGCAACTGAGCAATTTTCAGTGATTTTGAGTTGATTACATTATTGAATAATTTTTATTATAATTATATTATTATTTGTTATAATTATTTATAATAATTTATTATATTATAATTTATAAAAAAAAAAATGTCATACCCGAGATGCCTATTAGACTCTTGTTTGGTCAGATTTAAGTGAGTTATTCCTAAGAATTACAGGCCTACAGTATAAAACGCCAAATTTCCTTGCAAAATAATGGTACCGCTTTCAGCACCTAAAATCTGAAAGAATCATACCCCCAGGGAGTTTAACCTCCCTGGCAGTATGATTCTTTCAGATTTTAGGTGCTGAAAGCGGTACCATTATTTGCAAGGAAATTTGGCAGAAGAGAGCCTGATTTTGCACTTTCCAGCTTTAGTAAATAAAGCCCATTGTGTACTTAAAAATGGGGTATGTCTGTATATATATATATCTATATATATATCTATATATATATATATATATATATATATATATATATATATATATATATATATATATATATATAGATATATATATATATATAGATATATATATACATACACACACTTGTATGCATATATGTAAAACCAAATAAAAAAGGTTACAGGTTTTCACAATATAAAAAAAAATGGAAAAACTTTACTGTTGTCTTATTTTTTCATTCAGAAAAGTGTTTTTTTTTTTTTTTTTTTTTTAAAGTGCGCTTGTATGACCGCTGTGCAAATACAGTGTGTCAAAAAGTAGGATGTTAGAAAAAATATAATGTTTGGAGGTTCTAAGTAATTTTATGGCAAAAAAACATAATTTGCCACATAGTTGCCCAATTAAACAGTGCATTGAGGTCAAGTTGTAGACATCTTGTAAGGATGTTATTTCCACTGCATAACTTCCACTGCAGAGACAGAAATGGTACTTTTAATCCCAGACCCTATAATATTTATAAATATATTAAAAAGTACGGGTCCCAACACTGAACCTTGGGGTACACTACTGATAACCTGATAGACCATTCAGAATATAAATCATTAGCCATTACTCTCTGAATATGATATTTTAGCCAGTTTTCAATCCATTTACAAACTGATTATTCCAGGACTGTATACTTAACCTTAACATTAGCCATGTGTGGGGAACTGTGTGAAGCGCTTTTGCAAAATCCAAGTATACTACATGCCTTGAAAAAGTATTCATATCCCTTAAAATTTTCCACATTTTGTCATGGTACAGCCAAAAACGTAAATGTATTTTATTGAGGTTTTATGTGATAGACCAACACAAACTGGCACATACTTGTGGAAGGAAAATGAAAATGGTTTTAAACGTTGTTACAAATAAATATCTAAAAAGGTGATGGGCTGGCCAAGCATGTCTCCAGACCTAAACCCTATTGATCATCTGTGGGGCATCCTCAAACAAGAGGTGGTGCATTGCAAGGTCTCTAACATTCACCAGCTCTGTGATGTCATCATGGGAGAGTGGAAGAGGACTCCAGTGGCAACCTGTGGCCCTTTGGTAAACTCCATATCCAAGAGGGTTAAGGCAGTGCTGGAAAATAGTGGTGGCCACACAAAATATTGACACTTTGGGCCCAATTTGGATATTTTCACTTAGGGGTGTACTCACTTTTGTTGCCAGCGGTTTAGACATTAATGACTGTGTGTTCAGTTATTTTGAGGGGACAGCAAATTTACACTGTTATACAAGCTGTACAATCACTACTTTACATTGTAGCAAAGTGTAATTTCTTTAGTGTTGTCACATAAAAAAGATGTAATAAAATATTTACAAAAATGTGAGGGGTGTACTCACTATTGTGAGATACAGTATATATTAAAAACACAAAATCATTCCCCATACTATCCAAAATTAAAGAAAAGTTTAGAGTTGTAGAATTCATAAAAAGGCACATGGTTCTACATTGTTTTTATCATTGATACCAAAAAAGCTAAGATGTTTACAAAGACCCAAAAGCATATTACTCAATACGTACACAATACAAACAGTAAAACAAGCTAAGGAAAATGAACTTGAAATGCAAAATACATTCTCTGATGGGTAAACTGGACAAAGCTTCAAAGATAGTACACATGGCTGTTTTTCAAAGATTCTTGTGGCACTGACTCACCCAGTGACATTAAAGCCAGCTGTTTATGAACGGCTGTAACCACAGTTCCAGTCTAATGGTTGTTGAGGCAGGTTGAGGGCTACAGAGTTTAGACTGAGAGGTCTTGGCAGGGGGCCACATGTGCCAGCAATCAAGTGATTATGAAAATGCATTTGTATTATGCTTCAAAAGAATGCCTGGCTGGGTTAAATCATCGCATCCGCTTACCTGATCCAAGAATATGTTTTTACAAATTGTCTTTATATTTACTGTACCCTTTCGAGTCCCATCACAAAGATAAGCACTGTGCCCTTTGTTTGCTTTGCACTTGGCTGGAAAATTGGGAAACTGAATCCTGCATCAAGTGTTTTAAGGCCGGCCAGACAAGCAGATGGGTCGTTCGCTAGATTTGGCCGACCATGATGCACTCAAGCCAAATGTCAGTATACTGCAGAGGACAATTGAAACAGTTGTACAAGAACTGCAGACATACTAATAAGGTGCTTGTACTCCTGCATATTCAATTCCCAGACGGTTTTCATATCCAAGCAGTTTTTCCTGCTTACACTTTTAAACGTGAAAACTACTTAATAATTCTGACTGTATATATGCTTGCAATCAAGAGGTACATATTAGAATGTATGCCCAAAGCAGTATACCAATTTAAACTTTGAAACGCAGGCAGATACCACAAGGTACCAGTAATTACTTTTATTAGCATTATTAGTGTTGTACATCTCTCTTTTTCTCTATGATACTAAGGCCTTGCATTGCTTAAAGTTACACTAAACTCTGGTTCAACGTAAAAAGTTTTTTCATGTATTATTAATTCAAAAAAGTACCTTCTATTGCTCTCAGCCCTCTCCAAATTTCAAAATTCAAAATGTTTGGTGCTGTGATACAACTTCCTGTTAGAGAGTGGCTACATACAGTCTCTATGGTGGAAAGTGGCTACATACAGTATCCAGCCATTATCATCCCTCTGGTATATATGGTGGAGAGTGGCTACATACAGTCTCTATGGCCACCCTCTCTTGCTCATCCCAAGACAGACTAGGGACAGTAAACTACAGGATTTTTTAGTGTGCATAGAGCAGCGTACATGACCACAACTAACGCGCACTGCTTGTCCAAGCAAATAGAAGTGGAACTCACGGAGGATGCTACAACGAGGCAGAAAAGCACAGGTTTAATAAGTATTAAGTAGTGGATGTGTATGTATTATTTTTGTAGAATAATGTTTTCCACCTGCAAGTTCAGTGCTCAAGTGGTGCCTTTATTGAACAGTAGAACAGTAGGTGGGGGGGGCTTAGGTGTGGAGGGGCAGAACCTAGCACCTAAGTCAGAGATGTCAAGTTCCTGGGCCTTTCTAGGAAGGAGTACTGACAGGCACTAACATTCATAAAAAAAGATTTAGGAAAACATGAGGAGATTTTGCAAGTGCTTATCAATTGCAAATCCAATTGCATTTTATCAAGGAATTTGCAATATTATGTCTGTTTTGCAACAAAAATATTCAGCAATAAATGTAAACACATTTATCATTGCAATATTTTTTCACTTAAAAGAAGGGATCATACTAAAATTGGGACAAAGCACTGGTGTAAGGTTACAACTGACCTCAAGAGAGACATGTATACAGAGGAATATGCAAGCTAACAGTTAATCTATTACAGTAATCTCACACTGCATCTTTGAAACCTGGCTTGATGAATTCTTCCCAATGATGCAACTTCAAGCATGGAGGCTCCCAAAACAGCATGGTAACTTGCCTTGATTAGTGTCGCCTGAAAAGCCTAATAACTACCAAACCTTCCTCTTGGGGGCATTACATTACTGATATAGAAAGTTCACTCACAGGGAGGGTTTTAACTGAGCTGTTAACGTCTCAAACCATACTTACTCATTCTGACAGTCACCAGCTGTGATAGTGTCTGAATGATACAATATAATTAACTTTTCACAAGATGTGAGATTCTATTCTGGTGTAGGGAGGATGCCCTTCACCTGTAACATACACAACATAAAACAGCTGATCCTAAAAAGACCCATTAAGTGAACAGATCTGCATTTTCATTGAGATGAATCACTTGTAGGCTTCTACCCATGGGTATTAATAATTCATCTTTAAAGCTCCTTCTCTAATACTCCAATTCAATTCACATATCCACACAATAATTTATGAACTTGAATGCACATTAAATTCTTTGTATATTTATTATGTCCAGGAATTATAGCATAGCATGACAAAAATGTTTTTATTCATTCAGGTAAATAATAAAATATTGTGTATGAATATTTAATAATTCTAGTCGCCGGTTGGAGTTCATTACTTTGCTTTAAAAAAGCCTATTGTTTAAAAAGCTCAATAGTTGAAGATCAAATTACACACTTGGCTAATCTGTTTCAGAAAGACATTCTAAAAGGAAACAACTTCTTCTATACTCTCCATTTAGGTAAAAAAAAGAAAAAGAAAAAAGCATAATGCTCTGTAATATCAGTCTCATGGGTGTGCACTATTTTATTTGTGAAGATGTAATATTAGTAGTGAAAAGGCTTATACAACTTTACTTTAAAATTAGGTAAAAATTATACAGTACTTCTTCCTTTATCATCTGATTCTGAACTAAACTATTGTGCCAATTAGGTAGACCTTAGTGTACTGAACTATGTGATCAACAGAAAAAGGTTGTTTTCCTTTTGTCTATAAGGGGTTTGTGTTGCATAATTCAGAGGACCCTTTTAAATGATATTACATTAAATAAGTATATATACTGTGGGCCAGATTCTCATATATTTGTGGCGGCGTAGCGTAAGCCATTTACACTACGCCGCCGCAGCGTACTAGAGCAAGTGCTTTATTCTCAAAGCACTTGCTCCGTAGTTTGCGTTGGCGTCTCGTAAATCGCCAAGCGTAAACCCGCGCAATTCAAATGGAGCGGCTTGTATTTAAATTAAGCGCGCCCCCGCGTCGAACGAACTGCGCATGCGCCGGCCGGGGAAAAAGCCCAGTGCGCATGCTCCAGCTCACGTCGGGAAGCGTCGTTGAAACCGACGTCAAAA
The DNA here is from genome assembly GCA_029574335.1 of Rana kukunoris. NCBI lineage: Eukaryota > Metazoa > Chordata > Amphibia > Anura > Ranidae > Rana > Rana kukunoris. Next base: position 445,682,494 of record CM056052.1, read on the forward strand.
CGACGTGAGCGTCATTTACGCAAGTCCCTATTCGCGAACGAGTTAGTAAAACGACGTAAGCGACGGAAAAAGCCGACGCTGACCCGACGCCATACTTAACGGCATCCGACGGGACCTCGTAAGGTTACTCCACATAGAAGCTGGGGTAACCTTACGAGTTCGTAAACGACGTACGCGACGACGGGGCGAAGTAAAAGTGATCGAGAATCGGCGTACTACTTCATTTGCATATGCAAATGAAAAAACAACGTAAAGGCCACCTAGTGGCCGGAGTTGTCATTACACCTACGATCCGAAAGTGTAATTGTATTACACTTGTCGGATGTAGAAGCGTATCTATTCAAAAGTGATGCTAAGCATCACTCGCATAGATACGAGTCAAAAAAAAAGGCGATACGACGGGGTATCTGAGATACTCCGTCGTAACGCCTCTGAGAATCTGGCCCTGTGTGTGTATATATATATATATATATATATATATATATATATATATATATATTTCCATGGGGTAGCCATGGTACTCTACATTTGAAGTAAATGCCCAGGTGCTCACCCACAAAGAAATCTATGTAAATCCAAAACTGGTTTAGAAGCACTCAAGTGTCTTGCAGAGGAGGAAGATCATATACATCAGTGTATGTAAAACAAAAATATATGTAAAAAATATGTATGGGAAAATAGCAATGCAAGCATTCAGAATTATTGATAAGACAGATAAACTAGGCACTGTGCCATCTCTCCGTTTTGGGGTTGCCACCTGGCCAGTTAAAATGGAACTGGTTGCTAATGTTATTGGCATACACACGTACATGGCAACACAATGGCAACAGGGCGAATCTTTCACAGCAACTGTAATCACAACCAGGGAGTATATCCATGATCCTGCCAACACCATGACTACAGGACTGATTCCTTCCTCATATGGCAATGGTGGCAGTCTCATCATCATCAACCATGGCAAGGATGCAGATCTCTTGGTTGCCATGGCTACAATGCCTTGGCATACTTCAAGTGTCATGGCAAGGAGGCCTATTTAATAATGTCAATGGGGTCTAGGTATCACTATGGTAATAGGGCCAACATTCTATTATTATAGCAACAGGGCATACCCGACCACTGTAACAATGGCAACCTCCTTATCATGGTAAGAGGGAATATTCTTTCAATTAAGGGCCTTCTCTCTTGCACATGGCAATAACATCAATGCTCCTATCACTATTGCAATGGAACTAACCTTTTTCAAACCATGGAAAAAGGGCTGAGCTTGCCTTTGCCGGGGCAAGAGGGGGGCAATTGTTCAGTGAACATTTAAAAAAAAGATCCTTTTCTTTGTAAGGTCTAAGTTTTAACTTGCATTGCAGTCAATTGGTAAACCACAATCATTGTGTCATTCTGCAAAGTAGGAAGCAGAGTATTTAATCAGAAAATAGGTTTGTTCCAATGTGCTGTGCAACTAGTAAACATATTCTTTTTAGATGTCTTAAGGTTATGCGCTCATTTTTGTCTAGAGTACCAACAAAAAGCATTTTGGGTACTTTGTTCCACATTCCTCTTACAGATGGCACTGTCCTCTTCCCTCCAATGCTCCCGGATGTAGGTAGGCCCTTGACATCCTCCGTTACAATGCAGAACTGATAGTCCTGCCTTGTACATGATGACATCAGAGTGCCTGCAACCAACAGAATCCCGGAGAGAAGTGGCTTGGGGGGACTGGTAATACGGAGAGGAGGAAGCCTGCAGGAGCTTGGCATAAGGTAATAAAAACTTTTTAATGGTACCTTCGACAGAAATTTGTATTTAACACTTGCAGTTCAGGAAACCCTACTGAAAATTGTATCTTTGTAATTTTGCTGGGTTCAGCTTTGAATAACACATATTCTACACCTAATTTATACTCTAGTATGGTGTAATATATTTTTATTATGGTTGGATCTGTTTTATGTGACATGTTAGGAAAGCAAATCGTATTTTTTTCTGTCTTGAAAATAAATCACTGTCATTGGTCTGCAGCTTAAAATAGTTTTAATCCCTAATAGAGGAGAATCTTGCACTAGAAAAAAACTGTTTTTCCATTAACCTACAGTCAGCTAGGAAAGTGTAAAACTGAACTGGTTAACATTGATCTTTCTTGTTCCAAAAAAAGGACACCGTGTATCCTTCTTCGTATCAATCAGAGCAGAAGAATAATACCTACTAGTCTCCCAGCACACGTATCTCCATATGTTGTCTATGGTGTACTCAATGATGACGAACTTTCAAAGGATGACAATGACATCACTGTTTCCATGGGAACACAGCAGCAGAACAAAGGACATTTCTAGTGGAGAACTGTCTGGTTATACGTCTGTTTAGGAAAAATGTGTATGTTCTGAACTAATTGAAGAATAATAAAAAAAAAAATCTGTAATTCTTTGAACTGATAAATCAACAATACATTCATTATGTATATAATGCCAACAAATGTATCTTTAAAGAGTGTAATAACACTAATTGTATTTTAAAACGTTAATATTTCTTTTGATATGGCAAAAAAAGGCAGCTTAGTGGAAACACGCAGATGTCAAAAAGATGTCTAAAATTGCCAACTTCGATAATGTATCATTACGTGCTTTTCCAGGCACACTTCATCTTAAATACACAAATTGTGATTACAGAGACTCTCAAATAACAAACTTTCCTGTGTGTTTTTATAAAGCAATTCAATGAATTTCTAAAATCCAGAAAGGTGTGTTGATTTTATATTTAATAATAGATACTCAGTTAAACATGGCTTCACATTATAGTGTACTGTATGTATAGCCAGATCATTTCTTTTAGGTTTTGGAAAGAGCAGGGAAGGGCAAATATGCATCTTAACCTAAGAACAAAAATTTAATATCTTGCACTTTAGCTATCCTTAAAGCCCATTCACACGACTTTGGGGCGACTCGGCAAGGCGACCTCAAGACGACTTCAGAGGCGACTTGCAAAATGAGTTCTGTATAGAAATCAATGCAAGTCGCCCCCAAAGTCGTACAAGAACCTTTATCTAAGTTGGAGCGTCGTTCGTCGCTCCTATTAGAACGGTTCTATTGAACAGAGCAGGACGCGACTTGTCAGGTGGCTGTCACCCCTGACGAGTTGCCCCTGTGTGAATGGGCTCTTAATGTGGCGACTGCAATAGTTATTTTTCTTTCAGGCTTCTACATTCCTTTTTTTCTTGTGATCCATTTCCTGTTCTAGGGTAACAGCACTTAATCACTATATTGTATCTATGGGGTCACCCTAGGACTGGAAAGTGGGTCAAAAGTATTCTGTATGTATAAAATTTAAAGCGGAGCTCCAGCCACGGTAAAAAATTTTTTTAAAGTCAGCAGCTACTAACAGTGTAGCTGCTGACTTTAAAAAAAGACACTTACCTGTCCTAGGCGCCCGCGCTGATGGGCCCCCCGATGCCGGTCCCACGATCGCTCCGGGTCCCGCGCCGCCATTCACAATATGGGAAACAGGCAGTGAAGCCGTACGGCTTCACTGCCCGTTTCCTACTGCGCCTGCGTGAGTCTCACGCTGGCTTGTGAATGGGCGCGCTGCTCTCTGAGAACACACACAGTTCCCAGGAAGCAGCGCGCCCATTCACAAGGAGAAGAAGAAGAAGAAAACACACCGCGGATTAGGAAGAGGCAGATTACGGACTTCCGCATAGCAACAGCTATTTCGGGTGAGTATTTTTTTTTTTTTTTCAGGTTTTTATTTTTTATTTTTTTCAAACAACATTGTAAAATGTTGTTATACTGGGTGGAGCTCCGCTTTAATTCTGAAGTTGGCATATCTGTGCTGCATGGACAGAGATCACTTATTGGCATCATACACATGGAGATCTGTGTAGCAAGGTTTGGGAAAGCACAGATCGCTTGCATCACACATCATATTCAGCATTATGAGTTATTCTTTAATAACTTCAGCCTTGTCCCGGTGTACGGCTTAAAGTGATACTAAACCCAGGACCCTGCATTCACTATTTGTGGTCTCCACAGAACACACAACATGGAAATGCAATCAGTTTAGTAATTATTAACTGCTAAATACCCTTTTCTCATCAGCAGTATATTGCAGTCTTGACTTCTATTAGAGTCTGGTTAAAGCTTGTCGGAGGAGTTTTCATTTTAATCTGAATATCCTATAGAGCTGCAGGACCCCTGACCATCTGTCCGAACGGTGCTGATTGGCTCTGTGCTGATCACATGCACTCTCCCAAGAACAAAAACCTCTCTAGCAATACACACCAAACTGATCATGCGCAGCTTGTCCCCTAGCTTCTGTTCTGTCAGGAGACAGATTAGGGACAGTGGAAAAATGGGAGGAACAGAGAAGACAGGAGCAAACAGACTTTTTACACAATGCAGAGAATTAACCCCTTAGGTTCCACAGTGAGTATAACATGCATGTTTTACTACATATACAGAATGATTTTACTGTTGTGGGTTTGGTAACACTTTAAAGCGGTAGTAAACCCTGCTTGGTGATTTTTACCTACAGATAATCCCATAATAAGACTTACCTGTAGGTATAATAAATATCTCCTAAGCGTGCATCATTCAGGAGATATTCACCCTGGATGTAGCCAGTTACGTCACCAATGCATGCACTGTAAAGGTCCGGCATACCTTGACGGACCTTCAGAGCTTCATGTCGGAAATGAGGGCCAATCGCATAGCCGGAGCGTGCGAACATGGAACAATGACTGGGAGAGGGAAGATGTCAGCTCTCTCAGCATGGCGCTGGAAGGTTTTGTTTCAATGTAAGTATTTCGTAATGTGCTAGCATACTAGCACAATATGCTATTGCCTTACAGGTATTTTTTTTTAACCGGTTACCAACTGGCTCACGCAGATTTGCTCTCCTGGGCGAAATCCAGTAATATATGGTTTCACCCAGGAGAGCCACCAGAGGGCACGCAAGCCCGCTGCACGGCAGAGAACCTGATGCGTGTGGCCGGCTGGCGTGATCTCCGTTGGCCAAGTGCGATCGTGTGCACGAGAGGCAGCACACAAATCCCCATGCTGTCAGAGGGGAGAAGACAGATCGTGTGTTTCTATAAAGTAAAAACTACGATCAGTCATCTCTCCTAGTTAGTCCCATCTCCCCACAGTTAGAACACACAATAGGGAACACAGTTAAACCTTGATCGCCCCCTAGTGTTAACCCCTGACCTGCCAGTGACATTTACATAGTAATCAATGCATATTATAGCACTGGTCGGTCTGTAAATATCAATGGTCCTAAAATTGTTTTAAAAGTTTCCAACCTGTTCACTGCAACGTTGCTAAAAATCGCAGCTCACTGCGATATAAATGCCATAAGTCTTTCACATAGTTTGTAGACGTTATACTTTTGCGCAAACCAATCAATATACGCTTTTTGAGATTTTATTTACCCAAAATATGTAGAAGAATACATATCGGCCTAAACTGAAGAAAAGTTAATTTTTTTAAATTGGGATATTTACTATAGCAAAATGTAAAAGACTTTGGCCTAGATTCACAAAGCGATTACGCCTGTGTAAATGTTGTTAGACTGGAGTAATTTCGACTTACGGGCGTTTTTACGCTAGTCGAAATCCTCAAACCATGAAAAGACACCTGCGGGCTTCATTTCGACTGTATTACGTGTTAGTACGCCTTCAGATCTACGCTGCCAGAAAATTGCGGCCACTGGGCGGACTTCCTGTTGTTTTTCGCCGTCAGGGTATGCTAATGAGCTTTTGCCTGCAATCCACAAAATTTCGCACTTTCAACGCAATCTCTTACGGCACCTTTAGTCATCTTTTTTTTCCGTTTCACTATACCTGCTTTTTGCTGGTCTAATATTAGACAGCCCATGTTAAGTATGGCCGTCGTTCCCGCGTCGAATTTCAACGTTTTCCGATGTCTTTTATTATTTTTAACGTAAGTCGTCCGGGAATAGGAATGTTCGTAAACGCCGCTACTCAAACAACGAATGACGTCACGACGTGATTTCGCGCAATGCACGGCGGGAAATTCCTGAACAGAGCATGCGCAGTTCGATCGTCGCGGGGACGCGCTTAATTTAAATGCTTCACGCCCCCTAATCACGTATTTCGATTGCGCGGCGGAAAAAAAATACGACACAATAGCGTACGCGCAAAAAAACTACCTGAATTCGGTGTAGAGTCTGGTGAAATACGGCAGCGTACCGTATTTCGATTACGCAGCGGAATATTACGTCTTTGTGAATCTGCCCCATTGTATTTTCTTCAAAATTGTCATTCTTCTTTTGTTTATAGTGCAAAAAATCAAACTGCAGAGGTGATCAAATACCACCAAAAGAAAGCTCTATTAATGGGAAAAATAGGACGTCGATTTTGTTAGGGTACAACATTGCACGACCGCGCAATTGTCAGTTAAAGTGATGCAATGCCGTATCACAAAAAATCAGCAGCCAAATCTTCCGGGGCTGAAGTGGTTACACAGCCACGGTTTACTAACGTTTACTAACGTTTAATACAATTTTCACATCAAGGGATCAACTTATTCACTGGTGAGATCAGGGAGCTGTTTTCCCTCCTTCCTTACTTTCTTTTCTCTACTAAAATGTAAACGAAAAAGTTGATTATCAGTAGAAGAGGTCTGCCTGTTTGTGATTGATTTTTGCAAAGTGCTACTTCGTTTATAAACTATAAAAGATTACACAGCGAATGGAGGCAAAAACAATACTTATAAACATACATTTAGGGGGAAATAATCTCTAACCTTCTGCCAACTGCATGATTCCCATAAGGAAATATTTTCAATAATTTAACTTTCAAATGTCAATATAATTACTAAAGGTTAAGTGTACATTATACACAGATTGTCATATACCGTCATGTTATCATTCTGGCTGAAATCCATTATAAGGCCTAATCATACATGTTTATCTTATACATTATGGAAGAAAATGCGAAAACTATGCAAATATCTACTATTTGAAATATCATTGTATGCACGTGATTTTACAAGGTTTAAAGGCAAGATATACCGCATATACTTGAGTATAAGCCGACCCGAGTATAAACCAATAAGCGTTTATCGGTTGGTTTGCACACAATTTATAGAGTTTACAAATTGGGGATAGTTTTGTTGCATTTTTATTAATTATTTTTTTACTACTAATGGCGGCGATTAGCGATCTTTTTCATGACTGCGACATTATGGCGGACACTTCGAACTATTTTGACACATTTTTGGGACCATTGTCATTTTCACAGCAAAAAATACATTTCAAATGCATTGTTTATTGTGAAAATGACAATTGCAGATTGGGAGTTAACCACAAGGGGGTGCTGCAGGGGTTATGTGTGACCTAATATGACTTAATATGTGTTTACAACTGTAGGGGGTGTGGCTGTAGGTTTGACGTCATCGATTGTGTATACCTATGAAAGAGATCACACGATCGATGACGCCCCCACAGTGAAGAACGGGGAAGCCGTGTTTACACACGGCTCTCCCCGTTCTTCAGCTTCAGGGACCGACCGCGAGACTCCATCAGCAATCGCGTCCGTGGGTCCCGCGGTTCCGGTCATGGAGCTTCGGACCGGGTCGCGGGCGCGCCACGGGCGCGTGCCCGTGACCCACGGCTGGGCACTAGCACAGCACGTACCTGTATGTGCATGTGCCCAGCCTTGCCATTCTGGCGACGTAAATGTGCAGAAGGCGGTCCTTAAGTGGTTAAAGGAACATTTTAATCATATTGCCAACACAATTGTAATATTTTATATGCTTTTATGTGCTCATATGTTTAGCAATATTTATATCCAGGAGAGGGAGCACTTACTAACCGCCGTGGACAAAATAACTCAAAACTAGCCATTGGCAGAGCCAGATTATTGCCCTTTGTATGTCATAAGCACTTCTCCCCACTGGTGACTTCATTGTGGTTCCCACTGGACACAACCCGGTTTCTTTTTTAGTATCTTTTAACCAACCAGAGAGTGGACTTAGTGGAACACCATAGACATCTTCAGTCATGGCATGATCTTTTTAGAGCTGCAATGTGGACAGAAAAAGTTCACAATTGGAGATTCTAAAGGCCAAAGAGCATGGCAGCCAACAAATGCATCAATCCTGCATTACAGAGATAAAAGAAAGCCATAAACATACCACAGCATCAGCCACTTGTATGTAATAATCTAGAAAGCTTTGTGCAAAAATAAATATAACACATGCCAACCTACAAATACAAAATTTCCCTAGGGGTCATCCGTTCAAAGCAAAGATGAAAAATACAACAAATCATATTGCTGCTTGTTAGTTATTTATTTTCTGTCTTCCAGTTATTTAGCTTTTTTTTTTCCATTTTGTCCTATGAAATGCCTCACTAATTCATAGGTCTTTAAAGGGCCCTGGTCCTGGTCATAAAAAAAATATATACTGAGTAAAAATGGTACCCACAAATCTATTTAAAGCTGAACTACAGCCAAAAGGTGAACTCCACAAATCAAATACACAAACAGGTTAGGGACTGTAGGTTTGTTGAATATGTTCGTAATTTAAAACAGCGTGCGCAGAACGGCTAATATGTCATCTTCCGGTGTTCCGTCTAATGTGTCTGCCATCGAAAAGTGGCCATGCATGCCCAGAACAGCAGATACATCGTTTTCTGATGTTCCGTCGAATGTGCCCGCTGCTGAAAAGGTTTCCGTTGAATGTGCCTGCTGTCGAAAAGGTTCCGTCGAATGTGCCCACCGTTGAAAAGTGGCCACGTAGCCTCCCATTCGTAATTCGCATTTTTATTATTATTTATTCTTTTAGTAATGACGGCAGTCTGCGATTTTTATGGTGGACAGATCGGACACTTTTGACACATTTTTGGGGCCATTGACAATATTATAGCGATCAGTGCTACAAAAATGTACTGATTACTGTAAAAATGTCACTGGCAGAGAAGGGGTTAACACTTGGGGGCGATAAGGGGTTAAGTGTGTCCTAGGAAGTGATTCTGACTGTGGGAGGATGGGACTTACTAGGGGAAATGACAGATCACTGTTCATACTTTGTATAAACAGACAATCAGTAAGCGACGTAACATAACGTTGTTTCGGCCAGTAAAACTGCGGTGGCTAATCGGCAAGTGGTTAAACAGGGAGTATTATATTAACAATGAATGTTGGGCTAATTTCATTTACATATACACAAACAAGTCAGCCCCTATATTACCTAACATAATTAGTTAAAATTTATTTAAAGAGCTTATGAAACTGGTCAAAGCCTTTGAACACAATGGTGGCATAAAACCACTTGTGTATGTTTCAAATGCATTTGTTTTTTAGGGAAGAGAAATTTAGTGCCTAAATATTTTTGCAGTGACTGATAGGATAACTAGTAAAATATTCATGCTTGAGCTAAATATAAGAGGGCTAGAAACAGATGTTTTCATTTTCTCCTGCTTAATCTGTGAAATGAGTCACTGTGTGTTTGATTCCTTACATTCAATTCGCAGGAACAAGATATGGTAAATGAAGCAAGAACTGCATGTTCCTATGCTTTACTGCACATGGAGAGGCTCAAATAGGAAGCCAATGATGCTTCAAAAGTTTTCAGAAGATGACATTTAAATCGTATTCATTTGCAGAACTGTAACCTTTTGTGGCGGAACTTCTTTTGAACTCTAACGCCTTGTACACACGATCAGGCTTTTGCCTGGCCAAATCACATCGGAATTTTGACGGAATTCCATCGGAATAAAATAAAATAGGTTCTATATTTAAACTCCGACGGAATTCATCGGAATATCTGCTGAAAAAACTCAGATGGGGTTACACACGATCAAAATATCCGATGGAAAAAGTCCATCCATCGGAAATTCCAATCGTGTGTACAAGGTATTTGTATGATATTTACAACACTTAGAGCACAGATTTACACTTGCTGGCCTAGATGGTAATCAAAACAGTAAAATATACAAAAAAATAACAATATTTTGACAGTGCAAAGCCCTGTCACTTTGAAAATGGTTGGAGAGGGACACAGGTATTCCTTGATTGTGCTCTGTAGTTTGGAAATATCAAAGTGATTTATGAAGAAATAAATATGTGTCCAGATCTTGCTGAAGAACAGCAGGGTGTGTGTCCAGGTGCACAAGGCCCTTATAATGAAGAACTGGGAATAGCTAAGGGCTCCAGCCAGAAGGGAGGTGTGCTTCCATATGAATACAGGTGTGTGCTCTTGTCTGAAGACAAAGGTGATCTACTCAAGAGACAATACTCCATGTGGATAAGATTCCATATTAATTGGACTGAGAGATTTAAGACAGCCAAGAGAGCAAGGCCACCATCAGGGGGTACAGGCATTACACCTGTAAGGGGCCGAATGTTCCCAGGGGTTTGGTCGCAACCCTTCTCAGGTCATGACTGAGAGGAGAGGAGAAAACTTTCATTTCTGTAGTCCCCCCTCCCCTCACATGTCGCGGTGAGAGGCGAGAGGAAAGAAAACACTTTCACTTTCAATTCGCGGCCGGAGGAAGTGGCATTCCCAACCCCCGGTACTTAATTCGCTGCAGCCACCCCCCGGTTCTCAAGTTGCAGCAGCACCCCCCACCCCCCCAGGTCTCTGCTCCAGGGGGCCCAAGCTATGTGAGGGGCCCCAAAATTTCAGATGGCTGCCCTGCAAGAGACTGCAAGAGTCTGGAAGACTAAGAGAGCTGAGGCAACTAGGAGAGCGTCCAGGGGGTTGAAGGAATCTGTAAGTTTCTGTAAGAGGAGTCAGAGAGTTTTGGGTTTTGGGAGAACCCCTACCTAGAGGCCAGGAGTGGGCCCATGCAGCAAGGTGCTATAGCCAAGGCTGAGTAATCTGAGAGAACTAGGTGGCTTGGTATTTTTTGTTATCTGTTTTTGCTGTGTGAAACTGAAACCTCTCTTTGGGCAAGTTAATGAACTTTGTTTTTCCTTTTTAATAAAAGTAGGCTACCAGGCCCTTAAACACAAGTAGTGATACCATTGCTTATAACTTAAAATGAATCATATCACTGCCGTAACATGTTTAAATTAAAGATGAACTGCAGGCAGATATAAGGGATACAAATGTATGTAGCTGTATAACAAATACTACATTATTAAATACAATTGTAAATACAAGGAAAGTAAATACCTAAATTTAACTTGATATCATCCTTGCAGGTTTGTAGAGTAGAGCTCATAGAGGGAGAAACTGTACAAGAAGCTAATCAGGTATGCTACACTGCAAGGAGCATATTGACAGAAGGAGAGGGCATAGTAGCACACAGATGAGCTTATCAGTCTGCTGCGTCTTTCTATACCCAGTAAGAGGGGTGGGGGTGGGGAGGAGACTTATACGTTAGCATTGAGCTACTTTACAGTATTGTTATTATAATAATATAGGATTTCAGGGGCGAACTGACAACTCATGGGGCCCCCGGGCAATAGGAGATTACGGGGCTTGGGCAATAGGAGATTATGGGGCCACACAGTATACACACACACACGCACACACATACATACACAGTATACACACATAGTATACATACACATAGAATACACATACACACACTGAAAAGATACTGGAGAGGCGGGGCAGCTATAATCTTCGTTTTTTTTTTTAAAAGCACAGATCTTTACATACTGTCCCTGGTTTTACTGAGGCTGGCAACCCTGATGGGGCCCCCTAGTGGCATGAGGCCCATGGGCAGTGCCCGAGTGCCCGAATGGTCAGTTCGCCTCTGCAGGATTTATATAGTGCCAACAGTTTACACAGCGCTTTATAACATGAGGGAAGACAGTACAGTTACAATAAAGGAGGAATCAGCGGACCCTGCTAGTCAGAGCTTACAATCCAGGAGGGAGGGTCAAGTGATACAAAAGGTAATAACGTCATGGAAAGAATAAAGGTACAGTTGTTAGGTAGGGGCAGAATAGGCTTCTCTGAAGAGGAGGGTTTTCAGGGATTGTCTAAAAGCAAACAAATTAGGAGATAGTCTGACAAATTGGGGCAGGGAGTTCCATATAATAGGAGAGGTTTGGGAAAAGTCGAGCATGAGAGGAGGTGATGAGGGAGCTAGAGAGCAGGAGGTCTTGAGAGGAACGAAGAGAACGGGGAGGTTGGTATTTTGAAACTAGGTTAGTGATGTAGCTGGGGGCCAAATTGTGGATGTTTTTGTAAGTTGTTGTTAGTATTTTGAATAAGAACAGGTCCCCTCCTCTGCTATGTAAGGCTGTGCTATAGGGAAGAGTTGTAAAAAACGCAGGACATTATGAACCGAAAAATAAATCCAAGGGCAGGAAAATCAGCTTTCATATACAGTTTTTTCTGTATTTCATATGTATATTTGTCTGATTTCCTTTTGACCAGCTTTAAAGTAGAACTAAACCCAAAACCGAAAAATCATCTATTAAAACCTCCAATACAAACACACTCATGTGTATCATTGGCATTTTCCAAAACTCATTGTTACATGCATTTCTTGATGATTCTGCCAATCCATTGCCTTCCTCCAACAGGGCTACAGTGCTATTTAGCCTGCAGTAAATTCACAACATCATTGTCATCCTGTGCAGCTACATTACTACATAAACTGAGTAGAAGCGTTACCTTCCTGGCCTTGCAATTTGGTGGGTGTGGGGATAACAATCATGGCTGAACATAATTACAAATATTTTAGCAAATAAAATAAATAGTTCATAGATATTTATTTTATGGTAGCAACATATATTCTCCTGTGTGATCTTCTTACCCTAAGAAGCTGCAATGATCGAACAAAACCTCCAAGTACAACTGAGTGCTAGAAGTTAATGAGCACCAGACCTAATTTTACACTGAAGATTTTATTGGTGGCTATGGTTCAGAACACAACTCATATTCAGTCACTGTGAAATGCCTCAGTTTATAATCCGGATTACAAACACAACTGGCTCCTTTTCTAAGGCCTAGTTCAAACCTATGAAACATTAAATGTACTGTATATCAAAGCACATGCTACTTGCAATAATATTATTTAAAATTGGTCTGGCTCACATATGTGCTTTAGTTCAGGTAAGGTTTTTCATCCATAAATGTGCATTGGGGGCCCTACAGAGGTCAACTGGAACGCATGAAAATACACAGATAGAGACCCGCCCAAGGCAACAGGCCATGTACTCTTAAGCAGCCCATAGACTACTCAAATTGAACAATTTCTATTAGGCGCCGTACACACGGCCGAGGTTCTCGCTGAAAATCAGCGAGAACCTCGCTGGAATGCACATTCCAGCGAGGACCTCGGCCGTGTGTACGGTCTCGGCGAGCTTCCCGTCGGGAAGCCCGTCGAGCCGAAATAGAGAGCACGCTCTCTATTTCCTCGACGGCCCGCCTGGAAGAATGGCTGGTTGCCATTCCCGACGGGCGGGTCGCCGAATCCGACGGCCGGGAGAGAACCTCGACGGGCGGAACGATGTGTTCTGCCCGTCGAGGTTCTCTGCCGTGTGTACGGCAACTTATATTCAGACATGTAAAATGCTGATGGGTGGACATTGAGTGTGTCATGCCAGTTTGTTCTGTTCCTAAACAGACAGTACTCTAGGCCAGTGGTCATCAACCCTGTCCTCAGGGCCCACTAACAGGCCATGTTTTATGTATTACCTTGGGGGATGCAGACTAAAATACTGCGAACACTGAGCAGCAAATGATATCACCTGCGATGTATTTCAATTATCTTGCAAACCTGGCCTGTTAGTGGGCCCTGAAGACAGGGTTGATGACCACTGCTCTAGGCAATGTGTACAATATTGGTTCTTAAAGAACTGACAGGTTCTTTTTGGAGCAATACAAAGTAACTAACTGATAAAAAAATGATTGCTCATTTGTTAAACCTACAATAGATTTTTATAACCTGTTATCACTTTTTTTCAATCATGCACATGCAGAGCTATTCATAAAAATGACTTTAATTCCCAAATTGAGTAATCCTGTTGTAAGCATTCCCCAGAGCAACTATGACATTCTGAAATCTTTGCCCTCTGAGATACACAGTGAATTACTGATTCTGCATTTTAAATACCAAAATAATAATAGTTTTTCATCTTCCCAAGCAAAAATACTGCAAATCAACTTGACATCAATCTACTAATGACTAATAGCACCCTGTATATGTAAGCTATTACATAAATGAAGCAAGAACATCAAGAATAAATCAGTCCTATTTTTCATCAACTACAGTTCAATAGTACAGCCAAACTAATAAAAGGTGTATCCTAACTAAAACGAGTAAGTAAAAGCAACATAATGCAATACAACTTATTAAAAACAAAAAAAGGAATGAGGTTGGCTTTGCTATTGTAAAGCCAAATCTAACCAAGTTTTTTTTTTTTTTTATAGCGAAAAAGTAAATACTTCTGTTCAAATTTTTATTGTTGTCTTAGGCCCTGTTGGAAAGATTATACCCCAATTTCTAACATCAGGATAAGAAACAAGGGGATGATAACCTAATCATTTTACTGAAATTTTTTATTTTGGAGCAGATTTTGTTGCATCACTTCCACACTGAAGAGATTTCACATCACCTCGATTTCCCATCACCTCGATTTCCCATCATCTCGATTTCCCATCACCTCTTTCTAACTGGAGAGATTTCCCATCACTTTTTCCCCACTGGAATGATTCTCCTTCTCACTACCAGGAAGTGAGGTAAAATACTTCCTGTTAGGGACACGGTCTGCAAATAAACACTTAATAGATATTCTATTATTTACCTGCTCTGTTAAATAAATACAAATAAAAAAGTTTTCTCTAGAGTTAGGATTCAAATTTATGTGAATGACTGATCTTAGCCTTTAGTGATGGGAAGCTAACACTATGTACAGTATATACTGTATCTAAGCCTATATAAAAATATATCAATTATGATAAATGATTGCAAACAGAATACGTTGATCATAAAAAAAAAAATGGATATAAATAAATATTTCAAATAACTTTTGTAGTTAAAAGACTAATTTGCTTAGAATTCATTAGAAATCATCTCATACACAAGTGTTTCAGATATCTTCAAGCCATACAATTCATAATACATGCAAACAAATGACTACAGTTAGTACATGTATTTCCAATTGCCTTAGGAATATGCAGTCTGCATCCTCCCCAGTACTGATAGCTTCTGCAATAAGGATATAGTGGTGGCTCATCAGCTAAAGGGGGCCTCAAATGTGGCCTCTGACATTACTAACACGTAATGTTCAATATATGTAATCTCTGAGAGGACTGTTAGAAACTGCAGACCTAATAAAGGAAATGAGGGTCAGAGATTGTGGAAATGCTACATATTTGGCTGGGGATATGCTGCAGAAGACAATATGAAACTGGGAAAATGTTACATGAGGCTAGTAGAGATCAATGCTTTTAACCTGATCAATATTCCCACTACAGACTGCTAAGGTCTGAGGACCATGGTTTTATGTGATTGAAAAGTGCATTTAGGAAGTTTTTTTTTTTTCTAATTCTCAAGTTCAATTAGGTCATTTTTTTCTTCTCATTTTTTATTTCAGGGAATACCGTATTTATCGGAGTATACCGCGCACTTTTTCCCCCCTGGGTGCGCGATATACGCCGATACACGCTTCCCGCGCTTAGTTTGAATGCCTCCACTGACATATACCGAGCGCAGTACACTCGGGTACATTCGGCCAGGCTCGACTTCACTCGCGGTCACGCTCCTAGCCTCTATGCGTGAGAAGCCGAGTGTGGCCGAGCGTGCCCGAGTGTACTGCGCTCGGTATATGTCAGCGGCGACGTTCAAACTAAGCGCGGGAAGCAGGGATTTGACTCGGAGACAGCGCGGGAGAAGCGAGGAGGACACCACCGCTTACTTGATCTTACTTTTGCTTTATTGTGTCAGAGGCTGTGGCATTGCAAGAAGAGTCGTCGTCATCCTGAATTTGAAAATATATCCAACGAAAAATAATACACTGAACAGTGGGAGGGGTTTTGAGAGACTGAAGGATCTTAACAATTCCAACTCCACCCCTTTGGTTAGGACCTCTTTCTTTTTCTTTAGTGTGTCAGAGGCTGTGGCATTGGAAGAAGGGTCATTGTCTTCCTGGATTTGGGAACCCATCCATCAGCAGCTCCTTCGGTGGTAGGCCCTACATTCATTTTGTAGGACAGGCTGTATTTAGATTTAGCAGCTGTGTAGTAAAATATTAATTTAGACCCCACTGCTACATTGCCATGATGCTAAACATCATGTCACCTGCAATGTTTAAACATTACTCCTGCTTATTCTAGACAAAATGCACTCTCCCAAGTGTACAGTCATGTACACATCTTCATTTTGGGTGCAGTCAAACACCGCCAAGCTGCATTGTTGTGTTAAAAATCTACTACTTACTAAGCTTCCTGGAATTCTAGGGCTTAAAGCTATTACACATCAATGTTATTTTACATTAGAGATTCTGCTAAGAATGTTAACATGATTTAATCAGGATGCTGGGAACCTACTACCTTTTATGTTATGTGGAAGGGGGATTAGGTTTAAATGTTGTCTCAGATTTTAGAATAGTTTGGTATGCATTGGGTCTGCATGATGAGTTGCTGAAACAGTCTTGCCTAGTCTGATTATTTTTACAGTGCGGTAAGGCAAGCTAAGTGTTACAGGCAGCTGTTCAGTACTTCCTGACATCTTTTGAGGCTGTTTGTTTAGCAGCATCATCTGTGGTGCAGAGAATCTAGATAGTAGTGAATCAAAGCACAGTACCCGCCAAACATAGAAACACACTTCTTCAACTGTCAGACAAAACATTGCAGCTAAAAATGTATTAATCAACAATGTGGCATAACTAAATGAACACAATGTAAATTAAGAAAATATTAGGTTATGAAAAGCATGCCCCCTTATTACGGTAAGTTTTAAGCATTTTGGAAAATGTATTGCACATAATGCCCTATGACCACAGCTTCTGAATGTCCCTCATCTGGAGGAACTGTCCTAAATTTGGCAAATTTGGAAAATGTTAGCATTTGTCATTCTTTTTTGTCTACTTTGTAGACCTTAAGAAACGTGGCATACACGTCATAACGGGAGTCAAGTGGCAAAGACCTGACATTCCTCATTCTACGCCTACACTTCATGCAGGTAAGGTAGGGGTCTTTAATCGTTTCAATACGTGGGCTATGTTGTTTATTTTACAAATATTGTGTGGAAAAAAAAATCTGTTTTATAAATAAATGATTACAATTTAAATGAATGAATAAACATGTTCCAAGAAATAACTTGACATCAGAAGTCCCCCCTTTTGCATCAGAAGTGTTCCCTTTCATATCAGAAGCCCCCCCCCCATCGCATTACACTCCTATCACATCAGAGTCCCCCCCTCCTCACTTGAGAGCCCATCTCCATCAGATTCCCACTTTCACAAGAGGGTCTCCCTTTCACATCAGAGTCCCCTTTTCCATCAGAACCCCCATCACATCAGAGCCCCCTCCCTTTGCCATTTTCACATCAGAAGCCCCCATCAAATCAGAGGTGCTGTGGGTCAGGTAGAATTGAATGTGGGCCACTGGCCTTAGTTAAGAGGCCCCTGCTCTAGAGCAAGTGCACTAAGATTTGAAATGATATAATCTTTTGATAAACTGACATGTCTGAAAGGACATAAAGATGTAACATAATCTATTCTTTGCTGTACTGGAACTATAATTAGGGTATTAACAATACAGAACATTTCAGAATACAAGCAAGGATCAAGTTCCATAATAAATATGAAGTATATAGCATAGTAACATCAACATTTTCTCTCTTGCTCGTCATGTGTTTCTTAACACACATCTAGCCCATGGCCTAATTTCATTCCTAATTATGTTTTGTCAGTTGGATAGTGCATGTTCCAGGTCTGCTCCTCTGTGCGGCCAATAGACCCAGCTGTATTCTCTCTTCTTTGGCACCAGTATGCAATCACCAGGGACATCAAGGAAATACTGAGCATTAATAGACTCTGGTAACAGAATCTGTATTTTGCTAAAGTCGCTGAACTATTACAGCTGGTTTTAATTACAAAACAAAAGCAAAGATTATTAGAACCTGGAGCAGGAGGACAGCTTGTGATCCTGCTCGTGTCAGAATGACAATCTCCAGCCTGAGCATTGCACTGACAGTATCCTTATATGGGGTAGTGTCAGTACAATGTAATCAGGATGTTTGACCTAAAAATCTCACTGCTCATGTCTGAAGCATTAGCGAGAGGACACCGGGATAGATGTAGAAGACAAACATTTAATTGACCTTATATAAAGGGCAAATTGACTGTAAAGTATGACTATATCCAAAGCTTTTCATTTTATTTTATTTTTGTTAAATTTAGACAGTGTAGGAAATGTTTAAAGCTGAACTCTGGGAATTATATTTTTTACATTCTTACATTGGACTCAATGTAAGTATCCATATCTGATTTTGCAGAGGGCTGATGGTTAAGCTGACAGTCACTGTAGTAGTCTGTGCTACTTACAGTAGGATCTACGATGTTCTAGATTTTGCAAGTGGCTTTCCCTCCTACACACTGATAACAGGGGTTTCTTGCTTCACAACTCTGCCAATAATAGAAGGGCTTGTACAAATATAGAGGATATATAGAGGATATTTAGAAATAGCAAAAGCTACCTACTGCTCTTTGGCTACAACTAATCTGAGTTGTACAAAGAAGACGTCCAATTCCTTAATATTCGTAGGTTGAGTACTAATTACTAATTTGCATATTCATATTATATTCACCAGTTCTCACTTAGTATTGGTTCCTGCTACACTAAAGTACAACAATTCATAATTGTCAATTACATAGGAACATTTCAATTTTCACCACAAACCAATTTTCTTGCCTGTACTTGTCAAGACTACAAACATACAACAAGGATGTGCGTTTAATAAAATAAACCATCATAACGCTCTAAATACAGTCAGAAATGTGCATGTACTTCAGCTATTTATTATTATTTTATAAATAAAATGAACATTGTATTAGATTAATTTACAAAAGTAATTATTTATTACTGTTACTTTTGTGTTTATTTTAGGTAGTGTTTGTAACTATATTAGGACAGAGGTTCAAACTTCAAATGTTTCTAACAAATAACATAATACAATAGAACAAGCTTATTATCAAGCAAACCAATGGAGAACAAAATGGACCTGATTCACTAAAGCCCTGTACACGCGATCGGTCAAACCGATGAGAACGGTCTGATGGATTTTTCCATCGGTTAACCGATGAAGCTGACTGATGGTCAGTCGTGCCTACACACCATGGGTAAAAAAAACGATCGTGTTGGAATGCGGTGACGTAAAACACAACGACGTGCTGAGAAAAATGACATTCATTGCTTCCAAGCATGCGTCGACTTGATTGTGGATTTTTAACCGATGGACGTGCCTACTAACCATCGTTTTTTTGCTATCGGTTAGGTATCCATCTGTTAAAATTAAAACAAGTTTGCTTTTTTTTTTAAACGATGGATAAATAACCGATGGCGCCCACACACGATCGGTTTGGTCTGATCGGTTGGAGCGATCGTGTGTACGCGGCCTAATGGATGTGCATGAATGTTTTCCCTTTGTGCAGCAAGAACAAGCAAATCTGCTGGAGACTTTACAATTGCTTTGCAATGTTCACAGGCTACTGTGAATACACCAGGTAAGCTGTGGCATGTCTAAAATAAAAAATAAAAGAAAAGAAAAACTTTTTTTTTTTTTTCTATGTTGTAAGCTTTTCTGATGTGTGCTTTAAACATCTATAGGAAAGGGAAATATATATATATAATAAAGTAATACATATACAAAAAAAAAAAAAAATCTATCTATCTATATCATATATTTTTTCTTAGATCCTTCTAAATTAGCACCTGATAGAAATTGCTTTCTAAAATCTTTCAATCTTTTTGGCCAAGATAACCATTTTTTAATTCTTTGAAGAGTAATCTTACTTTTCTTTCACTAAAAAGAGCAAAGCATTAGGGATAGGAAAGTGTCATCCCAGCATCTTCAGCAATTTAAGATCCAACTCACGCTTAGGTCACCAAAGTCAGACTAGAGTGATGCTTCTAATTAATCATGTCTCCAGCAAATTTTACGACAACCTAATTAGAGACATTTCCTAAAGCTAAAGTTGAACTGCTATTTTAAAAGCAGTTTAGGAACACCGCCTTGTATGTGTATTACCATTAAACAGCTATAACAATGTACTGCAGTTTACAACAATAAACATAATCTGGAATAAAATAACATACGTTTTATGTCTGCTTTGTTTTTAAGTCAAACATACCCAGAATACCCATAATAGCTTTGTCTACATGTATCAATTATCCTTCTAAATACTGGGCAGGTGCACTGGTTGAAGGAATACTTAATGCTTCACACCAGGGATGAGTTCCTAGTTCAGTATGAATTTTACTTGTTCAGAGCTTCAGCTAACAGCTGTACAGTGGAACCTTGGTTTAAGAGTAACTTGTTTTGAGAGCGTTTTGATTTGCAAGCAACTTTTTTTTTATATTCCGACTCGGCTTACGAGTGTTGATTCGCAAGATGAGCAGAATTCAAGCTAAATAGGCTTGCAGTACCTCATTTGGCCTGAGGTACAGGGGCGCAGAAGCTGAGAAGAGCGAAAATAGGTCTGCAGTACCTCATTTGGCCTGAAGTACGGGGGGCGCAGGAAACAAGCCGAAGTGTCCTCAGGCCTTTTCGCCCGTTTTTCGGCGCTTCCTGGCGCCCCCCACCTCTGGCCGCATTTAGTATTGCATCCCATTAAAGTCAATGCCAAACAAATTATTTTAGTTTCCAATAGGAAAACTCGCTTTGATATGCGAGTACTTTGGATTACAAGCATACTCCTGGAATGGATTATGCTTGTAATCCAAGGTTCAACTGAAGTGGGAAGTGAAACATGATGTGAAGTCAAAGTGGATCTCAGGTGACATGATTGCTCAAATATGGTCATGTCAAATTTTGGTCAATGATGTCACAGGCTTTCAATCAAAGAAAGTTCAAATGGCTAAGGGTGTAGTTGCCATCATTCCAAATTCACTTCTAATACCTTTTGAAACTTCTAATACCACCAAAGTCTGTTTGGTTGTATTGTGTGGGGCAACCCAGATATAGGCCTCATACACACGACCGGTTTCCTCGGCAGAATCCATCAAGAAACTCGGTGGGAGAGCTTTTTTGCCGAGGAAACCGGTCGTGTGTACACTTTTCATCGAGGAAACTGTCGAGGAACTCGACGAGCAAAAAAGAGAGCAAGTTCTCTTTTTTCTCGACGGGAGTCCAAATTGGCTCGTCGTGTTCTTTGTCGGGCTGCTATTCGACGAGAAACTCGAGCGTGTGTATGCTAAGAAACCCGTGCACCTTCGGTAAAAGTAGCGTTTGTAATGGAAATAGCACATTTGTCACGCTGTAACAGACTGAAAAGTGAAAATGTCTCTTACCAAACTTTAACCTAACACGCAGTAACATGAGATTAGCAAAAGTAGCCCCAAGGGTTGTGCCAATGGAATCAAACTTTCCCTGCCGTTGTATGTATTGAAGTCACCGCGTTTGAGAACAAGGAGATTTGGTCTTTAACGTGTGTACGCAAAGACAGCGTGTCGAGTTTCTCGACAAGCCTAACAAGGAACTCGTCGAGGAAAATGATGTGTCTTTTCTGACGAGTTCCCCGGTCGTGTGTACGAGGCCACATTCATACATACACATACTAGGACCAATTTAGACAGGAGCCAAATAACCTAACAGCACATCTTTAGAGTGTGGGAGGACACCCACACAGGTGGAAACATGCAAACTCCAAGCATCTTTTATGTCATCTTTTTTTCACAATAAATTGTATAAAATTGTAGAAATGTTTGCCATTGATTTCATATATGGCCTTATGCATATTATATCCAAATACATGTCATCGGGCAGATGCCTTTCATCATCATGACATAGCAATGTGCAAAAAGAAATAGACAGCACACAGCAGTATATCCAGCTATTGACTATTGTATTCCATCACTATCACAATTTAGTGTGGACACCCAGTTACTCTATATTTAAGCACCGCATCCCGTGTAGATAAATTTGTAAACAAAAACTTGGGGAAAGGGGGGTACCTGAGGACCCTGGGACTATGAGGCGGTGCTGATAAAGTGTACCGAAACACTGATAAAATACAAAAGAAATTTTATTGGGTTTATAAAAAGGTAAGTAAATAAAAACCATCCATTATGTTAAATATCACAATTATCACAGGCTTCAATAGTCTGGGAAAAGTTCTTTGGTAGTTGTAGTTCAACCGACATGTTTCGCTCTGTGGAGCTTCTTCAAAGGTTTTAGGAACTAACTACAAAACCGGATGTTTAGGACTACAAAGCCATTGAGTGAAGGGATGGTGGACACTTGGGTCCAAAAGGAAGAGGCCCACAAATCACCAAGAGATCCAGATGCTATAATCATTCCGTCCAGGAACCATAATCTTTAAAGATGATCGTGGGTTCGCTTAGTACTAATCAGACACAAGTGTGCTGATTAGTTAGGTTTGGATGTGGTAGGATGACCCTGGAAATTCCGGTGGGGAGACACAAGGAAAGCCTAAATATATACCATCATCAGTGACCTTGGTGGTGCAGGGAGTGCTGGAATGAGTAAAATGCCAGCTGGTATGCTGGACGCATCCATTAGGTGGTGCAAAATACAAAATAAATTTTATTGGGTTTATACAAAGGTAAGTAAATAAAAACCATCCATTATGTTAAATATCACAATTATCACAGGCTTCAATAGTCTGGGAAAAGTTCTTTGGTAGTTGTAGTTCAACCGACATGTTTCGCTCTGTGGAGCTTCTTCAAAGGTTTTAGGAACTAACTACACTGTGTTAAAACAAGAATATAAAGATGGTTCAAACAGAGGTACAACAATTATAGACAAAGAGAATGTATTCATTTAAACAAACAATTGGTACATGGATCAGGGGAATTGTCATTGGTTCAATATTAAAACAAATTCCGCAATAAATTATGCTTAAGCAGGGGAGCGGGGGAGGGGCAGAGGAGATTTGGTGATAAGTTGGGATGGAAAATGGTAGTGGAATGGAAGGGGGGGGGGGACGCACCTAATGGATGCGTCCAGCATACCAGCTGGCATTTTACTCATTCCAGCACTCCCTGCACCACCAAGGTCACTGATGATGGTATATATTTAGGCTTTCCTTGTGTCTCCCCACCGGAATTTCCAGGGTCATCCTACCACATCCAAACCTAACTAATCAGCACACTTGTGTCTGATTAGTACTAAGCGAACCCACGATCATCTTTAAAGATTATGGTTCCTGGACGGAATGATTATAGCATCTGGATCTCTTGGTGATTTGTGGGCCTCTTCCTTTTGGACCCAAGTGTCCACCATCCCTTCACTCAATGGCTTTGTAGTCCTAAACATCCGGTTTTGTAGTTAGTTCCTAAAACCTTTGAAGAAGCTCCACAGATCGAAACATGTCGGTTGAACTACAACTACCAAAGAACTTTTCCCAGACTATTGAAGCCTGTGATAATTGTGATATTTAACATAATGGATGTTTTTTATTTACTTACCTTTGTTAATAAAATTTATTTTGTATTTTATCAGTGTTTCGGTACACTTTATCAGCACCGCCTCATAGTCCCAGGGTCCTCAGGTACCCCCCTTTCCCCAAGTTTTTGTTTACAAATATTCCATCACTATGTATACAACCCATACAATTGATGGTATCAAAAGCTGGAAAGACTCACATGATGTCACAGGCTTTACCTCACCCCTAGGGAACAGTCAATTGTGATAAGTGAGCGACAGAACTGGGTGGGTCGGTGGGCTGCATTTATTGCAATTGCCGAGGATCTGCATTGCTGGATGATGTAATTGACAGTGTATTTATATTATGGGACGTTTTCTGTGTTTTTCTTTTTTATTAAAACACTTTATAAATAAAAAAAGTGCTGTTTTTATTTAATGCCTACTTTTTTGTGAATGTACCCCTTACTTATTTACATGGGGTTTCTCTTATTTTTAAAGGTAGTTCCAGATTTCAATATGCCGCCTCCCCCTTCCCCTCTCTGCAGACCCCCCACAACCACCCTCATGTACAGCTTTCTCTCCAGCATGTTTAACACAGTACCAGGGGTGGACTGACAACTCATGGGGCCCCCAGGCAATAGAAGATTATGGGGCCCCCGGGCTTACAGATAGCCACCACGCCAGGAGGCAGTGCAGAGGTGGGGCAGCTAAAATCTTTGGATTTTCACTTCAAAAGCATGTCAGTTTCGGACATATCAGGGACAGATGTAAAAAAAAACACAGATTTTTACATACTGTCCCTGGTTTTACTGAGCCTGGCAACCCTGATGGGGCCCCCTAGTGGCATGGGGCCCTCGGGCAGTGCCCGAGTGACTCAATGGTCAATCCGCCCCTGCACAGTACTGCACATAGTACTGGAATCACAAAATCTCATTCCAAATTGTATGAGACTAGCAACCAAAGGCTATATTGCCTTGGATAAACTCATGGTTCAGATATACAGCTACAGTATGAGGCTGTAAGTGCAGGAAGTTATTATTCAAGAGCAATTCAATGCAAAGGGTAAACCTTTCAGGGTACTGCTTAAGTACAATTAAGATTTCTAGATGGTCTCTTTAAAATAGCAAATCTTCACTCTTTGAGTTCAGGTCCACTTATTGAGAGGAGGAGGTACATAAATCAGCAACAACACATCTCTCTGCTAATTACCAGGGTAGACTACCAGTGGAGATCTTCACACTTTGGATGGGAAATTAGCACTTTAAGTTGAAGTGTGGAAATGCACACATTTATGACACTATCAATTACACCCACTAAGCTCTATTCAGAAAGCTAACACACTAGAATAAGGCTCGTTGTTTTAAAAAAGTGAGTTATTTTGCGCTGACTTCATACATTTTTTAAATAACATTCACATGACTGTAGATAAATATTGCTGCGATTTACATACTTGTGTAAAGCTTTGTGAATTGAGCCTAATGTCTCGAATATCTCATTGTGCCTGGATTCCATTTACACAATGAGCCAGATCAACAAAGCATTACGGCAGCGTATCTCCAGATACGCCGCTGTAATTTAAAATTCCCGCCGGCGTATCTTTGTTTTGTATTGACAAAACAAGATACGCCGGAATTACGCTAAGATACGACTGGCGTAACGTTATTACACCGTCGTATCTTAGTTGCATACTTACGCTGGACGCTAGGGGCGCTTCCGTTGTGGGTCCGCGTAAAATATGCAAATGCGCTAGATAGGCCGATTCACGAACGTACATACGGCCGGCGCAGTGTTTTTACGTAGTTTGCGTAAGTGTCGGTCCGGCGTAAAGTTACCTCTGCTGTATAGAGGCGTACGTAATGTTAAGCATGGACGTCGGGCCAGCGTCGATTTTTCCGTTGTTCACGCCGTTTGCGTAAACCATTCGCGAATAGGGATTTGAGTACGTTACGTTCACGTCGTTTTAATTGATGTTTTGCGACGTGATTTCGCGCATGCGCACTGGGATACATCCAAGGCCCGCGCATGCGCAGTTAAAAAAATTGTTGTTTGCGTCGTTTGCATCGAGTCATTCATAATTACAATAAAACACGCCCCCCACTAGTGAATTTGAATTACACTTGCGTACACCGGCCCATTTACGCTACGCCGCCGTAAGCTACAGCGGCATTTCTTTGTGGATAAGGATACGCCGCTGTAACTCACAGCGGCGTAGTGTAAATGGGACACGCCGCGCCGGCGGGGCAGTTTTTGTGGATCTGGCCCAATGTGTTTACTTAATTTACAGATTATATTTATAACATTGCTTGTTTTTATATTCATTCTCTTGATTTAGCATTTATGCAAATACATTTACTGCTGGGATGTGAATTATCTGAAGTTTAACTCTGGGAATAAGACAAACTATAACCTTACAGTGGAGCCTCTGCGCACTGCATGGGTTAAATGCACATTTAGTCTAGAGCGCAGGGATAAGGTGTATTTCTTTACCCTAAATCTTGCCCCAGTGCCTTTTATATGCATTTGAATATACCGTTTATTCTCTTGGGTATATAGCAAGTACCAACCTTATTCACTGTTTATTGATAGAATGATAGATGCAGGAAACAGCATGCAAAAACGAAACTGAAACTGCAGGTACATTATATGATTGATTTTTATCTATTTTAATCATTTTTAAAAGGAATCAATTAACTATTATGTCTCTATACCCTGTAAACAGTCATTTCAGCAAAACATTTTTTTTCCTTTACAACCTTTAGAACTCACCCTTTAAAGCATCATAAAAAATTGCCTTCATTTCATTGGCTTTAGAGGTGGCAGTGTCCTGGTCTACATAAAATGATATCCCAGATCCCACTTAATCGACATCCTATGTAAAATTCTCACTAAATACTGAATGGCTCCTGTGTAGTTCCATAGTCTGCACAAATGGTGTGTCTACCCCGATCCCCTACAACTGAAAGCACCAGGCAGGCTACTGGCTCTAGGTGATTTACAAGTTTAGTAGGGGAGTGAGGCATGGGAGACTCTCAAGAAAATTTGCTATTTTCCAGGACTAGACAAAATCTTGATTCTCTTTATATACCTTTGGGCTAATCTACTAAGGCAGTTCTAAAAGCAATAGTGGCATACGATGGGTACTAATATTTAACCACTTCCTTACTGGACACTTAAACCCCTCTCCTGCCCAGACCAATTTTCAGGTTTCAGCGCTGACGCACTTTGAATGACAATTGCGCAGTCATACAACACTCTATCCAAATGACACAAACAAAAAAGATGGAAAAAATAAAAAAATAAAAATAATGTTTCATAATTTGTTATAAAATCTTGCACACAAGTAATTTTTCTCCTTAATTGATGAGGCGGCACTGATGGGCACTAATAGGCTGCACTGGTGGGCGCTGATAGGCTGCACTGATGGGCACTGATAGGCACAGATAAAGGGGCACTAATAGGCACAGATAAGACGGCACTTATAGGGACAGATAAGGTGGCACTGATGGGCACAGATAAGGCGGCACCGATGGGTAGAGATAAGATGGCACTGATAGGTGTTACTGATAGATGGCACAGATGGGCACTGATAGGTGGCTGTTATAGGTGGCACTGATAGGCACTGGTAGGTGACACTGATGGGCACTGGTAGGTGACATTGATGGGCGGCACTTGTAGGTGACACTGATGGATGGTACTGTGGGCACTGATGGGTGGCACTGTGGGCACTGACTGGTAGGTGGTGCAGGTGGGCACTGTTTTTTTTACTGTTAGATGGCACTGTTAGGTGACACAGATGGCAGAGATGAGCAGGTGGCTGCTCTCCTTGATCGGGACCGATGTCCCGATGACAGCCGCCGATGATCGGCTTTTTTAAATAGCCGATTACTGGATCTGTTTACATCACATGATCAGCTGTCATTGGCTGACAGCTGAACACGTGGTAAGGGGTCGGGACCCCTTACTCCGATCTGTGATCAGCCGAGTCTCATTGACGCGCTGATAACAAAGCACGCCACACTCGCTCTTGCAGGGTGGTGCGCAGGCCACTGAAGAACGGGAGGACGTCCATGGACGCCCTCCTGGCAAATTTCAACTATAGCGCGGATGTGAGGTAGTTAAAGACCAGTCATCATACACTTTTCAGTTTGGAGTAAACAGAAAGACGCATGCTGATTATTTGCTAAAGGATGATTCCCAACACTTTTTGTCTTATTCAAAGAGCCCAAGCATTCTTACCCACCTTACCTCTGGAAGATTTTTACCCCCGTCATGACCAGGCAATTTTTCGGCACTGCACTATTTTATTTGGTGATTGATCATGCATTGATGTATGCAAACTAAAGGTAGCTCTTTTTTTTCCCAGAAATAGACAGACTAACTGACACTGAGTGGAAACGGACTCTGACAATGACATCTTTAGTGACACTTGTACAATGATCAGTGCTAATAACATCTACTGTCATTGTACTAATGACACTGGATAGGATTGGGTTAATCAAATAGTTAACCATATGCTTAGCAAGTGTTTATGTGTTGACTATGTGCTGCTTTTACTAAGGGATGTGACGGTTTTTATGGGACAGAAGGAGGCAGAACTTATTTCAACATAGAAACTTACTGTATATAAAAGATATAATGAACACAGTTTTTTTCATTGTGGATTTAATTGGCCGCAGCCCTTTATTATAGGTATTCAAAATGTATTAACAGAATAAAATGTAATACTGATCATACCAACAGCATATTTAGCTAAGCTATTACAAGCTCAGGCTATTAAACAATACAACACAAAGTCCCATTTCACAAGAAATGGACAAAACCTCATAACATGAGCCGCGACATGGGAGGGAGGGAGGGCGGGATGTGATTTCTTCCTCAATCCCCGCCAACTGCTTCTCGTAATGACGCATCTTTTTCTTTTATAGGTACTGACTCATGCCAGTACCGTTTAAAACCACCCTTAACTAATCACAGGTAAGTAACACTGACATCTAAATAAATTGTATATATATATATATATATATATATATATATATATATATACACTGTTCAAAAAATTAAAGGAACACTTTTGAATCAAAACTCCCGGGATATTGATCTGGTCAGTTAAGTAGCAGGGGGGGAGGGGTGTATACAGAGGGGGTTGTTAATCAGTTTCAGCGGCTTTGCTGTTAATTGAAAATAACAACAGGTGTACTAGATGGGCAACAATGAGACAACCTCCAAAACAGGAATGGATTGTAAGATAGAGGTGACATTTTTTCCCCTACTCATCTTTTCTGTTTGTTTTTTACTAGTTTTGCATTTGGCTGAGGTCAGTGTCACTACTGGTAGCACGAGACGATACTTGGACCCTAAAGGTTGCACAGGCAGTCCAACTCCTCCAGGAGGGCACATCTGTCAGAATCCTAGAATCAGACCGAGACAGAAGTACAGTTAAATCACACTTGTTTAATAATAAAAATAAAAAGGTAAATGGAGTAAGCGTAGTCAAAACATAGCCAGAGTTCAGTAACCGGATCGGGTAGTAGTCGGCCAAGCCAATGTCCAAGAGCGAGCGATAAAGGTAGACATGCAGGTCAAGCAGGTATTCAACAGGAACGGAGGATAAAGTCTCTTGTGAGGTTAACACAGATGAAGGCAAAGAGCAAATGAACTGGAAGGCTTTAAGTAGGCAGAGCTGACGAGCAGGATCATCAACAGGTAGATCACTATGTAGAGATGGGAGCTGGCAATTAGCTGACAGCTGAGCTGCCAGCATAGAGAGGGAAGGGCTGAGCCCAGCCCTGATAACATCAATGCATGTCATTGCCATAAGGTTTGCCATGTCTCCCAGCACAGTCTCAAGAGCATGGAGGAGATTCCAGAAGACAGGCAGTTACTCTAGGAGAGCTGGACAGAGCCGTAGAAGGTCATTAATCCATCAGCAGGACCGGTATCTGCTCCTTTGAGCAAAGATGAGCAGGATGAGCACTGCCAGAGCCCTACAAAATAACCTCCAACAGGCCACTGGTGTGAATGTTTCTGACCAAACAATCAGAAACAGACTTCATGGAGGTGGCCTGAGGGCCCAACGTCCTCTAGTGTGCTCTGTGCTCACTGCCGTACACTGTGGAGCTTGTTTGGCATTTTCCATTGAACACCAGAATTGGCAAATTCGCCACTGGCGCCCTGTGCTTTTAACAGATGAGAGCAGGTTCACCCTGAGCATATGCGACAGACATGAAAGGGTCTGGAGAAGCCGCAGAGAACTTTATGCTGCCTGTAACATCGTTAAGAATGACCGGTTTGGTGGTGGGTCAATGATATTCATGGAGGGACGCACAGACCTCTACAGGCTACACAATGGCACCCTGACTGCCATTAGGTATCGGGATGAAATCCTTGGACCCATTGTCAGACCCTATGCTGGTGCAGTGGGTCCTGGGTTCCTCCTGGTGCATGACATTGCCCGGCCTCATGTGGCGAGAGCATGCATCCAGTTCCTGGAGGATGAGGAAATTGATACCATTAATTGGCTCCCACGCTCACCTGACCTTAATCCAAAAGAACACCTCTGGGACATTATGTTTTTTCGGTCTATCTGGTGCCGCCAGGTCCAAATATGGAAGGAAATACCCCAGGACACCATCCGTTGTCTCATTAGAAGCATGCCCTGATGTTGTCAGGCATGCATATAAGCGCTTGGGGGCCATACAAGCTACTGAGGACCATTTTGAGTTGTTGCAATGAAATTTAAGCAAAATGGACTAGCTTGCTGCATGATTTTTTCACTTTGATTTTCAGGGTGTCTTTGAATTCAGCCCTCTGTAGGTGGATAATTTTCATTTCCATCAAATGACGTGCCATCCTTTCATTCCTAACACCTTACCCAGTCCATATCAGTATAGATATCCAGCCTGACATTTTTGCCCGTTGAGATCTGATTTGTTTTCAAAGTGTTCCTTTAATTTTTTTGAGCAGTGTGTATATATATATATATATATATATATATATATTTGTTAACCGATTTGTCTGCCACTGTCCCATATGTGGATGGTGGGGACATTTTGCCCCACCTTTCACTTCTAATTTCTGCTTTACAGGGAAACAAGAACCAGCACATCCCCTCTGTCAGTGGTGAGATCTGTGTTGTTTACAGTACATACACAAATCTCTCTCCTTTCATCCACTCTGCTGATCGACGGGTCCCATTCATGAATCATTGACCGGGACCCACTAATCAGCATGTGCTGAAACCAGTGACAGGTCGGCAGACAGGTGCACACGTCCCCTCCCCAGAAATGCAGAATAACGTGTATATATATATATATATATATATATATATATATATATATATATATATATATAAATATGATTTTGGGCAGCCACCACACACAGAAGCAGTAAAACTACAGTGCCCGGTCGTTAAGTCGTTAAAATGAATGATGTATTTGTACTTTTCATATGCTTACACATTTTATTTTAAGTGCTGTACATCTTTCCACCATGTGAAGCTAAAAAAGAATATGTTATAGTGCCTATTCCTCTGTCCAGGATTCCAGGAAACATAGCACACATCTGTCTATGTGAAATCCCTACTTTTCACACAGCAGTTTAAGCATGTTTTGTTTTCTCTTGACCCGTCCAAGTAAACCAGGGAGAAGAAAGCTTCAATTTTATGCATGAATCTGCAAGAGCACTGTACTCAGCCCTGCTGTTCATAAGAATGTGTAGAGTAGGAATCAAGTCAGCCACAAGTGCTGACAGCTCTAGCCAACATCTTATGTGTATGGGCAATGCACATGAGATGACAGCTCCATCCATTCCAATTATTTCTGCACCCTATTGAGCTCAAGAGAATATAATGTGCAAGGATTCACAAGCTATTCTACACATGGATTTGGAGAATAAGTTAAAACTTCCACAGACACATTAATCATTCACTTTTTGTTCAATAGGAAATGCGGTCTTCCTACAGATATTGAAAACCTGCCTTGAAGCACAAGCTACATCAATTACACCTAATGCCATGGATTAACTGAATATAGCAAACACAGTTCTGGAAAGTCTGAGAGCTCATCATTGATCCGCAGCTACAAAGAGAACTTGTTTTTTTTTTTGAGTCTCCTGTGTCTCTTTTATTTTGTGGAAGTATTTACCTTTGTCATTATTCCTTTTTACACTTTAAAATAGCATAACACATAGTAAATAAAAAAAAAAGAAGCAGTTTAGTAAATTCAGTTACTAAAGATGACCATGCACAAACATGTTAACGTTTATTTTGAGGCTGGGTTCACACCTATGTGAATTAGATGTGGGTTTTCTCCGCATCCAATTTGCATAGCAGGAGAATGTGACCGGCTCTCTATGGAGACGGTTTACATGTCTCTGGGGTGGCTGCGGAGCACCCTGCACAGAACGCTGAGTGTCTTTGCCTCTGTTTCAGGGCCGAACTCAGGCAAAGATTCTGCCCTGATTAATCCCTGAAATGGAAGACATGGACAGACAGCAATGCTGTGTGATCCGCCAACGGTTTAGTTGTAAACCAAGCCTTAATGTCACAGTAGCTAAGCGGGTAGAATGTTCACCTAGCAGCACTAGGGTCGTTGGAGCTAATGTCGAACATGACACTACCTGCTTGGAGTTTGCATGTTTCCACCTGTGTGGGTTTCCTCCCACACTCCAAAGATGTGCTGGTAGGTTATTTGGCTCCTGTCAAAATTGGCCCTAGTATGTGTATGTATGAATGTGAGTTAGTGACCTTACAGTGTAAGCTCCTTGTGGATGGGGACGGAATGTGAATGTATAATACCAATGTAAAGTGTTGCATAAATTGATGGCACTAAGTAAGTACCTGTAATAAATAAAATAAATGTTCTTATGGAAATTATCAAAAATCATTCATCAGAACATTCGTCTTGCCAACACTGAATCAACATATTTTGTTTGAGGCTGGGTTCACACTTGAAACAGATGCAGCTGATAGCAAGAATTCCAGAATTCAGACCTGAAACTGAGCCAAAGACACACAGGACTCACAGCCGCTCCAGAGATGTGTGAACCAGCTCCATTAAGAGCTAGTCAGAATTCCCTGTCATGCAAATCGGATGCAGAGAAAACCGCATCCAATTCGAAACTAGTGTGAACCCAACCTTAAAGCCTTTAAAATGTCATCAAGATCTCTTAATTGAATGGAATCCCAGACATAAAACATGCTATATTTTCTGAATGAACCATTTTCACAGTTAAAATGTTCAACTTATAAGAAAGATTTTCCACCTTGATCCTTTGAATTTTCTAATCACTATGGTCAAAAAGTAATTCATTTGGCCACACTACCTATTGGAAAGCTGAAGGAACAATTCAGTAACTAAAGATTTAGAACAAAATTTTACTAGTGTATGGCCAGCTGAAATTATATTATTCCTGAGGTACCTAGAAACTCTGAAAAAATTCAACTGGTTACAGGGAGTGTAACTTCAGATCATACATTTTAGGGTCACTTCTACAACAAACATGTCATACTTACCTCCACTGTGCAGACCATTTGGCAAAGAGTGGCCATGATCCTGGTTTTCTAGGGTCACTCAGCGGCTGTCCCCGCATCAGCTAACCCCCTTCATGCGGGCGCGCTCCCGTGATACAGCCGGCTGAGTTTTTTTTAAGAATTTTCGAATCTGCGTACTTGTTTAAGGTTATTCAAGAAAGTGTTAAAGTATACGTAAAGCCAAAACCTTTTTTCTTAGTTCATAGCTACTGTAAGGAATAGATAAAACTCCTATCCGGTTATTTTTTTGGGTTCCTGATGGGGAGATTACCATTTATTCCTGCCCTGGAGACACAAGAAGAAATGAGAGGAAGTCTATCTAATGTGAATCGAAATCCTATTTTAGGGAGTTACTAATAGGACCACACATCCCAAATAAAGAATTGTAGTCCCTGCTTACTCTAATAACAAACTCTAAAATCCCCTTTTCCTTAATGCAACCTTTTATGTTAAGCCCCCCTGCCCACCCTCCTCTTAGGCCGCGTACACATGAGGAGATTTATCCGATGAAAACAGTCTGACAGACCGATTTCATCGGATATGTTTCCTGGAGATTTTGGTCTGATGTGTGTACACACAATCAAACCAAAATCCCCACGGACGGACAGCGCGGTGACGTGGCGGTGACGTTGACGCCGCCACGTCACTGAACCAGGAAGTGAAATACTTCCACGCATGCGTTGAATCCATTCGGCGCATGCGGGGCATTTATGTCCGCTGGTTAGGCGTACTAACCAGCGGACATGTCGGACAGACGGGTTTCCAGCAGACAAGTTTTAAAGCATGCTTTAAAACTTGTCTGCTGGAAAAACCTGTCTGCTAGCCCGTACACACGGTCGGATATGTCCGCTGAAACTGGTCTGCGGACCAGTTTCAGCAGACAAGTTTGATCGTGTGTACGTGGCCTTATACTTACCTGAGTCTAATCTTGATCCAGCGATGTACCTGAAAGCAGAGGATCTCTCATCACAGTGCAGATTGATAGCAGCGGGAGGCATTGGCTCCAACTGCTGTCAATTAAATCCTGTGAAGAAGGAACGAGAGGAGGCGAACTGTCTGTGTCTAATGACACAGATAGCACGGCTTGGGATTAACCCCACAGGTGTGCCAAAATAGGAAATTACTTATTTTTGTGGCACACCAAAAAGAGGAGGAGACATGAGCACTGGGAAGGACCATAGATGGGGACGATTGGGCTGCAAAACCAATGCATGGAGCAGGCAAGTTTAATATGTTTATTTTTTTTTAATTACCCTTTACAATACTTTTAAAGTTGGAGTTCATTCAGCAAAACAATACAAAATGACCAACACGTTTTGAAGGATCAGGGCTTTTTCAGGGATCAGATATTGTATAAAGAAGTTAAGTGCACATGCTCAGCGTCATATCCAGAGGTGCTATTTAGGTAATAGACGTATGAGTGCTGCCAGCATTGCTGAAGAGGTTGAAGGGGTGGCTATTCAGCCTGTTAGTGCTCAGACCATACACCGCACACTGCATCGTATTGGTTTGCATGGCTGTCATCCCAGAAGGAAGCCTTTTCTAAAGATGATGCACAAGGAAGCCCACAAACAAGCATACTAAGGACATGGGTTACTGGAACCATGTCCTGTGGTCTGATGAGACCAAGATGAACTTATTTGGTTCAGATGGCGTCAAGCATGTGTGGTAGCAACCAGGTGAGGAGTACAAAGACAAGGGTGTCTTGCCTACAGTTAAGCATTGTGGTGGGAGTGTCATGTCTTGGGCTGCATGAGTGCTGCCGTCACTGTGGAGCTACAGTTCATTGGGCAACCATTCAAACATGTATTGTGACATACTGAGGCAGAGCATGATCCCCTTTCACAGACTGGGCTGGCAGCACAGTATTCCAACATGATAACGACCCCAAACACACCTCCAAGAGGACCACTGCCTTGCTAAAGAAGCTGAGGGTAAAGGTGATGAACTGGCCAAGCATGTCTCCAGATCTAAACCCTATTGAGCATCTGTGGGGCATCCTCAAACAGAAGGTGGAGGAGCGCACGGTCTCTAAAATCCACCAGCTCTGTGATGTCATCATGGAGGAGTGGAAGAGGACTCCAGTGGCAACCTGTGAAGCTCTGGTGAACCCAATGCCCAAGAGCATTAAGGCACTGCTGGAAAATAATGGTGGCCACACAAAATATTGACACTTTGGGCCCCATTAGGACATTTTCACTTAGGGGTGTACTCACTTTTGTTGTGAGTGGTTTAGATATTAATGGCTGTGTGTTAAGTTATCTTGAGGGGACAGCAAATTTACACTGTTATACAAGCTGTACACTCACTACTTTACATTGTTGTCATATGAAAAGATGTAATAAAATATTTACAAAAATGTAAGGGGTGTACTCACTTTTGTGAGATACTGTATATATATATATATATATATATATATATATATCACTTATCTTGTCAGACAAATTATCCAAACAATGATTTTTCTGTATCTAATAACCTTTAAAGATGGTTTTTATATTTACCAAAAATGAACAAGTAGTATGTGAGAACAAGTGTTGTTGACATATTATGCATTTCTATTAGAAGCAATGAGGAAATTAGTGAATGTATTAACAAGTTAGTCCAGTTACTAATCGAGCATTGAATTACAGCTCCTGTCCCATGGCTGTACTAATCATTATGCAGATGTTTAAATGAAGAAGGGAAAAAGAAAATCACTAAATCAATTCTATGATTATGCATGTGTGCCTTGAGTGTACCACAGAAAGGCTCTACATAGTGATTTGATTATGCATACATTATAACAAATGAACACTCCAAACACAAGTATTTTACTTGCATCATGTAGAAATGCATATTTATTAGAAGAAATATAACCCTGCTTAATCCTGGCATAATGTGCTGCACTTTTATTTTGCGCAATTACAGAACGATGAGCACCTGCAATTATAAACAAAAATGCACCTCTGCTGGCACCTAGCCTTAGAACTATTCCATTTATTTTCTGTCTATCACATTTTAAATCAGGGATCCTCAAAGTACGGCCCTCCAGCTTTTGTAGAACTATACATCCCATGAGGCATTGTAAAACTCTGACATTCACAGACATGATGGGAATTGTAGTTCCTGCACAACTGTAGGGTCATAGTTTGAATCATGTTTTAAATCATATGAGAATTTGGTAGCTCAATTATGGATGAAATAGAAATGACATATATGATGCAGTCTGTTACTAGCATGAACACAGTAGTTTTTGTATTTGGGTCCATCCTATGACATAATTGTGTTACCTGTAAGGCCGCGTACACACGTACGAGACCCTCGACGGGCCAAACACATCGTTCCGCCCGTCGAGGTTCTCGCCCGGCCGTCAAAATCGTCGACCAAGCCTTCGGGAAAGGCGCCGAGCCATGGTTCTCGATGGGCCATCGAGCAAATAGAGAACCTGCTCCCTATTTTGGCTCGACGGCTTTCCCGACGGGATGCTCGCCGAAACCGTACACACGGCCGAGGTTCTCGGCAGAATGAGGATCCCAGCGAGCTTGTCTGCCATGTGTACGGGCCTCAGGGCCCTTTCCCAAGTAAGGATCCCGTGAGGATTCGTACAGTTCTTATCCGCTTTGCTCAGCGGGGATCGATATGTTGATCCCCGCTGAGCCGGCAGATGACAGAGTGGTCCCCGCACATTGTGCAGGGAGCGCCCTTTCAGATCTCCACTCACCCCTATGGGGGGATTGGATGAACACGGACCATCTGTCTGTGTTCACCCGATCCGCTCTGCAGACGGATGGAAAAATAGGATTTTCCTCCGTCTGCAGAATCGGACCATAGAGGGGCCTGATGACATCGGGGTGTCAGCGGATGTTCATCCGCTGAAACCCGCTATCCCATAGGGATACATGTATGTCTGTATTTCATCCAAAAACTGATGGATGAAATACGGACATGTAAAAGGGCCCTTAAGTCTGTGAGTTCACAGTTATTCAGTTATTCTTCACTTTCCTGTAACAGGGTGACAATTCTGTTTGTTTTGCCGTAGCATTTTACAGCAGGGTCACTCGCTCTTCACTTATCCATTCAGAAAAACATTAAGCCCCGTACAAATGATCGGACCTTTGTCTGACCAAAATCACATAGTAATTCCGACGGAATTCCATCTGAGTATAAGAGAACATAGGGCCAGATTCAGGAAAGAAACAAGCCGGCTTATCTCCAGATAAGCCGGCTTATTTCTGCGTCTGAGCCCTCCTATCTATGCGCCTGATTCATAGAATCAGTTACCCATAGATTTCCATAAGATCCAACTGGCATAAGTCTCTTACGCCATTGAATCTTATATTCATGTTTTAGGCTGGACGCTAGGTGGCGTTCCCATCTAAAATATGCAAATGAGCCTATATGCCGATTCCCGAACGTACGTCCGGCCGGCGTTATTTTATTACGTCGTTTGCATTAGCGTAGTATTATCGTAATTTTATTCCTGCTATATGAGGCTCAGCCAATGTTAAGTATGGACGGCGTGCCAGTGTTTTTTTTCACATCGTTTACGTAAAACGTTCGCGAATAGGGCTTTGCGTAAGTGCCATTCACGTCGTTTACACGTCGAGATTTGGAGCATGCGCACTGGGATCAATTCACGGCTTGCGCATGCGCAGTTCCTTCGGCGCGGGGACGCGCTTCATTTAAATAATACACGCCCCCTACCCGCCAAATTTGAATTTGGCCGGGTCTTTTACGCTACGCCGCCTTAACTTTACAGGCAAGTGCTTTGAGAATAAAGCACTTGCCTGATAAAGTTGCGTCGGTGTAGTGTAAATACCAGACGCTAGGCACGCCTAAAGATAGGCAATTCTACGTGAATCTAGCCCCATATTCTCTACCTAAACTCCGATGGAATTTATCGGAATTTCTGATGCAATAACTCCCATGGGGCATACACATGGTCGGAATTAGTGTTGCTCACGAATATTCGTATTGCGAATATTCGGCTCGAATATGGCATATTCGAGTATTCGCGATATATTGCGAATTTCGCGGTGAATATTCGCTATTTCGAATATTCGTAT
This sequence comes from Rana kukunoris, assembly GCA_029574335.1. NCBI lineage: Eukaryota > Metazoa > Chordata > Amphibia > Anura > Ranidae > Rana > Rana kukunoris. The sequence goes on from CM056052.1 coordinate 445,720,597, forward strand.
TTTTTTTTTTTTTAGAACAGATCACATCCTAGAGATCCCCATCGACGTCTAAAAGCATTGCTGGTATGATTAGAGACCTTGGGCCGAGTAGCTGCAGCGATCAATTTATATTGCCGAAAAATCGCAATGCGATTATTCGGCAATAGCGATATCGCGCGATTATTTTCGAGAAATTCGCAATATTGTTTTTAGCTAAAATAACACATATATTCGATTTCAGAGTGTTACTGTCGAAATTCCGCAATAAATTTCTCATTCGCATTTTTGCGAAATTACGATAAAATATCAAGAATATTCTGAGCCAATCAGAGTGCTCCATTCCGCATTTCTCGAATATTCGCAATTATTTTGTATTGTAATATATCAAGAATATTCTGAGCCAATCAGAGTGCTCCTTCCGCATTTGCCGAATATTCGCAATTATTTTGTATTGTAATATATCACGAATATTCTGAGCCAATCAGAGTGCTCCTTCCGCATTTGCCGAATATTCGCAATTATTTTGTATTGTAATATATCACGAATATTCTGAGCCAATCAGAGTGCTCCTTCCGCATTTGCCGAATATTCGCAATTATTTTGTATTGTAATATATCACGAATATTCTGAGCCAATCAGAGTGCTCCTTCCGCATTTGCCGAATATTCGCAATTATTTTGTATTGTAATATATCACAAAAAATTCTGAGCCAATCAGAGTGCTCCTTCCGCATTTGCCGAATATTCGCAATTATTTTGTATTGTAATATATCACGAATATTCTGAGCCAATCAGAGTGCTCCATTCCGCATTTCTCGAATATTCGCAATTATTTTGTATTATAAAATATCACGAATATTCTGAGCCAATCAGAGTGCTCCATTCCGCATTTCTCGAATATTCGCAATAGCGAAAAATCGCAATAGCGAAAAATCGCAATAGCGAAAATTCGCAATCATTTCATTTCCAAAAAATATCACGAATATTCGTATTTAGCGAATATATCTTGAATATTCGACTATATATTCGAGATATATCGCGAAATCGAATATGGCATATTCTGCTCAACACTAGTCGGAATTTCCGTGTTTTGTGAAAGGTCAGAGGGAGGGGAGATATTTGCATATTCAACCACAGAACACCTTGTATTCTGTGAAAAAAAGATGGTTTCTTAATGGACATGTGGAGAACGACAGACCAAATATAATCACTGTACGAATGGCAGCTGACCAGAAGATCAAAGATCATAGTAAATCCAATCTCTGTAACTAAATCTTTTGCTGGACAGCTTGGTCTGTTACAAGTGGAAGAAATAGAACTACTAGCAGGATCCACAGGTAATACAAACATGTCACGGGATATCTTACTACTGTATATGTAATTTTATATTTCGCCCATAGTTACGTAGCACCCTCCTAGATAGGCTGCTAGTAAGGATTAGGAAAATTTAGCTCTTGTGGCTCTACTGTAATCAGCAGAGCACCGTGTGGCTCCTTATGGGGGTTTAAAGAATATAGTGGGTGGAAGGATCAAATGAGCAGCCTGAATATTTGTGCAACTCCAGCCAATCCCTGTGGGAAAGTGCCCAGTGTTGGTTGGGAGAGAGTGTAGTTGGTCTGGAGCCTTGCAGAGTAGTGTTCTTCCCCAAGAGCAGAGGTTCCCAGCCAGAAGTGCCGCTGCCCTTTCTGGCAGTACAGCTGAAAATCCTACTAAATTCACCTGAGGTCCCAGCTTTACATTTTAAGCCGCAAGTTCCTAGGGAGCTAAAATATGAGTTTCACCACGGATCCAGTTTTAAAGCGGAGTTCCACCCAAAATGGAACTTCCACTTTTTGGATTTCCCCCTCCTCCGGGGTCAAATTTGGCACCTTTCAGGGGGAAGGGGGGAGCAGATACCTGTCCAATCCAGGCATTTGCTCCCTCTTCCGTGCATAGATCGCCGCAGTATCCACAGTGATTTAGCCATGTCCGGCCCCTCCTCTGCCCCCCCACTGTCTTCTGGGAGACACACAGGTCCCAGAAGACAGCAGGGACCAGTGAGATAGCACAGCTAGACTCGCACACGCACAGTAGGAAACCAGGAAATGAAGCCGCTAGGCTTCACTTTCTGATTCCCTTACAGAAGATGTCAGCGCCTCCACCTGAGAGCCGAGGGACAGATCAGCTTCAGGTGCTGACACCGCCGTATTTGTAGCTGCTGACTTTGAAAACTAAATTTCGGCGGAACTCTGTTTTAAGGCTCACTGAGATGACTGTCTGTCTGAGTCTGAAGGGAGACATCCAAGCCCCAGGTATACTGTGAGCACAGACCTGAGAGAGGGATCCTAGTGACTTTTTCTGCTGTTGACCTCTGGTGCACTAGTATTAAGGCTTACCTGGCATGGAACATTATTTGTGGTGTCCTACTGCTCATGGGACTATTTTGAAAAGTAACTACAAAGGGTGGAGTGTCCTTACATTCCTGTCCAAGTGTTCTGGAGTATTCCACAGCCTTCTTAAGCCAATGTAACTTACTCTGCAATGAACTTGAAAAAGGCAACATTATTTGAGCCAAAGAAATTAATGTTGCTGCCCGCCTGGCTATTGCTACACAGAACCTGAGACCAGGGGGGGACTGACCAGTGGGCCCCCAGCGACTATCTTTAAGGGCCCAACCGGGCCCCAGCGCTGCCTTAGATGTCACACTGGTCGTCACACTGGTCCAATGCTGGGGGACGTGTGACATCTATCATTGGATGACAGCGGCCGCCAAATCAGAGTGGGAAAGACTCGTTCTGTGTGATCCAGCGGCTCTACTCTCTAACCCCCATGCACTGGTGAAGCTCCATTAAGGGGCACAGTGATGCTCATTAAGGGGCACAGTAAGGCTGTAGTCATGGGCACAGTGGGGCCCAATCATGGGCACAGTGAGACTGCAATGATGGGCACGGTGTATCCACCATCATGGGCACAGTGAGGCTGCAATCATGGGCATAGTAAAGCTGCAATCATAGGCACAGTGAGGTTGCAATCATGTGCACAGTGAGGCCCCAATTATGGGCAAAGTGAGGCTTCATTAATGGGCACAGTGAGGCTGCAATCATGGGCACAGTAAAAACTCCATTCATGGGCACAGTGAGGGCGCAATCATTGCACAGTGAGGCTTCATTCATGGGCACAATGAGGCTGCAAACATGGGTACAGTTAGGCTCCATTTATGGTCACAGTGAGGCTCCATTCATGGTCACAGTGAGGCTCCATGTATAGGCACAGTGTAATAGCTCTCTATGTGAGAATTCAGTATTGGACCCCAGGCATCACTCCAATCAGAACAGGAGTTTGGGGGTTCTCTACATCATTCTCACATAAAGGAATGCATTGAGCTACTAGGGGAGGACGCATTACAACATGCGACCAAACCCTAGTGTTAAAAATATACGATATGTGTTGAGATTCCAATGCACCTCTATATGCAAGCGATTATCAGTACCGGACCCCGGGCTTCACTCCGATCAGAGAACAGGAGTTTGGGGGTTCTCTACATCATATTACTTTAACATAAATAAGTGCATTAGGTCACTAAGGGAGTAGGTATAATATACCTTCAACCCTTAGCATAGAAAAGTTGAGGTGAACATGTTCAGTAACTTTAGGGCATAGGCCCTTAAACAAGTAACAACTTATGTCAAGCACATAGTAGTTAAGGGAGACGTAAGCAACGGATAGTTGCGTAAGAGAGGCAAATATAACTCAGGTAATTTGAGAGTGTATGTCCCTTTAAAATACTCCACAGTATGCAGCCAAGATCACAACAGACAATCTCAAGTAGTATATTAATACTTAGTAAGCCAGAGTTGATTACAGCAGCTGATTAGATGCAAGCTATGTAGCAGATGAGTCTTATGCACTACAAATTAAACAATGGTTTGCAGAGGATGAGTCTTTGTTGTAGTTTAGCATCAAGGCATTCCGTAGTGTAGGGATTCAGGGTGGAAGATATCCTAAGGGTGTCCCCAGCACAGGCAGCCTGGTGGTGTTTCAGGAAGTGGCTAGATAGCTATAGAAATCCAGCCTGGATTGATCTGTAACAAGGGGAGCGATGGCACCCGTGTTTGTAGTGTGGCCGAGCTACGGCTGACAATAATAGAATGGCGTGTATAATACCCGCTGTTCTGTTTATAGTGAAGCAGCATGTGTGCCGAATGCAAAGGTGAGTGCATTCGGCACTTCCGCGTTCCAGGCTGGAATGCACAAGGCGCCGGTTGATGACGTCATCGCAAGGTCGCCGCACTGCGCTCCAGTGTGGAATGTATTACGGCGCCCGGCGCCGATTACACACGGTGAGGCTACAAAGTTATCATAGTTAGTCAGGTTGAAAAAAGACACAAGTCCATCAACTTCAACCAAGAAAACAAAATCCATATACACAAACCTATACCCGCAGTTCAAGAGGAAGGCGAAAAACCCCAGCAAAGCATGCTCCAATTTGCTACAGCAGGGGGAAATTCCTTTCTGATCCCCCAAGAGGCTATTGGATTTTCCCTGGATCAACTTTACCTATAAATGTGAGTACACAGTTTAATATTCATGGGCACAGTAAGGCCGCAATCAACGTGAGGCTCAATTCATGAGCAAAGTGAGGCTCCTATTATGGGCACAGTGAGGCTGCATTCATGGGCACAGTGAGGCTCCTATTATGGGCACAGTGAGGCTCCAATTATGGGTACAGTGAGGCTCCATTCATGGACACAGTAAGGCTGCATTCATGGGCACAGTGAGGCTGCAATTATATGCACAGTGAGGCTGCAATCATGGGCACAGTGAGGCTGCATCCATGAGCATTGGGTGAGGTTGCATTGAAGGGCACTGGTGAGGCTGCGCTGATAGGCACTGGTGAGGGTGCATTGAGGGGACACTGGTGAGGCTGCATTAATGGGCACTGACGAGGCTGCACTGATGGGCACTGGCGAGACTGCATTGATGGGTACTGATGAGGCTGTATTCATGGGCACTGATGGGGGCTTTTTCCAACATAGACTCTCAAATGGACACATAGAGGACCCTCACACAGGCGTGCAACATCATTACGTGTCGTGCCCCGCACTGGGCCTTCTGCAAACCTTCTACCAGCCTGGATAGGGCAAAGGTTGCTGCCTTCTTCAAAATCCCTCCCTCACATTGGCAAACAGTGCCCAGAAGGGCAGAAGAGGAGAGGACACACCAACCAATCACAACAGGGCCAGGGTGTGAACCAGGCAGCCACCTACGCTGGTAACCCACCCATAGCAGGGCCAGGGTGTGAGCCAACCGCCCACGGTGACCCGCCCACAGCAGGACCAGCCAGCCACTCACAGAAGCCAGCCACAGAGGACGAGGGAGCTGCTAGCCAGCCACAGAGGACGCGGGAGCCAGCCACAGATACAGTACCCATAGTTAAGGTAAGAGGAGCCCTGCACAGTGCTAATTTTTTTCTACTTTGTGAGAATTTTGGGCAGGGGTGAGAGTCATGGCACAAGGAGGGGGTTCCCGTGAGGACCAGAGTGAGTCTAATGGGACCTGGGGGGACTCTTTCTAATAGACTGTTAGAGAGACCCCCCTCCAGGTCCCATTAGATTCCTTTGTAGTCTCTAATGGGTCCTGGAGGGGTTCTCTCTCTAACAGAGAATCTCTAATGGACACTGTTAGGCTGCGTACACACGATGAGACATGTCCGCTCAAACATGTCCGACGGACCATTTCCAGCGGACATGTCTCATCGGATTTTGGTCCGATGGCGTGTACACACCTTTGGACGAAAATCCCCTCGGGCTGAGGACGCGGTGACGTGGCGGTGACGTTGACGCCGCTTTGTCACCACTCCAGGAAGTAAAATACTTCCACGCATGCGTCTAATCCATTTGACGCATGCGCGGAGATTTCTGTCCGCTGGTTAGTGTACTAACCAGCGGACATATCCGACGGACATGTCTCCATCGGACAAATTTCAAAGCATGCTTTGAAATTTGTCCGCTGGGAAAACATGTCCGCTAGCCCGTACACACGATCGGAGATGTCTGCTGAAACGGTCCGTCGGACCAGTTTCAGCAGATAAATTTGATCGTGTGTACGCGGCCTTAGAGTGAGACCCTCCTCCAGGTCCCATTAAAAAAAAAAAAGGCAGAAGTTGTACTTTGTGCAAAATGTAGGGGTCAGGCCATGGGCAGAGGGGTGGGTCAATGGTGGGGCCTGACAGGGGGCCCTTGTTTTAATTGGTCTGGGGGCACTGAGTGTTGTCAGTCAAATCAACAGCCCCTGTGGGGGTAGAGCTACACTTTAATTATTTATGTTTGCTGCTCATAATATAGTAATAAAGTATTATGTAATGCTGTGCCCAGTTACTACATACAACGGTATTTTTATTTCTGATATGTCACATATGAATTTTTCCTATTTTTAGTGGAATGTCACATAAGGATAATGTCTCAATAGTGTCATCCTCTGGCTATTTGTTGTCCATATGGAGTTTTGTTTAAAGTCAATTACATGTGTTCCTTTTCTCTTCTCCAACTAATCATCTGATTGTCGAACACCTTTAGTACTTGTCAAGCTTCTCCTCACACCCTTCCACTGACATGGACTTGTTTTAACAACTGTCAGGCCTGTACTCACACCAATTCAAACATGAGTAGCTTCAGGAACACAATGATGGAGAGCAGATGGCCAACAAGGACATATATAGGAGATGAGGTCTTGTTTATTTTGTGCCTGAGGTGATGCTTCTGTCCTCTTTTCTTGCAATGATTTTTAATTAAATGTGTATATATATATATATATATATATATATATATATATATATATATATATATTATGTACAATATATATGTATACACATTTTTAACAAATGCCAAAAGTATCAATTCTTATTTTTTGTTCTATGAATTCCATTGCTGTTGGACTGCTGAACAGAAAAAAGCCATGTGATTATTAAGAGCCAACACAATGGAATATAATGGGATTATAATGGATGTATGTATATAATGCTCAGTCTCATAAATACTAATTACAGTGGAACCTTGGATTACGAGCATAATCCATTCCAGGAGAATGTTCGTAATCCAAGGCACGCTCATATCCAAGAGAGTTTTCCCATAGAAGTCAATGGAAACGTAAATAATGTGTTCCGCATTGACTTCAACTAGATGCAATACCGCATGTGGCCAGAGGCAGGGGGTGCCGGAGAGCCTCGGAAACAGTCAGGAACACCTCGGCTGAACTTGGAAACCCTCGGAAATGCTCGGGAACTGAGTATTTTCCGAGTGTTTCAGAGTATTTCTGAACAGCTCAGAACGGCCCTGGCACCCCTGCTCTGGCAGTTTTCTCTGGATTTTGCTATTGCCCGATAGACAGATTCCTAAGATTCCTAAGGCCCCTTTCACACTGCTGTGATTTGGCCGTGATTTCAGGGAATGCCTGTGTAAACTCACATCAAAGTCGGACCAAAGTAGTACAGGCACTACTTTTAAGTCGTGTGACTTGAAGTCACACAGATATGAATGGTACTCATTGGAAATCATGTGGTAGGACTTGTCATGCGACTTTGCAGTCCCAAGTCGCAGGACAAGTCACACAAAGGTGTGAAAGGGGCCTATGAGTCTTGGGTTGGATAGGACCCTCAACCCTGTGTCTGGGTCTTGTTGACAGCTAGCAGGGGGTGTGCCCAGGTGCACACAGCCCATCTAACGGGAGGGCTGGTGAGAGCAGTATGAGAAGGAAGGTGGAGTGTGAGTAGCTTGCTGGTGCTGTTTGTAGACAGACCTCTGTCAGGTAAACTGTCTACCCTGTGGGAGACTGCAGCCCATTAAAGGGGATTCCATGCCCATGGACTTGGAAAGGCTGGCCAGTGTTGAGAGTCGGGGAGACTAAAGCCTCATACACACCATCGGATTTCCATCTGACATGGAATTTTGTGCGAAGGGCGTTGGCCGTGAACTTGGTATGCATTTTAGTCAACATACACAAAACTACATGGTTTTTCAGCTCTTTAGCGCCACTCTTTGGGCAACTTCTGCTAATGTTGTGCTATGGTTAGCATTGGTTCAGAGCATGCCGGTTTGTCTATTTCAAGTATTCTTTATTAATTTTCTACACTACAAAAGCATAGTACAGTTTACATAACATACGTTCTTGTACACAAAACCCGTAGCTTGCGACCTATATTGTTCGCCTTTTACCCATGTCCCTCCCCACCCTTCTTATTTATACCCATATACGCACACTTTACTATAATTTCCGCTTTTTTTTTTTTTTTTTCCTTTTCCTTTCCCTAATACCTTTTACCTGGATTACACCATGTTGTCTCTAGGGCAGTGTTTCTCAATTCCAGTCCTCACGCCCCCCCAACAGGTCATGTTTTCAGGATTTCCCTCAGATGAAAAGGCTGTGGGAATTACTAAGGCAGTGAAACTGATCAAATCACCTGTGCAAAATAATGGAAATCCTGAAAACCTGACCTGTTGGGGGGGCGTGAGGACCGGAATTGAGAAACACTGCTCTAGGGTGTTTCTATCTCTCTCACTGTTACCTTTCTCTTGCACACATACCTCTCCCCATCCACCTGGCTAGGTTCCTCTCCTCTACTTAGGGTGGGCAACCCATTCTACTCAGCCATGGCTCCCACAGCGTTTTAAATTTATTAATGTTGCCTTGTCTAGTTAGAGTTATTTTCTCCTCCCATACTGCGGCGTTTATCACGTTTACCCATTCTGTTACTGTGGGCACCTTCTCTGCCTGCCACTTTTGTGCTATCAGTTTTCTGGCCTGGAACAGGCACCTTATAGCTGCTACCTTTCTGCCTCTTTGCTTAAACCTCTCCTCTATACACCCCAATTAACAGACCCTGGCCTCCAGTACCAAGTTGATCCCTAAGGTGGTGTTTATAATCTCTAGTACTTTAACCCAGTATCTATGTAATTTCAGGCATTTCCACAACATGTGTATAAGATCTCCTATGTTTTGACATCTGGGGCATTTATCATCTGCTTTCCTGCCAAAATTGTATAAACTCTTTGGTGTGTAGTACACTCTGTGAAGTAAAAACAGGTGTAAGACTCTCTGTGATGGGGCGAGTGACAGCAGTTTCCCTGCTGCGAGAATCTGTTCCCATTGCTCAGTTGTTATTTGGCCTATGTCTTCCTCCCACCTTTGTTTATTTTTTTCTCATGCCGGTTTGTACTTTTGATTTTTTTCCCGACGTACTTGTGTACACACAATCAGATAATTCGATGGAACACATTTGTTGTCAGAAAATTCGAAAGCATGCTATAAAACTTTGGTTGTCAAAGATTCCAACAACATTGTCTGAGGGATCGTTCAAATGGTCGGATTATCAGACAAAACCCTTCCATCATACATTTGTTGTCGGAAAATCTGATCGTGTGTACGAGGCTTAAAGAACAAGAAAAACAGTATTTAATCTTTACAGAAAAAAGCTAAATATGGCTTACCTTTTGCCTTATTCTAATCCTTCTCACCTCTCATCATCTTTTTCCTGCTCTAACAACTATATAAACTTTGAGAAAAATTCTCGTTTCCATCACTTCCTATAATAGAATGACAATGCTGCCTTTGTATTCACTTTTGGGAGTATGTGCCCTCCTGCTGAAAACTAAAATTGGATGTACGAATGCACACTGCATCAAAACATCCAGCAAAAGATCTGCTTAAGGATGTTTTTAGACATTATTCAGTGACAGCAGATCTGGCAGGTGATTCTTTGGCTGGTAGTGTCCTTTGTCTAAAGACATAACTAAGGTTGGCCAAAGATAGTTGATTTTTTTGGTCAGCCATTGTATTCTGACAGCAGGACTCCTCTGTTGTCAAAATACACTGGTCAGTGGCTGCAGTCAATTGGCTGCTAGTTGCTGATCAACAAACGGTTCCAAGAGTCCTGTTTGACTGAAGTCGATCATTAGATTGATTTCTGTTGAGCGGGAATGGCCATAGATAGATCAAAGTGTGACTAACCCCAGCTGAACTGGCCAAATTTTAATCCATCTATGGGCAGTTTAAGTTTAACCACGCATGTATTGCAGGCATCACAAGCTTCTGGACTGTGCTACAGGGACATTCACGGTCCTGAAGATAAAAATTAGCTTATAAAGCGGAACTAAAGTTCCACTGTTACATACAATGAGCAGGCAGGGTTTTTATTGCACAAGCAACATGCAATAAAATACATTTACCTGCCTGCTCATAGTGATCCCTACCAAGAAGACCGAGCTGCGCATGCACAGCTTAGCTTACAGGGGCTGGCCCGATTCCTGTGTGCCGTAATATCTAGCTCCTACGCAGGAGTGATATCATCCTGTTTGGCAAATGAAGCTGGCCAAAAACCAGCACACAGACATAGATGCTGGCCAGAGACCATGGAAAAGGTAAGTATTAATATCTTTAGTTCCACTTTAAAAGGTAAGATATCGGAAACGTGGGAGGGGAGAGAATGTCATTATTGATTGATTGATTTATTTATTTTAGAGCTTAATTAGGCGCCAAATGCCCACTGGGAAGTAAGCGTCTAAGCGCCGCTGGTGAGATGTTACCTTGAATCAATCCACGGTATTGAAGGAAGAAAAGAGAGAAGAGAGGGTGGAAGAAGGAAAAGAGTATCCAGCCCTTAGTTGAGCAAGAGAAAACAGCCATGGAGCATAAGATAATAAAGAGAAGAAAAAGAGACAAGGAAATCTAGAGAGAGGGTACATGACATCATTGATGTCTGAATAGTCAGGGCCGTTCCGGGGTCATAATCACTAAAGTGGCAAATGGCCCCTTCAATAGAGGGGCAGAGTGTGTGGAGAAAATAAAACTAAAATGTATCCGTAAGCCTGGACGAACAGCTCCGTCTTCAGTTTTTTTCTGAAGAGAAGCAGGTTGGGTGTCATCTTAAGTTCCAAGGAGAGGGCATTCCACAGCATGGCACCCCTACTCTGAAGTCGTTTGCCTCCAATGGAAGAAAGTTTAGAAGGAATAACTATGGCTAAATGTTGGGTCTTGGATCTTAATGGGCGTGTGGGTTCATAGTGCACCGCCAGACTGTGTAAATACTTGGGACCCTGACCCCAGTATGCACGGAAGAAAATACAGAGAGTTTTAAAAATTACTCTCTGCTCGAAAGGGAGCCAATGAAGTGATCTCCTAGCCAAACTAATGTGATCTCGTCTCGCTAGACCGAGTACAAAGTGAGCAGTGTGGTTCTGCACAACCTGGAGCTTGTGGACCCATTTCTGCGGGGCACCCAGTAGGAATATGTTTGCCCTGTCTAATCGGGAATGGATAAAAGCTTGGGCAAGTATGGATCTATTATTTTGCGTGGATAGGTGTTTCACTTTTCTGAGGAGTCTTAGATGATAATTGGCATTCCGCAGGATGTTTCTAAAGTGGGGCACGAACGAGAGGGTGTCATCAATTATGACTCCTAGGTTTATTACCTGCTTGGCTGGAATGGGTGTGGGTCCGATAGATGGAGGCCATGCAGCCAGCAGTGGGGCGCTATTAGGACCGATTAATAGAACTTCAGTTTTGGCTGCGTTCAATCCAAGCTTGTTACCAGCCATCCAGTCCTGTATTTCTACCAGGCATTTGCTGAGGTCCTCTTGCTGAATCAACCAGAATTTGTGTGTCATCGGTATAGAGCTGGCACTCCAAGTTGTTGTTCTGGATGATATCAGCAAGATATCAGCAAGAGGACGGACATAGCAATTAAAGAGGAGTGGCAATAGAGCACTCCCCTGTGGGACTCCGCAAGTAAGAGGTCTTGGGGTAGACCGGTGTGTTCCCATCTTAACATATTGTGTTCTCTCATGGAGAAACAAGCTTATCCAGCTCAGGACCACCCCGTCAAGACCAAAGACATTTTTTAGTCTGTCCAACAGAATCTCATAGTCGACAGTGACGAATGCTGCGGAGAGGTCTAGCAGAATCTGAGCTGCCGACCCCCCTGCATCATGGCCAACACAGATATCTCAGTTCCTCTTCCCGGGCGAATCCCCGACTGGGTGTCATGAAAGAGGTTCCCCCCTCAAAATAGTTTTGAAGCTGCCTAAAGACTACTTGCTCTAGGATTTTTGCCAAGAAGGAGATAGCAGAAATGGGCATGAAATTGAGCAGATCATTTATGTCAAGGCCCATTTTTTTCAGAAGGGGTATTACTATGGCATGCTTCATCTTTCCTGGGACGATGCCTAATTGCAGCGAAAAGTTAATAACTTTGCAGATGTCTGGAGCCAGTGTTTTGGCATTGGCCTTCATGAGCCACCCGGGACAGATATCATCCGAATATGATGATGCTTTTAAGTCTCTCATAATTTTCAGTATCTCCTCGGGCGTAGTATCTGAAAATTGCATAAGACCTGAGTGAAGGCCTGATATTGTTGGTTGGTCTAGAGGTCGCACAGCCTGGTTGGTAGATGTCCGGATTTTCTGTATTTTGGCTTCAAATTACCTAAGGAGGCTGGAGCACATTTTATCTGAGGATGGTATAGCAGGGAAATATTTTTTGTTATTAAAGAGACTGGATGTGATTTTAAATAATTCAGCCTCTTTGTTGGTTGCTTGGGCTATTTGGGTATTGTAATAGCTTCTTTTTTGGATTTTTATTTAGCTTGCTTACATCTGCACTGGCTCTGCTATAGGCCATTTTTACTCACTCTGCACTGGCTCCTATAGGCCATTTTGTCCTGCGGGTGATTAGTTCTGATCCATTTGCATTCCAGCTGACGTCTTTTGGATTTTAACTCTCCCAGTGAGGATGAATGATGGGCATGATCTAGATTTCCTAGGCCTATTGTATGACGTAGTGAAGGGCGCCACTTTGTCAAGGGTGTTTATTAGTTTTTGTTCAAATGCGTCCAGGGCATATTCTAATTTTTCCAAATAATTTTCAATGTCGATTAAATTCTGTTCTGAATTGCCTTGACTGTTGATATAGGCTGAATGGAAGGTTTCATTATAAAGACATGGAGGCTGTAACAAAAAAGAGGAGAAAGGAAGAGAGGCGCCAAGCAGCCGCTGGTGTTGTACACTTATTTTATTATTAAAAAGTAAGCACACAAATATATACACTCACAAATAGGTAACAGGCAGGGAGATGCAGGGGATTGTCTCTCGGGAGTAGTCCAGAGAAAGCCGAAGCTGTCAATGGAGAGGACTGCTTGAGAAACATACGAGCCCCAGCAATGTTGCTGTCAGTGGATGCCACAGAGAGAGAGCTGTCAAGCTCAACATATGACCTGTCAGCCCAAGGAGCAGTGTAGCCAATCGGAATGTGTTTCAGAGGCAAGTCACGCCTACTTCATCACTCACATGGAAATAGAGGCTGCCATTGCTGTCATCTCCTTTGAGAATGTCTATCCCCTGGTGGACATACTGATGCTTTCTTAAGCCTCGTACACACGGTACAATTGTTGGCCAACCGAGCGTCTGATTTTTGTCAAAAGGGCATGTGCCAGGAACTTATTTGCATACTAACGTTACACAATTGTCATGCCACAAACACGTACGTAGTGACGTATTACGAGGAATTTCAGCTCTTGAGCACCACCCACCCTTTGGGCCCCTTCTGTTAATTTTGTGTTTGGTGAGCATTGATTCCAAGCATGCGTGTTTGTACTTTCGTCTTTTGTGTGACGGATTTGTATACTGACCATACGAAAATCAGACGTGAAGCCGTTGTCCGCCAAAAATGTGCTAACCTGCCATCCAACATTTGTTGGCCGAAAATTGGAAAACAATTGTCTAAAGCAGGGCTCTCCAGATGTGACCTTTGCTAGCCTTTATCCGGCCCTTGAGGCTTTATTCCTCCCACTGATACCAATGATTGGATATTATTACTCCTACTAATAGGGGCACTACACCTTATCCTACTGACCTCAAACTCTAAGGTCATATTTATTCTCACCATTCTCGGACCTTTTCTGCTCCCGCTGGCCACAATCTGGCCCTCCTAAAGTCTGAAGGACAATAAACTGGCCCTTAGTTTGAAAAGGAGACCCCTGGACTAAAGGAACGTACTAATGGTAAGAATTTTGGACAACAGTGTGTCAACAGACAATCTCCTTCCAACAATCGAACCATGTGTACAAGGCTTTCGTTTCTGGGAACAATTACACTTTTCTGACACTAATTTACAGCCAGAAAATGCGAGGGCAACTACCATTTTCATAAGAGAGCCAGCAAATGGCAGTCCCCATATTTCTCGTTAAACTAGAAAGCAGCTTTACCTATAATGTACTTTTTTTTGACTGCCTACTTGTTTAATGTGCCTTTGCTGTGACAGGTACTCTTTACAGCATTTGTTATAACATTGTAGCCGTAGAATTAAAAAAGGACTATAGCTGCTGAATGAGTGTACAGCATGAACTGGAAACACAAAGTACAACACAGACACAGGGAAATCCACTCTAATTCTAGTAAAGCTGCATGCACTGATTAGATCCAATTCACTTCCTAACCCTTCCTCAAGTTATGTAATGCTTGAAATCCAAATGCCCTGAAGGGCTTAAGTTATAAATCAGCTGTGATGTCATACCTCTGAGCAGTTGCTACGGAAACCGTTTCCACTACTGCCATATGTCTATGGCAAAGTATGTTTGTATCCCAGATCATCCTCACATGGGAACAAAACTCTATGGAGTTGTTACAGTTGGCAGTATATTGCACATATGACAATTAAATGCACTGCATGATACCTGGTTTCCATCAATCTGGACACATTTTAAAGATTCTTTGGTAATGTCACAACAGACATAAGTTGACTATAAACTAGTAGAATTTGTTATGCTTTAAGAACATTTGTACAATTTTATAATCATTATTGATGTCAAATCGGCTTTCATTTTAGACTGCAGCATCAAGAAAATTTGAAGGAACAGAATGGATTTTTTTTTTTTCAAACAAACACATTTCGAAAAGTGAATTTGGTTTTCATTCAGGAAGGTCCATTCATTCCAAAATTGAATGTTAAAAGCAAAGGAAATTTTGAAGTATTTTCTAACAAGATTGGCCAAGTCTTCAAATGTACTGAGAATTTTCATACAAATTTTTGTTCATTCAAAAATGTGCCATTAACAAACATTACCAATACCTAATACATGGTTGGCTGCATTACTTAATTTATATAGTTCGTTTTTAATTTGCATGGGGTATAAAGCCACCTATACTTTGGTGTGTGTCCTCATACTTTATACATCTCTGAAGCTCCAATTCTTCCTCCTTGTAGTCACTCAAAATGTGGGATTTTCAGTCCCTATGATATTGGTCACCAGGAAAATAAGAGAATCTGGGCATGTGTCAATGGCTCCAGTTTGAGATGCTTTCATTGGAAGGTTCATTTGACCTGCAGTTGATCGCCTTCTAATCTGCAATTGATCTGCTTCAAGATGATTTTGCATTACTAAAGTGTTTAATACGAAATGAAAAAGCCTCTTAAAGGAAACAAAAGCCAATGGACACAGGCCCTAAATCCCCCTAATGGGAATGAAGATACCAAAGAAAAAAAAAGAAAAACTGACAGGGACTCTAAAAATTCATTTTTCAATCAAAAACTATTTGCCTTTAGGAAAACATTAAAGTAGTAGTAAACTCTGTTAACCAACTTGTACCTAAAGGAAAGCCTATAATAAGACCTTTATTTATAAATCATTGTAATGTGCTGTTAAAAAAAACCCTGGGGGAATCAACTTGGTCTTTCGTTATCATTGGGGTGTGCAGCCTTCCCACTTCAATGTGTTTCTCCATATTTAGCCTATAATAAGGCTTACCTGTAGTGTGGGTACTGTGAATATCCCCTAAACTTGCATTGTTTGGAAGATATTCAGAGTGCATGCAGCCAGAGATGGCACTGTATGCCGAACCTTCAAAGCCTGTGTTGTAAATGGTGGCTCCCGCACTAAGGCGCAGGAGTGACATCATCACGTCCCCAGCCACTCATGTAGCCAGAGGCTGCGAGCCCGGAAGGAACACCAGGGGAAGATGAAAGCCCTCTCAGTGGTGACAGGGTGGTGCTGGAAGGCTTCGTTAGCACATTATGACATTGCCTTTCAGGAGATTTGTGCAGGTCTCTGCACAGATGTCAATGTAAATTGCAGCCCGAAATCGCAAATCATAGTACAGGAACTACTTTTTTAAATCGGTGCAGCGCCGCAGATGCGGCGTCGCACCGATTAGGACAGTGTCATTGCCGACAATTGCCGGCAAATCCCGCCGATTTAAGATGCGATTTGACATGTGAAATCGCATCTCAAATCGTACCAAATCGTACCCAGTGTGAACCTGGGCTCAACCACGGTTTACTACCGATTAAAGCTCACCGTATGGCTTCATTTACACTTTGTGTCGCAGGTTTTGTACTGATTGCCACGCGATTTGGAATCAGGAAGTGTGAATGGAGCTGACATACAACATTCTCACCATACATTAATCGATTTGTATCCAGTCAGTCGGGCCCATATTATTTCCCATATACCTGTATGTTGCATTCTTTAAGATGCACATCCAAGAGTCTATTAAAAATATCAATACTCCCTAACCTGGCAAATGTTTGCTTAGAGACTGTAGTCATTTGGAGCAGGAGTTTAAATTTGACTTTGGAGTCCGTCAACTACTTTGAGCTACTGGTTAAAAGTAAAAGCTAAGGGATCTGTTGGATGATAATACCAAAAAATTGGGAAAGAATTTGGAAAATTTTGAACCAGAAGGAACACACCACAGGGCAGGTCCAGCAGATATAAATATATGTATACTTAGAACAAGCTTGCGTTAAAATATTTATAAATTAACTGGTGCACTTCAAAAACCCTGATTAATAGGTAAGAATAATAATAATAATAAAAAAAACAACAAACTGTGTTCTCTATCCCTTTAAATGTATCCCTGCTCTCAAGGTGTATATATGTCCCCCAAGGACAATGACTAATAATTAATCAAAAGATATAAACTAAAACTGAATCAACCATGACATCAAATCAATCAAAATGTGCAGAAAATCAATCTGTGTGCAAGATGTGTTAAATAAGTAAATATTAATTCAACACACGTGCAACCTTCACAGAACACAAATGTGCAACAAATGCAATAATACGCTATTTAATAAATGTGCAAAATATGCCAAATAAATAATTCAGTGATATAAAAAATAAAATACCAACACAGAACCATAAACAAATAGATACTAAAAAGTGCATAATTGTCCATGTAAATCGCGGCCCGAAATCGCAAAACGTAGTACGTAGTAAATTCATGAAATCTGCAATCTCCCATAAAGTTCATTAAAATCAAATCCAGTCCATAAAAGTTTTGGCTTCAGAGAGCACTAGATCTGTATCCTTATTTTGCATATACCCTGATTTCCTTTCTATTGGCTCTGAGTTCTGCTGGTGCAATAGAGAGCTGATACATCTGTTGCTGTGTATCTGAGGACAGGAGGTTCCCTGTTTATATCATGCTGTACGACCTTTTCTGGTCTAAGTATTAAGGTGAGAGGCCATTCTTACCATCTGGTGGAGGTTTTCTTCTATACTGTATGAACATCACTCTTTGGATTTTGCACTTCTGTCAAGTTATTGCTGGACTTTATCTGCACTTGAGCACTATATGGACTTATTATTACCAATATATATATATTTTTTCACTTGAATTTATGTTTTTTTGCGCTGCACTAATTTCTTGTTAATTTCTGTTGAGGTGTTTTATTTGAATTTGCCTCAAGTGCTGGCTTGCAATTTATTAATTTTTAGATTTATTTAGATTTATTTAATTTTGGTTCCAGCGCTGAATAATTTTTATATTTTCCATAAAAGTTTTACCAAATGATTTTCAGGTGCTCTTTATACCAAAAAGTGCTCCAGTGTTTGTGAATCTTCCACCCAATAATAATGCCTCTTTCCAGACCATATTAATCTCCAAATAATATTAGACAGAGGGATAATAAGCGCTTGCATCAGTTTAGGAAGATAGATCCGATGCTCTCACCACCGGATCCTTCCGCCAATCAGTGTCTCCTATAGCCAATTATGGTAGCTCTGTCCCCATCAGTGAGCTGTCTATCCCAATCTTTATTCGGTCAAAGACTCCTCAATGGTGGCATATATCACAAGTGAAAAATAAACAGAAATGTGAATTACAATAAAAAATCTCATAAGGGTCAACAGCGAAGTGACCATATATGGTAAAGTCCAATGTAGTAAGTGAAAAAGTCCATCTAAGTGTGTGATATAAGAAACCCCCGTGTGAAATCCAAATAGCTACACTCTCGTGATATAGTCTGGCGCCAAAGTGAAATCCACCACCAAATGATAGGTAGGCTGCTTACCAGAACCAATGGTCCAATGGACCTAATCCAGCATGTAAATGATACCCAGCGGGTCACTAACATCAGCTGTATCCGTAGTGTAGTATAGCATCAGATGGGCTTCACGACTTTCATGCTCATTGGTAGTTTGTACCATGCAAGGAAACAGACGCCTCATATAGTGTAAAACCAATGGTGTTTTATTTGGTACGGTTAAAAACAGTAAAAAACTCACATTTAATCAAGTTTTGTCCGCTGCAATGTCACAGTCCCGCTTAAATCCGCTGATCGCCACCATTACCTTGTGGGTGTTGAGCTGTCAGTGCCCACACATCTGGTGTAGTCGTCCAGAGATATGAAATCCCCGTTCAACACCCACAAGGTAATGGTGGCAAACAGTGAATTGTGTTTAATTTGTTCGCTTATTATTGGGCATTTATGATAAGCTGTATTAAAGTTTTTTTCAAAAAAGTTTATTCATATAGTATGTGCACATGATATACTCCCTTTGTGGTAGTATTCATATCAACTCTTGTCAAAGGTGTTCTAGGATTTAGCGCAACTATATATATTTTTTCCAATTTGTTCACTGTTAGTTTGCAGGTTAGTTGCTGCTTATCACAATATCTTTAGGCTATTCTTATTTATTTATTCAACTAGTACTTACATCTTAGCACAGTTGTTTTCCAATTTTTTCTGGCATATATCAAATGCAAAGAAAGAGAAATCTCATAGCGCATAACGTACAAATCTGGACTTTAATAAAACGTGTTACAGTTACAAGCATGAAATGATACAAGCAGTGATATAAAAACGATGGCTGTGAACATTCAGGCCCGTCCGCATGTGATGTCACAGCCTTAGTGCCCAAGGTAAGAACTGGGGTCCCCATAGCCAAAGAAACAAGTGTAAGGGTGACGCAGAAAACATACTTAGCTAATCTTGCATGAACAAGGTACCAGGTGGCCAGATGATGTAATCTTGTTAGACTCAACCAAGATCAATGATGAAAAGTAATTGAGGAAATGAACGCTGCATAAAATAGCAGACTGTGGAAGAAATAGAGCATCAGGATATGTGGAAATAACAGTTCTGACAGGTGTTTTTTTCCCATTCTACAGAGCTAAGGAGTGAAGGGAGATGAGGTTCAAGGGTACCCGCTGGCTCCATAGTTGGAGCCAAAGTAAGCTATCAATAGAGAAGGGATCGGGCCCACTCCTTCTAAACCAACCCAAAGGTACTTCTCAAGCAGCATGGTATTTAAAAACTGGGGCCAGATGGGCTGTCTGATAATATTTGAAAGTCTGGAATACCTAGCCCTCTTGCCTATTTTGGGTGCAATAGCATCAATCTAGACATGGTTGGGTTGAACCCCAATAGAAAATGAGAAAGATTGTTGTTTGATTGGCCACTGGAAAGCCTCCTGTCCTGGAGGCAACTTGAAGTTGCCTTGTAAGTTGCCTCAGGACGCGCTGATTCATACTCAAGTCGTCTCCAATTTGCCTCCCAAAGTCTTGCTGGAAGTCGTGTTGCCCCTGTGTGAATGGAGTCTTACTTGCTTGTTTGGGAATATTAGCAACCAAATACCATCACCTATAGCAACCAATCAGATTTTTTTTAATTGACTGACTATAGTAAACAAAAATCCAACCAGATTAAATGGGATATTCTAGCTCTTTGCATTGCCCTATTAACTAAGCTTCATGTGCACATGAAAACAACAGAACAGAAAATATAAAACATGTTTTGTAAACCATTGTCAGCAGCTGTTAACCAGCAGACTAATAGAAACCTATACACACGTATGCGATCAGCAATTTGTGTCCATTAATAGCACTGTACTAGGGGTGCATTGTGTGCTTCCAGGCTAAAGGTAGATATTGACTTCTTGTAGTAATTATAGGGCAGGACTTTGTTGCAGAGCAAAGCATTTTGCTAAAGGACAAATACAACAATTTCACAGTAAGTCTCAAGAAAAAAAGAATAGAACATTTATAAATATCCATTGATGTTAAGTGCAAAATACAATGTGTGAAAATAGGGCACATTTACAAAAATGTTAACACGGTAACATAAACCCATTCAATAAACATAACAAAAAATGTATAGCGCAGATACCTCTGAAACAATTTCTATAATCTGGAGTCGTTTTTTTGTTCATCACAGTCTTGCCTTTAGACATAGCCATTAACTCAGCTTGCCTAAGCTCTTCTCCACCCACCCATGCCTGAAATACTAAAGGTGCCTGCAGACATAAGAGAATGTCCATTGCAGTTGACGACCGGCATCATTCAACCCGATTCCATTAAGCCCAGTCCATTGTGGCACACTCCCTTTAAGTGTGTCAATGCACCAGGCTGAGGCCACAGTACTGTTGCACAGAATGGCAATAACATATCTTTACGTCCCACCATTGGAAGAGAGAAACGGAGGAAGAAGACCCACTTGATCATAGACAAGATGCCTTGGGGAAAAAATAGGAACCTTTCTAAATATTTGTTCACGAAAAAAAAAATGCAGTGGATGACTCAAAGGGAAAGCTCAGGACATAGGCCTCAGGCCTCGTACACACGATCAAATCTGTCCGCTGGAAACGGTCCGCTGGACCGTTTCAGCAGACAGATTCGATCGTGTGTACGGCCGAGCCGACGGATTTGGCCACCCGACAGATTTCAAAGCATGCTTTGAAATCTATCGGGTGGGAATCCGTCCGCCCGACATGTCTGCTGGTTAGTACACTTACCAGCAGACATGTCGTCCCGCACCGCCGCCGAATGGATTCGGCGCATGCGCGGAAGTGTTTTACTTCCTGGTGCGGTGACGTGGCGGCGTCAACGCCACCGCCACGTCACCGACACGTCAGCGCGCTGTCTGCTGGCGGGGATTTTGGTTTGCTCGTGTGTACACGCAAGCAAACCAAAATCCCAGCAGACAGATTTGTTCAAATCTGTCGGACGGACAGATTTGAACAAATCTGTCTGCTCGTGTGTACGAGGCCTCAGAGGTTGTTGCGCCCAAGCTTGGACTTGCCATTCTAAAGCTTCTCTTCAACCACTTTGCATATTATTGTATATATACTGTGATTCTGTACTTGCCAAAAATGCTGCAGAAACCTCCCTCCACTGAGTCTGGCTGCATCCATTTTAACTGTGGGCAGCTGAAGCTGCTGCCGGTTCACTTCCTGGATTCACACCTCCAGCTCTGCAGCCATGCAGTTCTCATTGGCCCTCTTATGACTCATCCCCCCTCCCTTCCTGGCAAACTCTCACAAGAGTGAGAGAGAGAGCTGTGCATGATGGCATAAGCCTAGGCTAATGACCAGAAAAGAAACAGGAAGTGGGCTGTATAAGGTATTTACTGGCAGAAAAAAATGTTGTTTCCTCCTTGTGTAATTGGCTCACTGATTTTCCCAGAAGTCTACACTAAGATACAAGTTGGATTCTGGGCATCCTCGCATCCTCTGCAACAAACATTTCAGTTTTGGTCGGATACTTCCAAAGGGTTAATCACATATAAAGGGATTCAGACCCTGCCACTTTTCTCATTAGAATCCTGCAGGTACAGCAGCTGATTGATAATTATAAAGTCACTCCCTTTCACTTTGCACATGGACACAAACAAACAGCTATTTCTTCAGAATAACAAAAGGTAGGCATCTGCAACAAAGTTTGTTAAAATCCCTGCAATGTATACAGATCGCCCAGCGGATAATTTTTTTTTTTTTTTTTCAATGAAAGTGGAGTTATTCTTTAAGTCTTTAAGCAACTCGAGGCTTAAAGTGGGGGTTCCGCGGGAATTCATTTTTTTTTAATGCATCTGCCGCTCTTTATATACTTAATAGTGTACTCACGTGTCCTGTTTTAATAGCCGTCCGCATTGTCATTCCGCCGTAAAAGATGATTTGTAAAAACATTTCCTGAATGCTTCCATCTTGCTTGTGGGCACTCTGAAGCCCACAAGCAAATCCTTCCGGTATACTGTGAATGCTGATGTCCCAGCATTCACCGCTCTATCCTGCGCATGTGCAGTGTTGACGGCGCCGTCAACACTACACAGTATTGGCGATTTCCCCTATTTGCCCTGAATTAAAATGTCGGAATTGTATCCGCCCTCGTCACGTGACTGGCTGCAAGAGTCACGTAACGTGTGAAATCACGCAATAGTTCGTTTTGTTAGCTAGAGAATCGTCTACTGGGCAGCGTCACGCTGTGCTCCCAGGAGACATTGCAAAGTAATCCCTAGACGGACACACCCACTCCCGCAGGAGCTAAACCAGGAAGTGCCTGGTTCAGACATCATAAACAAGGTATGGGATTTATTTAAAAAACAATTGATAGGTAATTTTACCTTTGTAACTGAGCCGGTGGGATGAACGATGATTTGTGAATTAGGGTGAACCTCCGGTTTAACAAAACAGCCTTTATGGCCTTAGTAGTTCATCAATCACTCTTGTTCTTTGCCCCTTCTCTAATTTCAGCACCAAAAGTAGACTTTCACTGTGGGGTTGATTTACTAAAGGCAAATAGACTGCAGTTGCTCAGGAGCTTAGTAAATAAGCAGAAGCTCTGCTTACTTCCATCATCAATCATGTGCAGGCAAAAATGCTGTTTTATTTTCCTTGCACGTGATTGGGTACTTTTTGCAAAGTGAAGCTTTACGTCATTTACTAAGCTCTGGAGCAACTGCACTTGCAGTGGGTAATTGCACTTTGCAAAGTGCACAGCCTATGTGCCTTTAGTAAATCCACCCCTGTGAGTCTGATCTGAAGCTGATGTTCACAGGAATTAAAATAAAATAAATATGTGAAAATACAATAAGCCACAGTTGAAAAAGTTTGGCAACTTCAGTGAGAAATAAACTGTATACACTCTTCACAATAATTATACATTTATCTATCCTGCTTTCTTTGAGGAAGCTGGGCAACTGGAGGCACAACATTGAATCAGAAGGTTACCGTTTTCTTTCAACTACTTTCTTCTGACCTTTAAAAGGTAGTGAAATGTCAGTGGCGCCGGATATGGGGTCTGTGCAGACTGTGTCTTCATTTAATGTAAGACCAGAGACAGGCTGAGCTAAGGACACATTCATACTCTTCATTCCATCTTCCTCTGTCTCTTGTTGCAATTCTTTTACAGTCAAGAAAAAAATGCATTTTTTTTTACTAATATGGTCATATTTAATATAACAGAATCTTGTGCAGCTGTGCATATTAACCAATCAAAATCTAGATTTTATTGTCAAAGCTTAAAGGGGTAGTAAAGGTTTGTTTTTTATTTTCTAAATAGGTTCCTTTAAGTGTGTGCATTGTTGGTTCACTTACCTTTTCCTTTGATTTCCCTTCTAAATGTTTTTTCCTTTGTCTGAATTTCTCACTTCCTGTTTCTCCTCAGTAAGCTTGCCCCCACATCCGAGCCGTTCTGGCTGGGGGTTAGTCAGCGTACTCGCCCCCTCCCTTGGGGATGACAGCGTCACCCCGCAGGGATGTAGTCCCAAAGGAAGGGGGCGAGCACGCTGACTAACCCCCAGCCAGAACAACTCGGATGATGGGGGAAAGCTTACTGAGGAGAAACAGGAAGTGAGAAATTCAAACAAAGAAAAAAAAAACATTTAGAAAGGAAATCAAAGGAAAAGGTAAGTAAACCAACAATGCACTAGCTAACGTCTCCCCGCAGGGATGTAGTCCCAATAGAGGGGACGAGCACGCTGACTAACCCCCAGCCAGAATGCCTCGGATGATGGGGGCAAGCTTACTGAGGAGAAACAGGAAGTGAGAAATTCAGACAAAGAAAAAAAACATTTAGAAGGGAAATCAAAGGAAAAGGTAAGTAAACAAACAATGCACTAGCTTAACCACTTAAGACCTGGACCAAAATGCAGGTAAAGGACCTTGCCCCTTTTTGCGATTCGGCACTGCGTCGTTTCAACTGACAATTGCGCGGTCGTGCGACGTGGCTCCCAAACAAAATTGGCGTAATTTTTTCCCCACAAATAGAGCTTTCTTTTGGTGGTATTTGATCACCTTTGCGGTTTTTATTTTTTGCGCTATAAACAAAAATAGAGCGACAATTTAAAAAAAAATTCAATATTTTTTACTTTTTGCTATAATAAATATCCCCCAAAAATATATAAAAAAACATTTTTTTTCCTCAGTTTAGGCCGATACGTATTCTTCTACATATTTTTGGTAAAAACAATCGCAATAAGCGTTTATCGGTTGGTTTTCGCAAAATGTATAGCGTTTACAAAATAAGGGATAGTTTTATTGCATTTTTATTATTATTATTTTTTTTTTACTACTAATAGCGGCGATCAGCGTTTTTTTTTGTGACTGCGAAATTATGGCGGACACTTTGGACAATTTTGACACATTTTTGGGACAATTGTCATTTTCACAGCAAAAAATGCATTTAAATTGCATTGTTTACTGTGGAAATGACAGTTGCAGTTTGGGAGTTAACCACAGGGGGCGCTGTGACATTGAGTGTTCCCTGTGTGTGTGTTTCCAACTGTAGGGGGGTGTGGCTGTAGGTGTGACGTCATCGATCGCGTCCCCCTATAACAGGGATGACGCGATCGATGCTGCGGCCACAGAGAAGCACGGGGAAGCTGTGTTTACACACGGCTCTCCCCGTTCTTCAACTCCGGATCGCCGCACTGCAGCGGCGATCGGGTCCGCGAGTCCTGCGGTCCCGGTCCTGGAGCTTGGGACCGGGTATATATACATTGATGTGCCCAGCCGTGCCATTCTGCCGACGTATATGTGCAGTAGGCGGTCCTTAAGTGGTTAAAGGAACCTATTTAGAAAAAAAAATGAACCTTTACAACCCTTTTAAAGCAGAGTTCCCACTGTTTAAATATTTTTTTTTCACGAATATCGTTTTTTTAATCATATTGACATTACTCATGTTTTACATATTGATCGCCACTCGATTGACGATTTCACAAACAAATATAACTTTTATTATGCCGTGCTGGCATTTTCCATATTGCTTGTGGGCATGTGAAGCCCACAAGCACTATCTTCTGGAACACAGTGTAGCTGAGCAACCAACATGCACTCTCCGTTCTCGCGCATGCGCCGTACACTTCAGACGTTGCCATCACAAGGGGCATCATCGTCGGATGTGCCCACCCCGTTGTGATAGCAACAAAGCCCTCGGTGCTGTCCACTGACTCCTGGGAAATGATGACACACATCTCCCAGGAGCACCAGCGAGCACGGGCGCTGAGGGAAATGACATCAGGTGCCACAGAGAGGAAGTGGCAGGATACACAGGACAACATAGCAACAGTGCTGAAGGAGTGAGTAAAAACAAAACTACAAATCCAAATGTTTTTGCTGATGCATAATGCTGTTGATTTACACAAAGTGTTTTTTTTTGGGTGGAACAGCTGCACTAGATTCTGTGTGTACCAATTTTTGAAAACCCACCCATAATGTTTTATGCTTTTGTCCAGCACAAATAGAAATATAATAGAAATAAGAAATAGAATAGAAATAAGCTACCAGATGTATTCTGATGCCGCGTACACATAGTCGGAATTTCCGGCAACAAATGTTAGATGTGAGCTTTTGCTCAGATATTCCGACCGTGTGTATGCTCCATCGGACATTTGCTGTCAGAATTTCCGACAACAAATGTTAGATGTGAGCTTTTGCTCAGATATTTCGACCGTGTTTATGCTCCATCGGACATTTGCTGTCAGAATTTCCGACAAAAAATTTTTTAAGAGCTGGTTCTAAATGTTTCCAACAACAAAAGTTCTTGTTGGAAATTCCGATCGTCTGTATGCAATTCCGACGCACAAAAATCCTACGCATGCTCGGAATCAATTTAACGCATGCTCGGAATCATTGAACTTAATTTTTCTTGGCTCATTATAGTGTTGTTGATGACGCGTTCTTGACACTCAGAATTTCCGACAACATTTGTGTGACCGTGTGTATGCACGACAAGTTTGAGGCCCCCGTACACACGAGCAAATAGATATGTTCAAATCGGTCTGTCCGACCGATTTGAACAGATCTGTCTGCTGGGATGTATTGGTTTGATCGTGTACACACGATCAAACCAAAATCCCCGCCGGCAGACGGCGCGGTGACGTTTCGTTGACGTGGCGGTAACGTTGACGCCGCCACGTCACCGCACCAGGAAGTAAAACACTTCTGTGCATGCGTCGAATCCATTCGACGCATGTGCGAGCAGATATGTCTGCTGGTTAGCGTACTAACCAGCAGACATATCGGGCCGACGGGTTCCCAGCCGACAGATTTCAAAGCATGCTTTGAAATCTGTCGGGTGGCCAAATCCGTCTGTTTGCCCGTACACACGATCGGAGATGTCTGCTGAAACGGTCTGGCAGACCGTTTCCAGCAGACAGATTTGATCGTGTGTACGCGGCCTGAGAGAACAATTAGTCGGAATGTCGGATCATGTGTACGCGGCATTATGGTTTCAGATTCATATTCAGAAATTATAGCCAAGGAATTAGAAGCTCATTTAATAAATTGTGTCAAGGACCAAAATCTTTCAAGTTTTACTTACAGCTCAGGTTGGAGCCTCTGTACTAACGATCCAACATTAGTACATCAATCTCCCCTGCTGTTCTATTGTGTTCTGAAAGGGGAACAGACCCTTCTCCCGGGAAGAACACTCTGGTCAGCGCTTTCAGCCATTGGCCGGCTTCCGTCTGATTGGCTGCAGTACACACATGCGCCGAATGTTGGCCGGTTCTATAGAAACTGGCCAACATTCACCCTATGTGTATGAGGCTTTAGGGAGTGAGGGGCAGAACAAGGAGCCAATCAGGTGTCCTGTACTCACATTAATCCATGAGGAACATGCTTACAGGAGGAGAGGGCAGAGAGATAACTTCATCAGTCTGCTGCTCCTTCTTCATTGCCCAGACACAGGCTGGCCCAGGTAGTTGACCTAACTGTAGTTCCCTTTGAGGAGGTTTTTTATCCTTTGCTGCTTATTTCTAGAACTTATTTTCTCTTTTTAGAAGGAGTTGAGTCTTGAATATTCTATTGCTGGACACATTTGAAGGGGTTGTAAAGGTAATTTTTTTTCCCCTAAATGGCTTCCTTTACCTTAGTGCAGTCCTGCTTCACTTACCTCATCCTTCCATTTTGCTTTTAAATGTCCTTATTTCTTCTGAGAAATCCTCACTTCCTGCTTTATTGTCTGTAACTCTACACAGTAATGCGAGGCTTTTTCCCTGGTGTGGAGTGTCATGGTTGCCCCCTCCCTTGGACTACAGGAGAGTCAAGACGCCCACTAACACACAGCTCCTTTCTCTATCTGCAACGTAGAGAGCGTCCTGACTCTTTTGTAGTCCAAGGGAGGGGGCGAGCACGACACTCCACACCAGGGAGAAAGCCTTGCCTTACTATGTGGAGTTACAGACAGAAGAACAGGAAGTGAGGATTTCTCAGGAGAAATAAGGACATTTAAAAGCAAAAACGAAGGATGAGGTAAGTGAAGGAGGACTGCGCTAAGGTAAAGGAGGCTATTTAGGATTTTTTTACCTTTACAACCCCTTTAATTTATAGATACATAGATGATTTCTTAATAAAGCAGATCCATTGGTTTGAGAAACGTACTGAAAAGAACGCTTGCCCCATCGGTAGAATTAGCATTAGGGAAAGATTGATTGTTTTTTTACATTTATTCGATTTGCAGTTACTGTAAACCCATGACGTTCATTTTCAGCTCTTTACTATTCTAATGGGTTTCTAATGGGTTTTCAAAATATTGTTCTAAAAATAATATATTTTTTTATGAAAATCTGGTTGCACATGCATTAAATTCCATCAGTAGACCCTAAAAAGTCCCACAGTCCTCCTTGTTTATAATAAAGAATAAAAGGCAACATTTTATACAAGATATTCAAGGCTATAACAGATACACTGCCAGTAGCCAAAATCCAAACACAGAAAGGAATTTGACTCTGAAAGCAAATAATTTCAGTTATCCGTTGAGTCATCCAACTCGGAAAGTACCTTTCCAACTGACAATTCTGTTTTCAGCAACACGGAAGCTGAATCCTACTTAGTAGCAGCTGTGCCTTTATGATTAATTCTGCTGAAAAAAAAGATAAAGGAAATGTGATTCTTGGAGCTCACCAAGTACAGCCTGGGAATTTAGGGGATAGATTTTAAAGAGAACCGGTGATTAAGCTGGATATCTGTCTGAGACGTTTCTGAAGGAAGTAGCAATCTGACTCGCAAGCTTCATACTAGCTTTGGGGGCAGTACAAACTGAAGTGTAATCTATTTGCAGTATATTTTGCCTTCTCTGGATCCTTCTTCCAATCCTCTTCATCAACACGCTAATGACATTTTGAAATAAAACCTTTCTATTTTTATTATACCTAGTAATGTCATCATTGGATCCATGTGTGATACGAAAAAATAATTCCGGGTGGCTGCACTTCAAAAAATCCTTTTATTGAAGCTTCATATGACAAGTTGTTGACAGATGGAGCAGGGGACAAAGAGGTAGGGGACAAAGAGGTAGACGAGTTTCGTGCAAATGTTAGCGCTTAGTCATTGCCTGAGGCAAATCCCTGTGCTGTGAGAAGAGAGAAGACAGATTGTGTGTTTCTACAAAGTAGAAACACACGATCTTTCATCTCTCTTAGTTAGTAGACATGTACATTCGTTTTCGTCCAAATGCATTTTCGTCCGAATTTCACGTATTTTCGTTATCGTTTTATCGAACAAGATCCGAAAGATCCAACATAAAAAAATGCTTTATTTCATTTTTGTTGCTACAACAGTTCAATATAGATAGGAGATTCGACATGACGCTGATAATAGCAATCTGTGTCTATCAAATCTGCGGTCAAATGTGCCTAACCTTAACTCTATTAGTCCAAGATTATTCTACATAGAGAGCAAAGATTCGACATAGAGAAAAAAGATTCGACATTATAGAGACAGTGTTGGCGTAGACCATTTGACATGAATGACAAAGATTCGACGAAGCAGCGGAAAACATACAAACGTCAAATCTGTCATTGAAGGCTTATGGTGTCTGTCAAAAGTTCTAAAAAGATTTGACAAGCAGCTAAACTGTACGACGCCGCAATTGTACATTTCCGGTCAAATGCTCTGCCCATAGCCTTTAGAAGAATTTGAATGTTGGTTGACTAGTAATAACAATTTATAAATATAATTATTACTAGTGCCATACAACATTAGAATTCTTCTATAGCTTTTCTTGTGAAAAAAAAAAATAATTCTTCTATAGCTTGTAGGCGGAACATTCGATCGGAAATTTACCATTGCGGCGCCGTACAGTTTAGCTGCTCTGTCGAATCTTCTTAGAATATTCGACAGACACCATAAGCCTTCAATGACAGATTTGACCTTAATTAATTCGGATTTTCGGACAAATGCATTTTTCAACGAAAAAAAATAAATAAAAACGAATTTCGGGAGTAACTAAAAAAAATTCTTTTTTGAACGAAAACAAAATTCTGAAACAAAATATTTGTTAGTGTGCACATGTCTATAAGTTAGTCCCATCCCCTCACAGATAGAACACACGATAGGGAACACAGTTAATCCCTTGATCGCCCCCTAGTGTTAACCCCTTCCCTGCCAGTGACATTTACATAGTAATCAGTGCATATTTATAGCGATGATCGCTGTGTAAATGTCAATGGTCCCAAAAATGTGTCAAAAGTGTACGACTTGTCCGTCACAATGTTGTAATACTGCTAAAAATCGCAGACCACCGCTATTACTAAAAAATATGTAGAAGAATACATATCGGCCTAAACCGAGGAAAGTAAATGCTAAAAAAAAAAAATTTGGATATTTATTATAGCAAAAAGTAAAAGATATAGGGGGTTATTTGCTAAAGGCTAATTCACTTTGCACTACAAGTGAAAAGTGCACTTGAAATTGCACTGAAAGTGCACTTGGTAGTGCAGTCGCTGTAGATAAGAGGGGGACATGCATGGAAAATAAAAAACAGCATTTTAGCTTGTACATGATTGGATAATAAAATCAGCAGATCTACCCCTCGGATCTACAGCGACTGCACTTTCAGTGCAATTTCAAGTGCACTTTGCACTTGTAGTTTGCACCTGTATTGCAAAGTGGATTTGCCTTTAGTAAATAACCCCATTGTGTTTTTTTCAAAATTGTCGCTCTTCTTTTATTTATAGCGCAAAAAATAAAAACCACAGCGATAATCAAATACCACCAAAAGAAAGCTCTATTTGTAGGGGAAGAAAGGACGTCAATCATGTTTGGGTACAACATCACACGACCGCACAATTTTCAGTTAAAGGGACGCAGTGCCGTATCGCAAAAATGGCACGGTCATTGAGCAGCCAAATCTTCCGGGGCTGAAGTGGTTAAATTGTGATTTGTGGTAAAAAGTATGAAGGGCAAAGGGAGGCAATGGGTAGGTAGCATTTAAAAGTTGGGGAATGGCACAGTTTAAAAAACATCTAATGGTAAAATGAAAAGACCAGCACTGGGCATTGATGCATGCTCTATTAAACTATACAGTGTAAACAAAGATATATAAGAAGGCCAGTATGGTGGCCTGAGTTTATGGGAGGAGCCCGGAGGGTATTTAAGCAGCCCACTTACACATGCTCTTTGTCGGTTCAGTGTGCGGTACTACACGTCACTGGGCCGACTCTTCCCAGCTCACCTCATGTCCGTGAGTCTGCGCATTCAATCGCATTCGACACCCTCCCGCCCTTCCCTTTTTCAGGGCACTTCTCAGCATATTCTTCTTCAATTAACTACCCATTACTTACTTTGGGTATGCCCCCTTTTCTTGGCATACTGACCAGACCACCAAGGCACACTTCAGGTCTATTTATGTTGTAAGTCTTGTCGCGTGTTTATGTGATCCACATCTCTCTCGGTCAGAGGGTAACGACCATAAACTTACCTCTGTACATTATAGCACTTTAAATCAGTGAAGTTGGAAAAGAACATTTCACCTTTAAATGTCTAAATATTTACCTGCCAATACACACTGCTGAAATGTGGAATCCCGGTTACTACAAACACAGAAAGTATACATTTTTCAGTAGCTTGCAATGAGCGAGGTCTAACAAGGCTCTCGATTAGCAGTAAGCCTATAGCAATACATTTCCAGACACCCTCCTGTAAATATTTGGTTAAGATGTATTCACTTCCCCAGTCATTCTGTGCTTCATTAGAAGCTTAACAAGATGAACCAAGGCTGAAAGGGAGTGTGATTTACGAGTCAGCACTTGAATAATATATATAAGCGCAGGGAACAAAATTATTTTCTTCTTTCCATCAACAGCCCTGTTTAATTTCAAAACACCAGAGCTATTGCCCTGCTTATCGGTGATGTCATCTGCTCTAATGATTAAGCGAAAAGGATTGAATTCAAAGCCAGTTCTATTGCATCAAATCTTGCCATATATATAATTTTCTTAAATCTCACCCAAGGCCAGGGTGTAGAGCCAAATATTTCTAAAGAAAATGCAATCTTACTCCTAAAGTTTTACTTATGGACTCCAAGTCACAAGGCTGATCCGATTCTTAAAAAGGAGGGTGCAATCATTGTATATTTAGAAAGAAGACATTATTAACCTGGTGCTCCAAAGCCTCGCACACACGATCGGACCTTTGTCCGACCAAAATCACATTGGAATTCTGACGGAATGCTATCTGAGTAAAAGAGAACATGTTCTCTATCTAAACTCTGACGGAATTCCTCGGATACACATGGTCGGTATTTCTGTCTGACTTTTTCCATCGGAGATTCCAATCGTGTGTACAAGGCATAATACCTTGCTGCTACATATATTGATGCTCTTGCCGGTGTGGTTGTTCAGTAGACATGTGCATTCGTTTTCAACCGATTTTCGTGTTCGTTTTAACAAACAATAACGAATGCGCAAAATCCGAAATCCGAAACATCCGAAATAAAGGAATGCTTTATTTTTGTATCCATTATATTTTCGTATTGTTGCGACAACAGTTCGATATTGATAGAAGATTTGACATGACGGTGACAATAGCGATCTGTGTCTATCGAACCTGTGGTTGAATGTGCCTAACCTAACTATTAGTCCAAGATTATTTGAGAAGATTTGACATTATATAGACACGAAGATTCGACCAATCGGCTAAAAACATACGATCGATATGAGTGGACATTTACAGTCAAATGCTCCGTCCATAGGCTATAGACTAATTCTAATGTTGTTTGACTAGTAATAATGATTAATAATTATAATTATTACTAATCATACAACATTAGGATTCTACTATAGCTTGTGGGCGGAGCATTCGACCAGAAATGTACGATTGCGGCATCGTAAAGCTTAGCTGCTTCGTCGAATCTTCTTAGACCATCTGACAGACACCATAAGCTTTCAATTGACAGATTCTACCTTAATTCATTCGGATTTTCAGACTAATGTATTTTCTAACGAAACAAATTTAATACAAATTAATTTTGAGAGTAACTAAATAAATTTATTTTAGGGGATAAAACCACAATTACAAAACAAAATATTTCAGTGTACACATGAGTGCACTATTGTTCAGTGCTGGTAGCGCATTCACTTGGTTGCGGAGCCCCCAGCACTATGACAGCTCTCACCGACAGCTCCCAATTAGTTTTTGTGATTGGAAAGCAGTAGGACAGGCCCCCCAATCATGTGACCAAAAGACAACCAATCACAGGGATCACATGATCATCAGCCTGCCTTTACTGTAAAAAAAAACATAAAAGGGGGGAGCTGATAGTTAGGGGTTTACTCTTAATGCAAAGACTGACCTGGTGAGCACAGGCTTGAGTCACACTTACAACTCTGTATCTCTACTACACAGTATAATTAAATAGAAAATAAAGGAAGCAGTGCTCAAAAAAGGCAAGCTCCGGACTACACACCAATAATACCTGTGATCTCACTGTGTCTCTGTGAGGAGGTGGCCATCTTGATAGATGCAGGGTTCATATCTGCACCTCCAGCAAGAACAACATTGAGCAGCACTGTAGTGATATCACCAAATACAGTATCACTCCAAATCTAATGAGACTAGCATTTAAACCAGTCAAAGTTCCATCTATGGGTAGGTTGTTTGCACTGAAGTCAACCTGTAGTTCAACTTCAGTACAACCAACCTGTCAGGGTCACTGACAGCAGGGAAACCTCCCTATGTCAGAATACAATA
Source organism: Rana kukunoris (assembly GCA_029574335.1). Lineage (NCBI taxonomy): Eukaryota > Metazoa > Chordata > Amphibia > Anura > Ranidae > Rana > Rana kukunoris. The sequence goes on from CM056052.1 coordinate 445,754,069, forward strand.
GACCAGCGTGAGGGATTCCTCTATCAACACTGATTGTGTTCATGGGGAAATCAAGCAGTTTTCTTTCCTTCATCCTGTGGTTGAAGTAAAGAAAATTGCATAATGTAGGGCCTGCCTTAGAGACATAATTACAAAAATCTCATACTACCTAAACACCTTCACATACCAAGAAGAGCACTGCTATTTTTCAAAAAGAAAAGCTAGCGGCAGTGGAAAGGGTTAAAATTGGCCACAAAGCGCCAAAACGCTTTGCAGGCGTTTCGGCAGCACTGCCCATGGATTTCAATGGGCTGGCGCAGTGGAGGAGTGGTGCATACACCGCCTGAAAGATGCTGCTTGCAGGACTTTTTCTAATGTCCTGCAAGCGCACCGCCCCAGTGTGAAAGCACTCTCACTGGTGGATGCAGGGGAGGCACTTTTCAGGCGCTTTACAGGCGCTAATTTTAGCCCAAAGGCACCTGAAAAATGCCCCAGTGTGAAAGGGGTCTTAAAGTGGTTGTAAACCATTTTTTACAACCTTAAGGTACATATTAAGGCTTACCTGTAGCTAACCAGGGTAGGTTTAGGAGATCCCCTGTCCCCTGCATGTGCCGATGTCATCAGCACATGCGCACTGGGGCAAACTGAAGCAATGGCACCTATGTGCCGTTGCTGCAGTCTCCGTGCAGTTACCGGGGCTCCCGCGCGCATATGCGGGAGTGATGTCATTGCAGCTCCGGCTAATCACAACACCAGAGCCGTGATACCCGGAAGTAACTCCGGGACGACATGGTGGCGGCCTAAGGGGGAGTTGAGGACTGCTGTGGGTTTACTTCCTCTTTAAAGTGGTTCTAAACTCTAAAGGCTAGTTACCTTAATGTATATTCTGCATTAAGATTTAAAAAAAAAACATTCCATTAGCTGTCCTGTACAGCTGTTTAAGTTGTAGCTGTGACAGAGCTGATTGGTCCTGCACGGTCACATGGGTGGGTCGCATGCTTATTTAAACTTAAAAGTATAGAGTTTTTCCTTCAGCTGCTGGTGCTGAATTAGACAGCAGGGGTACAATGGGAAGGTGAATATATACCACTGGGGATTGGGTAGGAAGAAAGAAGCCCCAGTTGCTTTGCTCCAAATGGACAAAGCACAAGTTTGCTTTAAGTTGTTATAACAATGCAGTCTTGCCTTTCAGGGATGTATGTATGTTCTGTTATTTAGCTGTATTCTGTTCTGTCACTGCAGAAAAGGCAGTCCAGTGTCAGGCTGTAATGCAATCGTAAAGACTAACCTGTCACTCAACACTAACTCCCTGTCCCTCCACCGCTCTTGAGGGATACACACTATCCCTCTTGCAACCACTCAACCAACTTAGACTTCATTTACTGTTGTTGAAATAAAGCTGACTTCAGCAGGGCGTAATAATTCTTTCCCCACAATAATTTACGCACATACAGTATGTGTATTTAAAAAAAAAAGAGGATAAAGTAGATATATCATTATAGAAAAATATAATCTTCAACCCCTACCCTTCTGATTATAGTTGAGCCAACTAAATTCACCTAGCAGCCCACTTCTACTTCTAGGATGGTGCTACACATAATAGTTACATAGTTACACAGGGCCGTCTTTAATATGGTTTGGGCCCTGGGCAAACATTTTTTTTGGGCCCCCCTCCAGCTTATTTTGGGCCTGGCTGGTTCACATGTATGTGTTTTGGGGGCCCTCATTTGTGCAGGCACAGCAGCCTATTGAATGAGCTGCCATGCCTTTGTTTACTGCAGAAAAAAAGTGCATTCAGCATTTTAAAAATACAGTTGCCTTAAAAATCCATTCTGCTTTTGCACCATGCTACTTACCTGCAGTTCTTGCACACACAAACGCACTGTGTTTTTAAAAGCGTGACCTAAACGTCTAAAAATGCAGCAAGTTTGACAGTGCAGGAACTGCAGATAAGTCACAGCAGACAGCAGAATGAACAGACAGTGCTGTATTTCATTGCTTGATGGGCATAGGTGTGCCGTATTACATGAGGCATGCGCTTTTCTTTGCAGGAAACGCAGGCATGGCGGCCCATTCAAATGAATGGGCTGCTGTGCCTGCGCAAATGTGGGCCGCCAAAACACATACATTTGAACCAGCCAGGCCCAAAATAAGCCCATCAAGCAGTTAAATACAGACAGTAATGCCATGTGCTCTGAGGCCTTACTCAGCCTGGACTGCAGGTCTGGTCTGTGATTTAAAGAGTTTCTGTATTTTACACATGGCATGACATGAGGTCCCATGGTGCTAAAGACTAGTGTTGCTCACGAATATTCGCATTGCGAATATTCGTTACGAATATTGCATATTCGAGTATTCGCGAATAATTCGAATATCTCGGTGAATATTCGCTATTGCGAATATTCGTATTTTTTCAAATTTATTTTTAAAACAGATCACATCCTAGTGATCTCCATCGACGTCTAAAAGCATTGCTGGTATGATTAGAGACCCTGGGCCGAGTAGCTGAGGCGATCCTTTTATGTTGCCGAATATTCGCAATGCGAATATTCGTATTACGAATATTCGCGAATACTTTCTCTGCCCTTCTGTGTTTTGTGTATAAAAAACAAAAAAAACAAAAAAAATTAGCTTTAGTTTAGTCATATAAGTTTGTGTAAGTAGAGTTAGTGTTTAGTGCATATTAGTTTAGTAATCCAGGAAATGATCTCTGTTTTCATGTGTTGACGAGAATTTCGCAATCAATTTCGCATTCGCATTAGCGAAATTTCGCATTAGCGAAATTTCGCATTCGCATTAGCGAAATTTCGCAATTTTTTTTTTTTTGATAAAATATCACGAATATTCGATATTAGCGAATATTTCGCGAATATTCTTCTATATATTCGTTAAATATCGCAAAATCGAATATGGCGTACTCCGCTCATCACTACTAAAGACTGGAGTCAAGCCATCAGACAGTTCAGACTTTGGGCACACTCTACAGAAAACTTCTATTTACAATATAAATTATTAAAAAGTGTACTACAGCGCTAATTAAATAATTAATCTCAGGAACACCAAATAAAATGCCAAATAACACAGCTGCTATCCATGTGATACCAAATCAAACAGTGAGAAAATTATTATATAATAGGATGCGCTAATATTAACTTATGGGTGTAAATCATACAAACAAACAAATCAGGGAGAAACAGTCTCCATATGTGTTAGAATTCATGTGATTAGTCCTTAATCAGGTGCACAGTGAAGGCAGCAGCACGGATTCCATAGAGGAAAAAAACATAACATAACATAAACATAAACGATGCCCTCCTTCACTAAGAGTGTGGATCCCAGTCCTTCAAACTGTGAGTCAGGTGATCAGGCACTCGTATGCGGATGGATATGAAAAAAAAGGAAAAGAAAAACCTCATTGCACAAACATCGGATAACAGGCGGATAATACGATCCAAAAACATCAACAGATGCACTCACGAATCCCCGCTTAGTACAAGCATGAAAAACGCCACTCAGTGTGCTGTCTCCTCAACTCGATCCGATGGACTCGGATTCGATCGTAGGCTCCTCCCTACGCGTTACGTCACGGGCACGCGACTTATTCATGGGTTGCTACGGTGATTGAGGATAGCTTATGTTTAAATAGCCTCCTCGGTGTCAGCGTGTCATCGGAGTGAGCAACAGGAAAAAAAGGCAAACATCATTGGGGCTACAAACCTTACACATAGTAGGTTTTATGTGAGCGCAAATGTTGATACATGGATATACAAAATTTTAATACATATATCAAATTAGAGATTAAAAAGATTAAAAACACTAATGATTTCCATTTCAAATACCTAAATGCGCCCTCTAGTGGCTAGGTACTGAACTGAGCATACATAACCATATAGTATACTGAATAAATTGATTAGAAATTATATATATATAATAATAAAAATAAATTGTTATTACATGTGAATCTGCACTAATAATAACAATAGGACCATCACTAAGACCCAAAAGAAGATAAAAAATAATCATATAATTAATAATAGAAATTAAAAATTACAAAGTCTAAAAATCAGAAATGAAACAATTAAGGTCAAAATCTATATTTAGGCCATTGGGAGATAGAGTTTGCATCTCATGTATCCAGCGAGACTCAGATTTGCTCAATTCCCTTATTTTGTGACTACCTCTCCAGTGTGGGTTATATTTGGCAATGGCCCAAAATTTCATTTCTCTGGGATTTTTATGATGACACACATCAAAATGTCGGGACACATTATGTTTGGGGAAGGCCTTCTGAATATTTTGGACATGCTCCCTGATACGCTTCCACATTGGTCGCTTAGTCCGTCCAATATACTGAAGCGAACAGGAGCACTCCAAGACATAAACTACCCCCTCAGTCCTACAGGTAATCAGGTCCTTTATGTCATATTCCTTTTTAGTAACCGTGGATATAAATTTAGAACATTTTTGTCCATTAAAATTGGTCTGTCTACACGCAAAACACCGTTTGCACGGAAAGAAACCTTTTCCCTGGTAGAAGGTGAGTGAATTATTTCTCATTGGCGGGTCAGGGATGTTTTTCGCTACCAGATCCCTTAGGGTTGGAGCTCTTCTATATACCACCCTTGGGTAGCTAGGTAGAATTCCCTGTAGTTGCCTATCTGCTTTGAGTATTGGCCAATGTTTTTTTAGAATGGCTTCAAGTTGCTTATGTTGCGTGTTGTAATTTAAAATAATTGGTAATTCAGTTTCCAGCCTGTTTTGTTTTACTTTATCTTGTACTAAGGAGGTGCGTGGGGTTTCGTACACCTTAGTGATTTGTTCCTGAATGAAATCCTTATTGTAACCCTTATCAATAAATTTCGTTCCAATCATTTTAGCTTGATCCAAAAATACCTGCGGATCTGAGCAGTTTCTTCGGATCCTTAACAATTGCCCCTTGGGTATATTAATTAACCATGGGTCATGGTGACAGCTGTCTACAGGTATATAGCTGTTTCTCTGGACCGGCTTGAAGTAAGTTTTGGTTTTCAGCTGTTGATTTTCCATAGTGATCTCCAGATCAAGGAACTGAATGGTTGTGTTGCTAATAGTATAGGTAAGTTTAATATTTTTCTGATTACTATTTCGTTTTCCAAAAAATTGTGTTAGGGAGCTCTCATCACCTTTCCAGATGATGATACAATCGTCTATAAATCTTCTGTACAGTAAGAGCTGTTCGGGCATATTCTCATATATAGATGACTCCTCCCATTCTGACATGAAAACATTAGCAACACTTGGTGCATATTTGGCACCCATTCCGATGCCATTAAGTTGTCGGTAATACTCTGATTTGTACCAGAAGTAATTGTGCTGTAGCCCATATGCCAAACATCTTAAGATAAAACGTTTCTGTTTAGATATGAGATGACCAAAGTTATTTAGTGCCCATTTCGTTGCCCCAATAGCTTCCTGGTGGTTTATCACAGTATACAATGATGCCACATCGGCCGTGGCTAGTAGATAACCACAATCAGGTTCAATTGGAGTACTCTCAAGGATTTGTATCAAATGCTTCGTGTCCCTGAGGTACGCCTTTGTTTGGGGCACTAGTGGCTGTATATATTTATCCACATACTCCCCTAGACGCGAATTAATGGACTGGATACCATTTATAATGGGTCGTCCAGGAGGTTTGATAGGGTCCTTGTGGATCTTTGGAACTGTATAGATAATGGGTACTCTGCACACTTCAGGTATTAGGTATTTGGTTTCTCTTTTATTCAGTACACCTTTTTCTTTCCTCTATGGATTAATTCAACTAGCTCCTCTTTGTATTCTCCTGTAGGATTGGCTTGTAATTTGATATAAGTGTTCGCATCCTCCAATTGTTTGGCCAACTCCTCATGGTAGTAGTCCTTGGATAGGACCACTATGGCCCCACCCTTATCGGCTGGGCTTATAATCACCTTTTTGTTTTCTTCCAAAGACTTGATACCCTTATGTATGGCCATAGTATTTGGTGTTTTCTTCACTTTGAGATAATCCAAGTCCTTGAGGACCATTTTAGAAAACACTTCAATATGCTGATTATTTAATACTTGTGGATTGAACAATGATTTATTCCTTAAATAGCTCTGTTCCACTCTTCCTGGCATATTGTGTTTTAACTGATCCCTAATTGGCTGTGTAAGCATGTACTTTTTGATATTTAATTTGCGTGTGAACTTTTTAATATCCACATATGTATCGAATTTATTCAAATTCCGCTTGGGGGCAAACTTGAGTCCCTTATCAAGTGTGATTAATTCAGTTGGACTCAGGAGTACCCCACTTAGGTTAATAATACCTTCTCCTATTGGACCTTTCTTCTTTTTGTGTCCCCCTCTGCATCCCCTCTTTGATTTGGACTTCGACAATACGTTGCTTCCCCTTGTCGTAAGGGAGGAGACCTCTCTCTCCGGCGATGGTCTAAAAAAGAAGAAGAACGGGGATCCACATCCTCTCTATAGCTAGATAGTGGTTCATATTTATTTTGAGTCTGTATAGGGCTTCTTCTTCCATCTTGTTGATGGTATTCATTACTTGGTGGACCTCTTTGTTGATATGTATAAGTCGGATCCCTTGTATAAAGCTGGGCTTCATGGTAATCCCTTGGGTCCCCTCTATCTTGAGTATAATGAGGGTCATACTGATAACCTTGTGTATATCCCCCTTGTGGTCCATACTGTTTTTTTGGGGGGTTAGATGGTTTATGGTTCCCCTTTTTCTTCCAATTAGTGTTTTTTGGAGATTTGGACCGGGGTTTGCCATTATTTTTATTATTTTTCCACCATTGTTTCGGTGTTCTCGGCTCATTGTGTTCAAATCTTGGTGGTCTAGGTGGTTCAGTAACATAAACTCTTGAATGTCTATTGTGATCATCCTCATACATTCTACCTGGTTCAGGTGTTCTGTGTCTTATCTCTCTTTCAGGTGAGATAATTCGTACCTCCCTGTCAGGTGAGGATGATACTGAGCCACCTCCACCTTGTTTTAGGTTCAGTTGCCATTTAAATGTTTGGTGAAGACGATAGTCATTACTGTCCCTAAAGTACTTCCTCCTTTTACGTTGCTTTATTTCAAGGTCCTTTTGCTCCAAGACCTTATTTAATTGGCTCGTGAGTGTTGCAAAGGGTGGGGTGTCTTTATGACTTTCCAAAGAAGTTTTGCATTCAGCTATTAGCTTATTAATATTAGCAATTTTCCTTTGTTTTCTTTTAATAAGGAAATGCAGAACTTCCAACCCTTTTTCATTGAAGAATTGGTACCATTCTTCAATAGAATCTTTATCCAGTAAACCATCATTGATAGGAATGTCCCATCTGAGTCTTCTAGGGACTATTCCTTCTTTGATGTATTGCTCATGTGTGGTGAGGTCCCACCAAACACTCACTTTTTTCTCCATCAGGTGCCCGAATTTCCTAAAATTAGTATCCAGGTCACCCGTTTGAGAAATGGTTTTGGTGGTGAAAACTTCTTTCAAATCAATAGTACGATTTTCCATAAAATTAAAAATATCCATAATTGCTGCTAGTAGTGAGAATAGGTGATGTGGAATAAGAAAAATTAAAAAGTGTACTACAGCGCTAATTAAATAATTAATCCCAGGAACACCAAATAAAATGCCAAATAACACAGCTGCTATCCATGTGATACCAAATCAAACAGTGAGAAAATTATTATATAATAGGATGCGCTAATATTAACTTATGGGTGTAAATCATACAAACAAACAAATCAGGGAGAAACAGTCTCCATATGTGTTAGAATTCATGTGATTAGTCCTTAATCAGGTGCACAGTGAAGGCAGCAGCACGGATTCCATAGAGGAAAAAAACATAACATAACATAAACATAAACGATGCCCTCCTTCACTAAGAGTGTGGATCCCAGTCCTTCAAACTGTGAGTCAGGTGATCAGGCACTCGTATGCGGATGGATATGAAAAAAAAGGAAAAGAAAAACCTCATTGCACAAACATCGGATAACAGGCGGATAATACGATCCAAAAACATCAACAGATGCACTCACGAATCCCCGCTTAGTACAAGCATGAAAAACGCCACTCAGTGTGCTGTCTCCTCAACTCGATCCGATGGACTCGGATTCGATCGTAGGCTCCTCCCTACGCGTTACGTCACGGGCACGCGACTTATTCATGGGTTGCTACGGTGATTGAGGATAGCTTATGTTTAAATAGCCTCCTCGGTGTCAGCGTGAGCAACAGGAAAAAAAGGCAAACATCATTGGGGCTACAAACCTTACACATAGTAGGTTTTATGTGAGCGCAAATGTTGATACATGGATATACAAAATTTTAATACATATATCAAATTAGAGATTAAAAAGATTAAAAACACTAATGATTTCCATTTCAAATACCTAAATGCGCCCTCTAGTGGCTAGGTACTGAACTGAGCATACATAACCATATAGTATACTGAATAAATTGATTAGAAATTATATATATATAATAATAAAAATGAATTGTTATTACATGTGAATCTGCACTAATAATAACAATAGGACCATCACTAAGACCCAAAAGAAGATAAAAAATAATCATATAATTAATAATAGAAATTAAAAATTACAAAGTCTAAAAATCAGAAATGAAACAATTAAGGTCAAAATCTATATTTAGGCCATTGGGAGATAGAGTTTGCATCTCATGTATCCAGCGAGACTCAGATTTGCTCAATTCCCTTATTTTGTGACTACCTCTCCAGTGTGGGTTATATTTGGCAATGGCCCAAAATTTCATTTCTCTGGGATTTTTATGATGACACACATCAAAATGTCGGGACACATTATGTTTGGGGAAGGCCTTCTGAATATTTTGGACATGCTCCCTGATACGCTTCCACATTGGTCGCTTAGTCCGTCCAATATACTGAAGCGAACAGGAGCACTCCAAGACATAAACTACCCCCTCAGTCCTACAGGTAATCAGGTCCTTTATGTCATATTCCTTTTTAGTAACCGTGGATATAAATTTAGAACATTTTTGTCCATTAAAATTGGTCTGTCTACACGCAAAACACCGTTTGCACGGAAAGAAAACCTTTTCCCTGGTAGAAGGTGAGTGAATTATTTCTCATTGGCGGGTCAGGGATGTTTTTCGCTACCAGATCCCTTAGGGTTGGAGCTCTTCTATATACCACCCTTGGGTAGCTAGGTAGAATTCCCTGTAGTTGCCTATCTGCTTTGAGTATTGGCCAATGTTTTTTTAGAATGGCTTCAAGTTGCTTATGTTGCGTGTTGTAATTTAAAATAATTGGTAATTCAGTTTCCAGCCTGTTTTGTTTTACTTTATCTTGTACTAAGGAGGTGCGTCGGGTTTCGTACACCTTAGTGATTTGTTCCTGAATGAAATCCTTATTGTAACCCTTATCAATAAATTTCGTTCCAATCATTTTAGCTTGATCCAAAAATACCTGCGGATCTGAGCAGTTTTCTTCGGATCCTTAACAATTGCCCCTTGGGTATATTAATTAACCATGGGTCATGGTGACAGCTGTCTACAGGTATATAGCTGTTTCTCTGGACCGGCTTGAAGTAAGTTTTGGTTTTCAGCTGTTGATTTTCCATAGTGATCTCCAGATCAAGGAACTGAATGGTTGTGTTGCTAATAGTATAGGTAAGTTTAATATTTTTCTGATTACTATTTCGTTTTCAAAAAAATTGTGTTAGGGAGCTCTCATCACCTTTCCAGATGATGATACAATCGTCTATAAATCTTCTGTACAGTAAGAGCTGTTCGGGCATATTCTCATATATAGATGACTCCTCCCATTCTGACATGAAAACATTAGCAACACTTGGTGCATATTTGGCACCCATTCCGATGCCATTAAGTTGTCGGTAATACTCTGATTTGTACCAGAAGTAATTGTGCTGTAGCCCATATGCCAAACATCTTAAGATAAAACGTTTCTGTTTAGATATGAGATGACCAAAGTTATTTAGTGCCCATTTCGTTGCCCCAATAGCTTCCTGGTGGTTTATCACAGTATACAATGATGCCACATCGGCCGTGGCTAGTAGATAACCACAATCAGGTTCAATTGGAGTACTCTCAAGGATTTGTATCAAATGCTTTGTGTCCCTGAGGTACGCCTTTGTTTGGGGCACTAGTGGCTGTATATATTTATCCACATACTCCCCTAGACGCGAATTAATGGACTGGATACCATTTATAATGGGTCGTCCAGGAGGTTTGATAGGGTCCTTGTGGATCTTTGGAACTGTATAGATAATGGGTACTCTGCACACTTCAGGTATTAGATATTTGGTTTCTCTTTTATTTAGTACACCTTTTTCTTTCCCTCTATGGATTAATTCAACTAGCTCCTCTTTGTATTCTCCTGTAGGATTGGCTTGTAATTTGATATAAGTGTTCGCATTCTCCAATTGTTTGGCCAACTCCTCATGGTAGTAGTCCTTGGATAGGACCACTATGGCCCCACCCTTATCGGCTGGTCTTATAATCACCTTTTTGTTTTCTTCCAAAGACTTGATACCCTTATGTATGGCCATAGTATTTGGTGTTTTCTTCACTTTGAGATAATCCAAGTCCTTGAGGACCATTTTAGAAAACACTTCAATATGCTGATTATTTAATACTTGTGGATTGAACAATGATTTATTCCTTAGATAGCTCTGTTCCACTCTTCCTGGCATATTGTGTTTTAACTGATCCCTAATTGGCTGTGTAAGCATGACTCACAGTTTGAAGGACTGGGATCCACACTCTTAGTGAAGGAGGGCATCGTTTATGTTTATGTTATGTTATGTTTTTTTCCTCTATGGAATCCGTGCTGCTGCCTTCACTGTGCACCTGATTAAGGACTAATCACATGAATTCTAACACATATGGAGACTGTTTCTCCCTGATTTGTTTGTTTGTATGATTTACACCCATAAGTTAATATTAGCGCATCCTATTATATAACTATTTACAATATAGTTTAGCAAACAGTGACATACCATTACCTTGAGGAGCAGAACATGCAGTCAGCCTTGTGTAGATCAAACTGGGGACGCTATAAAATCACATTATAATTCACTTTTATATACAAGCAGCACCCAGTGGCAGGAAGGAAGAAGTGCACGTCTAAAGGGAAGCCAGGGGTGCTGTGCATATTAAAACACTGGGAAGGGAAGCAGTACTGGCTCTGGCTGCGTGGCGCTGATGATTTTCAGCGCTGATTTGTGGGCAGAACAGGGGCTTAACGGGCGGCTCTGCTTTGGGCCCCCAACAGTGACAGGGCCCTGGGCAGCTGCCCGTGTTTGCTCTATGGTAAAGATGGCCCTGTAGTTACATACTAAGAGCCCCTGTGGCTTCATCGAATCTTCTTAGACCATCAGACAGACATCATAACCTTTCAATTGACAGACTTAGCCGCCTGACAAGTCGAACTCCATTCTGTACTATGGAACTGTTCTAATAGTAGCGACTCAAGCCGCTCCGACTTAGAAAAAGGTTCCTGTACGACTCTGGGATGACTTCAGGGCAACTTGCATTGACTTCAATACAGAAGTAATTTTTGCAAGTTGCCTCTGAAGTCGTGTGCAGATCGCCTTGCCGAATCGTAAAGCTGGCCAGAACCACCTCTGGAGGAAGTCTATTACACATTTTCACAGCTCTTACTGTGAAGAAACCTTTCTGTATTTGGAGATGAAATCTCTTTTCCTCAGTGTTGACTTTAAAGTGAATAACTCAACACGAAGTTCACTATATGGACCCCTTATATATTTGTACATGCTGATCATATCCCCCCTTAATCTCCACTTTTTAAGAGAGAATACATTTAGTTAGTCTAATCTTTCCTCATAGCTGAGCTCCTCCATGCCTCTTATCAGTCTGGTTGCCCTTCTCTGCACTTTCTCCAGTTCCCTGATATCCTTTTTGAGAACTGGGGCCCGAAACTGAACTGCATATTCCAGATTAGGTCTTACTAATGATTTGTACAGGGGCAAAATGATATCTCTCTCTCTCTCTGGAGTCCATACCTCTCTCAATACAAGAAAGGACTTTGCTCGCTTTGGAAACTGCAACTTAGGATTGCATCATATTATTGAGCTTATGATCTACCAAAACCCCCAGATCCTTCTCCACTATGGATCCCCCCAGTTGTATTCCCCCTAGTATGTATGATGCATGTATATTCTTAGCCTTTAAGTGCATACCTTTACATTTATGAACATTAAACCTCATCTGCCACAGAGTCGCCCAATTAGACAGTGCATTGAGGTCGGCTTGTAAATTGGAGACATCCTGTAAGGACATTATTCCCAGTGGCGTATCTAGGGTATGGCAGCCATGGAAAGTGCCAAGGGGGCGCTGTTGAGTGGCTGGGCAGCAAGGCACTTACCAGGGTCCAAGGGTCTCTTCTTCCCCCCTGCCGAGCATAGGCAGGATCTCCTTTTCAGCACCTTTGCTAATGGACAATGGCAGCACTATCCCTGCTGCGTTCAGCCACAGCCCTCCCCTGTTCTCCCAGACTCTCCCATTCCATCTGGTCGGATTTGCAGTGCACAAAGAAGGAGGAACATCAATTTCTCCCTTTCCTCTGTGAAAACTGAGGCCTTAAGTGATGAAGATTTCATCACTTCCAATATTGGTTCTGCATTTACCTGGCCTTGGAGGGCAGAGGAGGGATCAGGGGTCTAATAAACCCCAGATTTCTCCATAAAGAGGATATGTCACTACCCAAGGTATCATAAGGGATGATAAATTTTAGTAGTTTTGTTAGCTGTTTTTTTTGTTAAGGTTATCTGAAAGATGGGTTTCAAATGTTTCGACAGGGGCGAAGTTTCAGTGCTTGCCATAGGCGCTATTTTCACTAGATACGCCTCTGATTATTCCAGTACATAGTTTGGTTTCATCTGCAAAGCCTGGAATCTTAGTTTTAATCCCAGACCCTATAAAATGTATAAAGATATTTAAAAGTAAGGCTCCCAGCACTGAACCTTGGGGTACACCACATAATACTAGAGAACAGCTGCAAGTAAACCAATAACTCCAACCAGTAATGAAAAGCTAAAGGGTTATTCTTCACCACAAGTCAGCCTCACACAAATCCTGCTAGCTCATATTCAAACTGTATAACATGTGGGATACGAATAAGGGGATATGAAGCCAATGGAGGGGAAAACAATTCCTGTGAAACACAAACTGACTGGCCACATCTAAACTGGATTCTTCCAAATGAAACTTGCACTCATACTTTGTAAGGATTTATACATTATTCATAATTTAGCTATTTAGTTCTGCTATTTTTGTTTGATAAAAGAATCTTTGTTCTTTAAAGTGTTAAGTGTGTCCTTGGGCCAGTCCACCATAAATAGGCAAGTAGCAAATCTGTTTGTTTTAGAGGATTCTGGAAAGTTTACACAGTTCTTCATTGTAATTCAATACATATATCTCACTAAAACATTCTGCCAGGGAGAACTGACTCATTAAACTTGTGACCCCCGTCATCACCATTATTAACACAGAAGGGACCAGTTACCTTTAAAAATGAAATAAATAAGGCAGTCACTGAAAGACTGGGGATCCAGCACAATGTCTGTTGTCTTCATGAATAGGAAGGAGAGGGCTCTTCTCTCAGATTTTCATCAGCTCATCTCTCCCACACACCTGATATTGCTCCACTGAACAATAGGGTTTAATTCTTATTCTCCTATATGACAAAGGCTTTAACTTATTGTACAGTGATGAAATTCTAGAATGGTCACCAGCCACGTGCAACATGTAGCAATGCTCATGCTGACCCGCTAGACATGCCACGTATAAGAAGGATACCTGTAATAGTATGATTGCATTATATATAACTATATCCATGTACAAAATCAAAATTGACAAACCGTGTCCCTGTTCTAACAAGAATGGAGATCAAGAACTGTTTGTGGCTAGTATTACTCTTCCTGACACTATGCTATTGTATGTTACATAAACGAGGAGTTCAACCTTAACCCTAATTACGCTTAAAGTGATATTAAAGGTTCCAGTATTATTCTTTTGAAATAACAAACATGTCATACTTACCTCCACTGTGAAGTTCGTTTTGCACAGAGTGACCCGATCTACCTCTTCTGGGGTTCCACAGTGGCTCCTCCCCGCATTAGATAACCCCCTCTGGGACGCTCTCTCCCGAGGGGGTTACCTTGTGGGCGCGCTCCTGTGTCATATATTTGGCGTCCATAGACGCCGAGTATATGACTCGGCCCCATTCCCCCGTCGGCCATGTCATTGGATTTGATTGACATCAGCGGGAGCAAATGGCTGCGCTACTATCAATCGATCCAATGAAGAGCCGAGAAGCCATGGAGAGAGCGATGCGGGATCGCGCCCGCGGAAACTTGGGGCTCAGGTAAATAAAACGGGGGGGGGGGGGGGGGGCTGGGAGGCCGGACACTGCAAGGTGTTTTTTCACTTTAATGCATAAGGTGAAAAAACACAAGGGTTTACAACCCCTTTAAAATGACCTCCTCCTAACACCTATACTTATTAACTAGTGTAAGAAAGATGTATACACTTGCTAATTTGCAGCCCGCTCCAGTCCCAACACATGATCTCCTCTGTGTCAGCCAGTGGCTGCTGCAGGGGAGAGGAGAGAGTGCTTAGACGCATAGGCTTTAATGGTTCATCTGTTGTCGACAATCTCTCCTCTCCTCTGAAGCTTTGCTGGCTGACACAGGGGAGCCGGATCAAGTGACTGGACTGCAGCGACCTGAAAAGGTAAGTGTAACGGTCACCACCGCTTACGACCTTCCATCCAACCACGACAAGCTTATCCGACACACCAACAACCAGGCAGACATGATCCATTCCATTTCCCAGAATAAACAAGACTGCGCTCCGTTCTCTAGTTTCCAAAATGTATGAATGACTTTATTGGTTTTCTTAGCTTGCTTATATATCCAGTACAGCATAATACAGTTCATCACAGGACAATGCAGTCCCCACCCCCCTATTCACTCACTGAGGATAATTCTTTAATTGGTAGCTAGACATGACGGCACCGCATCATCAATAGAGTTCAATTAACCTTGGATAATAACACAGACATCTAGTTGAATAAGTTATCTAGACAGCTTTATCACACAATGGCAGAGTCTTGTGAGAGTGGGTCCCATCAACACCTTTTCAACGGAATGTCTTTACAGTGAATAGCCAACACCTTAAGATATTTCAATAGCCTATTATACAAAGGTATGAGTCACTGTCTGGTTGACCTGGTCATGTCATCATGAACTCCTTTTGTAATATTCCAGTCCTGCAATATGAATTATTATTAATGTCCCATCTCATGTAATATATTAATTATGATTCTTTGTCACCCTATGGCCCTAGTGGACATAAGGTGACCCTAGACATAGGAATATCTCAGTCTGTCACGGTTCATTCTGTTACATCTCTCCCCTTTCGGTGGAAGACGGACACAGGTGGGAACCCCAAACGGGTTGACTCCGAAGTCCATCAGTATTTCCAGTCCTCCAATGCTGGTATCCATACTGTACCCCAAATAAATGGCTCCAAACTGAGCATTACTCACCCCGCCAACCTCTGCCTCTCTCAGAGAACACACCTGCCGCTGGGGAGAAGGCAGGGTGGCTGGGCTCAGTCCATCATGCTGTTGGGGGTCTGGGCCAACTGCCCCCCCTTCCTGGGGTATACCAGTGGAGACTGAAGTCCCATCCACTGGTGCTAGGTGTAAACCCCCCGGTGCTTGCAAAGCAAAGCCGACATCCTCCTGTCCCAGACCTGTACCATTTTCTGGGGTTGTGCCAGTGGAGACTGAAGTCCCATCCACTACCCCAGGAACCCCCTCTTCTGTTAGTGAGGAGCAGAGACCTGGGGCACCCTGCTCTGTTGCCCGTGATTCAGCTGGGGGTAAAAGCTTTACCACCTCAGCTTGTTGTTGGAGAGAGGGGCCAACCGCCCCGGCTCTCTAGAACTCCACACCATCCGCTTTGGCTTTAGGGATGGCAATCTCCATATTTTCCACTGCTGATTTATCAGCCAGGAGTTCACAGTTGTCATATGAACTTTCCTCATAGTATTAGGCAATGGGAGCCCCACCCTGCTGCTGAGCGGAGTCTAGCAGCTGTCTGTAGGTGACCTCCAGCTCCCATTCCCGAATGGCCAGAAATTCCAAATCTTCATGTGACCAGTGGCCTCCCGAGATGTTCAATTTTTCCTCTCTGTGCTCCATTATGTCCTCCAAGCGCCACTCCCGATCATCCCCGAAGTCGGGATCACTGGACATCCTCCAATACAATAATCCCAGGCCATCATAGTCATGGCCTTCTGTGGGGCTGTCATCTGCTGGTCACGGGCACTCTTGGGCTACATACCACTGGAGGGCTCTGTAGCTTTCATCCAGCTGCATCTCTGCCCGGATCAGCCTGCTTAACTCAGCTGTCCACTCCTGCTTCGGTTGTTTCCCCAACAACAGCATTCGTACGTCATACTGCGGCCAGTACCTTGCATAGATGGAGGGCAGGACCTTTCCTTGGTTTTGCTGCTCCCGAGCTAACGCTTCCTTCCAGAGTTGGCACCGAATCACATTCGACCATCCCAACAGGACCTCCTCTGATACTGGTCCTCTATGCTGTATCCGCATCTCTTGTAACCTTCTTTGGAATTCCTCTTCCATGGAGACTGGTATCTGCACCTCTCCTCTCTCTTTAGTTGGTGCTGCTGTGACTTCAGCTGCTGCAGCACTTCTTCTCTGTAGCAAGGTGGCATTCAGAGCCGCAATAACTCGGTCCCTGATCTCCGGTGGAGGGTTAGGACCATAATGTGCCAGTCTTAGGTTAACAGCCCGATCAAAACTTTCTTCCTCAGGTGTCCTGTCCGTTACGGCGGGCCTTTTAGCTCTATCCATTTCGACCAGTTCTGCGATAATGTCCCTTTTCTTACGGTTGCTGACCGGTCTGCCCCGGCTCTCCAGTAAGTCCATGAGGGAAGAGAGCTTCATCCGTTCATACACCGTCTCCATTGTCATGTGCCCTTGTAGCTGTCCTTCTGATGATGGAATCATCCCACTGCTGTGCCACCAAATGTAACGGTCACCACCGCTTACGACCTTCCATCCAACCACGACAAGCTTATCCGACACACCAACAACCAGGCAGACATGATCCATTCCATTTCCCAGAATAAACGAGACTGCACTCTGTTCTCTAGTTTCCAAAATGTATGAATGACTTTATTGGTTTTCTTAGCTTGCTTATATATCCAGTACAGTTCATCACAGGACAATGCAGTCCCCACCCCCCTATTCACTCACTGAGGATAATTCTTTAATTGGTAGCTAGACATGACGGCACCGCATCATCAATAGAGTTCAATTAACCTTGGATAATAACACAGACATCTAGTTGAATAAGTTATCTAGACAGCTTTATCACACAATGGCAGAGTCTTGTGAGAGTGGGTGCAATCAACACATTTTCAACGGAATGTTTTTACAGTGAATAGCCAACACCTTAAGATATTTCAATAGCCTATTATACAAAGGTATGAGTCACTGTCTGGTTGACCTGGTCATGTCATCATGAACTCCTTTTGTAATATTCCAGTCCTGCAATATGAATTATTATTAATGTCCCATCTCATGTAATATATGAATTATGATTCTTTGTCACCCTATGGCCCTAGTGGACATAAGGTGACCCTAGACATAGGAATATCTCAGTCAGAATGGTTCATTCTGTTACAGTAAGTATATACCTCTTTCTTACACAGGTTGGTTAGCATAGGCATTGGGTGGGGGGGGGGCAGTTTTAAGAGCAGATATAGTTAGAATTCCACTTTAAAGTGCAGTTATCTATGATGTATATAAATTAATTTAATCAAATCCTGAGTTTTAGGCTGGCTATAAAGTACATTATACAATTTTCTTATTCGATTTCCCTTAGATTTACCTTCAACTATGAAGTGCAAGGGCCTGCCTGATTGCATACACATTGAGAGTGTTTAGGTGTGACCTCATATTATATGATTTTGGTAAATCTAAAAGAAAATTGTAAAAGAATATTGTATAGTGTATGGCCAACCTTAGCCACAAATCACAGACCTGCTTGGAGGGGCAGTTTTACCTTCATATACAAGACCACTCCTCTCCCTACCCCCACCCTGTAATTGGACAGCAAAAGGCTAAGCAGCAAACTGGTGAGCCTGTCTCTCTGCTCTTTACTTCTATCAGCTGCTCCCTGCAGTGAAACCATATTGGCTCATTGTGTGTCTTCTCCTTCCACCCTCGCTAAATTCTGTAGCATAGAGACTGCAAGATGCTGATACCAATTACATTGTGTCTTTTATTTTTTCCTGCAGTTAAAGGGGTTGTAAAGGTTCGTTTTTTATTTTCCTTTAAGCTAAGGCATTGTTGGTTCACTAACTTTTTCCTTCAATTTCCCTTCTAAATGTTTTTTTTCTTTGTTTTCTTTGTCTGAATTTCTCACTTCCTGTTTCTCCTCAGTAAGGTGTTCAGTAAGCTGTTCTAAATGACTTTCCACCGCTCTGATGATGCTGGAAAGCTTACTGAGGAAAAACAGGAAGTGAGAAATTCAAACAAAGAAAAAAAAAATTTAGAAGGGAAATCGAAGGAAAAGGTAAGTGAACCAACAATGCACTAGCTTAAAGGAACCTATTTAGAAAATAAAAGACGAACCCCTTTAAGCTCCCATATACTGTATGCATGTCATCTCTATAATTAGCTATTTGCCTGCTCAGCTTTAAAATATTACTGTAGCAAATTTCACGATATTGTAGTTTTTAAAGATGAGTCATAATAATGAGTTTATTATGTATTAGTAATTGTTATGATATTATAATTTCTCACATTTAATTATAAAAGGTTTTGTTGTGCAAAGGTTACAGAGAACAGATAATTAAACCCACCCACAGGTAAAGTACAATACATAACCCAGCAACCCTCACTTAAGCAACTATTTTGGTGATAATAGTCGCCTCTGCATTATAGGCAATGAGGAACATTTTCGTACAATTAATTATGGCTTTCCATTCAAGATAAGTCATAATTACTAGGTAGAAAACACCATCTATTCTTATTATCTGTTAAAACCAGTACCTGGTGTTAATTGCTACAAATCCAAGTTGTCACAATATGAATTAATTATAGCCAACAGCACAAATGTGTCTTAAAGGGAACTCATGTTCCAGGAGGGACTGTAAGAAGTCAGCACTTTTCTTATCCAAACTTCCAGCAGTCAAAATCCACTGCCAGACCAGCAGAAATTCCCGTGGAAGTTTCCACTTTCTGAGCCAGTTGTAAATTACACAACTGTTACTTTTCCTAATATGGGCAAATTACAAGTTCACTTTACTGATTAGACACAACTGGCTTCGCATCTACTGTACTTTTATTGACCCCCGACCCCTGACCATAGCAAATATGCCCCTTCTCCCAATCCCAATCCCTAATTTTCCCAACAGCCATTAAACATATAGGGCCAGATTCAGGTACATGGGCGCTTCTTTACTTTGGAGTAACGTTTCTCATTTACGTTACTCCACCGACACTTTCGGCGCAAGTAATGTTATTCACATAGCAGTTGCGCGTAAACTTGCGCCAGAGTAACGATAATGCGCTGGCATAACCCGACGCAAGTGGAAGTGGGTGTGATCATATGTAAATGATGGACGAAGCCCAGCGCAGAGGCTTACGTTCAGCGCATCAACCACGGAGCATGCGCAGTGAGTGAGGCTCCACTCGCCCCCTTGTGCGCATGCTCACAACTTCCGTCGGCACCACTTCACGGGAAACGCCAGCGCAATGTGTTCCGTTGGGCATTTAAATGCGCCCGTAGATGCGCCATTCCGGCACTAAAGTATATCCTGTTCCCCCTCCCCGCAGTGAAGTTACTTTTATTCTGAGATGGCTGCTCCCGTGATATTTTATGAAAAAAAATAAAAATAAAATTGCGAATTTTCGCAAATGCGGATTTTCGCCAATGCGAATTTTCGCCAATGCGAATTTTCGCTAATGCGAAATTTCGCGATTTTTTTTTTTTTATAAAATATCACGAATATTCGATATTTATAAAAAAAAAATAAAATTGCGAAATTTCGCTATTGGGAAATTCGCGATTTGCGAAATTCGCGATTGCGAAAATCGCGATTGCGAATTTGATTGCGATTTTTTTTTTTGCGAAATTTGAAAAATGCGAATATTCGAAATAGCGAATATTCGCCGCGATATTCGAGATATTCGCGAATACTCGAATATGCAATATTCGTAGCGAATATTCGCAATGCGAATATTCGTGAGCAACACTACTGCTGACCTGTGGCCGTCTGGAGTAAAGACAAAGCAGCTATTTGTAGAAATAACTTTGCGCCGGACGGACGAGATACGCGCGGCGCATGTAGCCGGCGTATGGTGCTAATCCGTTTGCGAATCGGGAAATCTCCCTCATTTGCATATTTGCAGGGGAAATCAATAGGCGCGACTGATGCGCCAAACGAAATTATGCGCTGACGAGACTCTGGCGTCGGAAAGTTAAGCCGATCGGAAATGGCCCGTTTTCTGTCGCATCTAGTTTGGTGGGTACGGCCACATAGAAACGACGGCGCATCTTCACAGTTACGCGGCGCATATCGAATTACTCCAGCGCAACTCTACCTGAAAGTATTTATGTTGGCGTATCTAGAGATACGCCGTGTAAATACTAAGAATAGCCAGCGTTATTCAGAAAAGAAGATACGCCGGAATTCTGCTAATATACGAGCGGCGTAAGTCTGTTACACCGTCGTATATTAGTTGCATTTTTACGCTGGCCGCTAGGTGGCGCTTCCGTCGTTTTACGCATCGAATATGTAAATTAGGGAGTTACGCCGATTCCCGAACGTACTTGCGGCCGGGCGTCGTAGTTTATGTTGTTTGCGTAAGCGTTATTCCAGTGTAAATTTACCCCTGCTATATGAGGCGCAGCCAATGTTAAGTATGGACGTCGGGACAGCGTCGAATTGTACGTCGTTTATGTCGTTTGCGTAAATCGTTCGGGAATGGGGCTGGACGTAATTCACGTACACGTCGTTTACATTGACATTGCTGTGAAAGACTCCTTCTTTGCAGAATTGTTTCAATTTAGCCACATTGGAGGGTTTTCCAGCATAACCAGCCTGTGTAAGGTCATGATACAGCATCTCAATTGGATTTAAGTCCGGGGTTTGACTAGGCAACTGAAAAACCTAAATTTTGCTTTGTTTGAACTATTTTTCGGATCATTGTCCTGTTGCATAACCCAAGTGCACTTGAGCTTGAGGTCACAAACTGATGGCGGACATTCTCCTTTAGGATTTTCTGGTGGAGCTCAGAATTCATGGTTCCATCCATTATGGGAAGTCTCCCAGGTCCTGATACTGCAAAGCAGCCCCAGACCATCGCACTACTACCACCATGTCTGACTGTTGGTATGATGTTCTTGTTATGAAATGCTTTATTCGTTTTATGCAGTTCTTTAGATGTTGTTCTAAAGTCGTTGTCATGCTCTTGGAGTAATTTTTGTAGGCCGGCCACTAATGAAAAGATTCACTACCAGTGGCAGTGCATCCATAAGATGCCACCCCCTCTATAACCAATGCATAGCATGAATCTATCCATGGCCGCTGCTGACACCCCCTATTCAGGCGCCCAGATCCTTTTCGGGTGTCGGGCGCATGAATTACAGTGGCGGGGAGTGTTTTTGAAGCACCTGATTAGAGCCATAGGCTCTAATAGGTGCCAAAAATGGTGACCTGGTGCTCACACTTCACCCAGCTGTGCTTGAAAAGCGAATTAATATTCCCAGTCCTAACACTGAACCTCCTCTCCACCAATTAGGTGCTCGGGTCTGTTATCCATCACCTGATTGGCTGAAACGACAGGCGCTGTGATTGTATGCCTACCAGGCCTATAGGAGAGGATAGGAGGAGAGGAGGGGAGAAGACCCATGCCATGGAGGACATTGCTTGCCGTCACCCGCTGCCCCACCCGGGAGAAGTGCCGGGCAGACGGTGAGCAGGCGGGGGGATCACAGTGGCGGCATACGATGGGTACAGTAGGAGCATTTCTTCAGTTTGTTTGCGCCCCCCAAAAATGTTGAGCACCAGTCGCCACTGTTCACCACTGTTCCAAGTTATCTCCATTTGTGGACAATGGCTCTCCCTGTGGTTCACTGGAGTTTCAAAGCTTTAGAAATGGCTTTGAAACTGTTCCTAGACTGATACATATTTGTTTCTAATCTATTCTTGAATTGTTTTAGTATATGGCATGATGTGTGGCTTTTTGTGATCTGTTAGCGTGCTTCACTTTGTCAGACAGCTTATATTTATGTGATTTCTTGATTTAATTGATTCTTGATTGCAAGTGAATGTGGTTAATCACATTCATGATTCAGCATGGGAGGGGGAAAATATTTTTTACAGCACTGTGTGTATATATATATATATAGATAGATACAGATAGATAGATAGATAGATAGATATAAAGATATATATCTATCTCTCCCTCTCTCTCTCTATAAACCGTATTTATCCCTGAAAATAGGGGGAAAATCGCGGGTGCGTGTTATACGTCGATAGTGTACCTTGGAAGGTAAGAAGGGGGACGAACACAGCCAGAATTCAGGAGCCATCATCTCCTGTTTGGCTCTCACTCGGCTCTCACGTCACACACACAAAGTCCCTGTGTATCACAGGAGCTGGTCCAATGCTGATGGCGGAGGCGGGACTGTGTGTGTGTGACTGCTGAGTGAGAGCCGAACGAGCCGTCATCTCCTGTTCAGCTCTGACGTCACACACACAGTCCCACCTCCGCCACTGGCATTGGACCAGTGTTCGGTCTATCACAGGAGCTGGTCCAATGCCAATGTTGGACGCGGGACTGTGTGTGTCTGTGTGACTGCCAATGCTGAGTGAGAGCCGAACAGGAGATGACGGCTCTGTGATTCCATGCTCTGTCCAGGCTGCTTTGATGGTGAGGTTGCATTGAGGCTAAAAAGGGGCATTAATAAGGCTGCATGATGAGATGGGCATTGATAAGGCTGCATGATGAGATGGAAATTGATAAGGCTGCATTGGTGAGGTGTGCTGCAGATGGGCATTGTTTAGGCTAAAGATGGGCACTGGCCCCTATTTAATTCAAAGTTAAATAGATAATAAATAAAATAAAAATCCTGAAACTTCCATCTTAAAATGTAGGGGCGTATTATACGCCTGTGCGTGTTATACGCCGATAAATACGACATATATATATATATATATATATATATATATATATATATATACACACACACACTGATCTCCTCACCCCTACCACTACTACCCTCAATTCTCTGCAATCACACATACATGTTACCTCTCCCTCTCACCTGATACACACATTACTCCTCACTACTCTACCCTGAAGCCAAATACACGATTTTCACTCCTCACCTGTCAAATACAAACACTACTGTCCAGCCCTCCTTTCCAGCAGCCACATACAAATAGATTCTCCCCGTAACCACCTACTGCCCCATTCCACCAAGTAGAAAGGTGGACACTCCAGCAGGCAGAGGGCCAAATGTAGCACTACAAAAGAATGTATACAGATTGCACCCTACAGCTTGGATAACATTTTGGCACATGTCTATTTATTTTTGATAGCACTCATCAGAGCAGGCAAAATGATGGCACGTGGAGTGGCCTAGGCATAAATATTGGGAGTATGCTTGCAAATGGACTTGTGACCAGGACTTTTTCAGATCTGGCACATTCAGAACTTTGATTGCTGAGCATAGTAGAGTTATTGAAAGTTGCCACCAAGCCAGCATCATATGCTGCAACAAAAAAAGTGGCATGTACCAGCCATGCCAAATTACAAAGTCAGGATAACATGACGTTACTAAAAGTGTCATATTAAAAAAAATCTCTAACACCACATTAACAGAAGTGCTATGTTACTATGGCAGGATAATTCTTGTTAACAGATGTGCAATGCTACAAAGTCAGTGTAATGTCATACTACTAAAGATAGATTGTTATAAAGCCAGTATAATGACATACTACTAAAGGGTGTCATATTACAAAAGTGCAATAATGCCTTATTAATAGAGATGCCATTCAAGAAAGCCAGAATAAATCCAAAGTAATTACAGGTGCCATGCTACAAAGCTAGGATAATGTGAAGCTAATAGAGGCGCCTTGTTAAAAAGTCAATGTATTACCAAACAACTACAAGAGTGCATTGATAAAAAGCCATAGCAATGCCATGCTATTGGAGCTCCCATGCTATTGGAGAAGCCATGCTATTGGAGAAGCAATGCTACAAAGCTAGGATAATGCTATGCTACTAGAGGTGTGAAATTATCAAGCCAGGGAATGCCCCACTAATAGAAATGCAATGTTACCAAGCAAGGAAAATGCCATGCTACCAAAAGTGCCATGGTAAAAAGTCAGGGTGATGCTATGCTACCAGAGGTGCCATGTCACCAAGCCAAGATAATGCCACATTTATAGATGTGCCATGTTACAAAGGCAGAACAATGCCATGCATGGGAAGTCCAATTGAGGAGGTTGTGGACAACCAACATAAGTTAAATGTGCAACATGGCATCAGCAATAGTGGAGAATATTCCTGTCTTCACCAGAGTATATAGGTGGTCCCTCTCAGTGCTCACAGAGGCCCAATCCTAGTTTCACTAATGCTACATACTATGGCAGATACATAGACCATTTACTGATAATACTGTATGGGAAGGAGACCAAAACGCCATCCCAGATTTTATCCAACACTTTAAAAATAACAACAAAAGGTCAATTACCTCTAATAGCCATTCAGATCCACTTGGCATTAATTTCCTTGTCCTGCAACTCTTTATCACAGTAGACCAATTTATCCCACCTAAAACTAGAGCTGCGCGATTAATCGTGAAGAAGCTAAATCGTGATCATTTTCCCTTCCCGATCTTCAAAACAGCATGTCACAATCTTTCTAACAAGTGCAAAGTTCTCACAGCTGGAAAAACAAAGTCCAGGCAGCACAACACGCGAATAAGTATAAACAAAGTATCTTTTCGTTCTTTTATCAAAGAAAAGAACTCCGGCGTGTAGATGAAGGAAGTTTAACCATTAAAAGAGCAAACCTTTTTCAAAATTTGATTCAATTCGACATAGAGAGAAAAGATTCAACATTATAGAGACAGTGTTGGGGTAGACCATTCGACATGAGCAACGAAGATTCGACGAAGCCGCGAAAAACATACAAGCGTTGAATCTGTCATTGAAGGCTTATGGTGTCTGTCGAAAGTTCTAAGAAGATTCGACAAGCAGCTAAACTGTACGACGCCGCAATCGTACATTTCCAGTCAAATGCTCGGCCCATAGGCTATAGGAGAATTCAAATGTTGGTTGACTAGTAATAATAATTTATAAGTATAATTATTACTAGTCATACAACATTAGAATTCTACTATAGCTTGTAGGCCGGAAATGTACGATTCGTCGCCGTACAGTTTAGTTGCTCCATCGAATCTTCTTAGAACATTCGACAGACACCATAAGCCTTCAATGACAGATTCAACCTTAATTTATTCGGATTTTCGGACAAATGCATTTTTTTAACGAAACAAAGTAAATAAAAACGAATTTCGGGAGTAACTAAATAAATGTATTTTTCAGGACGAAAACTAAATTCCGAAACAAAATATTTCAGTGTGCACATGTCTAGAAACTAGAGCATCTGTACTTTTTCCAGGACCTAAAACAAACCAGGAATTTAACACAAATTTTATAACCAGAAAAAACACTAAACATAAGGAAATATTTTTTTTTTAAAGAGACATTGCCATATATCTTGCAATGACCCCTACATTATTTTGCATTTAATATTATGGCCCCTGAAGATACTCATCTTCCAGCTAAGTGATGTGATAATTATAATGCACTTTTTATTCTTTAATGTTTGTCTTTTACACGTTTCCCTGCTTTCTTTATATTTTTTCTTACATGCTTATCAATAATGCTAAGCATCTTTATTCCTATAAGTTATTCTATTCTAAGTGTCTCATACTACTCATCCATACAGCTCCTATTACCTCCATATCCCATTTAGATTATAAAATGGCATACAGTATAAAAAATATATATATATATATATATATATTATGACGGAAAGGTGTAAGGGTTAGTATTACATCTTATTTTTATAGACACATTATTAGTTCAGTACTACCCCATTCCCTTTCTCTCCCATCTCATTTTAGCTTTTTATCTGAAAAAAAAATTAACATTCAGGACAAATTTGTTATATTGGTGAAGAATAAATGTTCAATCAAAAACTAATACATGTGTTTTTTTTTTTTTTTTACCTCTGTTCTACAAATTCTCTCCAATTGGGGAACTCATTTATCTGAGGGTATCTCTACTATTACTAATATCTACAGATTGTCTCTGCTTTTTCTTCATAAGAAATGCCAAACTAATACAGGTTCCATGTTATATAGCCAGGATAATCCCGTGCTAATACAGGTTCCTTATTACAAAGCCAGGATAATCCGATGCTACTACCGATGCCATGTTACAAAGCCAGGATAATGCTATGTTACAAAGCCTAGATTTCACCATAGGAACTTGTTGCCATTTTATATACAGTGAAACCTTGGTTTGCGAGCATAATGCCGCGTACACACGATGACTTTTTGTGATGAAAAAAATTGTCATTTTATCTCACGAAACAAAACAACATTTTTCAAACTTAATTTTCCAAAACGACGTTGCCTACACACCATCGTTTTTCCAAAAAGCTCTAGCAAAGCGGAGTGACGTACACTACGTTCGACGGCACTCTGTTCCATTGAAGCTCCATCTCATAACTTGATTCTGAGCATGCGCGGGTTTAAAAACGTTGTTTTGCCCACACACGATCACTTTTTATGACACAAAAAATGACATTTTGAAAAACGACACAAAAAATTCAAGCATGTTTTTTTTGGTCGTTTTTTTGAAGACATAAAACAACGTTTTGGCCACACACGATCATTTTAAATTACGTTTTTTAAAACGCCGTTTTTTTTTTATCACAAAAAGTGATCGTGTGTACGCGGCATTATTCATTCAAAAAACATGCTTGTAATCCAAAGCACTTTATATCAAAGCATTTTTTTTACAGGGTATAAAAGAGAAGAGAGGCACCTCTAAGTGTAGCAATATGTTGCTAAATGTTGTACCTTCATTAAATGTAACCATATTGCTACACTTAGAGGCGCCTCTCTTCTTTTTTATACTCAGTTGTGACATGACGCTACTCTTATATCAAGACATTGCTTGTATATCAAGGCAAAATGTATTAAAACATTTTGCTTTCCTTGCAAAACACTCTCAAACCAAGTTAATCTCAAACCAAGGTTTTACTGTATAGGAATTGCTGCATCTCTCAGCTTTTGGTTGTCCTTCTCCCCTTTGCCTCCATTAGGCCGCGTACACACGATCAAATCTATCTGCTGGAAACGGTCTGACAGACCGTTTCAGCAGACAGATTCGATCATGTGTACGGGCGGACAGACAGATTTTGCCAGCAGACAGATTTTAAAGCATGCTTTAAAATCTGTCTGCTGGGAACCCGTCCGTCCGACATGTCTGCTGGTTAGTACGCTAACCAGCAGACATATCTGCCCGCACATGCGTTGAATGGATCCGACGCATGCGCGGAAGTAATTTACTTCCTGGTGCGGCCATGTCACCGCGCTGTCTGCCGGCTGGGATTTTGGTTTGATCGTGTGTACAGCGATCAAACCAGAACAGCCCAGCAGACAAATCTGATCAAATCGGTCTGTCAGACCGATTTGAACAGATTTATTTGGTCGTGTGTACGCGGCCTTAGTGTATTAACAAGCTACTACAAAATCTTTAGAAATTCAGCAACGGACCTCCTAAAAATAACATTTGTTACCTTACACATAATATGTTTTCACTCTATCTACAAAGGATAACGGTTGAACAATAAAATTCTATTACTATAATTGGTTTTCTACAAAAGAGAATAAAAGAAAGAATCTGGGCTGCTCTAAAGAACTTGTCAGATCACTGTCAACTACTGTATGTAACTGCCTGGTGTCTCTAAGCTAAATCCTTTCCTGCACCTTAATACAAGTACAACACCCTTGTTTGAGTGGGGTGCCGATAGAGCTGCTGACCTCCTGACATAAATTCAAAGATATTAATACACCAGACTCATCTACGACACCACCACAAACACATTTGAAATAAGCCAAGCCTCATTTATGTATACAGTATGTGTTCAAAGTAAAATAATTTTGGAATTTAATACCCAAGCCACAGACTGGAATCAGCCAAAATAATGTTTAAAGGCTTGAAGTCCAGAAACACGACTGAATCAGCAATTTCCAAAGCTTTATTGCACCAGAAGTACAAATAATTTTTATTGTGCAGATTTTTAAATGCTGGTTTATGCATAGTCAGGATTTATTTTGGAGGGGAGATGCCTTTTTATAGGGTAACTGTAAGAAAATGTTATACTTTAACCACTGCATAGTATAATTATTAATAAAAAGAGTATTGTGCAGTTTTGGTCAGGAACAACGACTGGGGTTAATTCTTTAAAACAGGGGAAATACCATGCACAAAATAAGACAGTAAAGACTCAGTCACACAAACAGGCATTAAAAGCAGGTGGTCAAGCCATGGTTTTATCACTTACTGACCGCCCACCTAAACAAGAACATTTAGCCGCTCAGGGCTTTATACATACCACAACCATGACAAAAATGAAACCCACTGTCATGTTTGGCAGGCAGTACTGACACTGAACACCACCACCCTGCAACTTCAAGCAATGACTGGCAGTTACAAAATGTGGCAAAATCGCATTTTACAATTTCCTGCGGCCAGCGGTCAACATAGTCTTTGTGTGCATGAGCCCTTAAAAACGGGCCATCGGAAATTGCTTTTCTGTGGGATGGCTAAGACTGTCGAACATCCGAACAAGCCCTTATGGCGAGGGCAAAGCTGATTAAATAAGATGTGTGGAAAGTGGTCAAGGGAAGGTTAAATTGGCTCAGCTTTACCTCCAATTACAGTTGAAAAATCCCTGAGGTTTCCACCAAAGAACTTAAAGAGGAGTTCCACCCTAAAAAATAACTTTTGTTTAAGCCCCTCCCCCTTACATGCCACATTTGGCATGTCATTTTTTTGGGGGGGGAGTGGGGGCTTCAGTAGGAGTGGGACTTCCTGTCCCACTTCCTGCTTCCGCCGAGGGGCTGGTTAGGCGATTAAGCCTTAATCGCCTACACCAGCCCCTCCCTGTAGGCGATCACATGGGACACATGACAGGTCCCATGCGATTGCCTCTCCAATCAGCGGCGAGCCGCGCTGCGCGCGCATGCGCAGTGCAGCTCGCGCATGCGCAGTGGGTGCCCGGCCGTGAAGCCGAAGGCTGTCACGACTGGGTGCCCACAGTCAAGATGGAGACGCCGGCTGGGGAGGGGGGAGAGGAGCGGAGCCCCGGTCGGCGCGTCGCTGGAACGCAGGAGCAGGTAAGTGAGTGTTTATTAAAAGCCAGCAGCTACACTTTTTGTAGCTGCTGACTTTTAATAAACACAATTTTTGGCTGGAACACCCCTTTAACATCATTATGAGAATGCAAAAATTACAACCCATCTACATGATCTCTACCTAGCCTTTGATCAAAATCTCGGATGCCTCGCATACACGACCAGTTATCCCGTCGGGAAAACTGCCATAAGAGCCTTTGGCCGGGAAAACCGGCCATGTGTATGCTCCATCACAGTTTTCCTGACAGGAAAACTGAGGGGAAAAAAAGAGAACATGCTTTCTCAGCGGTTTTTAACCCGGCAGTTTTACTATGGGAAAAACTGCGATGGAGCATACACACGGCCGGGATTCCCAACCAAAGCTCTTTATGGCAGTCTTCCTGTCGGGAAACCGGTCGTGTGTAGGGGGAAAAAGTTACTGTGCAGGTTCTTGGTTTTCCCCTCGGGTTTCCCGACGGACTTTTTACTGCCAGGAAACACTGTCATGTGTACGAGGCATCACACTTAGATCCATTCCCTTCTACAATCGAATACCCCAATGCCTCCTTAATATTATACATACTGTTGGGCTCACCACAACTGGACCTTTTTCCAAACTCCCCTGTCTACGTGCAATAGTGAGGACCGCCATCTCCCACACCTGTATAATACTTTTCTACAGAAATACATTGCATTCCCATCCTTAACATTTTGTATTGTATTACAGCTGACCCCATTTTAACCACTTCAGCCCAGGAAGAATTTACCCCCTTCCAGATCAGAGCACTTTTTGCGATTCGGCACTGCGTCAAATTAACTGACAATTGCGTGATCCTGCGATGTTGCACCCAAACAAAATTAACAGACTTGTTTCCCCTCTTTTGGTGGTATTTGATCACCTCTACAGTTTTTATTTTTTTGCGCTATAAACAATAAAAATATAGACAATTTTGAAAACAAAAGCAATATTTTTTACTTTTGGTTGATAAAAAAAAGAAGCACATCTAAGCATGCAGGAATCCAGGGGGAAAAGCGGTCCACATCGACCGCTCTTCTCTTTTATACCGAGTTGTGACATGATGCTACTCTTATATCAAGACATTGCTTGATTATCAAGTCAAAATGTTTTTTTAAAATTTAGCTTGTCTTGCAAAACGTTCTCAAACCAAGGTTTTACTGTAAAGCCCTGCACACACGATCAGATATCTGATGGAATCTAATCCGATGGATTTTTCCGTCGGATATGCGATAAAGCTGACTTTCATCAGTCTTGCCTACACACCATCACTCAAAAATCCGACCGTATTCAAACGCGGTGACGTAAAACACTACGACGTGCTGAGAAAAATTAAGTTCAATGCTTCCGAGCATGCGTCGACTTGATTCTGAGCATGCGTGAATTTTTGACCGATGGACTTCCACACAGACGATCGTTTTTTTCTATCGTTTTTTTAATCCATCCAAATTTTAAAACATGTTCTATTTTTTTTCACCAATGGAAAACAAACCGATGGGGCCCACATACGATCAGTTTGTCCGATGTAAATGGTCCATCGGGCCGTTTTCATTAGACAAACCGATCGTGTGTACAGGGCTTTAGTGATTTTTTTGTTATATTTTAGAAAACATGGACATTTTTACCTCTTTTTCAAACACATAAAAGAATCATGTGGACTATTATGAATGAAGAGCTGTGAATGGAATCTGTAATGCACAAGAAACGTGCCACAATGCTCTTTAGGATTTGAAATATAATTGGACAAAGATAATGAAATCTTACAGATACAAGAATGAGAACTACACCCTTAATAATGAAGTCAGTTATGTTCACTGATATCTTTTTTTAAATAAGCAGGAAAATATAAAATTTTACTCCAGAATAGGAGTATAAATTAATCTGTATAAAATATTATACTTCATGGTTTTACGATATAGCTAAGGCTCTAAGGCTCTTCTAAGCTATTTGTCTAAGAGTGAAAGAAATTTGATTTATTACTTACAGAATTATGTTTTTATTAAACTGGGCTGCTGAGAAGATCTGTGTGGGTTTAGGCAAGACTATGACCTTGAACAAGTACAATTCTAATAGTCTTCTAATAGTCTTTGAACAGAGCAGGCATTTGACACAATACCATCTCAAAGGTATCATATACATCTGTAAAAAGTGATCTGTTTTTGTTATTTTAGATCGAGCACAATGGTTTACGAGTTATTTGTTTGGATTGTGCCATTTTATTGCATAGTAAACATTAACATGTAACATGTATGTTTATTATTTTAACTAAGTCCTTATAAATATTGTATTTTTTGCATTGAACCAGAGAAGGTTAAGAACAGTGGCAGCCCGTAATGCAGGGCACAGAGGCACCACTACCCTAACCACGCACAAAGGAAGACACTGTGATGCCAAGGAGGAGGAGATGCAGGTGAAGCCACCGCCCATCGCCTGGAGGAAGCACTGCCCATTAGATGGGCTAAATGTGTGCTGGTGACTGACTGACTGACCGACCCAGAGGGGTGGTGACCCGACCACTTTTTTAGCAGTAGGAGGGAAGTCTGGGCTGAGAGCTGATTGGAGGAAAGGCACAAACGCCCTTTTCACATAGGCAGAGGAAGTCAGTCTGGGTAGTCTGAATTGACAAGCTCTCTGCTGTGTAAATCCTGCACTTTGAGACCCTCTGGCTTTCACACTGGAGACAATGGAGCAGCTTTTTAAGGACGGATTGCAGACGCTATTTTTAATGCTATAGCGCCTGCAATACGCCCTCAGTGTGAAAAGGATGTGAATGGATGTAGGGGACATATGACAATGTACAGACAGGTGCAACTTATTTTGAAGTATTTGTTTAATCTCTGGGACAAGTCAGTTCACTGGGTATCTGTAAGGCCGCCTAAACACGATCGGTCAAACCGATGAGAATTGTCTGATGGACCGCTTTCATCGGTCCAAACCGATCTTGTGTGGGCGGTCAAAAAAATAGGAACCTGCTTTAAAATGTAACCGATGGATGCCTAACAATAGGTCAAAACCGATCGTTAGTAGGCACGACCATCAGTTAAAAATCCACGCATGCTCAGAATCTAGTCGACGCATGCTTGGAAGCATTGAACTTCATTTTTTTCAGCATGTCGTTGTGTTTTACGTCACCGCGTTCTGATACGATCGGTTTTTTAACCGATGGTGTGTAGGCACATCAGACCATCAGTCAGCTTCATCGGTTAACCGATGAGAACGGTCCGAAGGACCATTCTCATCGGATTGGACTGATCGTGTACGCGGCCTAAGGGTTTAAAACCACTTTAAGTTCTTCTAATACCTCTTCATCATAACCTGCCTTTAATACTTTCTTGCCGTCAGGAAAAAATCCTGGTGGGAAAACCATTTGTCTGTATGCTTTTTCGATGGGGAAAAAAATGCACATGCTTGGAAACAATGCGACGCATGCTTGGAAGCATAGAAATTAATTTTGTCGGCTTGTCGTAGTCTTTTACGTCACCGCATTCTTGGCAGTTAAAAGTTCACCGGACTTTTGTGTGGCCGTGTGTATACAAGGCAGGCTTGAGAGGAATTCCGTCGGGAAAACCAACGGGTTTTTTATCCAACAGAAAAACTGGTCTTGTGTACAAGGCATTAGAGCCTTGCTATGCTTTATGGGACTTGTAGTTCTGCAACAGCCGGAGGTCCGCTAATTGCATATCCCTGCAGTAGGAGATGTTTATGCCTGTACATACAGGAAAGGTTTACCTGCAACTAAAAATAGCTAAAAGTGGTTATTTCAGTGAACTGCTAGAAGATTTATTTTAAGCTTCAATAATTTCCAATCTGAAATTTATCTTGAGCGCTGTTCCAAAATGATAAACACAATTTGAAGCTGAAATACCATGGATGCAGAAACGGTAACTAAAAAGTAACAGACTGGTTGTGCAACTATGGGCTTGTGCCTAAACAGATTCGTTTTGCAGCACTCTCCCTCTAACTGGCTTCTAAATGAAGTAATCCCCCCCCCCCCTTTTCATCCAGTGTCCTGGGGTCAGTAAAAATAATCTGGCTCTTACCTAGTGCATTAATGTTACCCCAACATTTCGTATTCCTGATATGTGCCGGTCACACCATGTACTTGTGTTAAAAATCTACCTGTTCTCTTTGCATTGCTTTCTTTGTGTGAAATACCTATTGTTCATGTGAGCCGCAAAGCTGACAATGCCATGGCATAGAAGCAAACTTTTTCTGGCTGTGCTGGGAGAACAGTTTGTATGTGCTCCAATGTCCAAGATGTTTGCTGACCAGCCCACCTGCACAGCCATTTACTGGGAAGATCAGTGTGCTGCTTTTTCTCCACCCATAGCTTTCTAAGCCCCTCATACAGCTGAGAACCGAGATTATGTGATCACCTTTTTAAAAGAAAAGGGATTTATTGTACACATACACATTATTTGCCTTTTATTTCTATTTTAAACTGAAAGGGTTGTTGTGCAAGGTTAGAGTTCACATATAATTTAAAGCCGTAAGGAGCTTATGCTTTAACTGTTCAGAAAATAATGAATGTATAGAGATAGAATACAGTACATAGACCTAGGAGTATTCAAAGTGGCAGTGCTCACTGCATAATAATGTCATCAAGCTGTGCTGAATGCAGATGGCAGTAAGAGCCTGCAAGAAATCATAGACTGCCTCCCGGAGACCACAGTCAACAGACAGAAAGCGATCATTTGTTCTTGAGTGTCCTTCATGAACCCTATCATTTTCATTTTCACATTCTCTGTACAAAGTGCTTTGTTTCATGTACTACCAGAAAACTCAAGGTAGTAACTTTGAAAGTCATAACTGTCCATGTGATGAGAAAGTAAAAGTGTATATATTTAAATTACTGTTTAGAACGGGGAAAGCTGCTTCTGATCCAAATAGTGATTTACAGCCCTGTTTCTGCTCATGGCCATTGCCACAACCATACATCTAGTAACCATACATTTAATCAAAGGCTGCATTGGGAATAAACAATCCTCCTGACTGTTGAGTGGGAGTTAAAAATGCTCCAGGGTTGGAGTAAAAAATCACCTAGTGCTTGGGGTTAGTGAAAGGAATAATACCCCATCCTTGGTGTCAGTGGAAGTAACAGTGCTCCATTGTTGCTATCAATGGGAAGAAGTGTGCCCCACTCTAAGTGTCAGTAAATGAAGCAGTGACCCATCATTGGTATCAACAGGAGGAACAGTGGCTCATTGTTGATGTCAGTGAGAGCAAAAGCGTCCTATTATTGATGTCAGTGGGAGAAACAATGGTTTATTGTTTGTGTCTGTGGGGGAATAATGCTCCATCATTGGGGTCATTCGAATGAATGGTTTCGCAGGGGCAAGTTAAAGCTGAGCAAAGAGCCACAGCTGGTTTATGGGTCGCAGTTAAGAAGTAAAATCTTTTCTGCATTGCCAGTCTTTAACTCTAAATCCCCCAATTTGTGGCTCCCGTTCAGGTCCGCCTGTCAGTTTTGACGGCGGACCTGAACGGCCGCTCCATGCAGTCCTATGGAGTTCCGGATGTCAGCAGAGACATGTCCGCTGACATCCGACCCGATCTGCCAATATCGGACGGATGGGGACATATGGACCATGGTGGATCGGATCGGGTGAGATCTGATAAAAACAGACATGCTGTCCATTTTCATCAGATCTCCCCATAGGAGACAGCGGCACTGCACAAGCCCCTCCCCGCTGCTCACTGAGCAAAGAGGGAATAGTCATCTGCTGGCTCAGCCGAGATCAGCGGAGAGAGCTCCTGCTGAGCCTGACGGGAGCTGGCAGACTCCGCAACGACAGAGTCTGTCTGTGTGGAAGAGGTCTTAGTCTAAAAATTTAGACAATGTTTCGCGCACCCAGAGTTTTCTTTGCATACCTCTCAACTTTTTGGGGCACACAATATTTAGGGAAAGACCACAAAGACAGCAGATCACAAAGCAAAAAAATACTGGTCTTTTTTGTACCACCACTTTTGAATTTAATTTTTTTTTTTGGCTTTTTAAAATAAGAAATTAAATAGTTTAGAGGCTGGATGAAGGGTTTGGTGCTGTAAAACACATTTGATAATTATTTATTTTTTAACATCAAAACAAAAAGAGCAAATGAGAGAAGAAAAAAGAAAGGAATTTGATTCCAAAAGAGGGGCAGTTTTGACCCATGTCTATAGTCCAAACCAAAAAGGGCAACAATTAGGAAAGGAAAAGGAACCAAGAAATTTGATTCCAAAAGACAGTTGATACCTATATTCCTATATGTCTATACTGTATTCCACAATATGCTTCCTGAAAAGTAATGAAATGGGCAATAATGAAGTTAATCGTGTATATCTTATATCTAATTTCAGCAGCCAGGGTAGGTTTTTTCTTTCTGTGGGCCTATGGTAAAATCACAGCCCTCCCAAAGAGCTACAATAAATTATAAAGTTTTCTATTTATTGTTCCCATCTGCTTCTGTTCTAGGGTTCATCGGATTCCTGAAACAGAGTTCCACCCATTTAAAAGTCAGAAGCTACAAAAAGTGTAGTTGCTGACTTATAATAAACAGACACTCCAGTCCACAGTCCAGAGATGTGGCCGCCCGAATCCTTGTTTCTTTCCCCCTCATTTTTCTCACCCTCCTTTCTACGGTACCGGCATTGCAAGTGTGGGCACATAGCTTTGGCTTCACACTAGGGCGCGCACTGCGCATGTCCGAGCCATGTCTCAGAAGATTGCAGGGAGGGAGGTGGAAAGATGAACCTTCACTCGGCACCACGTCACCAGCAGAGGAAGTGGGAGCTGGGTACCTGTGAAAACTAGGCGCCGCTCCCCCCCCCCAAAAAAAAATAACATGTCAAATGTGGCACGTCAGGTAGTTCTAAGTACTTAAAGCAGTAGTTCCATTTTTGGGTGGAACTCTGCTTTTAGGACTGACAAAAATATTCCAATTGAATTTCTATAGGGAGGATAGGGTCAATACAGAGCTACTACAAACTAGCCAACTGTCTGTTTTCCAGACCAAAAACACATGAGAATATGCTATCTCTTCAGAATCCTTTGTTTTACTGTACTGTGTGTTCCAAGCATGTTCTTTGCTCAGCATGGCAATACAAATTAAATAAGATAGATAGGTAGGTGCTAGGAGTAAGGTTCTAAAGAGAGGTAGGGTAGAGTGCCCACATCAGACCAAGAGGTTATTAACCTTGAGATATAAATGGGCATGAAGGTCATAGTAAAAGAGGTAGAAATGGGGATATGTATATTGGTCATTGCTGCTGAGGCTAGTAAAGGGAAATCTAACACTAACAATGCTAAAACATATACAGTGCCTTGAAAAAGTAATCATACCCATTGAAATGTTCCACATTTTGTCATGTTTCAAACAAATAAATTTATTTTATTGGGATTTTATGTGATAGACCATCACAAAGTGGCACATAATTGTCAAAGGAAAATGATAAAAGGTTTTCATTTTTTTTTACAAATAAATATTTTAAAAGTGTGGTGTGCATTTGTATTTAGCCCCCCTGAGTCAATACTTTGTAGAACCACCTTTCGCTGCAATTACAGCTGCAAGTATTTTGGGGTATTTCTCTACCAGCTTTACACATCTAGAGAGTGACATTTTTGCCCATTCTTCTTTTCAAAACCAGCTCAAGCTTTGTCAGGTTGTATGGAGAGCGTCTGTGAACATTAAATTTTAAGTCACAGATTCTCAATTGGATTTAGGTTTGGACTTTGACTGGGCCATTCTGAAATAGAATAAAATTGATCAAAACCATACCATTGTAGCGCCGTATGTTTACTGTCGTTGTCCTGCTGGAAAGTTGAACCTCCACCCCAATCTTAAGTCTTTTCCAGACTCTTAACATGTTTTCTTCTAAGATTGCCCTGCATTTGGCTCCATCCATCTTCCCATCAAATCTGACCAGTTTCCCTGTCCCTGCCGAGGAAAAGCATCCCTACAATATGATGCTGCCATTACCATGTTTCACAGTGAGGATGGTGTGTTCAGGGTCATTAACGCTCTCCTTGTCTGGCCTGTTAGTTTAGTTGGACCACCATATCTTGGTAGGTTTGCAGTTGTGCAATACCCTTTTATTTTGGAATAATGGATTGAATAGTGCAACGTGAGATGTTCAAAACGTAGGATATTTTTTTATAACCTAACCCTGTTTAAACCTTTCCACAACTTTACCCCTGACCTGTCTGGTGTGTTCCTTGGCCCTCATGATGCTTTTTGTTCACTAAGGTTCTCTAACAAACCTCTGAGGCTTCACAGAACACCTTTATTTATACTGAGATTAAATTACACACAGATGGACACTATTTTCTAATTAGGTGACTTCTAAAGGCAAATTGGTCCCACTAGGTTTTAGTTAGGGGTATCAGAGTAAAGGGGGCTGAATAAAAATGCACGCCACACTTTTCAGATATTTATTTGTAAAAAATGTTGAAAGCTATTTATCTTCCATTTTACAATTATGTGGCACTTTGTGTTGATCTATCAAATAAAATCCCAATAAAATACATTTATGTTTTTGGTTGTAACATGACACAATTTAGAAAATTTCAAGGGGTATGAATACTTTTTAAAGGCACTGTACATCAGTCTTTAGCAGAATAACTGGTTTTAAAACACTAGAATTTGTAATGTACCATTTGAGTTTTATCCTTAAAATTGTATCCTTAAAATATATGCTGCCATTGGTATTACGTGTTTAATATAATAATTTCTACAGATGTAATTTAAGACCCCAAAAGGGGATTACTTTGATGCCTGAGAGAATCAAACTTAAGACCTTTCTCTATTAAGACAGTAGGTCTTCTGGGTGAGCCTACACAAATCTTTACAGCCTATTGCACACTAATTCAGATTTACAGTTTAGTGACCCAGAGGAATTTACTTTAAGAAGAACTAAATTGTACATTTGGGACTTAAAAAGTTAAATATTAACCTCAGAAATAATTATCTATCCAAACTTTGTCTGGCATCTTCTTCCTATCTGACATGACAGCCCCCTAGTGATGTTAAGAGCTGTAGAGATTGTGCTCTTGTTAGTTCCAACTGTTTACATGTAGCTATTGTAACAGTGTCATGAATTTGCACTTCCATTCCAACAGTAACCTGCTTTTAAGCGGGCAACTCCAGTGTCTCCCCCATGGTGAAATCAGCAAGTATTATGCCCCATACACACAAGTCCGTCGGAATTTCCGATGGAAAAACTCAGATGGGGCACACACACAGTCGGAAAATATCTGATGAAAAAATTCCGTCTGACTTTTTCCATCGGAAATTCCAATCATATGTACAAGGCATTACATTACATAGTTAGTACATTTTGTGGCAGTTAGATAGAGGCGCTGGGCAGCACTCCCTATGCTACATTATCTCCTCTGTGAACAGGCCTACACCCAAACCACAGTAGAAGGTGTGATGACCAAACCATATGACACTCTTCAGAAGCTGATCTGCAGCACAAAACACAAAGTAGTAGCTGAACATGAACCTTTATGGTGAAACCAATTACCCCCCCCCCCAAAAAAAAAGGCATTCGATTGGAATATATATATATATATATATATATATATATATATATATATATATATATACTGTATATATACATATTTTTTTTTACTACATGTTAAAACTCAAATGAGAGTTCAGGGATTGGGTTTAAATATACTTTATAACAAAAACATCCAACACATTAGAGTAGAATACCAACATTAAAATGAAAGCATATTTTTTTTTTATTACCACTTCTGCCTTCACCAAGAACTAGAGACCCACTCATGGTTTCATTGCTTTCAATGTCTCTATTAACGGTTTTGCATCATCTGTGGTATTTCTTTTGAACTATCTATTTTCTTATTGTTTTTTTTTTGTTTTTTGTTTTTAAATATATAGAATACGTGCCCTCCATACATTCATAGTGGGTCGACTCAAACTTGTCTTTCCATACAGTTGTCCCTTGACCTCCCCTCCTTTATCTCTTCTCCCTCTTCATGACTCCAAACTCTTTTTGTTGCTGTTATAACAGATTCACCGTTCTCCCTGTTTGTCCTCTTATCTTGTTGCTCTCAGTTTTTCCAAGTACCTCCAAGTTTTCTTGAGATCTTTACAGTTTTTCCATTTTTCCTTATTAACCTATTTTTCCCTCTTCAACACTATCTTTCAGCTCCTCCATCCTTTATGTTTCCTCCACCGCATCTATCCATTCCCACATTTGTGTTCTTTCTACTTCCTGCCACTTTTTTGGTATCAGCATTTTGGTGGCGTTTAACAAGTGGGGACTTTTTGTATCTTTATTGCCTTTATTGCCTCTTCACCTCCGTGAAATAAGACTCCCCATGTTTTTTTTTTATCTCCCTCCCTGTGATCTCTTTTATCAGGCCCAACATTTGATCCCGATATTTTTGGATTTTAGGACACTCCCACCAAAGCTGGGCCATTGTTCCCCTTATTGGGCATCCTCCCCAACAATCTGCTGATTGTCCTTCTCTAAATTTGCTTATTTTATCAGGCGTGGCGTACCATCCTGATATACATTTGTAATTCATCTATACAGTTCCCGTGTCAACAGCAGAAGAGTGGGTCAGGCTCATTATCCTTTCAATCATGTTTTTTCCCCTTTGTGCTCCCAGCTCCCTTTACCATTTTTGGATGAATGGGGGCGTCTCCATCTCATCCACCTTTAATAATATTCTATACAATTTTGAAATGGTACCCTTTGAGCTTTCCGCTGTACATAGTTGCTCCAGCGGTGACAATTCCTCTCCTGTCCGTAAGGGGCGGGGTAGGTGCTGGACGAAGTGGCATAGCTGGAGATACCGCCACTCATCCAAGTTCAATAAGTCTACCTTAGACTTTAACTCCTCAAAATACATAATTCCCCCCTGTTTTACTATATCTCGTAATTGTACTTTATGTTTTCTAATCCAGTTCCCTCCCACAATTTTATTTCCCGGTGCAAAGAATTTGTTTTCTTTTTTAGATCTATAAGTGGTGAATTATAATCCCTATTTATTTGTTTGTGCAGCGCAAGCATATTTTTTAAGTTGATAAAATAATTATTGTTTATGTGTTTTAGCCATACATGGCTTTAGTCATTAAGAAAGTGGTTTACTGAAACAGGATATCAATTGGATTCAGGCTTGCACCTTCCACTACAAAGCAACATTTTTACAGCTTGAGCCACTTAACTACACAATGCTTGGAAAAAGAGTCTGGACATGAAGGAAGGAAGGACTGCTGAAGCCAAAGAAAAAGCAGTAAAGCAGTTGGGCTTGTGGAGAAATTGGAGGTTGAAAGACCTGAATGGGGCTGCCAGGAACATCAGAAGTAGGTTATCGGAATCAGAGTTAACTACGGGTAAAGAAACTACCAACATCTAAGCATTGCCATTATAGGCGATCACACATGAATACAAATCTTCTGGTGGAAGATGCTATGACTTTTGCACAAACCAATCAATATAGGCTTATTGTGATTTTTTTTTACCCAAAATATGTAGAATACATATCGGCCTTAAGGAAAAAAAATATTTTTATATAATTTTTGGGGATATTTATTATAGCAAAAAGTAAAAAATAAAGCTTTTTTTCAAAATTGTCTCACTTTTTTGTTTATAGCGCAAAAAATAAAAACCGCAGAGGTGACCAAATACCACCAAAATAAAGCTCTATTTGTGGTGAAAATGGGAGGTCAATTTTGTTTGGGTGCAATGTCACACGACCGCGCAATTATCAGTTAAGATGACGCACTGCCAAATCGGAAAAAATGACCCGGTGATTGGGTCATGGATTTATCTGCCCTAAGGCCTCATACACACGAGGGGATATGTCCGCTGAAAATGGTCCGATGGACCGTTTCAGCAGACATCTCCGCTCGTGTGTATGGGCTAGCGGACAGATTTCTCCACCCGACAGATTTCAAAGCATGCTTTGAAATCCATCCGGTGGAATCTGTCCGCCCAACATGTCTGCTGGTTAGTACACTTACCAGCAGACATGTCGTCCCCCACCGCCGCCGCGCCGCCGCCGAATGGATTCGGCGCATGCGCAGAAGTGTTTAACTTCCTGGTGCGGTGACGTGGCGGTGACCTGGCGGCGTCAACGTCACCGCCGCGTCACCGCGCCGTCCGGCGGCGGGGAATTTGATCCGATGGTGTGTACACGCCATCGGATCAAACTCCCGATCGGACATATCCGATGGAAATGGTCCGCGGACCGTTTTCATCGGATATGTCCGATCGTGTGTACGAGGCCTTAGAGAAAATGTCCATAAGAAGAACAATGAGAAAATGTATGCAGTAATAAAAAGGCAGCAATTATTGAGAAGCATATGTTTTCAGATTGCCCTTACTAAATATTTGCAAAGGTGCCTCTGTTGTTATTTTTATGAAATTGGTGAAGTTCCTCTTTAAAGCAGTATAACATTAGGACACCAGCATAAATTAAAACCTACATGTGCCTATGTTGCTGAAAAAGATTTAAAAATGTCATGTTCATGTGTTCCTAAGATTTAGGTCTGATTTTCGCATACTGGAATCATTCAAATTAATTGAAAACAGAAACTCTTTAACAGTCTTCTTTCTATGAATAACTTTTTCCACTACTAGAGAATTTACAGCTTGTTCAACTACTAAACATTGTATGAGTGCTGGGGTCCACATTTTATATTGTGATAGCTTTTATTTCAGATACTATTACAAAAATCTATAGATGCTGCACATACTGACGATCTACGACGACTATACCAAATGATTTAAAATGTCAGAAATACAATTTAAAATTTAAAACAATATTAACGTTCCTGTTTATAATGTAATTTTTATAGAATAAGTAAAGACAACCAAGATAACTGATTTATTTGCTGTTATTAGGAAGTATATTGATGTGTAGCTTGGAAGTGAACATTTCCATCTCTCTTTTTATCTCATCTACTGTACAAACTAGTTTCCCACCACACTTCGAAAACACGCTTGTAGTTACATTGGCTTCTATGTACTTGAGGGCCACAAACAGAAATTCAAGAGCTAATATAAGAGCAGGGGCGGACTGACCATTGAGGCACCCGGGCACTGCCCGAGGGCCCCATGCCACTAGGGGGCCCCACCAGGGTTGCCATGTTTAGTAAAACCAGGGACCGTATGTAAAAATCTGTGTTTTTTTTACATCTGTCCCTGATATGTCCAAAACCAACATGCTTTTGGTGTGTAAATCCTGAGATTTTAGGTGCCCGCCTCTATACCGCCTCCTGGCTTGGTGGCCATCTGTAAGCCCGGTGGCCCTAAAATTTTCTATTGCTCGGGGGCCCCATGAGTTGTCAGTCTGCCCCTGTATAAGAGATAATAATAATGCTACCAAAAAAATAAATAAAAAAATGCGCCTACTAAGTGCATCATGTCTGATAATATGGAATTGATTAATTACTATTGTGAGACTGCGCATCCTGGGAACACCAACCCCATCTCGTTCTACAGAACATATATAAGTATGCCAGTCTCCTCCTCCCATTAGATCTGATGAAAATGCAGACACATTGAAACACTTTATCACTACGAGCCCCTGTCTGACGTCACTTCCTGTCGTCGAGAATCGTGTGCGCTTCAGGCCAAAAGCACGCTGCCAAACAGGTACATTTCCGGGATTCGCTGTTCCCGCAGTGCTCTGCCTCGCTTCTTTCCTGGACAGCAACCAACAATATCTTCTCCAGAGAATCCACCATCATCGGCTGACGATCTACAGTGACTACACTTCCCCTTTTTATGAGCGCATTTTGTACTACTTTTTAGTAAGTAGCCATTTGGCTGTTTTAATGAATTAATAAATTCCATATTATCAGACATACTGTACTGCACTTAGTAGGCACATTTTTTTTTCTTTTTGTATTTTTGTTTTTGTTGTTGCTATTACAGAGTCTTGCTTTACTCTCCAAAGTGCTGCCACGGTGGATATGTCATTTTGAACTGTTTATATACAAACTTTAAATATTGGGACTTTCATTACCATCCTTTTTATTATTATCCAGTTACTGGTCTTTTTGTTTCCCTTCCTCCCCTTCCCTTTTTAAAACAATTTATTTATCAACTTTTTGTGGTATTGTGATTTAAATCACCCTCTTTTGCGCCGTCATTTTTTTTTAAATATATATATATATATATATATATATATATATATATATATGTTATAGGTCAAGAAAGACCTCTAATAAATGCGAAGAGATGATATGATTACTTTCAGCCGCTG
Organism: Rana kukunoris; assembly: GCA_029574335.1. Classification (NCBI taxonomy): domain Eukaryota; kingdom Metazoa; phylum Chordata; class Amphibia; order Anura; family Ranidae; genus Rana; species Rana kukunoris. The sequence goes on from CM056052.1 coordinate 445,797,859, forward strand.
ACACCAGTCACACTCGCATTTCCTGTGTTAAACCAATCAAAAATAAGAAATAAATTGTGCCGCACTATATGAGTAACTTTGAATTCATACTATATATTAGTACCAACACATGTTTCCCATCCATAAAGTACAAATGCCAATTAAGATTATTAGTGTAAATAATAAAATTAATTAATAAAATAAAATCAATAAATAAATACGTGCCACAATTTGTGAATTTATTAGCACCTATACCAATACATATAGGTGCTAATTGTGAAATTAAATATCTGGAATAAAGTGCATATTCAGTGTAAAAAGTTAAATAAAAAAGTCGATATAGAATCAATTAATGTTATATGCAGTGCTCCACAGAACAATCCTCAGTGACTTGTAGTAGTGCTTCACAGATTAAAGCTTTCAGTGACTTCACACATGTGCTCCCCCCTGTGTGATTGCGATCACCTCAGGAGTTGCTGAGTTTGGTAGTCAAACAAGCAGTAGAACCAACACAGGGCTCAAAGGTAATGGAATCATCAGAATGTTAACTGTGGATGTTCTTGATTTATAATATATATATATATATATATATATATATATATATATATATATATATATATATATATATATATATATATATATATATATATATATATATATATATATATATATATATATATATATATATATATATATATATATATATATATATATATATATATATATATATATATTATATATATAAGGCTGGATAGTGTGATAACGTTTCAACTCAAATTTATTGCATACAATTTATTGTAGAGGTGCATACAATAAGGGAGTGCTGGCCATGATGTTGTCTTACTCCAAGCTGATAGAAAAATTAAGTATTAGGTGTACAAATGAGAAGGTGTGTGGTCGTTCAGGTGTGCTGCCAAAATGGTTCAAAAGAAGGACTTGCCACAAAAATTGCCACCACTCTTAAAATTGTTTGGCATCGATCAAGCGTTTCATTCAAAATAGTCAACAGTCGCAGAAGCTGTGGAAAAACAACATCATGAACTGAGAAAAGTCAAGAGTTCAGCTGAGTGCCACCAAAAGCAACAAGGTGTGTGCAATACTCAGAGACATGGCCAAGGTAAGAAAGGCTGAAAGACGACCACCACTGAACAAGACACACAAGCTGAAACGTCAAGACTGGGCCAAGAAATATCTCAAGAATGATTTTTCTAAGGTTTTATGGACTGATGAAATGAGAGTGAGTCTTGATGGGCCAGATGGATGGGCCCGTGGCTGGATTGGTAAAGGGCAGAGAGCTCCAGTCCGACTCAGACGCCTCTTTGATAGAACTGGAGACAAAGTTATCTCAAACTCAACGGAGGAAAACAGAACTTCTTCTGTTTCACGCCAAGTACTGGTCCCCCGCCCATTCTGGGCAAAGCTGGTCATCATCTTTGACTCCTAAAGATGAGCTTGTGGGCCTACTACGCCTTTTTGGGTTGGTGGGAGGATGGAGTCAAGCTCAACTCGCTCCAGTCCAAAATACTGTCAAAAAACCCTGTTTCACCCTGTTGAATCCCTTCACTGACACCACCTTCTTCAAGCAGATGGTATTATCAGGAAGATTCTAGATCTCGGCATACCGAAAGCCAGATACAAGTCAAGAAAGGAGATTCGCTGTCCAAGGTCAGACTGATTTTCTACTTATGCATCTCTTTTGGGACAACAAGCGCCCAGAGGCGATGCTCCATCACACGCAAGGTGGAGGTGGAGTACTGGTTTGGGCTGGTATCATCAGTACTTGTGGGGCCACAAGCTCAACTCCCAGCCTACTGCCAGTGGCACCTGCAGCAAAGAAAGGGTATCACACGCGTCCAAGTAACAGAAGAAAGGGTATAAAAGAAGAAAAACTAATGACATGGCCTCCTTGTTCACCTGATCTGAACCCCATTGAGAACCTGTGGTCCATCATCAAATGTGAGATTTACAAGGAGGGAAAACAGTACACCTCTCTGAACAGTGTCTGGGAGGCTGTGGTTGCTGCTGCACGCAATGTTGATGGTGAACAGATCAAAACACTGACAGAATCCATGGATGGCAGGCTTTTGAGTGTCCTTGCAAAGAAAGGTGGCTATATTGGTCACTGATTTGTTTTTGTTTTGTTTTTGAATGTCAGAAATGTATATTTGTGAATGTTGAGATGTTGTATTGGTTTCACTGGTAAAAATTAATAATTGAAATGGGTATATATATTTTTTTTGTTAAGTTGCCTAATAATTATGCACAGTAATAGTCACCTGCACACACAGATATCCCTCTAAAATAGCTAAAACTAAAAACAAACTAAAAACTACTTCCAAAAATATTCAGCTTTGATATTAATGAGTTTTTTGGGTTCATTGAGAACATGGTTGTTGTTCAATAATAAAATGAATCCTCAAAAATACAACTTGCCTAATAATTCTGCACTACCTGTAAAGCATGGAAAACGAATCTCCCAATCCTCTAAATAAAAAGTTTGTGTTTCTAGCAGCCGTGCTGGGAGATCGGCGTCTCTGCTGGCCCCTCCACTGTCCTGGCCCCTCCCCTACGCGTGGCAAAACAGGGCTCAACATGCGTCTTCCTTTAGGGGGAAGACACTAATAAACATAATTGGCATTAGTACTTTATGGATGGGAAACATGTGTTGGTACTAATATATAGTATCAATTTAGAGTTACTCATATATACAATTTATTTATTATTTGCAAGCACTAATATAGTTGACAGTTAGGCTCCATGCACACAGAAGCTGATAAACTGCAGTTTATTGGCGTTTTGGCGTTTTTTTAAAAAGCCTATAAACTCTATGTTAGCCTATGTGCCCATGCACACCTGAGCTTTGGAATTTATTGGCTTTTTTCTGAACGCCCGAAATTTGCGTTCAAAGTGCTGTTTTTTTATCCATTGAAAAAAAAAAGCTAAAAAACGCTACACTGAAGAACGCTAATAAACGATATTGCAAAAACGCTAAAAACCGTTGAAAGGCAAAGCTACTGGCGTTTTTATAGTTTTTTTTAGCTTCTGTGTGCATGGAGCTTAAATGAGGAATATTTGTGCACATATACTGGGGTGCCTAATGCTGGGGGCAACTCTGAATTGTGTCTTTCTATTAGCTTGTGTGTGGCAAGTGGGGAAGGTTTAAGCAGCCGGGGGCTGACGGTACACTATTTCACTATGTTTTTAAAAAGTCACCTGATGGCGGAAATTTTTTGACTTTACACTATTGGACATAACTTCTAAATGGTTAACTTAGTTTTACCACGTGTTTGATTTGGGAGGGGTTTTGATTCATAGCATTGAAGGGTTTATTAACTAATGTAGATAAGATATTGTTATAAGAATGTAAATAAAACTAATATACAGTAAAAAAACATTCAAAGACATAGAGTTGCTTGAGGGAGATGCATGTATATATGTGTGTACCACATATCAATGAGTGCTACCTATCAATGCCTTCCAGTGGTGCCAATCAATGCCTCATCTACCAGTGCTGCCTAACAGTGTCACCTACCAGTGCCCATCACTGTCCATCACTGCCACCCATCAGTGTCAGCTATCAGTGCCTCAGTGTGTGCTATCAGTGCCACATATCAGTGCCACCTATTAGTGTCACCTATTAGTGACCTTCAGTGCCCCCAATCAGTGCCACCCATCAGTGCCCCCTCTCAGTGCCACGTCTTAGTGCCCACCAGTGCCACCTCATCAGTGTCCACCAGTGCCACCTTATACTGATAGTGCCCATCAGTGCAGCCTCATCAGTGAAGGAGAAAAATTACCTGTTGCAAAGTTTTATAACAAAATATAAAACTGTTTTGTATTTGTTTTCATAATTTTTAACAAAAAAAAAACCCCAGAGGTGATCAAATACCACCAAAGAAAGGGCTATTTGTGGGGAAAAAAAATTATAAAAATTAAATTTGGGCACAGTGTAGCAGGACCGCGCAATTGTCATTCAAAGTGTGACAGCGCTGAAAGTGGAAAATTGGTCTGTCCAGGAGGGGGGTTTAAGTGCCCAGTAAGCAAGTGGTTAATGTAATCTCCTGTGTGATGAGTACACTTGCGAAAAAATACGCAAGTTCTGTTTAAGTCTTCCTGTAGACACTGGGAAAGACCAATGCACCAAGCAAACACAACGGGGAGAAATTGATAATGCTGTTCACAGCAACCAATTTGTTTTTAAAACCTTTTTATCTGCTTATTGTTGCAACAAGTGTTAAAAAACCCAGTGCCATCAGCACTATTAAACCCTGTACAGACGATCGGATATCTGATGGAATCTAATCCGATGGATTTTTTCATCGGATATTGGATGAAGCCGACTTTCATCAGTCTTGCCTACACACCATTGGTTAAAGATTCGATCGTGTCCAACGCGGTGACGTAAAGCACTGCGACGTGCTGAGAAAAATGAAGTTCAATGCTTCCGAGCATGCTTCGACTTGATTCTGACCATACATGGATTTTTGACCGATGGATTTCTCCACAGACGATCAATTTTTCGGTTTTTTAACCATAAGAAAAATTTAAAACAGGTTCTATTTTTGTTCACAGATGGATAAACACGATCGGTTCTTCCGATGAAAACAGTCCATCGGTCCGTTTTCATCAGACGAACCGATAGTGTGTACAGGGCTTCAGAGTCGGGCTGCCTTCTCACACACAAGCAGCAGCCAAATTATCTAACATGTCCCCTGAATACTGCTCTTATTAACAGCATTGTTCATGGAAAGTGATGCTGATTAGAGCAGTGTTTGTTGGGGCATGTCAGAATTCAGTGTGTGAGAACCATTATCTTTTTCTCCTATGTGCTGGTAGCACAGAGTTGTTTAACACCTGCTATCAGAACTATCAGAAGCCCTGTACACACGATCACAATTTTCGATGGGATAAAATCTGATGGAATTTTCCGTCGGAATTCTATTCAAGCTGTCTTGCATACACACTGTCAGAACAAATTCCGACCGTCCAAATCACAGTGACATAAAACACTATGACGAGCCGAGAAAAATTAAGTTCAATGCTTCCGAGCATGCTTCGACTTTATTCTGAGCATGCGTGTTTTCTTCTCCGTCGGAGTTCCACTCAGGCCCCATACACATGATCGGACATATCCGATGAAAACGGTCCGCGGACCATTTCCATCGGATATGTCCGATCGGGAGTTTGATCCGATGGCGTGTACACACCATCGGATCAAATTCCCCGCCGCCGGACGGCGCGGTGATGCGGCGGTGACGTTGACACCGCCGCGTCACCGCCACGTCACCGCACCAGGAAGTAAAACACTTCCGCGCATGCGCCGAATCCATTCGGCAGCGGCGCGGCGGCGGTGGGGGACGACATGTCTGCTGAAATCTGTCGGGTGGAGAAATCTGTCCGCTAGCCCATACACACGAGCGGAGATGTCTGCTGAAACGGTCCATCGGACCGTTTTCAGCGGACATATCCCCTCGTGTGTACGCGGCCACAGACGATCAGAATTTTCCATCGGGAAAAAATTAAAACATGTTCTATTTCTAAACTCCAACGGAAAAAAAGTCCGATGGGGCCCACACACGGTCGGAATATCTGAAGAAAAAATTCCGTCTGACTTTTTTTATCGGAAATTCTGATCATGTGTACAGGGCATTCGTTGATCAGGGCATTAGTTGATTAAAAAAAGTAAAAAACAGGCATGTCTGTTACTGTATATGCATGATGGCTGGCTGGTTTAGTCCACATAATGGTTGCATTCTGGTTTCTTTTCTTTCACTTTTCTGTATTCCGCTGTCAAAGGCATTGCTTTCTAACCCCCCATGTCACCTATCCTCTGATAATAAGTTCATGGGGGACAAGCATTAACCTTTTCACCTACAGCTGAAGAAAGAGGTCTGACGGAAAGCCGTGGAATGTACTTAATTAACAACAGATGTGAGTACAGAAGTGCTCAATGAATATCAATCTTTGCACCTTATGGTATTATTCCATTGGTCAGATCTAACTGGGAAAAAAAACAGTGAAACACTCTTAGATTAGTAAAACTCATTTAATGTGCACTGAGAAAAATCTAATTTTACCCATAGACAATTTTCTGTCATAATTACATATTATTTCCTACATATAGTGAGCTATGCTCAAGTGTAAAGTGCTAATTATGTCTATGTTAATGCTGGAACTACTAATGAATATTATATGCCTGTTGAAATCCATTAGCGTGATGTCTAGTGGCCTCCAGATTTTCAGGACTCTACATTTTTAAATACACATTCGCAAATGAGCTGCTACACATATCTTGTTCTATTACATCAAGCTACAATTTTTAAGTAAGGCAATTATTTTTACTTTAACGGTGTGCATTTACATATCTGTCTGATAATGTAATTAGAACTCTAATATAAATACAGTATCTCACAAAAATGAATACACCCCTCACGTTTTTGTAAATATTTTATTATTTTTTTTTACTGTGACAATACTAAAGAAATTATACTTTTCTACATATGCTAAATGTAAAATAGTGAGTGTGCAGCTTGTATAAGAGTGTAAATGTGTTGTCCCCTCAAAATAACTCAACACACAGCCATCAATGTCTAAAACGCTGGCAACAAGTGTACATCCCTAAGTGAAAATGTCCAAATTGGGACAATTAGCCATTTTCCCTCGCCAGTGTCATATGACTCGTTAGTGTTACAAGGTCTCAGGTGTGAATGAGGAACAGGTGTGTTAAATTTAGTGTTATTGCTCTCACTCTCTCATACTGGTCACTGGAAGTTCAACATGGCACATCACAGGAAAGAACTCTTTGAGGATCTAAAAAAAAGAATTGTTGCTCTACATAAAGATGGCCTAGTCTATAAGAAGATTGTCAAGACCCTGAAACTGAGCTGCAGCACGGTGGCCAAGACCATAAAGTGGTTTAACAGAACAGGTTCCACTCAGAACAGGTTTCGCCATGATCGATCAAAGAGGTTGACTACACATGCTCAGGGTGGTTGTCTTTGGGAAATAGACGTATGAGTGCTGCTAGCATTGCTGAAGAGGTTGAAGGGTGGTGGGGTCAGGCTGTCAGTCCTCAGACCATACGCTGCACACTGCATCAAATTGGTCTGCATGGCTGTCATTCCAGAAGGAAGTGTCTTCTAAAGATGATGCACAAGAAAGCCTGCAAACTGTTTGCTGAAGACAAGCAGACTAAGGACATGAATTATTGGAACCATGTCCTGTGGTCTGATCAGACCAAGATAAACTTATTTGGATCAGATGGTGTCAAGCGTGTGTGGCGGCAACCAGGTGAGGAGTACAAAGACAAGTGTGTCTTGCCTACAGTCAGACATGGCAGTGGGAGTGTCATGGTCTGGGGCTGCATGAGTGCTGCCGACACTGGTAAGCTACAGTTCATTGAACGAACCATGAATTCCAACATGTACTGTGACATACTGAAGCAGAGCATAATCCCCTCCCATCAAAGATTGGGCCGCAGGACAGTATTCCAACATTATAATGACACCAAACACACCTCCAAGATGATCACTGCCTTGCTAAAGAAGCTGAGGGTAAAGGTGATGGACTGGCCAAGCATGTCGCCAGACCTAAACCCTATTGAGCATCTGTGGGGCATCCTCAAATGGGAGGTGAAGGTACGCAAGGTCTCTAACATCCAATAGCTCTGTGATGTTGTCATGGAGGAGGGGAAGAGGACTCCAGTGGCAACCCGTAAAGCTCTGGTGAACTCCAAGCTGGAAAATAATGTTGCTGCGGGGATGTTTTAGGATGAGTGGGGTGAAGGGGCCGGTAAATATGGCCCCTTCCCTTTCTGAATGAACATCATAAGTGATCGGTGGTGTGTGTTTGAGCTTTGGGGTGAACACCCTAATTCTATAGGCTGCTCTGTCCACATTAAAGATTAAAAGGCTTGAAGGCTGTCAACTCACCACTGAAAAAGGAGAAGTAGGGAGAGCTGAGCTGCTCAGAGAATGATCTGAATGATTTCAGTGCTTCTGCTCTGAACTTTGAGGATGCATTTTTTCACAGTGCCTGCAGCCACTTAGGCCAGTAAGGGCTTGTTCAGAAAATATAAATATTTGAGGTCCATATCGTGCTCATAGGTTTACTTTAGGACTGGTACATAGAGGTGTCATATGCATAAGGGAATCCATCGCTCATGTCACCTTGGGTGGCATTTTAATCTATTCTAAACAATTTTACAGCAGGGGGTTTCTTTGGGAAAATACATTTACTGTTATCTTGTGGTCTGGTGTGGCCCATAAATTTGCATGCAATGTTTGAGCTGGCACACCACAAACCTATGTATGCTGAGCACTGGCATGTATACTGATCTGTTTAACACTGCACAATCTTGCCACCTGTACTCAAAAAGGATATCGGAGAACTGGAGAAAGTGCAGAGAAGGGCAACCAAACTGATAGGAGGCATGGAGGAGCTCAGCTATGAGGAAAGACTAGAGGAAATGAATAAGGAGAATAAGAGGTGATATGATCAACATGTACAAATATATAAGAGGTCCATATGGTGAACTTGGTGTTGAGTTATTCAGTTTGAGGTCAACACTGAGGACAAGGGGGCACTCTTTATGTCTGGAGGAAAAGAGATTTCACCTCCAAATACGGAAAGGTTTCTTCACAGTAAGAGCTGTGAAAATGTGGAACAGACTCCCTCCAGAGGTGGTTTTGGCCAGCTCAGTAGATTGCTTTAAGAAGGGCCTGGATTCTTTCCTAAATGCATGTAATATAACTGAGTACTAAGATTTGTAGGTAAAGTCGATACAGGGTAAATCCGATTGCCTCTCGGGGGATCAGGAAGGAATTTTTCCTCCTCCTGTAGCAAATTGGATCATCGCTCTGCTGTTTTTTTTTGCCTTCCTCTGGATCAACTGCGGGTATGGAGTTGGGTGTATGGGATTGTACTGTGTTTTATTTTGTCTTTTTTCAACCTGGCTAACTATGTAACTATGTAAAGCTGGGGTTCATCCTAAATGTACACACAAGCTCACCCAGATCAATGCAATATATACATAACCATTTGGCAATTCATTTTATTTTTTTATGGATTTCAATATTGTGATTTTGGAGTTTTAGTAGCCACTTCCTGGTATCCCTCCACGTGTCTTTTCCCCAGTGCCCCAGTGTTTTCTGGGAGCTGTTCACAATGTCTCCTGGGAGCACAGTGTCATGCTTCCCAGGAGACGATTCATAACGCCGGCCGACAAAAGGTCACGTAACGAGGAAGTATTCACGCTTCCCGGAAAGTATTTTCTTGTGGGCTTCACAATGCCAAAAAGCAAAGTGGAAAAGTCCAGCAGCGATTTTTAAAAGTTTCGATTTTCGGCCATTCCAGACTGGGGATGATTATAAAACTCAAACATGTGAGTACTAAGGGCCAGATTCAGAAAGAACTAGATTCCCGCAGAGTATCAGAGATACTCTACGCCGCCGTACTTTACCTGGCTCTAGGAGGAATTCAGAGAGATTTTGGCCCGTAAGGTACGGCGGCGTAGTGTATTTTTCCCGGCGGAATCAAACTACGCGATTAGGGGGTGTGAGGCATTTAAATTAAGCGCGTCCCCGTGGCGATCGAACTGCGCATGCTCCGTTCAGAAATTTCCCGCCGTGCATTGCGCGAAATCACGTCGTTACATCATTTTTTTTTGAGTAGCGTCGTTTACGGACATTCCTATTCCCGGACTACTTACGCAAAAAATAAAAAATAAATTGAAAGTCGACGCGGGAACGACGGCCATACTTAACATGGGCCGCGTAACGTTAGACCAGCTAATAGCTGGTTTAACTTTACGCAGCGAAAAACTGACGTACGCGATTAGGAAACGACGCTCGTAACTTCGTGGATCGCGGGAAAAAGCTCATTTGCATACCCTGACGCTGAAAACGACGCGAACTCCACCCAGCGGCCGCAAAAAGATTGCAGCGTAGATCCGAAGGCGTACGAAGACGTAAGCCTGTCAGATCGAAGCCCAACGCCGCCGTATCATGGTTTGAGGATTCAAACTAGTGATACGACGCGCAAAATTTGAAATTACTCCTGTCTAACACCAGTTAGACAGGCGTAATGGCTCTCTGAATCTGGCCCTAAGTTTCTTAACATAAAAACAAACAATGCACTGATCAAAAAAAAAAGATTTAGATACTATTTGTACTTTTTACTTTGTCTTGTGTTTTGAAAACTTTTAAAAAAAAAACTATTTAAAGAAAAAAAAAAAAAAAGATGATATACCACGGAACCTCCGCTTTAACTTTGGGTGCTGCTTAGCAGCCATTGAGACCTTTAGCTTTCAGTGAATATACACAGGAGCCATAAGCTGATCTCTTTCATATGCATATCTAAAAAAAAAAACTAAAGTGAGTATAGTTCCCCTTTTACAGTCTATTTTATCTTGTACAATGTAAAAAGAAGCAGTAAGGTGAGATAAAGAAGCTGGAGATGGGTGCTGAAGCGAGCATAAAGAAGAGCAGTAATAAATATATTTGAAAGTTAATTAAATTGTTGGTTAGGAGATTTAAATGTCAGCCTTGTATTCATTATACTGAATGCTCTTGCTCTCAGCTTATAAAATGCTGAGTAACATACTGCTCACTGTGAAATACTACGACATGGAAAGAAAGAAACCGTTTAAATCCCAGAAATAGCATTTGTAATTCTGCTCTTGGAAGCCCCTGAATGATGTGTGTAGGCGGGTAGAAGACTTAAAATTCAGTATTTACATTCCCAGATGTCTACTTCAGATGGGTATTTAATGACAAAAGACATCATTTTATTGCTGGATGATAAAACTGAGCCATTACCCTGTAAAAATGAGTGCAATACAGCTACAAAGGCTGTTGATTTTCTTCTTATGTTTGCAATATAGAGATCTAAAAGCTTAACATTGACTGTAGCTGGACTAAATACAGGTCCCTTAGGCTTCCTATTGTAAACAAACAGGTATTTTATAATAAATATAAAGTGAAAAAAATGTATTTTAAGCTCACTTTAATTTAGAGACATTGTAGTAAAAAGTTAGATACTGTATATTAATAACAATACACTGGAGTTTTTCTTTAAACAAATACTGTTAAATAGGTCCCTTATGCCTTGTACACACTGCTAGTTTTTTTTGTCCAACCAGAGGGTTGAATGAACAAAAACTGCCAGCGCATATGCAAATGCCCTTTACCTCGGATTCCCCAAGTACCAAATCGCTCGTCTGCAAGTCGTTCAGAATACGGCCGCCAGACTTGTGACTGGGAAAAAACCCTGGGAATCCATCTCACCTTCACTGAGAGCCCTTCATTGGCTGCCAGTTAAAGACAGAATTGCTTTTAAAGCTCTCTGTCTTACGCATAGATGTGTCCATGGGAATGCCCCCCTTTATTTATGCGAAAAAATAAAAGCTCATAACCCCAATCGCGTTTTGCGATCCACTAATCAGAACCTGCTCCAGGTTCCGAAAGCCAACTTCAAGTCCAAAGGAGAAAGAAGATTCGCGATCCAAGGTCCAAGACTATGGAACGCTTTACCAACCAGCATTCGGTTGGAGGAGAACCACCTAGCATTTAGGAAAAAGGTCAAGACTTTTCTCTTTTGATATTAAAGGAATCAGGAACAACAAGCGCCCAGAGGCGATTCAGTTCGCATTGTGCAGCGCTATATAAGTTTTCATTCATTCATTCATTCATTCATATCAGAGCTGCTGTACTAACAATCCGATGTCAGGAAAGCGACCTCCCCTGCTGTTCTATTGTGTTCTGACAGGGGGTTGCCCCCTCCAGAACACTTTGGTCAGCACTCTTGGCAATTGGCAGAGAGCCCCGACTGGTAGCCGATTGGCAGACCTTTTTCAGTCATGACTCTGATGGAATGACCAGCTTCTGTTGGACTGGCTGCTGTACATATGGGCCGAATGTCAGCTGGTTTCTATTGAACTGGCTGATGTCACTCGACATTCAGCCTGCGTGTACTAGGATTTTGTATTTTTAGTAAAAGTTGTAGTAGTCTTTGTAGTATTTAAAACCCTAATACTATAAAGTGCTCTGCATAAATAAGTACACCCCCTTTGAAAAGTAAGATTTTAATCAATATCTCAATGAACACAAGAACAATTTTCAACATTTTTTATAGAACATTTGTTTAGCACATTACATGAAAGTAAGGTTAATAAAATAACTTAGATTACAAAATCTTCAGTTTTACCCTAAATTAGTAGATGCAAAAAATAATACACCCCACAACAAAACTTACTACATCTAGTATTTTGTATGACATCCATGATTTGTAAGAACAGCACCAAGTCTTCTAGATATGGTGACATATTGCAACATCTATCTTTTTCCATTCTTCAAGAATGACCTCTTTTAGAGCCTGGATGCTGGATGGATAGTGATGCTCAGAATTCCCTATAGGTGCTCAGATCAATTAATCACTTTCACCCTGTTCTTCTTAAGAAATGCAACATTGGCCTTAGATGTGTGTTTTGGATCATTGTCATGTTGAAAAAGTGCTTGATGACCAAGGGTCGTGACGTCCTGGTAGCATCTTCTCCTTCAATATAGAGCAAGACATCTGTGAATTCATGATACCATCAATGAAATGCAGCTCCCCAACACCAGAAGCACTCATGCAGCCCCACAGAAGGACACTGCCACCACCATGTCTCACTGTAGGAAACATGCATTTTCTTTTTGTACTTCTCACCTTTGCAATGCCATACAGTTTTGAATCCATAAATTCCATAAACATGTATCTTGTTTTCATCACTCCAGAGTACACAGTCCCAGTAGTCTTCTTCTTTTTCAGCATGGGCCTTGGCAAATTCTAGGTGGGCTTTTTTGTGCATGGGCTTTAGGAGAGGCTTTCTTCATGGACGACACCAATGCATGCCATTCCTTTGCAGTGTACACCATATTGTGTCACAGGAAATAATCACCCCAGTTTGGCTTTCTTCTCTAGCTAACTGCAGTAACCTTTCATGGTCATTTTGTTCAACCCTTCTCATCAGAAGATGCTCCTGTCGAGGTATTAACTTCTGTAGACGGCCTTGACGTCTCTGTGAGATGGTTGCAGTTCCATCTTTGGTAAATTTTTGTATCACTTTTGCTACAGTATTCTGACTGATAAGTAAAACTTTGCTGATCTTCTTGTAGCCTTCACCTTTCTTCTGTAAAGAAATAATTTTCTTTCCCAGGCCTTGTGATACTTCTATTCCATGTGGTGCCATTGCTGACAGCATGAAATGGAAAGGGGTTTTCTTTGTTATGTAACGCCCTTTTATAATTAAATGTCACCTGATTAATGAATAATTAGACTCGCCTGTAGATGAATTCTTGTTAATTTTTTAGAAACAAATAAAATATTGATTCTGAAAGGAAATTAAAGGTTTTCTGTCAAATATGTTGGGGTGTTCTTATTTTTGCTGAGCACTGTAAATAATATTAAGTGCTAAAATATTTAAGCAATAAAAAGAATAAAAAAATAAAAAAAATGAAGTACACTATTAACATAAAAATAATCACAAGCAGAATATGTAAAACTTTTTTTGTAAAAAGTTGGAAAGGATCAGAATGTCTGTCAGATTTCTATTTTATATATATATATACACACACATATATTGCATTGGGGCTGATCTACTAATGCCAAATAACTTTAGCTTAGAGATTGAGATGGGGCTCCATCATCCAATCACGTGCAACTAATAGTGAATTTTATTTTTTTTCTCTGTAAAGTGAATTTTTACCACATTCACTATGCTAAGGGAAAACTCCCTTGCAAAGGAACAACCTATTAGTACAATCAACCCCAAATTCTATCATTGCTTTACAAGCTAGGCAGATGCTAAGTTTTTAAATTTGTAAAATATATATATATATATATATATATATATATATATATTATATTTTTTTTCTGGATCATGGCATTGCCTGCAGTAAGAGTTTAATAGTGGGTGAGATGATACCTAAGAGTTATCCACTACTATAGGAATGCAGACACTGCTTTTAGTCCTACAGCAGTTATAATGAAGCAAATGATCCCATTCAGTGTCTGGTCACTAGCCAGAGGAATTAACGGGTTAAGCCACAATAAATTGGATACCTGTGTAGTTGTAAATAGAAAGTGGCATTGTATGGTTCGTCTAAGTTAAAGTCTTATAGAATTATTACAGTTTCTGATTACATATGGCATATTCAAGCATCATTAATCCAACGCATATGTTTTTTTCAAGATTGGTCCAGCAGAGGATTTCAATTAAAATTACAAAGTGTGAGAATATTTAAATGCCATTACAGTGAAAATAAGTGCTTTGAAATCTTTCAAAGAAAGGGGTTGAATACCCAAATGCTGCAATGGTTTTCTGTTTCCATATCCAGACATAACTCCTTTATAAATATTTGATACTTTAGAAAGATTAAAATATAGCTGGTAATTTTTTTTTTTTACCACATTGAGTAAACTGTGCTTATCCAATCAGATACAGTTGTTATATAACACAAAATAAATTGTTCTGTAAACCATTAAAGGGAATCTGATTTGGTATGTTTCTCTGCTGTTTTCCCCCTTAAAGCGGTTCTCCAGCCCCCCCAACAGAAAAATTAAAAGTCAGCAGCTAAACATATTGTAGCTGCTGACTTTTAATATTAGAACACTTACTTGTCCTGGGATCCAGCAATGTCCGCACCCCAGCCGATGTTTCCATCAGCTTTTGGGTGCTTCCAACACCAAAGCCTGTAAGGGAAACCGGCAGTAAAGCCTCGTGGCTTCACAGCCGATTCCCTACTGCCCAAGCATGAAGAATGCTACACTTTCTGAATGGCACGGCACGGGGAAGGAGGAGGGGGGGGGGAAACTTCTGATGTACCTTGCCATTGTGAGCTGTTATGGAAGTAGGGACAGGTACCTTTCAAAAAACAGGCACCCGCTCCCCCCCAAAAGGTGCCAAATGTGGCACCGAAGGGGGGAGGAGACAGATAAGCAAAGCTTCCACTTTTGGGTGGAACTCTGATTTATAGTGAGACTAAACCATATCTGAGCATCGTAAACCGAAAACGCTATTCATTTTATTTTTAATATTTAAAGCAAACTCACCCATCCATCCATGTCTCCTAGCTTTATTTTGTTGAGAAATCAATTTGAACCCCCCACCCACAAGTATTTTTAGCTGTGGCCATTTTGAGCGAGAGCAGTTGATTTATGTTAGCATTTACTTCCTTGAATCCATCTGCATGCAGGCAAGACGGTGTGCTTAGCTGAGAAAGCCCCTCCTCTCATCCTCCAGTTAAAAGAAAAAACAAAATGTCCATGAAGACATGTGGGATGTATGACATCATTTTGGCCCAGGCCATAAACCAGGAACCAACTGAAGACAGTAAAACAAGCAAATAATAATTTAACGGATGAGACCATTTTAAAGGATGGCACCTCTCAGTGTTTGGGAAAGGCAGCAATGTTACCTGAGCCCTCTGCCCTTACTCAAGATGGCCACAGCTAGAAACGCTGGGGGCGGGGGGGATTCAAACAGATTTTTCAACAAAGGCTTGAGTCTTGGTACTGCCCTTTCTAGCCTTGATACCAGTCCAAGCATTCCTTATGGTAAATATAACTCTGCTTACAGTGTTACTCCTAAATACAGTACATGTGAGAGATAAAAAGGGATAAAATGAAGGAACAGACTAAAAGGGAAATAGTTACTTAAACTGTCACTATGTACAATAATTCTAGTTACATCTATGTCAAAAATTCTTCAGGATCTAACACATCACGCATGCTAATTATAAGCTGTTCATGAAGTGGGACAGGAGTCAGCAGCAAATCAATATGCTATTCATGGCTGATTGCTAGTCGATACGATGAACTGAACAGACAAGCCCATTTCAAAGTGCTGGGTACCCAGGGGGGCCTTGTAATTAACCCGGTAATGAGGGAAAGAGCCATCATTTTTTGTCCGTATTGAATGTAAGTAATCTCTGAAGTTAGAAATGCAAAAGATTCAAATGCATCTACATGTCTATCAGGAAATATCAAAAACAGTTTGCGATCTTGCTAAATTTTAACTACTTTGTGTACATTTTATTTCTTCATATTCAAATGAGTTGAGTACAAGTGATCATCATTGCACAAATAAGACAAACTTCCATTTCTTGCATTGAAGAATCACGATTTAGGTATTAAAAATCACTCCTAAGCTATTATTTGTGCCATCTTCTTTTTTGTATCTTAAAACCCTACTTTTCTTTCCTCTTTTTGATTGCAGAGATGTTTTTTTTAAAGCTCAACTGAATTCTCACACTGTATCCCTTTATAGTACTGTGCCCCACATGTTATGATGTGTGACTGATTTTTGCTTGGAAATTCCTTAGAAAATGTTATTTCCCCTCTACAACACTCTCTCCTGGTGTAGCTACAGAAGCCACCCCCTCATCACAAGTAACTTTACAAGGGCTTGTATTGTAGAAAGTGGCAGTGTCTGACCAGCTACAGTATGTAACAGATTACTAAGAACATTAATTTGAATACTGGCATCAATTGGACTGCCGAGTCATAGTTAGGCACTGTGCACATTGACTGAAATAGGAAAGTGTAAGTAGGAGCTCAAACATAGGTGTAAAATATGCTGCATTCACATCTGTAGGGCGTACAGTTTTATACAGATCTGAATGCAGCAGTATTGTAAGATATAGGCCCATTATTACAATTGTAGCATTTAGCTGCCTGAACTAAAACAAGAACAATTTGCATCCACAGTCTAATTTTGACCATATGTTACACAGTATGAATGGTAACGTATATGCACATTTTTACATCATGCAAATGTACATGGCTATGTGCACCACTGCCTAGTGTATTCTGGGCCAGGGGAGGATTAAAAAAAAAAAAAAAGTGTGCAAGCCCATAAAATCTACCCATACTCATCTTCATGTATATAAAAATAAGCAAATATATGTCCATACGAGTTTTGATACACTACAGGTGACTTTTTTCTGATTCTGCATATATTTATAACCCATGTGCAGGAGGTAGAAATAGAAAGATATAGCCCGTTTGCCACACACCTCACCTGGCCCAAGTAGTTAGCAGGTAAAAGCGGTCTTAGTTCAATATATCCATGTCATGCCCCAAACTAATTTGCTCTGGACCTCGGAGCTTAATCACCTTCCCCTCCATTTCTACCATGTGTTTTGAGTCTGGATTAACCTCTCCCCAGCCTGCACCTGCACTAGTCAGTGGCATGCAACTTACTGCACCATGGCAGCCTGAACAGGGCTCCTTAAGCATTTAGCCTGGGTCACTATGTGCAGGAGGACTACGATTATGAACATGGAGGTTGTTAATACAATGCCTATCTGATTATATATCAATTTATTAATCAACATACAAAAGAGCCCATGCCAAAGATCATTGCTCTATTCACTGTTACCCCATATAGTGAACATTAAAAATGCCAAATGGATTTTTTAAACTCCAAGCTTACACCATTAATAATAGATAGCAGGGTACATGGAAATTGTACAAAAAAAAAAAAATGATAAAATTGTTTTTTCTTGTTCTGAACAAGGAGATTACACTATGATGGGGTCTAATAGCAAAACTACTAAGAGGCCTCATGCCTCTCTATTCTTTATCCCTAAGGCAACTATTGGGATTACATAGTTACATGGTTAGTCAGGTTGAAAAAAGACACAAGCCCTCGTTAAACCAAAATAAATTAATAAAAATGATACAATTCCATATACACAATCCTATACCCACAGTTGATCCAGAGGAAGGCAAAAAAAAACAGCAGAGCATGATCCAATTTGCTACAGCAGGGGATAAAATTCCTTTCTGATCCCCCAAGAGGGAATCAGATTTTCCCTGGATCAACTTTACCTATAAATGTTAGCACCCAGTTATGTACATTTAGGAAAGAATCCAGGCCTTTGTTAAAGCAATCTACTGAGCTGGCCAGAACCACCTCTGGAAGGAGTCTATTCCACATTTTCACAGCTCTTACTGTGAAGGAACCTCATCTGGAATATGCAGTTCAGTTTTGGGCACAAGTTATCAAAAAGGATATTCGGGAACTGGAGAAAGTGCAAAGAAGGGCAACCAAACTGATAAGAGACATGGAGGAACTCAGCTATGAGGAAAGATTAAAGGAACTAAATGTATTCTCTCTTGAGAAGAGGATCAACATGTACAAATGCATAAGAGGTCCATATAGTGAACTTGATGTTGAGTTATTCACTTTAAGGTCATCACAGACAACAAGGGGACTCTTTATGTCTAGAGGAAAAGAGATTTAATCTCCAACTACAGATAGGTTACTTCACAGTAAGAGATGTGACAATGTGGAATAGACTCCCGCCAGAGGTGGTTTTGGCCAGGTCAGTAGATTGCTTTAAAAAAGGCCTGGATTCTTTCATAAATGTACTGTACATAGTATAACTGGGTACTAGCATTTATTGGTAAAATTGATTTAGGGAATATCCAATTGCCTCTCAGTGGGATCAGGAAGAATTTTTTCCCCAGCTGTAAGCAAATTGGATCATGCTTTGATGGGATTTTTCGCCTTCCTCTATATAAACTGTGGGTATAGGTTTGTGTATATGGGATTGTATGTTTTTTTTTATTGGTTGAACTAGATGGGCGTGTGTCTTTTTTAACCTGACTAACTATGTAGCTACCATTATACTCGTTTAATTAGGTAGACAATGCTGGGCTCCATAGAAGCTGCATGGTTTGCTGTTGCTGGTTACATCCTTGTTTGCAGGCCCTTAACACATCTCAATGATAGCTTTGCATGCTATCTCCAGGAAAGACTTCTGGTGCTAATGTTCACAAGAACCATGAAAAAGGTGGATCCTGCTAACTCAAGTAGGATGCATAAAACAAAAAAGATCACACACCTGTCCATAGGTCTTGCCCACTGTTGCTGTAGGCTGTTGCCTGATGCAGGCAATTGACAAAAGTTCAGACAGCCAAGGCAAACAAATCTATTAAATCTTCTTTTTCACAGTAACATTTCTTTAAGCTTCCTTAAGTCAGACATGGATCTTACAAAACACAGGAAAGCAAGGTATTAACCATGCTTTTAAAGTTCTGCTATTTAACACCCATTTATTGGAAAACTACCAATTACTTTTTATCTAAGAAACTATAAAAGGAACACAGTCTGCTCTAAACTGAGTGATCTAGAACAGCTTTGCAAGATCAACAAGCAGAAAACCCACAGACATGCAAAAACTTATGCTTCAGATGTTCTTATTATATATGACTATAGTAGTTTATAGAAAAGATTTGTTTTGCTTTACCAGCTGATGGGTGTAGCAGAGAAACGGCAATGCCACTGACAAATGTAAAACTTTTTTTTAATAAACATGCAATACTTCTACCAACAATTAATTCATAAGAGGGCTGTAAATGATGATGGTTAATGTGCCTTTAATCAATTATAAGCGCTTTTTAATAAATACTGC
Organism: Rana kukunoris; assembly: GCA_029574335.1. NCBI lineage: Eukaryota > Metazoa > Chordata > Amphibia > Anura > Ranidae > Rana > Rana kukunoris. The sequence goes on from CM056052.1 coordinate 445,817,298, forward strand.
ATCTCACAGCATCACAAACGTATTTTTTGTTAAAGACTACCTGTACTACATATAAAGTAGGATGTCTAATGTACAGACATAAAGTTAAAGTGAGTCAAGTGTGTTTACCAAACATGTCCAAATCCCAGAAAGCTGGTCCTTCGTGCAGTGAAAGCATCTTTGACTTTGGACAAAGTCAGAATTGAAAGTGGCTCTAAAGGCAGACATTTTTTTACCTTAATGCACTCTATGCATTAAGGTAAACACCTTCTGGGTGCAGCTCCGCCCACCTTGTACTTACCTGACTCCCATCTCAATCCAGCTATGTGCATTAAAGCAGCGGCTCTCCCAGGTCTCTTTCTTCCAATTGGCTCACAAAGCATTGGCTTCTGCTGCTACCAATCACAGCCAGTAAGCCAATAAGGAGAGAGTAGGGGGTGGGGCCCAGCTGTGCTCTGTGTGTGAATGGACAATGTTGAGTGCCCCCACAGGAAGAGGATTGCTATAGGGAGCACTCAGCAGGGGGAAGGAGTCAGGAAAACCAAGCGGGGGACCCAAAAGGAAGAGGATCAGGGCTGCTCTGTGCAAAATCATTGCACAGAGCAGGTAAGTACAGTATAACATGTTTGTTTTTTTGTTATTTTTAATTACAACTTTTACGTTCACTTTACACCCCCAATCCTATATCCACACTGATGACAACTTTCAGCTTTTTAATTGCTTTCAGCAGCTGATTTAAACACTTACTGAGAATGCCGCTTTTTCATCAATAAGGCCCCTTTCATAATGCTTCGGTGCGGTTTCCATGCAGCATGGGTGCAGCGCAATTACCCAGTTTTTGTGCAGGTTACACACAGGTTACACACTGCTGTAGACTTCCTTTAGATCGAGCATTTTTGGTACGTGCCAAATAGGCTGGATCTGATGAAAGTCTATGAAAAGCACAGATTACTCCATATGAAAACTGCGGATACACTGTATCACTGTGCTGCACTGTGCTGCACTTGTGCTTTGGGAAAACCATACTCAAGTGGTATTAAATGGGCCTTAATCCTCATGTGTGTTCAAGGTTAGGGTGGTGTCATAACTGTTGCACCAGTTTTACTGTTTCAGGGTGGTTCCTTTCTCTTGCTGGATCCTTTGGAGCTACCCTTGCATGCAAGGACTAGAGTTGTGTCTCTCTAAGTTCTGTGCATCAATAGAAACACTGAATCCTGTAGTCTAGGAGGCCAAGTCACTCCACTGCTCCTCCCTTCTCACTTCTCAAAATTCACAGACTGAGAGCTAAACACTGAGGGCCAGATTCAGAAAGACTTGCGCTGGAGTATATAGCTATGCGCCGCGTAACTGTCAAGATGCGCCGTAGTATCTATGCGGCCGTACCCACCAAACTAGATGCGACAGAAAACAGGCTTTCTCTGACTGGCTTAACTTTCCTGCGGCAGAGTATCGTAAACGCATATTTTCGCTTGGCGCATCCGTCGCGCCTATTGATTTCCCATTCAAATATGCAAATGAGGGAGATATGCTGATTCGCGAACGGATTAGCACCAGACGCTGGCTACATGCGTCGTGCGTAAGTCGTCCGTCTGTCGCAAAGTTATTCCTACAAATAGCTGCTTTATCTTTACTCCTGATGGCCACAGGTCAGCAGGAGAGCAGCTACAGCAGCGTTACCGACGAAAATAGCAAGCTGAACAACCACACTTGCAAGGACAACACCTCTGTGTGCCAACATGCCAGGGGCAGCCGTGGTCCTAGCACTACTAATGGGTCCGTGAGAGGATATACCGCACGCGCATGAGCCTCTTTGGCATGGGTGATGAGGAGGTGTATCGCCTCTTCCAATTCAGCCCAGATGCAATCCTTGAACTAACCACAACCCTGCAGGATGACATCACCAGCAAGACACACCGCTCACAAGCAGTGTAGCCACTGGTGAAGGTCCTGGCAACACTCCATTTCCTTGCCAGTGGATCATTCCAGCGTACAAGTGGAGTGGTGGCTGGGATGTCACAGTCCACCATGAGCAGATGTGTGCACCAGGTTGTCCCTGCAATTCTCAGACGCATGTCCCACCACATCATCAGACCCACCACTGAGGACCTGCGGCTGAAGGCAATGACAGATTTCTACAGCATTGCCAGATTCCCACGCACCGTGGGCCATTGATTGCACACATGTGGCCCTACAACCCCCCAGTGCCACAGAGCACATATACCACAATCAGAAGCATTGGCATTCCATCAACGTACAGGTGATAGCCGATGCCCAATGCCTCATGTGGCACGTCCGTGCCAAACACCCCGGATCCAGCCATGACAGCTACATCTACAATCAGAGCCCCATCCCAATGGAATTCGAACAGAACGTGTATGGGGACAGCTGGCTGGTTGGTGAGTGACATGGGTGGCAGGCATGACTCCCCCCCCATGATGCACACATTACAAGGGGCACATGCATGACTAACATCCTCCTGTCTTTTCCCTTACAGGTGACTTTGCATATGCACTGGGACCCCATCTCATGACTCCTTTCCGGAACCCCCAAACCAGAGGACAGAGAAGATACAATGCGGCACATATCAAAACTCGTGCAGTGGTGGAGCAAACATTTGGGCTCCTGAAGTCCCGTTTCCGCTGCCTGGATAAGTCTGGGGGGCCCTATTGTATTCCTCTACCTTCATGTGTCAGATCATCTGTGCATGTTGCATTCTGCACAACTTTGCCATGAGAAAGGGCCTGCAGATTGACATACGTGATGACCTGACCCCCCAACCAGACAGCCCCCCCCTGCCAGAGGAGACCCAGTCAGCTGATGGAAGAGCAGTCAGGAGGATCCTCGTCGTAGGCATCTTTGGACAATAAACCAAAACATTGATCACACGGACAATGCACCCATGCACACCACTGATGTCCCTAGATCACACACACCACATCCACATCACATTGGATTAGCCCAAGTCTAACATGCAGGACTTGGGAGCAGCAACGCCGCATCAAGGCCCCAATGGTGTCGCTGTCCATTCATACACCATTCACACGTCATTCACACAGCCGTGGGGATAACTTCTCCCCAACGGCCGAGGGTGACACCCCTTACTGGCAGGAGTGCCACCCCCTCACATTCACACACCATTCACACTGTCCCCTGCACTACTGACCGTGTACAGTTTAAATAAAAATAAAAAGCTCATAACCTGAGCAACATAAAACAAAAAATAAAAAGCTCATAACCTGAGCCGGAAAAAAAAACACCCCAAAAAGCCCTCATCTGGGCTGACGGGGGCTCTTTCTAGTGGACCCTCTCTGGCTCCTCAGCTGCCTGGAGGGAGTGGGTGGGGGTGGGGGGGGCATCTGGAGGTGGCTGATCCCCGGGTGGGCCACTCCTGGCAGGTGTGGCCTGCATGCCCTCTAAGGCCATGGCTATCTGGCCGAGGTAGGAATTGGTGTGGGCCTGCATCCTCAGTTGCCGGGTCACTTGATAATGTTGGGACCGCTGCCTCTGCCTCCCCTGGTCCCGGATGGCAGCAGTGTTGGCCTGGACGGCTGCAGTGAGGTGCCGAAGATCAGCCTGCACCTCCCCCAGGCTGGTCACCACTGCAGCGCAGTTGCAGCTGACATCCTGCACTGCGTTGGTCATCTGGGACACGGAGCCCAGGTGCCCAGCTATCTCCCCCATCTGCTGGGTCTGCCTGGCCTGGTCCCCCGCCATCTGGTCATGGACCACATCAGACACCCCCCTGGTCTTCCGGGTGGCCTTCCTGGGACCAGGAGATGGTATTCCCCGGGGGGATGGTGTGACGGTATTAGAGCATATCTCCGCCATCCTCTCCCTTCTTCTCCCATAAAAGAAATCACCCCAATATTCCCCGACTAGGAATATCCCTGGAATCGCTGAATAATCCACACATTAGCCATGGCTTAATACTGGATCTAACAGGACACCCTTTAATGGCAAAAACTCTGCAAATTTATACACAGTTACAAGCTTGTCATCAATCAAAGAACAATGAAATCTCCACCCCCTTTTCCACACACTGGGGGTTTCCATACAGAGGCATTTCGGCACCGCAAGGCTTGACACATCACATTCTTGAATTTGAATTCAATTAACCTTTAGAATACACAATCACAGATCTAAAAGACATTTAGTAATTATCTCCCAGAGAGAGAAGCCCCCAGGGGGTAATTACTACAATGAAGCAATCAGAACAACAATTAACATGAGTCAATTATCTAATCGGTTGGCTAGGTCGTCTCGTCTGTGACACGGCTATTCATCTGCAGAACACAATGGAAAGGTATTTCACAAGCCACTTAGCATTGAAAGGTCATTGTCCCGTACTGGCAGCATGGCAATCTGGTTTAAACAGGTTTTACAGATGCCTCTACAAAGGGGAAAGTAATCCAATTATCCAGGCTAGAGGCAGAACCCCATAACGCACAGACATTAACATTAGCAGGGAGAGGATTAGACTGAAGTATATAGGCAATTGTATAAAAGTCCTTCACAATGGCCCCCCCTTTTCTCCCTGCTCCGGCAACTCGGTTGGACCTTTCCTGGTCCAGTAGAGTTGACGGGTTCAGAGCTTCTAGTCCGAGGTTAACTCCGTTTGGCGTGACAATCCATCGGCATTCCCGTTTTGCTTGCCTGGGCGGTAATGAATCGTAAAGTCATAGGGCTGTAAGGCCAAGCTCCAGCGTAGCAAACGGCCGTTGTCCCCTGAAACCCGGTTAAGCCACACCAAGGGGTTGTGATCGGTGATGAGAGTGAAAGCCTGGCCATAAAGGTAAGGTGTGAGCTTTTTGAGGGCCCATCCGCCTTCCTGGTTTGAGGCCCTGGCCCATAATCGGACGGCAAGAGGCTCGCATTCAGTCCTCTCCAAAAGCCCCTGTCCCGGCTAGGCCTGTCACACATCTCCCCTTTTGGCAGGGGACTAACCCAGTAGGAGACACCAGATGGGTTGTCTCTGAATTCAGTCAGTAGTTCCAGTCCCCCGCTGCCGGTATCCATACAGTACCCCAAATCACTTGCTCCAAACCGAGCATTACTCACCCCGCCATCCTCTGCCTCTCTCAGGGAACACGTCTGCCGCTGGGGAGAGGCCTGGACTAGCCCTTCTCCCTGGAGTCCTTTCAGCCGCTGGAGAGATGACAGGGTGGCTGGGCTCAGTCCATCATGCTGTTGGGGATCTGGGCCAACTGGCCACCATTTATGGGTTATACCAGTGGAGACTGAAGTCTCATCCACTGGTGTGATGTGAAAATCCCCCAGTGCTTGCAAAGCAAAGCCGACATCCTCCTCTTTCAGTCCTGTACCATTTTCTGGGGTTGTGCCAGTGGAGACTGAAGTCCCATCCACTACCACAGGGACCCCTTCTTCTGTTAGGTGAAAGCAGAGGCCCGGGGCACTCTGCTCTGTTGCCAGCTCTTCCGCTGGGTTGCTCTGAGTGGAGACCACAGTCCCATCCACCGATATCCGCTCAAGCTGTAGTGGGGTGCAGCCGCCAGTAGCATCCTGTCCTGCTGCCAGTGATTCCGCTGGGAGTAAGAGCTTTACCACCTCAGCTGGTTGCTGGGGAGGGGGGCCAACCGCCCCGGCTCCCTGGAACTCCACAGTTGGTCCCGGTGCTGGGCAGAGATGGCTGGCAATCTGCCCTGTTGCCAGCACTTCTGCTGGGGATGCATAATCCATAACATCCTCTGAACAGTCCATACATTCTGTAATCTGTGGCTGGGGAGTGATCGCCATCTTCTCACCCTGAGCCTCCAAAACTGCCACAGGGGTGGGGCAGAGGTCTTGAACCCTCTGTCCGGTGACCAGCGCTTCAGCTGGGGAAGTTCCTTGTAACTCCACAAATACTGCTCTTGGGGCTGGGCAGAGCACAGTGAAGTGTGGCCCTGATACCAGCTCTTCTGCTGGAGGCCCATCAGGTTGTTCTTCCTCAGCAGAGAAGTCTATCAGATCCCCTGTCTCTGCAACTGGTGTCTGGGGATAGAGGTTCACCATCTCCTGTCTTTCATTTGGTGCTGCTTCTTTAGGCGTTGTCACCGATCGTCGTATTTCTGCAATTCTCAGCTCATGTTGCCGCTCTCGTTCTTTCTCATCAAAAGCTTTAAAAGCTCTAAACGGAATCTTCCTTGTGTCTGTTGTGCTGTACTCACTGTTTGGAGAATGTGCGGCTGCTTGTTGAACTGCTGCCAGTTTTAACTGTAGTTCTGCGTTTCTTATTTGTTTCGCCTCCTCCGCTACCAGGGTCATCACTTTCAGCACCACATCCGCCGTTGGGTTCGGACCGAACCATGCTAATTTCTCTCTTATTAGCTTGTTAGCTGGTGATTCCTCATCCTGAATCACTGGTGTCCCCATCTTCTGTACTGCAGGCCTTGCTGCAACCGAGTTCTCCTGGTCTAGCTCCATTTATTCTGCTATGATGACACGCTCGGTTTTGCTGCTAGCAATCCTTCCACAAACTTCCAGTAGTCCTTTCCGTGTATTTCTTTTAAGCCGGGTGTAGCAGTCTTCCATTCACTGTTCCCAGTGTCTGCTTGGAATCCTGGTGTAAAGGAAGGTAGAAGGGAAAATCCCGCTGCTGCCATCCAGTGTGACGGTATTAGAGCATATCTCCGCCATCCTCTCCCTTCTTCTCCCATAAAAGAAATCACCCCAATATTCCCCGACTAGGAATATCCCTGGAATCGCTGAATAATCCACACATTAGCCATGGCTTAATACTGGATCTAACAGGACACCCTTTAATGGCAAAAACTCTGCAAATTTATACACAGTTACAAGCTTGTCATCAATCAAAGAACAATGAAATCTCCACCCCCTTTTCCACACACTGGGGGTTTCCATACAGAGGCATTTCGGCACCGCAAGGCTTGACACATCACATTCTTGAATTTGAATTCAATTAACCTTTAGAATACACAATCACAGATCTAAAAGACATTTAGTAATTATCTCCCAGAGAGAGAAGCCCCCAGGGGGTAATTACTACAATGAAGCAATCAGAACAACAATTAACATGAGTCAATTATCTAATCGGTTGGCTAGGTCGTCTCGTCTGTGACACGGCTATTCATCTGCAGAACACAATGGAAAGGTATTTCACAAGCCACTTAGCATTGAAAGGTCATTGTCCCGTACTGGCAGCATGGCAATCTGGTTTAAACAGGTTTTACAGATGCCTCTACAAAGGGGAAAGTAATCCAATTATCCAGGCTAGAGGCAGAACCCCATAACGCACAGACATTAACATTAGCAGGGAGAGGATTAGACTGAAGTATATAGGCAATTGTATAAAAGTCCTTCACAGATGGAGTCGCCCTTAAGGGGCTTCCTAGGATGGGGTAGGGGATTTGAGAGGGCCCTGCTGAAGGGGAGGACTCCTCCAAAAATAGAAAAAACTCCTGCTCGGTGACAACAGGCTCCTCCTCAACCACCTCAGCAGGTGAGGTGTGGGCACTCCCCTCCACCTCGGTGTCTTCACCACCCAGGGGGTCGGGCTCAGGATGCAGTTGTGGGGATGGGGTGGACTGGCCTCCGGCAGATGATGGCCCAGCTCCGTCATCTGTGGATGACACAAAGCAGACATGTTGGTGGTTCCACACACTTGGCACATGTAACATGCCCCCCCCCCCACATGCAACACACCAAATAGGGGATAAAAAACACTTACCTGTCCTGGAGCCTTCCTCCATGGAATTATATCCCGGTACCCCCTCCAACTGCTCCCTCTCCAGGCAGCGGGCGATCACCTCCTCCTCCGTGGTCAGGCTGACCGCACATGGGGGTTCACCCCCCGTGCCCCTCTCATGCCTCCTGATAGTGGCCACCTTGCCCCGGACATTGCGCCTCAAATCGTACATTTTTTTGGCTACGTCCGCAGCAGTCCGGGTGGAATAGCCCAAAATGTTGACCCTGGCAGCAATGCTCTCCAGGATGGCCTGCTTCCTGTCCCGGCTTGTCTTGCGACTTTTCCTGCCATGGAGGAAATCATTGTAGGTCTCCATAGCCGAGATGACTACAGACAGCTCCTGGGCATTAAAGTTGAGGTTTCTCCTCTCTTTGCGGGGAACGGGAGCAGCCATAGCACAGCAAAAATTACTTCCCTGGGGTGGGGGGAACCAGATATACTTTTGCGCCGGAAAGGCTCATCTGCGGCCGCTTTTATACGCGCAACGGAACACATTGTGCTGCCGTTTCCCATGAAGTGGTGCCAACGGAAGTTGTGAGCATGCGCACAGGGGAGAGAGTGGAGCCCTCCCTCACTGCGCATGCTCCGTGGATGATGCGCTGAACGTAAGTCTCTGCGCTGGGCTCCGCCCATCATTTACATATGGTCACACCCACTTACACTTACGTCGGGTTGCGCCATCGCATTTTCGTTACTCCGTTGCAAAGTAACGAACAAGTGCTTGGTGAATACTGTACTTGACTCACTAGTTCGCGTCAGCGTAACGTATATGCGCTGCGCTACGCCGGATAAAATATGCGCGCATCTACCTGAATCTGGCCCTGAGTTTTTCATACTATTTTGAAAACAAAAGCTGCATTAAATGACAGCTTAAGTATTTAATGCTATATTGATGGATTCCTTGTAATTGCATAAAGAGGTACACTAAGTAAGGTTTTTATTTTAAAGAGTACGTATTAATATTTAATTGTTGCACACTAAACATATTTATAAATCACAAACATTATGAAAATACAGTTAGGTCCATATATATTTGGACTCAAGCTATAGTTATATAATATATATGGGCTGAAAGTGCACACTTTCAGGTTTAACTTGAGGGTATGTACATCCAAATCAGAGGAAGGATTTAGGAATTACAGGCCTTAAGAATAGCCTGTAAGGGACCAAAAAGTAACAATTGAATCAAAAGTTTCATGACCAGGTGTTTTATCGATCAATTAAGCAGGTAAAAGGTCTGGAGTTGATTCTAAGTGAGGTATTCACATTTGGAATCTATTTATGTGAACCTATATCATGCGTTCAAAGGAGCTGTCCATGCAAGTGAAACAGGGCATTATAAGGTTTTAGAAACAAAATAAATCAATCAGAGAGATAGCAAAAACATTAGGAGTGGTCGAATCAACAGTTTGGTACATTCTGAGGAAATAAGAATGCACTGGTGACCTCAGCAACATAAAAAGGTTTGGACATCAATGGAAGACAACAGTGGTGGTTGATCGCAGGATCCTCTCTATGGTACAGAAAAACCCATTGACAATATCCAGACAAGTGAATGACACTCTCTAGGAGGTGGGCGTATCACAATCAAGAGAAGGTTTTACAAGAGCAAATACAGAGGGTTCACCACAAGGTGCAAACCATTCATAAGCCTGAAGAATAGAAAAGCCAGATTAGGCTTTGCCAAAAAATCTGTGCCAGAATGACAGGAAGAAAAACGTGTGGAGAAGGCTTGGAACAGCTCATGATCAAAAGCACGCAACGTTATCTGTAAAACACGATGGAGGCAGTGTGATGGCATGGGCATGCATGGCTTCCAGTGGCACTGGGTAATTTGTGTTTATTGATGATGTGACAGCAGATAGAAGCAGTTTTTAGAGATATACTGTCAGCCCAGATTCAGCCAAAAGCAGCAAAGTTGTTTGGACGGCTTTTCACAGTACAGATGGACAATGAACCAAAACACACTGCAAAAGCAACCCAGGAGCTTTTGAAGGAAAATAAGTGGAATATTCTGCAATGGCTGAGTCAATCACCTGAACTCAACCCGATTGAGCATGCTTTTCACTTTCTGTAGGACAAAACTAAAGGCAGAAAGGCAAATCAACTGAAGATAGCTGCAATTAGAGCATGGCAAAGCATCAGAAAGGAGGAAACACAGCCTTAGGTCATGTCCATGGGTTCCAGACTTCAGGCAGTCATTGCCAATAAAGAATTCTCAACAAAATATATAAAATTAACATTTTATTCATGATTATATTCATGTGTCCAATTACATTTGAGCCCCTGAAAAGTGGGGGGGCTGTGTATAAAAATGGTTGCAGTTCCTAAAATTTGTACTTGATATTTATGTTCAACCCCTTGAATTAAAGCTGAAAGTCTGCATTTGTATTGTATCGTTTTAGGGCTGGATTGGGGAGAAGACCTGTAAGTGTGATGAAACTGCAAAATAAAATGTATATATATATATATGTATGTGTGTGTGTGTGTGTGTGTCTTCACGGCATGGTAAAAAACAGGAAAAACAGTTTCAGTCCATTTATGTCATCTGTGTATTTAACTAATTGCCTGGAGTTTAACTTTAAGGCTAGTCTTACATACAAGTTGAGATTAGAACATGATTTAGGTTTGTTTTAGGCAACATGGCTAGCTAGCATGGAAGAAAAAGTTGGAACTAATTGAAGGTCAGATGATGTTGGTTAGAATTAACGTGGATGTAAACCCCCAATTTTTTATTTGTTTTGCTGTCACGATGTAGAGTATACGATTTCCTATCATCTGTGCCCAGTCTTGCCACAAAGAGTTAATCCAGCTCTGAGCAATCCTCTTTTCTTTTTTCAATAAGATAAATGGGCAAACAGGATAAAACTTTTGTCTGTTCTTCGCCCTTGCTGTGAATGACAGGTTATTTACATATCTCATGCACTAGCCTGAGACCTCGTACACACGATTAAATGAGTCTGTTCAAATCGGTCGGACCGACCGATTTGAACAGATCTGTCTGCTGGGATTTTGGTTTGCTCGCGTGTACACACGAGCAAACCAAAATCCCCGCCAGCAGACAGCGCGCTGACGTGTCGGTGACGTGACGGTGACGTTGATGCCGGCACGTCACCGCACCAGGAAGTAAAACACTTCCGCGCATGCGTCGAAATCATTCGGCGCGTGTGCGAGAAGACATGTCTGCTGGTTAGCATACTAACCAGCAGACATGTCGGGCGGACGGGTTCCCAGCCGACAGATTTCAAAGCATGCTTTGAAATCTGTCGGGTGGCCAAATCCGTCTGTTTGCCCGTACACACGATCGAATCTGTCTGCTGAAACGGTCTAGCAGACCGTTTCCAGCAGACAGATTTGATCGTGTGTACGAGGCCTTAGACAAGCATTATTTTTTAATTCCCACCCCCACTCCTTTTCTGAAGTCATGCGGTTACTTTTCTGGATTTTCACTGGGTGTTAGTGATCAAGCAGAATTTAGTGTAAGGGGAGTGTAGAGGTGGGCGGGGAGTCTACTGACATCACAACTCCACCCATCGAGCTTCAGACAATAGACCCACCCACAAAATCTGCAGTTTTTCAGTTCTTATAACAGACAGGGGGGAGACATTTGACAGGTGAGGATACATGCAGGAGGCATGTATATCCATATAGATCAGCACTATGGCAGTAGTTTAGAAAGGATGAGAATGGGTTTACATCCACTTTAAGCTAGGGCAGTGGGTGATGGCTAGGCTCAGTCTACAATAGGCTTTGAATTTTAGAATTTTTCGCCAGGTGTACTATGCAAGTGAATACAATTTTCTGAGTTTAGAGTCGTTATAAAGGCAGAAGTTTTTTTTTTTTCTGTTTTACCTTACCCTACCATTCTATGCATTAAGGTAAAAATGTTCTGCAAGCTGCTCCCCTAGTCCCCCTAAATACTCACCTGAGCCCAATCTCAATCCAGCATCTTTTTTTCTCCGTATTGGCACAGACATGGAAGACAATTACTCCTGCTGCTGTCAGTCACATGCAGTGCAGAGGGAGCATGGTGGGGGTGAGCCGAGCTTTGTGTGTCTTATGGACACACACTGTGAGCACATGAAGTGAGCATGCTCAAGAGTCTTCATAGTAAGCGACTTGCTAAAGAGGAACTTGGTTGGGGGGGGGGGGGGAGCAGAAGCGCTGGCATGGGAACTGAGAAGATGAGGATTGGAGCTGCTTTGTTGCAAAACCACTGCACAGAGTAGGTAAGTATAACAAAAAAACATTGCCTTAAGAATCACTTTAATCAATGATTATTTAAAGGGTCACTATAAAGAAAAAAATTGTGTATTCTGGTAACTGTATACGTTTGTACCTGTATTGATATTCATATTTGTATCCACATTTACGTGTAAATCAAGCTTTCCATGAGTTGAGACAGGCAATTTAACAATGGTTTAAAGGGGTTGTAAAGGAAATTATTTTCCCCCTTAATAGCTTCCTCTACCCTAGTGCAGTCCTCCTTCACTTACCTCATCATTCGATTTTGCTTTTAAATTGTCCTTATTTCCTCTGAGAAATCCTCACTTTCTGTTCTTCTGTCTGTAACTCACCACCGTAATGCGAGGCTTTCTCCCTGGTGTGGAGAAACCCTCTTGAGGGGGGAGGGGTAAGAAGGAGTGTCAGGACGCCCACTAACACACAGCTCCTTTCCCTATCTGCAAAGTAGAGAGTGTCCTGACACTCCTGCTCGCCCCCTCAAGAGGCTTTCTCCACACCAGGGAAAAAGCCTGGCATTACGGTGTGTAGTTACAGACAGAAGAACAGGAAGTGAGGATTTCTCAGAAGAAATAAGGACATTTAAAAGCAAAATCGAGGAATACGGTAAGTGAAGGAGGACTGCACTAAGGTAAAGGAAGTTATTTAGGGAAATTTTTATTTTTATTTACAACCCCTTTAAGCCCTGTAACGCTGTAACTTCCTAAATGCATTAATTAAATAGTAATCATAAGCTTTTGTGACAGTATAGTTTTGCTAAAGAAAGCTAAAAATACAAACGCTAAAAAACGTTGAAAAACGCTACTGCAAAAACGCTGAAAAACCCATTGTACTGCTACAGCTTTCTATAGCTAACGCTACTGGAGTTTTTTTTTAACGTTCAGTGTGCATGAGGCTTTTGTGGTAGAATCAAGTAATAAAACTATATTACGGAGGTGAGGGGTGGGGAGCGGGCACAAAAAGAAATTTTAATGCTAGCGACAGACCGTATCATACATGCCATTTTTTTATTTAGCCCATACTTTGACTTCAGTTATAGAAAGTGGAGATCATAAAACCTACTGTAGATGATGTTTTCCTTTAGAAAAATGTATTCTGGGTTTAGAGAATATCATCTTTCTTCTGAATGTGAAAAACAAAATAAAAGACTGGCTTAGAAAAAGCTTTTGCTCCTAATTTAAACACAGAGCCAAAACAGGGCAGTGATGGTTTGGAAAACGAAACTGATTGGTGCTGAGGGGTTTTAGACACACAGTAATCACAACTCCTTGATTTGTGACCACAGAGAGAAAGCTCCCAGTACTGTTGTCATCAGGAAACAGACAACCAGGAAGTGTGGAGATCAGAGAAGAATTACCTCAACTTGAGAGCGAAACAAACAATAAGGACATGAAAACAGCACTGCATTAAGGTAAAGGAAACTATTAAGATAAAAAAAAATGTTTCCTTTACAAACCCTTTAAGTTTTTGTTCTTGGGTTTACAGTTGGCTTGAGTTTACCACACATTTATGACTTTTTCAGTGTTAGAACTTATTTTATACAGCAATCTACAGGAGATGCTATTCTATATTTGAATTAGTTAACTCAAAGTTGTATTTAAAAACATTATAACATGGGCAGTTACAAACAAAATTGTATTGTGTTTTACTAAATGGAAGGTCCTTTAGTAGGGAGGTACTTTTTGATCTTTTCTTCTTTATTCCTTCACTATATACATGTGTATGTTTCATGTTTTCTTTCACACAACATTTCAATTTTTGTTTCTATAGAAAACAATTGCTGTAAAGATACCACTGTCCTAGAGATATCCGCCATCAATTGCATGTGACAAAGGAAGGGGCTGAAGCTGGGACGCTGGCATAAATGAGCCCTTATTGAAAGCATAGATAAAAATAGATTCGGTGGAGATGAGACAGTAATTCTTTTTATCTTTGTGCAAATGAGTTCAGAAGACTAGTGATCATAATCTGTAGATATTCATGATATCACAGTCACATGATACAGATAGTGAAAGGAATGCAATCGCCATAGAAACAACTAAATTCTGCTGTGTAACCAATTATAGCATCAAGATTGGTCCCAAACGCTGTTAGAACTTTAAATGACTGTTGTATGGGAGACAGTGGCTTTTTAAACATTGGGGTGATTTGCTAAAACTGGAGTGCAAAATCTAACTCCAGCTTGAAGTGATACTAAATTCTAGATTTATTTTTTTTAGGTAAAAAATAACAAACGTTATATATACCTGACATGTGTAATGGTTTTGCACACAGCAGACCCAATCCTCCTCTTTTCAGGTCCCCTGTTAGTGTGCCTGGTCCCTCTCATGTTGCTTCTTGAATATCACCTTGCAGATAAGCAGTCATTAGAGGAAACAAAGCCCTGCCTCTTCCAGGATAACCATCTCCACAAAGACACTGTGCAGAACAAGCCATAAGAAGCCTATAAGAAAGGACCCGCAGTAGCCACTGGAAGTGTTGCCTCCACCAATAGGAGTTATACACATCACTACCAAAGAAGGACCCTAGGTGTTAACATTAGAAGTGAAAAAGATCGTCATGTGAATGTAGCTTTAAGTAATTAAAATGTATATACAGGTGAAACTCGAAAAATTTGAATATCCTGCAAAAGTTCATTTATTTCACTAATGCAACTTAAAAGGTGAAACTAACTATATAATATTGACTCATTACATGCAAAGCAAGATAGTTCAAGCCATGATTTGTCATAATTGTGATGATTATGGCTTACAGCTCATGAAAATCCCAAATCCACAATCTCAGAAAATTAGAATATTACATGCAATCAATAAAACAAGGATTGTACATAGAACAATATCGGACCTCTGAAAAGTATAAGCATGCATATGTACAACACATACAACCAGCCTGTAGGGTGTTTCTCTATAGTCGCCAATGCTAATCATTGTGGCTTACCGCGCTCCCCGCCAGCAGAATACAACAGCTCCACCGAAGGGATTCCCCCATCAACACTGGCTGTGTTGATGGGGGAATAGAGCAATTTCCTTTCCTTTCCTTTAGCACATCAACATACCATTTTAGTGCATCAACTAAACACTTTGTTAGGACACACTGCCAATTCTGTACAGAAAGGGTTCATTATGGTAAACATAACTTGCCAGTATGTCCTTAAAAATACATAAAAGGGGAAAAATAGGTAGAATTTTTCAAAAAAAATTAAGTTATGCTATGTGAATAGGAACACATAACAAATATAAAGTAGGTGTCATTCCAATTTGTCTGCAAAAGTGCAAATATGTTTTAAATTAATTGAAAAGACTAGAAATACTCAGCAGGTCAGCTCACTCGGCAGTCAGTAAATATAGTTTTAGAGTCGATGGCCTACTTCCAGAAGGACATGAGAACAGATGCACTTTTATCCCTTTTAAAAATACAACTTTGCTTAGCTTTTTACATGCAGAAGGCATACAATGCAGCAGGTGCTTCAACAGGCAGGTACTGACCATCTGCTAAGAAGGCTGTAATCACTAAGGCTGCGTACACACGATCAGTCCACCCGACGAGAACAGTCCGAAGGACTGTTTTCATCAGTTAACCGACAAAGCCGACCTACGGTCTGATGTGCCTACACACCATCGGTTAAAAAACCGATCGTGTCAGAACGCGGTGACGTAAAACACACGACGGGATGAAAAAAATTCAATGCTTCCAAGCATGCGTCAACTTGATTCTGAGCATGCGCAGCCTTTTAACTGATGCTTTTGCATACTAACGATCAGTTTTGACCCATCGGTCAGGCGTCCATCGGTTCAATTTTAAAGCAAGTTCTCTGTTTTTGGACCGAAGGACAACTGACTGATGGGGCCTACACACGATCGGTTTGGACCGATGAAACTGAACTTCAGTCTAACACTGAAAGCCACATGTGGCTCATGAGTAGGGGTGAACCGAAAACCCCTGCGTTCGGTTCGCACCAGAACCGTCGAACAGACCGACCGTTCGCGCGAACATTTAGAACCCCATTGAAGTCTATGGGACTCGAACGTTCGAATTCAAAAACTATCATTTTAACCACTTGCCTACTGTGCACCTACACCCCCTTCCTGCCCAGACAAAATTTAAGCTTCCGGCACTGCGTCGCTTTAATTGACAATTGCGCGGTCGTGCGACATGGCTCCCAAACAAAATTGGCGTCCTTTTTTTCCCACAAATAGAGCTTTCTTTTGGTGGTATTTGATCACCTCTGCGGTTTTTGTTTTTTGCGCTATAAACAAAAATAGAGCGTCAATTTTGAAAAAAATTCAATATTTTTTACTTTTTGCTATAATAAATATCCCCAAAAAATATATAAAAAAAATATTTTTTTCCTCAGTTTAGTCCAATACGTATTCTTCTACATATTTTTGGTAAAAAAAAATGCAATAAGCGTTTATCGATTGGTTTGCGCAAAATTTATAGTGTTTACAAAATAGGGGATAGTTTGGCATTTTTTTATTTATTTTTTTACTATTAATGGCGGCGATCTGCGATTTTTTTATTGGGACTGCGATGTTATGGCGGACACTTCGGACACTTTTCTGACATTTTTGGGACCATTTACATTTATACAGTGAACAATGCCATAAATATGCATTGATTACTGTATAAATGTGACTGGCAGTGAAGGGGTTAACCACTAGGGGGCGGGGAAGGGGTTAAATGTGTGTCCTATGAGTGTTCTAACTGTAGGGGGAGGGGGGGTGACTGGGGGAGGTGACCGATTGTGTCCCTATGTACAAGGGACACAGCATCGGTCTCCTCTCCCTGACAGGACGTGGAGCTCTGTGTTTACATACAGAGCTCCACGTCCCCGCTCAGTTACTGGGCAATCGCGTGTGCCCGGCGGCGATCGTTGCCGCCGGGCACTCGCACCGGGATCCCAGCAGAGCGGCGGCTCGCAGCTTTAAAAAGACATCACGTCATATGACGTGATGTCAGGATAATGGAGTCCTCCGCCCGCCGTCATTTGACGGTGGGAGGTGGACAAGTGGTTAAAGACCAATATTCAAGTTATTGTTGGAAAACGTCTTTGAGAACCCGGGTCTTGCCCCAGGGAACATGTATCAATGGAAAAAAGTTTAAAAAACTGTATTTTTTTCAGGAGCAGGAAAAAAAGACCGTATTTAAAACTTTTTTCCATTGATACATGTTCCGTCGGGCAAGACCCGGGTTCTCAAATACGTTTTCACAGACAAACTATAGACACCCAGCAGGTACAATATGTAAAGGAATTTTTTCATTTTTTATTTTTTTATTTAAACATTATTAAAATCACTGCTCCAGGAGCAGTGATTTTAATGATGCTTAAATAAAAAAAAAAAAAAAAAAAAATTCCTTTAAATATTGTACCTGCTGGGTGTCTATACCTGTGGTAACGTCTTTAAATAGCAGCATCACCTGCCTGCCAGTAAATTAGGAATAGCTGATCTAGCTAAGCTATACAGTGTATAAATATATGTACAACTCCTAGGGATGTATATATATCCTCTACTCACTGTAAATTAAGCTAAACTGACTAGCCTGCCTGCCCTATCTAGCTATATAAAAAGACTATCTCTCTGTCTCTCTGACTGCTCTTATTAACAACCGCAACACACTACACGAGGCCGCCCAGCAGGTGGCCTTATATAGTGTGGGGCGTGTGCTAAAGCCCTGAGCCATAATTGGCCAAAGCCACCCTGGCTTTGGCCAATTATGGCTCTCCGTTTTTTGCGCGCTGTGATTGGCCAAGCATGCAGGGTCATAGTGCATGTTTGGCCAATCATCAGCGCGCAATGCCGCAGTGAATTATGGGCTGTTGCACGTTACTCGAATTTGGCACGAACGGCCCGTTTTGTTCGAATTTTGTCGAACGTACGAACAGACAATGTTCGAGTCGAACATACGTTCGTATCGAACGCGGAGCTCATCCCTACTCATGAGCCTGTGATCACGGTCAAAAAAGAATCACCTTTTCAATTTGCACCATGTTAGGTCTACACAATACTTTAGTCTTAACAACGCACAATGCACCTTTTCTCAACTGCCTTCCCTAAAAATAATACAATATAAAAACTGCCAAGGACATAGTAAACATTTAGAATAGATTAAATAAGTACATGCGTCTAAACCAACACCTACATTGTGAAATTACCATCTTATGTAAGGAGGATGCAACTCAACTGTAATATAGTATGATACCGTATGTAGGTCATATATTATTAATAAACATGTCTAGGGGAACTGGAGCAAGCAGCTGGTGGAATGTTACAATAAAACGTTTACGGTGGTGTTAAAGCACAATGCTGAGGCTCACAATTCCAAGATACTATTCTAAAACCGATGACATCTGAAATTAATTTTCAGAGACACATAAATGTCAGGCAGGTGAATGTCATTGTTGCATGAGCAATGATAAATGTAGATCTAGAATATTACAGCTAAGGGTATAACCTGATCTCTTGACTTCAAATAAGGAAATGCTCTTACAATGAACTTTAAAGTAATTTTACAAGTCTGTATGAATAATTTCCTGACATGGCACAACATACATCAGCACTACTATACTGTATACTGTATATACAGTTGTATTCAAAATTATTCAACCCCCACTGAAATTGATTGTTTTGGACAGTTTGACATTGATTTTGATCATTCAGTCATCCTGCGTACAATTAAATCAAAGAGGCACGTGTAGGTCAGACAAATATAACATAACATTTATAATAAAATAACCACACATGTCTTTTCTGTACTCACATCATTATCAGTTTTATTCAACCCCCAAGTGACATTCAATCTTAGTACTTAGTACAACATCCTTTTACAGTTATAACAGCTTTTAAACGTGAAGCAGTGAAGCATAGCTTGACACAAGTGTCTTGCAGCGTTCTACGGGTATTCTCGCCCATTCGTCATGAGCAAAAGCCTCCAGTTCAGTCACATTCTTAGGCTTGCGCACTGCAACTGCTTTCTTTAAGTCCCACCAGAGGTTCTCAATTGGATTTAGGTCTGGTGACTGCGATGGCCACTCCAAAATGTTCCAGCCTTTAATCTGCAACCATGCTCTAGTGGACTTGGAGGTATGCTTGGGATCATTGTCCTGTTGAAAGGTCCAACGTCTCCCAAGCCTCAGGTTTGTGACAGACTGCATCACATTGTCATCCAATATCTCCTGGTACTGAAGAGAATTCATGGTACCTTGCACACGCTGAAGCTTCCCTGTACCTGCAGAAGCAAAACAGCCCCAAAGCATGATTGACCCCCCCGCCATGCTTCACAGTAGGCAAGGTGTTCTTTTCATCATAGGCCTTGTTCTTCCTCCTCCAAACATAGAGTTGATCCATGGGCCCAAACAGTTCTAATTTCATTTCATCAGTCCACAGAACACAATCCCAAAACTTCTGTGGTTTGTCCACATGACTTTTGGCATACTGCAGTCAACTCTTCTTATTCTTTGGAGACAGCAAGGGGGTGCGCCTGGGAGTTCTGGCATGGAGGCCTTCATTACGCAGTGTACGCCGTATTGTCTGAGCAGAAACTTCAGTACCCACATCTGACAAATCTTTTCTCAGTTCCTCAGCAGTCACACGAGGACTTTTCTCCACTCTACGCTTCAGGTAGTGCATAGCAGTCGAAGTCAGCATCTTCTTTCTGCCACGACCAGGTAGCGTTTCAACAGTGCCCTTTGCCTTGAATTTGCGAATGGTGCTTCCTATGGTGTCTCTTGGTATGTTTAACATCTTTGCAATCTTCTTATAGCCATTGCCCTTCCTGTGAAGAGTAATCACCTCTTCTCTTGTCTTTCTGGACCATTCTCTTGACTTCACCATGTTTGTAACCATACCAGTAAATGTCTAGAAGGAGCCGAGTATCACAGTCATTTTAAAGCTGCCTGATTGGTGCTTATTAGGCTTTATTGCTGCTCCCTGACATCCACAGGTGTTTTCAATACCTGATTGAAAACACTTCAATGAACCTCTGTTCTTCAGAGTGGTAGTCTTTAAGGGGTTGAATAATTGTGTAAATGAAGAATTCACAAAATAAACATTTACTACTGTATTACAAAACCAATTGATGTCATTTTAGTTGCATATGGTTCTTTAAGAAAGTCCTTGTAGGATTTCATTCTGAATACAATTACAAATGTACACTAAATTCCCTAAAACCCTTTACAGCATTGGGGGTTGAATAATTTTGAACACAACTGTATATAGCTGTAGCCTTTTTGTTTTAATGTTAAAAGGCCATCCTTGAGTTCCAAGACAGTGGGGTTGAGATGATGCCATCAGTCTGCTTTAGACAAAAGAAAGTATTTGCTCAGTTTCTTACACTTGTACACTTTGTACACTTGCACAACGTCAGAGATTTTGTAGGATTAAAGTCAGGTGTATGAATTACCAATCATATGAAGCTGGTGCTATTGATCATTAATTTCATATGTAGGTTGAAACATAGTCATTAATTGATGCAGAAACAGAAGCAGTGTAGGAGGCTAAAAGTGATTGTTAACCTTTGTTTTTTTTAAATAAAAATAACAAACATGCTTATACTTACCTGCTCTGTGCAATGGTTTTACACAGAGCAGCCAAGATTCTCTTCTTTTGGGGTGCCCCGCCAGTGCTCCAAGCCTCTCCTCTTTATTGGGTGCTATTTCGAGCCCCGCTGCTGCGTCCAATGACACAGACAGCTGGACTCGGCCCCACCCCCCGCTCCCGTGTCACAGCTTTTGATTTACAGCAGTGAGAGCCAATAGCTCCTGCTGCTATCAATCTGTATAACTGGAGCCGCTGTATTCATGCACATAGCTGGATTAGAACATGGCCAGGTAAGAAAAAGAGGGGGTCTGGGGGGCAGCACAGAAGGTTTTTCACCGTAATGCATAGAATACATTAAGGTTGAAGGGGAAGAGGGAACAGCTTGCAGGAACCTGGCTTATTAGACATATGGCATATAATACATCATAAAAATGCAATATTTTAGTTTTTCTAAGTTGCATTCAACTTAATTGAGGATATATTTAGCAATTGGTTCCTCTAACACTTTTCCATTAACTCATAGGAGTGATTATATGTCTAGAGGAATATCTCTTTTGGAAATACAATTTAAAAGCACGTTTTGGAAATTTGGCTTTGGCTGAAATTGTTTCCCATATTCTTCTCTTTTTACTTAAATCTTAATCATTTTATAATGTAGAATAATTCCATGGCCTCTCCTTTGATCATTCAAGGTGAACAAGAGGCATGTCTTAGGGGGCTCCTGGTGAATACGAAAGCATGGGAGAATTTAATGGCACAAGGGAAGGGAGATTTGATGGAACACATCAATTATGCTTCACAGAACACTACCATAAGATATGATTTATGCAGAGAAATATATATATGATAGTAACTTCCCTGTAAGTGGAGGCAGTGATCATGCTCCACACCCTGTTAAAGGAGTTAAGAATGTCAGCGGTTGTTTTGGTAGGGAAGTGCTGGCACCACTTAAAAAGACTTGTGGTACATTGAACATATTTGACTGGTTCCAAATCAAATTCCCAGTATAATAGAGTAAATAACTGTCTGTCCTCTCAATATAAAATACAGCATGGTACCCGTCAGTGGTGCCTTTTCCCCCATTTATTATTTGAAATAACTACAGTATATAACCATTGACTGCTAAGACTAGATCGGGCATCACTAAATGGCGGACCGCGGGCCAAATGCGGCCCGTGGCACAATGCCATTCATACCGCTGCGGTACCGCCATGTAGCAGCCTTTTTTTCCTCCTGCCGTTGCTCTGTAATCCTCACAGAGCCGACAGCATGAGGCGGAACACTTATGGGTGGAGGGCGGAGCTGCCTGAGATTGGCTGCTAGAACTGTCCTTCATCCTAGCAGCCAATCAACTGTTTGTTACCTTGGCCCACCATCCAGAGATGTCCTGCCTCCATCCCTACAACTCCTTTCCTGAACCTAGCCACACACGCTGTGCCTCCCTCCCTCTCTCCCTCCGATCTGTCTGTGTAAGGTAGGACAGTGAGGGGGTGAAGTTAAGCGCCAACAACTGAATGTGGGGACAGGATACCGAGCCTCAGGATTGCAGTGATGTGGGGGAGGGGCTGAGAACATCAAAGGGGGGCTAAGGACTGAATTGTGGGGGAGCTGAGCACTTTCATATGGGGGTGGTGAGCACTGCCTTGTGGGGGGACTGAGCACTGCCTTGTGGGGGGATTGAGCACTGTCATGTGGGGGAGCTGAGCACTGTCATGTGGGGGGACTAAGCACTGTCATCTGGGGGGACTGAGCACTGTCATGTGGGAGGGACTGAGCACTGTCATGTGAGGGGACTGAGGACTGTCATGTGGAGGGAGCTTAACACTGTCATGTGGGCGGAATAAGCTTTGTTATGTGGGGGTACTGAGAGCAATGTCATGTGGGGGGACTGAACACTGTCATGTGGGGGGACTGAGCACTGTTATGTGGAGGGGGCTGAACACTGTCACGTGGAGGGAGCTGAACACTGTCACGTGGAGGGAGCTGAACACTGTCATGTGGGGGGACTGAGCATTATCATGTGGGGGGACTGAGGACTGTCATGTGGAGGGAGCTGAGGACTGTCATGTGGAGGGAGCTAAACACTGTCATGTGGAGGGAGCTGAACACTGTCATGTGGAGGGAGCTGAACACTGTCATGTGGGGGGGGGGGGACTGAGCACTGTCATGTGGGGGGACTGAGGACTGTCATGTGGAGGGAGCTGAACACTGTCATGTGGGGGGAATAAGCTTTGTTATGTGGGGCTACTGAGCAATGTCATGTGGGGGGACTGAACACTGTCATATGGGGAGACTGAGCACTGTTATGTGGAGGGAGATGAACACTGTCACATGGAGGGAGATGAACACTGTCACGTGGAGGGAGCTGAACACTGTCATGTGGGGGGACTGAGCACTGTCATGTGGGGGGACTGAGGACTGTCATGTGGAGGGAGCTGAGCACTGTAATGTGGAGGGAGCTGAACACTGTCATGTGGGGGGACTGAGCACTGTCATGTGGGGGGAGCTGAGGACTGTCATGTGGGGGGACTGAGCACTGTCATGTGGGGGGACTGAGGACTGTCATGTGGAGGGAGCTGAGCACTGTAATGTGGAGGGAGCTGAACACTGTCATGTGGGGGGATTGAAGACTGTCATGTGGGGGGAGCTGAGGACTGTCATGTGGAGGGAGCTGAGGATTGTCATGTGGAGGGAGCTGAGGACTTTAATGTGGAGAGAGCTGAGGACTGTCATGTGGAGAGAGCTGAGGACTGTCATGTGGAGGGAGCTGAGACTGTCATGTGGAGGGAGCTGAGACTGTCATGTGGAAGGAGCTGAGGACTGTCATGTGGAGGGAGCTGAGGACTGTCATGTGGGGGGAGCTGAGGACTGTCATGTGGAGGGAGCTAAGGACTGTCATGTGGAGGGAGCTGAGGACTGTCATGTGGGGGGAGCTGAGGACTGTCATGTGGAGGGAGCTGAGGATTGTCATGTGGAGGGAGCTGAGGACTGTCATGTGGAGAGAGCTGAGGACTGTCATGTGGAGAGAGCTGAGGACTGTCATGTGGAGAGAGCTGAGGACTGTCATGTGGAGGAAGCTGAGACTGTCATGTGGAGGGAGCTGAGATTGTCATGTGGAGGGAGCTGAGGACTGTCATGTGGGGGGAGCTGAGGACTGTCATGTGGGGGGAGCTAAGCACGTCATGTGGGGGAAGCTGAGCACCGTCATGTGGGGGAGCTGAGCGCCGTCATGTGGGGGAGCTGAGCACCGTCATGTGGGGGAGCTGAGCGCCGTCATGTGTGGGGAGGACTGAGGACTGTAATGTGGGGTTATGATGTAAATAGGGGCAGAGGACAGTACTGTTAATAGGGGTTGATGTTAAGGAAGTGTGAGGACACTACTGTGGAAGGAGTGGAGTGGGGTGATGTAAAGGGGGAGCTGAGGACACTTATCAAGAGGGAATCTTGATATGAAGGGGGAGGGGACTGTGATGTGCACTAGGGACTAAGGACACTGATATAAGAATGGGTTAAGATCTGTGCATGTGCATTAGGTGCACACGTCGTGGGTGGATCAGCCTATTTTAATGGGCTGCACTACCCACAAGAAACGGAGAGAAAAGTCCTTGACCTTTTTTAATGTGAAAACGTGTGACAGGGAACCAACATGATATTCGGACCTCTGCTAGAAGAAAATTTTACTGACCGGACCTCTGCGAATTGTAATTGAATACCCCTAGACTAGATATTCTCCAGATATTACTGATTTCAGAAGAAGACCTATGGAAAAAAATTGCGTTGTATGGAAATTATGCTCATTTGTTTCCAAAAGATACCAGTTGATGTTTAGGATCTACAATGGCTATTATTTTTAAATGTTGCCTTTTTTAAAGGGCTATTTATAAATTGAAATACGTCGGTACCTTTATCCACGAATCATTGGAAATTCCCTTTACCCAATTCTGCTACCTCTATTAGGATTGCCACTGCTTTTAAATACTGTTATAATTTTTCTTTCAGCCTAAGGAATACATGTTATTAAAAATAGATCCACTTATTTCTAAATTTCATGCTCCGGGGAAAGGAGTTTTTCATGCTTAAAGAACTCCAAACCTACAAATGGTAGATACAATTTAGAGAACGGTCAAGAATATATTAAGGATTACATGATTAACAAATTTTTCACCTATTTGGGATGAATCCTTTTTCAAAGAAATGGCAAAGTTTGCTCTCTGGAAATAGAGAGGTATCTTATGGTTTGGTTTACACAATTATATCATAATGGTTCTTTTAAGTAATTACAACCCTTGCAAGAGGAATTTTCTAAACCTAAACAATGTTTTTCTATATTTCCAATTGTGCATAATTCTCTCAGGAGAAAAGTATTTTTATGATACATTTTAAGATACTGATAATAGTGTACTATATATATTGATGTCTAACTGCACAAAAAGTGTTATTTCTGTCTGTTTATAATATTTTAATTCAAAAATATTTGGTGAAGTATCCCTTGATGTGTAGAAATCAATGTCTGTGAGGCTGCGTACACACGATCGGTCCAAACCGATGAAAATGGACATAAGTCCAGTTTCATCGGTCCAAACCGACCGTGTGTACGGCCCATCGGTCCGTCATCCGTCAGACCAAAGTTTTAAAACTTGCTTTAAAATCGGATGGTTAGTACGATGGTTAGTACGCAAAGCATTGGTCCAAAAACCCGTGCAGGCTCAGAATCAAGTCGACGCATGCTTGGAAGCATTGAACTTCATTTTTTTCAGCACGTTGTTGTGTTTTACGTCACTGCGTACTGCTACGATCGGTTTATGAACTGATGGTGTGTACGCACATCAGACCATCAAACCATCAGTCTGTGAACCGATGAAAACGGACCATTCTCATCTGGTTGGACCGATCATGTGTACGCGGCATTGGGAATATACCAGAAGATGAGTGGTCAGAGGTTATTACTTTTTGATATCAACTTCTCAAAAAGAAACTAATTTATTTATTGTAATAGTACATATAGAACCCCTATTTACTCTATAAAGCAGGTCTTACAGAGAGCCCCTCCTGTACTCAATGTGGTCAGGCCTTGGGAGATCTTATCCATATTTTCAAAGATATTATAAATTGTTTCAATATTATTTGGTCTGAACCTCTGATAGTGGCTTTCTCAATAAGGAGAAATCCAAAACAGAGGTAAAAAGTTATATTTGCAAAGTTGACTATGTATAGGCAAATTCTTAACATGGATTCACTCAAGTAGCAGAATGGTCACCTAACCTAGCAAACTTCTCCAATCATGTGCAATGTGAAAATGACTGGAAGTTTAAAATAAATACTACTTCACTGAACTAATAATATTCTATAAATTTAGTAAATCAAGCAAAGCGTTTTTTGTTAAAATAAAAAATAAAACAATAGTTAGTTATACTTTAACCACTTAAGCTCCGGAACAATATGCTGCTAAATGCCCAGAGGCGTTTTTACAATTCGGCACTGCGTCGCTTTAACAGACAATTGCGCGGTCGTGCGACGTGGCTCCCAAACAAAATTTACGTCCTTTTCTTCCCACAAATAGAGATTTCTTTTGATGGTATTTGATTGCCTCTGCGATTTTTATTTTTTGTGCTATAAACAAAAATAGAGCGACATTTTTGAAAAAAAATCAATGGGCCAGATTCAGAGAGCCATTACGCCTGTCTAACTGGTGTTAGACAGGAGTACTTTCAAATTACGCGCGCCGTATCACTAGTTTGAATCCTCAAACCATGATACGGCGACGTTGGGCTTCGATCTGACAGGCTTACGTCTTCGTACGCCTTCGGCTCTACGCTGCGATCTTTTTGCGGCCGCTGGGTGGAGTTCGCGTCGTTTTCAACGTCGGGGTATGCAAATGAGCTTTTTCCGGCGATCCACGAAGTTACGAGCGTCGTTCGCAATCGCGTACATCATTTTTTCGCTACGTAAAGTTAATTCAAGCTATTAGCTGGTCTAATGTTACGTGGCCCATGTTAAGTATGGCCGTCGTTCCCGCGTCGACTTTCAATTTTTTTTTTATTTTTTGCGTAAGTCGTCCGGGAATAGGAATGTCCGTAAACGACGCTACTCAAAAAAAAAATGACGTAACGATGTGATTTTGCGCAATGCACGGCGGGAAATTTCTGAACGGAGCATGCGCAGTTCGATCGCCGCGGGGACGCGCTTAATTTAAATGCCTCACGCCCCCTATTCGCGTAGTTTGATTCCGCCGGGAGAAATACACTACGCCGCCGTACCTTACGGGCCAAAATCTCTCTGAATTCCTCCTAGAGCCAGGTAAAGTACGGCGGAGTAGAGTATCTCTGATACTCTGCGGGAATCTAATTCTTTCTGAATCTGGCCCAATATTTTTAACTTTTTGTTATAAGAAAGATTAAATAAACTAAATTTTAGTCAAACATTTAGGCCAAAATGTATTCAGCCACATGTTTTTAGTAAAAAAGAAATCGCAATAAAAAAATTAGCTACCTAGCGGCAACAGCGACACTAATACAGCGATCAGAAAAATGATCGCTTAGTGACGCTGACAATAGGGGGTTAAAGGTTTAATTAGGGCGGTGATCAAGGGGTTAAAACTTTATTAGGGGGGGTACGGGGCTACCCTGAACCTAACACTAACTGCCTGTCACACTAACTGTCGCACTGACACTAAATGCAATGATCAGTACATATATGATCACTTCATTCAGTGACACTGTGACAGTGGGGTGGGGTGGTTTTGATCGCAAGGGGTTAATGTGCCTATGTGTACTGGTGTCAGTGTAGTGTTAGTGCAACTTACTGTGATGTCTTCTCTCCTCTCGGCGGTTTGAAAATACCGCAGAGAGGAGAGCTGCATCACTTCCTCTGCCAGTGTTTACAATTTACAGGCAGAGGAAGTGACACGGCGGGACACGACAGGATTGGCTGGGAGCGATCACGAGGGGGCGGACAGAAACGAACAGCCGCCCCCTCAAGACGGATCGCTCCCGCAGATAAGCCGCCCGCCGCACGCATCGGAGGGGGTCCCGATCGGACCCCCGACCCGCTAGAAGGCAGGGACGTACATGTACACCCATCTGCCTGTACGTGCCATTCTGTGGACGTACATAAGTGGTTGAATACTTTCTGCTTTGATAATTGCCTTCAGTCTTTTTTATGTCAGCAATCTTTTGATGTATATTAAGCGGCCCTTTATATATTGCTTTACAACTTTGATGTGTATGTTGCTAGTTATTAGATAGTAAGCTTTGATATATAACAATTAATTTGTCTAGGGCGTTGGTGCTGTAAAACCTGGAGAAAACCTAATAAACTATCCACTGACATACCTAGACAACTACAACTTGTAATTATTATGTAAGTTGGTTTTATGGTTAAAAAAATCATAATACACAAACAAACTAATTAAAATTACCTAGCAATACCCTTTTTGAGCCATTTATGGTGTAACAAGGATGTATCTGTTTGGACAAGCATTCTTGTTATGAGTTATCTAAATTATGAATGCACTTTTCATCTGTTAATACAGAAACAAATGTAATTTATTTTCGGACATTTTTGTCATGTCTTACATTCCAGTAAGGTACAGCAATTATTCTGAAACCCTAGTATATATTGCAGCTGGATCCACTTTTCAAAATGGAAACTTTGCATAATCTATAATTTGTATGAAATAATTGTGATTTATTTTTCCAACTGCATACACAAATGTTCATAATAATTTCTTATGTAAGGTTTTATCTTCAAACTTGTTTTCACACTATGACACCAAAGACTAATGCCACGTACACACGATCGGTTAATCCGATGAAACTGGACCGATGGATTTTTTCATCAGATATCCGATAAAGCTGACTTTTATTAGTCTTGCCTACACACCATCAGTTAAAAATACGATCGTGTCCAACGCGCTGACGTAAAACACAACGACGTGCAGAGAAAAAGGAAGTTCAATGCTTCCAAGCAGGCGTTGACTTGATTCTGAGCATGCGTGGATTTTTGAACAATGGATTTCCCCACAGACGATCATTTTTTTCTATCGTTTTTTTTTTAACCATCAGAAGATTTTAAAACAGGTTCTATTTTTTTTCACTGATGGGAAAAAAAAAAACGATGGGGCCCACACACGATCGGTTCATGTGTACAGGGCATTAAAGTGAAAACAATGTCAGCATTTCTAGAAAATTATTTTACTGGTATAGTAAAGGATGAGGAATATCATAAGCAAGTTTTATAACTTCACTACTAGAAATTTTATTTTTCTGGAAACATGTGGCAACATGTTGAAAGCACCTCTGGGTCTTTATGTTCAAAAATTAGGCTATATAGCTGCAAGATCATTTAAATCAGACAAGACTAAACATATTTTTAAAACATTTTGGTGATGTCTTAACAAAAGTCACATTTGACATAATAAGATTTGACTGAATAAGGAAGTTGGGGATTTTTTAAACTTCAGTAACATGCAAGTGAAACTTTAAACTTTTTAATTTTAAAGCAAAATTACGCTTTTCCCATACAAAGCAAAGTACAAGAGTTGTTGCACAATGGAAGCCTCCTTCAATTACATTCAACACTGCCCCGATCTGCTGCCAGAATGACAGCAAAAATACAGTACTTTGGGAAGTCCCATTTGCCTCCCATTATTCAGCACTATTTGCCTTAGAAGCCATTGTCCAGGACCAAGCACTGTCATGATGGGGTGGGGGTGGAGGAGTTTGTTTAATGTTGTGTAAGTTTTTAATTCAAGAAAGCCAACATTTTGGCAGTTGTGGTGGTGATGGGGAATGGCATTGGTCTGCAGGAAAGGCAAGCAAGCTAGCTTATGGTGAGCTTATTGAAGTCAAGATACAGGTTATATTGAAAACTTTGTTCTACTGAAGTCCCTTTAGATTTTTTATCTATTTCTATATATATATATATATATTCCAAAATTGTACATATTCTATTCTAAATGTATTTCCAAAAGTTAAAATATTATATATTATTTACTGCGGTTAAACTCACGATATGAGTTTGTTTTTGGTCAGAGTTGACATAATCATTAAATAAAATGCATTCCTTAAAGTTGTATACGCAAGAAATATAATATGGACTTAATTAAACACATCTGAAAATGGTGTTCTTTCAGACTTGCTCATGATATGCACCAGATGTCTACTGTTGCAATTGGTAGAGTACCAGGATGCTGTTGCCATGATGCTCACATGGATGGATTTTAGTTGTTCGGTAGTGCTGCAGAGTTTTATGCAGAGCAATTAATCCAGTTTCTCAGGACCTACACATATACCCAAATATTTCATCTGCAAAACGAAGCTCTAGAAAAATCTCATGAAAAGAATACTTTTATTATTATAAGAACATGAAGATTCTTAGGAGCTGACTCTTTTATAGCTTTAAAGGTTATGATATTATATATATTATTATAGTGCAAAGCTCCAGGATGATGTTTCTGAATGGAGAAGGCTGTAATTTAGGCTTTCGGGGGCCTGCAGTTTGAAGATTCTAATGTGTCTTGGACGGTTGCAGCTATTTGTGTGAAGAGCCCTGTCAGGAGAGCTTTGAGAATTTGAAGGAGACTGTACCCCATGGCGGGGGGACTAGACTATAAAAGTCAAGACAGCTAAATGGGTCTAGAAGACCAAGAAAGCTAAAGGTTGCTAGTGAACCCCGGGGACTGGGAGGATTCCAGGATGTCTCTGGTACAGTAAGCAAGCTCTAGGGGTGGGGGGGGGGCTGGAGAACCCTGTTTAGTAACCAGGAGTGGGCCTGGGTTCTGTAATCTACAAGGCTGGGCGAACCTGAAGAGAAAGTGATCTGAGGGATCAGTATTCATAGCAGCGATGCTGTGGAAGCATAGCCAGGTGGACTAGCCTTTTCTTCAGTTAATTTTTTTGATGTTGAAGAACCACTGCATGGGAATCTATGTTTCTGCACTTTATGCTCAATAAATGTGGGCTGCCATGCCCTTAAGAACCAGTTCGGACTGATGTGTAGCAAACATTGAAGGGAATATATAATGGTTTTAGGTAATTTTTATTGTTATATTTTTTACCTAAGCATTTTTAAATGGTTGCTGTATATTTGTTTTTAGTACATAATATATTGTCTATTATTCTAAACTTCCTAAAGCAGTCAATGTGAGAGAGTACTGCAATAGCTGTTTCCTTTTAGTTTGTGTTATTGAACTCTATAAACTTGTTCAACAGGCCTACGGAAAAACAGAAAAGCAATCTACTGGTTAGAGATAAGAATATAAAATATTTATATGCAATAGTTCAGAATTATATGACTAAAAATATTTTTTTGTTTGTACCCAAGAGAAAGAGAATATATAGTAAACCACTCAACATTGCTTTAAAAGGTGTATTAAAAAGTACTAATCACAATTTTTTGTTGAGAAAATTAATTAACACAGCTGCTAATTTAGTTATGTGACCACATATTGTGAGCTATTTTTACCATTTGTTTTTTTATCTTAAAAATAACTTTGATGTGACTTTTACATTTTTAAATGCTTGTTCCACATGTTTGTTATTGTAATAAATATAGAGCTTTGTACATAAAACACAGTTATTAAGTTACTTTAAAATATCCGCGGCACTGGGAGTGCAATTATTTCAACTATTGGCCAATTCATAGACTCACATTGTGAGATGGAACAATAAAACATAATTATTGTATAGCAAACCAGAAAGCAGGCTCTGCATGTGCAGTATGGAAATTATAGCTGCCCCCATGTACTTATCAAATGACAAAATTAAATTTGAAGTAACATTGTTGTATTTTAAATCATTAACACATTGCTAAACTGATTTACCCATCTATTGTATGTACATAAAAAAAAAAAAAACACATTGAAATGGGCTTTAAAATCAAATTGGGCTTGACAGCAACAATATATTAGGTTAAAATCTCAAGAGAATCTTTCTGTGTTATCGGTTGCTAAATATGTCAGGCCTTGTACCATGTCATTGTATATATTCTTACATTGTTCTGAAATTTTCAATATCACTCCTATTTTGTTAAAATCTCAAGAGAATACTGTATTTGGTCAACAGACAGATTTTCTGGAACAATCTCTAAAAAAACAAAAATATGACCAAAGAACTCTTTTTGAAAGATGACTTACTGATAGTCTCTTTTAAAAAATTATAATATACCGTGTAAAAGAAAAGAAAATGAGGCTATGATTTTTTGTTTCCATATTTAGCAAAAACGACAAGAAATACAAAAGGTTTTACAACTTCCATCACACAACACGCACCGAATGGACAGTATTTTTCTCAACGTCAAGAGTGTTTACTAGCACACACTTTCAAGCTGTCACTCTGCACCAGGAACCAAAAATAGATGGGCAGCACACAGTTATCCCTTGCCAGGAAAGGCATTAAAAAAAGTACATGCAATGAGTTATTGCTGCTGGCACTGATTGCTTTTCCGTCACTAATCATTCAAGAGCCAATATGACCATCAAAGTTTTGGCAAGGCGTAAAAAGAATGACTCTGGAGGACATCCACTGCACATAATATGAATGCACTAGTGTTTGACCATTGGGTCCAGAGAAAGAACTAGACTTTTAGGATCTCAAAAAGCTTCCATTTAGTATTTAAAGCCTTAAGGGCATGTTTGGCTTTTGAACAATATCTGGCAAATGCCAAATAATCAGAATGAGCCCTTGTTTGACAGTAGTGGATTGTCCTGGAACACCGTTTTATCTGGAATCAGGTTACACGGAAAAAGGATGAATAGGAATAAATGTTTGCATAAACCCGTGAGGCAGGAAATCAGTGCCATCTCTCATTTCAACATTTCCCACTATTAAATTTATGGTGTACTTGCTGCACACTGGAGATCATAAAGGAGACATTTAGTATCTGGTGATTGATGCACCATATAATGAGAGAATCGGAGCCAGGATTACTGTCATCAGCTACCCAATCTGTGGAGCTCCTCACTTCCCAACAGCTTTAAAAGGAGGAAAATTAATGACATAAATGTGTTGTGATCAGAAAATGTGCAAATTATGTCTTTAAAATCAGAGCCTATAAGAAAATAAGCATATAACCCACCCCCCCCCCCCCCCCATACAAACACACACACACATCACGTCAGATAAACCACAAAATCATGGCCAGACCTCCTCAGCTATAATTATAGTTAATGGGGAGGGGGTTCCACTGAGGATTAGATCACGATATATGTGCATTTAATTTAAAATGTATGCATCATAAATCTTCACTGGAGTCTTTAAATAATTAAAAAAGGATTTGCCTGGAATGATGACTGTGTACAGTATGTACTGTAAGTATGGATGCTTTCCACCAAGTGAAACAAAACACAGGGGTCTCTTTTTTTATGTATTTGACTGAATGGGTAGTCAATCGAGTGATCAGACAAGGAGTCACTGTAACTTGCAGTTTACTAAACAGGTGCACAGTTAGAAGCAATAATACAAAACAGGTTCAGGTTAGCAAAGAGCATGCATATACTGCAGAATATTACAAACAGATTATGAAAGCTGCACAAACATGGACTGTTCATATTAATGTCTATTTGGCATATTCAGGGTAACATGTGTCTGCATAGCATAGTCTTTATAAGGCTATAAAAAAGTAACACATTCAGTAAAACACTTCAGAGTACAAATAGATACTTGCAATTGTCCTCATAGTTAAGTCCAGGGTAGTGCTGGTAACACAGGAAAAGAACACCTGGAAAAGTCCAAGGTCGGGGGGAGTGCACCCCACTGGAACTGCAGTACTTTATAGCAACCTACTGGAACTGGAGTACGTTGGTGGCATTCAAGGGAGGGGTTTTCACAGTAGCTGGGTCTTCCAGATCAGTCACGTGCTATTAGACTCCAGCTTAACTGCCCACACATCAGTTTTAACAGTGAAGGACCTCTCATCTGGTTGCAAATCACTTGCCCAGCTACCTCTGCCTCATCAAATGCTTTTAAGGGAGGGAAGCTACAGAACTTATATTTATTGGTTGTGTCTATGAAACCAGGGAGCTGTGGTAAAAGAAGTTAAAGATTGTGTCCGCATCAGATCATGGTGAGAAAATGGGTATGCTGCTACAACGCTTACATTATGTTCAATTTGCTTTCATTTGCTCAACTGAGAAAATAACATTACAAAACAAAATTTTGCTTACATGACCAAAAAATTACAAATAATATGGTAATATGTCATTGTTTATTTGGATGTACTGATGCACGTACAATAAGAACAAAATACATTCAAAAAGTCCAGGAAGTAAGTTTTGAAGTCAAAAGCTTTCAGGGTGGTAAGTGTAACTTAAAAGTTGAAAGTTACACATACTGTAGCATCCTTCATGAGATACAGTGTTTTCGAAATTTAGTCCCTTCTATCTATGTTCCTATTTCCCCCATTCTTCTGGCTTTTGCGCTCTGCAGTGTTTAAATTGAGACGATAGCCCCAAAAAAATTGATTTCTTTGTGGCTAACTTCTTTAATTAAAATGCTGCAGAGCTCAAAGTCTAGGAGCATGTAGGCAATGGGAGCACAGCTGGATGTGACTACAGTCTAAGCATCGTATCTCATCCTACCAGACTTTCCGGCAGCCTAAAGTGCAGAGCTCAGGAATGGAAATATGCAGTCAGAAAATGTTTAAGAAATATATCACACACACACACATGCACACGCTTGTATTTGTGAAGCTGGGTGCTCTCAACAATGGTGGCACTTTGGTCTTTTCTAGACTGTCACTTTGGGCAGTCTTTAAAGTGGATGTCCACTCAAAAAAAAAATATTAAAAGCCAGCAGCTACAAATACTGCAGCTGCTGACTTTTAATATTAGGACACTTACCTGTCCTGGATTACAGTGCTGTCCGCAGCAGAGGATTGGCTATCGCTATGTGCTGGGAGCCGAGTGTTCCCAGCACACAATGGGGGGGCGACGGGAGGTGACGACATGCCCGCATTCTGCCCGAGAATGCTGGGCCGGAAGTGGGTGCAAATACCCTGCACCCCCTCCCCCTGAAAGGTGTCAAATGTGACACCGGAGGGGGGGAGGGTTCCGATCAGCGTGAGTTCCACTTTAGGGTGGAGCTTCGCTTTAACATGGCAGTCATTTTTAACATGTCAATCTCTCTCTAACACAGCAGTTGCTCATTCTTAATTGTTCTAACATGGCTGTATGGCTGTTGCTTCAACAGGACAATCTTATCCTCATGTGCTCTTTTTTTTAAGAGGACAATCTCCAACAAGTTTGTCCTTATCTAACAAGGCAGTCTCTCTCCAACCTGGCAGCCTCTCTCTTTCTCTTTTTTCCAACATAGGAGTGGCAGTGTTCATTTAGTCAACTAAAACGAATAAAACATTTTAGTGGACTAAATGAAGTCTATTTTAGTAGACTAAAATACGACTGAAACTAAAACAATTGAGATGACTAAAATATGATTAAAACAAAATGGCATTTTAGTCAAAAGACTAAGGCCGCGTACACACGATGAGACATGTCCGCTCAAACATGTCCGACGGACCGTTTGCAGCGGACATGTCCCATCGGATTTTGGTCCGATGGCGTGTATACACCAGCGGACGAAAATCCCCTCGATCTGAGGACACGGTGGCGTGGCGGTGACGTTGACGCCGCCACGTCACCAAACCCGGAAATAAAATGCTTCTGGGCAGTTCTGTCCGCTGGTTAGTGTATGCATGCTTTGAAATTTGTCCGATGGACAAACCTGTCCGCTAGCCCGTACACACGATCGGAGATGCCTGCTGAAATTTGACTTAAAAATTAACACTGGTCTGTAGTGCAGGTTTATACCTGAATACCATAAATATTAACATATTTGATTCTTCACTCCAGCAGTATATAATGAGTTTGGAAATTGTAGAGAAATGTTAACTACTGCATTACAATTTAATTACACCCATTAGATTTTAGAGGACTAAAATTTGTTTTAGCCGACTAAAATGTCCTGGAGATTTTAGTCGACTAAAACGTAGGACATTTTACTATCAATACTGGTAATTTAGTTGACTAAATATGACTAAAACTAAAACAATTGCAGAAGACTAAAATGGGACTAAAACTAAAATGCCATTTTAGTCCCAAGACTAAAACTAAATCGAAATTTGCTGCCAAAATTAAAACTGCTAAGCGGTGTCTCTTCAAATGGTCAGGACAAAGCCTTTCTAACTAAGCACTGTTTCTTTAACAGTACAGTTTCATTCTCTCCCTCGTTCTCTAATAGGACAGGTTCTTACAAGGTATTCCCTCTGCAACAAGGCATTCTTCACTCCCCGTATGATTAAGGCCCATGACTTTTATGCTAACTAATATTGTCCACCACCCCAGGCTGATGAGATCTTATGACACCCCTGAAAGACCACTGGGATATTTATGTTGAGGACTACTGAAAACCAATGACTCACCATATGCTTGGGAAGTCCTACATCTCCAACTAAATTACATCAGGACCTGTGTGGATGGGCACATGTAGCATGCTGTATTTAAGTTGAGTGGAGGGAAAACAGTTCTAAATGGAAAGGAAAAACATGTGCACAAGCCCTTAGACTGCTAAATACGCATAACCCCCTCTTCTGTAAAGAGCATCTGCCACTCTAGCAAGTCTTCCACTATCAAGAGTGCTCCCTGGGATAATTTCTGCCATTTAGGTGCCAGTGACAGGTGATATATTCTGGCATATGATATGTTCACATTGGGTGAATGTACAAGTATTGACTGCTCATTGAGCTTAGTAAATAAAATGGTCTGTGTTCACTTATATCAGCCAATTGTGTGCAAGCAAAATCCTAAACCTTAGTAAACATTCATCACTTCTTTAGTAAATCATTTTTTTTATTTTTATATATTATTATTTATTTTTTTTGGGTACAGCAATTTAACAGATACACAGCCCTAATCACAAAATTAGCAAGTAACAAATTATCATAATTGCAAAACCACGCAGTCAAAACATTCTTATTAGAAGACAGTGAAGTAATATCTGTATCCTTGTGTAGCCCCTTGTACCTTCCCCCTTGAACCACCCCTCCCCTCCCCCCTCCCTCCCGCGGAAACGTATTCTTCTTGTGTTGCTTTATCAGAAAGGTTTTGGCTTACAATGGCGTATTCGATGCTGACTCGGGTACTTGGCTAGGGGAGGCTTCCAGTGGATTGAGAAGTGAGTTGGGGTCTTCCCGTAGAACTGCTATAGGGGGGTAGCTAAGCAGAAGGTCTCTGGCCATTTTGGCCAGTAGGGGTTGGTTCCTAATGGTCCGGTCTGGGTTTGCTTGTTAGTTCTCCCTACGGGGGATCTCCCACTGCTCTTAGCCATGGTCCCCATAGTTTCGCAAATTTCCAGTAATTCCCCTGCCTAGTGAAACACACTCTTTCACTGGAAATTGTTTGATTTATAGTCGCCGTCCAGTTTTCTATGGACGGGGGAGCGGGCGCCTGCCATTTTTGGGCAATTATTTTGCGAGCCTGAAAAAGGCATCTTAATACCGCTTCCCGGCTACCTGGCAGGACTCGAGTGTCCTCCATGCAACCTAATAGGCAAGTCAAAGCTTCTGGTTCGAGAGAGGATCCAAAAGCCTTGTTAATCATTGCAATTATCTCTGCCCAATAGCAATAAAGCTTAGGACATTTCCAGACCATATGGATAAGATCTCCTTTGCCTTTGCATCTTGGACATTCATTATTTTGCCTCCATCCTAATTTAAACATCTTTTGGGGAGTGTAATATACTCTGTACAGTAAGAACAGGTGGGACAATCTTTGCGATGGAGCGAACGACACCAATACTCCTTGTTGCAATATCTTGTCCCATTGTTCAGAAGTCACTTCCCCTAAGTCGCCTTCCCACCCCTCCCTACTCTTGGTGGGGCCCGCTCTACTTATCGCTCTGGTCCCTAAGAGAGTATACATTAATGAAATTAAGCCTTTAGAGGTACTGGCCTTTAGTAAATCATTGAACTATTCCATGAGCTCTATTTTATTTATTATACAAAAACACTTTTTTTTAAGGAAAACTAACAGACACAATACTATATAAATACATAAATAAATATATATAAAACAGTTAGGGCCAGATTCTCAGAGGCGTTACGACGGAGTATCTCAGATACCCCGTCGTATCGCCTTTTTTTTTGGCTCGTATCTATGCGTGTGATGCTGAGCATCACTTTTGCATAGATACGCTTCTACATCCGACAAGCGTAATACAATTACACTTTCGGATCGTAGATGTAATGACAACTCCGGCCACTAGGTGGCCTTTACGTTGTTTTTTCATTTGCATATGCAAATGAAGTAGTACGCCGATTCTCGATCGCTTTTACGCCGCCCCGTCGTCGCCTACGTCGTTTTCGTCCGCGTAAGGTTACCCCAGCTTCTATGTGGAGTAACCTTACGAGGTCCCGTCGGATGCCGTCGTGTCCCGTCGGATGCCATGTTAAGTATGGCCTCGGGACCGCGTCGTGTTGTGCGTCGTTTACGTCGTTTGCGTACGTCGATTCTCAATGGGGCTGGCGTACGCTGCGATTACGTCGTTTACATTGAGAAAATGTGACGTCCTTTGGAGCATGCGCACTGGGCTTTTCCCCCGGCCGGCGCATGCGCAGTTCGTTCGACGCGGGGGCGCGCTTAATTTAAATACAAGCCGCCCCATTTGAATTGCGCGGGTTTACGCTGCGCGATTTACGCGACGTAAGCGAAACCTCGGGAGCAAGTGCATAGAGAATCAAGCACTTGCTCCAGCAAGCAGCGGCGGCGTAGTGTAACTGGCTTACGCTACGCCGCCGGAATTCTATGAGAATCTGGCCCTTAGTCTCAATTAATGTGCAATTTGTGTGCAAACATTTTTGCATGAATATTTTGGTCTGTTTTTTGTCCAATGAAACAGATTTAGTTTTGCATGATTGTGCAGCCAAATAGAAATTTCCTGCCTGCATGCTCCCTATTGTGTTTAATACATTCGTAAAATACATCAAGCAATAATCATACATTCATTTTTTTATTTATTTTTTCCAGACAACCACCCAATTTTTCCCCTTACCGATCCCTCCTTTCAATGAATAAGCACACTTCTGCTAGGGCTTAGAACATCATTTTTTGGTGAACTGAACACTGCCAAAATCCTGTACTTGCCCTGGAGATAGCGACTGTTTTGTCTGCTATATGAATAAAATGCTGTGAAGTTTATATAAAAAAAGCGTATGGCATGTTATCATTATTTTAGATCAGACAATTCTGGCTGTATACACAGGCAGACTAAGAGATTTATGATCAATAGGAAAACAAAATATCAAGACAAAATATCAACGTCAACCAGTCAGATTTCATCCCAGATTTTCCCAGTAAAGTACAGATACATTTTTCAATAATTTGCCTGAGCATGGCAGAATAAGAATAGCAAACCCTGTAAAATAAATGTACCACTCTTCATATTATTCATGCCAACGTTTATGCATGTACTGTATATTACAGCCAGTAGATCAAATCCAGTGAAATTTTATTGGCATTTGGTTTGTGGTTTTGCAGCCAGAGCTCATGTAAGCAAACCCTAGTACAATGCATTCCATACAGTCTTACATCCTATATTTGTCTTCAAACTAGAATGTATTTTTACATCTTTATGCAAACCAACTTTATTCAGCTGTTTCCTATTATGCTATACTGCTGATGTCCCTACAGCTTTTCTTTTATAGTTCTGCATGTGCACAAGATTAAACAAGCTAACTAAAGCAGAACTCCTGCCAACAAGTTAAAAGATCGCTAAAGGATTTTTTTTTAAGCTAAATAGCTTCCTTTACCTTACTGCAGTACTAGTTTCATGTCCTTATTGTTTGTTTTTGCTTTGAAGTTGCTGTAATCCTGCTCTGTTCTCCACATTTGCTGCTTGTCTGTTTCCTTATAACCACAGTGCTGGGAGCTTTCTCACGGTGGTCTAAGCTGTCATTACTGTGTGTCTAAAACTTCCCAGAACCAATCAGATTCATTTTAAAAACAAAACACTGCCCTGGATTTGTTTGTTTTTGTTCTGTGTGTCTATTTCTACTTCACAGAAACATGAAGCCAGTTCAAAAGTGAAACTAACCTGCAGGCACATTATATGATTGATTTTTTATCTATGTTTAATCATTTTGAAAAGGAATCAGTTAACTTGTATGTCTCTATACCCTGTAAACAGTCATTTCAGCAAAACATTTTTTTTCCTTTAGTGACCCTTTAAACGCACAGCTGA
Source organism: Rana kukunoris (assembly GCA_029574335.1). Taxonomy (NCBI): domain Eukaryota; kingdom Metazoa; phylum Chordata; class Amphibia; order Anura; family Ranidae; genus Rana; species Rana kukunoris. The sequence goes on from CM056052.1 coordinate 445,856,990, forward strand.
AATGCATAGAGTATGCAGTGTGTGCCAAAATGTTATAATTAGGTTCATATACTCTTGTGCTTCACGCATAGCTTCCACTCAACAGTCAGGAGTAGAGTTGGTAGCACTATTCAAAATGGCAGCTATGTAGCTTCCCGTGCCCCTCCCCCAGCCTGCTCATTGGACCATAAATTAAAGCGGAGGTTCACTGACCGTTCTTTTTTTTTTTTTTTTTTCAACCATTCATTCAAGTACATGATCACAATGTTACACTCACTGTTTTGCTGATCTATCTCCCCCGATGTCCAGTTTCCTTATAAAAACAATATTATAAAAATTGTGGCTGCCCGGTTTCATCTTGCTTTCATCTTGCTTGTGGGCATGTGAAGTCTACAAGCCCACAAGCATGAAGTGAATGCTGAGCTACAAGCATTCACTGCTCGTTCCCGCACATGCTTAGTTTTAATGGTGTGGAGCGCCGTAAACTTTCAAGTTGTCATCACATCGGGCGTCGTCGTCAGAAGTTTCTACCCCGTTGTGATGGCAACAAAAGATATACACAACAAACACAGACTTGAGATCTCTGGAGATTTTGTGGCGGCGATCCGCACTGACTCCTGGGAATGCTGACGCTTAGCTCCCAGGAGACAGTTCGCCGCCAGGAATGAATAAGATACACGCCTACTCCTGCAGGGGGTCAGAGACAGGAAGTACCCTTATAAAGACTGCTAGCAAGGTAAACAAACAACAAAAACTTATTTTTTTCATTTGGACATCTGGTCAATGCTATAATGGCATTAAGATGAAGTTATTAATTTGTGTGGCCCTCCGCTTTGAAATTATGCTAATGATGAAGTCCTCCATGTTTTCTTCTATATGGACTACTTACACAAAGACCTGCCTCCAACTTCTTATAATCACATCACTGTGGAATGTAATAGGATCAGATTTGTCCTTTGTACTTAATTTTCAGGGGTGAATTTCTGCATAGACAACATAAGTTATGGTCTAGGGGGGCAAGTTCGCCTGTGACAGTGTGACAGTACTTAGCCACTACTTATATATAATGTTTCTGTGTCAGTAACACATTCTCAAATATTATAAAAACTTCTGGACTGCTGCCCTACCTGCCAGTCTAATCCATCAAGGCCCTCATTGCTTCTGAACCATCACTTGGTGGACAATGTATTCCATACAGTTGACCTACTCTGATTTGGTACACCTAGAGCCAAACTGATAGAAGAGTGGGGCTTTTTCTCTACTCTACTTCTAGTTTTCAAGGTTCAATGACAAAGTGGGTAATATGCCTCTTTAAACCTCTCTGTCTGATCTTGGTGGTGAGATATTAAATGGTAAAGCCCCGTACACATGATCGGAGGAATTTCCGATGCAAAAAGTCAGACAGACTTTTTCCATCGTAAATTCCGACCTTGTGTATGCCCCATCGGAGTAATTCCATCGTAAATTCCAATGAATTCCATTGGAGTTTAGATAGAGAACATGTTCTATTTTACTCCGATGGAATTCCGATGTGAGTTTGGCCAGGCAAAAGCCTGATCATGGGTACGGGGATAAGTTCATCTTTGTACACTTAGTTTTTTTTCTAAATTGCAGCTTCTCTATGCACCAATATAGCATTCATGTACTTATTTTTTTTTTTTTTTAAGCTTTCCATTAATTATACAGTTGCTTACTTTTCTTGTGTTAATCCATGTATCCGGATGTTTCCATTTTTAATGTCTTCTTCCTGATCAGAGTTTAGGTCATGACAGAGGAAGGAGTTGACCAGATGTCAGAAAAGCACTGCGCCAAAAATCACATTAAAAAACGCACCAAGCTCCGCTCAAAAAAAATATACTTGAAGCTTCTTTGGGGTGATTATTGTGTGTAGGGCAGCCCATTCAGGTGGATGGGCTACCTTATGTGTGATGAGTGAAAATGCTCAAACGCCTTCCCCCCTCACTAAAAAAAATGCATGTGGGAATGCGAGTACCTGCTATGCAGAGTTGTGAATGGGGCTTTACAGCTAAATGTTTCTCTGTCCACTCCCTCCTATGTACTTGTATAAAGATGGTCATACACTATGCAATCTGATTGTGTATTTTGATCGCTGATTGATTGCATTTCATTTCGAAAATGTGCAGCTGGGAGTGGGAGGGTAGATGTGGCAGGTTGTGTGCTAATGAAATCAGCTGGTCAACTCCTTCCTGTGTCATGACCTACAGTCTGTAAGGAGGAAGACATTACTAATGGAAACGTCTAGGTACATGGATTAACACAAGAAAAGTAAGTGACTGTAAATTTAATGGAAAGCGTTAATATTTTTCCCCAAGAAAGTACATGAATGCTATATTGGTGCATAGGGGAGCTGGAATTTAAAAAAAAAAAAAGTGGACAAAGGTGAACTTACTCTTTAAACATAGCCTGTCAACTAGGCCTGAAGGGTAGCACAGTTAGGGGCAGTATGTATACATTTAGACATATTTCTGGAAGTTCAGGGGCTTCTGTAAATTAAGACTGGTCTTCAGGTACCTATACACTTACAAAATACACAAAATTAGTGGAATTAAAATTAGGATTACAAAATTTTAAAGTAAATTTGTAACATTGCCCTGCAATGTAAAGACAGTTCTGGTTGTTATCTGGTAACCTCTGATTTACTAAACCTGTTCTCCTTCAAAAAGCACCACCACAGCCCCCCAAAATACCCAAAATGCTAAGTATAAATGAAATGGAAAATGTGCATGTCTGCTTCCCTATGGCATAATGCAGAGTTTGGTACAAACATAAAATGCTGAAAGGCCTCATCAGCGTCATAAAGGAGGTGAAAGGTCTGAGTTATGTATATATATATATATATATATATATATATATATATATATATATATATATATATACCCACACATGCAACAGCATGTATTTATGTATTTAAGTGCAACCAGACAGAATTCATTGTGCAGAAGTCAGACCAATACATAATAAATTCCAATTGGATGCTATAAGCTACTGCAATGAATATATGGCGAGCTGTTGTGTAATTAAATAAAATGGTATTTGATATTTCCTTGGTTACAGAACCACATAGGTTAAAAACAAGACATTAGTTAATGAACATAGTTTCCGTAAGCCTTGTTTTGGTTAAAAACTTTTAAAACGTGCACGTTAAAACACTGTAAATCACATGCCATGATAAACTAAACTATTTCTGTTTGTTTTACCCACAAATAAGACACGTCAAGAACCTACAAAGCACCAACGGGGAAAAAAAAGCCAGTTTGTTAACTTTGGCCCTATTATCCAGTTATGTTGAAAGCCTCATACTCCAAACCATTCAATAAAATCAAACAAAGAAATGTAGATGTATACCACCTACCTGGTTCTGTGCAGTTCTTGCGATGTCTGTGGTCTCCATGAACTTCAGTGAAATTCTCCTCGTCCATCCAAAGTAACCCCCTTCCATTACCATTGGTGTTGACTTCCAATGGATGTCTCTGGTCACTGTCTTTAGCAGTATAGCCTTCAAAACCTGCAATTAAATGAAACAGAGTTAATTAAAAAATTATCCTGTGCCGTATTGGATAGTATATCATAGGAATTCCATAATACACACTTACATTAGTACATAAATACAAAAGTGCCCAAAATATAATGTTAAAATCGATATTATAAAATAAATGAAACTAAACCAATTTGATATTGTCATTCACAATTTTGTGGTTGTTTCCTAGAAATTGTAAAAGTTCTTTATTTCAAAAAAATGAAACTCCAGAACAAAAATACATTATGTTGCAGCATACAGTTCTTAGATGTGCTGGCTGCCTTAAAGGTAAGAGCATTTTCAGCAAGTACAGAAGATACAAGCTGATCTTGCCAGAAATTCCTGTCTTCCCATGTATTTTCCCATGAAATGCACTGAACAATACCTTGCTTCCAAACTATCTTTTGTAATATTCCAATTGGCCTGCCCTCCCTGTAATGGAGATAAATAGATCAAGACACGCATGAATTCAGTGTCAGGAGAGCAGCCTAGAGTAACAACCATGGCTCCCACTGTAGATACAGTGGAGGAGTGACGTAGCCAACCAGGGGCAGGAAGAGTGTTGTTTGTAGGATTACCATGTAAAAATTAAGCAAAAAGAAGCATGAAAAAAAAGAAAAAAAATATGGCCATCTGAACAATGGATAGTAATCTGTAATTTATTATATTTTTGCTTTTGGGTTTATATCCCCATTATGGAATCCAGAGGTCTTTGTATAGCTACCCATTCCCCACCATGTGGGAAAGCATGAATAATTACAGCATGGATCTGAAACTTGAATTCTGTAGGAATTGGTGCCTGTACCATTCACAATATAACTAAAAGCAAACCCTGCTTGCATAAAAATAAATAAATCATGATTTATTAATGAATATAGAGCTGCTTTAATCTGTCTTTTATATTTGCCTGGAGTATAGATTTTAACTAGCAGGAAGCCAGATGTCTGGACCTGTCAGGTACGATGATACCAAGTAAAATTCAGATACTTAGGCCGCATATACACGATAGGTTAACCAGAGGACAACGGTCTGATGGACCATTTTCATCGGTCGAAACCGGTCGTGTGTAGGCCCCGTAGGTTTTTAAACCTTCAGTTAAGAAAAAGCCAACTTGCTTTAAAATTTAACCAATGGACGCCTAACCGTTAGGTCAAAACCGATCGTTATTATGCAAAGCCATCGGTTAAAAATCCGTGCATGCTCAGAATCAAGTCGACGCATGCTTGGAAGCATTGAACTTCATTTTTTTCAGCACGTCGTTGTGTTTTACGTCACCGCATTCTGATATGATCGTTTTGTTAACTGATGGTGTGTAGGCACATCAGACCATCAGTCAGCTTCATCGGTTAACCGATGAGAATGGTCTGAAGGACTGATCGTGTGTACAAGGCTTGAATTTAAAAAATAGATGATATATTTCTGAATAGAGAACTGTATTAATGTGGGTCTTTTATTTATGTCTGGAGTTTAACGTTAAAAGTAACTTTAAGTCCTTTGTACCTGACACAGGTCTTAATTAAGTATGGTACTTTCCCTCTCTCTATGCCTTTTCCTTGTAATGAAAAAAAATATATACATCTTCATACTTTACATTCTCTCTTATGTTGAATGTCAGCTTTACAGTGGCACAAGGCTGGCATAGCACTGGGTAAGAGACATTATTGTCCCCAGAAAATATTAATAACATTATTCCCACAAAGGGCTCCACAGCAAGACACTGCCGACTAAACAACTCTTTGGATCTTCAAAGAAGGACTAGGAAAAAAGGTAAATGAGCAGATTACACCAGAGAATAAAGGGGAAACAAACCTATCTTTCTGCTTAAATGAAGAATTTGGACTGGGTGAAATTGAAAGTTAGTGGAAATTTCCTGTCTCCACTGCCAACTAACCATGTTCTAAGAAAACATGGGTGGCTTTATATTATTTTCCTTAATTCACATGTGAGCAGTTCAGAGACAAAAGATACTCAGAGGTTCTATCCTACCAGTTTGTACTCTCTGCTGGCTCCCTGTTCCAAAAGAGGAAGAGGAAAGGGTTCACCAGCATCCAGCCTACTAAGGTGGCTCTCTTTATTAAACATGGACATCTCTTTGTGTGATTTAATTTTCCAACTGTTGTAAATTGGACAGATTATGCCCTGTACCTATGATCGGACCATATTCACATCAGAATTTTGCCAAAATTCAAACAGGGTAAAATAGAACATGTTCTCTATGTAAACTCCGATGGAATTCATCTGAATTTCCGATGGAATTACTCCGATAGGGCATACACACAGGGGGCTTTAGTTGATCAAATTGTATTTAAAAGCAAATTTCACACCCAGGACAAACTGATGACTATTGAGTGACTATTAGTAAAAGAACATGTTACTCATTCTGTTACTGGCATCTCTACAACTTCTATATGTCAGAAGACTAACCTTTGACCAAAACAAAGTATGATCCCAGTATATGTTAAAGTGAAGGTCATATTTCTTATTACTTTCATATGTTAAATGCTTTCTTTTTGCAAATTTAATTGACTAAACTTAATTTGAACATGCCTCTAGTGGAATAGGCAGACAGGTTGCTATCACTTCTGATAAACAGTTGTTAAGATAAAACATATAAGGTTTCAATTTTACTATTACATTGTATTGTTATAAGTGTTACTAGTTTTATTTTATTATTAGCAATGTAGTATCCTTCTTTTTTTATATTTATTTTTATTATGCCGTTACAGGTTTTTGATTTTAGAATCATCGGTCACATTAAGGTGTATAATGAATTGTAGTATTTTTATTATTTTCTATTTTTATGATACATACCCTGATAAAAGGGTTAGAGTACAGCCCCTGAAACGCATTGGCTCTGTAAACAATTTGTCTATGAATGAACTTACATATATGGCGCTCCAATTCTACACACACTCAAGAAGAAAACTTACTCCCTCTCTTTATGTGTCCTGGTGTTCTGGTGACCCATGTCATGTCATTTAAAGAAAATCAAAAATGAATTTGAGTTATGATCAGAAAAGGTATAGGGCCAGATTCAGGTAGATGAGAGCATCTTTGCTCCAGAGTAACGCTTCTCATTTACGTTACTCTGACGACCCTTTCAGCGCAAGTACTGTTATTCACATAGATGTTGCGCGTAAACTTGCGCCAGAGTAACGATAATGCGCTGGCGTAACCCGACGCAAGGGGAAGTGGGTGTGATCATATGTAAATGATGGGCGGAGACCAGCACAGAGGCTTACGTTCAGCGCATCAACCACGGAGCATGCGCAGTGAGTGAGGCTCCACTCGCCCCCTTTGTGCGCATGCTCACAACTTCCGCCGGCACCACTTCACGGGAAACGTCAGCGCAATGCCTTCCATTGGGCGTTTAAATGCGCCCGTAGAAGCGCCATTCCGGCACTAAAGTATATCCTGCTCGAAATACTCCAGCGCAAGTGTTGCTGAATCTGGCCCATAGAGGGGAAATCATCCAATTGGGGCACTTGTTCCAGTGACTGTTTAAGAGTAGGTTCACATTTATGTGGGTCGTGTGTGTGTGTTTGCGCGGGCACAGCAGCCCATTAAATTGAAAATGTGGCTGCAGGAAATTGCAGCTTGTTGTGCCTGTGGGTAGGGAATTTTCATGTTTACACACATGTTCCTGACCCATACATATATGAATCTAGGCTTAAAGGAGATTTACTTCACTTTGTACAACTTTTTTGGCTGTTGTATCCCCTATTTGTAGAGGCGATAACATTTGCATAAACCAATCAATACATGCTTATTGGGATTTTATGTAGCAGAATACATATTGGTCTAAATTCTGAAAAAAAATTTTTGGGATATCGAATATAGCAAAAAGTAAAAAATATATATTTTTTTCAAAATTGTCTGTATTGTTTGCTTATAGTGCAAAAAATAAAAAATGCAGAGGTGATCAAATACCCCCAAAAGAGAGCTCTATTTGTGGGGAAAAAAGGACATAATTTTATTGTATAGCTGCCATTAGAGATGGGTTTGGGTGCGTTCAAAACCCCACATGCCTGATCCCGCCAGGAAGCCGACACTGCATAGGCCTAATCACAGGCAGTGAGACATTTTCCAGTCTGTGTAGCTGCACACGTGGGGTTTCCAACACGACCGAGACCATCTATAGCTACCATTCAAATTGAGCTAAACCCACTTCCTTGCTGGAAAGCAAATCCTGCTTTGTGTCTCTGCTAGACCGTCCCAGCAGACAGATTCGATCGTGTGTACGGGCGAGCAGACGGATTTGGCCAGCCGACAGATTTGAAAGCATGCTTACCAATCTGTCGGCTGGGAACCCGTCCGCCCGACATGTCTGCTGGTTAGTACGCTAACCAGCAGACATGTCTTCTCGCACACGCACCGAATGATTTCGACGCATGCGCGGAAGTGTTTTACTTCCTGGTGCGGTGACGTGGCGGCGTCAACGTCACCGCCACGTCAGCGCGCCGTCTGCCGGCGGGGATTTTGGTTTGCTCGTGTGTACACGCGAGCAAACCAAAATCGAAACAGACAGATTTGTTCAAATCGGTCGGCCCGACCGATTTGAACAAATGAATTGCCTCGTGTGTACGAGGCCTCACACTTAGTGGCCTAATCCAGTTCCCAGGCATTATAAGATTTTTAAATAATATTTATACAGCTGCCACATTTCTAATATTTGGTGCAGGGTAAATTTTGTATTTCACTTCAAAATGTGTGGCCAATGTGCTACTCCAGCAATGCATAGGTGCCACACAATGTTTCTGCAGCTGAACCTCATTTATGTTTGTTGCAGGGTAAATCCTGCTAAGCCCAGGTTCAGATGAACTTGCACGATTTCAAACCTATATGTCAATCCAACTTCGGGAGCGATTTGACAGACATCTGTGCGGGCTCTTGCACAGATGTCTATTCAAATCACCTTCAAAAGTCACTAAAAGCAGTGCAGGAACTAGTTGTCAAAATCCACAAAGTTGGCGTCACACTGATTCAGACGTGCCGTTGCAGGCAACAGCTGACGGTTTGACATGCGAAATTACGCAGGCTTATGCCGCGTACACACGATCATTTTTTGTGATGAAAAAAAAACGACGTTTCAAGTGATGAAACAAAACAACGTTTTTCAAACTTCATTTTCCAAAACGACATTGCATACACACCATCGTTTTTCCAAAATGCTCTAGCAAAGCGTGGTGACGTACACCACGTTCGACGGCACTCCATTAAAGCTCCGTCTCATAACTTGCCTCTGAGCATGCGCGGCTTTAAAAACTTTGGCCCAGATTCACAGAGCGATTACGCCTGTCTAACTGGTGTTAGACAGGAGTAATTTTTAAATTTTGCGCGCCGTATCACTAGTTTGAATCCTCAAACCATGATACGGCGGCTTCGGGCTTCGACCCGAGAGGCTTACGTCTTCGTAAGCCTTCAGGTCTATGCTGCGATATTTTTGCGGCCGCTGGGAGGAGTCCGCGTCGTTTTCAGCGTCGGGATATGGAAATGATTTTTTACGGCGATCCACGAAGATACGAGTGGTCTTCGCAATCGCTTACGTCATTTTTTTGCTACGTACTGTTAGACCAGCTATTTGCGTAGCCCATGTTAAGTATGGCCGTCGTTCCCGCGTCGAATTTACTGTAATATATATTTTTTTTTTTACGTAACTCGTTCGGGAATAGGAATGTCCGTAAACGACGCTACTCAAACAACGAATGACGTAACAACGTGATTTCGCGCAATGCACGGCGGGAAATTTCTGAACGGAGCATGCGCAGTTCGATCGCCGCGGGAACGCGCCTATTTTAAATGCTTCACGCCCCCTATTCGCATAGATGGCTTGCGCCGGGAGAAATACACTACGCCGCCGTAGTTTACTGGACAAAATCTACCGGGATTCCACGTAGAGCCAGGTAAAATACGGCGGCGTAGTGTATTTCTGATACTCTACGCGAATTTAATTGTATGTGAATCTGGGCCTTTGTTTTCAACATCGTTTTGCCCACACACCATCACTTTTTATGACACAAAAAACGACGTTTTGAAAAACGACACAAAAAATTCAAGCATGTTCGAATTTTTTTTTGGTTGTTTTTTTGAAGACATAAAACAACGTTTTGCCCACACACAGTGATTTTAACCACTTGCTTACTGGGCACATATACCCCCTTCCTGCCCAGGCGAAAATTTCAGCTTTAAGCACTGCGTCGCTTTAAATTAAAATTGTGCGGTCGTGCGACGTGCCTTACAAACAAAATTGACGTCCTTTTTTTCCCCACAAATAGAGCTTTCTTTTGGTGGTATTTTTTTTTTTTTTTTTTTTTTTTTTTTTTTTTTTTTGTGCGTTTTTTTTTTTTGCCGGACTGAGGAGTTGGGAGTAGGCAGAGTGGGAGGCAGAGCCAGCCATGCCAAGTGGCAATGGGCCCCGGGTGCCCACGGCCCTAAGGGGGGCCTCCCACTCACCCCGCCCTACCTGCTCCTCTTGGGAGCCCAACTGGGGCCCAACGGGACCCCAATGGGGCAGAGGGACTCCCCCTATGAGGGAGTGAGGGGGCCTAGCCCACCCAGCCAGCCCTGTAGGTCCTTCGCCTCTCTTTATTTTAAGAGACCGCATGGCCAAAGTGCATGTGTTTTAAACCAATTTCGTGTGCGTGCAAGTATTTGGTATTTGATCGCCTCTGCGTTTTTTGTTTTTTTTTGCGCTATAAACCAAAAATAGCGACAATTTTGAAAAAAAACACAGAATATTTTTTACTTTTTGCTATAATAAAAATCCAATTTTTTTAAAAAAAATTTTTTTTTTTTCTCAGTTTAGGCTGATATGTATTCTACATATTTTTGGTAAAAAAAACAATCGCAATAAGCGTATAATAATTGGTTTGCGCAAAGGTTATAGTGGCTAGGAAATAAGGGATAGAATTTTTTTTTTTACTAGTAATACGGCGATCTGCGAATTTGGTCAGGACTGCGATATTGCCATGGACACATCGGACACTTTTGACACATTTTTGGGACCATTCACATTTATACAGCGATCAGTGCTATAAAAACGCACTAATTACTGTATAAATGTGACTGGCAGTGAAGGGGTTAACACTAGGGGGTGAGGAAGGGGTTAAATGTGAGTCCTGGGTGTGTTCTAACTGTGTGGGGGGAGGGGGTGACTGGGGGAGGTGACCGATGCTGTCTCCCTATGTACAAGAGAAACAGCATCTGTCTCCTCTCACTGACAGGACGTGGAGCTCTGTGTTTACACACAGAGCTCCACGTCCCTGCTCTAAAACTGCCGATCAGCGGGTACCTGGCGGACATTGCAACCGCCAGGCACGCGCATCGGCATCTCGGGGACGCGCGCGCCCACCCAGTGGCCGGAGAAAACGATGCCGTCAATTGACGGCAGCTTGGATATTCAGATACCCTAAGCTGCTGTCAATTGACGATGAGCGGGGACTGAAGTGGTTAAATGACGTTTTTGAAAATGTCTTTTTTTTTCATCACAAAAAATGATCGTGTGTACGCGGCATAAGTGTCTCAAAGTTTGCAGTCTTTTTCAGGGCACAGGCACAATAAAGGGGCCACACAATGTTTCTGCAGCAGGACTTCAGCTGCCACAATTCTGGGTAAATACTGCTTTGTGCCTCAATGTTTGTGGGTCTATTCCAGTGTTCCAGCAATATTTGTGGCTATTGTCTTTCAGACACTACACTCATTTTTATTGCCATATAAATCTTGCCTTGTCTATCAGTATTTGCTATATTCAAGTACCTGCATACTGTACGCACTCTAGCCAATTTCTTTCAAACACATACCTAAAATATTTGTATTTATTTGTGAATAACTGGGGATACAGGGATGGAAGGAGTTCCAGGAATGTGGAATAATAGTTTTCCAGAGTTTTTTTTTTTGTTTTAATACACTTCTAATACAATGCAGTGTGGTACTGCAAAACAAAAAAAAAAGAAAGAAAAGACGATTACAAACAATACAATACTATACTAAACTTTTTTTTGCCACTGACCAACTTGTCTTCTTTACCTTTAGCTTTATTTTTTATAGAGAAAGTAAACTTTCAGATAGCTTTTAGATTGGCTGTTACTTCCACTGGTCAATTTGGGTCAATTAGCATTTAATGCATGTAACCACATACAAACAGGGCTGGTGCAAGGATTTTTGACACCCTAGGCGAAACCTAATTTTGCCGCCCCCCCCCCCCCCCTAACACACACACTGACTCCGCCCCTCACTAAAAAAATTGCGGCACCTATTTCTTCAGCAGTGGTCCACAGGTTTGCACCTGTGCCTCTGGACCTTCTAACCCCATTACTGTATCACTCTGAATGCCTGTTCCCCTCTGCACACACCCCCTCCCCTGTACATCTGTCCCCCACACACATCTGCTACCCCTCTGTAACCCCCTTGCACATCTGTCCCCCCCCCCCACACACACACCCGTTCCCCCCTACACACATCTGTTCCCCCTTTGTACCCCCTGCACATCTGTCCCCCCCCCCCACACACACCCCTGTTCCCCCCCTACACACATCTGTTCCCCCTTTGTACCCCCTGCACGCCTGTGCCTCCTACACACACACACCTGTTCCCCCCTGCACATCGACCCCCCCCCCCCCCCCACACACACACACAAATATCTGTCCCCCCACACACATTCAGTACCCCCTGCACGTCTGCCCCCCAAACACATATCAGTACCCCCCTGCATGTCCCCCCCACACACACATTCAGTACCCCCCTGCACATCTGCCCCCCACACATATCAGTACCCCATGCACGTCTGCCCCCCCCAAACACATATCAGTACCCCCCTGCACATCCCCCCCCCCCACACACATTCAGTACCCCCCTGCACGTCCCCCCCACACATACATTCAGTACCCCATGCACGTCTGCCCCCCCACACATCAGTACCATCCCTGCATGTCTGCCCCCCCCACACACAGCAGTACCCCCCCCTGCATGTCTGCGCCCCCCACACATAGCAGTACCCCCCTGCATGTCTGCGCCCCCCACACATAGCAGTACCCCCCTGCATGTCTGCCCCCCCCCCCCCACACACACACACACACACACACACACATCAGTACCCCCTGCATGTCTGCCCCCCCCACACACAGCAGTACCCCCCTGCATGTCTGCCCCCCCCCCCCACACACACATCAGTACCCCCCTGCATGTCTGCCACCCCCCACACACACACACACAGCAGTACCCCCCCTGCATGTCTGCCCCCCCCACACACAGCAGTACCCCCCCCCTGCATGTCTGCGCCCCCCACACACACACACACACACATCAGTACCCCCTGTATGTCTGCCCCCCCCACACACAGCAGTACCCCCCTGCATGTCTGCCCCCCCCCATACACACATCAGTACCCCCCTGCATGTCTGCCACCCCCCCACACACACACAGCAGTACCCCCCCTGCATGTCTGCCCCCCCCCACACACACATCAGTACCCCCCTGCATGTCTGCCCCCCCCCACACACAGCAGTACCCCCCACACACAGCAGTACCCCCCCCCTGCATGTCTGCCCCCCCCACACACAGCAGTACCCCCCACACACAGCAGTACCCCCCCCTGCATGTCTGCCTAAGCCGCCCCCCCACATATCAGTTCCCCCCTGTGTACACAGTGCAATGCACTATTAGTCCATGCAGAGTAAAAAGCAGTCAGTGTTTGTTTTTTGTGTGACTGGGTGCAGGCTACAGCACGGAGCGCTGCCTGTGCTTCTACTATACCTGAGTCAGCTGCAGTGATTACTTCACTTCATGTCCAGGAGAGTGGCGCTGCACCTGCCTGTCCCTTCAAACGAGATCCCCGAGCGCGCAGGAGGAGGGGGGGGGGGAGCGGATATAACGGCAAGCCCGCCGTAGTTACACTAAATGCAGCTGCAGGGCTCCCATCTCATCCTCTCCCCCTCCACCGATCATGCGGCACTTCCGGTCGGCTGCTTCTCATCCCGGCTCTCTTCCCTCAGACATCTTCTCACTGCCGCCGCGCCGCTACTGCAGGCTGGGGATAGAGCGGTGATCGGTCCGTCACAGGACCAGGTTTCACAGGCGCAACCGCCAGTCCTCGTGGGATTTTAATAATCTGAATCCCAGCGAGTGGCTGGGGATTTGTTTTTTGGCGCTCCCCCTAATCTGGCGCTCTAGGCAGCCGCCTGATCTGCCTATTGCTAGCGCCGGCCCTGCATACAAAGCCTTTTTTCATGTTAAAATGATAGACAGATTGGGTGCAGCTGCATTATTTAAACCAAGCTAATTGTAAAAGTTAAAAATCCAATTACACATTCAAAAATGTGTTGTCAGAATATGGTGTTATTAATGTTCATGAAAATCATGTTCCATTAAAGCACATACAGATTTTTTCAAGCATAAACTTGGTGTTTTTTCCCATATTGCCTTCAAAATGGCAATAAAGGGACCCTCTCCCCACAGTAGGGTAATTAAAAAATTTTTTTTTGCTTTGTTAAATGTTCCCCATGGCCGTTCTCAGATCCCCATTCACTTTTATGACAACATTTTACCTATTAGACTCGAGAATTAACAGAATACAATATACTGTACAGATTTGTCCCCACTTGACTTAAATAACATTTGGGTTTGTGAATTTCTGTCAATAAGTGTTTATTGAGCACATTGGATAATACATATGTAGATGTAAAGCACAAGGTGTACACAGACTGTTCTCAAGATAAATAGGAAACTCGCCCAAGTGTACAACAACATGGAGACCAACAGTCAATAATGTAGAAGCCAAAAACTGCTTTACCACTCATATGCAGATGACACGCAACTGTATTTCCGCATTTGCAACAAAAAGGATCATCACCTCAATCTAGAGACATGCCTCTCTTTGATAGAGAACCAGATGACAAAGAGTTATCTTAAACTCAACGGAGCGAAAACAGAACTTCTCCTGTTTCACGCCAAGCGTATGAATCAACCTGCAACTTGGATACCCCCACCCATTCTGGGCAAAATCATCACCCCCAGCGCCAAAGTCAAAAGCCTCGGGGTCATCTTCGACTCCTACATGACAATGGACGCACACATAGGGTCAGTTGTCAGCAGGTCTCACCATCTGCTGCGCATACTACACTGACTCACTCCTTTTATCCCCAAAGAAGACATAGCGGTCATGGTGGGGGCAATTGTAAGCTCCAGACTGGACTATGCAAATGCCCTTTACCTCGGACTCCCGAAGTACCAAATGGCTCGTCTGCAGGTCGTTCAGAACACGGCCCCCAGACTCGTGACTGGGAAAAAACCCTGGGAATCAATCTCACCTTCACTGAGAACCCTTCATTGGTTGTCAGTAAAAGACAGAATTGCTTTTAAAGCACTCTGTCTAACGCATAGATGTATCTATGGGAATGCTCCCCATTATCTACTGTATGTGAAAAAATAAAAGCTCATAATCCCAATCGCGTTCTGCGATCCTCCAATCAAAATTTACTCCAGATACCGAAAGCCAACTACAAGTCCAAAGGAGAAAGAAGATTTGCGGTCCAAGGTCCCAGACTATGGAACGCTTTACCAACCAGCATTCAGTTGGAGGAGAATCATTTAGCATTCAGGAGAAAGATCAAGACTTATCTCTTTTAATATCAAAGGAGACAGGAACAACAAGCGCCCAGATGCGATTTAGTTTGCATGTGCCGCACTATATACGTTTTCATTCATTCAGAAGCTTACAGCACAATTGACAAATCATCAGGTTTTCCTAAGGTGGATGAATGAAAGGGAGACCCCACACTAAGGAAATACATTGTACAAGGAGGAAAATGCTGATAAACGTTGATAACCTCGTGAGGGGGTCTCTCTTTAAAGTGCAATTATCATCAGTGCAAAAATGTTAACAGAGAAAAATAAAAAACTGAGAAATAGAAAGCCAAAGAGATTTAAAAAAAATAAGGGGAAGGGGTAGCATGATGTGTTCGGAGTTGGGCAAAAGGCCAATTCCTCTTCACAGGTTGGATCACCATAAAAAAGATTAAACTGGTCAAAGTGACCATACTGGATTATTTTGATTCCCCCTAGATAGTTAAAAATCTAGGGAGTGAAGGACAGTGGTACAATTTTCCTTCATTTAAGTACCATGACCTTTTTGTTTAACCTGTATTATAGTCGGGATCTCCATTTTCCCAACTCTCGTTAATGTTTTTTTGTCTGCATTGTAGATGAAAAATGGTTCAACAACTACCTGCAAATGGAACCCGGGCAGATTGTCTCTCTATTACAGAGTTATAGGTGAGTTAACCAACACATACTGACATTGTTCAATTTGGTCTTGGTATCTAGGCTTCAAGGCCAGCCCACATTATTCTATCATGGCAGATGTACTTTAAATTGAGAGAATTTATCAGAGTGGATGCTATGGGGAACACCACACCCCCTCATTCCAGTTAAGCACTGTGCATTACACAGTTAAAAAAGTACCTGGGCTGTGGGGTGCTTGATATTCTGCTGGGTGAAAAACTGCAAAATGTTTCCGTTTGTCTGAATTTGTGTTTCTGGAAGTGAGTCAGGGTTATCTTCTGTTTAGTTGGGGCTTTGATGAGTAGGATTTCGTTTTTGCTTTTCATGTTTGCTTATGCTCACTAGTGTTGCTCACGAATATTCGCATTGCGAATATTCGCTACGAATATTGCATATTCGAGTATTCGCGAATAACACGAATATCGCGGCGAATATTCGCTATTTCGAATATTCGAATTTTTTCAATTTTTTTTTTAGAACAGATCACATCCTAGAGATCCCCATCGACGCCTAAAAGCATTGCTGGTATGATTAGAGACCTTGGGCCGAGTAGCTGCAGCGCTCATTTTATATTGCCGAAAAATCGCAATGCGATTATTCGGCAATAGCGATATCGCGCGATTATTTTATATTGTAATATATCACGAATATTCTGAGCCAATCAGAGTGCTCCATTCCGCATTTCTCGAAATTTCGCAATTATTTTGTATTGTAATATATCACGAATATTCTGAGCCAATCAGAGTGCTCCATTCCGCATTTCTCGAATATTCGCAATTATTTTATATTGTAATATATCACGAATATTCTGAGCCAATCAGAGTGCTCCATTCCGCATTTCTCGAATATTCGCAATTATTTTATATTGTAATATATCACGAATATTCTGAGCCAATCAGAGTGCTCCTTCCGCATTTGCCGAATATTCGCAATTATTGTGTATTGTAATATATCACGAATATTCTGAGCCAATCAGAGTGCTCCTTCCGCATTTCTCGAATATTCGCAATTATTTTATATTGTAATATATCACAAATATTCTGAGCCAATCAGAGTGCTCCATTCCGCATTTCTCGAATATTCGCATTCGCAATTCGCAATTCGCAATTCGCATTCGCATTCGCGATAGCGAAAATTCGCAATAATTTCATTTCCAAAAAATATCACGAATATTCGTATTTAGCGAATATATCTCAAATATTCCACTATATATTCGAGATATATCGCGAAATCGAATATGGCATATTCTGCTCAACACTAATGCTCACTACAAACCAAAAGTAATTTCCATTTTGTCTCATGTATGGACTTATATTGCTATATCTAATTATCACATGTTGTTGAATAATGAAATCTGTTCTTTTTGTTAATTTGTATAGTTTCCTTTTTCTAAAACAGTATCTTTACTGGATTACTTGTCTATCTAGGAATGAAACAGCTCCACAGAAACCTTAATAAAAACTTGTTTACCTTGTAGTGTGTATCAGGTGTGTGCGTGTAGCAGTGTGTTCAGAACAAGTATAAAAGCCTGTGGCCCAAACATAATATGGGGCTCTGATACTCACAATATGTGGTACACTATGTAATTGTATTCAGTTTTAATTTGTTCCCTATAGTGTTACTAAATCTTTGAAGGCTTGCCATCTGCACAGACATTGGCATCTATCATGTAAGAGAATTAAAAGGTACCTTTGGTTGATTGCTAGGTTCAGTACTAACACATTTTTTATTTCTTTTAGTTTCTAGGAATCTCGGAAACATCCCTAATGAAATCTAAAGCAGAGCACTCACCATTAAGATTTTCCTTAGGTCTGATGAGTTAGATTAGCAAAATGTTCTAATATTTTTGCAATGTGATGGTCAGCCTAAACATTAACTTCAATTTATTAAAGGTTGGCCTTTACATTAAAGAAGTTGTGAACTAAACACACGCCTGCCCCTCTCCGGCCTCCCCCTCCTGTCCACATGGCATCCCATCCGGACGTTCCGCGGGACGATGCGATCCAGGCCGGGTCGGCGGCCTTTGAGGCACTTATGGCGGCGATCTCCACCTGCCAATCAGCCCTAACAATCAAGATCGATCATGTCCAGGCGGACACAGCGCTCATACGCCGCGACCTGGATGCGTTCAGGGACCGCGTGGCGGAAGCAGAGAGACGGGTCTCGGACCTGGAGGACACCCAGAGGGACCATCACACTGACATCCAGTCCCTGAAGGCCAGGGTGAGGGTCCTGGAGCACAGAGCGGAAGACGCCGAGAACAGGAATCGCCGCAATAATCTCCGTGTCCTTGGCCTCCCGGAGGGGGCAGAAGGTACCGATCCTGTGGCCTTCATGGAGCAAATCCTTCCCACTATCCTCCCGGCCGCCCGGTTCTCCCACTACTTCTCTATTGAGAGGGCCCATCGCATCCCGGCGACCAGAGGCCCTGTAGGAGCGCCGCCGCGCACCTTTATTTTTAAATTCCTCCACTACCGCGACAGGGACACTCTTCTCAGAGCAGCGCGTCTGCAAGGAGATCTCAAATATCAGAACGCCAGGCTCCTGATTTTCCCAGACTACTCGGTGGAGACACAGCGCCAGCGCAAGTCCTTTGACCACGTCCGTGCCATGCTGAGAGAACGGGGGATCAAGTACAGCATGCTCTTCCCTGCCAGGCTCAGAGTTCAAGATGGTGAGAGAATCCATTTTTTCACCTCCCCGAGAGATGCAGCGGCCTGGGCCGAATCCCTCCCTGGCTGAGAGTCCGGTGATTCACCCCTTCTTCAACTTTGACAACTGACTGTGAGTACACTATTCAGGGGTCCCCCCCTGGGGTATTGGGGGTTCACTAAGGTCCTGGCGGGCCCGCTGCAGATATGAGGCCTACTGACTGCCATCACCACAACACCCCTACCTGACTAAACGCTGCGGAGGCATTCCCCCTTTGCTCCTGGGGGGTTGGGGGGGCCGGACCCCACCCTGTCACCTTGTTTGGCCGCCGCCTTTCCCCCCCCCGCCTGCATCTCCCCAGCAGCGGACCAGAAGCTATAGCTGATCCTCCTCCCCATCCCCCTTTACCACCCCCATGTCCCCTGTCCTGCAGTCATGTCGAGGGGGGGCCCCCCCCCTCTCATCTCCTCCCCCTGAAAGTTGACTCACACATGTCTTTCTCCCCCTTTTTTTTTTTTTTTTTTTTTACTTTTATTTTTTACTTTTTTTGACTCCCTGTTGGATGTCCTTGTTACCAGTACTCAAGAAATGCACCCCCGGGAATCCGGGTGATCCACACACCTCATCCTCCTCTGGATTCTCAGGACCACTAACTGTTTTGTTTACAGTAGCGGGTAACCGCTTGGACACTGCCCTCGTGTCCGGCCTTAGGGCTGGGGTTTGTTTTGGGATGCAAGTCCTCCTCCATGTTAGGGGGGGGGGCGGGGTGGGGGGAGGGTTGGGAAGCCCGGTTGGCGCCCCGTTATGTTTGATTATGTTATACGTTATGACAGTACTGTTGATTTCTTGCATATTGATTGCTCTAGAGTTGGGCCGACGACTCTCCCTCGCCCCGGTGATGGGTCGGGTGATCGGTTGGAGGCTCCAGTGTAGCTCTACCCCTGTGGTTACCTGCCTAGTGGTCTGCAATGGCTGCTCTTGATGTCCTCTCCTGGAACACACGGGGCCTGAACTCCCCAGTCAAGAGGTCCCTAGTGTTCCAATTTATTAAAAAACATAGCCCGCATGTTTGTGTGTTACAGGAGACACATCTGATGGGTAGCAAAACCCTCAGCCTTAAAAGACCCTGGGTAGGTCACCACTACCATTCCACTTATTCTAACTATGCCAGAGGGGTTAGTGTTTTAGTGCTCAAATCCCTCCCCTTTAAGCTCCTTGATTTAGTTCTTGACCCCGATGGCAGATTTGTGTTGGTCCATGCTATGATCTACAATCTCCCCTGGGTACTGGTGGGCCTGTACCTGCCCCCTCCCGCCTCCCTGGCGGTCCTGGGAATACTCGCGGCCAAGTTGGCGCAGTTTCCCTGTGAAAATGTGGTCCTAATGGGTGACTTCAACCTAGTCCCAGACACTGGTATGGACAGGTTCACCCCATCGGGCACCACTCGCCAGGGACTGGCGGAATGGGCTGACACGTACGGGCTCACGGACGTTTGGCGCTGGAGGAACCCGGGGACTCGGGCCTTCACCTGCCACTCAGCCACTCATAAATCCTTCTCTCGAATTGACTTAGCATATGTGGGGACGCCAGTACTACCCCGGGTACGTGACATTACTATCCTCCCTCGCGGGATTTCGGACCACGCCCCACTCCTCCTCTCATTGACTTTGACGACGGACCCGACCAGCAACCTCTGGCGGCTCTCCAGGTTCTGGATCTCGGATCCGGAGGTGGAGCCCAAAATTCATGACACTCTCCGGTCCTATTGGGCGGAAAACCCGGGTACGGCTGCGGAGAACACGGTGTGGGATGCCTTTAAGGCCTCCTCCCGGGGACACTATCAGTCCCTGATTGCGGGGGTTCGGAGGGAACGCAGGGCGGAACTCACCAGGGTGGAGGGGGAGGCGGTTAGACAGGAGGCCCTGTATGTCAACACCCGAGACCTGCAACACTACTCCTCCCTACAAGCCCTGACGCAACAGGCAGTCCTCCTCCGGACAGCCTTGACTCAGAAGAAGCTTCTTCATCAGACTCAGCGCATTTTCGAACAAGGGGAGCGGACGGGGAGGCTATTGGCCTGGCTGTCCAGGGAGCACTCAGGTGCCTCTGCTGTTGCCCAGGTGAGGGATGGGGAGGGAAACTTACACTCAACTCCGCAGGAAATCAACCGATGTTTTGCGGAGTATTACCAGCAACTGTACACCTCTAGAGTAGAGTATCACCTCCCGAACCTAGTGGCCTATCTGGAGGAGGTGGACATCCCGGTCCTCACGTCCTCTGCGGCGCGTAAACTAGACGCGCCATTTCAGATCGAGGAGATACAAGCTGCCCTGAAAACGATGCAAGGGGGTAAGACGCCGGGCCCGGATGGATTCCCGGTTGAATTTTACAAGACTTACGGAGAAGACCTGGCCCCCAGGCTGTTATCCTTGTTTGCGTCGGCCTCGGATCTGGGTGTACTCCCGGACTCGATGTGCGACGCGGTCATTGTGGTAATCCCCAAGGTCGGTAAAGATCCCACTTTATGCTCCTCATACCGTCCTATCTCCCTCCTCAATGTCGACGCAAAGCTCTTTGCGAAGATCCTTGCCAATAGGCTTAACACTGTTATTACAGCCCTGGTCCACCCAGACCAGACGGGCTTCATGCCGGGTCGGGGGACCGACATTAACCTTCGACGTCTGCACACCCACCTCGCGGTGGCAGCCCCGGACGACGCAGGCGTGGTGGCCTCGCTCGACGCTGAGAAGGCCTTCGACTCGGTCGAGTGGGGCTACCTCTGGGCGGTTTTGTCGCGCTTCGGTTTTGGGCCCCGGTTCTTATCCTGGATACAAATGCTGTATGCTCACCCAAGGGCACGTATCCGCACTAATGGGACCCTGTCGCCCCCCTTCTCCTTGGAGCGGGGGACCAGGCAGGGTTGCCCACTTTCCCCGGCTCTATTTGCCTTGGCCCTGGAGCCCCTGGCCGCGCACATCAGGCGCGACCCGGGGGTCCGAGGGATCAAGGTGGGACCCATAGAGGAGAAACTATCGCTCTATGCTGATGACGCCCTCCTGTACCTGGCAGATGCGTCTGCCTCACTTAGTGAGGCACTGTCCCACTTTGAAAAATTTGCATCATTTTCGGGGGTGAAAATCAACTGGGACAAATCAGTGCTCCTTCCTCTCCACCCATCGCTCCCTCGCTCCGACTCACACACCTCCCTGCGCTGGGTGGACGAGTTCACGTATCTGGGGGTTAGAGTGGGCCTCGAGCCGAGGTCCTACATGGAGAAAAATGTTCTCCCGGCGTTAGAACACCTGTCCGGACGTTGCGCGGTCTGGCGTACACTTCCCCTTTCGCCGGTCGGACGGGGTAACCTCATAAAGATGGTGATACTCCCCAAGTTGCTCTATTTCTTTCGCCAGACCCCTGTCACTATCCCGAAATCCTTCTTCCGACGACTTGACAGCATAGTGACGGCGTTCATATGGGCGAACAGCCCTCCCCGGGTTGCCAGGCGCTTCCTCTATCTCCCCCTATCCCAGGGGGGTCTGGCCTTCCCAAACTTCCTTGCCTACTACTGGGCGGCGGTCCTGGTGACGGCCCGTTGGTGGTTTTCCCAGGCGCGTCGGAACCCAGCGGTGTCCCTCGAGGCGGCTATCCTAGGCTCGTACGTTGCTTTATCTAACCTTCTGTTTCGGGGGCGTAGGGCACATCCAGCGGTCACGGGTCCTATGGCTACTGTGATTCAGGTGTGGCGGTCCTCCAGGGCGCGTATGCTGAAGCCCAATACTATATCCCCACACACCCCGATTTGGGGGAATCCCTTCCTTCCCCACCTGAATATGGTCCCTGACCCGGGGGTCTGGGCGCGGCGGGGCATCCTAGCCCTCCGGCATATTATGCCGGACGGGGTGGTGTTGTCCTTCCGAGACCTAGCCCTTCGCTACAGGCTTCCCCCCTCCCTGGGATTTAGATATGCACAACTGAGACACGCGCTTGCGGCCCAATTCCCGGATCCGGTTGCGCTCGA
Organism: Rana kukunoris; assembly: GCA_029574335.1. Classification (NCBI taxonomy): domain Eukaryota; kingdom Metazoa; phylum Chordata; class Amphibia; order Anura; family Ranidae; genus Rana; species Rana kukunoris. The sequence continues at coordinate 445,879,453 of CM056052.1, forward strand.
GTCGGACTCGGTCGAGCGCCTCCTGATCTCGGGTGTTATGGGGAAACCTCTCTCATCCCTTTACCTGCGATTTACGGTGGCGTATGACGCGGACACAGTGGGAATCCTGGCCAAATGGAACGCTGACATACCTGACCTGGACGAGGAGATCTGGGAGGAGTGCGTCTCTTCATTCCTCCCGTCCATGATTGCCTCTAGAGACCGATTTATCCAACTAAAATTTTTACACAGGGCCTATTACACCCCGCAGAGACTGGCGAGGATCTACCCCTCCAGGAGCTCCTTGTGCACTAGATGTTCGGGGGATACTGGGTCGTTCATTCATATGGTTTGGTCCTGTCCCAAATTGGACGCGTACTGGAGAGAGGTGGCGGATACTCTGTCGGACCGCTACGGGGTGGAGCTCACGATGGACCCGAAGTTGTTCCTCCTTAGCTACCTGGGTGAGATTGAATGTGACAGATATACCAAACTGGGCATCACCTTTGCCCTGTTCTACGCCAGGAGGGAAATCCTACTCCGTTGGCGGGGCACTGACCTCCCAACTGTGTCCTCCTGGCTGGGGACGATCAACAGAGTCCTCCCATTATACAGACTAACGTATGAAAGCAGAAACTGCCCGGCAAAATTTGACAAGATCTGGTCAAACTGGATAGATGCGTCTAGCTGAGTAATTGACGGGTCCCCTGTGGCGCATCCTATTTGTAAAGTGTGATGGGTGGCTGTTCTCCCCCTCCCCCTCCCTCCTCACCTTCCCCTTACCCCCCCCCCCCTCCCCCTCTCCTCCCTCCCCCCTCTCCTCGCTCCCCCCCCCTCTCCTCGCTCACCCCCTTTCCTCACCCCCTCCTTGGAGTCACCCCCCCCCTCTGTTCCTCCCCCCCTCGTCCTCCCCTTTCTTGGGGGGCGGGGGTCGGCGGTGCTGGAGGGGTTGCCCTGATGGTTCTCCACCCCCCCTTACGGGGGGGGACCTCACGAGTGGCGACTAATATTTATAACTATGGGGTAGAGTTGTCTGTGTCCCCTTAGCTTATGTATCACCGGCTATGTGTGTAATTTATGTTCTTTCTTGATATGCCCTGGTGCAATCACTTTGTTACCTCTGTTATCTATGTACTGTCATTGGTTTGTGTGTATGTTTGTTGTTTGTTTGAAAAAACAATAAAAACTTTTTCTGTTAAAAAAAAAAAAAGAAGTTGTGAACTTTTATCTCTGCCTTGCACCTGTAGGTAAACCTATAATAAGACTTACCTTACCTATAGGTACTGTACTAAATGTGCACTAAACGTGCACCGTTTAAGAGATATTTACTATATATGCAGCCAATGACGTCATCAGCACATGCTCTCTGAAGGAATGCCACCAGGGCCATTCCTTTAGAATCTGGTGCCGTAATTGGCGGCTCCTCCATGCTTGTGCGGTAGTGACATCATTGCGGGTCTGGCCAGTCACACAACTCGAGTCTGTGGACCCAGAAGGAAGATGGGTGAAAATGGAAGTGGCCTCCAGCGATGACAGCGCATTGCTGGAATGCTTCATTTTCAGGTAAGTTTCACATAATGGCTTTACCTTGCAGGTGAGAAAAAAACAGGCACTCAGTGGTTTACAACTGCTTTAAAGCTCAACTTTGGGTTGGGAATCCTTCCCCTTCTGGTTCCCAGCTCCCTGGAAGGATTATCTATATATATTTTTTTTTTGTTCAAATATTTTATTGAGAGAAATAAAGCAATTCGCATTGAAAACAATGTTCCAAATGTGGACGAATCATGAAATGGAAACATTACAGTAGCCAAAGTCAGTGAGCCGTTGGGAAGTGGTCAACTTTGGAGGGGCCTAAGCCCTCGTCCTGCTAAGGAGGATAAATCCAGGCGTTTAATAAACTAAAAAACATGCTACATAACTAAATTGTGGTTAAACAGAGGAGATTGTAAATAAGACAACAATGTGAAGCTGACCTTGCTCTATATTTAAGGATCGTGATGAAAGATGGTAGATTAGGATTAGCTACATCTTTAACAAAAAAAGTTTACACATACTTTTTTTCAGATTTTTTTTGGTACAGTTGGCTTTAACCAGTAAATGGTACATTTTGATGATCCAACAGAACAAATAAAAGAAAATCAAACTAGTGTGCAGCCAACTTTAGATATAGTTAGGTTGAATGCCAAGTGATTGTTGGCAATTGGATAGTGGATTTTAGTGTTTGTATATAAATGTGAGGGACTATTTGTAGTCAGAGACCCCTGGCTTGATAAAGGATAATTATACGATCTGAAATGTTGCCCTACTAGATGAAGTCATCTTCCTTTTCTGCTGACAGTGATAATGTCTATAGTGTTCTCTGCTTGGAATAAGCCATGAATCTGTTTTGCAAGAACAAACTCCCTTGTGCTAACTATTATTTATATGTGAAATAGGTGACTGGAGGGTTATAGTCATTGAACAGGGGCATCTCTCCTAGTGTGCAATTAATTTATTAAAGGATTAGCACTGACAAACAGCAAAATCTCTTTGATTATAAGAACCAGTTTAGATCCAAAAAGAGCCCTTACATAATGGATAGACATATGATTTTACCATTGGGCCCCATGAGAAACTGGGACTGTCATGAAGGGCCAAACTTAATTCTGTTCAATAATAATTTTGGACTTGTGACGATCCGTAAGTAAAAAAACACACAGGAAACAAACACCTGGCACTAGGAATAATAGGTACAACTGTTTAATAAATAGGTCTCGTTTAGACAGGCAGTTGGGGGTGATACAAGCCGCACCGATTGTCAAACTTGCCTAGTGAGCTCAATAGGGCCGCACTGCAACTACATGCAATGCACACAGTTGCAGCGTGGTAGTGCAGCTTTATAGGGTTAAATCAGGCGACGAAGAGGCGATATAATAACTCTCCGCTGCCTCTCAAATAACCTCTGAAAAGCACTGTGACTGGAAGGAGAGAGCCTGAGATGTTACAATGTGTATCAATACAGAGGATCTAAAACACAGAAAATTGGAAGGCGAGAGCCTGAGGAGCTGATGATACAGTGGGGAGGCTTAGTTCTGCTGAAAGAGCATTGCTTAGAAGATGTCCTGATGCTCTCCCGCCACCCTACTGCCCAACCAAGTTCTTCTTGAGTTAGCTCTTGCAGAAATACTGACCTCATTGACATAGAATAAATGCTTTTTATTTGTGAAAGGGTTAACATAATACAAAGTGGTCTGTGACTGAACAAAATTAAGGAGGGGTGGAGAAATGACAGGACAGCTTGTGTGTAGGAGAGCTGCAAGTCTCCTTTTGATGTGAAAGAAAGTTTACCGCTCAGAGGTCCCAGGGAACTGCAAGGTGGAGTCCAAACACCTTGGTGCAGGCACTGCAATAGTATGCAAAAATGTGTAGAGAAAAACCTGGATGGCCGCACTCCAAAAAAATGGTTCCTTTTAATAAATCTGTGAAAAAAGCTATGAATAAGCACTGTATGATAGTGTGAAACGCGTCAGTTGTTCTTCAGATTTTTTGCTGTGATATGTTCATGTTGTGACCAGTTTTATTAAAAGGAACCATTTTTTTGGAGTGTGGCCATCCTGGTTTATCTCTCCTTTTGATGTACCTAATGTATAGCAACAGCTTTTCATCCCAGCTTCATATCCCTGAGATTACATTATTTGTAGCAGCAGATTTTTAAAAAAGTTTTTATTTACCTGTAGTTCGTCTTTAAGCATTATTGATTTAATTCCTCATTCTGTTTGTCCAGGCAAGGATCTTCTTATCCCTGTGTGTCAAGGCCTGTACTTGAACTAGGGCCCTTTGCTGTATGTGGCAATTAACTCTTCTCACTGAGCTACTGGAGATACTGGACAGCATCCTCTCTGATCCACTGCACAACCCTGCATTGTGCCTTGACTTATGCTGAACCTTGGACTCTTTGCTCCTCTCATGAACTTCCTGATTTATGCCATGTCTCTGCACTTCCTGTTTGCCAGATTATTGTACATTATCCTACCCGCTATTTCAAGCTACCTCTAGTGGTACTTGGAATGGACCTTGGCTTGTGACCCCCGACCACAAAACTCTTCTCCTCCACTGACCTTGGCTTGTGACCCCAACTACGAAACTGTTCTCTTGCACGACCTTGGCTTGTGACCCCCGATTATGAAACTCTTCTCTTGCAAAGAACCTTGGCTAGTGATTCCAACACCGATCATCTGTCTAGCAGTTCAACCACTTAAAAACAGAGAACTGTGCTTAGCCTGTTGTATTCAACCATTGGTCTCCACTCACTACAGTTAGTCTCCTAAGACTGTGTTTTTTTAACCCCTTTCCCCCAACTTTTGTTACCTTTTAATTCTTCTCTGTTTATGTCTAGGGGTGGAGAAGGCTAAGCTTACCTTTTTCCAGAAAACAGCCAATGCAGTCAAAGGGTCGCTGCACATTTAAAAAACAATATTAAAAGCCATATATAAAGTCCATGCAGAAATTGCAGAAATTATATGTAGCGCCCTATTTCTTTCAGAAAAGGCTCTACGCTAAAGTTAGTAGGAGAATGGGAGAGTTATGTTGCTCCCCCTACTAATTTTGCTAAATTGGGCTGCTGTCAACCCTGAATTATCCTGTGGGTTATTCTGTGCTCCAGAGATGTAGTTCCATCTCTGGGTGGCATCAGAGGGATTCAGGCAGAGCCGCTTTTCCCCAGCAGCCAATTGGAGGAGTTTTCCCTCGCGGGGCATGCTGGGGAGGGGTATATCTGTGGCAGACGCCATTTTTCGGGGTTCTTCGTGGGTTCCATGTGCGGCACCCACCTTAAGGGTGTGCGCATCCAAGGACCCCGGCAACATGGCCTACCAGGCCGGGGTCGCATGCTACACAGAGTTCCCTGCTGATGCTGAAAGGGGCCCTAGCGACTTGCTGGGGACCCATTTCTATTGAAGAGATCCTAAGCTGTATGCTGTTCGTGGGGGATCGGCTTGAGGAGAACCAGGAGGCAGGTGATACAAAAGTGCTTGAACGAACCATCGGGGATCTGGTCACCAGGAACTGACAGATAACCATAGACTGTCAACTGGTGACCACTATCGAAAAGAGAACTTTCTGGGAGGATTCGCTCTACAGTCCAACATTTGGCCTGTGGCAGAGGTCTTCATCTTGAAACTGTATATTCAGCTAGAGCCAAGTCAGTGAGAGAGACTTGTTCCTCCCAGCAATCTTAAGTGACATTTCAGCTGCCAGGCTTGTAGCAGAAGTCTGTCCGAAGCACTTTACCCACTCTGGCTAGAGTGGCGGCGAACTGTCCTATTGCAGAAAGAAGGACTGCTTTCTTTTTCATTCAAAGCCTGAAACCGCAACGTTATCTCCTTTCATCAACCTTTTCTATTTACCTAATGTTGATGTTGGTCGTGTTGGACCAGGAAATAAAGCATTCAGAAAACTTCAGCGACAGGTTTGGACATTCTCTTATTGCTCTGCTCACGGAAATCACACCTAGACAACACACAAGGGTAACTTAATACGCCGATCCCAAATCAACCAGCGGCCCTTGAGGGGGTATCGCTACATATAATTGACTCCAAGATTAAAGCTGAAAAACAGTCCAGCACCCAACAGTGCTCTATGTGTGAATAATCTCTCCAATTTGTTGTGACAAGTGCTCATCTACCACCAGGTGAAAGACCTGCTCACCTCCGACACAACAACAACACACTCACCTGTGTGCTCCAGTTGGTGTTAATACCCAAGGCAGATGACCTCCACTCTCTCCTCTCAAACCCAATGGCGGCTGGTGTTCCATCTGTCATGGGGGGAGCGGCGGACAGACCTGACCATGGACCCACCATCGCTCCAGCCCGCACAGCTAACCATACCCACCCCCCCGGTCACCACCTCATTCACCCTGTGCTTACAGGTGAAGACGGTGGCGGTTGCTTTTCCCCTTCCCATGCGTCTCCTCGTCCGTATGTCTCCTCCCTCCTCCATTATCTTCCTCCTCAAAGGCCAATAGGATGGCTTCTCCTTTTGACCAATCGGGAAACGGGTCTTGCGACCAGCTTGCTGATTGTCTGGGTGGAGAATCAGTGTGATAATAGCAAATATTAATTTGCTATGGTGACACAACTGGGTTTGATCCGAGTGCAGTGCTCTGCACCCTGAGCCCACCCTTTTTTGAAGACTGTTAGAGCCTCTGGCTGAAATCATGTGCTTAAAGAAAAAACACCTTCCCCATTGGAATCTATGCACCTGGCCCCCTGCATGTAGATTAGGGGGCCAGGTGCATAGTTGGGGGCAGCGCCCGTGTGGCCCTAATGGACGGGCCGCCACAGCTCCCAGCTGTGAATCAGCAGTACTCTAATATCTAATGCAAATACAGAGCAGGGGCTGAGCTGAGTGAGCTGAACAGCTGAGAGAAAGGATTCAGTGCTTCTGCTGTTAAATTAGAATTAGTGCACCATACTTGCAGCTACAGAGGTCAGTGTGGCTTTATTTAAAGCTTGTTTATTAAAATACTATAACCTCACCATAGGCGTGCTATAAATTGTACAGGCACTACTATTATTACTGAAAAATAACCAATATATTATAACTAAAGTCAGGCAATAAATGCTCCACTTGCTTCCCCATTCTGGCGACTATTTAACATACATATTCTTGTGTTGAAAATGGATATGGTGTCTTCACATGAAAATCTAGTAAGAATAATGATACAGTATGTCTGCTGGGTGACAAACTTGTCCTTTTTGACTGGAAAAAATGTCAAGAGCTGATGTGTGAGCTGTAAATAAATCACAAGGCTATAATGTAAGGCTCCTCTCGCAAGCTGCCACTCTAGGAATACAGAGACTGCAAGTCAACATCGGAAGCTTCAATACTATAACCAATAGATGTAAAAGTTTTTATTTAGTATATTTAGAATTGTTTTATGAATTATAATGGTGCCTTCATTTTCTTAATGAACCAGACCACCCAAAGATATTTGAATTTTTTAGTAGGTGCAAATGAATTACTTTTTTCCCTCTGGTGATGAGATAGGTAATAATTTCTACTTCAAAGTCTTATTAACTCTGTTGCTTAAAGTAGAGGTTATCCAACATATGTAACGTTACAGAAGCCTGTCATAGACTACAAACATACCAGAGAAGATAATCAGACTGCAGACAGGTACTGTTATTGAGGCTAAAAACAGTAGAAGACAGTCAGAGACTGGGGACATGTTATGTGAGACTTCTAGAAATGGCTGACATTACAGCCCCTTTGCAAATCAATGATCACACCCCAACTACTGGGGCTGCAAAGGGCTGCACAACTAAGTAACTAAGGGCTGCCATAGGGTGGATTTCAGAATAAATAAAATATAAGGAGAAGACAATCCTATTGATAATGATTGTAGTAGGAGGGCAAAATTGCAAACACAAATGCTAACGGATGGAGTGCCTGTGAGATAAAACATCTATGAAAACCGTTCTACACTGACCTTGCACCAGACCTGTAAAAGAGCAGCATTACCAGAAAGTCCGCTAACAAATGGAACTTTCTAAAATGAACATAACATACACATTGTAATGTTGCATTTGTACTAATGCTTATCGGGTCTTAACGCTGCTCTAAAAGGACCCACCAGAGTAAACAGAAATTTGGAGTCCATCCAGCTCTGGGAATTAAAGCCTGTGTGAGTGGACGGATTCCCATCTGTTTTCAAATCAATAACGAGTCTTTTTCCATGAGTTTTATTCATTTAACCCACTTCCATCGTCTGGAGGGCTTTATTTGCACTATAAAAACGAGTCGGCTGATTGATTTTCATCATTATTTTTACAGCCTTCCAAGATTTGCATTCACAGTTGTAAACTTGCCTGCATGGACGGCTAATGTCCAGAATTACATTTATAATATTTATTTGGCAGCTCATTTGAGCAGCTAATCACTAGCAATTACATCATTTAAATCAAAATTAAAAACATTATCTTGAATTGTTTTTACAGCACTTAAAAAAAAAACTTGTAAGCCAGACAGCTCATGTTTCGGCCTTTGTATTTTTATTTTTTTTTGTTTCCCCATTTTACGACGGAGTATGCAATTATTGTACTTTTATCCTCTCCAATTTTCTAAAAGGCTAACTCGACACATTTGTTTATTAACCTGCAGAACCCGCACTAGCGAAGTGCCATACAAACAAGCTGTAAAAGAGAGAAAAAAAAAAAGCTTAGTTTTCTGTTTGAAGCCTGGTCTCCATGCTCCAGGCTGCTGCATTGTCCAAAGGTGTCCTGTCTGTCCTCATGTGCTCTCTACCCTGAACCACAGCAGGGTGCATACAAGATTGAGTGAGGAACTGCAGGGGCATCTCTGGATAATGTAGAGGGATGAAGCTTGCACACCTGGCTTCAAATTGTAGAATACAATATATTTGCTTAGGAGAAAGGGACATGGATTACATGCCAAAATCTTGGCATTTAGGACATGCTTAGAGGGTGGATTTCATAGTTAGTAATTAATAGTGTTGCTCACGAATATTCGCATTGCGAATATTCGTTACGAATATTGCATGTTCAAGTATTCGCGAATAAATCGAATATCGCGGCGAATATTCGCTATTGCGAATATTCGTATTTTTTCAAATTTATTTTTAAAACAGATCACATCCTAGTGATCTCCATCGACGTCTAAAAGCATTGCTGGTATGATTAGAGACCTTGGGCCAAGTAGCTAGGGCGATCCTTTTATGTTGCCGAATATTCGCAATGCGAATATTCGTATTACGAATATTCGCGAATACTTTCTCTGCCCTTCTGTGTTTTGTGTATAAAAAAAAAAAAATTAGCTTTAGTTTAGTCATATAAGTTTGTGTAAGTAGAGTTAGTGTTTAGTGCATATTAGTTTAGCAAACCAGGAAATGATCTCTGTTTTCGCGTGTTGACGAGAATTTCGCAATCAGTTTCGCATTCGAATTAGCGAAATTTAGCAACATTTTTTTTTTATAAAATATCACGAATATTCGATATTAACGAATATTTCGCGAATATTCTTCTATATATTCGTGAAATATCGCAAAATCGAATATGGCGTATTCCGCTCATCACTAGTAATTAACGAGCACAGAATATATAGGGAAGTGGTAGGAGAATATTTTACCTGGCATTTCCTGCTGATTAGCTGAACTTCAGCCAAAAATTATTTTTAGGATTTTTGCACTGGAAAACTAAATTACCCCTTATGAACTGTGCGACATGTGAGGCTGCTGCTACGTTAGGGAAAACTTTTGTTTTCATTCAGCTTGTCTGGCACTGAAACTTAAAGATCCGGCTGTAGTATAGAGATCTTAACGGGCTGTTCTAGTGATGGCACCTCCTGCATTTTTTTCATCAAATATAATTCATTTTGTGAATGGAGGAGATGTGGATGATTGCCACGGTCTCCCCTCCTTCAATCACATGATGCCTTGTGAAAAGAATACAACACATTTTCTGAATGAAAGAGGCACTGAGCAAGCAATCTGCTGTCAGATTTGCCTGATTTGTACATTTCAGTGTAAGAAGTTCACCGATTAGTGTACCGCACAAACTGAATGTAAGTATGTTTTCCCTTACACAGCATCAGCCACATGTGTTATACCTTAGACTACTGGAGCGTGGGATAGAAGAGACTGAAGGGACCGATCTAACACCTCTGGGGAGCAGAGAACCGGGTAGGTAAATCTTCTTTTCTGTGTCCCCTTGACGTAAATGAGCAATTTACATTTGCAATGTGGGTGAAGCTCCGCTGCAAGGGATCATTTTAAGGTTTCCTGGAGTTCAGCTTCAATATAAGGTACATTTGTGACATTTACAGCAAATTTCAGATTTACAGATAAATTATCCAAATGAATGTCATGGTTCTGGATTTTTTTTTTTGTGAAGCCCTTAACCCGGTGACATGCTAAGCTTGGAATTATGATCTTTATGATCAAACTACACTCTCTGAAGCTCTGTATTTATTCCTATGAATAATCTGCTGCACAAAAATAGTTTATCACATACATTCTATAGCATCATAAAAATAGGGAGTAATTACAAGTCTTTCACAGGAGTAACTTGTTTCAACTGATTAGAGAGACTAACGTCCCTAAAGTGTACGTCAAGGCATAAATAAAAAAATAAAACATATTCATATCTCCTCATGTTTTATCCCTTTAAAATTCTACAAGTACACACAATTAACTGTTCATCTGCTGGAAATCCAATGTGCTCCTAACCTACTCATGGATCCTAAAAGATTTGAGCTCTGTCATTTCAAAGCCATTGTTTCCAATTTTTAGGGACTTTTTAATGATTGGGATAGTACCACTGGATTGGCGTAGGGCCAATATGGTGCCTGTATTTAAAAAAAGGATCAAAGTCTTTATCAAGTTACTATAGACCTGTTATGCCTTGTACACACGATCAGAATTACCGATGGAAAAAGTCAGACGGAATTTTTTCATCGGATATTCCGACCCTGTGTGTGCCCTATTGGACTTTTTTCCGTCGGAATTTCGAAAGAGAACATGAGAACAAGAGAAAAGATTCTAGCGGAAATTTCCGTTCGTCTGATTCCGTTCGGAACTCCGACGGAGAAAAAAACATGCATGCTCAGAATCAAGTTGACGCATGCTCGGAAGCATTGAACTTAATTTTTCTAGGCTCATTGTAGTGTTGTACGTCACCATGTTTTGGACGATCGGAATTTGGTGTGACAGTGTGTATGCAAGACAGCTTGAACGGAATTTCGTCATAAAAATTCATCAGAGTTTATCGCGACGGAAATTCCGATTGTGTGTACAAGGCATTAGTTGTCAGAAAAATTGAATTTCTTCTTATGAGGAGGTAAGTAAAATTTTAGACAAAGGTGTGACTGTGGACGTAGCATACTTTAATTTTGCGAAAGCGTTTGACAAGTTCCCCACACAGGACTAATGTGTAAGATATAGGGGTTTATTTACTAAAGCTGAAGAGTGCAAAATTAGGCTCACTTCTCAATGAAAACCAATCAGCTTCCAGGTTTTATGGCCAAAGCTTAACTGAACAAGCTGAGGTTAGAAGCTTATTGGTTTCTACGCAGAAGTGACCCTGATTTTGCACTCTCAAGCTTTAGTAAATATACCCCATAGTCTACAAGCCTGAAAAAAAGTGGTTTGTAAATGGACAGAAAACTGGCTAAAAGTCTATATAATATAGGTCTGGGATTAAAATTACAATTTCAGTCTTTGCAGATGACAGCAGTGCAGTGGAATAACATCCTTACAGGATGTCTTCAATTTACAAGTCATCCTCAATGGTCTAATTGGGCAACTACTGTATGTTGCAAATGAGGTTTAATGTTGATAAATGTACAGTTATGCACTTGGGGGCTAAGAATATGCATGCATCATACATACTAGGGGCAGTACAACTGGGGGAATCAATGGTGGAGTAGGATATGGGTGTTCTGGTAGATCATAATAAGCTTAATAATAGCATGAATTGCCAAGCTGTGGTTTTCAAAGTGAGCAAAGTCCTTTCTTGTATTAAGAGAGGTATGGACTCTAGTGAGAGAGAGATATCAGTTTACCCCTGTACAAATCATTAGTAAGACTTCATCTGGAATATACAGTTCAGTTTTGGGCACAAGTTCGCAAAAAGCATATCATGGAACTGGAGAAAGTGCAGAGAAGGGCAACTAAAATGATAAGAAGCATGGATGAGCTCAGCTATGAGGAAAGATTAGAGGAACTGAATTTATTCTCTCTTGAGAAGAGGAGATTAACCTCCCTGGCGGTATGATTCTTTCAGATTTTAGAAGCTGAAAGCGGTACCATTATTTGCATGGAAATTTGGCGTTTTATACTGTAGGCTTGTAATTCTTAGGAATAACTCAGTTAAATCTGACCAAACAAGAGTCTTATAGGCATCCTGGGTATGACTTTTTTTTTAAAACAAAATTATAAATTATAATATAATAAATAATTATAAATAATTATAACAAATAATAATATAATTATAATAAAAAATATTCAATAATGTAATCAAATCAAAATCACTGAAATTTGCTCAGTTGCAGAATTGTCGCTGTCATTATTATTATTTTTTATGACGAATTTCCCCACAAATTGCTATCGCTCAATTCTGCAAGTGATTATAATTTATTATCGCTTTTTTCTAGCTGCTCTAAAACCATTTTTGACATAAAGGGACACTTTTGGTTGCTATGGACAATCTACAGTTTTCAGGCAGAAAGAACAGTTTTTATTATGTAAAAGTACATGTAGGGCACAGGGCAGGCCACTAGGGACAAGGGGTGTGTGTATTTTTTACATACAGTACTGTATTTTATAAGATTACAGTGTACTGTATGTAATGTTATTATGAATAAGCACTGATCCATGGTCCTGTCGTGTTTATGGGCAATTGCAGGTGCCTTGCGGCCATCACGGCCGCCGGGCACGTGCACCCGGTCCCGAGGGATGCGGCGGGCGCATGCGTGCCCCCTACCCGCTCGGGAAACTCAGGATGTCATATGACGTCCACCCAGAGGAATGGTTCTCACCGAGGTCATTTTACAATGACTCGGTAGGTTAGGTGTTAAAAAAGGCCAAAATGTCAAAGTTCTCTGACTGTTCACTGATTCTACATCTCCCATTAACCTTTGAGCCACTGTAGCTTTAGGGCTGGCTATGGGAGTCACTTGTACCAGTTCTGGCAGTTCATGGGGTGGGTCTGTGGTTGTTCCTGTTACTGTGGGTTACTGTGGGTGTTCCTGTGCCTTTGTGTGGGTGGTGAAAGGTAAAAATGTGTCATACCTCTCCTTGTGTCATTCCTGTATGCCAAAAAATAATGGCTTACTGCCAGACTACAGACTATGGAAGGTTATTATGAAAGCATTTCCTTTATATGTAAATAAATCATTTCACAGAGAGCAAGGTCTGATGGGGTAGGATCTGAGGGGTGGGACTCTCACTGTTTACATTGGTCGGCATATTTAACTGGGCAGGATTTAAATCCAATTGTGATCCATTCAATCCTGCCCAACAGTAGCACAGCTAGCTTTCAGAACAGGCTGTATATGAAGGGGTTTACTTCTTGAATAATGCTGTGATCTTTAAAGCAGGACTTGGGAGGTTTGGCCTCTTCCTGTAGGTGGGACTGGGTGGAATTGAATGCTAATTAGGATGTATTCAATCCCACCCACATCCTCAGAGCTGTGAAGGAAGATACATCATTTGCTGAGCCTGAAAGACTACAAAGGGGAGTGTTACAGACTGCAGAATGTGGCTGTGGAAGGGACAGAGTCTATCAGCAGGATATACAGAGTGTCACATGATAAAAAGCACAACTAAACCCAGAATATCAAAGCATCTGCAGACAACATAGCAACATAGAACAGAAGTATGATCTATGCTGAGACTGATCATTCCATTCAGTTCTAGTGAAAATAAAGTATTCAGCTTTAATCTCTCTGTCATCAAAACGGTGATGCTGTCTTGACTCCCAGTAGTGTGCCACCATAGTGTGGTGAAAGGGTTCTTAGGAGATGTAGTTCTGGGCTCATGCTTACATAAATAGGAAAAATGGGCCAGATTCACATACAATTACATTGGCGCAGAGTATCAGAGATAAACTACGCCGCCGTATGTTACCTGGCTCTACAACGAATTTATGTAGATTTTGGCTAGTAATGTACGGCGGCGTAGTGTGTTTCTCGCGGGGGAATCGAAATACGTGATTAGGGGGCGTAAAGCATTTAAATTAGGCTCGTCCCCGCGGCGATCGAACTGCGCATGCTCTGTTCAGAAATTTCCCGCCGTGCATTGCGCGAACTAACGTCGATACGTCATTTGTTGTTTTAAGTAGCGTCGTTTACGTACATTCCTATTCCCGGACGACTTACGTAAAAAACAAACGTTGAAATTCGACGCGGGAACGACGGCCATACTTAACATGGGCTGTCTAATATTAGACCAGCTAAAAACTGGTATAACTTTATGCGGCAAAAAGATGACCACAGATGCCGTAAGAGATAGCGAATGACGCTCGTAACTTCGTGGATCATCGGAAAAAGCTCATTTGCATACCCCGACGCGGAAAACGACGGGAACTCCACCCAGCGGCCGCAAAATTATTGCAGCGTAGATCCGAAGACGTACGAACACGTAAGCCAGTCGGATTGAAGCCCGCAGCCGTTGTTTCATGGTTTGAGGCTTCAGACTAATGAAACGACACGCGTAATTTGAAAGTACTCCGGTCTAACGCGAGATAGACCGGAGTAAGGGCTCTGTGAATCTGGCCCAGAGTTCCCAGCAACTGCACCAACATCAATGTTACAAGAGGATTATAAAGCTAAGCTCAAGAACACTGGGATGTGACCTCAAACTAGCAGGAGGAAAGCACAAAATTATACTTAGAAATTATTATTTAAGTGAAAGTTGATGCTTAGAATAGACTTCCAGCAGAGGTACAGAGTCAGTCAAGTGGATTCAAACATGCTTTGGACAAACATAGATTTGTATTCCGACCAAAAAAACAAACAAACGCACATATAAAAACAATTAGGACAGACTTGGTCCTTTTTCTGTCATCACTTTTCTTAAAACAGATATAAACAAAATATATAAAAGACGTAAAAGAAAAAATAAATGTTGCAACAGGGGAGAGAGGTTCAGGGGTTAATTTGGGTTATGCTTATACAAACTCTTTGCAAAAAAAGAAAGCACTAATTTTTGGACAGTTTTTCTTTTGCTCAGTATGTAGTTAAATGTAACTTTTTTGCATTACAAATTCACATTAAACAGTACTTTCTGTTTTCCTACATCTTGTGTAACGCCACCAAAATGTATTTTTAAAGCTTAAGTGGACTCCTGAAGCAGTTCTCCATAAACAGTAGATGTCTTAAGCTCTGACTAAACAAGATAAGGAATGTCCCAGAGCCCTTTGATTTGATTATTAATGCTTTATTTTCCAAACCCAAATCTGTGCTAAAAATCTATCCAAGTTATGTGCAAATGAAGAAACGATGCAAATTCACTTTTGATTGTTATATTTGCATGCACGTCACTAAGAAGCGGTACCTCATAGCTCTGGCCATCTTGTGCATTTGCAGTGTTTGCTAATACTTTAGTAAATAGGTCACTGCTCCTAGTGAGGCTGGCAACTTCCCAATGCACTAGAGAATTCTGCCGCAGGTATATGACAGATCTGTTGCTAAAGCCTATAAAAAATGAGCAGCTGAAAAGCTTTAGGTGTTGACAGGTTAAGCTCATGTATTATATTATTTTTGTATATATTGATTGTAAACTATGGACCTGATTTGTGCAAAGATGCCAAGAAAAAAATTACCTGCCAATCTCCAAATTGCTTATACATGGAATATAATGTATCCTGTTTGTCTCAGTGTTAAGCGCAAAGGATTTAATTTACAATGCTCAATTAAACATATTTATTTGGGGCATTTTTTTAAATTGGACCATTTTGGCAGCTAAGTGTAGCTGTCCTGAAAATAATTTAAGACAATATAACAAGGTTATATACTGGGTAACTTCGTGTCAAGGCATGATCAGCACCTTACTGTATGCATTTCTCAATAGTAAACCTCTGAGGCCGCGTACAGACGAGGAGACATGTCCGCTCAAACATGTCCGACAGACCGCTTCCAGCGGACATGTCTCCTCGGATTTTGGTCCGATGGCGTGTACACACCATCGGACCAAAATCCCCTCTGACTGAGGACGCGGTGACGTGGCGGTGATGCTGACGCCACCACGTCACCACTCCAGGAAGTAAAATACTTCCACGCATGCGTTGAATCCATTCGACACATGCGGGAGATTTATGTCCGCTGGTTAGGCGTACTAACCAGCGGACATGTCCGACGGACAGGTTTCCAGCGGACAAATTTCAAAGCAGGTTTGAAATTTGTCCGCTGGAAAAACCTGTCTGCTAGCCCGTATACACGATCGAATCTGTCCGCTGAAACTGGTTTGCGACCGTTTTCATCCGGGGATCTTTTGGTCTGATGGTGTGTACACACGATCAAACCAAAATCCCCGCGGACAGACAGCGCGGTGACGTGGCGGTGACGTTGACGCCGCAACGTCCGCAAACCAGAAAGTAAAATGCTTCCACGCATGCGTCAAATCCATTCGACGCATGCGGGGGATTTCAGTCTGCTGGTTAGGCGTACTAACCAGCGGACATGTCCAACGGACAGGTTTCCAGCGAACAAGTTTTAAAGCATGTTTTAAAACTTTTGTCCACTGAAAACCTGTCCGCTAGGCCGTACACACGATCGGATATGTCCGCTGAAACTGGTTTGCCTTACAGTAGGTATCAGTAGAGTGCTTTGCAGACAACAAAAAAGATCTACCAAGTGGCATTGGACCCAGCATTTTGCAAGCACATCAGATGAGAGTCAATCAACCACAGATAAAGGAACTTTTATCAACATCTGGAGAAACCCTGGGTGAAAATGGCTACTCTTAGGCCGCGTACACACGATCAAATCTATCTGCTGGAAACGGTCGGCCCAACCGTCCCAGCAGACAGATTCGATCGTGTGTACGGGCGAGCAGATGGATTTGGCCAGCCGACAGATTTGAAAACATGCTTTCAAATCTGTCGGCTGGGAACCCATCCGCCCGACATGTCTGCTGGTTAGTACGCTAACCAGCAGACATGTCTTCTCGCACATGCGTGTAATGGATTCGACGCATGCGCGGAAGTGATTTACTTCTTGGTGCGGTGACGTGGCGGCGTCAACGTCACCACCACGTCACCGCGATTTAGGTTTGATCGTGTGTACACGATCAAACCAATACGTCCCCAGCAGACAGATTTGTTCAAATCGGTCTGCCCGACCGATTTGAACAAATCTGTCTGCTCGTGTGTATGGGGCCTTAGATGTAGCAACTTTGTTATTTTTTTGCCTGCACTCCCCCTAGGAGCCACAGTGTCATGGTTTTGAGTCAAGTTCAGAGGCCTGTAGCTATAGCAGTAGAGAGGCACCCACCGACCATCTGGATAAGTACAGAAGCAAGTCGCCTTGGCCGATGACATGGGATCACCTCAGGAGCAGAATCAGAGTACTAACCGGTGTTCACCAGAGCTCCTGATGGCAGAGATGGGTTTTACTGTGTGTTATTGCCAGGTTGCAATCCTCAGGATCCCCCAACCAGAAGGTGAGCAAGCTGGGGTCCAGTAGCAGATAGGGATAAGCATAAGTGTAGTCAGTAAACAAGCCAAAGGTAGGTAATGAGTGGCTGCCGGATGGAATCAAGCAGAAGCATAGTCAAGGAATAAGCCAAAGGTCGACAATGAGTAGTAGTGAAGATACAGATGGCAGCAGGAGTGACAAGAGTAACATTTGGGCTGGAGAGAGCACAGTAATCTGGTAAACAAGAAGTGCAGAGACATGGCTTGAATCAGTAAGTTAATGGGAGGAGCAAAACGTTTAAGGTTCAAGAAAAACGGGGTTCAAGACAAGATCATTCAAGCACTATTTGTTGTGTCTCAGGGACAGGAAAATGTATGTACTGGGAAACAAGACTTCAGAACCACTTAAAATATTGTAAAAAAATATACAAAATTAACAGCTAATCATTTAAAAATTACAAGAAAAAAAAGTAAATAAAATCCAATATAATGAAGTTAAAATAACTGCCAAAAAATATAGTATATTTAAATTTGGATAATAATCAATGAAATCCACACAGGAAAAAAATAAAAAACTGAAGAGCCATCTAAAATATGACCTGTATTTCCATTTATCATAAAATAGTTTCCAGATAGGAGTCCTTATTTGATGTAAATGCTAGGAGTTCTACTTCCTAAATATTAAAGTACAGTATACTGTATATGAAGAAAATATATTTTTATGCTATGGAGTATGTTGTTGTTAAAACCTTGCCAAAAGTGTTATTTGCCATTGATGTCCAACTGGGTAGACTTTTTATTCACTTCATGTCTCAAGTAAGTGGAGATCTCTCCAAAGTAAGGGAAATCATCTTGGACAGTCCTTACAAGAAAAAATGTCCTCTCTGTTTATGTTTAGGTGACAATTCAAAATCAAATAGAGAGGGGGAATCTTTTTAGCAGGGACACAGAAAGTATGCCAGAAATAAAATCCTGACAAAGGCACTTGCTCTTTTCTACTGTTTTTGAAATGGAAAACATTGCCTTGTATACACTTCATTGCTTAAAGTATATCCAAAACCCTAATGTTTACTTTTCATTTGAGCAGTGGGTGGCCCTGTCGGCACCCTTCCACCCAACATCCTTTGATCCAAATATCAAAGGAGCTTGGTGGATAATTCTCAGCCAAACACTGACTTCAGCCAATCAGCTGCAGGCACCATTTGGCAGCGCCCATTGTAGTCTGACAGCCACCAGTTCTGGCTGTAAAAATACAATAGCCTTAGTGGAAGATTCATCCACCCACTCCATTAAGCATGGATGGAGGATTTGGTTAATTGTTTTCCATTACGATCACAGGCACAAACATTTTTTTTTATTTGTTTATGGTCAGCTTTACTCCTGTTCCAGTAACAATTGTAAAATTTGGGATTCCCCATACCAATGGTCAGCTATATAGAGAGACACAGGCAGCAATTAAAATCTTTATTCAGTTTCTGTTTCCAATAAATCCATAGACATTACAACTGAGACAATATTTTACACAGACAAACTCTGTGTACAATTTAAACAACTATCTAAATGGCTGTTTGTGATTTAAAAATAAAAAAAAGTTTCCGAAACCAAAATTTATACCCAATAAGACAACCTGCTAACTTTCTTAGAAATGTTTGTAAATGTAGTGTCTAAAAGGTCAAAGTCGTTTACAACACAAACCAGTACTGTATATATATAAACCTTACCTGTACAAAATAGGCAGTAAATCCACAGATTAGCACTACAATTTACCTTTAGTAATAGTAATTTCAAACTTTATAAAGTGAAAACAGATGAATATCACTGCAGAAGACATGTTTAGTAATTATACAGAGCCTTTTGCCTAGATACCACTATTCTAACTGATACAATCTGTACTGCATCATTTAAAGCTGAACAAAGTTTTAAAGGTAATAAAATACTTTCATATTGGATCTGTAATCTTAAAGCGATTGTATGCCCCCCCAAAAAATAGCAAAAAAAACAAAACTGTAAGACAAAGGTATAATGAGCTAGTATGCATCGCACCGCTAAGGAGGCCAACATGTTTTGTAGGCTACAGCGCTGTGAGTGACGGGAGCGTCAATGGCGTCACTCCCACGCATGCACACGGGAGCCTACAGTTCCGGCAAGCAGCTATGAAGTTCCGGCAGATACGCCAGACTTTCAGAGCGCATGCACTGCTGATGGCAACAGCTGCATGCAGGGTGAATCTATAGGTAACATGTATATCTCCTAAACATACACCGTTTAGGAGATATACATTTTAGCTACTGGTAAGCCTTATTATAGGTTTACCTGTAGGTAAAAAAGTGGGGCATACAAAGACTTTAAGTCTCCAAAATCGTAAATTTGCTACTTGTTCATCTGTAAACTACAACATACAATTCATGTTAGCATGCTTTACAGGCAACATTCTTTTAGTGCTCACAGGTCTCCATTAATAAACACCCACAAAGCTGTATATCTCAATGACAATCACAAGGGGGGCCATGGAGGCCAGATTTATCTATTTTCATCTTTATTGCTGGGAGCCGGAAAAAACATTACAGCCGCAAGCAATTTTTAATTACATTTTCTTCTTTAGAAATATCATTTTGCTGCAGCACTGTAATACACATTACACAGATGCGCCACTTTACAGGCAGACTAAGGGGACCTCCAGGCATAATATTTAGAGGAATATTCCATTTTTATTGTTTCACTTTAAGTATTATCAAAATCACTGCTCCTGAAAAAATGGTTGTTTTAAAAACTTTGTTTTGCATTGATAGCACGGTCCGCACACACTTTTTATGACAATAACTTGCATATAAGCCTTTAAAATGAGCACTTTTGATTTTTAATGTTCGTGTCCCATAGACTTTAATAGGGATTGCATGTTTGCATCAATTGTTTGCCTGTTCGCATGTTCTGGTGCACCCTGCCTTTGGCCAATCTTGGCTCTCACAGCAGAACCCACTGTGATTGCCCAAACCTGCAGGTCAGGTGCATGTTTTGGCCAATCAGCATCCGTCAATGCACTACTATCTCACAGTGCATTGACAGTCTCGCCGCTCATTATGGGGCATTCCACGGGTGCTCGAATTTCTTGGGAATGCCTCATTTATGTTCTAAATTCGGCGAACGGGCGAACACCCAATGTTCGAGTCGAACTTACGTTCGACTCGAACATTGAGCTCATTCTTGCACAGGGCTAATCCCTCACCATTAATCGAATACAATCCCCCTATATACCAATACACATCACTCTATATTTATTCACAGATGACTTTGTGATGAACATTGATAGTTTAGTGGGGACCCAGTCACATCTCCCCTCTCCTGATTTTCCGCTGCGGTGCCATGAGTTGTGCCGCCTCAGCTCTCGTGTTAGATGATGCCCTCAGTTCACCTCACTACTCGCTGCCACACTCCCTATTCATAGTTAGCTTGTAAGTATGGGTGGATATTTTCAGTCCCCCATCCACTCTCTTTGTTCTGTTTGACTTATTGTTTACTTATATACTTTTTAGACATCTTCGCATTTTCTCCTGATGAGTGGAAGTGAGCCACGAAACACATCAAGCTTTAGATGCTACAATTATGTGTTAACAATTTAGATCCTTATCATTTCTTTTTTACATGTTTGATTTTATTGCATCTTTACGTCATTATGTATTTAGGAATTGGTATGTTGCAAGTGACTATGAACCGCCGTGCCTTTTAATGTATGGATATACAGGTGTAACAATAAAAAATATTTTTAAAGACCTACAGTGTTTATTTGCTTTCCAACGGCATGCCTCACTCAAAATCCCAACCCTTTTTGGTCTTCCTCACAAACCATGGCATTATTTTGACTTACACGCCATAGGCCTCATTTAAAGTCCCAAACCCTTCTTCTCTTTCCATTGTATTTATGACCAGTCAGAGGACGTGACTGGTAATGAACATAACTGGAATGTTTCCCAAATGTAACTCACATCAACATTATCTAACCTTGATCATTATTGAGAAAATAAACGTTTGAAAAGCACAAAATAGGCTGTAATTCTCTTTTGTGCATACTTGCATACTATGACAATTGCTCCTGGGGACCAGCCAGCCATAGTACAACTTTAGGTGTCACTGCAGCTTGATGAATCAGGACCCTTTTAGCATCAGTAATGAGTCTGACCATTGCTGTCCTGATATGTTAAATGATCCCACCATTTATCCTTCTTATTTAGATAGAACAAACACCTGCCTACATAATTTTAAAAGGGTATATATTGTATAGCTAAAACGTTTTGTTTATTTTGAATGGAGTAGTGAAGGAGTAGAATTCCTGTCAAGTTGTTATTGCTCTGTGCCCAAACTGTGGAGATTTATACTTCCTAATTTTCCTGGGCACAACTGTCACTGTAATAGAAAAATATGGGAACGCCAAAATGTTTGTGGTGGTGATCAAGTGGTGAGGGGAAATCTTCCAAAATCAAATGAGGACACCTGTTATAGTGATAATGGTCTAAGATGGAGAATCTCCTTACTTTGTAAAAATGTACTCTTATTTTTCGCTGAATCCCTGGGACTGGAACTGAAGGGAAATCTCCCCAATGAAACATAAACAGCAAAAAAATAAACTGATATATAAAAAACTAGCATGTTGAATCAAGAGCTAGCCCACACTTCCATCCTGCTTGACAGCGGGCCCCGTCTCCTCCCTTTGCACATGGGAATTCCACCACCACTCCACCTTCCACTGCCTCATTGGATCTGCTCTGACAGCGGTACACACTCATCACCCCACCTGTCTTCTGCTCACTCTTTCAAACTGACAGCAGCCTGCTTACTAAACAGCAGACAAACTAAAACTTTCATGCTGTGCCCTCTCTCCGGGGTGCAGGGTGGAAGTTTTAGTTTGCTGCGGGAGGGATAGGTATTTAAAAAAATCAAAATCTTCTGAGAGTGGCTGGCGATTCAGATTTTGCCACCCCCTACCATGGCGCCCTAGGGCAGCTGCCTGAGCTGCCTATAGTTGGCATCTGCCCTGGCTGCATGTGACTATTAAGAACCAATCCATACACTGTGTACATTAATCAAGCTTCCAGCATATATAGTATAGTTATAAACCTTCACTATACCTTTCTACTAAACATATTAAACATATTACAATGATAAAATAAAATGAGTTTAATGCAATAATACTTAGCGGGGGTTCTGCGGCCGATCTTTTTTTTATTTTTGAAGCACTCAATGGGGTTTCCGTATACTAAGGTACACTCACTTGTTAGGTCTCTGTAAACAGCCACTGTCTGTTTTCATGGCAAATAAGTAGTTATAAAATTAGTTCCAGGGAGTTTCCATTTTGCTTGTGGGCATTCTGAAGCCCACACACAATAATTCCCTGGAAGCCGCGATCTGAGCAACGACCCCATCACGTGACTGGCATCACACGGTGCTTCTTACTGGACAATCTTGCGGGATTTCGAAGGATGGCGTTTGCGTTGTATCTCGTGAAGCACAACACTGTGCTCCCAGTACACACTGCGCTGAACTCGCAGAAAACGAAACCATGTAAGTCTAAATTATTAAGGTAATTAAATGTGTAAAAAAAAAAATCTTAGTGCTATTGTGTATCTAGATTGTACATTGATATGTTTAGTACAGTGTTGTGATTTGGGTGAACCTCCGCTTTAACATATAATAAACCTAAATACATATAACATTTCACTGTGTTTTTACATGTTGATATTTATATGTTAAAGCGTATCATTTTTTCTGTACATAGAATATACAGTATAACATTTGTACTTACTGCTTACTGTCGGCTTTGTATTGCTGTCTGTATTCTCCTATAAAGTGGACATGGTATCAGATATTTTGCTCATGCTATGTGCATGCAGATTTTAAATGAAAAGTCCACTTACGCTTTAGGGAGAAAAAAAAATGATATTTCTTTGTTATTTAAGGTGTGTTTTTCTTTCATTTCTGTCACTATGGACAGGTTTCTTATGGTTTAGAAGCTTAGGGGATTTAGGTCTGCTGGTTTTGTAGTAGAGCAATTGCACATTTATTTTTTATCTAAAAGAATGCAATGTAAAATGAAACCCAGCTGCTATACACGGAAGTCAAATGTTTTATCCACTAAGCCATGCAACCTCTTCTATGTTTAATTTGAGGTTTGGTTCTTGAAGCAAAAGGCCAATGATTAATTCTATAAGTCTTTTAGCAGGCTAGCGAGTACAGAGTCTTTTTTATTCTCTTTACAGAGTCATTTCTAAAATGCTAACTCAGTAGATGCACAAAGTGTAAAACAACCTCCCTAACATCTCTGTTACATTACTACTGCACAATGTTAAAAAAGCTAATAAACTTGAAATAAGTATGTTTCTAAGTTCACACGTGGGTCAACATCACAAACATATGTAAAAAATTCAGAAATATCCCAGATGTTGAAATATTTTTAGTATACATATGAAAGTTAAAGTGTACCTAAAGCCAACATTTTTTTTATTAGTTTGGTTGGAGCATAGACTGGTTACAATCGTTCCCCAATGGGACACAACACAAAAAAGGCTTTTTTTACTATTGCCAATTTTGTCAAAATAGAAAAATTGTTCTCGGGTTCCCAGAACTCACCAACTGTAGCGCAAAATATCTATTCTGCTTTACTTCTGAATACATTATGTATCCTAAAATGTTTAAAACAAATCAGTCAACCATTTAAAATTTTTAAAAGTAAACTAAAAACTGTTCCTGACAATATGTTTGTTAGGGCCCTTTCACACGTACGGACTGTATGTCCGCATTTTCATCCGTCCGTTTGCGGATGAAAACGGGACATACATGGGTCCCTATGTGTTCATCCGTTCCCCCATAGGGGAGAGTGGAGGAAAGACAGGGCGGTCCCTGCACAGTGTGCGGAGACCGCCCTGTCAGCTGCCAGCTCAGCGGGGATTTTACGGAGGAACCCCGCTGATCCGCCCCGTGTGAAAGGACCCTTACCCAGAAAAGTCGTCTTTTCTCTGCACCCCTTTGGTCCTGATATTACAATGTTACCAAGACCTCGACATTCCCTTGAAGTTAGGTCATCCACCCACCATCCCTCTATGCCAGTGTCTCTTAAATCATGTATCAGAATCCGTTTGGGTTGAAGACATGTTTGGGATAGCTATACTTTGTGTTCAAGAGAATTTTTTTTTTTTTTGATGAGTGATAGCACATTTATTATGATTGACAGATCAAACACATATAAGGAGCTAGAGCAGGAGGTTGGGAAGAAGACAACTGGCGACCCACCTATAAGGGGTGCCATCCCTTAATCCATGCGCCTGGTCCCTAATCTACATGCAGGGCTCTGGATGCATGGATTTCAATGTTTTTTTGTTTTGTTTTTTGAAACACATGATTACAGACTAAGACCCAGTTTCACAAAGCACTTACGCCGACGTAAGTGGAAATTTGCGCCGGTAAGTGCAAATGTGCACCGGCGTATCTGTGTGCCGGACCCACAAACCAACATACGCCTAAAACTGGCCACCCTACGCCAATGTAGCTTACATACGTCGGTGTATGGATTTCCACACAGACGATCGTTTTTTTCTGTCGATTTTTTAACCATAAGAAAAACTTAAAACAGGCTCTATTTTTTTTTACCGATGAAAAAAAAAAAAGAATGCAGCCCACAAACGATCGGTTCGTCCGTTTTCATCAGACGAACTGATCGAGTGTACAGGGCTTTAGAGAAATATGTTCTGAACATTTTTTTTTTTTTTTTTATACTTTAAAGTTAATATTTATCAAGAAACAGCAAACTAAATAGTTGAAAGCTCTTCAAAGCCACTATTGCACAGTATTTAGAAATGTAGTTGCATCAACTTGGCAGCAAAGTGTCCTTGCAAATTCCTTTAAATTGATGACAACTATAATTAGCTTTAAGCTTTTACTTGAGCATTTTTCAAAGTCACCGATTCATTTTCAACCCTGAACTGCAGAAATGACAGTTGGTTGACTGGTTGCTATAGGCAGCAAGAAAGGTTCTCGTTTGTACATTCTCATACATAAGCCCCTTGGCACAGGGGGACAAGGATTCTGGGAAATCCCATTCTCAATCATGATTAGTTGAAGGCTGTAATAGAAAGACTATCTTAATGACATTCTGAATAACGTATGTGGGAATTAAATACTGTATCATTTATAAGCAAAGATGGGGCTTTACTTTAGGCTGGGTTGTATATATATATATATATATATATATATATATATATATATATATATATATATAGCGCTACCCCCGAAGGAGCCGCTGGTTGATTGTTGGGTCCGGCACATTACATAAGGCCGCGTACACATGGAGGAACATGTCCGCTGAAACATGTCCGACGGACCATTTCCAGCGGACATGTCTCCTCCGGATTTTCGTCTGACGGTGTGTACACACCATTGGATCAAAATCCCCGCCGGCAGACAGCGCGGTGACGTGGCGGTGATGTTGACGCCGCCACGTCACCGAACCAGGAAGTGAAAAACTTCCACGCATGCGTCGAATCCATTCGACGCATGTGCGGGCAGATATGTCCGCTGGTTAGTGTACTAACCAGCGGACATATCCGACAGACATGTCTCCGGCAGACAAATTTTAAAGCATGCTTTGAAATTTGTCCGCTGGACAAACATGTCCGCTAGCCCGTACACACGATCGGATTTGTCTGCTGAAATGGAACGGAACAGTTTCAGCGGACAAATTCGATCGTGTGTACGCGGCCTAACTCTATCGTTGTCTAGGGGTGTGATGCAGGAACAAAGTAGTGAGCGGAGGTCCAGACATTCAATAAAGTTTTCCAAGGCTTTATTTCTTTTTTTTTTAATCAGTAAAATGGTTTATTGTGCCAAAAACAAAGTAAGATACAGAGATACAAGTCAGCATATCTAACAAATATAGAACTTCAGCACAAAGAAAATAGTACCTTACATATGCCAGAACAGAGGCACTTAGAAGATCACAAAAACCATAAACTGTCAATGAAAAAAGTTAAACAGTGCTGGGTAGGCGAGAAACCACCACGCCCCCCAACTCAATCATAGACTCGGCCAACAGGCCACAGCTGAAAGTCTGCATTCTACAGTCTGCCCAAAAAATAAAAAGATAATAAATAAAATAAGAACCCTTCCCGTTGCCCATCTATCATGAAAGCACTCATGTCCACAGTGTAGATCTTCTTGAAAGAAGCACTTCAAACATGGTCAAACATTTGGCACCCGGGTGGAGAGCGTCGACTATATCTGCAACAGCCGGGTCATTACCAATCTCGGTGGTGCCAATCCAGGCGTCTCCAACCAGGGCTGCCAAATGGAGTTAAATTTCCTGGAGGCATTTCTATGCTGATATGTATAGTGCTCTCTTACAATAATAAGGTTCACCTGTTCGATCCATTGTTTCTTAGTCGGGACGTGTGGGGACAACCAGAATCTAGCTAACAGTTTCCTTGCTAAGTATAAGAGCCTGATTACTGCAATGTTAACCAGAGGGGGGTAAACCTCTTCATCCACCGCACCTAGTATGCATACCAGGGGATCCAACGGAACCCGAACCTGGAACACAGAGGAAATAACCTCAGTGACACTCCTCCAGAACCGGTGTAATTTGGGACAGCGCCACATTAGGTGAATAAGCGACCCCTCCTCCCCACATTGTTTAGGGCACAAGGAAGAGTCCCGCCTTCCCCATCGGAACAGTTGGATGGGTGTACGGTAGACCCTGTGTAGCAGAAATAGGTGGGACAACCTATGTGCTTGTGAAACCGAGGTAAGAGGACCAGCCTGCAAACATGTCTCCCAGGTCTCACCATCAATGTCCCCCAGGTCCTCTGCCCACCCTCTCCTACAAGGTAAAGTCGCTGAGTTCTGCACGGATGACAATAGGGATGAGTAAACATGGGATATCATACCTTTTTTATCTGTACCAAAAAATATATCTGTTATTAGCCTGTGGCTAGATAGTTGAAGAACAGACACTGACCCCTGAGTCTGCAGGGCGTGCCTGAGCTGCATGTATCTGTAGAATTGCTGCCTGGGTAGATTAAACTCAGCCTGCAATTCCTGAAACGACTTAAGCACATTATTATGATAAATCTGGGCAATATTTTGAATCCCTGCCAGCTTCCAGACCGGGAAGCCTTCGAGTTTGAATATTTCCATCAGGTTTAAGTTGTCCCACAGAGGAGTGTCCACTAGAAATCCCGAGACACCCAAAGTGGACCTAACCACGGACCACAGCTTCCTAAGGAGAATTACGGTGGGTGCCGTCCGAGGCAGGTGCGGAAATCCCGCCTCCAGACACGCCAAGACCGTCGCACTCCCGGATCCCACTCGTAGTAGAGTGTCAATGGAGTCGTTGCCATTGACCCGCCCCATGCCACACAGATGCTGCAACTGAGAAGCCAGGAAATAAAACTTAGGATTGGGGACCGCCGCCCCCCCTGGTCTTTATCGTATTGTAATGTGGACAATCGAATACGGGCCACCTTCTTTTTCCAAATCAGTGATCTAAATAAGGAGTCTATCCGAGAAAACCACCGACGAGGTATCCATTGAGGGGAGTTGTGCATTATATATAACAGTTGGGGGCCCCAGACCATCATAATTAAATTTATCCGTCCTATCACTGACAGCGGAAGTTTACACCAGGTATTACAGGTCATTTGTAAGCGTTTAAAAAGGGGAAGGAGGTTCTCCTCCAAATATTTCTGTGGGTTAACTGACGCCTGAACGCCCAAGTACTTGAAAGACTCCACCACCTGCAAGGACCCCGCCGCCTCCGGCAGCGAGGCGATCGGACCATTCACCGGTAAAATAACGGATTTACCCCAATTTATTGAAAAACCCGACAGGGAGCCAAATCGTTGAGTCAACTCCATAGCCGCCGTAAGGGATGTATCCACTTCCCCCAAATACAATAAAGTATTGTCCGCATAAAGGGAGATCTTCTCTATCTGCTTGCCCCTCTCGAAACCAGCTATCTCAGGGGAGGACCGTATTTGCGCCGCCAGAGGCTCAAGGGCTAGTGCAAAAAGCAGGGGCGATAAGGGGCACCCCTGCCTCGTGCCTCTGTGCAAAGGAAAGGGGTCCGTAAGGTCCCCATTCACCCGCAGCCGAGCCGTGGGGGCAGCATACAGCAGCCGTACCCACCTGATGAAGTTGTCTCCCAATCCAAATCGACCCAGGGCCTCCCACAAATAGGGCCATTCGACGCTGTCAAAGGTCTTGGCAGCGTCCAATGAGAGGATCGCCCTCTGGCCTTCATTGTCAGCAGGTATCTGTAGATTTAGAAAAAGGCGCCTGATGTTAATGACTGTGGATCGGGAAGGAATGAAGCCTGACTGGTCCGTGTGAACGAGTTTGTTTATAACTTTAGCTAGTCTGGTGGCCAACACCCTGGCCAATAATTTCACATCTGTTGTCAATAACGATATGGGTCTATAAGAATCTGCACACCGAGCATCCTTACCAGGCTTCAGTAGCAGCACTATTATAGCTTCATTCATAGATTGAGGCAGGGAGCCCCCTTCAAACGCATCCACAAACACCTCCCTCAAAAGAGGTATCAGACTATCTGAGTAGCGCTCATATACCTCTGCCGGCAAGCCATCCGAGCCCGGAGACTTGCCAGGAGAGGAGAGCGCCAACGCCTCCAGCAACTCGTCAGTCGTGAGCGGCGCATTCAGTTGCACCACATCTGCGGCCGACAAACGTGGGAGATGACACTGATTCAAAAAAGAAGCAATTTCCCTTGTTGTAGGCGAAACCTTAGAGGAATACACATCAACATAAAAATCTTTAAATGTGGACAGGACCTCCGCATGAGATGATACCAGTATCCCTGAGACAGTAGTAATCATCTCTATCAATGGCGAGCCCCTCTGTGATCTCACCATCATGGCCAACATGTGACCAGTACCCTCCCCGTCTTCAAAGTAGTTCTGTTGGAGGAAAAACCTTTTGTTTTCGGCCCTAGGCTTTATTTCTAGGCGAACATAGCCAACATCAACTTCAGTTAGGAGAGAAAAGGTTGATGAGAGTAAAGGGATGAACTTGCAGTGTCAGGCCTGGATGTGGATGGGCAATCCAGCCCTTAGTAACAGCGGTCCGTAATGGATGAATATAGGGGCAAATCCTTCCAATGAACTCCAGCCCGGGTCACCGGGAGACAGTAATGCGTACCTGTAGCATCCCAGTCACCAGATCCCCGATTAGTGCGGCACTCAGCCTGAGATCCGTTTCAATGGAACCCGGGAACCCAGTGGATCACTGGGGTCCACTTTCGCCTCCGGTTGAGGCTCAATGAAGCCTGCAAGCCTGGCCAGGAGCGCCGCGCCGGCATGGCCCATAGGTGCGCACACCCTGAAGGTGGATGCCGCACCCAGCACCGGGACCCCGCGAAGATTTTAGAACACATGACACCTGTCACAGATATACCCCTCCCCAGCATGCCATGTGAGGGAAGAACTCCTCTAATTAGTTGCTGGGGAAGACTTGCTCTGCCAGAAACCCTGCTGGCGCCAACTGCTGGCCGTAGATGATACCACATCCCTAGAATGCAGATTGGTCCAGGAGACCTTTCTGGACCGTCAGGGGTCATAATTTAAATAAATCACGAATGGGAGCAACGTAGCTCTCCCATTCTAGCTAACTTTAGCGTAGTGCCCATACTGAAAGTAAGGGGGTGCTACATATATATATATATATATATATATATATATAAAAATATATATATATATATATTTTTTATTTTATTTTTAATGGAGAGGCAAATGGTTCTAAACTATTTTAGGATTTTACCACGGATGAAGAGCAAGAGAGACGACAAACCATTTACGTAAAGAAGAAAAAAATAATCTTAAAAACAAGACTGAGATCAACCTCAATATGCAAAGGTGTAATGTATCCCTAAATGAATATATAGTTATATGTCAGAGACCTAGCAAGATAGCCTGATGCATTGAACAATTAAGGAAAATTATTTTTTCAAACACATATAACCTTGAACACACACAACCCCATTATCTAACCAATAAAATGATAATTTGCCAATTAGTAAAAACCCAACCACGGCAGCTGCAGGTACATTGTGTGAGCACTCCCCCCCCCCATAAAACAAAAATGTGCAATTCAAAATGTTCATAGGTATGTATAAGCCATTAGGGGGTGCAGTCTCTGTGAATTAAGTCTCAAAATTAAAGCCTCTCCTTTATATTGATGCTTAAGATTAGATAATTATATGTATCTAAATATTATTTAGAATTACTGGAAAGATCCTTCGGTAAGATGTGTTACGGGACCAAAATGTGGCTGGATGTCATTCAAAGTTCATTAAAGGGGTTGTAAAGGTAAAAAAAATTCCCCTAAATAGCTTCCTTTACCTTAGTGCAGTCCTCCTCCTTTTGCTTTTAAATGTCCGTATTTCTTCTGAGACATCCTCACTTCCTGTTCTTCTGTCTGTAACTCCATACAGTAATGCAAGGCTTTCTCCCTGGTGTGGAGTGTCGTGCTCGCCCCTCCCTTGGACTACAGGAGAGTAAGGACGCTCTCTACGTTGCAAAAAAAGAAAGGAGCTGTGTGTTAGTGGGTGTCCTGACTCTCCGGTAGTCCAAGGGAGGGGGTGAGCACGACACTCCACACCAGGGAGAAAGCCTTGCATTACTGTGTGGAGTAACAGACAGAAGAACAGGAAGTGAGGATTTCTCAGAAGAAATAAGGACATTTAAAAGCAAAATCGAAGGATGAGGTAAGTGAAGGAGGACTGCACTAAGGTAAGGAAGCTATTTAGGGGGAAAGAAAATTACCTTTACAACCCCTTTAAGGGATCCTCTAATGCAATATAGAGTGAGACCAACCCACATATAAATGGTGTTGATGGGACACTTCATGTGGCTGAATGTTATTTGAAGTCCGTGAGGGTGTCCTTTAAGAAAATGTGTTGTGAGTCCAACCTCCATATAAGTAGCATGGAGCCACTTTTTGGGCAAAGCTACACTATTTGTCCAATAATATTGGGACACCTGCCTTTATATGCCTATGAACTTTAATGGCATCCCAGCCTTAGTCCATTTCTGTTCAATATTGAGTTGACCCACCCTTTGCAACTATAACAGCTTCAACTCTTCAGGGAAGCCTGTCCACAAGGTTTAGGAGTGTGTCTATGGGAATATTTAACCATTTTTCTAGAAGCGCATTTCTGAGGTCAGGCAGTGATGTGGACAAGAAGGCAGTCTCCACTCTAATTAATCCCAAAGGTATTTTATTGGGTTATGGTCAGGACTCCCAAACTCGTTCATCCATGTCTTTATGGACCTTGCTTTGTTCACTGTTCCAAATCATTTGGGGAAGGGGGGATTACGCTGTGGGATTGTTTTTTTGAGAGCTGGGCTTGGCCCCTTAGTTCCACTGAAGGGAACTCTTAAGGCGTCGGCATACCAAGACATTTTGAACAATTTCATGCTCCAAACTTTGTGATAACAGTTTGGAGATGGCCCCTTCCTGTTTTAACATGACTGTGCAACAGTGCACAAAGCAAGGTCCATAAAGACATGGATCAGCAAGTTTGGGGTGGAGGAACTTGACTTGCCCGCACAGAGTCCTGGCCTCAACACTTTTTGGATGAGTTAGAGTGAAGACTGTGAGCCAGACGACCTTCTTGTCCACATCAGTGCCTGATCTCACAAATGCACTTCTGAAAGAATAGTCAAACATTCCCATAGACACTCCTAAACCTTGTGGACAGTCTTTCCAGAAGAGTTGAAGCTGTTATATTTGCAAAGGATGGGCCAACTTAATATTGAACCCTGGGATGCCCTCAAAGTTCATGTGAATATAAAAGCAGGCATCCCAATACTTTTGGTATAATAGTGTATCTTTGCCCAATATTCTTCTAGATTCAGAGTCCGGAATGACAGAACTTGCATGCATGTGTATAGGAGTTAATCCCATTACCCAAGACATGTCAACAGTGTATGCTGAACTGCATAGGCACGGCTCAGCGTCACTGTCATTTAAAACACATGCACCGAGAAGATGTGCCTGCAGAATGTTTGCTGAAAATCAAATTCATTGATGTATGTGCCACAGAGTCCCTTCTGTGATAGAAGCCCACCCGATTTGTTTCACAGACTGTTGTTTCTCTTTAAAGTCATATAAAAGAAACACATATTGTGTAGGACTAGGAAACAAGGTTATGTTTCCATTTATAGCAAGCAAAATGGGAGAATTTGCTTCTATAAAGAGAGGGAATTACCTATGCAGGTAAGAGATTAGAATCACTGGTGAGAGCAAAACTTCTGAGTTAGGAATTCACTTGAGGGGTTACTTAAAATGCAAAATATTCATTTATGGAAAAAAACAGGTACAGGTGTGTTAACCGGCCTGTTGAATTAAACCTGTCACAAACATGGGTAATCCAAACTGAACAAACAATGAAAACATTCAAAGGCAGTTGCTACCTTCATTAAAATTGCATATCAAAAGGATCTTTAACATCTGAAGGTCAAATTAAATCAACATAAACATAAGCTACGTTACAAACTTGATAGATATGATGTAAGGAATGCTTATACCTAGAGTTGAGCTAACACCTGGATGTTCGGGTTCGGACACGAACCCAAACTTTGAAAAAAAAGACCGGGTTCGGGACCCGAACTTGACCCAATCTTTGACCCTAACCCGAACTCCATTGAAGTCAATGGGGACCCAGACTTTTGACTACTAAAATGTCTCTAAAAAAACTAAGGGAAAGGGCTAGAGGGCTGCAAATGGCAGCAAAATGTCGGGAAGAGCATGGCAAGTACTCTGAAAATAAATGTGGATAGGGAAAAAACTTAAAATAACATAAAAAAATGATTAAAAAAAATAAAATCATTTTGACCTAGGAGGACGAGGTCCATATGGAGTAGGAGGTTCTTTCCCTATAGCAAGAAGCAGGAACCTAGCCCTAAACAATGTACTGCACAGACAGTATATCACAGGGGACAGGTGCAGTGCTGGTGAAATATGCAGAGATTCACCCATATAATTCTTTCCCTATAGCAAGAAGCAGGAACCTAGCCCTAAACAATGTACTGCACAGACAGTATATCACAGGAGACAGGTGGAGTGCTGGTGAAATATGCAGAGATTCACCTATATAATTCTTTCCCTATAGCAAGAAGCAGGAACCTAGCCCTAAAAAATGTACCGCACAGACAGTATATCACAGGAGACAGATGGAGTGCTGGTCAAATATGCAGAGATTCACCTATATATTTCTCTCCCTATAGCAAGAAGCGGGAACCTAGCCTTAACCATGTACTGGACAGACAGTATATCACAGGGGACAGGTGCAGTGCTGGTGAAATATGCAGAGATTCAACTATATAATTCTTTCCCTATAGCAAGAAGCAGGAACCTAGCCCTAAACAATGTACTGCACAGACAGTATATCACAGGGGACAGGTGGAGTGCTGGTGAAATATGCAGAGATTCACCTATATAATGCTTTCCCTATAGCAAGAAGCAGGAACCTAGCCCTAAAAAAGAGTACTGCACAGACAGTATATCACAGGAGACAGGTGGAGTGCTGGTGAAATATGCAAAGATTCACCTATATAATTCTTTCCCTATAGCAAGAAGCAGGAACCTAGCCCTAAACAATGTACTGCACAGACAGTATATCACAGGGGACAGGTGGAGTGTTTGTGAAATATGCAGAGATTCACCTATATAATTCAATCCCTATAGCAACAAGCAGGAACCTAGCCCTAAACTATAAGATGCAGATCTCACAGAAAGAAACAGTGCTGGTGTAGATTTCTCAAGCAGGATAATCCTTTATAACACTCTCCCTTAATCACCAGCAGCCTGTCCCTAGCCTAGCTACAGCAGACTGACGAGCCCTAAACGATGTAATGCACAGTCTCTAAACTATAAGATGCAGATCTCACAGAAAGAAACAGTGCTGGTGTAGATTTCTCAAGCAGGATATCCCTATCTGACACTCTCCCTCAATCAGCAGCAGCCTGTCCCTACCCTAGCTAAAGCAGACTGACGAGCTGTGCTGTGTGCCTCTATCTGGTCACATGCTGGGTCACATGCTGCACTGGCCAATCACAGCCATGCCATTAGTAGGCATGGCTGTGATGGCTTCCTAGTCACAGTAGTAAAACAAATGGCGATTGGCTGCCGTGCAGCGCGCCGTTACATAGCCGAACACCGAACCCGAACTTTTTACAATTATTCGGGTTCGAGTACCAAAAAAAGCAGCCAGCCATTCTCAGGAAATAGATTTTTGATAGTGTAAGGCTCCATCTGAACATATGTGATTGGAAACTGAATCCAACAGGATGCCAGCAAGATTATAGAGATGTATGGAATATATGCAGATGAATATATTTTATTTGGGAAACCAGGATGTTCCAATCACAGTACAACCCTTGATGTCATGCCTGGAGTTTGGGAAGAGCTCTCCACCAATAGAGTTTCAGCATGTAATTCAAACATGTGTGAACCACAAAATCCCCATCAACACACTTTCTTTTGTGGTTCACACATGGTTGAGTTACATGCTGAAACTCTATTGCTGGAGAGCTCTTCCCAAACTCCAGGCAAGACATCTAGGGTAGTACTCCAATCACATATGTTCACATGGAGCCTTACACTATCAAAAAATCAATTTCCTGAGAATGGCTGGCTGCTTGCCTCAGAAATGTGTAAAGAGTCATCAATGCGTGTGGCCTAATTGTGAAACAAAGAAGGAAATGTGCTTGGTTGTTATGGTACATTCAACAAATAAAATAGACCCATTAGCTGCAATACAATGCACTGTAATTACACTTATGGTTTTCTGATACCAGTCTTGATCAAAAAAAAAAAAAGACAACAACAGTATGTCAGTGGTCTGGATGCATTGTCAGTGAGATATGAAACCACAAACACCATGACTGACATTTCCTGACTTTGGGAAGATAAGGTTACATAAGGGGAAAGCCATGGGTGAATATGTGTAATGGAAAACAAGTGTGCTCTTTGTTATAATAAAAATGTATTTTAGCAACTAGATTAAACACCACTACATAGGGATAGCTTAATAAACATTTATATATATATATATATATATATATATATATATATATATATATAAAGGGCTTTTTTTCAGGGGGAACTTGGGGGAACTCAGTTCCACCACCTCTGGCTCAGACCCTTTGGTGCCTGCTCATCACAATCACTTGTAAACACAGAAGTCTTGTTTATGTGTTTACAAGTGACAGCTTTGCACTCTGTGTGTAACCACCTGATGCAATCCTGGTATGTAATGCCCCTTTAAGACCCTTCTACTGTTTGTGGAATCAGAACGTGGTCGTGGTTGAGTGCCTGCACCTATTTTCTGAGAAAAAAAGCTCTGTATATATATATATACACACAAACACATGTTGCCTTTCATTTATATTTTAAACTGAATGGGTTGTTTTACAAATATATTCACATATATTTTAAAACTTCCTCCCTCTTCCCTTAGGCTAATTTTACACTAAAGGCGTTTTTCAGGCATTTTAGCGCTAAAAATAGCACATGTAAAGCGCCTCCCATGCCACCCCAGTGTGAAAGCCTGGGGCGGTGCGCTTGCGGGACGGGAAAAAAGTCTGACTGCTGAAAAACATCCCCACAGAATGATGCCACCATGTTTTACTGCAGGGATGCTGTTCTTTGGGTGATGCGATGTGTTGGGTTTGGGTTTGCGCCAGACATAGCATTTTCTTTGATGGCCAAAAAGTTCAATTTTAGTCTCATCAGACCAAAGCACCTTCCTCCATACATTTTGGGAGTCTCCCACATGCATTTTCGCAAACTCAAAACCTGCCAGTAATGGCTTTCTTCTGGCTGCTCTGCCATAAAACCCAACTTCATAGAGCGTACTTATTGTCATCCAATGTACAGATACTCCAGTCTCTGCTGTGGAACTCTGCAGCTCGTCTAGGGTTACCTTGGGTCTCTGTGCTGCCTCTCTGATTAATGCCCTTCTTGCCTGGTCTGTGAGTTTTGGTGTGCGGCCGTCTCTTGGCAGGTTTGCTGTTGTGCCATGTTCTTTCCATTTGGTCATGATAGATCCTAGGGACCATCAAAGTATTGGATTTGTTTTTATAACCTAACCCTGACTTGTGCTTCTCAACAACATTGTCCCTTACTTGTTTGGAAAGTACCTTTGTCTTCATTGTAGTGTTTGGTGCCTCTTTCTTAGGTGTTTCAGCCTCTGGGAAGTTTCAAAAAGGTGTGTATATGTAATGACAGATCATGAGACACTTAGATTGCACTCAGGTGGACATCATTTCACTAATTATGTGACTTCTGAAGGTAATTGGTTGCGCCAAAGCTTTTTATGGGCTTCCTAACAAAGGGGGTGAATGCATACGCACATGCCAATTATCAGTTTTCTAGTTCTGAAAAATAGTTTTATGTATATATTTTTCTAATTTTACTTTACCAACTTAGACTATTGTGTTCTGATCCATCACATATAATTCAGATTTAAAAAAAAACATTTTTTTAAATAACAAACATGTTATATTCACCTGCTCTGTGGTTTTGCACAGAGCAGCTCCAATCCTCTTCTTTTTGGGTCCCCCGCCAGCTCTCCTGGCTCCTTCTCCTTAAGCAGTGCACCCAGAGCAAGCTACTTACCTTGGGGGCACCCCTGCATGTTCGTTCCCGAGCTGTTGCTCTATGCGTTCCCATAAGACACATGGGCGCCCCCCCCACTCTCTCCTCACTGGCTCACTGGGCTCCCACTACTATCTCAGCCAATGAGGAGTGAGAGTCACAGGACAGCTGAACAGTGAACATCGCTGGATCAGAGGGAGCTCAGGTAAGGACTGGGTGGCTGGGAGGGGCGCTGAACACAGAAGGTTTTTTTCCCTCATGCATAACATGCATGAAGTTATAACAAAAAAAAAAAAACTTCAGCCTTCAGCCTCGTATGCATTAAGGTGGTAAAAAAACCCTCGCTGTCACAGGCCCCCTAGCCCCCCCGTTTTATTTACCTGAGCCTGTTCACCTGCTGTGTTCATCCCCCGGCATCCTCTTCTCCACTGCTTCTCAGCATTTATTGGATACATTGATAGCAGCGCAGCCATTGCCTCCTGCTGCTGTCAATCAAATCCAATGATAGGGCCGCCGGGGGCGGGCTTGAGTCATAAACTCTGTGTCTATGATCGCAGAGTATATGACAGGGAACGCGCGTGCAAGCTTACCGCCTCGGGAGAGAGCTTCCCAGAGGGGGATAGCTATTGCAGGGAGGAGCTGAGACACCTGCCCGAGGGACCCCAGAACAGGAGGATCGGGACCACTCTGTGCAAAACGAACTGCACAGTGGAGGTAAGTATGATATGTTTGTTATTTAAAAAAATAAACCTTTACAATCACTTTAAGCCCTATGTTGCAAAAAAGTCACCCAAAAAATTGCTTGATATTTTCAAGTAACAAATCTGAGAATTACTTCCAATATATAGTCAGTGCAGTACCAAGAATTTATAATAAGCTCATAAAGCACCCAAAGTACTCGACTCCTACTTCTATGTGTTTGACAGACTGCAATACAACATCCCAGACAATCCTTTAGATTTTCACACCACCTACTGTTATATATAGATGTGCTACAAGAGCTGAAAGGGTACATTCACACCTAAGTGTTTTGGTGTGTACAGGTGTAGTGATGTAGAACTCTGCCTGATGATTTTTCGGTGTGAATTACAGCAAAACGTGCCATCATAGGGATAGGCAACATGTGTCTAAAACCACCCAACATATAGAGGCGTGAGTGTAGCCTAAATCCTAACCTAACTATGTCTTTCATATACAGTATTTCTAAAGCAATGACGTTCCTATTTCTGACAGAAACATAACACTTCCTACTCGATATTGAACATACCAAACTGTGTCAGAGAATTAAACAAGACAGTCAACTGCTGCTTCTGCACTTATCAGCAGCAGATTGATTTTTGCAAGATATAGAAGTTTAATGGGCAGGAAGCAAGACATTACAATACAAGAATTGCTACTGCTGTTCTTCTTCTGCAGACACATTTTGTATGGCTTTGCATGGATTAAGTACTCTTTTGGTCCAGGAACAACTATACAGATTCAAAATTTAAACTGGCCATAGAACAGTGGCGGCTGGACCGGTGTTCTTTTTTTGGGGGGGCGGCGAACAACCAACCCCCCGGCGGCACCTCAACCCCCCCCCCCTGCTCGCTGTCTGCTGATCGGTCCGGCACTCACCCCATCTAGGTGGCAGGCAGCAAGCATCGGGCATCGGCTCCTGTGTCCTCTCCTCCTCCTCGCTTCCACCTTGTATCTCCTCCTAGGCATCTAATAGAATCACCTGTCCTTTCAGTCAACTGGGTGATGGGTCTCAAGACCCACTTCCTGATTGACCTGGAGGAGAATCAGTGTTACAATAGCAAATATGTGTTCACCATTAAACACAAGTGGGGAGGTTTGCTTTCTTTGCGCCCGGACCCCACCCTATTTTGAAGCCTATTAGTGTGCCTAAAAAAGGGGCCGGACACATTGGTTGTGGGGGGCGGTGCCTGTGCGCACTTAATCGACGAGCCTCTCCTACTGTAGAATACTCCTATTTTTATCAGACATGGGAAATCCACCCTGCAAAATTGTACAAAATTGTAATCTGACATCGGGACTATTCCTTTGTCAGAATACACTGATAAGCACTGCAGCTGATTGATATACCAACAGCCCTGTTCGAGAAGAGTCAATTATTAGATCGAGTCCTGTCCAACTGGGAAGGCCTTAGATGTATAAAAATGTGGGTGGTTCCAGCTAAACTAGACAAATTTTGATTCATTTTTTGGCGAGTTTTAAACCCCGTACACACGGTACGAAAATCGGAAGTAAGATTTCATCCAATGAACAATCTGCCGATTTTCAGAACGTTAGTATGGTGCTTTCGACAGACTTGATGGTCTTTCAAATGCAATTTTTCGGAAAAGAAGATACTTTCATGAATAAAAAAAAAAAGAACCTGTAAAATTAGCCCAATTTTTTTTGTAAATAGTAAATAGATACCTAACATGTCTTGCGCACACTCGTGGAATGGTGACAAGCAACGGTACTTAAAAATCTCCATAGGCGTCACTTTAAAAATGTCAACAGGAAAGAAGAAGAATGTTGTCCAAAAATCCATCCCATGTACTGTCACGATAAAAGTATGTATATATTTTTTTATAAGATATTTCCTGTTTGCCCAGCTTGAATTCTTTCATTAAATGTGTCATGCAGTCATGGCTTATTCTGTGTTCCTGCTAATTTTACCTGTGTCTCTTTCATCTCCTCTATGAGCTCTCTATTATATCCTTTTTTGACAAATGAGTTCACTACACAGGCAGTTTATCATCTTCACCTGCAACCTTTCTACTCCATCAAAAACCTATTTTTGTCTTTCCTGAATTTTTTTGGCCTGGAATAAGGAGCTAGTGTACTCGTGAAGAATATTGATGGGGATTTGCAGCAGAAGGTGAAGGTGATTTCAAGAGATGATGTCCGTGAAATAATAAAATTGCAAATGTAGGTTGTAAAATGTTCATGGTAAGTTTATATTGATCCAAGTCTATAGTAAATCAACACAAATGTAAAAATGTAGTACAGAAAAACAAAACAGCAAAAAAAAAAAAACAATATGCATGTATATATGTATATATATGTATATATATATACACACATACACAGTATATATATATATATGTATTTTTATATATATATTTCAGCTCATTCACTGACTAAATTCACAGCTGAAATATATTCAGCTTCTTTTTTTTATTCCAAACATCCTTGTCAGACAGAAAACCCAGGCCTGGATCTATGGTTTTGCACTGCACATAAATAATTTTTTTTTATTTTTATTTTTTTTATCATAGACTTTGGCTTTAAGTACAGCTGAATAAAGAATGATCAGCGTTCAAATAAATAAAACAAAATATACACAGGTGAGTAAAATATATTAATATTGCATAGCTGGGAGCAACTAGGCTGAATTTAAAGGTGAAGTACAGCCAAAACTCATTAGGCTATACTTCTCTTATGCATCACAGTAGTGCAGTTCGTTCTGCACTCCCGTGACCCATTTTCAGCAGACAGTGGGCTGAAGCCCACTGTCGGCTGACATCAGAGCCGGTCCAGGCTGGGGCAAGATCGTGACAATGAAGTCGACATCCACCCACATGTCTGGACCAGCACCCAGCTCAGGCTTTCAGCGAGCCGCTGAGAGCCTGCCGCTCCGCCCCCCCCCCCACAGCCCAGTGCTCCAGTGAGAACAGGGGCAGAGCAGAGAGGCGGTGACTGGCAGTCAGTAGCTCTCTGCTCAGGGAGAATGGAGAACTGAGCGATTGTCAGTGTTTGATCTCTCGGTTCTCAGTATTAGAGCAGTTGGGGGGCAGATGCAACATCAGACCGATGCTTCATCCACCTAGGTTAGTATGATTCTCCAAAAAAAAAAAAAAAACATACTTGCCTTTTAAGTCATCAAAGTGCACATCAATACTGGGACCACAAGTCCCATAATGCATTGTGTCTCATTTTACAAGCATGGCTTATAACACTATGGCTTATAATACTCTTGATACACCAATTACAGTACTCATCTAACATGCACATAACCCGGCCAATGGTAGCACCCAATAATAATGTCTGAATTGTAATGATTTGGCCCCTGTAGACAAAAGAGGTACAGGGGAGTGGGTAAAGGATAGAAAAGTGAGGTCAGAAATGGCTTTAAAACACTTCCGGTTGCACAGCTGGAAGCATTAGTCTTGGCTCACACTAATGTGATTTTGGATGCATTTCAGAATGCTTGGAATCGATCGACTAGGGAAATATCATTGTTTACTATGGAGGCCATTCACATATATGCAGTCCTATCGCAGGAGAGATGGAGAGAGACCAGGTCATAAATCAAAATGACATGCAAAACGCATTGGGTTTACAGCTAAACCCACATCAAGTTGCATTGGATGTGTTTGTTGAAATCGCACTAGAAAACTCTCTTAAATCACACCACATTGGTGTGAACATAACCTAAAGATAAACATTATTTTTCCAAACAAATCCATACACATCCGCAACTTTATGGACTTTTAACCTATTATTCATTAAATTGTTTCTTC
The DNA here is from genome assembly GCA_029574335.1 of Rana kukunoris. Lineage (NCBI taxonomy): Eukaryota > Metazoa > Chordata > Amphibia > Anura > Ranidae > Rana > Rana kukunoris. Next base: position 445,920,740 of record CM056052.1, read on the forward strand.
TTGCATTTGTCTGCATCTTTGTAATGTACTTGTGAGATTCTGAACCTTTTCTTTTCCCTTTTCAATAGTTGAAGTACTGTGCAGCATGGTGCTGCAGCAGTAAACACTCAAGAGTCTAGCTGCAGAGAACAGAACTTGTATTAATGTAGAATCCAAAAAGCCACAATAAACCCAGCGGGAAGGCACCCAACCGGTAACACTTACAGAATATATCAGCAGTATGTAGCTGAGCAGGTCTCAGATGCGCTGACAGCGTCTGTCTTGAGGGGCAGAATGTAGCCTCTCCAGTCCGTACACAAATGGGGAGGTTTCCAGGAATCATAGCATGTCCCTATCCTTTCCCTACTCATCTGGAACCTCTCCCTGCCGCTAATCACTGTCCCTGTTAGACAAGTGACCTGTCCCTACACTACCGTCACTCAAAATGCCCTCAACATGGGGAGGGTGCTTTGGGGTCCCCCCTAAAAGCACCTTGTCCCCATGTTGATGGGGACAAGGGTTTCATCCCCACAACCCTTGCCCAGTAGTTGTTGAGGTCTGCGTGTGCAGGGCTTATCGGAATCCACCACACCCCCCCTGTATGAATGGGTAAGGCCTACCCATTCACCCAAAAAAAGTGTCAAAAAGTTAAAAACACAAAAGACAGTTTTTGACAATTCCTTTTTTTTTTAAAGTGCCCACCCTTCTTTAATCACAGTGGCGGCCGACCCGGAAAATATTAAAAAAAAAAGTTCCGCTTTGATGGGAGACCTCCGCTGACTGCTGTCTTTTCACAGTGACAGCTGTTAATCAGGTAAGGGTGGCACATGACGTCAGAAGGTATGGGATAACTCCCTTGCCTATATAACAGCTGTCACTACGAAAAGACAGCAGACGGGAGGCCTCTCACCGAGGTGGAGCTTCTTTTTTTTTTTTCTGGTCCTCCGGCCCTGTGATTGAAGAAGGATGGACATCGCGGGACACTTATTTATTTTTCTTTTGTAAAAAAGGAATTGTCAAAAACTGTCTTTTGTGTTTTTTTTCTTTTTGACACATTTTTGGTGAAAGGTTAGGGGTACAATGTACCCCAACCCATTCACATAGGAGGGGGGCAGGATCTGGGGGTCCCCTTCTTAAAGGGGGCTTCCAGATTCTGATAAGCCTGCCTGCCCGCAGACTCCCCCAACCTCTGGGCAAGGGTTGTGGGGATGAAGCCCTTGTCCCCATCAACATGGGGACAAGGTGCTTTGGAAGGGACGCAGGTTTCCCCTTAATCACTTCAATACACTGTGTTGTATATACTACACTGCCTGCACTCCATCCACCCACTATACGTGGCCGCTATGCACAGTAAGCACCCTTATATAGTGTGGGGCATGGATTTGAACCGCGGGCTCATCCCTAATGAAGATCAAGGATGGATATTCCCTCAATCTGCTAGCCCAGATAAACTAAATCCTAAAAAATGGAGTTCTGCTTTAAGAAAATACTTCTGACCCAAATTTAACTTTTCTGTTAAGAGCCTTTACAGTAGATCAACATTGCTAAAAGTAAAGGTCTGATGCTATTTATTTTCTCTGTAAAAAGCTTTTATCGATCCTCGGCAGGTTCCATACAACTTAATATTTCCCCTTCCACTTAAAGGAATAAAAAAATCTTAATTAAATAAGCAGATAACCAAACTGAAAGCAGTAAAAGAACATTTCTCATTTGCCTTGTGGGAGTTTTAAAATACTTGGTAATCTGCCTGTGTTATTTAAAGAACAACAGGAAAAGCCTGAACATGTCAGACAGGAGAAAAGAATATTCATGCACAGTTGGGAGATGCGTTGGCTAAAACCACCTGCTTAATGACAGTGTCTAGATAAATAAAAAACTTAGTAGTAAGCAGAAATGAAAGTGAAGCTTGTTTATGAAGTAGACATGTTACCACTTATGTGTAAAATATACAGAATTTTCTTCATGTAATTAGGCTCAAGTCTGCTGTACGCTGTTTGGAATCCTGGCTCATATATCATCTTAAAGATCAACCAGCCAAAATGTTTTCTTTTAGCATTGGAGAGGTTAGAAACTCTGTCAGGTATGTACCCTCTGGGAAATTTTAACCTCGCTTTGTGACCTGGTAACAGTTATTAGTGTAGGGAAATCCTAAATACTTTCACTTCCTGTTGTGTCCTCGGGGAAAATGACCAACTAAAGCCCCGTACCCACAGTGGGACCTTTGTCTGACCAAAATCACATCGTAATTTCGACAGAAATCCATCGGAGTAAAAGAGAACATGCTCTCTATCTAAACTCCGATGGAATTTACCGGAATTTACAATGGAAATAATCCGATGGGGCATACACACGGTCGGAATTTTCGATGGAAAAAGCCCGTCTGACTTTTTCCATTGGAAATTCCGATCGTGTGTAAGGGGCATAAGGCTCTACACGGGATACTTTTACAACAGCTCCTAAATGATTAAACTTGACAGATAGTAACCAACGTTTTAAACAACCGTTTTGCCACATTAAAATGCTGCGTTTAGCTGTGTTAAACCTGTGCTAAACACAGGTTACCGCATTTAGTCGCGTTTGGCATCTGAAACGTGGAAATCTTTTACGTCTGAACCCATTTTTTTTGCTTTCAAAGAAACGCTGTTAAACGCAACTGCCTAAAAATGGCAATAAACGAGACTGTGTACATGATCACATAGGATAACACTGAATGAGTTCAGGGGCAGTTGATAAAAGCGTACATCTGCCTCTGAACATACGTTTAGCAGCGTCCCATGTACATGGGGCCTAAGACAAAAGCATAAAAGAAAAACCTTAAAAACATCCAAACTTCTCCACTTTACATCCTAATAAAATAGTACCACTAAGGCCGCGTACACACGATCGGACATATCTGATGAAACTGGTCTGCAGACCGGTTTCATCGGACCAGTTCGATGGTGTGTACGGCCTATCGGACCGTTTTCCATCGGACCAAAGTTTTAAAACATGCTTTAAAACCTGTCTGATGGAACCTGTCCGTCGGACAGGTTCGATGGTTAGTACACAAAAGCATCGGACCAAAAACCCGCGCATGCTCAGAATCAAGTCGACACATGCTTGGAAGCATTGAACTTCGTTTTTTCATCACGTCGTTGTGTTCTACGTCACCCCGTTCTGGTCTGATCGGATTTTGGTCCGATGGTGTGTGCGCACATCAGACCATCAGACAAGTTCAGAGTTGTCTGATGAAAACGGTCCGTCAGACAAGTCTCATCAGACATGTCTGATTGTGTGTACAGGGCCTTAGAGTGCCTTTATAATGGTGGTGGCATATTGCACAGCCAAATGGAATTTCCGTGAAGGAGACATCTTCATGTTCCTTGGGTCTAAAGCATGTCTACTCTTCCCCTTTTAAAGCTAGGTAGATATAACATTTTATAATTTAAGCAGTATAAGTATCTGAATTTGCCTTGGTATCAGACTCCTGCAGTTAACTGTACAGCAGAGCTCAAACAGGGGAGATAATTATCACAAGGAGCCAATGCTGTAGTAAAAGCACAGTGACAGAGGAATCAGCTCATCATTCTGCTGCTTCTCCTTTCCCTGTCCAGTCTTCGGATGGTAACGAGAGGGTGATTTGTAAGTAAAACTGCAGCAGAAAAAAAATAAGTCCCCTCCATTGCTAGACAGATTTGTGCTGTGGGGCAAAGCTATGCCAATCTAAGATTCTTTCTGGATAGACAGAAATACAAGTCTTTTGACATTAAAAACAGCTCTCATATTTTCATTTCAATTTTATTAAAGGTTTTCACAAAAAGTAACAAAAGAAAAGAACGTTAATGACTTTAAACAATTTCACAATTTCCATATCATTTCTTATGTAATAACAGCAAGAAAAAAAGGAAGGGTTTACATTCTCAATCAAACGAGTCAAACGAATAACTAAAGATTGCTCCCTCTAGAATGCCAAATATTGGCGTTTCCAAGGCACTTAGTTGCGGAAATATTAAGTATTCTCCAGCATTATCAATCCAACAGTTATATATTGCAAGAGGCTATAAAGCCTAGTCAAGGCAATATGGCCTATCGTTTGATTTGAATAGACGGAGTTCGGGGTTCACCCTCCATAGATGAAATAGAAGGTTCTCTCCACCAAAGGGACATTCTATTTTCCACTAGTGTAACTACGTATGCAAAATTTCGTAAGCACTACAAGAAAAAGAGGAAGAGAGAAAAGCAAGAAAAAGAGAGGGGAGAAGGAAGAAGAGAGGGAAGGGTAAGACCCTACGCACCGGCCTGTGCCACCAGAAGACGTACTAGTCGGGTACAGTCCGGGGATCACTAGACAAGTATCTGATCCACGGACCCCAGACTTTTTCAAACACCTTAACTTTGTCATTCAGGATTGCCAAGAGCCTTTCATTTATCATGAGCTAGGAAAGTTTGTGTTTAAATTGGTCAAATAGGATGATGGCTGACCTCCAGTTTCTAGCTATAGTGATTTTAGCCCTCATACTGTATATTTATGTTTCTCTGTATCTTTAGTTGGCTTGGAGTTCAGCATTAAAGTATAACTAAAGGCAAAACTTTTTCTTTTAGTTTTGGATAGAGAAGAGAGGGATTAGAACACGTCTCAGTTTCTATTGCTGTCTGTGCCCCCGTTAGGACGTTTCATCCTATATATTTGTCTATTTACCATTATTATTGAAAATGAACGTAAAAGAAAATCCCTTGGTTCTGGGTTGTCCCCAAAAAAGTAATAGTGGGGGAATCTTCCAATGGGGACACTAGTTCAAGTGACCTGGGGGTCCCCAAGAGATTCCCTTAAATAGCAGAGATTTCCTCTCACTTCCTGTTTTGGCTATGGGACAGGAAGTGAAGATAAATCTCCCCAGTGGAACAAAGATGGCAAAAATATACCTTACATGGGTTATAACCCTCCCTTACTCTTTCCAAAATGGAAAAAGGTTTTGCCTATATTTCCACTTTAAAACTGAAGTCTGAGAAACCATAAAATTGTCCCTTGCAGAGAGGGCGTGCCTCCACTGTAAGGGCCAATTGCTCCTTTTGTCTATTTTGCAGGAGAAGTGCCTTTACATACCTGATCCTCTGCTGCCCAAGCAGATGGCGCTCCTCCACACTCCAGTGGCAGACTGCCCCTTAGCATCCCCACATCCCGGGCAGAGCTATGGACCCTGCTCTGATCTTGATGACATTAGGACCTTAGACTTGAGGAGTAAAGGGGAGAAGATGCTGTGGGGATCGGTCTAGAAGCGAGGAGGAGAGGAGGATCGGGTAAGTAAATCTGCTTTTCTGTATCTCCTAGACCTAAAGGAGCAATTAACACTTGCAGAGTGGGCACAGCCACAGCAATGGTCTAATTTTATAGTTTCCTCAAGTTGGATTTTGAAGGAAACCTGCCATATACAGGTTGTAATTGGAAGCCTCTTCTTCTGAAAATGAAATTTGTTATGCTGATGCTTTAGCTTTAATACATTCTAACTCAATGACCCAGAAAAAATGTAGAAGATTTTTAAGTTATCTTCCACTTTCATTTTCTACATACCTATTCTGACTCAGAAGTACTAAGGCCAAATGGCGGTTCCTATATTTCTAAGAAGGGCATGTGTGTTTTATGACTGTGATCTGTACCTCTCCAGCTTTACAGTATTTAAAAAGTTTTACTATGACAATGGAATCAGGGATCTCGCAGATTATAGTACTTTGCTTTTTGATAATCTGCTGGTTAACAGCAGGATGCAAAAGAAAATCCCGGTCCCTGAGTGAGAAGGAGAAGACTAGATATATTGGAAACATTTTTCTATGTTAACATATAGAAATCATCACCAGGGCTAGGATCGGTGACCTATTTCACTAAGATTACACCTGCATAGCTAAAGACCAGAAATACATTTTGTACATTTTTGTATAAAACACAACAGGCTATTTCACCTGGTATACAGCTATATTTCACTAGTATATGTTGTCATCTATGGTGATAAATTGTACAATTTAAAGCCTACTATTTATTTAAAAAAATCTTCAAAACATATTTTTTTTGTTCAGATGGTTTCAAGCGTGTATGGCAGCAACCAAGTGAGGAGTACAAAGACAAGTGTGTCTTGCCTACAGTCAAGCATGGTGGTGGGAGTGTCATGGTCTGGGGCTGCATGAGTGCTGCTGGCACTCAAACCATGAATAGACGGCTGCGGGCTTCAATTCGACTGGATTACGTGTTCGTACGCCTTCGGATCTACGCTGCAATAAAATTGCGCCCACTGGGTGGACTTCCCGTCGTTTTCCGCGTCGGGGTATGCTAATGAGCTTTTGCCGGCGATCCCAGAAATTAGGATCTTCATTCGCAATCTCTTACGGCACCTTTAGTCATTTTTTTTTTTTTGCGTAACACTATACCAGCTTTTTGCTGCTCTAATATTAGACAGCCCATGTTAAGTATGGCCGTCGTTCCCGCGTCGAATTTCTACGTTTTCCGACGTCTTTTATTTTTTTTGACGTAAAACGTCCGGGAATAGGAATGTTCGTAAACGACGCTACTCAAACAACGAATGACGTAACGACGTCATTTCGCGCAATGAACAGCGGGAAATTTCTGAACGGAGCATGCGCAGTTCGATCGCCACGGGGACGCGCCTAATTTAAATGCTTCACGCCCCCTAAACGCGTAATTCGATTACGCGGCGAGAAATAGACTACGCCGCTGTAGCGTACGGGCAAAAAACTACCAGAATTCCATTTAGAGCCTGGTAAAATACGGCAGCGTAGAGTATTTCGATTACGCAGCGCAAAATTAAGTGTATCTGAATCTGGCCCTATATTGTAGCTTACCAATTCTTAGTTGTGATGGCTGCATTCCTTTTTTATCTTTTAGGCATTCTTATGCCGCGTACACACGATCGGTTTGTCTGATGAGAACGGTCAGACCAAACCGATCGTGTGTGGGCCCCATCGGTTATTTATCCATCGGTTAAAAAAAATGTAACTTGTTTTAAAATCATCTGATGAATACCTAACCGATAGAAAAAAAACGATCATCTGTGGGCACGTCCATTGGTTAAAAATCTATGCATGCTCAGAATCAAGTCGACACATGCTTGGAAGCATTGAACTTCATTTTTTTCAACACGTCGTTGTGTTTTACGTCACCGCGTTCTGACACGATCGTTTTTTTAACTGAGGGTGTGTAGGCAAGACTGACCATCAGTGTCAGCTTCATCGGATAACTGATGGAAAAATCCATCAGACCGTTTTCATCGGATTGACCGATGATCGTACAGGGCATTACTTTGATTTTCACCATGTGTCAGTAATTCTGTTGTTTTTCGACAGAACAAGTTGTCCTGCTGATGTAGCATTGAGGCTGGGTTCACACTGCTGCTTGGATAAGGACTGTGCATTCAATGGGACCAAAATCATGCTGGAATCACAAACCAAGGTAGTACAGGAAACTTTTCTAAAATTGCCCAATGCTAATTTGCATTCATGTGAACAGACACCATTGAAAACATTGGGCCAGATTCACAGAGCCCTTACTCCTGTCTAACTCGAGTTAGACTGGAGTACTTTAAAATTACGCGCGTTTTTTCACTACTCTGAAACCTCAAACCATGAAAATACGGCTGCGGGCTTCAATCCGACTGGCTTACTGGCAATAAATTTGCGGCCGCTGGGTGGAGTTCCCGTCGTTTTCCGCGTCGGGGTATGCAAATGAGCTGTTGCCGACGATCCACGAAGTTACGAACGTCAATCGCAATCTCTTACGGCATCTTTAGTCATCTTTTTTCTGAGTAATGTTATACCAGCTTTTTGCTGGTCTAATATTAGACAGCCCATGTTAAGTATGGCCGTCGTTCCCGCGTCGAATTTCAACGTTTTCCGACGTCTTTTTTTTTTTTTTACGTAAGTCGTCCGGGAATAGGAATGTTCGTAAACGACGCTACTCAAACAAAAAATGACGTAACAACGTTTTTTCGCGCAATGCACGGCGGGAAATTTCTGAACGGAGCATGCGCAGTTCGATCGCCGCGGGGATGCGCCTAATTTAAATGCTTCACGCCCCCTAATCGCGTATTTCGATTACGCGGCGGGAAATACACTACGCCGCCATACCGTAAGGGACAAAATCTACCAGAATTCGGCGTATAGCCTGGTAAAATACGGCGGCGTAGTGTATCTCTGATACTCTGCGCCAATGTAATTGTATCTGAATCTGGCCCATTGTGATTTCCCTTGTCATGCATTTCTTTGTGACTCATGTCACATGTGTGTGAATCGGGAGTTAGAGGGTTAAGACTAACCATTTACTACTGACGGGGGTGATGTCAATGGTCAGCAATTATTTATTTATGTAAAACCTTTATTCCAAAAAAAAAAGTTACTGTAACTAATTATAAAGTGTTAGCTGGAATTTGTTAGTGTATTTAAATGAACACTAAAGAGATTTTTTTTTTTTAAATAACAAACATGTTATTCTTACCTTCACTGTGCAGCTTGTTTTGCACAGAGTGGCCCCGAACCTGGTCTTCTGGGGTCCCTCGGCGGCTGTCTTGGCTCCCCCCGCAAGAACTTTTCACCTTCATGCGGGCTCGCTCGCATGGTGGTAAGTTCTTGCCGGCGCGCTCCCATGATACCGCCAGCGGCTATAGCCATTCGCTGCATCACTCGGCCCCGCCCCATGTGCGCCGCGTCATTGGATATGATTGACAGCAGGGCGAACCAATGGGTTTACTACCACTTTAAGGCCTCGTTCACAACTATGCATTTTTTAGCGAGTTTTCAGTTTTTCAGAAACACACTACAGTCCATTTACCATGGTTTCTACATGGATGTAGTTCACATCTGTGTATTTTATGGAAAGAGATAGGGACTTGTTAGGCCTCGTACACACGAGGCAATTCATTTGTTCAAATCGGTTGGACCGACCGATTTGAACAAATCTGTCTCTTTGGATTTTGGTTTGCTCGCGTGTACACACGAGCAAACCAAAATCCCCGCCAGCAGACGGCACGCTGACGTGTCGGTGACGTGGCGGTGACGTTGACGCCGCCACGTCACCGCACCAGGAAGTAAAACACTTCCGCGCATGCGCCGAATCCATTCGGCGCCGGTGCGAGACGACATGTCTGCTGGTAAGTGTACTAACCAGCAGACATGTCGGGCAGACGGTTCCCACCCGATAGATTTCAAAGCATGCTTTGAAATCTGTCGGGTGGCCAAATCCGTCGGCTCGCCCGTACACATGATCGAATCTGTCTGCTGGGACGGTCTAGCAGACCGTTTCCAGCAGACAGATTTGATCGTGTGTACGCGGCCTTACTGTTTTTTGGTTCCATAGACTTCAATGGATGAAAAGCATGTATTGAAAAATGCTAACTGCGCCTGAAAAATGCAAACTGCAACCTGCATAAAGCTGGATTCACACCTAGGCATTTTCAGTGCTTTTTGATTTGCACTACAGAACTTGTTCCCTTAGGAAACCGTGTTAAATGGACTGTAGTGCAAATCTGCAAAATGCAAAAAGCACTAAAAATGCATAGGTGTGAATCCAGCCTTATGCCGTGTACACACGACCATTTTTCATGACGAGAAAAATTCCATTTCTTAAATTGGTTGTGAAAAATGGTCATCATGTGTATGCTCCAGAGCATTTTTCTCGACGAGAAAAATGACTGAAAAATTTTAGAACCTGCTCTATTTTTTCTCGTCGCTTTTCACGTCGTTCTATTTCACGTCATGAAAAACGGTCGTGTGTATGCTTTAAAGAGCGGGAAAAAACGTGCATGCTCAGAAGCAAGTTATGAGACAGGGAAATTAACTCCTTTATAGAGTCACCCCGCTTTGCTCAAGCATTTTTTTTTTACAACATTTCAGAAATGTGTTTGCCTGTTGTCAGTTAAAACCTTCATAATGTGTGCTTATCAAGTAATCCTTCCAATGCAACAAGAATTAAATCTTCCTTCCTATTGTGCTAACAGCTCTATTGGAGGCTCTGAAACACACTGTGCCATCATACACAGAAAGGACAGTCTAATCTCAGTAAATGGACATTTTATAGATTTCAGAAATACCGGGGACTTTATGAAAGATTCGATCAATATTTTGCTATTTCTTACGTGGCAAATATCAATTCCAACAGAATGTCCGTATTCATTTTAACATATTTCGGAAACAGCAAAAAATAAAAAATGTAATCATTGATAATAACTTCCCCTAACCTATACAAAAGTTCAACCTATTTTTAGGGTCAATGGTACCCATCAACAATAAAAGGCCTTTATATATAGGATCAAGATTACAACCCAAAATTACAACATAGTATGTAACTACTTAAAGGGTTAGTTTACCTCTTCAGAAAAAAAAAATGAAAGGGTAAACTAACACCGTACACCAGGTCACCAGCCTTTGTTAAAAGAGGAAGTAAACCCTCTAAAACATGAACAAAAGAGAAAGGCATAATGAGCTAGTATGCTTAGCATACTAGTTCATTGTGAATTACTTACCTGAGATCGAAGCCCCAGAAGCGACTCTCATTCCTCTCCTCCGCCGCCGCCATGATACCCGAGTGACTTCCGGGTAGTGCGGCTCCGGCGCTGTGTTTAGCCAGAGAAGCAATGTAGTCACGATCGCCTTCACTAATGGCAGCTCAGTGTGCCTGCGCCGTTGTCTATAACTTGCGTCTTTTCTGCAAATATCTCCTAAACTGTGTAGGTTTAGGAGATATTTGTTGCACCTACAGGTAAGTCTTAATCTAGGCTTACCTGTAGGTTAAAGTGGTCTGTAAGGGTTTACAACCACTTTAACCCTTTTAACTGTTACAATACGCCAAACTGGGGACTAAATGTGTGGATCACAACTGCGGAGGCTTCTCAGGTTTGAACCCAGGTTTCACTCTCACTCACTGTAGAGAGTTAGGGTTCGGTCATCACAGCCTCAGATAAGTAAATGGCGCTTATTCCTACATAGGCGTCATTAAGGCTAGAACTAAAACTATAAGGTCAGGAAATGATGAGGCTATGCAGTACGGGAGCTGTGGAGCTACAGCGATACCTGGGTGAGAATCTGACAGTCCATAACCAGGTAAGAACTACTAGGCAGGTTTGTTAAGCTTTCAGCAATACTTGGTATGGGTAACACAGTTCAAAGACCTTTAACCACTTCGGGTCCGCGCTATTGACAGAATACGTCAACAGCGCGGACCTGAGGCGCCGGGGTCACGTCTTTGGACGTGATTTACTTGTAATTCCCCGCGCGCGCCACAGGATGGCCCGCCGCGGGGAAAAACAGTCTCGACGCATCACCGAGGATTCGATGCGTGTACCCGGCGGCCGCGATGTCCGTCAGGTACACACGATCGGCGGTGACAGAGCAGGGACGTGGAGCTGTGTGTGTAAACACAGAGCTCCACGTCCTGTCAGTGAGAGGAGACAGATGCTGTTTCCCTTGTACATAGGGAGACAGCATCGATCACCTCCCCCAGTCACCCCCTCCCCCCACACAGTTAGAACACACCCAGGCAATACATTTAACCCCTTCCTCACCCCCTAGTGTTAACCCCTTAATGCCAGTCACATTTATACAGTAATTAGTGCATATTTAAAGGACTGGTCGCTGTATAAATGTGAATGGCGCCAAAAATGTGTCAAAAGTGTCCGATGTGTCCATCGCAATATCGCAGTCCCAATAAAAATCGCAGATCGCCGCCATTACTAGTAAAAAAAAATATATAAAAAAAAATCATAATTCTGTCCCCTATTTTGTAGGTGCTATAACTTTTGCGCAAAGCAGTCACTTATTGTGATTTTTTTTTTTTTTACAAAAATACGTAGAAGAATACGTATCGGCCTTAACTGAGAAAAAAAAAATATTAAAAAAAAAATAAAAATTGGGATATTTATTATAGCAACAAGTAAAAAATATATATATATTTTTAAATTGTCACTCTTTTTTTGTTTATAACGCAAAAAATAAAAACCACACGGGCGATCAAATACCACCAAAAGAAAGCTCTATTTGTGGGGAAAAAAAGGACGCCAATTTTGTTTGGAAAACACGTCGCACGACCGCGCAATTGTCAGTTAAAGCCACGCAGTGCCGGAAGCTGAAATTTCGCCTGGGCACGAAGGGGGTTTATGTGCCCAGTAAGCAAGTGGTTAAGAACTACTGAGCTGGTATCGTAGGATTGCAGCAATACTTGGTATGAAAAGCACAGATCATAGAGATCTAACAACTACTGGGCAGGTATGCGAGGCACAGAGTACTTGCGGTTAGGTAGAGTATGGCCCAGAGTGCTGGAGGTCCTGGTGGTCTACTTCAGGGATGGCCCAGAGTGCTGAAGGTCCTGGTGGTCCACTATAGGAATGGCCTGCAGAGGGTTCTTGGCTCAGGTTATGGCTGTGTATCCCCAGGTGACAGCTGGCGTCCTAACAAAATAGAGGAACGCCTAGCTGTCTGTCCTGGGCGTTCAAATAGGGCGCCGGGATGAGGAGGAGGAGCCGCGACTAGCTGCATCGCACCTCCGCGTTCCAGCGTGGAGCGCAGCAGCCGCGCACAAGAAGTGACTGACAGGGAGTACAGAACGGAGCGCAGCTGCCAGGAGGAGAAGCAGCTGCGCCCATTCTAGATAACAGTAACGACGGCGGCTAATAATTATATTTACAGCTCACAGTAGATTAATGTGATGGTCAGTGGGAAGACTTCTCCTTCCATTTGTAGTCATTGGGAATAATCCCCCCTTAGGCCCTGTATACACGATCAGACATGTCTGATGAAACTGGTCTGCATTGTGTTCTACGTCACCGGGTTCTGGTCTGATCGGATTTTGGTCCTATGGTGTGTACACACATCAGACCATCAGACAAGTTCAGAGTTGTCTGATGAAAACGGTCCGTCAGACAAGTCTCATCAGACATTTCTGATCGTGTGTACAGGGCCTTACAGAAAGCTAAAAAGATCATTGGTGTCAGTGGTTACTTATGTTAGGGGCAGAAATCACTTATTGTGCAAGGAACCCCTGGCAACCTCTTGAGGAACCCTGGTTGAGAAACCCTGCCCTACACCCTCCCCATTCCCACGGTACCTGCTGCACTTACCTCCAAGGGTGATGCAGGATCATTGTTCCTGTGGTACAGTGCAGTAGACCTGCTGAACCAGCAGATTTTTAATCCATGCGTGGCCACTGTGGTTGAACAAAAGTTAATCTACCAAATCACTTCTGTTCAACCGCCCCTTCTGTATTTTTTCGCTCGATCAGCGCCACATGCAATAGGTGCTGTGGAAGTCTCTCCACTGTCAGAATACGATGACACAGCGGGGAGGGTTGCCCAATCCACATGAAACAAGCTGGTTCAATGAAAACAACTGACCCATGTATGGCCAGCTTAAGGCTGACAATACACCATACAATCTGATTATCAACTCAACTTTGCTATGCAGAGGGCTGCCTGATTTGATAATAGTTGAATAGATTGTTTGAAGCAGTGGTCATCAACCCTGTCCTCAGGGCCCACTAACAGGCCAGGTTTGCAAGATAACTGAAATACATCACAGGTGATATTATTTGCTGCTCGGTGATTGCAGTATTCCAGTCTGCATCTCCCCAAGGTAATACATAAAACCTGGCCTGTTAGTGGGCCCTGAGGACAAGGTTGATGACCACTGCTTTAAAGGATAAGTTAACCTTTTGTAACATTTTACATGTTACACCCATTATTAGGGTGTAACTTGTAACATTTTACAGATGCACCAGACTCTGCACCTCTCCCACGATCCGCCCATTGTGACAGTGAGTGGGGATCTTCTCCCCCCCCCTCGCTGTCACAGTTTAAAAAAAAGACATGCAGAGCTCCACTAGCCTGGCCGCATCATTTATTTACAGAGTTCTGTGAACGTGAAAACTACAAATACGTCACTGAACCAGGAAGTAAAATACTTCCACGCATGCGTCAAATCCATTCAACGCATGTGCGGACAGATATGTCCGCTGGTTAGTGTACTAACCAGCGGACATATCGAACAGACGGGTTTCCAGCAGACAGATTTTAAAGCATGCTTTAAAATTTGTCTGCTGGTAAAACCTGTCTGCTCGCCCGTACACACGATCGAATTTGTCTGCTGAAGCGGTCCGTCGGACCGTTTCCAGCAGATAAATTTGATCGTGTATACGCGGCCTAAAGTAGACTGTACAAAGACAGTGAGGCTGTACAGTGTACGGCAAGCTTAAAACGGTTCTAATTATTTTTTCAAAGAAAGGGAGGGAGTAAAGAAAAAACTAAAGGCAAAACTTGGTGGAGAAATCCAAAAATGACCTTTAGTTTTTTTTACTGACCTTCAGAAATAGGCCTCAACTGGGTATATCAGGGAAAGCTAATTCCCAACAATCAATTAACCTTGTCACTGCCACAGGGCAGAACATTTGAAACTACCCCATAAAAAGCACAGAATTAGAAATGATCAAAGAGACATCTCACCTTGATGTGTCCAAGATTAAGTCCACCAGGCTACACCTGTATCTAAAATATCACTTTTGGGTGGACTGATGCTCTAGTACAAATTGAAAATATAAATGTATAATAAGATCTTTTTTAATTTACAATTTCAAATGTACTGTATTTCATTTTTATGCAGCTTAAATCCATCTGAATTTCTTTCATCTTTAATGAACTACCATTTAGCTCTACTTAATACTTTATGCCAGAGGGTCTCTTTTGGAGAGGCCCAAATTCGCAAAGCCCACAGTGAATTCTAATGTGAAGTCAAACCTATCAACTATAGTCATTTTCATGGTGGTGCTCAGGGCTTTTTTTTTTTTTTATATAAATTTGCTTTTCCCAGTTCTTGCATATCTGTGCCAGTTATATGTTTTTGTCCTTGGGAACCCAGATTTCGAATAATTTTCTATCATTTGTTAGGGTGATGTTAAGGCCAATGGAAATTAATAAAGGTTCTTGCTTCGAGAGGCATGCTAACATTTATGCAAATAAGGAATCATCTTGACATGTTTTTTTAGATATTTCATGCATTTATTCAGCAGGTTTTGATTTGTACAGTACAGATTTAGCTAAACAGTTGACTTAAAATCAAGCAAATCTCTATCAGCTGTATATCAGAATAACAATTCTATCCAAACAGAGTTTTTTGTATTTGAAATAAGCAGTAACCACAGTGGCTTAACTCCTACCATAGCAGGCCATGTGGTTGTTATTTTTCCCAGCAGAAGATGTCCTGGCAAGGGTGCCTGCAAAAGAACAAATCCTGACATTTCTGTGGCGTTTCCCACCAATCGGCTCAGATATAAGTGCTGGCCACCAATGAAAGGGGACTATTATCAAGGAGGGATCTTAGGCCGCGTACACACAATCGGTCAAAACCGATGAAAACGGACTGAAGGACCGTTTCATTGGTCCAAAACCGATCGTGTGTGGGCCCCATCGGTCAGTTATCCTTTGGTCAAAAAAATGAGAACTTGCTTTAAAATCTGACCGATGGACGCCTGACCGATGGGCTAAAACCGATTGTTAGTATGCAAAAGCATCGGTTAAAAGGCTGTGCATGCTCAGAATCAAGTCGACGTATGCTTGGAAGCATTGAACTTTGTTTTTTTTAGCACGTTGTTGTGTTAAAACCCGGACCCGAACCTGAACAATTTACTGTAAGTTTGGTTCGGGTTCGGTGTTCGGCAATGTAATGGCGCACTGCAGGGCAGCCAATCACCATTTGTTTTACTTGTGTGACCTAGAAGCCATCACAGTCATGCCTACTAATGGCATGGCTGTGATTGGCCAGTGCAGCATGTGACCCAGCATGTGACCCAGCCTCTATATAAGCTAGACGCACATAGCACAGCTCGTCACTCTGCTTTAGATAGGGTAGGGAAAGGCTGCTGCTCTTCTCAGGGAGAGAATTAGATAGGAGTCAGACTGTCCTGCTTCAGAAATCACATTACTCAGCGATCCACATAGCATTAGATAGTTACTTTAGGGGAAGGTTCCTGCTTGTGCTTGTAGGGAGAGAAATAGATAGGAGTCTGTCCTGCTTCTAAAATCTAATTACACCAGCACTGCATATGTTACTGTGAGATACTCTGCAAGATACTTTAGGGCAGGAGTCCCCAAACTTTTTAAACAAAGGGCCAGTTTACTGTCCTTCAGATTTTAGGGGGGCCGGACTGTGGTCAGTGGGAATAAAAAAATAAATACAATTTATAGTGCCGGTAGTCAGTGGGTGGAATAGTGCCCCATAAAAGGTATTAGTTATAGGAATAGTGCCCCATTGTTGCTGTCATAGGGAGGAAAAATACACCATCATTGGTGTCAGTGGGAGGTATAGTGTCCCATCATTGGTATCATTGGGAGGAATAGTGTCCCATCATTGGTGTCAGTGGGAGGTATAGTGTCCCATCATTGGTATCATTGGGAGGAATAGTGCCCCATCATTGGTGTCAGTGGGAGGAATAGTGTCCCATCATTGGTGTCAGTGGGAGGAATGGTGTCCCATTATTGGTATCAGTGGGGGAATAGTGCCCCATCATTGGTGTCAGTGGGAGGAATAGTGTCCCATCATTGGTATCAGGGGGAGGAATAGTGTCCCATCATTGGTGTCAGTGGGAGGAATAGTGTCCCATCATTGGTGTCAGTGGGAGGAATAGTGTCCCCTCATTGGTGTCAGTGGGAGGAATAGTGCCCCATCATTGGTGTCAGTGGGAGGAATAGTGTCCCATCATTGGTATCATCGGGAGGAACAGTGCCCCATCATTGGTATCAGTTGGGGAATAGTGTCCCATCATTGGTATCAGTGGGAGGAATAGCACTTCATATCTGTAGGAGGAATTCCCAAGGGCCGGATAAAGGCATGCAAAGGGCCGCATCTGGCCTTGGGGCCCGCAGTTTGGAGACCACTGCTTTAGGGGAAGGTTCCTGCTTGTCAAGATTATTATTTTTATTTTTTTATGTATTTTATGTTATTTTACAGTTTTTCTCCATTGTTTTGGCTCATTTCTTGAAACAGAAATGACATTCTCAAAACAACATGGACAAATCTCCAAACCACTTGGCAATTGTTCACAACTAAATTGCATTTCTCATTCATTTCATCAAATTGCAAATGTCTCAGTACATGTCTGAATGCCTTGGTACATTTTTCATATTATTTAGTACAAGTAGCCTACATTTAGCACAATTTGCAATTGAATAGATCTTGTTGATCTAAACTGATTTGTCAATTCTCAGTCTAATGGTCGTTCTCTCCAAAACGTGTCAGCGTCATTTCATTGTTTAAGTCATCACATGCACAATAGTCTGTTCAATTGTCAAAATTATTCAGGAACACAATACCATGAATACCATATATGAATCTCTTGGAACATTTGATAAAATCATTACAGCAATTGACAGTCAGGTAAAACTAGAACTTGAATGAAGGAGGAGTTGGTCTCAGATGACCAATCAAACAGTATGTTTAGTTACCTGACAGGTACTGTCCATTACTGTATTGTGAATGCTGCCAAACATGTATATATAGAGAATGACCATGCAGGACCAGTACAATGTCTGAACATGGAGGCACCTGGCCAAGTAAATGAACACGGGCAACTGCCTGCCCGAGGAAGAGGAAGAGGAAGAGGAGGAGACACCATGCTGTCCCTAATGAAATTTGGGCGACAATTATAGACCATGTCATCAACCTCACAATCAATGATGGAATTATATAATGTATAGGACAGGACACTGTGCATAGAGCTACAAATATGTTTATTTACTCATTTGCGTATTCATTTAGTGTGTGTGTGATAGGCCTACAGTATTACAGTATCTTACTTCAGTGGGATGTTATGTATGATACTAACCATGACAAGAAAAATATTGTAGAAAATAAACTATGGAATAGTATGGAATAGTTTATTTTCTACAATATTGATAATACAGTTTACAGTAGTATTCCAGTATTACAGTAAAAACTGCAGCTTACTGTATGATGCAATTATCATTATAATCCTTATTTTGAAGAATATAACCTACAATACAGTAAGTAAAAGGGTCAAAGAGCTGCAATTACAGCAGTGCCTCCCATGGAAATCTATCTAATAATGTTACTGTAACATTTCAGTAATTTCATAATTTTTCCCCTCCTCTTTCTGTCAAATACCCCCTGTAGTACCTCTGCATAGGGTACATGTACCCCAGGTTTGGATCCACTGGAATACTGGCCAGTAGTATATTGAACTTGTGCAGAACATAGAACATTCCTATGTAGCTGTCTGTAACTGTGTTGTATGGGGATGAGGCTGGCTTCAACCTGGCCAAGGGTCGAAGACGTGGCCGTAATTTTATTGGCCACTGGGCCATGGTGGATGTCCCAGGCCAGCGAGGGGGCAATATAACTATGTGTGCTGCCATTTCTGAGAATAGTGTGGCCACTCACATGCCCAGTCTTGTCCCATACAAAACACAGAAGCTCCTCATCTTCTTGGACCACTTTCATTTGGATTTGATCCCAGAAAATGAGAGAGGTCTCATAGGGCCTCACCTACCACAATATATAAAAAAAAACATACTGGCGCTGACGCCAGTATGCTGGATGCCATGGAACAGAGTAGTTTTAGGGTGAACCACCGCTTTAAGGCCAGTTTTTTTGGATCAAACCAATCGTGTGTACGGCCCACCGTTGTCCGTCGGACCAAAGTTTTAAAACTTGCTTCAAAATCGGTCCGATGGACGCCTGACCATCGGACCAAAACGATGGTTAGTACGCAAAAGCATCGGACCAAAAACCCGCGCATGTTCAGAATCAAGTCGACGCATGCTTGGAAGCATTGAACTTAGTTTTTTCAGCACGTCGTGTTCTACGTCACCGCGTTCTGACCCGATCGGATTTTGGACTGATGGTGTGTACGCACATCAGACCATCAGGCCACTTCAGCGGTGAACCGATGAAAACGGTCCGTCAGACCATTCTCATCGGGTTGGACCGATTGTCTGTACGCGGCCTGAGAGAAACTCCAGTCAATGTTTGAACATCGCAGCACCTGTTTAGGTTTGCATTGCTGTCTTTGTGCGCCTCAGGGAAATTTTCCCTTAGACCCATTTTGTCCCATTCTATGTAAAGGAAGGATTTCAATGGAGGCCACAGACAGCAATAAAAACCTTGCAAACATTCCAACCCTTCCAAAGCAACCTACAAATGTTTAAATGTTTACTACCTGCATCCCTCATTGGGGGAGTCAATCTTACTTCCTGATTCACACACACAAAATAAAACTTATGCCGCGTACACACGGTCGGATTTTCTGATGGTAAAAGTCTGATATTAGCGTGTGTGTGCCCCATCAGACGTTTTCCATTGGAAATTCCGACGGACTTAGATAGAGATAGAGATAGTTCTCTATTTCGGAAAATCTGCTCGTCTGTATGGAATTCCGACGCACTAAAAACCACGCATTCTCGGAATCAAGTCGACGCATGCTCCGAAGCACTGAACTTTTTCTTGGCTCATCGTTGTGTTGTACGTCACTGCGTTTTTGGCGGTCGGAACTTGGTGTGACCGTGTGTATGCAAGACAGCTTGAGCGGAATTCCGTCAGAGAAACCATCCGAGTTTATTCCGATGAAAAAAACGGTCATCTGTACAGGGCATTAGAGAAATGCATGACTATTGAAATATCTAAAATATGAAAATATAGAAAATCATGACATACACAATGGAGGAACAGTCTCATTCCAGGATTTTGTGGTAGAAGGGCTACTCAGTTTAGGCTGATACGTATTCTACATATTTTTGTTAAAAAAATCGCAATAAGCGTTTATTGATTGGTTTGCGCAAAAGTTATAACACCTATAAAATAGGGGATAGATTTATGATTTATTTTTTACTAGTAATGGCGGCGATCTGCGATTTTTTTTGTCAGGCTTGCGATATTGCGGCGGACATATCGGACACTTTTGACACAATTTTGGGACCATTCGCATTTATACAGCGATCAGTGCTATAAAAATGCACTAATTATTGTATAAATGTGACTGGCAGGGAAGGGGTTAACACTAGGGTGTGAGGAAGGGGTTAAATGTATTCCCTGGGTGTGTTCTAACTGTGTGGGGGGAGGGGGTGACTGGGGAAGGTGACCGATTCTGTGTCCCTATGTACAAGGGACACAGATTGGTCTCCTCTCTCCCTAACAGCACGTGGAGCTTTGTGTTTACACACAGAGCTCCACGTCCCTGCTGTCACCTGCTGTCACCGCCGATTGCGTGTACCCAACGGACATCGCGCCCGCCAGGCACACGCACCGGCTTCCCACCGATGTGACTGCACAGTGTTTACCTGCTGCGCGCCCCCCAGTGGCGCGTGCGGGTAATGTAAACAATAGGATGTCCACAGGACATCCTTCAGGCACTTCAGGTCCGCGCTGCAGACGTCTTTTGACGATAGCGCGGTTCTGTAGTGGTTAACATCATGCGGATGACTGGGTGCGTGTGCATTGCTCACTTGGGAAGAGATGGCACAATATGTAGTATGGGAAGAAGGCAAGCTCATGGAGGCAGTGTGATGCTTTGGGAAATGTTCTGCTGGGAAACCTTGAGTCCTGTCATTCATATGGATGTTACTTTGACAAATACCACCTACCTAAACATTGTTGCTGACCAAATACACACCTTCATGGAAATGGTATAACGAGGCACGGCCAAAAAACTGACCAAGCTGTAATGGGTGGCCTCTCATGCCTAGTGTGCTCAGTTTGAAATAGGAAAGCAAGTGGGACTGGCAGGATTACACAAAGGAAACAAAAAAAAAATACAGTCCATTAACTACATTCAACACTCAAAATATTATTATCAATAACTATGTGTTCACTACCCTTTATGACCAGTTTACTCTGAACATATGTTACCTGTCATAGTCTTGGGAATGTGTTTAATGAACCCTGGTTACCTATCCTAACCAGGTTCCATGCCTAAAGCACAACCCTTCAAATGCTGCTGGCACAACAACACTAGCAAAATTGCAATTACGCAGATTTCGGTAAAGAGGTCTTCAAGGTCACTTACAAAAACAATGTTGCTCCCTGCCACATCAATACTGATCACCACCTCTTCTGCTATTTTCCTGGTACACAACCTCACTTGCAATACATTGGTCAACCCTGGGTAATGGTAAATGGGATTGTGGGGAACCTACCAAACCATGTTTTTTTCAAATTTTGCATTTTATGTTTTGTCCATAGTGTAAAACAGGAAATTAGATTTTGTAGTCCTTAACCACTAGCCGACCAGCCACCGTGGTTCTACGGCAGAAGGTCGGCTCTCCTGGGCGAGAGCCCGTAGCTCTACGTCGGGACATTCGCGACCACTAGCCCTCGGGTCCCGCGCGCGTGCCCGGCGGGCGCGATCGCCGCCGGGGATGTGCACTCGTTCGTTACAGAGCGGGGAACGGGAGGTATGTGTGTAAACACATTCCTCTCGTTCCTGTCAGCGGGGGAAACGCTGATCCTCCGTTCATACAATGTATGAACGGAAGATCAGTGATTCCCCCTAGTGAGTCCACCCCCCCCATACAGTTAGAACACAAATAGGAACACACTTAACCCCTTCCCTGCCCCCTAGTGTTAACCCCTTCACTGCCAATGGCATTTTTATAGTAATCCAATGCATTTTTATAGCATTGATCGCTATAAAAATGCCAATGGTCCCAAAAATGTGTCAAAAGTGTCCGATGTGTCCGCCATAATATCGCAGTACCGAAAAAAAACGCTGATCGCCGCCATTACTAGTAAAAAAAAATATTAATAAAAATGCCATAAAACTACCCCCTTTTTTGTAAACGCTATAAATTTTGCGCAAACCAATCAATAAACGCTAATTGCGATTTTTTTTTAACGAAAAATATGTAGAAGAATACGTATCGGCCTAAACTGAGGAAAAAAATGTTTTTTTATATCTTTTTTTGGGATATTTATTATAGCAAAATGTAAAAAATATTGAATTATTTTCAAAATAGTCGCTCTATTTTTGTTTATAGCGCAAAAAATGAAAACCGCAGAGATGATCAAATACCACCAAAAGAAAGCTCTATTTGTGGGAAAAAAAGGACGCCAATTTTGTTTGGGAGCCACGTCGCACGACCGCGCAATTGTCAGTTAAAGCGACGCAGTGCCGAATCACAAAAAGTGCTCTGGTCTTTGGACAGCAATATGGTCCGGGGCTAAAGTGGTTAAATACCGCAAAACAGCAATCTCTTTTTTAATGAAGTTATTTATAAGATCATGAATATGTAAGTTTATAAATACATTCTATATATTCAATTATTCATGGAGGAGATGAATTATTGTTTTGTGTACATGGTAGTGGAAGTATATGAAATATGTGGAAGAAGAAAACATCGCTTTGCATGTATGCCATCCATCAATGAAATTACAGCCATCATTTTAAAAGCACACGATGGAAGATTAAAGGGGTTGTAAGGCTGCGTACACACGAGGAGACATATCCGATTAAAACGGTCCGACAGACCGATTTCATCGGATATGTCTCCTGGAGATTTTGGTCTGCTGTGTGTACACACGATCAAACCAAAATCCCCGCGGACGGACAACGCGGTGACGTGGCGGTGACGTTGACGCCGCCACGTCACCGAACCAGGAAGTAAAATACTTTCTACGCATGCGTCGAATCCATTCGGCGCATACGGGGGATTTATGTCCGCTGGTTAGGCGTACATGTCGGACAGACGGGTTTCCAGCAGACAAGTTTTAAAGCATGCTTTAAAACTTTTGTCTGCTGGAAACCTGTCTGCTAGCCCATACACACGATCGAATCTTTCCGCTGAAACTGGTCTGCGGACCAGTTTCAGCAGATATATTCGATCGTGTGTATGCGGCCTAAAGGTAAAAAAAGTTTTCCCTAAATAGTTTACTTTACCTTAGTGCAGTCCTCCTTCACTTACCTCATCCTTCCATTTTGCTTTTAAGTGTCCTTATTTCTTTTGAGAAATCCTCACTTCCTGTTCTTCTGTCTGTAACTTACCACAGTAATGTGGTGTGGTGTGGAGAAAGCCTCTTGAGGGGGAGGAGAGCAGGAGGGTCAGGACGCCCACTAACACACAGCTCCTTTCTCTATCTACAAAGTAGAGAGCGTCCTGACACTCCTGCTCGCCCCCTCCCCCCTCAAGAGGCTTTCTCCACACCAGGGAGAAAGCCTTGCATTACTGTGTGGAGTTACAGACAGAAGAACAGGAAGTGAGGGTTTCTCAGAAGAAATAAGGACATTTAAAAGCAAAATTGACGGATGAGGTAAGTGAAGGAGGACTGCACTAAGGTAAAGGAAGCTATTGAGGGGGAAACATTTTTACCTTTACAACCCCTTTAAAGCAAATATCTGATTAGTTACAATGCCAAATTACAGTAATGCTGGAAACGGACCCTTTAGAGAAAGCTCCATATGAATATCTCCTGTAGGGTTCCTATGTCTATTGGAGACTTTGAATTAGACAGGGTGTAATGAATTTGACACAATAGATAAATTAAAAAAGACAGCCGTATAAACTTTACGGAATGTCCAGTATATATGTAAAAGTGTAGCAAGACATATAATTGGTGATTAGTGTATTCTGGTGTTTCACATGTTGCAGAAACACACTTGTTAGATCTGGAGTGAAAAATTCCTGTGAATAAGCCGAGGAGAGTGTTTAAAAAGATACTTTGTATATGTTCGCAGTGCCTTTTAGAGTTTGCTTCTCATCCCTGCCATGAAGATCAAAGAGAATTATTAAGTGTGCTGCTGTGGCTCAAAAAATGAAAGTAGCCATTGCCAAGCAAGAAGCTATAAAAAATGGCATACTTGTAAAAAAACATTTTATAAAGAATTATACATAATCAATTCATTATATAAATAATATATAACCGCTAATGCTGTTACTATTAGTAACTGCATTTTAGACCTCTATAAACGTGCACTAGGTACAAAATGGCAGTATTCGTGGCTTCTGGCCCACAGTTTTATACGGTCTCTCTGGCAATAATGTCTGCTGGTGGACATGATCAAACTGAACAAAACCATTACATCAAATGCAATGGACACTGTAGGTGATATTCAGCTTAAAGTTGTAGTAAACTTGGGCATGTTAAAATCCCTGCAAGGTAAAGGCAAATGTGCTAGTATGCATTGCTTACTTGCACATTATGAAATACTTACCTTAGAACAGTGGTTCTCAAACTTCTAGTGCTGTGACCCCTTGATAAAATTTCCCAAGCTGTGGGGACCCCTAACAGTAAAATTAATTTCGTAGCGTAGGTTGTTGGCACCCAAGGCAAGACAAGTAATTTGCGCTCCCTGAGTCCCTTGCACTCATACAGTATTGAACCCGCTTACGGTACATTTTAGGATGTTCTCATTTATTTGCCCTTTATCTCTCTCTATCCTAATTTCTTTTTTCCCCCATCCCTCTCTCTTGCCGTCTTTCTTGTTCTTTCTCCCCCTTTTTCTTTGTTTCTCCCCATTTTTTCTGTCCCTTCCATGTATTCTCTATTTTTATTTCTTCTCTTACTCCTTGGTGGGGTGGGGGGGTTGGGTGGTATGAGTGGCAGTGCTGGCAGGGAGTTGGGATCAGTGGAAATGCTTGGAGGGAGTTCTGATCAGTCAACTTAGGTGCTCTTGATCAAGGTCATCTGCTGATCTGAGAACTGTAGTGGGGCCTTTTAATGGCAACTCTAATCACAGGTAGTGTTACTCACTGTGTCTCCGGCTTCGCTGTGTCTCCGACTTTATGGTGTCTCGTAGCAGTGACACCTATGTGGAAATTAGGATATAGGGTCTCCTCCAGCCCCTCCCACTCCACATTCCTCACCAGTCAACTGACCTCTAGTCTCCGCCCCCAACCATGCTGTGAACTAAATGGGTGGCTGCCAAGAGGCCACAAAAATGCTGGGAGAGCCAGGAGCAGCCCAGGATTTGGTGACCCCTGGCAAATCATCATTTGACCCCCGAGGGGGTCTCGACCCCAGGTTGAGAACCACTGCCTTAGAATGAAGTCCTCCAGCGGCATGCTGACAGGGCTTCCATCTTCACCCGGTCTTCCTTCCAGGTTCGTCTGCACCGGCCATCGGATTGTCCGAGCCACGATGACGTCACTTCGTTGCATGCACATGGGAGTCACAGGAATGGCATGGGTACGCCATTCCTTTACAGCACATGCGTCGGTGGCATCACCTCACCAGCTGCTTGCCTTGTGAATATCTCCTAAACACCATAAGTTTAGGATAAACTCACTGTACCCTACAGGTAAGCCTTATTATAGGCATAAGTCCAAAAATAAGTTTACTACCACTTTTCCACTTCTACCATAAAGCATATCATAATTTTGCTGAGCACCGGAATTTACTGAAACATTTTGCATAATAGACTCTAGTCATTTCCATCAACATGGAGAGACCAGTATGTGAAATGTCTACCAAGTGTGCTATTATGATTCCTATATGTATGGGGCCTCACTGCTCACATGGACTCCAAGACAGTTTTTACTATAAGCATGTGTTTAAAGTGGGATATGTATATTACAATCCACTTTTTCATTTAAACACAAAAGGTATTAAATGAATTGCGATATCCGCTCCTTGATTCCATACAGCTGCGTATTTAGGAGGGTGGGATTTAAAGCATCAGCTGGATCCCTGTTTTATCCAATAGGAATTTTACAATAGAACCGGAAATATACAAATCCGTTTTCCTTTGAACAGCTATGTAAAGAGCTGCTGAATCTATTCAACTACTGGGTTTTAAAGTACATCTATCATTGTGGCTTCTGGATAGATATCATGCTGAGCCTCCTATGTCCATAGCACTGATCCTAAGCTAGTAGGCACATGAGAACTTTGAATTTCTCTGGCCTTTCTGACCTACATACTTGTTCCAGGCCAGTCATTCAGAAAGTAACAAAGCAAAACTGCCACTGATTATTATTATAATTTTTTTTAAAGACAGCCTTTACAAAATACATTTATAACACTTCTAAAGGTAGGTAACTGCAACCTACTTTGCTCTCTTGCTTAGCTACAGCCTCTTCTGGAATCTTCAAAACCTAAAGTAATTTGGATGCCTTTGTCGCCCTACTGCCCGCTGTAGTCTCCCCACATTGTTTACCAGAATGTTTGACCATTCTTCCAGAAGTGCATTTGTGAGGTCAGACATTGATGTTGGACGAGAAAACCTGGCTCGCAGTCTCCGCTCTAATTCATCCCAAAGGTGTTCTATCGAGTTAAGGTCAGGACTCTGTGTAGACCAGTCAAGTTCCTCCACCGCAAACTCCCTTCTCCATGTCTTTATGGACCTTGCTTTGTGCACTGGTCCAATTAATTTGGTGGAGGAGGGATTATGGTGTGGGGTTGGGCTTGGCCCTTAGTTCCAGAAAGGGAAGCTGCCGCCCTGATTCCCCTGAAGCCTAGGGGAGGCGCTGCCTGCCAATAGATGGGGTAAATGCCCCGGACCCAACCAACCAACCTGGAGGGGGGGAGTTGTGGTGGTGGCACTGTTTGCAGGCCCCCCAAAATTTCCACTGGCCGCCACTGGTGTAAAGGCAAGCGTCCCAACACTTTTGGTAATATTGTGTGTATCTATCTATCTATCTATCTATCTATCTATCTATCTATCTATCTATTTATCTATATATATATACATATATATATATATATATATATATATATATAAAGATACACACAGTATCTATATATATATATAGACACACACAGTGTATATATATATATATATATATATATACACACACACACAGTATATATATATATATATATATATATACACAGTATATATATATATATATATATATATATATATATATATATATATATATATATATATATATATATATATATATATATATATATATATATATATATATTATAGAGAGAGAGAGAGTATGTTGTTTTCTAGAAGCATTGCCAGTGTCATCAGTTTTATCTTGTCCAGCATAAATATCCATTTCTGCTTTTAAACCTGCTAATGTCAGCAATACATCAGCAAAAGTTCAACCTTCCCTAGTTTCATAATAATGAAAACACAAACTGCTTTAGAAACATTCTGCTGGCCACACTGACCAATCAGTTTCCAGGCAGTACTTTTCTATTAAAGATTCCGTTAAAGATTAGAAACAAATTGTGTGCCATTTTAGTAAAGACTCTGAAAAACAGTTACAAAAAAATGGTAAGCTTTTAAAGTCACTCTTTCAAAGTTAAACGTTTTAAATAACAGTGATCTTTCTTCCTGCCCAGATCAATTTTTAGTTTTCAGCGCCGTTGCACTTTGAATGACAATTGCGCGGTCATGCAACACTGTACCCCAATGAAATCTTTATGTGTTTTTCCCCCACAAATAGAGCTTTTGTTTGGTGGTATTTGATCATCTCTGCAGTTTTGCGCTATAAACAAAAGAAGAGGGTCAATTTTGAAAAAAAAACCACATATTTTTTTACTTTTTGATTTAATAAATATCACAATAAAAAAATAAAAAATAAAAAAGAAATCCTCAATTTAGACCGATACGTATTCTTCTACATATTTTTGGTAAAAAAAAATTGGAATAAGCGTATATCGATTGGTTTGTGCAAAAGTTATAGGGCCAGATTCTGGTAGAATCCGCAGCGGCGTAGTGTAAGCCATTTACACTACGCCGCCGCAACTTACTGGAGCAAGTGCCGTATTCTCCAAGCACTTGCTCCGTAGTTTGCGGCAGCGTAGTGTAAATGGCCCGGCGTATCCCCGCGTAATTCAAAAGGGGCGGCTTGTATTTAAATTAAGAGGGCCCCACGCCAATCGAACTGCGCATGCGCCGGCCGTAAAAATAGCCCAGGGCGCATGCTCCAACTCACGACGAAAAACGTCAATGAAGCCGACGTGAGCATCATTGACGTTAAGTCCTATTCGCGAACGACTTAGTAAAACAGAATCATCGCCAGAAGACGGTGATATCTGAATGATGCCTGTAACATCGTATGATGTCCTCAGTGGACAAGTGGTTAATTAGTGATTAATCACTTTCCTACTGCCGTATAGTAAAATTACGGTGGCAGGCACCCTCCCTCCCTCCGGGTGGACGTCATATGACGTCCTGGTATTCCCAGGGTTCTAGCGAGAGCGTGTGCGTCACCGGAGGAGCACGCGCGTGCTCGCCGCATCACAGGGTT
Source organism: Rana kukunoris (assembly GCA_029574335.1). Taxonomy (NCBI): domain Eukaryota; kingdom Metazoa; phylum Chordata; class Amphibia; order Anura; family Ranidae; genus Rana; species Rana kukunoris. The sequence goes on from CM056052.1 coordinate 445,948,891, forward strand.
ACTCGTGCGCGTGCCCGGTGGTCGCGATGACCGCCAGGCACCCACGATTGCTGAACACAGAGCATGGATATGGAGCTGTGTGTGTAAACACACAGCCCCACGTTCTGCCAGAGGAGAGGAGAACAGATTGTATGTTCCTTGTATGTAGGAACAATGATCGGTTTCCTCCTCTCACCAGTCCCCTCCCCCTACAGTTAGAAGCACTCACTAGGGAACATTTTAACCCCTTGATCGCCCCCTGGTGTTAACCCCTTCCCTGCCAGTCACATTTATACAGTAATCAGTGCAATTTTATAGCACTGATCGCTTGTGAATGGTCCCAAAATAGTGTCAAAAGTGTCCGATGCGTCCGCTATTATGTCGCAGTCATGATAAAAATTGCGGGTTGCCGCCATTACTAATAAAAAAAAATTATAATAAAAATGCCATAAAACTATCCCCTATTTTGTAGACGCTATGACTTTTTTTACACAATCCGATCACTATACGCTAATTGCGATTTTTTTTACCAAAAATATATAGAAGAATACGTATCGACCTAAACTGAGGGAAAAAAAATAAAAAATAAAAATATTGGGATATTTATTACAGTATAACAAAAACTACAGAATATTGTGTTTTTTTTTTCAAAATTGTCGCTCTTTGTTTCTTTATATCGCAAAAAATAAAAACCGCAGAGGTGATCAAATATCACCAAAAGAAAGCTCTATTTGTGGGGGGAAAATGTATTTGGGTACAACGTCGCACGACCGTGCAATTCTCATTCAATGTGGGACAGCGCTGAAAGCGGAAAATTGGCCTGGCCAGGAAGGGGGTGAAAAGGCCCAGTATGGAAGTGGTTAATTAAAGCGGAGCTCCAGCCGCGGGAATTTTTTTTTTTAAGTCAGCAGCTACTAACAGTGTAGCTGCTGACTTTAAATAAGGACACTTACCTGTCCTAGGCGCCCGCGCTGACGGCCCCCCCCGATGCCGGTCCCACGATCGCTCCGGGTCCCGCGTCGGCATTCACACTATGGGAAACAGGCAGTGAAGCCGTACGGCTTCACTGCCCATTTCCTAGTGCGCCTGCGTGAGTCTCACGCTGGCTTGTGAATGGGCGCGCTGCTCTCTGAGAACACACAGTTCCCAGGAAGCAGCGCGCCCCATTCACAAGGAGAAGAACAAGAAGAAAACACACCGCGATTCAGGAAGAGGCAGATTACGGACTTCCGCATAGCAACAGCTATTTCGGGTGAGTATTTTTTTTTTTTTTTTTAAGGTTTTTTTTTTTTTTTCAAACAACATTGTAAAATGTTGTTATCCTGGGTGGAGCTCCGCTTTAAATGAATGCCACTAAGCACCATTGGCATCTAAACCACCAAACATAACCCCAATGCAAGTGAAGAAAACAAAAAAATACTTTCTTGTGGAAAAACTGTTTATGGGATCCCGTGGTTTCTAACAATCCTGCACAGCATGTCACAAACCATAACATGGTGGCAGAAGGTACAGGCACACACGCTCCCTACTGACTGCCAATGCTGTTAAAGCCGCATGAGCACAGACAGCAAAATATTCTTAGTCTCTGGTTTATAAGATTAGCAAATTTAAATATAAGAAGCACTCCCAGCTTCAAAAAAATTAGACAAAATAGTGTAAGATGTAAACAACTCTGTCATTTAAAAGTAAGCAAGAATTTTTGTTTAGATTGGACAGCTTCTGGAAATCAATTACACTCAATGTGCTACATCCAGCGTTTACTGATATCCAGACTGTGGCATTCCAGAATGTAATGTGGGGCACCTCTCAGTAAGCTGCTAAGCCCCACAATACATAGAGGGATTCTGCTGGCTGTGCTTCAATGCCAACTTCAGTAAAAGTTACATTTTGCATTATAAAACACCCTACAGCAGAATGATTTTTTTTAAAGGGGACTCCAGAGATTGGCACTGGGTTGGGCCTAATATTGACTGCCAAGGCAAGTTTAATATGTAGGCAGTGATATTAGTTGATCTTTAAAGTAAACCTATCATGTAGTTACAATGTCAAACTCTCCCCTGCTAGAAATCTTTTTGGCACATTTGGCACCTTTCAGGGGGGGGGGGGGCGGGGTGGGTGGGTGCAGATACCTGTATTTGCACCACTCCTGGGTATAGACTCCCGCGGGGTCCCGACCCTTCACGTCAACCTCCCCCCCGTTGTGTTCTGGGAAACACACATTTCCCAGAATACAGCGGGAACCAGTGAGGATGGCGCAGCACGACTCGCACATGCGCAGTAGGGAACCGGGCAGTGAGGCCACAGCGCTTCACTTCCTGATTCCCTCACCGAGGATGGCGGTGGGGGAAGCCGAGCTGGACAGGGGTAAGTGTCCATTTTTTAAAAGTCAGCAGCTGCAGTATTTGTAGCTGCTGGCTTAAAAAAAAAAAATCTGGTGAACCTCCGCTTTAATTACTCTCCCACTAATACAATGATGTCACCAAATCTACACACTGGCATCAGCAATTGCAAACAATATCAAGCTGCGTGGTACATCTTCCCCCAATGCACCCATGTCAGTGCCATTCAGGTCCCAAGTGCTGCATGATGGTGAAGAAGGTGGCATGCCAAATGTTCCTCTAAGGCCGGGTTTACACTGGTATGACACGACTGTCATCCTACTTTGCCTTGAGACATCAGTCCTACATCTGTCTTACTTCGGTCCTACGTCCATCTGACTTGAATGAACAAGATAAGATTTTGCTCCAACTTTGAGATAGTCCAAGTTATCCTTTGACCAGTAAAAAAAAAATGCCTTTTACTGCTGTTGTAATCACCACGAAGTAGGGTCAAAGTAGTGCAAGAACCTATTTTAATGTCGGACCAGTTAAGACAGCTCTCATAGGGAATCATTGATTTAAACACATCATGCGGCATGTGCTCCCAAATTCGGAGTGTATGTTGTACCAGTGTGAACCTGGCCTTCGGCTCTCATAGGGAACCATTGATTTACACACGTCATGCGACTTGATCTCCCAATGTTGGAGAGTTTGTCGTTCCAGTGTGAACCCAGCCTGAATCCATAAGTACTGGGATTTTACTAGGACAGCTGTGGGATCATTATGGTATCCGAGGGACTGTATAGCGTAGTACAGGAACCGAGAGGTGCCTAGAGAGGTGATGGGAGGTTATTTTATTTTACGCTCGGTTCAGACTGATACTACACGACAGTCATATTATGACTTTCATCCTACTTTGTCCTACATCGGTACATCAGTCCTACATCGGTTCTACATCCACCCAACTTGAATGAACAGGATACTACTTTGATCCAACTTTGTGATAGGCTGACTTGTTCTTTGACCAATCAAAACAATCCCAGTGTGAGATAAATTCCTTTTACTGCTGCTGTAATCACCATGTCGGATGTCAAAAGTCGGATGGTAAGGACAAGGATCCTACTTTGATCCGACTTCAATGATATTCAATGGGCTGAAGTAGTATCAAAGTCGGACCAAAGTAGTGTGGGGAGCATTTTCAAAGTCGGCCCAAATTGTGTCGGACCAGTTAAGACGGCTCCCATAGGGAAACATTGATTTACACACATCATGCGAAATGAGCTCCCAATGTCGAGCGTTTGTCATACCAGTGTGAACGCAGAAGTACTGGGATTTTACCAGAACAGCTGTGGGGATCATTATGGTACCAGAGGGACTGTATAGGGTAGTACAGAAACCGAGAGGTGCCTAGAGAGGTGGGGGGAGGTTTTATTTAAAAATGAAATTTGCTTTCAGGAGATAAGTGTAGATTTCAAAACTCCTTTTACTATGAACATTTTTGACATTTACAAATATCCTTATATATAAGTCCTCATACATATGTTTATTTATTACAGGTACTTATCTAACACTGTCAACTTATGCAGGGCTTTACATATATATTGCACATGACATACTATGGCCAGATCCCTAGACATGACCTATTTTAAACAACCTCTCCCACAACCCCTATCCCAATAAGACAACTGACACTGGTGAAGTAAAATTGGCCATACGGCCTATTTATTTAATCAATTTTAAACTTAAAATAAATAACCATTTTTTAAATAACATCAAACAAACTTTTCATACTTGGTGGTCTTGGAGGCCACGACACCCAACTTGGTCACTGGGACAAAACTATTTACCTTAAGCCTCAGTCACAAGACACCGACTCAGAGGCAGTAAACATGCCCGCAGTGACCTACCCCCTTTTTACCCCTTCCTGGTTAACCCTCGTTAACCGGAAGCTACCAGATAACCCCAACCCACAGATGGAAACCACCCTTTTTACTCAAAACTTCCAGCCTTTTCCTCTTGTTCCAGAGACCCCAACACTGCCCTGCCTGCTCCAAAAGTCCCAATACCATTTCCTGCCTACACAACTTTGGGGAGGGTGGGAAGCTTCTCGCTCCACTATGGAGGAATGATGGTGTCAGTTCCTCCACCCAGCAAGCATGCTGGGAACCACCTATGACCCTGCCAAGCCACCCCCCTAATCTTAAAGGAGACCTGCTGACGCTGCCTGCCTGTCCCTTCCTGTCATGCTGTCTCTACGCTGAATAAGTGCCCTCTTTGCTCCGGGACTTTCTTTCACATTAGTTCCTACCCTCAAGGAGCTTAAATCTGAGGTCACTAACTCACACAGAGGCAGATCTAGGTTTTGTGAGGCCTTAGGCAAAACTTAGACATGAGGCCCCACTCACGCCCATAATGGGAAAAATAATTCAAGCAAGAAAAATGGCTGTAGAAAATGCACGGGTGATCAGCACCACTTCCAAGGCACCCTCCTCAACCATCAGACATATTCAGCCAATGCAAGAGAGGGGGCGAGAGGGGGAGTTGATAAAGAGAGAGGGGTGATAGAGAGATCCAAAGGCGCTGACATTAGTATTGATCACAGGCAAATTAGGCGGGCGCGAGGCCCCTGTGAATGCAAGGCATTAGGCGAATGTCTAATTTGCCTAATTAGAGAGCCGCCTCTGAACTCACAGTTATACACCAAGACCAATTTAGACAATATCCAAATAACCTACCAGCATGTCTTTGGAGATTGAGAGGAAACCAGAGTACCCAGAGGAAACCCATGCAAGCAGAACATGTAGACTGCAGGCAGGTAGTGTTGTGTTTGGGATTTGAGCTGGTAACCTTAGTGCTGCTAGGCAGTAGTGCTAACCACTTAGCTACTGTGTAAACACTACAAGAAAACGCATTACAAAGCATTTATCAAGCTTGGTGATGATTGATTGAGCCCCCCTTTAGCACCCTTCACTTGTTGCTGAAATTGACATTAAACAATGTCCATATATAGGACTACAAATCCTATTATTACAGCAGATAGTACATTCTGCCATATATCATATTTTTTTATTTATTTTTTATATCATATCACCACGTGTTTGCTTTTATTAAAATGCATTTATTTTATATTAAAAAATAAAGTTGAACATGGAATAGAAAGGCACCTAATTTTGGCACCAAAGATAAATGTACCTAATGTAGTAGGTGTGACATTAGCTAAAACATCTCCATATATACATGTCAGGGCTGCAGGATGTCTGCGGGAGTCCTCTGCGTGATGCCTTCCAGATCAATGGCATGAGGCGTTCTCCTTCCCCACCTGCGTAATATGGAGTCATCATCTAAGAACAGCCTTGACAGCCAAGACTCTGAGACTGAAACTTAGACCTTTAAAGGGAATCGAAAAAGCTAGAGCTCTCTCCATGCACATCACAAAGTGCTACTGAAACTGTTCATAACTTGCACTTTTTTTTTTACTGTATGTCAAAGCTACTTGGATTATTCATTTAGGCAACTTGGGAAGTTAGGTTAATGCTGCATTTTCATTAAAGAAACATGATCACTAGAAAATTATGCCTTGTACACACAATCTGATTTTCCGTCGGGATAAACTCCTACTGATTTTTCTGACGAAATTCCATTGCGTGTTTTTTTCTCCGTCGGGGTTCCCTACAGACGAACAGAATTTCCAATAGAAATTTTTTCCATTGAAAAAAAAGAGAACATGTTCTCTTTCTAAATTCTGACACAATGGGACACACACACGGTTGGAATATCTAATGAAAAAATTCTGTCTGACTTTTTCCATCGGAAGCTCCGCTCGTGTGTACAAGGCATTAAAGTGTCACTAAAGGCATAACTTTTTGGGGGATTTTGGATAAAGTGGAGAGGGATTGGGACACCTGTCAGTTGTTGTTGCTGTCTGTGCCCTTGTTATCATTGAAAGAAAATCCCAAATTTAGGGCTGATATTAGGACACTAATTACACGGGTCGTTTTTTTAAAAGAACTTTATTTCGAAAATCAGAAAATTTGTGATCCGATGGTGCCACCATTGATTTCGAAATTCGACCAACCAAACCTTTAATTTCACCTCATGTCCCTACAGAAAATAATTTTCGTGTCTTGGAATCTTCTTTTCTTTCCTGGAACCTTCTTTTCATTTTTTAGTTACATTTCTCCCATGATTTTCCCATCATTGATTAGAAAATCTTTAGTTTTTTTCAAAAAATATCCAACATGTTGGATTATTAAAATTCGATGGCCGCACGAAAACGACTGGTGTGAAATACTAACGAAAATTCTTAGATAAGATTTTTCGAAAGAAAGTTCTTTCGAAATTCGACCTGTGTATGACCAGCATAATAGAGGTGAAATCTTCAGATGGCACACTAGTTCTGGTGACACACCAGGAATTCCTAACTTTAGAAGGATTTTCTTTCACTTTCTGTTTTGACTATAGGACAGGAACCGAAGGAAAATCTTCCCAATGGGACACAAATGGCAAAAAAACCTTTCTTACGCTATCCAAAATGTTTTTTTTTGCATTAATTATACTTTAAGCCTAACCTAATTAACATGGAAACTAGGCTACTTAACCTCCATAGTCATAGTTCCAGAAGTCCAGAACGAAAGGTTGGCATAAGATAGTCTAGTAGGCATTATGATGGATGTTAAAGTCACAGAAACCCAAAATGGCAGTAGATCGGTCTTTCATTGTATTGTTACATTGATACAATGATTGTGTCTAGTTATCCAGGATCGTTATCTTTACTGCTATGCTAGTTATTTTATCAGGGCCAGATTTTCATCACTAAAGCCTGCAGGCACACAACTTCTGCCACCTAAAGCAAATCCCTACTGCTAGGATCATCCCTTTTATATGGAATGTTTTCTTGTCTTATTTGAGCTGATGTTGGCTGACAACATGTGAATAAGCTTTGCAGCTGAACTCCGGGTTAAATAAATATTGGCTATTACACAACATCCTTGTGTAGTCTTACTTAAATCTTTATAATTTTACAAGATAATATCTAGATCTACAGAAGCATTTGAGGCACACAAAATGGATTTATAGTATTTGTGACTATTATGGAATATATTTTAAAGAAAGTTTTTGTGTTCAGAGTTCAGCTTTAAGAGATAACTTGTCCCATAGTTATACAAACATAGAATCCTCCTAGATGCAGTAGGTGCTAGGATTAGGTACATACAGGTACCTGTATAGTTTTGGCTCACTGTATTCAGAGAAGCTGCATTTTGTTGCTATGGAAATGTTATTTTGACTAATTTTAATCAAAGCGTCTATTGTTAGATTTTTCTGGCCTGTTCTATGTTTCAGTGGCTGCAGAAATGACTGGTTCCCCCTGGCTAGTTCAGAAATGTACTGGAAGTTAGTGGGCAGGAAGAGTCTACAGCTCTGGTCAATCCTTGGGGAAAGGTGCCCAGATGGTGACTGGGAGTGTGTATAAATACTCTGAAACAGGTAGCAGCCTGGTCTTTTTCCCTGAGGTGATCACAGCTAGCCCCCTAGGTAAATCTGCCATGTGCCTGCAGGGTGTCGAGGTCTCAAGTGGGTGATCTGGAGGCCTGCCCTGCTTTGCTGAAAGCTAACTGTCGTCTGAGGATCTAGCAGGGCTGATCCTAGGGTCACAGGCGCCTGGGTGCAGTAATATTTCTGGCGCCCCCACATGGGTGTGGTAATTTTACTAACTCCTCCCCTTTACAAATGTTTCTATGGCAACGACTCGACCACAGAAATGCTCCCCCACAAAGTCTTCATTACCCTGGGATCCTAACATGATCTCTTAACAATAAACAAAATACAAGAAGAGAAGCAGAGTATTTTATTGGGACCTGGAGGGGGCCCTCTTTGATGGACACAGAGAGGGCTTCTGTTAGAGAGTCTGTTGGAAAGACCCCAGACATACTACAGACATTATACAGGAGATGGTCAGAGACTGCAGACATAATACAGGAAATCAGGAACAAAAATTGTTTCTGGACAGTCGCACTCTGAACAAATTGTAGCCTTTATTAAAAGAAGGACAACACTACAAATCACAGCTATGAATAAGCACTAGTTTCAGTGCGAAACGCGTCAGGGTCTGGTTTTATTTTATGTTGATGTGATTTGTAGTGCTGTCCTTCTTTTAATAAAGGCTACAATTTGTTCAGAGTGTGGCTGTCCAGAGACAATTTTTGTTCCTGCTTTGCTAAGTGCATGGCCTGCACCTGAGTTGTCTGCAACGGAGGATATTCATCTGGGTTCCCACCTGGAGCGCCTACTCCCTTTTCCCCATAATACAGGAAATGGTCAGAGACTGCAGACATGATACAGGAGACAGTCAGAGACTGCAGACATGGTACAGGAGATGATCAGAGACTGCAGGCATGATATAGGAGATGGTCAGAGACTGCAGACATGATATAAGACATGATTAGAGACTGCAGACATGGTACAGGAGATGATTAGAGACTGCAGACATAGTACAGAAGATGGTCGGAGACTGCAGACATGATATAGGAGATCGTCAGAGACTGCAGACATAGTTGCAGACATAGTAGAGGAGATGGTCAGAGACTGCAGACAATAGTACAGAAGATGGTCCTTTAGACTCTTTAGACTCCATTCACACTGGAGGGGTTTTTCAGGCAATTTAGCGTTAAAAATAGCGCCTGAAAAAAGGCTCATCTGCAATCCCAGTGTGAGAGTCTGGGTGCTTTCACACTGGAGCGGTGCGCTGGCAGGACGTCCAAAAAATTCCTGCAAGAAGCTTCTTTGAGGCACGTTAATGTGTGTATAAACATCGGTGCCCCCAAATCGGCAGGTGCATGGGTGCAACGCACCCTGATCACCCTGCCTAGGATCGGCCCTGGGATCTAGTCTGTTATCACAAGATGAAAGTGTTGCAAGGATATTGGAAGGAGGCAACCAATTTTCCAAGGACATTTGTGAATACAACCTGGTGAGAGTGATCCTAGAGACTGTGTGTGGGTCACCCCTCATGTGCTAGAGTCAGCGTGTTTAAAGAGGGCATTGTGACTAGTGTCCTTAAGAGCTTAGTCTATTTAATTCTTAGTGAAAGACTTTGCTAGGACTGTCTGGAGAGGAAGATAAATCTCCTCAAGTTGCTACTTCAAAGCCCAGTTCACTCTTTCCTTCTACAAGGGTTTGGCTCATATTTCTTTATGAGAAAGTTGTGACCTCAATTTGTTGCTAAGGGTTACTGGAGTAACCTACCATTACCCACTACCTATCCAAGTTCTCAGATACAGCATACCCCTAGGCTGGTTAATGAGCCTGAAGAGTGATTGTGCGTTTGCTGCGAGGAAACTACTGACTAAAAAGATCCAGAAAAAAAACTTAGTGGCTATGGGGGTATCGTTACACAGAGAAAACATGCCACTTTGACTTATGTCATATATAGAAGTCTAAAAAAGCACTGCTGGACCCCAGTTAACCCAGGATGCTCTAATCCAGCCTTTCTCAACCCGGGTGCCAACTGTGGTCCTTAGGGGTTGGTGTCACTTGATGCTGTAAAACATGGTGTCACCCCCCCCCCCTCCAGTTGAGTACAGACTCAACTCCCTTCTAGCCCCCCTTCTTCAGCATAGAACAGTACAGTGTACAGATCTCCAGAATGAGTCTCCCTCAGCTCCGAGGGTTCTATGAGGCAGCCAGAGGCGGTGCTGCAGTGCACATACAACAGGCACTTGCAACACTGTTCAACACACACAAATAACAAAATAACATAGTGGGGCAGTCGCTGAATAATTACCATGCATTTCCTCTGCAGTCTTTAGGTAGCTCACATTATGCAGACTCTTAGCTCCACTGAACCTCTCTGCTGTCCAGACCTCTGCCCACTTCCTGAAATCCAAATGTTGCTCTCCACTTAACATGCCCTGTCACAAGGTGTTTCTGGGGGAATGTGAACTCAGAGGGCCCGGGCTGGCTGGGAGCACTGTGCTGCATCTTACCAATTGTAGTTATCCCTCACCACAGCACCATGTCTTATGAGCAGGAAAAGACTACAACTTCAGGTCGGATGGAGCCCTCTGAGTTTACTTTTCCCCAGTGATACAGTGTGGGAGGGAATAATGTGACAGGTGCCCCTGAAGGCACCCCCCTAACAATGCCACTGTTCTGAGCTCTCCCCCTCCCCTATTGCCCAACAGTGCAGTTCTCGGCGTGAATGCAGGTACAGTGCTCCAGTTTTTAAAAAGTGTGTGTGTATGTATGTATATGTATGTACTATATATTTTTTAAATCTATGTATGTGTGCGTATATGTATGTATGTGTGTGTGTGTATGTATGTGTGTATGTATGTGTGTGTAGCACTACCCCCGGAGGAGCCGCTGATTATAAGTGGGATCGGCGTGTTGAGTTACCTTGCAGGTGTCTAGGGGTGATACTTGTGAGTTGAGATAGAGAGCGAATGTCCAGTCTTTAGTTGGGTTTTCTTCAATGCTTTATTCCAAGGCCCAACATGGCCTACATCAACATGGTACAGGACAGGAAAGGTTGATGAGCAGAGAGAGAACTTGAGTATCAGGCCTTGGATATGAAGAAGAGAGAGCAATCCTGCTCTCAGCAATGATGAGCTCAGTTCGTCGCCACTCCAGTCAGAGTGGGTAAAGTGCCCCCGGACAGACCCCTGCCACAGACCTGGCTCGGGCCTCTGCCACAGGCCTAGTACTTGAATGAGCGTGATCCGGAATGAGCGAGTCCTCCCAGTGAATTTAGTCAGGGTCACCGGTTGACAGTTGAAGTGTACCTGTCAATCTCCCGGTCACCAGATCCCCGATGGTTCGTTCAAGCCCTATTGGATCACCTGCCTCCAGGTTCTCCTCAAGCCGATCCCCCACCATACAGCTCCCAGCTTGGGATCCTTTTAGGAAAGGTTTGGGACCCAGCAGCTACTGGGACCCCTCTATATGTCAGGGTGAAGCTCCGCATGGTGAGCAACTTCAGCCAGGTAGGCCACGGCTGCGGGGTCCATGGATGCGCGCACCCTGAAGGTGGATGCCGCACCTGGAACTTGGATCCCGCAGAAAAGAAAAAAAAAGAAGACAGCCCAGGGCCAAGGCGGCTGCCCCAGATATAGACTCCCCCAGCATGCCCTAGCGAGGGAACAAAGCCCTCCGATTGGCAGCTGAGGAAAACGAGTCTGCCAGAACCCCTCTATCGCCAGCTGCCGCCCAGGGGTGGGAACACACCCCTGGAGCGCAGACTGACCTACAGAACAGTCCTGAAATGACAGCAGCCTGAAATCTGACAAATGGTGAATGGGAGCTGCGTAACTCTCCCATTCCCCACTAACTTTAGTGTAACGCCCCTACAGAAAGTAAGGGTGCGCTACATGTGTATGTATGCATATGTATGTACAGTATGTGTGTATAGATAAAGTAAAAAGTGATCAGCGCATAAACATTTACCATTGAGAGTCTGGCATCAAACCAGGGCAAAAACAACAAAGTGCAAACCGTGCAACAAAGTGAAAATGCATTATTAATAGATATCAAATAAATTGACAAATAATTCCGTCCGTGGTGTTGTGATAAGTTTTAAAGGTGATATTCTTGGATGAAGTGAGCTCTCATTGCGCTTACCTTGCTAAGGCAAGGGAAAAGCCTTAATATGTGTAACACTTTAGATGGATCTCCAGCAGATGTCCCTCTATCCTCTGTATGGGATGGTGTGGTAGTCCTAGTGTGGGTCCAACGTTTCAGGGTGTGTGGTTGGAGCTGTTCCAGTAGTGCTCAAATAAAGAAGGATGGTACCATAGTGAAGTACGTAAAATTAAGATTTGATGAAAAAAGTAGCAACTTACATTTAGAGTAAAACAAACAGACGAGAAAAACGATCGGATTGCACGTCTACTTCCGGTTCCGGGTCTTACATGTTACGCTGCACCTTGCAGCTTCATCAGAAGCTCTTCATCTCTGATTGCATTATTATTTACTACAACTTAGATCGAGCAGCATTTATATTATTTTTCACTCTTTTCTATTTGGTGGCGCAAGAGCCTCACAAATTCAGTATGTGTGTATATGTATGTATGTATGTATGTATGTATGTATGTGTGTGTGTATGTATGTATGCTTTTTAAGGACTTGCAAACCATGTTAGATTGCTTTTCAGAGGCATTTGAAGTGTAATAAAGAGGCAATATGTTGCCTCCTCACTGCCGGTTTTAACCCCCTAAATGCAACCTCACCATGCAGCAATTGTATGCAATGCACATAGTTGCTGGGTGGTTGCATTGTGGCCCCATTCATCTGGCAGTAGACTTCCAGCATGTGTATGTCCCTGGCTATTGTCACTCTGGCAAAAGGGGGAGCAGTTGGGGTGGTTAAAATCATTGCTCAGCTGTGTGGTTTAACTGTCCAAGTGTTAACCGTCCCTTGGTTCACATCTGTGCAGCTGTGTGCTACATGTAGGGCAGCGTAATCATTTTAATAAGCTTCTCTACCGACAGATATGCAAGGAATGAAGTCTCTGACCCTTTTTAAATCATGTCACACCAAAAATGCACTGCAGTTGCCACTGTGTGGGGGTGCCATTAAAAATTATTGACACTCCTGCGCGTCTGCAAAAGAGCAGAGTGTTTGTCTGCACGTTGGGAAGGCAGGCAATTTTGCGCGTGTTCCCCGACATGCAATAATGTGAATCAAGCCTTAGACTAGGGTGCCTCAGGACTGAAAATACTTTTCAAGGAAGCCTTCACTGGAAAACGGTTAATATTAAAAAAATATCATCTAAACTTCACTAAAACTTAAACGTGACCGCGTCACAATTGTTAATTTAAATTTTAGAACACCGAAGTTCAGCAGGAGGAACCAGCGAGAGTTGTGGAGGATACAAGGAATTGATACTCCCAGAAGTGTTGGTTTCCCAGCAGGATTGGGAGGACCATTTCACTTGATTGGAGTTCAGCAGTGTGGGTGGAAGGAAGGGGAGGTATATCCACCCTGGCAGGGTATTTGGTTTTGGCACATAAAAATCATGACATTAATAGCTTCTGAGACACTGACATGGAATGAGCAGGCAGGAAGTGAAGTGAGAACTACAGACTTTCTGTACTTTCCTTCAGTCTTTATGACTCTACCGAAGCACGAGGCTCAGCATTGCTGGCATGTAGAGGAGGAGGACATTACACATACCATACCTGCTTTACAAGCTTTTAGGTTATAGGTGTGATAATAAATTACATAACATCTCTAAGCATACACTGTGTACACTATCTGGGACAAATTAATTGCTTTTACTGCTGCGTGCAATAATATTGGTCTAGCTTTTTTTAACTGATTGAATAGCGTTCATACTTATTTAGTCGGATTGCGTACACATATACTCCCTTTACATAAGTAGGTTCTGAATAATATACAATTATGCACGGCATGTCTACATTCCAGGAACTTTTTATTATAGGGATAGCACTACATGTCTTCCTACAGCCTTAGTCATACTAAGTCATGATAAAACAGCAATGATCGTACCCGTAACACCGGATATATAACAGACAATAGTAAACTCTTCTCCAAAACCTACAACTGTTAAAGGAGTTGTAAATAAATAAATAAAATGTTCGCTGAAATTACTGTTTACAGGGTATAGAGACATAATAGTTAACTGATTCCTTTTAAAAATAGATAAAAATCAGTCATATAATGTACCTGCAGTTTCTAGTTTCGTTTTTGCATGTTGTTTCCTGCCTGATTGGTGCTGAGGGGTTTTAGACACACAGTAATCACACCTCCTTGATTAGTGACCACAGTGAGAAAGCTCCCAGTACTGTGGTCATCAGGAAACAGATAACCAGGAAGTGTGGAGATCAGAGAAGAATTACAGCAACTTGAGAGCAAAAAAAAACTAACAATGAGAACATGAAAGCAGCACTGCATTAAGGTAAAGGAAGCTATTAAGATAAAAAAAAATATTTCCTTTACAAACCCTTTATTGACTTGACCAAGGGAGGTTGATTTTATCTTCTTTAAAGCAGTCTTTCTCAACCTTTTCCACACAGAGGAACCCTTGAAAGACCTTTCCGGTCTCAAGGAACCCCTGCTAAACATTACTATATCTACAACTCATGATACATTAGTGTGACAGACAGTGAGAAGAATGCTCCTTACACTTGTGGTCATTTGGAAGAATTACCCCTTTACAGATAGCTAAATAATCAATGGTATTAGTGGGAACTTATCTGAGGCCTCGTACACATGACCGAGAATCTCGTTGAAAAAGAAACATTGGGGCAGATTCACAGAGAATTAGATTATCGTAGCGTTTCCGAAATACACTACGCCGCCGTATTTTACCTGGCTCTACGTGGAATCCAGGTAGATTTTGTCCAGTAAACGACGGCGGCGTAGTGTATTTCTCCCGAGTAGGGGGCGTGAAGCATTTAAAATAGGCGCGTTCCCGCGGTGATCGAACTGCGCATGCTCCGTTCCCAAATTTCACGCCGTGCATTTCGCGAAATCACGTTGTTACGTCGTAGTAGCGTCGTTTACGTACATTCCTATTCCCGAATGAGTTACGTTAAAAAAAAAAAAATTGAATTTGACGCGGGAACGACGGCCATACTTAACATGGGTTACGCACTGTTAGACCAGCACAAAGCTGCTCTAACATTACGTAGCCAAAAAATGACGTAGGCGATTTCGAAGGACACTCGTACCTTCGTAGATCGCCGTAAAAATTAATTTGCATACCCGACGGTGAAAACGACGCGGACACCCAGCGGCCGCAAAAATATCGCAACGTAGATCCGAAGGCTTGCGAAGGCGTAAGCCTCTCGGATCGAAGCCCGAAGCCGCCGTATCATGGTTTGAGGATTCAAACTAGTGATACGGCGCGCAAAATTTGAAATTACCAGTTAGACAGGTGTAATCGCTCTCTGAATCTGGGCCATTGTTTTCCTCAACGAGTTCCTTGTCAGGCTTGTCGAGAATCTTGTCAAGCTTTCTTTGCATACACACTGCCAAGACAAAATCTTGTCGTTCTCAAAACGCGGTGACTTACAACGTGTACGACGGCACTATAAAGGGGAAGTTCGATTCCACTGGCACAACCCTTGGGGCTGCTTTTGCTAATCTCATGTTACTGCGTGTTAAGTAAAAAAGTTTGGTAAGAGACGATTTGCACTTTTCAGTCTGTTAAGCGTGACGAATGTGCTATCTCCATTACGAACACTACTTTTACCGAAGGTGCGCTCCCGTCTCATACTTTATTCTGAGCATGCGCGGGTTTCTAAGCATACACACGAACGTGTTTCTCGTCGAAAACCAGGCCAACGAGGAACACGATGAGGAAATTGATGTTCTCTTATTTTCTCGTCGAGATCCATGACAGTTTTCTCGACGAAAAACATACGCACAACCGTTTTCCTCTGCAAAAAAGCTCTGCCACCATTTTTCTTGATGGATTTTGTCGAGGAAAACAGTCGTATGTACGAGGCCTGAGAGGTAGAAATTGCTCTTTGCTCAAGGAACCCCTAGCAACCTCTGAGGGAACCCTATGGTTTCATTGAACCCTGGTTGAAAAAACGTGCTTCAAAGCCATGCTTTATCCACGCAGATACAAGTTCACTTTAACCACTTAAGACCCGGACCAATATGCAGGTTAAGGACCTTGCCCCTTTTTGCGATTCGGCACTGCGTCGCTTTAACTGACAATTGCACGGTCGTGCGACATGGCTCCCAAATAAAATTGGCATCCTTTTTTTCCCACAAATAAAGCTTTTTTTTGGTGGTATTTAATCACCTCTGCAGTTTTTATTTTTTGCTCTATAAACAAAAATATTTTTTGCTATAATAAATATCCCCAAAAAAGATATAAAAATGTTATTTTTTTCCACAGTTTAAAACCGATACGTTTTCTTCTACCTATTTTTGGTAAAAAAAATCGTAATAAGCGTTTATCAATTGGTTTGCGCAAAATTTATAGGGCCAGACTCTCAAAAGAGATATGACGGTGTATCTCAGATTTTTTTTTCAATGGGTATCTATGCGAATGATTCTTATGCCGCGTACACACGATCATTTTTTGTGATGAAAAAAAACGACGTTTTCTGTGAAGTAAAAAACGACGTTTTTGAAACGTCACTTTTCAAAGACAATTTTGCATACACACCATCGTTTTTTCACAAAAAGCGAGGTTACGTTCACCACTCTTTTCCATTGAAGCTCGCTTCATAACTAGCTTCTGGGCATGCGCGGGTTGAAAAACGTCGTTTTAAAAGACGTTTTTGCTACACACGGTGACTTTTTGTGAAACAAAAAACGACGTTTTGAAAAACGACACAAAAAATTCAAGCATGTTGGAATTTTTTTTTGGTCGTTTTTTTACAAGACAAAAAACGACGTTTTGCCCACACACGATCAATTTAAATGACGTTTTAAAAAACGTCGTTTTTTTTCATCGCAAAAAACGACCGTGTGTACGCGGCATTAGAATCACTTACGCATAGATACACTAAAGATCTGACAGGTGAAAAGCAACTACACCGTCGGATCTTAGATGTAATGACAACGCCGGCCGCTAGGTGGCCTTTACGTTGTTTTCTCATTTGCCTATGCAAATGAGCATATTACGCCGATTCCCGAACGTTTTTACGCCGCCCCGTCGTCGTTTACGTAGGTTGCGTATGCGTAAGGTTACCCCTGCTGTATGAGGGGTATGTTTCCGAAGTGCCGTCGTTGCCAAATAGGGAATTGCGTAAGTGACGATCACGTCGTTTTGACGTCGGTTTCAACAACTCTTTCTGATGTGAGCTGGAGCATGTGCACTGGGCTTTTTTCCCGGCCGGCGCATGCGCACATTGTTTGACGCGGGGGCGCGCTTAATTTAAATACAGCACGCCCCATCCTTCAGTATTTGAATTACGCTGCCTTACGACGCCGCATTTACGCTACGCCGCCGAAAATTACGGAGCAAGTGCTTTGAGAATACGGCACTTGCTCCAGTAATTTGCGTAGACGTAGTGTAAATGCGATACGATACGATACGCAACGCCGCCAGATACGCCGTTTTTTGAGAATCTGGCCCATAGTGTTTACAAAATAGGGGATAGTTTTTGGCATTTTTATTAATAATTTTTTTTTTACTAGTAATGGCGGCGATCAGAGATTTTTTTCGTGACATTATGGCGGACACATCGGACACTTTTGACACATTTTTGGGACCATTGTCATTTTCACAGCGAAAAGCTCTATAAAAATGCACTGATACTGTGAAAATGACAATGGCAGTGAAGGGGTTAACCACTAGGGGGCGCTAAGGGTTTAAGTGTGCCCTAAGGGAGTGATTCTTACTGTAGGGGGGCGTGGCTGTAGGCGTGATCTCACTATATCAGGGAACAGAAAATCAGTGTCACTGGCACACAACAGGGAAGGTGTGGACACCGGCGGCGATTGGGTCCGCGGGTCCCACAGGCGCGGATCTTCGGACCAGGTCGCGATCGTGTCGCCAGTGACCCCACGGCTGGGCTCTTAAAGCCAATGTACAGGTACTTGCCTGTGCCCAGCTGTGCCCTTCTGCCGACGTATATCGGCGTGAAGGGGCCCTTAAGTGGTTAAAGCTGAACGTGAGCAAGAAAACTTTTATTCAAAATACGTTGTTAGCCACCAAGGATATATAGTAAATCCACTTTTGTGTGCATCAAATGCATTTACAAACACAGATATTACCGTGCAAAAGTAGTGGTGACATCATCACTGTGCTTTACAGAGAGCGCAGCTGTAAAAGGGACCACCCACAACAGCTTTGGCTGTGACCCAGGGAGAAGCAGCAGTAGGGCTTTGTAGGGCTTTGTGTAGATATTTGCGTTTTTGCAATTTTTAAAGTGCAATTTACATGCATTTCCACATGTTCCCCATAGGGCAGTCCATTCACTTAAATAAACTAGCCTATGTGCAACTGTCACCCAAAAGAAGCTCCTCCCCTTTTTTGGACAACAAGCTTATTGCAATTTTTAAATGTGTGCTTTGCAGTGATTGCCGCTCAATCCTGCTGCATGACAAAATCTCACAGCCTTTAGGGTTCTATTAAATAGTGTGCAATTTGATGGGGTTTGGAATCACCTGAGATTCCAAATCACCTAATATGAAGAGGTCTCAGAGGGTCTAGGGGTCCTGGGCACGAGCACAAGTATTTTCTGGGAATTGTGGAGCGTTTTTGAGCGTTTGTACATGTTTTTCTGGTGTTTTCAGGCTTTAATGTTTTGTTTTAGCTTGATACTAGGAGGAGGAGAGGTAAGAAATTGGGCACATGTTTTCAGGCAGCTACAGCACCCCCCTCGGCTCCACCCCCAACAGCAGCAGAGAGGAGGACAGAACTCCTCCACCAGATCCTGTGCTTCTCCTTACAGCTTCGGAGAGGCTCGTATTTTTCCTCTCTGCAGTGGGCAGCAGAGAAGAGGACAGAACCCTTCCTACAGATCCTGCACCTCTATGGGCAGCCGCAGCACCCCCTTTTCTATTCTTCCCCTGGTCTCAGCATTCAGCAGACTCTGGCAGCTGACTCCCACCCCTTTCTTGTCCTCCTCCAGATCCTGCACTTTCTGCTTCTCAGCTCCGCCCTCAGCTTCTTTACGGCAGCACAAGGAGCGGGCACTGTGATGTAAGGGAGGGTGAGGTACTCTTGACTTCTGCTTAAAATTATTATGAGAATGATACAATTCTATGCCTTTGAAAAGTAGGGTATCTTCCAAAAAAATTTTTTTTGGGGGAGACTGCTCAGACAGACCACCATGGCAGAACCTTGTTATGTCTGAGCAGTCTCCAATAAAGTTTCTTCTGGATGATACCAGCGATGTGTGATCCTCCTTTTCAGACTTGCATCATCTGCTACAACAATGTGACTGGGCTCCATGCCGGTCTGCACCTGCCCTTCACAGCCTAAATCTTAAAGGGGTTGTAAAGGTTCATTTTTTATTTTCTAAATAGGTTCCTTTAAGCTAGTAGTGCATTGTTGGTTCACTTACCTTTTCCTTTGATTTCCCTTCTAAATGTTTTTTTTCTATGTTTGAATTTCTCACTTCCTGTTTCTCCTCAGTAAGTTTTCTACCATCACCCGAGCGGTGGAAAGTCAGTCACAACAGCTTACTGAGGAGGAACAGGAAGTGAGAAATTCAGACAAAGAAAACGGAGAAAAAAAAACATTTAGAAGGGAAATGGAAGGAAAAGGTAAGTGAACCAACAATGCACTAGCTTAAAGGAACCTATTTAGAAAAAAAAAAAAAACCTTTACAACCCCTTTAAGTCATTACTAAAACCAGTAATAATCAAATGCAGAGGTAATTATCTCATATGATAAAGTATATATATATATATATGTACAGTGCCTTGGGAAAGTATTCGGCCCCCTTGAACTTTGCAACCTTTTGCCACATTTCAGGCTTCAAACATAAAGATATAAAACTGTAATTTTTTGTGAAGAATCAACAACAAGTGGGACACAATCATGAAGTGGAACGAAATATATTGGATATTTCAAACTTTTTTAACAATTAAAAAACAATTAAAATACTTTCGCAAGGCACTGTAGTCTTATGCCGCGTACACACGGCCGTTTTTTGCGATGAAAAAAAACGAAGTTTTCAATCATGAAAAAAAACAACGTTTTTCAAACTTCATTTTCCAAAACGACGTTGTGTACACACCATCATTTTTCTACAAAGCTCTAGCAAAGCGCGGTGACGTACACCACGTTCGACGGCACTCTTTTCCATTGAAGCTCCGTCTTATAATTTGCTTCTGAGCATGCGCGGGTTTAAAAATGTCGTTTTCAACGTCGTTTTGCCCACACACCATCACTTTTTATGACACAAAAAACGACGTTTTGAAAAACGACACAAAAAATTCAAGCATGTTGTTTGTTTTTTTTGGTCGTTTTTTTGAAGACAAAAAACTGCGTTTTGCCCACACACGATCAATTTAAATGACGTTTTAAAAAAAGTCTTTTTTTTTCATCGCAAAAAACGACCGTGCGTACGCGGCATTACAGATACAACTGTATCATACTGATGCAGCCCACCATGAAATTGAGTTTGATACCCCTGCAATATAAGCTTACTAGAAAAATCTCCTTTCACGTTGTTAGTGCGTCTGTCACGAGTGCTGCCTGTCTGCTGGCCATCTCTTTCCATAACTTCCTGGATTCCCTGCATGCTTTGCAGTCTCTCCTTTGCTGTTTACTTTTAATTTCTAAGGACTACATACCTCATGGTACCTTGCTTCATGCGAGTACTGACTCTGCCTTCTGAAACTCCTCCTGTAGTTCTTAAGGCAGTGCCTACCCACAGGGTATAGCGAATGTGTCACAGAATTCGAAGAAGTAAATGTGTGGGGATCCTCATAAAGTTTAGAGACATTAAGATAGTTCAGATTAATAGGAATAGGTAGAAATGCTGGAAATGAAAAGTGGAAACCAATATATAATTTTATATTTTGAAGATACACTTTAAATAATTTTTTCCTGCTTTATGTGGGTTTGTCCTCCCCCTTGTAGGCGCCCCTTGTAAATGAGGTGTTATTTTGTAGCACCTTATTAATTACATAGACACCCCTTTTAAAATATTGTTATATTAGACTCTCTAATATGTACTTGCTTGTCCCCTTTTATGTGACTATACTTAATTCCTATTGTCTAGTGACCACTTACCCTACTAATTTATCCTCATGTCCTGCAGGCTGCCCATAGACTGCCCGTTAGGCACCAAGACACATGCCAATAGCAGAGTAGGCCTGGGGCATGTAATTATTAGCTGTAAACAAGGGGACAGTGACAGCCTCAGAATGGACGGGAAACTGTGAATATGTGGCACACACAGCCTGATAAAATGTATAAAAACAAGTAAAAGAGGTAAAAAAAAGTTGGCGTCATTTATTTTCTCATGGAAAACATGTGTCTGTTTACAGCCAGGATGCAAACCCTAGCATGAGGCCTTTTTCCCCAGCAAGTTCCATAGAGAGCTAGCTGCATAGATTAAGTAGATGTCAACCCTAACTGAATATAGAGTAATCTGCCAAAGCACTATGCATGATCATTTAATCAATTATTTTTATAAAATACTTGTTTACACCTTTTTTACCTCTGCGGTCTGATTGCAGCCATTTCCCATCTACATGCACGCACTCTAGTGATGACTGAGTTTCTCAGGGCAGGTTATCTGGTGGTCACAACAGTGTTCACAGCTGTATAATGCGTGAGGCCGCTTGCAGTCTTCATCAACCTGTGTGAAAGACTGACAACACAGGAAGACAACTGGGAGACAGGGACAGAGTGTTGTCACCCTATAACAGGAAGTGCCTGAACAAAGATTCACCAGGTATAATTTCCGAGTATCGCGGCTCCGGCGCTGTGACTGGCAAAAGCCGCATGTGCGCGGGAGCCACCAGTCAAGGCGCGATCGCCGTTGGAATTGGCACACTCAGTGTACCAGTGCTGTTGTCTATGGAGCATGCGCCGTAGACATCGGTGCCTGTCTTTTCTGCAAATATCTCCTAAACCTTTTAGGTTTGGAAGATATTTATTGCACCTACAGGTAAGCCTTAATCTAGGCTTACCTGTAGATAAAAGTGGTCTATAGGGTTTACAACCACTTAACGACCGCCGCACGACTATTTACGTCCACAGAATGGCACGTACAGGCACATGGGCGTACATGTACGTCCCTGCCTTGTTGCGGGTCGGTGGTCCGATCGGGACCCCCTCCGCTGCGTGCGGCGGTCGTCTTACCTCCGGGAGCGATCAGTGACGAGGGGGCGGCTGTTCGTTTCTGTCCGCCCCCTTGTGATCGCTCCCAGCCAATCCGGCATCTCCCCGCCGCGTCAATTACTCTGCCTGTATAATGTAAACACAGGCAGAGGAAGTGATGTGATTTTCAATCCGCTGAGAGGAGAGAAGACTCACAGTAAGTCGCACCAACACTACACTGACACCACACACATAGGCACATTTAACCCCTTCCGATCACCACCCACCCCCCCCTCCCCCAGCCCCCTGTCACACTGTCACTGATTGCAGTGATCATATATTTACTGATCACTGCATTTAGTGTCAGTGTGACAGTTAGTGTGACAGGCAGTTAGTGTTAGGTCCAGGGTAGCACCGTAGCACCCTCTAATAAAGTTTTAACCCCTTGATCACCGCCCTAGTAAACCCTTTCACCCCCTATTGCCAGCATCACTAAGTTATCGTTTTTCTGATCGCTGTATTAGTGTCGCTGTTGCCGCTAGGTAGCTATTTTTTTTCTTATTGCGATTTTTTTTTACTAAAGACATGTGGCTGAATACATTTTGGCCTAAATGTTTGACTAACATTTAGTTTATTCGATTTTTCTTATGTACAAAAAAAATTGTTTTTTTTTCAAAAATGTCGCTCTATTTTTGTATATAGCGCAAAAAATTAAAATCGCAGAGGTGATCAAATACCATCAAAAGAAAGCTCTATTTGTGGGAAGAAAACAACGCAAATTGTGTTTGGGAGCCACGTCGCACGACGCCGCAATTGTCTGTTAAAGCGACGCAGTGCCGAATTGTAAAAACACCTTTGGTCATTTAGCAGCATATTGGTCCGGTCCTTAAGTGGTTAAGGGACTGAATGTAGCTCTATTAAATCCAATGTGTCTCCAGTGTTCAAAGACCTAAAACTATGTAGCCCCCTGCCCTAAACTGGGGGTACGGTGTCAATTTAGCTTTTGGCTGGGCTGTAGTTAGCTCAGACTGATTGCATGTTTTTTTACCATTTTATT
Source organism: Rana kukunoris (assembly GCA_029574335.1). Taxonomy (NCBI): domain Eukaryota; kingdom Metazoa; phylum Chordata; class Amphibia; order Anura; family Ranidae; genus Rana; species Rana kukunoris. The sequence goes on from CM056052.1 coordinate 445,971,953, forward strand.
ACCCTAAGTTTAAAGTGTTACTAAACCCACAACAGTCAAATCTGTCTGTATATGCAGCATAGCATGCTTGTTATACTCACTGTGGAACTTAAAGGGACACTAAAGTCAGGTTCTTGTTTTTTTTAAAATAACAAACATGTTATACTTACCTCCACTGTGCAGTTCGTTTTGCACAGAGTGGCCCGGAAAGCTGTCTTCTGGGGTCCCTAGGCGGCTGTCTGGGCTCCCCCTCGCAAAAGCTTTCCATCTTCATGCGAGGGCTCTCGCATCGGTGGAAAGCTTTTGCGAGCGCGCTACCGTGATACAGCGGGGGCCATAGCCGCCGACTGGATCACTCGGCCCCGGCGCGCCGCGTCATCCGCTGTGATTGACAGCAGCGCCAGCCAATGGCTGCGCTGCTATCAATCTGCCCAGCCTAGCCAATCAACGGCCAGGCTGGGAACCAAAGAGGATGACGTGGACAGGCCCGGGAGTTTCGAACGGTAAGGTAAGTAAAACGGGGACTCGGGGGGGTCGGTGCTGTGAGAGATGTTTTTTTACCTTAATGCATAGGATGCATTAAGGTAAAAAAACATTTACCTTTACAACCCCTTTAAGGTGTTAATCCCCGGCATTGTGTAAAAAGGTTGTTTGATCCTGTATGCACAGATCCTTCCCTCCTGCACTGTCTATCTGGGGAAAGTAAGCTAACACAGGCAGGGTAGTTAAACTGCACATGCTTAGTTGTGTCTTTTATGCTGGAGAGAACATTTACTTATTGATCAGAGCTAGCCAGGTCACATGATATTGGCATCACACATGTGGGCGTGTATACAGGCTGCAGTGGAAATCTCCAGTTTATCACTGACTGTGGTATACAGATCAGCCAAAAATATATATAGTGGCAATATTTTAATGTATAAAGTAGATTTATAATCTATGGGCACTGTGGGGGGCAGATGAACTATTTTTATATTATTGGGTTTAAGTTAGCTTGTGATTTCTCACTGTCATCAGTAGATGTCGCTGGTTTTACTGGTATGATATTTCACAAATGTATATTTCCTTCAGCCAATCCATTAGGAGGTTTATGCCAATAGTGAATGCTGAGGGAGGATATAAATATCTGGGACAGGCCATGCTCTCTCTCCCTTTTCCCTGGGCTGAGACATTGGGAGGTGCTGCTGGATCCAGCTCTGCTGTTAGGCATGGTTTGGTGCCCAACATGTGCTGAAGTGGTCCTCAAGTTGCCCTGCCTGGTCTGGAGGAAGCTGTGCCAAGGAGAAGGTCAAGAAGAAGTCTGGTCTCTCAATAGGGCCTGGTGACTCACTTGAAAGACGCACTAAAATTTGGGAACATGGTTACAGTGTTGCTGGGTCAACTTAAACGTTCTGACACTGTGAAGGTGGACACTGATCTGGATCTGGAGAGGATGTAAGTGATCTGCTATCGTATTTGAAACCCCTAACCCTCATGTCCTTAACCGTTCTGCAATAAAACTTTAAAGAGACAAAAGTGACACGCACACAATATCCTTCCCCCCATTTTAACAATGGATTCAGCCCTGGGGTGTAACGCTAACCCGCCCCTGGCCTCTCGAGGTGCTATCCTGCCTTTGGGGTGTCAGAGGAGTGCCTCAACTGAAATGCCTGAGATTTGTGTTTTGAGATGTGTGTTTTGGTATGCACTTAAACGATTGTAAAACACAAGTAAGTACTCACAATTTTTTCTAGTGCCTAGAATAGATAATTATTCTAAGCACTAGAATGAATTTACAAATGTAGGCTTTTGAACACTTTATGCCCCACTACATGCATTTTTACTTTTGATCCTTACGCCAGGGCTCCCCAATCCCCGGGGCTGCGGCCCACTGCCGGGTGGTGGCCTATTTACAGAAAGGCCGCAAAGGCTGCACTTTGTGAGTTGCGGCGGCGGGCAAGCAGAGAGATGACATCTCTCAATGCCCGCCCAGATCAAAGCACTTCCGCTCACACAGTGGGGATGCTACACTGCGGTGAGGCGGAGGAGCAGAGAGATGAGATCATTTCTCACCGCCTGCCTGGATCTCGGCACTTCCGCCCAAACACCGGGGCTGCTACACTGCGGTGAGACTGGGAGCAGAGAGATGAGATCATCTCTCACCACCCACCCCGCATTACCGCTGTTCTCCCTCCCTGACATATGCGGCCACCACAGCAGGTGACAACATTTTTTAGTGGCAGGTGGCAAACCATATCTGGTGGCAAACCACATCTGGTGGCAGGTGATATGGCAATCCACACCTGGTGGCAGGTGACGTGGCAAGTGGCAATCCACACCTGGTGGCAGGCGACATGTTAATCCACACCTGCAAGCGCTAACAGCAGCCATTTCCCCTAACAAATTGCCCGCGAAAATCCCCCCGGCCCTGGCACGATTCTATTCCACAACGACGGTCCTCGGTGCCAAAAAGGTTGGGGACCACTGACTTACGCCATCTTCTGTATGATCCAGCAAATATATGATTATTTATTTATGCTGTGCATAAGCCTTTAAAATTATGTTAATATTTCTAAGTTTATATGACAATTTAATGATTAGGATTACATTTCTTAGATGGTAAACTCTAACGAGCAGGGCCCCCTAATCCCTACTGTATTAAAGTGTATTGTATTTGTACTGTCTACACTCAACTTGTAAAGCACTCTGTAAACTGTTGGCGCTATACAGTATAAATGCTATATAATAACTCTTTATAGGAACCCTAAGACCCCTTTCACACTGAGGCGCTTTGCAGGCACTATAACGCTAAAAATAGCGTCTGCAAAGCGCCCTGAATGAGCAGGCCCCTCTGATTCCTACTGTATTAAAGTGTATTGTACTTGTGCTGTCTACCCTCAAGTTGTAAATTACACTTTATAGGAACCCTAAGTACAGTAATACCTTTGATTACGAGCATAATTAGTTCCAGAAGAATGCTTGTAATGCAAAACACTCGTATATCAAAGCGAGTTTCCGCATAGGAAATAGTAGAAACTCAGATAATCCGTTCCACAGCTGCTGCTTGTCTATGCAGTACCACATGTGGCCAGAGGTGCGGAGGTGCCAGAGACACTCAGAAACACTCAGGAGACCAAATGTTTCCGAGTGTTTTCGAGCATCACCGGCGCCCCTGCACCTCTCGCCAAATGCAGTACTGCACACCCCAGCGGCTTGAATCCTGCTCGTCTTGCAAGACAATGCTCGCAAAGTGAGTCCGAATTTTTTATTAAAATAGCTTGTATTGCGAAAACGCTCATAAACCACGTTACTCGCAATCCGAGGTTCCACTGTACTTGCTATCTACAAACACGTAGAATGAAGAGCGTAATACTGTAGAAGTCATTGACAAAAATAAGGCTGTCAGAAAAAGCATGGAAGTTTTGGTCCATATTCACAATCACCCCTGCAGACTACTCTGCGCTGTATCAAGCTACGAGTGTCTTCGGCCAGACAAATGTAATCCATAAGCTTTGTCTGATCTCTCTTTCATGTATGTAATTGATCCTGGCTGAATCTTGGCATTAGAATCATTCCTTATATATATTCCCCCCCCCCCTCCCCCAAACTGTTTTTGCGAACTCAGTGTTTTATATAGGTCACGGCTAGGAATACTGCGGTTTTTTCAGCTGTTGAGCGAACACCCCCACGATTAACCAAACAACCAAGGAGAGTTGTAGCTGAGAAACAGCTGGACAGCCACAGGTAGCCCCGGCTTCTAGGTCGGTTATTTTTGACAGCCCCCCTGTGGATTTGCCATGCCATGCCTTGCCTCCCATTTGGCGCGCTCGGCCCTCTACACCTGTCCTTCACTTCATAACGCTTAAACCACAAGGTTACAGTAACGTTGTCGGCTGTCAATCCAAACGTTTTTTGTCTTTTTTTCGGTCTCAGAAGACATGATCATTGTCAAGCTGCTTTCTGCAAATACGCTGTGTACAGAGCAATGTTGTTTTCACCTGATCACAAAACACTTTCTTCGTCATTCCGTGTCAGTCTTCTGGGCTTCCTTCAGCAATTTGTGTCAACATGAATCACATGCTTGGAAATAAGAGCACTGGTAGCACTGGGAATTGTAACGCAGTGTCCCCACAAGACAAGTGCTCCCAAATGCTCATCTACATTAAAGATAGCATCACTTTTAGCATGCGTGACATGTCAGCTATTTTTATTTATTTTTCCAGCTCACTAGGGCAATTTATTCATCGTAATATTACTAAAGGGAAAGAGAATGATTGTATAGGTCGATTGGAAAAGCAATGATGCCCTTATTTATAAGGAAGTAAATTAGGAACTCATTTACTATTTCACTTGATACCGCCACGATAACCCTTGGTCATCACTGACCTTTCAGCTAAACAGAAAGATAAATGGCCATAAAAATAAAAAATAACTATCACAAAAATATTGTGTTCTATTAACTGTATGTGGTTAATGCATATAATAACAGTATTCAGTATAATATAATATATATATATATATATATATATATATATATATATATATATATATATGTATATATACATATATAAGTACATATATAAAAATATATATATGTATATTACAGAGCTTTTTTTCACAGAAAATAGGTGCAGGAACTCAACCACGACCCGTTCAGATTTCACAAACAGTAGAAGGGTCTTAAATGGGCATTAAATACCAGAATTGCATTACATAGAGTGCAGAGTTCAGGGGGTTACACACAGAGTGCAGAGCTGTCACTTGTAGACACAGAAACCAGACTTCTGTGTTTACAAGTGATTGTGGTGAGCAGGCACCAAAGGGTCTGGGCCAGAGGTGGTGGAACTGAGTTCCCCCTGAAAAAAAGCCCTGTGTATATGTATATATATATATATATATATATATATATATATATATATATGTGTGTATATATATATATATATATATATATATATATATATATATATATATATATATATATATATATATATATATATATATATATATGTATGTATGTATGTATGTATGTATGTATGTATGTATATATATATATATATATATATATATATATATATATATATATATATATATATATATATATATATATATATATATATATATATATATATATATATATATGTCTGTTTTTAAATGCCTTTATACGTTTTTCCAGATTTATTGAAGACCAAGCTCTCCAGAAAAATTGATATGGAGTATGGTTTACAGAGGTCCTCTTTTATTTACAATACATTATTTATCATTTATTTATGTATTATAGGTCATTTTAAATAAAATATTATCAAAGATTGTTGTTGCAACCACTCAAGCTCTCAACCCGTCACTTTTTATTGAAAGCTTCATAATTATTGTTATCATAAATATATTATTACTAATAATACTAATAATAATATCATCATCAGCATTAATAGTGGTAGTAGTAGTATTAGCCTATTATCATTACTACTATTATTATTATTAATATTCATATTATACAGGATTTATATAAGGCCACCAGTTTGTGCGGTTCTTTGCAAAATTGGCAGGGGGCGATACCGTTACCAGACAATTTAAGACAAGAGGGCTCATTAGAGCTTACGATCTACATGTAAATGTGGGAAAAAATATATAATTAAAAAGCATGTAAACTAGAAAAAATAATAATCATATACTGAATAATATTTATTGTATTAGATATGCATTTCATACAGTTATGCAATATTTTTGTGACATGCTCCTTTAAGAAACCCATTCCGGTAGTTTGTATAAGAGTATTTAATGAACGCTGCAGCAGCTGCATCAACGACATAGTTAATTCCAGGGCACAGCTGTTACTATCAGTTCACCTACCTATACCATTAGAGTAACAAGTCTTCATCTATTTCACTTCAAAGTGTTTTACCTAGTGTGAAATACTGAGCCTTGCCAACCTCCAAGGTGATGAATGAACACCACACACAGAAGGATCCACATTCTTTAAAGGGTATATCTAGGCAGAAAGACTTTATCGAAGCTTGGGTAAAGAACGCATCATTTTAGCACCCCGGATGGTCAATATTTCAGTAAACAGTTTTGTTAAGCCCCGTTCACACGATCAGGCTTTTGCTGGCCAAACGCACATCGAAATTTTCGACGGAATTCCATCGGAGTAAAAGAGGACATCTTGTCTAGCTAAACTCCGATGGAACTCCTCGGAATATCCGATGGAAAAACTCCAATAGAGCATACACACAGTCGGAATTTCCAATGGGAAAAGTCTGTTGGACTTTTTCCATCGGAAATTCCAATTGTGTGTACGGGGCATTAGCCTTAATGGCAGATCATATCCAGCATGCTGGTCATTTTTCTTTTAAAGGTGCTACAACATGTTGTTATTTAGAAGAGTTAGCCATGACCCTTGAGCTTCTGTCTAATATGGATACACACAAAGCTTATAAGAAGAATACAGATCTCCAAAGTACTAGCTGAAAGACTTTCCTATAAAAGCAGTTTGGGCATACTGTAGATTTAGCAGACGGAAAAATAAACTTCTCTCCTACTACCTATTAAATTAGGTATAAGCATATTTAAGCATTATAAAAGGAGATCTTAGGGTATTGCAGCACAACTACAAATTACATGTCATTCAGTCCAGTTCAAGTTCTGTGTAATTCGGTTCAGCACCTCTACTGACAGCAGTTGCATATTCTGGCAGGCATTCTGTTTTAAAGGGCAGCTGACCAAGACTGTGGATATCAGGCTGACCCGAGCAAAGCATAACACAGTACAACTGCCCTTTGCCCCTTTTTCTCCATAAATTAATTCTATCACAAGTTCTCAACTAGAGACAAGCCAACTGTCACCTTCTAGATAACATAAAACTGCAACTATTTTTTGGAAGCTCTAATGGCAGTGTGACGGGAAGGGGGTTAGTGCTATCTTCTCTGGCAGTACTGTTGCCCATTAAAGACAGCTCAACGCACGTTTCCTAGTAGCCAAGTTTAAAGACAGCCAATCATTAGTGTATTGGACCTAAATGTAACCTAGTGACCTAGAATGTAACCCAGCCATTCCCAACCAGGTTTCTGTGGAACCTTATGGTTCCTCCAGAGGTTGATAGGGGTTCCTCGATCTGTGGTTGATTGACCTCTCACTCAAGAGTACCTACATAATTGGCAGTTGGCAGAATTTACATAGTTAGCCAGGTTTAAAAAATAAACAAGTCTATCTAGTTCAACTAAAGAATGACAACAAAGTATCCTTTTAGCTGTGGATGGCATTCTGATTAGCACTCCAAGGAGAACATTCTTCCAACTGACCATCAATATAAGGGACCTTCTTTCCCCTGACCTTAATTATTTAATTTTAGCAGAGGTTCCCCGAGACACTAAAATTGTCAAGGGTTCCTTGGAGTTATAAGGTCAAAATGTTGGGGGTTCTTCTGGAGTAATAAGGTTGAGTAAGGCTGATCTAACCATTTGACCTTAATGCAGGCTTACCTATGAAGGTCGAATTATGGTCAGATTGAGAATGACTCTTGGAGGTAAGAAGGTCCCCTAAATAATTGCTGCCTGGACTCTTGTTCAGAACAGATGATGTCCTCCAGCTCCTAAGTAGGCATAACACTTCTAAACAAAGAATCTGATAGTTCTTTACTTTCCTCTTCACTACTATTTTGTGATCCATACTTAGGAGACAACATGAGTTATGAGTCTGACTTTGGGTGACATTTCACCTCTAAATCTAAGGACTAGCCATCCATAGACAAAGCAAGTTAAGAGAAACCTGTAATGAAAAAGTAAACTGTAAAGGCTGCCATGATGACCTTCAAGTCACTAAGACGGATCACATCAGAAGTTATCGCTTCACTGTGACTTTACTTGTCTGGAAACTAAAAATCTAAAGCACAGCCAAGCAGCATCTTCAGCAGGAGGTCAGGAACAGTCTCCATCATAGAGGTCACCATACACGTTACGATCTTTTCATACAATCAACATTTGATTTACCAAAACTGTGTACTATAAGGACAATGCCTTATTTATCAATCAAGCAGACCCTCAAACTACATTTTATTTATTTATTGCAGGACCTTATATAGCGCTGTCAATTTACACAGTGCTTGGTAGATTTAAAAGAAATTGCACAGTCAGATTGTAACATGTACTATAGTTCTTACTTCCTAAATCCTTCATCACTATACAACTTTTGTTGTCTGATTTCCCCTAGATTTACCAAAACCACATAGTGCAAATGGCCTGCTTGATTGCATACAAATTGAAACTCTCAAGCCTCGTACACATGGCCGGTTTTCCCGGCGAGAAAACTGCAAGGAGAGCTTTTGGCCGGGAATCCCGGCCGTGTGTATACTCCTTGCAGTTTTTCCGACTGAAAAACTGCCCAAAAACCGTTGGACAAAAAGAGAACGAGATCTCTTTTTTTCCCCCACCGGGAAAACCGGCAGACTTTTGCCCGGCGTTTTTTTGTCAGTTTTCCTATGGGAAAAACTGTGATGGAGCATACACACGGCTGGGATTCCCGACCTAAGCTCCATCGCAGTTTTCCTGTCGGGAAAAACGTCCGTGTGTATGGGGAAAAACTGACCGAGCAGGTTCTCCACTTTCCCCTCGGGAACTTTTCCTGTGTGTACGGGGCATTAAGGTTTCACCTCATATTATATGGTTTTGGATCTGAAGGAAAATATCGATAGAAAATTGTATAGTGTGTATCCAGTTTACAATCCTTTAAAATGGAATATTCAGGATCTTGGCTCAACCCAGCAGCACCGGTTCTCTTCAGCATCATTTAGAGCGGATGAACTTGAAGAACTCACCTGCTTTTCCTGCCCAGTAGGAGAGAGATGATCCAACCAGCATTAGACATCCCATGAAGCACATCTGCCCCAGCAGCAACGCTTTCCTTTTCCTGCGGGTCCTGCTCCTCCGCTGGCTGCTCTCCTCCAGCATCCCTGGCAGGGCAGGCAGCTGCTCTCCCCGGCTCAGCATGTTCCCCGTGCTCATGGCCACATTCATCCAAAGCACACTCACTTGCGAAGACAATAGATCTCGGTGTACTCCGTGCACAGAGGGCAGAGGCTGCACAGCGCAGACGGCAGACACACTTGCGTAAAAGTCCGGCTCCTTGCACCGTGCTCCCTAATCCATGTTACACGCGTCTGGGCTGATCACAGCGAAGAGTTTACTGTGTCGGTGACGCTGAGCAGCATGATGCAGGCAGAGAAAGGACTCTGGGCTCTGTGTGCTGCTGCTGCTGCTGATCATGGATAGCTGCTGAGACTGAATACTGGATTAATTCACAGAGCATCTGTCTGATCAAAGATCCCCGGGGAGAGCGGGTTACACAGAGACACAGGCAGAGCTCCCATTAAACAAAGGCAAGGGGAGAGAGTGCTTACTGCTGAAACTTTACAATCAGCACGACATTGCTTCCAATTCCTCAGACTTCTCTATTCTCCGCCCTTGCTTCTCCTTCCCACCCCTCCCAGGTTTATTTTCCTCTTTCACTGCTCTTGTGAGGCTCTCTTACCACAGGGACTGTACAATCTGGATTAGATCTCTTAAATGCACTCTACTCTACTCTAGTGACTCAAGCCCATGAGTCTGGGAGGAAGTCATGATTTTTCCATAGGTGATTATCGACTGGGCCCGTCTTTACCTTATTCGTCCCTGGAGAGACGTGGCGTAATAAGTTTTATTAGGTTATATATATATATTTATATATAAATATATATATTTTTTATTGCTATTACTTTTTTACGTAGTTAAGGCTGGGTACACACTATAAAAAAAAATCAGACGCGCGATCGCGTTTTTCCCCTATTCTTCAAAACGCGAGTCATGAATCCGAGAACAGTGCTAATGGCACCCGTCCGCACTAATTCCCCCCACCAGGTCCGCACTAACCCCATCCAGGTCGCGGCTTCTCCTCCTGGCCAATCCGGTCTTAAAACCCGCTTATGCCGCGTATACACGATCGGACCGTGGATTTTTTTTTGCCGACGGAGCGTTGGTCAAACTTGTGTTGCATACGCACGGTCACATAAATGTTGCTGGAAATTGCGACCGTCAAGAAAGCGGTCACGTACAACACTTCGACGAGCCGAAAAAAAATGAAGTTTAATGATTTCGAGAATGCGTCGAATTGATTCCGAGCGTGCGTAGGATTTTTGTGCGTGGGAATTGCATACAGACGATCGGAATTTCCGACAAGAACTTTTGTTGTCGGAAAAATTGAGACCCTGCTCTCAAACATTTGTTTCGGAAATTCCAACAGCAAATGTCCGATGGAGCATACACACGGTCGGAATATCCGACCGAAAGCTCACATCGAACATTTGTTGTCGGAAATTCCAATTGTGTGTACACGACATTACTGTACCAATTGATGGGGAGCAGAGGTCAGTAGACAATAGCGAATATTGATTCGCCAATGCCACAAAGTAGGTGGGCGGCAAACAAATCCCCCAGCCAGGTCCGTACTTACCCCTTCCAGGTCGTGGCTTCCCCAGCTTCTCCTCCCAGCCAATATGGTCTTAAAAACCAGCTTCCTGTCCTGATTGGCCAGGAGGAGAATCCGGTAGACAATAACGAATATTGATTAGTTAATGTCACAAAGTGGGTGGGTGACAAAAAAAAACCCCCGCGTCAGGTTCATACTTACCCCATCCAGGTCGCGGATTCCCGGCTTCTTCATTCCAGTCTTAAGACCCGCTTCTTGTCCTGATTGGCCGGGAGGAGAAGCCGGTAGACAATAACGAATATGGATTCGCTAATATCACAAAGTGAATGGTGAAAACAAATCCCCCCACCAGGTCCGCACTAACCCCAACTAGGTCGCGACTTCCCTGACTTCCCCTACCGGTCAATCTGGTCTTAAGACCCGCTCCGTGTCCTGATTAGCCAGGAGGAGAAGACGGAAGACAATAGCGAATATTTATTCACTAATGTCACAAGTGGGTGGGCTTAGCGCACAGTGCTCTGCACCGCAAGCCTAACCATGTTAAAGCCAATTAGAGCCTCAGGCTCTAATTATGCGCTTACATTTTTTTTAGAAAGCTATACGTTCTGCGCCTCGCATTAAAATTAGGGGGTGGCGCATGGAGATTAGGGGGGCGATGCCACTGCGCCCCTTATGGATCGGCATCATTTGCCCGTATGTAGGTATGTTGTAGCATAGATTAGGAAGTGATGTAATGTACGTGCGACCCTTGTAGTGTTGTGGATTTAGTTTACATTTGCATATTTTTTATTAGGCTGCAACAGGCTAGATGCATACAAGATAGGCCAAAAATAACATATATACCATAACATTTCCTTAAACGTGTTTAATATAAAAATAAGAATCTTAATGATTTTAATTAGCATTGTAGAAACATCATAATCATTTTAAAAAAAGCATTATTTTTATTTGCATTTTTATATCTGAGCTGTTAAATCACCGAAATGCCTTTTGAATTGCTCTTTTGTTGTGATTAATCTTTTTCTGATTATTATTACTTAGGGTCCTTACACACGGAGCGGTCCGTTTTTCGGTCCGCTCCGTGTGTCCGTCAGCTCAGCGGGGGGTCTCCGCTGAGCTGTCGGGCGGACGGGGCGGTCCCCGCACACTGTGCAGGGACCGCCCCGTCTCTCCTCCGCTCTCCCCTATGGGGAGTCGGATGGAAACGGACCGTCTGTCCGTTTGCATCCGATCCGTTTGCCCGGACGGAAGAAAAATAGGACATTCTTCCGTCCGCAAAAACGGATGCGGATCGAGCGGACGTTAGCGGATGCATCATCCGCTAACGGATCCGCTCCCATAGGGACCCATTACAAGTCCATAAACGGACTTGTAATGAGCGGACCGTTTGTCCGCTAGTGTGAAAGGGCCCTTAAGGCTGGATACACACTATAAAAAAAAAAAAATCAGACGAGCGATCTCCTGTTTTACCCCTATTTTTCATACCGCAATGAAGGAAAATTCTCGCACTACTTATTTGCCTGTACGTAGATTTTGTAGCGTAGTTTAGGAAATGATGTAGTACACGTGACCCTTGTAGCCACCCCTTTCTGTGCCTTATATGTTTGTTTTGGTCTTGTCTTCGCCCCCTCCCCTATAGTTTTCTGCAGGCATCCATTAGTAGGTGGAGCTGCTGGGCCACTCCCACCATTCTGATCTCTGCACAGGCTACGTGCAGCACAGTGATGTTGTCACTGCTAATTTTACAAGGTAATATCTGGGTTTACAAAGACATTTATGCACACAAAGTGGATTTATATCATCTGCGGCTATTGCAGAATATATTTAAAGATTCTGTTCCTCCTAGACTTTAGTTTAGGCTTAGTTTAGGCTTTTATCTAGCGTTGCTCATCATTAATCCATTCACTGCCAGTGCCTTTGTTGATCAGGCTTTTTTTTGGGCGATTTTTTTTTAAGCATAACACTCAAATATAGCATTATTGCCATTGTCCAGAAAGGGTGTATATACCACTCAGGTGAGCATCTAATTGCAGACCAGCGTAGGTGCTTGTCTTGGCTTGCCACCATTGAATGTCCAAAATAAAAAAGAAATTGGCCACACACCACCACAGGACTGATGCAAATAAAATCCTTTATTGTCCTCAGACCGAGAAGAAAAGCAGGACAAGCTATTAATGCATTTCACATTTAGATCACGTGCTTAATCATTAGCATCAGCGACATCCATTACAGTCGACGCCGTAGCCCTGTATATCAGGATGTAGCAAGGTGTTAGGCGTTTAGTTCTCACTTTCTACCACTAGATGTCCCTATTTGTACTTTGTTCCTTAATTGGAATTGTTTTGTTAGGGAAGTATTTCCATTTTGTTATGTCTTCTTAGAGGAAGTCAGGCATGACACCAATGCATCCACTGCCATTTACATTAGGCACCATCTTGGGGGAGCTTGCGTCTAATTGAACACATAGGGGTTTATTTAGTAAAGGCAAGTAGATTGTGCACATTATTGCATTTACTAAGCTCTGAGGTATCTGCTCTTGCAGAGTGCAACTGCACTTTACAAAGTGCACAGACTATTTGCCTTTACTAAATCAACCCCCACAGTTCTCTCCAGATATGAGCAGCCATATTCTATAGCCCTATAAAGTGTTCCCTGCAGTGTTGGGACACTAGGTAGGGATAGAGACCCGCTTGTGAAGGAGAGATGGGCTGAGATTAGAGACAGGTTCCTGTGAGAAAGGGACAGTCTAGAGCAGTGGTTCTCAACCTGGGGGTCGATTGATGATTTTCCAGGGGTCACCAAATCCTGAGCTGTTTCTGAAGCCCACGCTGCTCTCCCAGCCTTATCGCAGCCATGCAGCAGGACTGTTCCTGAAGCCTGCAGCCGTCTATTCAGTTCACGGCATGGCTGGGGGGGGGGGGGGGCAGAGACTAGAGGTCAGCTGACTGGTGAGGAATGTGAAGTGGGAAAGGCTGGAGGAGACCCTATCTCCTGATTTTGGCATAGGTGTCACTGCTAAAAGACACTACAAAGCCAGAGACACAGTGAGTAACATTATCTGTGATTATAGTTGCCATTATAAGTCCCCACTACAGTTCTTGGATCAACAGATGATCTTGATCAAGAACACCTTAGGGCCCTTTCACACGTCCGTTTAGTTTGTCCGTTTTTTGGACGTCCGTTAACGGACCTCAATGCTTCCCTATGGGTTAGCGTCCGTTAGCGGATGAGCATCCGCTAACGTCCGTTAACATCCGTCTGCGGTAAGCTCCGTTTTTTTGGACGGAAGAAAACCCTATTTTTCTTCCGTCAAAAAAACGGAACGGACGAAAAACGGACGTTAGCGGATGATCCGTTTACCATCCGATCCGCTAACGTCAGTTTTCCATCAAAATATGTAAAAAAAAAAAAAAAGTTCTAAAAAAAAAAAAAAAAAACGGATGAAAAAACGGACGGAAAACAGAACGGAAACGGATGTAAACGGACGGAAAACTGACGAAAAACTGATGAAAAAACGGATCAACTGAAAGGGGAAAAAACTGATCTAAAAAACTGAACGGACGTGTGAAAGAGCCCTAAGTTAGCAGATCAGAAATCCCCCCAGCATTGCCACTCATTCCAACTCCCCCCAGCATTGCCACTCATTCCAACTCCCCCCAGCATTGCCACTGATTCCACCCCCTGCCAGCACTGCCACTCATCCCATCCCCCCACCAAGGAGTAAGAGAAAGAATACAAATAGAGAATACATGCAAGGGAGAGGAAAAGAGGGGGTGGAACAAAGAAAAAGGAGAGAAAGAATAAGAGAAAGAACAAAAAAAAAAAACGGCGAGAGGGATGGGGGGAGGAAAAAACAAGAAGTTAGGATAACGAGGGATAAAAGGGAAAGAAAGGAGAACAAAGAGAAAGAATAGTGCATCCTAAAATGTACCAGAAGGTGTTTTAATACTGTAGGAGTGGAAGGGACTCAGGGAGCGCTAAATGTCCGTGGGTTAGGGACGCAAATTACTTGTTTTGCATTGGGTGCTGACAACCCACGCTCCGAAAATAATTTTACTGTTGGGGTCCCACAACTTGGGAAATTTTATCAAGGGGTCACTAGTAAGGTTGAGAACCACTGCTCTAAAGCAAGGATCCTCAAACTACGGCCCTCCAGCATTGTAAAACTCTGACATTCACAGACATGGCATGATGGGAATTGTAGTTCCTGTACAACTGGAGGGCCATAGTTTGAAGACCCATGGTCTAGACTTCCTAGACGTCTCTTGTTTGTACCCAGTAATGGGAAGGAACTTCTCTGCATGTAAACATGTGGTGGGAGCTATGCACTGGTGGGTCAGTGAAGCATTCCTCTTAGCAGGTCACAGTTATCAGTCACTAAGGAAGCAAGCCTACAGCAACCTACTGAATGTAAGTGTAGCGCCCCCCTACTTTCAGTGCGGGCACTACGCTAAAGTTAGTGGGTGAATGGGAGAGTTACTTTGCTCCCATTCCTAATTAGTTAAATTGCAGGCTGCTGCTGTTTCAGAACTGTCATGTAGGCCGGTCTGTGGCCCCGAGGTGTGATTACACCCCTGGGCGACAGTTGGCGCTAGAGGGGTTCTGACGGAGCCACTTTTTCCCAGCAGCCAATTAGAGGAGTTCTTCCCTCGCTGGGCATGCTGGGGAGGGGTATATCTGTGGCAGCTGCCGCGTGTTCTGGGGTCGGTTGGGTCATCGGTGGTCGGTTCCTCTTCTCTGAGCGGGGTCCACGTTCCAGGTGCGGCATCCACCTTCAGGGTGCGCGCATCCACAGACCCCGTTCACATGGCCCACCTGGCCAGGACCACCTATCCTATGGAGACCCATTCGGATGTCGATGGGGGCCCCAGTGACTTACTGGGTCCCCAGCCTTACTGAGAAGATCCCAGGCTGTGTGCCGTTCGGTGGGGGATCGGAGAGAACCCGGAGGCAGGTTATCCAAAAGGGCTTGAACGAACCATCAGGGTTCTGGTTACTGGAATTGACAGGTATATGTCAGCTGTCAACCGGTGACCCTTTCATTGCATTTACTGGGAGGATTCGCTCAATCCGAATTGTTCTCTTGAGTACTGAAGTACTAAGCCTGTGGCAGAGGCCCGAGCCAGGTCTGTCATAGAGACCTGTTCCTCCCAGCAAGCTCCAAGTGACATTCTGTCTGCCAGGCTTATAACAGGAGTCTGTCCGGAGGCACTTCACCCACTCCTCCTGAGTGGCGACGAACTGTATCTACTACTACCGAGAGCGAGACTGCTCTGTGTTATATCCAGGCCTGGTACCGCACTGTTCTCTATTGCTTAATCAACCTTTCCTATCTCCTGTTGATGTTGGCCGTTGTTGGGCCCTTGAATAAAGCATTTAAAAATCCATTTGATGACTGGACATTCGCTCACTGCTACTACTCACTGCTACTACCCCTAGACACATCGCAAGGTAACTTAATATGCCGATCCCAAACAACAACCAGCGGCTCCTGAGGGGGTAGCGCTACATAAGCACTGAATGCCTACTCCACTACTGACCAGGGGCAGGCTGACAACTCATGGGGCCCCCGGGCAATAGGAGATTATGGGGGCCCCCGGGCAACAGGAGATCATGGGGCCCCCAGGCAATAGATTATGGGGCCACACAGTACACACACACATACACTAAACATACACAGTATACACACACAGAATACACATAAACACACTGAAAAGGTACTGGAGCGGTGGGGCAGCTATAATCTTGGGATTTAAAAAAAAAAAACACATACTTCTACATACTGTCCCTGGTTTTACTGAGGCTGGCAACCCAGATAGGGCCCCCTGGTGGCATGGGGCCCTCGGGCAATGACGAGTGCCCGAATATTCATTCTGCCCCTGCTACTGACACTGCCTTATGTTTGATAAGTGCCTACTTGCAAGAAGGTTTAACATTATTTTGCACTGCTGATTACTCAGCGCAGCAAAAGAACATTTAAAGGAAAACTCATGTTACCTGATCCCTCTGCACCAGAGCCACACATAATTCCTGCCCACAAGGAGGTAAAAGGGAAACTTTTAATTTCGGGTCCATTCACACCTGATGTCCTGCCAGTGCATGTACATTATTTCAATAATAACTGTTTACACCAGTGTGTTTAGCTAAAGTGTGCTGTCCTGTAGTAAAAAAAAAAGCAGAATATGTCCTACTTTTTTAGCGCGACACATCGCGTATTGAAGTATGTAAGCGCTGTCAACTCTATTATTGAGATTTGTCACTGTTTCTTGACAGGCTTGCCTGACAAAAATGTATTAAGGCACTTGGTCCTTTGTGATTTGATTCTGCAAAAAAAGCTCTCGGTCAAAAATTGATCATCCATGGTGTCAGTGTTGCCAACCTCCCGAAGTGAAATTTACTGACAAGCCGCCAACAATTCACTGACAGCACCAATATTTTATCGACACAAATCATGAAATTTACTGACAGGGCCAACATTTTTTAAAAAAGTACATCAAATGACAGTTCTGTGCAAATATCCATATTTAGGCTACAAACATGTAGCTAGTGTGATTCACAATATGTTTAAGGTATAACAAAAGGCAAAAAATATATTTCTCCATTTACCGTATTTATCGGCATATAACACACACAGGCGTATAACACGCACCCTAACTTTAAGAAGGAAGATTCAGGAAAAAGGCTTTTCACAGAACCCTGCCTATAACACGCAGGCATACTTTACCCTCTATTTTCAGGGTAAACAAGTAAGTGTTATACGCCAATAAATACAGTACAATAAGGTCAAGTTAATATTACCCAACATAGATTTATCCCTTATATCAGAGTCTTCAGCATTCCCCTTTATAATGCAAGGCGGAACTCTGCAGACCCTCATGTAAAATGGTACACTGTGAACTGTGATATAAAGGAGAAATCTGTGCAGTTTGATGTAAGTAGGAATGCTGTGGATTCTGGTGTAAAGGGAAACGCCTCCTTACATCAGACCCCAGAGCCCCCCTTTTAATCATAATACAGTCGTGGCCAAAAGTTTTGAGAATGACACAAATATTAATATTCACAAAGTGCGCAGCTTCAGTGTTTATGATGGCAATTTACATATACTCCAGAATATTATGAAGAGTGATCAGATGAATTGCAATTAATTGCAACGTCCCTCTTTGCCATTAAAATGAACTTAATCCCATAAAAAAACATTTCCACTGCATCTGTGAAGAAGGATTTAGGGCGCCCAAGAAAGTCCAGCAAGTGCCAGGACCATCTCCACTGCGATTCAGCTGCAGAGTCAGGGCACCACCAATGCAGAGCTTGCTCAGGAATGGCAGCAGGCAGGTGTGAGTGCATCTGCTCGCATCAGTGAGGCAAAGACTTTTGGAGGATGGTCTGGTTTCAAGAAGGGCAGCGAAGAAGCCACTTCTCTCCAGGAAAAACATCCAGAACAGACTGATATTCTGCAAAAGGTTCAGGGATTGGACTGCTGAGGACTGGGGTAAAGTAATTTTCTCTGATGAATCCCCTTTTCAATTGATTGGGGCATCTGGAAAAACCCTTGTCCGGAGAAGAAAAGGTGAGCACTACCATCAGTCATATGTCATGCCAACAGTAAAGCATCCTGAGACCAATCATGTGTGAGGTTGCTTCTCAGCCAAGGGAGTGGGGGGCTCACTCACAGATTTTCCCAAGAACACAGCCATGAATATAGAATGGTACAACAACATCCTCCGGGAGCAACTTCCCCCAACCATCCAAGAACAGTCTGGTGAGGAACAATGCCTTTTCCAACATGATGGAGCACCTCACCATAAGGCAAAAGTAATAACTAAGTGACTTGGGGAACAAAACATAAAATTTTGGGTCCATGGCCAGGAAACTCTCCAGACTTTAATCCCATTGAGAACCTGTGGTCAATCCTTAAGAGGCGGGTAAAAAAAAAAAAAAACACAAATTCTGACAAACTCCAAGCATTGATTCTGCAAGAATGGGCTGCCACCCAGCGCTGTATCCTGGCCTAGGCCAACAAGGCCCAGGCGTAGGGCAGCACTTTGCAGGGGGGCAGCATGGAAAAAGTCCCTGCCAGCTTGCGCTACAATGTTAGTGTAGTGCCAGTCTTATTGGATGGACTGGGCAGAGAGGCAAATTGGTCTAGAGCCCCCATAAAGCGGCCGTGCTGTGTCTGGTATGTAAGGGAGGGTTATAGCCCCGGTCAGTTTAATTTTTTACCATCCCTGTCCCATTGCAGAGATTTCCCTTCACTTCCTGCCCCATAGCCAAACAGGAAGTGAGAGGAAATCTATGCGAATTAAGGCAATCCATTTCCCCACCAGGCCCTCAGAACTAGTGTCCCCACTCAAAATTTTCAGGGTGGGTCTTAAACAGCAAGGGGTGTGGCCTTGACAGGAAGGGGTGGGTCATATTTCAATTAGGGCAGCACAGTGGTGCGGTGAGTAGCACTTTCGCCTGGCAGCAAAAGGGTCGCTGGTTCGAATCCCGACCACGACACCATCTGCCTGGAGTTTGCATATTCTCCCTGTGTCTGCGTGGGTTTCCTCCGGGTACTCCGGTTTCCTCCCACACTCCAAGACATGCGGGTAGGTAAATTGGATCTCGTCCAAATTGGCCCAGTATACATGTATATATGTGTGTATGACTGTGTGTCCCTAGCGTGTCAAGATCCTACGGGGTAAAAATGACCGCACCAGCCAAGCAGACACTGGCTGGAAAAAGCGTCCAGAGGCGATTCAGTTTGCATGCGTTGCGCTATACAAGTCATTCATTCATTCATTCAAGTTTAGTCAGGCCTAAGGCAGCATAAAACCTAAATACACCACTGCTGCCCCATCAGTCAGGATGTGGCCCACAAGTTGATTGCCAGCAGGCCAGGGTTAATGACAGAGGTCTTGAAAAAGAAGGGTCAACTCTGAAAACATTGACTCATTGCATAAAATTAATGTAATTGTCAATAAAAGCCTTTGACACTTCTGGAATGCTTGGAATTATACTTCAGTATATTATAGTAACATCTAACAAAAATATCCAAAAACACTGAAGGAGCAGACTTTGTGAAAATATTATATTTGTGCCATTCTCAAAACTTTTGGCCACAGCTGTACACACAGTTCTGCCTTACATCAGAGTCCACAGTGTTCCTGCTTACAGTGTTAACTTAGGCCGCGTACACACGAGCAGACAGATTTGTTGAAATCGGTCGGGCCGACCGATTTGAACAAATCTGTCTGCTGGGGACATATTGGTTTGATCGTGTACACACGTTCAAACCAAAATCCCCGCCACCAGACGGAGCGGTGACGTGGCGGTGATGTTGACGCCGCCACGTCACCGCACCAGGAAGTAAAATACTTCCGCGCATGCGTCGAAACCATTCGGCGCGTGTGCGAGAAGACATGTCTGCTGGTTAGCGTACTAACCAGCAGACATGTCGGGCGGACGGGTTCCCAGCCGACAGATTTCAAAGCATGCTTTGAAATCTGTCGGGTGGCCAAATCCGTCGGCTCGCCCGTACACACGGTCGAATCTGTCTGCTGGGACGGTTGGGCCGACAGTTTCCAGCAGATAGATTTGATCGTGTGTACGCGGCCTTAGAGTGTTGACTCTGCAGGAGCCTGATGTAAAGGGGAACACTGTAGACCCTGATATAAAGTAAAATTCTGCAGACCATACGTGATGTAAAGGGGAAATCTGATGTAAGATTCCATAGAGGTTCCCCTTACATCAGAGTTTGTAGGATTTCCCTTACAGTGGACCCTGGTGTAAAGGTTAATTCTGCAAACCATAATGAAAGGGAGAATGCTGAGGACTGGCGTAAAGGAGAACTCTGATTTAAGGTGAGCTTTGGTCCCCAGAGCTCCCCCTACTTACATCTGCAGTGTTCCCCTTTTACACACAGTGAATTAGACAATCGAAAAGAATAGGCAACTGTATTCAATGGCAGCTACACGCTGAAGATAAAAGGTTAAAGTGAATACAGCAACATGTTCAATAATTAAGAATGAAATTACAGTTTTGGCATTAGAACTTTAGCAAATACACTGCTCAAAAAATTAAAGGAACACTTTGAAAACATATCAGATCTCAACGGGCAAAAATCTCATGCTGGATATCTATATTGATATGAACTGGGTAATGTGTTAGGAATGAAAGGATGGCACATCATTTGATGGAAATGAAAATTATCCATCTACAGAGGGTGGAATTCAAAGACCCCCCGAAAATCAAAGTGAAAGAATTATGCAGCAAGCTAGTCCATTTTTCTGAAATGTCATTGCAACAACTCAAAATGGTCCTCAGTAGTAATATGTATGGCCCCCAATTGCTTGTATGCATGCCTGACAACATCAGGGCATGCTCCTAATGAGACGATGGATGGTGTCCTGGGGTATTTCCCCCCAGATCTGGACCAGAGCATCACAGAGCATCACTGAGCTCCTGAACAGACTGAGGTGCAACCTGACAGCACCAGATGGACCGAAACAAACAGGTTTCTATGGTGGCACACCAAAAGGAGGAGAAGCCAAGAGCCCAGGTGGGGGAACCCAGGAAGAGTTAAGTCGGGGCCTCTGCAGAACCAACCAATCAGTGGGTGCCGGGCGCTGATTGATCACTGGCACCCACGGATAGGCTCCGTACATTACTGAAGAGAGCCCTGTGTAGGTACACAAACACAGGGGTCTCTTCTGACAGCAGAAATGTGCAGAGCAGGAAGTAAAAAACAGCACATAGCTTGATAGAAATAGCACACACAGCACACAGCAAGGCTACTGTCACACTGGGGCATTGGGGGTGTCGGCAGTAAAGTGGCGCTATTTTTAGCAGCGTTGTAGTGTCGTTTTACGGCCCTTTTCTGCTGCTAGTAGGGCAATTTTGACCCCCCGTTAACGCCCGAAAAAGGATTTAAAGCGCCCGCAAAGCGGCGCTTTGTCGTCACTTCAGCGCCTCTGCCCATTGATGTCAATGGGCAGGGGCGCTGTAGGAGCGGTGTATACACCGCTCCTACAGCACCTGAAAGATGCGACTTGCAGGACTTTTTTGGCATCCTGCCAGCACAGTGCTCCAGTGCGAAAGCACTCAGGCTTTCACAGTTGAGTGAAAGGAGAGGCTCTTTAAGGCACTATAGCGCTAAAAATAGCGCCTGCATAGTGCCTGTAAAGTGTTGGCCAGACATTTAACCCTTTGATCACCCAATTGTCAGTTAAATTAATGGCAGTGCCATATCGTAAAAAAAATGGCCTGGGCATGAAGGGGGTAAATCTTACGGAGTTAAGAATGCTGTGTGTGCATTGTTCACTGGTGCTGGTGTATTGTACTGCTGACTGTTGACTCTGTATTAATGTTTGTAACTTTATTATGAAAATAAAAATTATTAAAAAAAAAGAAAGAAAGCTGTGTGTGCCAGTGACTGTCTAGAAATCCTCGGCCATGTATAAATGAAGCTAGAATAGTTGAAAAAAAAGGAGAGATTTTCTAAAACTGATCAACTCAGAATCTGGTGCAGCTGTGCATGGTAGCCAGTCAGCTTCTAACTTAAATTTGTTCAAATAAGCTTTGACAATAAAACCTGGAAGCTGATTGGTTTCTATGCAGAGCTGCGGCAGATTTTGCACTCTCCAGTTTTAGTAAATCCACCCACAGTGTAATGTTTTTCTGATAATGCTTATCAGGCCCTTCAGGTTTGGTATGAAATTTAAGGGGGACCCCACAAAAAGGCAAACCTCACACAAAGAATCTATAAATAAAGCATGGGTTTACCTCCCAAAGATCTGATCATATAGTATGACAAGCGTACGGCCCTGAGCATTTTGAACTATTCAGGGCAACATGCCCCCAACATGGGAGGTACCTTGGATGAGCTCCCCCTTAACATCCATACTGGACTTCCATTGGGGCCTCATGCACACTGGACATTTTTGGACTTTTTTTTACAGCAGCTGTTTTTGGCTGTAGACGTTTTTTTCTACAGTCATTAAACTCTCCATCATGTTATCCTATATGACCATGCACACATAGGCTGTTATCAGCAGTTGTGGGCTGTGGCGTTTTTAAAAAGTAAAAAAAATAAAAAACTACTTACAAAAGTTGAAAAACTCACTGCAAAGCTACTGGAGTTTTTATAACGTTATTTTAACTTCTTTAGACCTGGGCCATAGTAAAAAGACGGCCACAAGGCGGCTCTACAATGCCGGGAGGCCATCTTTTTTTACGGCCTCGGGTCCTCCGGCCACTGGGGGGTGCGTGCCCGGCGCGTCACTGAGATGTCGATGCATGTGCCTGGTGGCCAGGATGTCCGCCAGCAGGGCCGCCATCAGGAATTTTGGGGCCCCTTACACAGCTTCAGGCATGGGCCCCCTGAAGCAGAGAACCGGGGGGAGGGAGGTGCTGCCGCCTGAAATTGAGAAGGGGGGGCTCCCGCAAATTGAGAAGAAGCGGGGGGCCCTTTACAAAACGAAGCGGGGGGACCCTGGGGACCTCTAGGCCCTTAAATAAAATATATATATATAAGAAGGCCCGTATGGTGGCCTGAGTTTATGGGAGGAGCCCGGAGGGTATTTAAGCAGCCCACTCACACATGCTCTTTGTCGGTTCAGTGTGCAGTACTACACGTCACTGGGCCGACTCTTCCCAGCTCACCTCATGTCCGTGAGACTGCGCATTCAATCGCATTCGACACCCTCCCGCCCAGTGGCGTAACCAGAGTCATGGGCGCCCGGGGCAGATTTTTTTCTGCCCCCCCCTTATAAAAACACGATATCAGGGCTGCAGTGTGGAGCTCTCTATTAAGCTGTGGACCGGGCCGGGCCAACACTCTACTCCAGCGGAGTCCCAGCCTCAGCCTGTGGCAGAGGCAGGGTGTGTGCTGGGGAAGACTTGGGACAGGCAGCCTGTCCCAGGTCTTCCCCAGCACACACCCTGCCTCTGCTAAACCATTGTCTCCCTGCCTCACATCCCAGCGACGCTTACTTGCTTGGCTGAGCGGGAGTCCCTGCAGGCGTCGGACTGCAGAGCGTGTCGCCATCTTGGAGCCTCCACAGCGCGCGCCAGTGTTATGCCAAACAGGGCATCCCCTGCATTCTTCCAGGCGTGCCCGTGCTGGCCGCTGGGAGGTACCAGCGGGGGGCTGTGCACTCAGTGGAGGAGCCACTCACTATACTATCCGCAAAGCTGCCGGTCGCTGGCGCCCCCCTTAGTTCAGCGCCCGGGGCAGACGCACCCCCTGCCCCCCTGGTTATTACGCCACTGCTCCCGCCCTTCCCTTTTTCAGGGCACTTCTCAGCATATCCTTCTTCAACAACTACCCATTACTTACTTTGGGTATGCCCCCTTTTCTTGGCATACAGACCAGACCACCAAGGCACACTTCAGGTCTATTTATGTTGTAAGTCTTGTCGCGTGTTTATGTGATCCACATCACTCTCAGTCAGAGGGCCACGACTATATATATATATATATATATATATATATATATATATATATATATATTTTAAAAAGGGTGGTTGTCATCTAGGGACCTCTGGGCCCTTTAATCATTTTTATTACATATAAATAGAAATGACAACAAAAGGGGGCTTTCCATCTGGGTCCTCTGGGCCCTTTAATTAAAAAAAAACTCTGGGCCCTTTAATAAAAAATAAATAAAAAATACATATATAAAAAAAACAAGGGGGTTGCCTTCCAGGGCCCTGGGGACCTCTGGGCCCATTATTAAAATAAATAAAAAATAAATATATAAACAAAAATAAAAAAAACATTTATAAAAATAGGGGGGGTTTGACACATGGGGCCCTGGGGACCTCTGAGTCCTTTAATAAAAATATATCTATATATATATATATATATATAAAAAAAAATTAAATAAAATAATGTAAAAAAATGTAATACATTTTTTATAAAAAAAGGAGGGTTATAATAATAATAATAATAATATTATATTATATTATAATATATACATATATATATATAAAAAAAAGGGGGGGTTTTCCATGCGGGGCCCTGGGGACCTCCGGGCCCCTGGGGACTTCCGGACCTCTAAAAAAAAAAAAAGAAAAAAAATTGGCCCTTTAATAAAAAAGAAAAGAAAAATATATAAAAAAAATATTTTTTTTTTATAAAAAAAGAAAAAAAGAGGGAGTTGCCATCTGGGCCCCTGGGGACCTCCGGCACCCCTAAAAAAACTTACTGTACCCCCCTGATGGTGGCCCTGTCCGCCAGGTACCAGCAATCGACAGTGACAGAGCAGGGACGTGGATCTCTGTGTGTAAACACAGAGATCCACGTCCTGTCAGGGAGAGGAGACCGATGCTGTGTCCCTTGTACATAGGGACACTGATCAGTCACCTCCCCCTGTCAGTCCCCTCTCCCCACAGTAAGAATCACTCCCAGGGTACACATTTACCACTTCCTCGCCCCCTAGTGTTAACTTTCCTGCCAGTCACATTTATACAGTAATCAGTGCATATTTATAGCACTGTTCGCTGTATAAATGTGAATGGACCCAAAAATGTGTCAAAAGTGTCCGATGTGTCTGCCTTAATATCGCAGTCCTGACAAAAATCGCAGATCGCCGCCATTACTAGTAAAAAAAAAAAAAAAACAGAATTCTATCCCCTATTTTGTAGCCGCTATAACTTTTGTGCAAACCAATCACTATACGCTTATTGCAATTTTTTTACCCCAAAATATGTAGAAGAATACGTATCGGCCTGAACTGAGAAAAAAATTGTTTTTATTTATTTTTTCAATTAAAGCGGAGTTCCACCCTTAAAACCACTTGGTTTCATCCCATCCAGCATACTGGCGTCAGCGCCAGTATGCTGTTTTTTTTTTTTTTTTTACTGACGCCAGTATGCTGGATGGGATGAAACCAAGTGGTTTTAAGGGTGGAACTCTGCTTTAAGATATATATTATAGCAAAAAGTAAAAAATATTGGCCCAGATTCACAGAGCAATTACGCCTGTCTAACTGGTGTTAGACAGGAGTAATTTCAAATTTAGCGCGCCGTATCACTAGTTTGAATCCTCAAACCATGATACGGCGGCTTCGGGCTTCGATGGATATTTTTGCGGCCGCTGGGAGGAGTTTGCGTTGTTTTCATGCGTCGGGATATGCAAATGAGTTTTTACAGCGATCCACGAAGGTACGAGTGTCCCTCGCAATCGCCTACGTCATTTTTTGGCTACGTAATGTTAGAGGAGCTTTTTGCTGGTCTAACAGTGCGTAACCCATGTAAAGTATGGCCGTCGTTCCCGCGTCGATTTGAAAATATATATTTTTTTTTAACGTAACTCGTTCGGGAATAGGAATGTACGTAAACGACGTTACTACGACGTGACGATGTGTTTTCGCGCAATGCACGGCGGGAAATTTGCGAACGGAGCATGCGCAGTTCGATCGCCGCGGGAACGCGCCTATTTTAAATGCTTCACGCCCCCTACTCACGCAGATGGATTGCGACGGGAGAAATACACTACGCCGCCGTCGTTTACTGGACAAAATCTACCTGGATTCCACGTAGAGCCAGGTAAAAAACAGCGGCGTAGTGTATTTCTGATACTCTACGCGAATCTAATTCTCTGTGAATCTGCCCCATTGTGTTTTTTTCCAAAATTTTCGCAATTTTTTTGTTTATAGCGCAAAAAATAAAAACTGCAGAGGTGATCAAATACCACCAAAAGAAAGCTCTATTTGTGTGGGGGGGAATGACGTCAATTTTGTTTGGGAGCCACATCGCATGACCGTGCAATTATCATTTAAAGCGTGACAGTGCCGAAAGCTGAAGTTTTGCCTGGGCAGGAAGGGGGTATATGTGCCCAGTAAGCAAGTGGTTAACATCCAGTGTGCATGAGGCCTAAGATAAGGGTGGTCTGGTATGGTTTTTTTTTTAAGGGAAACCTCTTGCCAACAAGTAAAACCACAACTCCTCATCAAAATTAATTAAAACATTTTTTTTTTGGGGTTTGATACATGTTCCCTAAGGCAGTGCTGGAAAGTAAAGTGATAGATTTGGGTGCAATCAGAATAGAGAGGATAATGGAAGCCATTGGAGGTTAATAATTGACCAAGGGAGAAAGTGTAGATAGCGTGCAGAAGGCGTCCAAGGTTAGAGCATTGAGGGACCCCCATGGAAACAGGAAGAGAAGGAGAAAGAGTTGTAGGTGACACTTAAGATGCACTTACATAGTTAGGAGGAGAATCAGGAAAGAGCTGTGTCATGGAGGTCAAGAAAGTGAAAATGTATTTGATGAGGAGTGTGTGGTTTACAGTATCGAAGGAAGCAGAGAGGTGTAATAGTATGAGTACAGCTTAGCAACCATGAAGAATGCCTCCCAATTATCCTTGAAGGGAACAGTGTTGAGGTTTACATGACAGCAAAGGTGGGTCTCAGGCTAATATAAATGGTCTTCTTCTATCCACATCGTTATGTGTGGATAGAGGAATCAAGGAATCAGTTAGTAATTTTTCATTCAACCAGCTTTAGTCACAATGGCCTTTGTGCAGATGTCCACCCCCCCTTTTTATTCCCAGATTAAGGGTTAAAGTGTCCAAACTCTTCTTGTTCTGGATAGAGTAGAGAAAGCTTATCTCCTCTCTCAGTGTATGCATGAATGTACATAATTTCAGCCTGGTGACTAGAATAAATGAATTTTACAGGCACTAAAATGAAATTACACGCATACACCTCACACACATGAACGCATGTAAATATGAGCAATGATGCACGTAAATACATGCCAGGTCAAGCATTTTTTTATACTACATTTTTCTGCCAGCTCCTGGCCAAAAAATCCAGCACAAACAGGCATATTTTAATATGCCAGGTGCATGTAGCCATAAACAATATATACCATTTGTTGTATCTCTTGTGTCTGTGAAAATTGTAACTATAAGATAAAGTAAATAATTTATCTAGTCCAAATGAGATTTTATGTGCAACTACATACAATGCACAGTGCCCTTCCCGAGATCATCCTAACTACATATTCTCCCACAAATCATTTTTTTTTCCAAGAGATTTGCTAAACTGTATGTCCCTGATCGAAACATCTGTGTGGATGAGTTTCTTGTCCACTTACTTTCTGGCTGGGAATCAAGCAATGCACTCCCAGTAAAAGTGCCAGGTATGGAATGAAGCTCAGGAAGCTCTGTGAAAGAGCCACAGTATATGTTCATGCCCTTCAGCAAGTACGAAGGCAAAGATTCCCAGCTTCAGTCGCCTAAATGACATCGGCACAAGTGGAAAAGTTTTCCTGGACCTGGCTTTTCAACTATTTCAAAAGGGTTATCACAATTGCCTAGATAATTATTACACAAGTCTGCCACTTTTCTGCCACCTGTATCTCCAGAAAACCATGGCCTCTGATACAATTCAAAAGAACAGGAAGGGCTTCAGACAAACTCTAGTGACCACAAGGCTACAAAGGGGGAAATCAGCGAGTCCAAGGAACAAGGAGAGGTTAGCCATGAAGTCAGAGCTGTATCCTGGCCTAGGCCAACAAGGGCCAGGCCTAGGGCAGCACTTTGCAGGGGGGCAGCACGAAAAGAGTCCCAGCTGACTTGCGTTACAATAAGTCTAGCACCCCCAAAAAGCGGCTGCGCTGCTTCTGGTATACGGGCAGCCGGCATTCCGCAACTGTGGGGGGGGGGAGGGGCGCTTCCAATTTTGACTGTTTTATCATCCTGGACCACAAACCTTCCTTACTGTGCTATATGTTTCTGCTGCACCATCTACTTAAAGTAGGACTATAGGCAACACTTTTTTCTTCATTTTGGGTAGAGTAAGGGAGGGTTATAGCCCCTGTCAGTTTATTTTTTACCATCCCTGTCCCATTGCGAAGATTTCCCTTCACTTCCTGCTCTATGGGCAACCATGAAGTAAGAGGAAATTTAAGTATATTAAGGGAATCCATTGCCCCCCCCCCCCCCCAGGCACTCAGAACTAGTGTCCTCACGCGATAATTTCAGGGCGGGTCTTAAACAACACAGGGTGTGGCCGTAACAGGAAGGGGTGGGTCATATTTAAATTAGGGGGTGCACGAGTTTAGTCAGGCCTAGGGCAGCACAAAACCTAAATACACCTCTGCATGAAGTAAAGGAATAAGAGAGATGTGTACGTTCTGTCCACCATCCACAATGGCACCTCAATGGAAATCCACAGAAGACACAGTCCCATCCAAAAGACTTTATTATAATTGGTTCATTGGGGCGTAGATTTAAATGATCAGATGCTACAGCCCTATTTATCAACAAGAAAGTCCCTCTACTAGTATAAAAAAGTTGCGCTTTAACATTTTCATTTGCCCATTTATAATGCATATGTCACTTATCACAAGTCCACGCAAAGACCCACCACCTTTCTGAAATGTATAGAACATGTCGTTACTGCCCTAATCTACCAGCAAGGTTCTCCACCAGAAAGTATCTACTCTGATTCTGTGAGCAGACTTCATCAGCCCCATTTTCCTGAGAACATTTCACCTGCCTTCTGCAGGCTGAAGATGCCAAAAAAGATGCATACTGTATGCCGCAAAGGGTGAGTTATGAGAGACACCAGTTTTCATTGTCCCCAAATTTTCCCAATTGGGCGTATGCATCAGAGACTGCTTCCAATGTTACCACAAATTACTAAAATATTAGTTATAATTCCCATGTTTCTAATAGCCTGCCATTTCTCCATTATGTGCTGATCATTTGCTTGCTGCCTTCTGTCCCTAACTGACAATGACCTGTTTATTGACGATGCCTCTGCTTGCTGTCTGGATTGTTTATGAACCACATTTCTGCCTTCCAACTTAACTGATCATGGCCTGTTTATTGATGATGCCTCTGCCTGCCACCCGGATTGTTTATGAACCACGTTTCTGCCTTCCGCCTTAACTGACCATGGCCTGTTTATTGACAATGCCCCTGACTGCCATCTGGATTGCTTATGAATCATGTTTCTGCCTTCCACCTGAAATGACCTCTCCCTGTAATCGACCATGTTTTTTGCCTGCCACTTGGACTGATCTTTTGCCCTGCTACTGTAGTAGTGGGATTTAAGATAACACAAGGGTCTCACATATGTGAGGGGCTTCAGAGTAGTACTCCGAGTAGGAAAACTTTTTTGGGGGTTTTCTCTGCGTCTTGTAATTCCAAGATCAGGGTCTTGAGTCCAGAGGCTTTTAAGGGATCTGGGTGGGAAGAAGCTTCTAAGAAGAAGGACCTAAGCCTGATCTTTCTGCCTTCCGCCTTAACTGACCATGGCCTGTTTATTGACAATGCCCCTGACTGCCATCTGGATTGCTTATGAATCATGTTTCTGCCTTCCACCTGAAATGACCTCTCCCTGTAATCGACCATGTTTTTTGCCTGCCACTTGGACTGATCTTTTGCCCTGCTACTGTAGTAGTGGGATTTAAGATAACACAAGGGTCTCACATATGTGAGGGGCTTCAGAGTAGTACTCCGAGTAGGAAAGCTTTTTTTGGGGTTTTCTCTGCGTCTTGTAATTCCAAGATCAGGGTCTTGAGTCCAGAGGCTTCTAAGGGATCTGGGTGGGAAGAAGCTTCTAAGAAGAAGGACCTAAGCCTGATCTTTCTGCCTGCTGTCTGGACCAATACTTTTGCAGTGCTGCTGCCTGCTGCCTGTAATGACCCAGGACTTTTTATGGACCAGGTTCCTGCCTGCTGCCTGTACTGACTCTGGCCTGTTTATGGACCATATTCCTGCCTGCTGCCTGGATAATTCCTTTGTCTGTTGCTTACCACATCTCTGTCTGCTTCCTAGGCGAATGCTCTCCTCTGCGGACAACTGCTCTACTAAAACCACAGGTAGTCTTATGTTTACTCTTTGTTTAACTAGGCTGTAAAAAAGTCGCCATAGTCAGAAGTATTCAAATGTATTTTGTGGTGTAATTCTTGGTATGTCTATGCTGTGTGTTAAAAATATCTTATAAATTGCCAACTTTGTGCAAAAAAAATCTTTACACATTTTCTAAAAACTTGTGAAAACAATTACATGCTGAAAAGAATCATTCTGCCTCATAGAATAAACTGGGTTTGCTTTCCAAAATGTGCTAATTTTGTGGGTAATTCCATTGTCCTGGTGCTCTGGGGCCTTCAAAAATGTGATAGGTAATCAGGAAATTAGATATGTAATTTATGCCCCTGGAACTTCTGAAGATGTTCCTTGAATTTTGGGCCTCTCTATGTGGCTAGGCTGTAAAAAATAGTCTCACACATTTAGTAGGCATGTGCATTTAGTTTCGTTCCGAATCGAAACTCGGACGAATTTTCCATTATTTGGACATTCGGATGCATACAAATTCCCGAATTGCAATATTAGCGAACCAAATCAGAACGAACGGTTTCGATTCCGAATCGAAAACCCGCGGAATAAATTCGATCGGAATTCGAAAAAAAAAATTCTATTCGAATTTAATTCGAAAAAAATTCTGTTCGAAAAGAGACTGTTTTCTAATCTGGTTGAAATATTTTCGATTTCGACCGGATTTTTTCGAAATTCGGTCGAAAAGGAACGAATTCCGAAGACGGTCGAAATATTTTAGATTTCGACCGGATTTTTCGAAATTCGGTCGAAAACTAACGAATTCCGAAAACGAATTCAACACATGTAACGAACCTAACTTAACTAAATTAATTAAATGACGAATTGAAACGAAACAAAACAAATTTTTCACTTTTGCACATGCCTAGCATTTAGTATCTCCTTACTCATAGTTTACTGATAATTAAAAAAAATAAAAAATCAAAGAATTGTGGGAAAATAGTACAACTTCAAAACACTCACCAGGCCTCTTACTAAATACAGTACCTTGGCCTGTCAACTCTCCAAAAGGGGTCATTTGGGGGGTATTTTTACTGCTCTGGCATTTTAGGGCTTTAAGAAATAAGATATTGTAGGCACTAGGCAGTTAATACATCAGTATTGATCAATTTCCGGATCTCATAGCTTGTAGACTTTATGACTTTCACACAAACTAAATAATACACTGATTTTTTTTTTTTTTTTTACCAAAGATACTGTATGTAGCAGTATACATTTTTGCCTAAATGTATGAAGAAAAATTACTTATTTTACAATAGAAACCAAAAAAAAATATATATTTTTTTAATTAACCACTTAAGACCCGGACCATTATGCTGCCAAATGATCAAAGGTGTTTTTGCGATTCGGCACTGCGTCGCTTTAACAGACAATTGCGCGGTCGTGCGACGTGGCTCCCAAACAAAATTTGCGTCCTTTTCTTCCCACAAATAGAGCTTTCTTTTGGTGGTATTTGATCGCCTCTGCGATTTTAATTTTGTGCGCTATATACAAAAATAGAGCGACATTTTTGAAAAAAAAACAATATTTTTTACTTTTTGTTATAAGAAAAATCAATAAACTAAATTTTAGTCAAACATTTAGGCCAAAATGTATTTAGCCACATGTCTTCAGTAAAAAAAATCGCAATAAAAAAAAAATTAGCTACCTAGCGGGAACAGCGACACTAATACAGCGATCAGAAAAATGATCGCTTAGTGACGCTGGCAATAGGGAGTAAAAAGGGTTAACTAGGGCAGTGATCAAGGGGTTAAAACTTTATTAGGGGGGGTACAGGGCTACCCTGAACCTAACACTAACTGACTTTTACACTGCCTGTCACACTGACACTAAATACAGTAATCATACATGTATGATTACTGCATTCAGTGACACTGTGACAGGGGGGAGGGGGGGGGCGATCGGGGGGGTTAAATATGCTTGTGTGTAGTGTAGTGTTGGTGCAGGACTTACAGTGTGGTGATCTCTCCTCAGCGGTGGTTGAAACACTGTGACAGGGGGAGGGGGGGGCGATCGGGGGGGTTAAATATGCTTGTGTGTAGTGTAGTGTTGGTGCAGGACTTACTGTGTGGTGATCTCTCCTCAGCGGTGGTTGAAAAAAACGCCGAGGGAGAGATCACGTCGCTTTCTCCTTCCTGTGTTTACACAGGAGGAGGAAGTGAAAGGGCGGGCGGGCGCGCGCATTGGCTGAGAGCGATCCAGAGGGGCGGACAAAAACGAATAGCCGCCCCCTCTTGTCGGATCGCTCCTGCAGCCGCGCGGACCACCGCATGTACAGGGGGGGGGTCCGATCGGACCCCTGATCCCCCCCAAGGCACCAACGTATATATACATATATACATTCTGCCGACGTAAATCAGCGGCAGCAGCAATGTCCCGCCGTGGCCGCTGATAGGCTGAGCGCAGGATGAGTCACCGACCCGCAGGAAGAGGAAGCTGACAGGGACCGATGCACGGGCGGCGATATCGGAATAACGGGAAATCGTAGGCAGGTAAGTGAAAGTTTATTTTGTATAGTTTTACAGCCCAGGCACAGCGGGGGTTAAAGGTTTTAGCTTGGAGAACTCCTTTAAGTGGTTAATATTTCTAGTCTAATTTTTGCTTATGTCGCGGAACCCCCCCCCCCCCCCCCCCCTAAAAATAAAACAAAAAACAGTGATGATTAAACCCCCACAAAAATAAATCTCTATCTGTCTGAAAGAAAAATATAAACATTTTGTTTGGGTACAGTGTTGCATTGCTGAGTAATTGTCATTCAAAGTATGAGAACACTGAAAATTGGCCTCGGTAGAAAGGGGGTAAAGAAGTGGTTAGTATGTGAGAAATAAATAAAGAGCTCAATCTGCTGGGATAAAATCGGATCTCTGAGTGTGCCATAAACAATTATGAATAAAAGGCAGTCTGGCCACTGACTGCAGTTGTCATCTGTGGGTGGTAAGTTTATTTTCATATTGTAAATCAACATCTTCATTTATTGATAGGTCGTAGTCTGATTAACCCATAGAGCATGGCACTCATAGACCTCTCAGATAAACCCTGCCCATACAAATTATGGGCCAGATTCTCAGAGGCACTACGACGGAGTATCTCAGATCCCCCGTCGTATCGCCGTTTTTTTGCCGGGTATATATGCGAGTGATTCCTTGAATCACTTTGGCATAGATACGCCTGAACATCCGACGATTACACTTGCGGATCGTAGTTGTAATGACAACTCCGGCCACTAGGTGGCCTTTACGTTGTTTTCTCATTTGCCTATGCAAATGAGGCTACTACGCAGATTCCCGAACGCTTTTACGCCGCCCCGTCGTCGCGTACGTCGTTTTCGTCCGCGTAAGGTTACCCCTGCTAATATGAGGGGTAACCTTACGCAGTACCGTCGGACGCAGTCGGATGCCATGTTTAGTATGGCGTCGGGTCAGCGTCGGCTTTTTCCGTTGCTCACGTCGTTTTACTAACTCGTTCTCGAATAGGGCATTGTGTAGTGGCGATCACGTCGTTTTGACGTCGGTTTCAACAACGCTTTCCGACGTGAGCTGGAGCATGCGCACTGGGCTTTTTCCCCGGCCGGCGCATGCGCAGTTCGATCGACGCGGGGGCGCGCTTAATTTAAATACAAGCCG
This sequence comes from Rana kukunoris, assembly GCA_029574335.1. NCBI lineage: Eukaryota > Metazoa > Chordata > Amphibia > Anura > Ranidae > Rana > Rana kukunoris. Next base: position 446,005,820 of record CM056052.1, read on the forward strand.
CCCCCTTTGAATTACGCGGCCTTACGCTGGGCCATTTACTCTACGCATCCGCAAACTACGGAGCAAGTGCATGGAGAATACGGCACTTGCTCTGTTGCGTTGCGGCGGCGTAGTGTAAATGGCTTACGCTACGCCAGCGAAATTATATGAGAATCTGGCCCTATATTTATATATAGCCTAAAGCCTCGTACACACGATCAGTCCATCCTATGACAAAGGTCTGAAGGACCATTGTCATCGGTTAACCGATGAAGTTGACTGATGGTCTGATGTGCCTACACACCATCGGTTAAAAAAACGCGGTGACGTAAAACACAACGACGTGCTGAAAAAAATGAACTTCAATTCTTTCAAGCATGCGTCGACTTAATCCTGAGCATGCATGGATTTTTAACCGATTGACGTTCCTACTAACGATCGTTTTTGACCTATCGTTAGGTATCCATCGGTTACATTTTAAAGCAAGTTGGCTTTTTTTTAACCGAAGGTTAAATAACCGATGGGGCCCACACACGATCGGTTTTGACCAATGAAAACGGTCCATCAGACCGTTGTCCTCTGGCTATCCTATCGTGTGTACGAGGCCTAAGGGGCCACAAGTAGACAGTGAGGCCTGGAACGAGAGTGAAGAAAAGGAAAGTAGTGCAGGGCAAGGCATGACAGTGTGTAAAGCAGAAACAACAAAGGGGTTAACAGGAGCTGTGCAAGGAGGGGAGGTTTTTTTTTTTTTTTTTCACAGGTATGGGTTTTACTACAAGATTTAAGATACTGCAGAGGATACATCAATGTAATATTGTCCAGCAGTAAGACAGTTTTAACCCGGGATAATAGGCCTCACTGATTTATGCCTAACTTTTTTTTTTTTTCCTTTTTTTTTTTTCTCTCCTACCTATTTAAATCTTCCTTTATTTTTTGAGCAAACCAGGTGACATACAGATGGAGGGCCACTCATCTGGCCGAGGAGCAAGGGAAAAACATTATATCATTTAACAATACAATAAGAGGAAAAAACAAAAGGGGAGATACCCACATAAATCATAATCACATCTTTTATACAAACAAGAAAAAAGTGTGTTCCTATCACCTCACATCACTTCACTTCTCTCTCCACCCACAGACCTTCGTCTAGACCTCTGGTAGCCTTTGGATCTGTAGGTACCTTTCCCTTCACCCCCTCAGGTCGATAAGCCTCCCCTACCTCCAGGGGATCTCTATGTCCCTAAAAGGGAGGGGTAGCCAAACCGGCCCCTATGATGTCACTCTCTGCCCCAACATTCCCACCCACATTGGACCCCCCACCCCCCCTCCCCCACAAGTCAAACCAAAATCATAACCAATAACCAAAAACAAGCAAAAAATAAAAATAAAAATAAAAAAGGGGGGAGCAGAAGCTCCTCCTCTCTTATCGACCCCTCCCCCATCCGCTCCGGCGCAGGGCCGGGTCTCCCTTTATTATACATCTATCAGGGCCTTCCCTTGTTCTGAATATCTGAACCCGTTCCATTCGGCCCACGTTTCAAGATATACTTTGCGTTTCTGTCTGGAGGTCCATACCAGGTCCTCCATTCTGTTCATTTCTTCCACTCTATTAAGCCACATCTTTACCGTAGGCGGTTGTGTCTGCTTCCATGTCCCTGGGATACAGGCACGGGCGGCATTTAAAAGGTGACTAACCACAGATTTCCTATATCCCTTTACAGTCAGCTCCGAATCCTGTAATAGATAAAAGGGCCATTCATCTGGTAGTTTTTCTTTACTAAATTTCTGCACTATTCCCTGAACCCTTATCCAAAAATTTGAAATCTTTGGGCACAACCAGAAGGTATGTAGTAAGGTTCCTTCATGCTTACCGCACCTCCAACATCTATCAGAGGTGTCTGGGTAGTACCGTTTTAATACTACCGGAGTACGATACCACTGAGATAGAATCTTATAATTCATCTCCTGTGTTTTCACACAGACTGACGATTCAAATATATTCTGGAGTATTTTACTCTTTTGATCTTCTGTGAAGGGTCTTCCCAGCACTTTCTCCCATCTGTTAAAGAAGGGGGCCTGAAAATCCTCTGTCGGTACATTCAATAACTCACTAATTCTTGAGAGGGTGTGCCGAAGCACTCCACTGCCAATACAGTACCCTTCAAATCTTGTAAGTTTACGTTCATAACTTATAGGGGATTTCAGAGTGTCTAAGAAGTGTCGCAGTTGTAATGCCCTCCAAATGTCCAGTCGGTAAGGAAGCTCACCCGTAACCATTTCCCGCGTGGTGTGCCATGAGCCTCCCTTCAAGAAATGAGATGCATGTATCAGACCCCAATCTATTAGTCCTCTGAGAGGCCCCCTCCTCAGCCCTGGCGTGAACTGTGGGTTCCCCAGAATTGGATAAAGTGGCGAGTCCAAAGTAGACAGTGTCCCTTTCACAAATAATCCATGGGCCACTTTCAGTGTTGGGCCTATCAATGGATGTTTCTTGGTAAGTAACGGCAAGTCTCTGTAACACTACGCAGCCAGGTGGAGCAAACTACTGCATTGGGCTTGTTCCAAGCCCGGCCACAGTTTCTGCCCGCCGTGTCTCCCCCAGTCTATCAGGCGGGTTAAAATAGCCGCCTGGTAGTATCTGAGGATATCTGGGGCCGATACACCTCCATCTCTTTTTGATAAACGTAGTGTGTGGTTCTTAATTCTTGGACTTTTGTTGGCCCATATAAATTTGTTGAAGAGGGTTTGCGTCTGCCTAAAGAAGGATTTTGGTATATCGATAGGGAGTGTCTGGAAGAGGTACAGAAATTTCGGTAGTATATTCATTTTGATGATATTAATTCGTCCGAACCACGAATGGAACCCCTTCCTCCATCCATCCAGGAGGACCCGCGTTTTCGTCAACATTGGTGTAAAATTAAGTCTGAAAACCTGTGTCAGGTCCGCCGGGATGGAAGTACCCAGATATGTAAGTGACTTGTCAGTCCATTTAAATCTGTGCTTGGCTTGTAGGAATCTCATCTCCTCCTCCAAGATCCCCACCCACATCGCTTCAGATTTATCGTAATTTATCTTAAAATTTGATACATCACCGTATAACTTCAATTCATGTAACAAATTAGGGAGGGATTCCATCGGGTTCACTAAAGAGTACATCATATCGTCCGCGTAAGCGGAGATCTTATATTCCGAACCTCCAAGAGACAGTCCTTTAATATCAGGGTTCAGTCGGATCCTACTTAATAACGGTTCCACCGATAACGCAAATAATAGAGGGGATAAAGGACATCCCTGTCTTGTCCCGTTTAAGAGTTTGAAAGATGGCGACAATATTCCATTTACTCTAACCTGTGCCGTTGGGTGTGTGTAGTTATTTCTGATCCATTGTAGCATCTTGTTGCCGAACCCCATATGTCTCAGAACCAAAAACATGAATTGCCAGTTTATCCGATCAAAAGCTTTCTCGGCATCCGTACCAAGGAAGACACATGGGGTTCCGCAAGAGTCAGCCAAGTGGATCAGATTCATAATCAGAATCTTAACCGTATTGTCCCTGGCTTCGCGCATTTGCACGAATCCCACCTGATCTCTATGAATAAGCCCAGGTATATAGTGCTGTATACGTGTTGCTAAAATTTTGGCCAAGAGCTTCAGGTCCTCGTTCAGTAGTGATATAGGTCTATAGCTTCCGCATTGAGAGGGGTCCTTGCCTTCTTTTGGTATGACCGCTATTACCGCTTTTAAGGTTTCCGTGTGAAAAGAGCATGAGTCACCAAGTTCATTGAACATTCTAACCATAAAGGGGCCTAGTTCTGAAAGGAAGAGTCTGTAATAAAGTGTAGTGAACCCATCTACTCCTGGTACTTTCCCTCTTTTCCCTTTTTTCACTGCCTCCTGTAATTCTTCTAACGTAATGGGCCTTTCCATGTCTTGGCTCAACTCTAATGTTAGAGTCGGGATGCCTGATGTTTCTATATACTTTCCCATTGTCTCATGTTGTTGTTGGCGTGTTTGTAAATTATATAAGGTGCTATAGAAATCACTGAATGTCTGTGCAATCTCTTTAGGTAACACATGTTCCTCACCTCTTGACCCCTTAATCATAGGGATATAGGTTTTTGCTTGTTGCTCTCTCAGTGAGTTTGCCAAATGCTTCCCACATTTATTGCCGAATTCATAGTTCTGTCTTCTACCATTTTGTATCGCCCTTTTTGCTCTGTAAAAAAGTAATTCAGTAATTTGTCTACGTGCCATCATGAGTTCTCTCCCTAAATTGGGGTTAGAACTCTGTTTATGCCATCTTTCTAAGTTTGATATCTCTGACATGAGGGTTGTTATTCTCCATTGTCTATCCCTTTTAACCCTTGCCCCATGTTTCATCAGGACCCCCCTGATCACCGCCTTGTGAACCTCCCATACTACCCCCAGGTTACATTCTTGAGTGTCGTTAATCTGGAAATACCATTTTAGCTCCCTCCGGACTTCCTCCAAGACCTCCTCGTCCTGTAACAGGCTCTCATTTAATCTCCAACTACTCAGTCCGGAGGACCTAGGATCCCCTATTTTATATTCCAAAAGAATTGGGGCACGGTCAGTCCAGGTAATTTCCCCAATTCCAACTTCTATGACTGCGTGGAGCTGATTGTGCGGTATGAAGTAGTAATCAATACGTGAGTATATCTTGTGCGGAACCGAATAGAAGGAGTAATCTCGCTCCCCTGGATGCATCAACCTCCATATATCTGTTAACGTCCCTTGTTGTAACAACTGCCGAATCCGTTTCCGGGTGCTTCCCCCAACCGATGAGACCCCGGTTGAGGTGTCCAGAATAGGATCCTTCCACAAACTATGGAGCAAGTGCATGGAGAATACGGCACATGCTCTGTTGCGTTGCGGCGGCGTAGTGTAAATGGCTTACGCTACGCCAGCGAAATTATATGTAGCCTAAAGCCTCGTACACACGATCAGTCCATCCTATGACAACGGTCTGAAGGACCATTGTCATCGGTTAACCGATGAAGTTGACTGATGGTCTGATGTGCCTACACACCATCGGTTAAAAAAACGCGGTGACGTAAAACACAACGACATGCTGAAAAAAATGAACTTCAATTCTTTCAAGCATGCGTCGACTTGATTCTGAGCATGCATGGATTTTTAACCGATGGACGTTCCTACTAACGATCGTTTTTGACCTATCGTTAGGTATCCATCGGTTAAATTTTAAAGCAAGTTGGCTTTTTTTTAACCAAAGGTTAAATAACCGATGGGGCCCACACACGATCGGTTTTGACCGATGAAAACGGTCCATCAGACCGTTGTCCTCTGGCTATCCTATCGTGTGTACGAGGCCTAAGGGGCCACAAGTAGACAGTGAGGCCTGGAACGAGAGTGAAGAAAAGGAAAGTAGTGCAGGGCAATGCATGACAGTGTGTAAAGCAGAAACAACAAAGGGGTTAACAGGAGCTGTGCAAGGAGGGGAGGTTTTAGTGAGAAGAGTATGAGTGAAAGTGGCATTATTTAAGAAGGAGGCCGGACTTGCTGGGGAACAGAAGCTGTGAGATAGACAGGAGGAGGCAGTTTTTTCCACCTGCCGTCCCTACATGGTGTTTGTGTTTGTCTGTTTTCTTTCATTTCAGGTGCATTGGTATTGTCTCGTCATGGCAGCTGTGGATTGGCTGTGTTTTGTTGGCCTTTGATGGTGGCAGTAAACATATGGAAGGGGTGGGGGGCTCATCTGTAGTATGTGCCCCTCTGGTGTATTCCAGCAAAACAGTTAGCTGGAATACGGTAATGGTTACACTGCGGAAAGGGGGTTGTCTCCGAGCTGGTGATACGGCTGGGGCCCTATCATGGTGAAAAAGTGTATTGGTGCAATATGTGTTGGAGTTCAGGGTGCCATCAAAGACCAACAGACTGGGGTTAAAAAAGTTGTTACAGATGTTATATTTTAATATTGGTTATTTAATATTGTGTTAATAAAAAGGTTGCGATGGCCATACTCCAAATCAGGTGTGGTCTCATCATTTAAGGGGTAAACAAGGGGGTTGGTGGAGTATGAGTGGTTAAGGTTAAGCAGTTAAAGGAAGGTTGGGTACATCTGGACCACACTGGTCATGGGATCTCCCACCCTGCATAGCCAGGCACGCTGAATTTTTACAGGCACACTTAAATCAGAGAATAGTCTGTGACCTTGTTTTTTTTATTTATTATTGAGGGTAAAATCTTGGATAGGGATGGGAGGCTATGGAATGCTCACCTGACTTCAACAATAACTTCAGGACAACTTCCTATAGACAGTCTCTACGGTAGCTTAAAAAAAATCCTCATTGTAAGTGTACAGAGCAAAGGGGACATAGAGTTACCCAGTTTACGCCTGTGCTATGGCCGAAAAAGACGGATACAACGTGGGCTTAAAATCAGGGGTGTATTTAGGTTTTGTGCTGCCCTAGGCCTGCCTAAACTCATGCACCCCCTAATTTGAATATGAACCACCCCTCCCTGTCAAGGCCACTCCCCTTGCGGTTTAAGACCCACCCTGAAATTTTCAAGTAGGGACACTGATGGCCTGGGGGGGAGGGGGGCAATGGATTCCCTTAATTTGCATAGATTTCCTCTCACTTCCTGTTTGGCTATGGGGCAGGAAGTGAAGGGAAATCTCTGCAATGGGACAGGGATGGTAAAAAATTTGAAGCAACGCCCCCCTCCCCCCACATACTGGAAGCAGTGCGGCCGATTTATAGGGGCGCTAAACTAATTTGCCTAACAGTGTAGCGCAAGCCGGTGGGGACACTGTCCGTGCTGTCCTCCTGCAAAGTGCTGCCCTAGGCCTGGGCCTTGTTGGCCTAGGCCAGGATACAGCATTGCTTAAAATGCCAGGAGGATGTACATGGACATCCTGCCATGGTGCGCCCTATGATCGCCAAGTCCTTGGGACTTGGCTAACCACAAACCAGAGTAAAGGGCCAATCACAGGGGACCCTTTAACACATGATCAGCTGCCAGCCAATGACAGCTGATCACAGAAGTAAACAGAAGCCGGGTTCCTGGCATTTTTTTCTCTTTACTCTGTCAGCATGAAGAAAAGAAAGCTGTTAACTGTCTTCTGTTAGAAGAACATCGGTCCCCTTAGTGATCACCGGTGCTGCCAATTAGTGCCCTCCAGTGCCGCAAATCAGTGCCCACCAGTGCCACCTATCAGGGCCCATCAGTACTGCTTATCAGTGCCACCTATGAGTGCCAACTATCTCTGCCCATCAGTGCCTCATCATCAGTGCCCACCAGTGCAGCCTATCAGTGCCCATCAGTACCTCCTATTAGCGCCTCCTCTCCGTGCCACCTATCAGTGCCCATCAGTACCACCTATTAGTGCCCATCAGTGCCACATCTCAGTCCCTATCAGTGCCACCCATCATTGCAGCCTCATCAATGCCCACCAGTGCTGCTTCACTAGTGTTCATCAGTACCATCTATCAATGCCGCCTAGCAGTGCCCACCCGTGCTGCCTTGGCAGGGAAAAAAGTCCCCAGGAGGAAGTGGTTAATATAGTTTTTGGTTTTTCATACAGTGCTGCTGTCAGCTCACCCCTTTCACTCTCCCTAGTTACTAAAATGCCCTCCCCCAGGACCGATCCGCTCTATAGGCTCACTATGCAAGCCGCTTAGGGCCCTGCAAAGCTGCGGAGGGTCCCCCAAATTACTAGAGGTCCCGTCTGGTGAGAAGTCATTTTCGGCCCCTCACCCCACTTCTCAACTCGCTGGCTGCATGGGAAAAGAGGTGAGAAGTCAGCACCCCCCGCCTCTCACTTTAATGTTAAGCCCTGGTCCGACAGACCATTTTCATCGGTTCACCGATGAAGCTAACTGATGGACTGATGTGCCTACACACCATCGGTTCATGAACCGATAGTGTCAGAACGCGGTGACGTAAAACACAACGACGTAATGAAAAAACGAAGTTGAATGCTTCCAAGCATGCGTCAACTTGATTCTGAGCATGCGTGGATTGTTAACCGATGCTCGTGCGTACTAACGATCAGTTTTGACCTATCGGTTAGCCGTCCATCGGTTGAATTTTAAAGCAAGCCATCTGTTTTTGGACCGAAGCATAACGGACCGATGGGGCCTACACACGATCGGTTTGGACCGATGAAAACGAACCTCAGTCCATTTTCATCGGTTTGAACCGATCGTGTGTACGTGGCTTAAGATGTAATTTCCGACAGCAGAACACCCCCTCCCCCCTGCTTCTCAACTTTAATCTTTACCCCCCGCTTAATGTGACATGTCATTTTCGGCATTGGGAGGTCAGGATCGGCACTGCCCCCCCCCCCCCCATATAACCTCCAAATAATGCAAACCAGGATTGATAACAAAGCACTAATTTCAGAGGACCAGCCCTCCCCAAATTCCACTGAATAAATCCTTGCAAGCAATATATATCTTATGGCTCCCTCTATCTCTCTCAGATTCTCAGGTCGGAAATACAATTGCAAGAAAAAGTTGGTGAAACCTTACGTTGGCCATTTATATAATGACAAATTGATGGATCACAATTCTATTGTTTCAAATACAGTATTCTTTTTGCTTAAAAACAATTGTCTATATGACACATGAAATTGATATGGTAAATTTGATTAGAATTTTCATCCAGGAGTGATCATTATTTCTGAAAAATATGATTTTTTTAACTAACTATAATATGATCATATTGTTAGGTTTATAGTCAGCATTAGGAATATTCTGGATGTCTACCTGAATGTCTATGAAAATGTGAATTGATTTACATCTAAAGGTACATTCAAGTGTTTCGCCAATAAACACACATTTTACTGGGCTCTATGGGGGTTATTTACTAAAGGCTAAGCCATTTTGAGCTACAAGTGCAAACTACAAGTGCAAAGTGCATTTGAAATTGCACTGAAAGTGCACTTGGAAATGCAGTCGCTGTAGGGGGACATGCAAGGAAAATAAAAAACAGCATTTTAGCTTGAACATGATTGGATGATAACATCAGCAGAGCTTCCCCTCATTTCAGATCTACGCCTTAGATTTGGAGTGACTGCACTTCCAAGTGCACTTTACACTTGTAGTTTGCACTTGTAGTGCAAAGTGAATTTGCCTTTTGTAAATAACCCCCAATGTGTTTTATTATGTATTTACAGAACAAATTAATGGAAAAAGTGGAAATAGAAAAAAGGAACTAAGTTTACAGAAAAACTGTTTTAATATGTGTCACAAAAAATCTTTTTGCATGTTAAACTATAACAAAAAATAAGCAATTCTTTAACTCAGGGGTTCCCAACCAGTGGCCCGTCGAGCCCTCTGATGTGGCCCGCGGAGCCCTCTGATGTGGCCTGCGACCTCCTGCTCTGGGATGGAATAGAAAACTGTTATTAAAGGTAAGTTTTATTACTAAAATCAGTGTATATATGGGCATATCTTTTCTACAGTAGTTACTGGGCTGCTTTCAAACTGATCCGCAGGTGCAGAGCAATTTACCTGTGGGTTACCTGCGCTGAGCCATAGACTTCTGTTACTACCTGCGAGTTTGGTGAGCTTTCTGAAAGTGCACCAAACCTAGAGAATATAATAGAAGTCTATTGCAAAGTGCAGGCAAGCCAAAGGTACACTGCATTGTACCTGTGGTGCGGGTAAACCACAGCACATCAGTGTGAAAGCAGCCTTGGGCCCCTTTCACATGTCTGACCAATTGGACCCTCCATTCACCTCTAAGAAGTGGCATGCATAAACCGACTTGTGTTCTACCTCCAATACTATCCTCTAAAAAGTAATGTGGGCTGTGTCCGTGTCCGCTCTGCATATGCAGAGCGGACATACCATCCACCCGCTCCGCTCATTGTGGCCCACGACCGATTCCCAAGTCGCTTAAGTGGTCCTCGCTCTTCAAAAGGTTGGGCACCCCTGCTTTAACTGAACATTGTTTGGACTGTAAAAATAAAAAAGGATTAAACTAGGTGCAGATGGCATGTAGTCACAGTGCGGCTATTGATCATCAAACTCACAGCTGCTTGTACCCGATATAAGAATGTTTGATCAATTTCTATTAAAATCTGGATAGCTTGTATAGACAATCAAGATGTATCAATTTCATTTGCAAAAACATGCTGAACAATTGCTATTGTATATTACATGTACCCAAAACAGAAAATACTCAAGTCACTTGTGTTATTGTGTAACCAATCACCTGCTGTTTAATGAAAAAAGTTAACTCCTGCGGTTTCCACCCCCATCCAGCCCTGTGATACTGGCCGCTCTCCGCTATCCAATGAAGAGGGCAGCGGCAAAAATGTCCGCAGGCAGGGTGCTCACATTCAGCAGTGGTGGGCCGGGTGCCGACCCCAGGTCTAGAGACTTGGGGCTATGGGCCCCAGATTCGGGGCTATAGCCTCAATAGCCACCCCCTAGCACAGTGTTTCTCAACTCCAGTCCTCAAGGCCCCCCAACAGGTCATGTTTTCACAATTTCCATTATTTTGCACAGGTGATTTGATCAGTTTCACTGCCTTAGTAATTCCCACAGCCTTTTCATCTGAGGGAAATCCTGAAAACATGACCTGTTGGGGGGGCTTGAGGACTGGAGTTGAGAAACACTGCCCTAGCGACACCTCTGATCAACAGCATTGAGTTGCAAAAATGCTGAACATGTTGAAATCAATATTTTATGTGGAAAACAGCAACTGTTTGTGATGCACAGCGCTTTAGTGAACTAAATGAATTCAAGCTGCTGCATCTGATTGTGTCCATTTAATAGCCTCCTTTCTCCTAAAGAGTACCTAAATCTGAAGCAGAAATTGATGAATGGTAGAACCCAACACTCATGTTTGAGAATGTTTTAAGAATCTTGGGCCAGATTCAGGTACAATTGCCCTGGCGCAGAATATCAGAGATACACTACGCCGCCGTATTTTACCTGGCTCTACGACAAATTCATGTAGATTTTGGCCCGTAAGGTACGGTGGCGTAGTGTATTTCTCGCGGCGGAATCGAAATACGTGATTAGGGGGCGTGAAGCATTTAAATTAGGTGCGTCCCCGCGGCGATCGAACTGCGCATGCTCTGTTCAGAAATTTCCCGCCGTGCATTGTGCGAAATAACGTCATTACGTAATTTTTTGTTTGAGTAGCGTCGTTTACATACATTCCTATTCCCGGACGACTTACATAAAAAATGTAAAAAAACGTTGGAAAACGTTGAAATTCGACGCAGGAACGACGGCCATACTTAACATGGGCTGTCTAATACTAGACCAGATAAAAGCTGGAATAACTTTACGCGGCAAAAAGATGACTAAAGATGCCGTAAGAGATTGCGAATGACGTTCGTAACTTCGTGGATCGTTGGAAAAAGGTAATTTGCATACCCCAACGCGGAAAACGACGGGAACTCCACCCAGCGGCCGCAAATTTATTGCAGCGTAGATCCGAAGGCGTACGAACACGTAAGCCAGTCGGATTGAAGCCCGAAGCCGTCGTTTCATGGTTTGAGGATTCAGACTAATAAAACGACACGCGTAATTTGAAAGTTGTATGGTCTAACGCGAGATAGACCGGAGTAAGGGCTCTGTGAATATGGCCCCTTGTCTATAACACTGAGTTAATGTAGAAGCCATTTAGTCAGTTAAATGCTAGCATAATCTTTTATATTGTTAAAGCTAGTCGGATCGTTAATATTAATAGAAAAATTATCCTTATTATGACAAAGCCGGAAAAGATTTCTGAAATTAAGACACCAGCAGTTTGTTGGCATAAGGGATTTACACATAATCCTGGAATTACATGTTGGAAAACTGCAGCCCATAAGAACAGTAATTCTCTGTTGTTGACTGTTGGGTCCTTAACATTTTGCATGTGTCACCAGTTCATTCAGTGTTGTCATATTTGTCCTTATGGTGCATGAACAGGTGGACGTAGAACAAGTGAATGCCTCGAAAACAGGCCCATTCATTCTCACTGGGCAAGCGCTTCTAGTGAAGCAATAACATTAGCACTGTAGCCTCAACTCAACTAAAACTACCATTATCTCCCAATGCTAACAAAATAATAATAACACATTAAAAATGATACCGTTATTTATTAATTAAAGTTATTATTACAAGATGAAATTAAAAATAATAGGGCATAGAGTCTCTTACACAGTGGCATTTGCATAGTACCCAGGACCAATGTGTGGCAAGCAATATTTTTTGGTGCTCATGTGTACATTGCATTATATTGCTGGAGGGTCCAGGGATAACAGAATGAGCTGTGTAATGGGGGCTGGCAAGTATCTCAGGGGAAGGGAAGACAAGCCATTGCAATTATTCATTCTATATAATGCAGCATTTTACTGTGGGATGCACAGCAAAAGATACATTGGCTAACACTATACTGGGCTGCAGACCTAATTGCATTCCATGCTATCTCAGTGGTATATTGGCGTACTTCAGGGGCCTGGAAGGTGTCATTCAATTTTCATCAAATGAAATGCGTAAAAGCTAAATTTCACAGCACTCTAGGAAGTGGAACAAACTGAAATGCTAATAATAGCGGAAATAAAATGTTATTTAATTTAATTTAATAGCAACAAAAAATAATAACTTTGTTTTCATCATAGTGTGCAGCTAAAGCTTTAATGTGTTCTGTAGACTAAAGCTTATGTTCACACCTATGATATAAAAAAAAAACAGACCTATTCAATAAAGCAATTAGTCAACTGCAAGATGTAATAATCCATAACAACAAATTAAAATTCATCATTTAAAGGGGAGTTCCACCCATAATTTCACTTTTTAAATATAAATACCCCTGTAATACACAAGCTTAATGTATTCTAGTAAAGTTAGTCTGTAAACTAAGGTCTGTTTTGTAAGGTTGTTACAGCAATTAGATACTTTATAATCTAGAAATAGACAGTGGCCATCTTAAGTGTGGGCATCATGAAGCCAGACTTTATGACTTCCTGGATTTCAGCTTTGCATATCTCGCACATGCTCATTGCTGCACAAGCAATGTAATAGGTTTCAGTCAGGTTTGCAAGGACTACTGGGAAACATGATGCCTATCCCAGAAACCCTTGCAAATAGCCTTGTGACTTAATAGCCTAGGCTAATAAGGAGGAGGAAGTAACGAAGGACTACAAAATAAAGGTATTTACAAGCAACAAAATAAATAAAAATTGTCCATTCTGAACACTATGAGATTAGGGCATGCAGCACAGACAAACATAAAAAAATGGGTGGAACTCCACTTTAAAGAATTGGCTTTAGTATAATAAATCAGATTGGTCCTAATCTGCAATATGTAAGAGGGGCTTTGTGATTGGTTAGATTTGGCGCCAAGAGCACAAGTCCCCATCCCGTTCCTATCTTTCTAGAACACTATTCCTCATGCTAAGGCTGAGTCCTCTGCCATCTACTTCCCCACTTTATAACAGAGGCCTCCACATGACATTTCCAGCCGTTGACATTTAGATCCCCAAAGGAATGACTGTCCACAGGTAAAAGTAGTTTTGCTGCACTTTACTAGTGGAATTCAGAATATTGGATAAGAGTCACATCACTGAGACATACAGTACATTCTGCAGTCACTCGTCATTACTCAGTTACAGTTAGTGGCTGGTCCACAGTAGTCACATGGGAAAGCATATGTAGCACCTCAGCAGCCACCTCCCTTATAGTCTCTTCTCTACCTGGGGTCATTAGTACAGAACTGTGCTCTCTGGAGTCACCTACTTGCTAGGTACACCTCTCCCAGAAAGCGTCCTCACACAGGGAACTCCTGGCCTGGCCTGGACTGGCCTTGCAAGCTTTTTGTAATCCGCCCTAGCCCCCACCTCCTACGGGACAGAGAGATTACAGCTGGCTCTCACTAAGATCCCATTCACACTGGGGTTCTTTTCAGGTGTCTTAGCGCCAGGGCTTTTTTTCAGGGGGAACTTGGGGGAACTCAGTTCCACCACCTCCGGCTCAGACCCTTTGGTGCCTGGTCACCACAAACACTTGTAAAACACAGAAGTCTGGTTTCTGTGTTTACAAGTGACAGCTCTACACTCTGTGAGTAACCTCCCTGAACTCTGCACTCTGTATGTAATGCAATCCTGGTATTATGCCCCTTTAAGACCCTTCTACTGTTTGTGAAATCTGAACAGGGTCGTGGTTGAGTTCCTGCGCCTATTTTCTAAGAAAAAAAGCTCTGCTTAGCGCTAAAAAAAAGCCTGTAAAGCACCTAAAAACATGTCTATAAAGCCTTCCCAGTGTGAAAGCCTGGGTGCTTTCACACTGGGTCGGTGCACTTGCAGCACAGGAAAAAAAAGTCCTGGAAGCAACATCTTTGGGCCCGTGCGGGAGCGATGTATACACCGTTCCTTAAACCACCCCTGCCATTGAAATCATTGGGTACGGCTGCCGAAACGCCTGCAAAGCGGTTCGGCAGCGGCGCTTTACAGATGCTTTTAACCCTTTCCTCAGCTGCTAGCAGGGGTTAAAATGCCCCGCTAGCTGCCAAAAAGCGCCTCTGTAACAGAGGTAACGCGCCACTGAAACTAGCGGTGCTCTACCGCTAACATCCCCTCGCCTCAGTGTGAAAGTGGTCTGAGTGGTGGTCTACTTCTCCCATCCTCCTGGCCTTTCCAGGGCCTAGATGTACTGGTTACATCCACATAGGTGTGGGGTATTTATCCTCACAACCTGGCTTATAATAGGGCACTGACTCACCCATGACAGGACTGCTCTACCAAATGCATGCAACTAAACCCCTGTTTTTAATGCACAGGTTAGACAGGGGAATTTGGTTAGTCGCTGATCTGTTGGTGAGTTGAGCTTGGTTATTCTGTGTGTTTGTTGACATGTGTCCGCCCTTTCAATGCTCCTTGCTCTGAACACCAGTTATAGGTAGGGGCATTGACAGTTGTTTTTTGTATTTTTTTTTACCTAAAAGAGGCCTAGCACCTGATAACTTACTGTAGCCAGATAGTATTCTGGTACAGAGCCACCTAATGGCAAAGTAGCTAACTGCACCTACGTACAAGTACATTACTGAAAAAAATAAGGGCTAGATTCAGGATGGAGAGCGTATCTTTGTGCGGGCGTAGCGTATCCGATTTACGCTACGCCTCCGCAACTTTTACAGGCAAGTGCTGTATTCACAAAGCACTTGCTCCGTAAGTTGTGGCGGCATAGCGTAAATGGACCGGCGTATCACAGCGTAATTCAAATAGGGCAGGTAGGAGGCATGTTGTATGTAAACTAATCGTGACCCGATGTAAACAACGCGCCAAACGAACTGCGCATGCACCGGCCGTGAACGTATCCAAGTGCGCATGCCCCAAATCACGTCGTAAATGGTCAATATAAACTACGTGAACGTAACTTACACCCAGCCCCATTCTGAATCGACTTACGCAAACGACGTAAACGACGTACAATACGACGCTGTCCCGACGTCCATACTTAACATTGGCTGCGCCTCACTATAGCATGGGTAACTTTACGCCGGGCGTAACTCTAACGTAAACGATGCAAATAGATACGCCGGCTGCAACTACGTTCGTGAATCGGCGTATCTAGCTCATTTGCATATTCAACGCGTAAATAGACGGAAACGCCACCTAGCGGCCAGCGTAAATATGCAACTTAGATATACGACGACGTAAGTGACTTACGTCAGTCAGATCTAACACAAATCTATGCGTAACTGATTCTAAGAATCAGGCGCATAGATACGCCCCACTCACTCAGAGTTACGACGGCGTATCTGGAGATACGCCGTCGTAACTCCTTGCTGAATCTAGCCCTAAGTGTGTAAAATTAAAAACAATATATTGTTGGGTCCATTATTAGGCCTCATTCACATGGGGTTTCGTCTGCCAAGTATTCTGTGGATACTTGCGGCTGGGATCCCAGATGTTACAAAAAGTGGTGACTGCTGAACTTCAGCTGAATGACAGGCTGAAAGAAACCATGGCTATTCATCTTTGTAAGTATCTATCCATAATCCAGCAGTTACCTGTATTTAGGAACCAGGGCCGTTTGAAGGATTTTGGGGGCCCCAAGCAAAATGGGGGCCCCCAAGCACCCCCCCGCACGCAAAAGCTACGTTAGCACTACACTAATTTTTTACACCCATGTTCTTACTCCTCCCCCCCTCCTCCCTAGTCTCTATATTTTTCTATTCTCACCTCCCTTCTTCCCTGTAGGCTGCCGCTGTAGCGTGGCCAAGCTCCTCTATCTCTTTTCAGTCCGGTGTTCTATCATTATGGGTCCCCAGTCCCCTATCGGATAGCTCCCGGGCCGGGTACCGTGCAGTACAGGACATTCAGTTTCCTGTGTTCCAGGCCGGACTGACTGGAAGTGAATACTCAGTGTGCACTTCCTGTCAGTCCGGCCGGGAACAGGAAACTGAATCTCCTGTACCACGCGCGGTACCTGGCCGGACTGACAGGACTCCAGGAGGAAGGAAGAAGAGCTTGGCCACACTACAACCTGGGAAGGGGAAGTTGGGGGCCCCAGGCCAGCTTGGGGCCCCAACCAATTGTTTGTTTTGCCTGTCCTGTAGTGACGGGCCTGTTAGGAACACATGTCTGCACCTTGGCTTAGATACATTGGGCCAGATTCAGGTACATTGGCGCATCATTAGACCGGAGTAGCGCACCCCCTTTACGTTAGACTGGCGCAATGTAGAGGCGCAATCACCGTATGCTCGTAGTATTTGCGCAGAAATTTGCGCCGGTGCAACGTAATTTCGGAGGCGTAAGGCGGAGTAATTCAAATTGGGAAAGACGTGGGCGTGTTACATTGAAATGAGCCGTGACCCCATGCAAATGAAGGGCCGGCCGGATCGCGCATGCGCACACGAAGCAGACCATGGTCAGCACCTCTGTGCGCATGCTCACAACTCGGGAACGGCGCAATCAGTGAAATTGGAAGTGGACCCAGGCAACTTAGTGAGCTACGCAGAGAGCTTAAATAGACAGAGACAAACGCACTTCCTTTGCAACACTACATCCATTTGTATCCCTTCCTATACAGCAAGGTGCTTTTTTTCTGTTGTTTATTTTTGTTTGTTTGTTTGTGACATGTCTTTGAGATATTTGGTGACTGTTTTGGATAGTGTTTTGCAGAGAGATTTTTGTCTTTTCTGTGTTTTCTTTGTTGTGTTTTTTTTTTTATTATATTTTTGCTGGGCATTTTTTTCTTTTGCTGGTCATGTTTTTAATTTTTTTTTTGGTTCTGTTTGTGAATGATTTTGGAATGTGGTGACAAAGGGGTGTCACCAGTGCTTTAAGTGGGCCGGAACGCGGCGGTACTCAGTACCGCCACTTCCAAAAATGGCCTTGGAGAGTACCAGCACCTCTCCGTGCGCCCAGTACGTGGGTTTCCCGTACCGGAACGCACTGGCATAGCGGGGGGGGGGGGGGGCTCCTGCACCGGGCGAAAAAGTGCAGGGGGGCAAAATCCTGGCGTCCGCGGAATGCGCCGCCGCCGCCGCCTTAGGAAAGGCCGCGGCTTTGGCCTAGCTCTGGAGCTATCGGCCATCTTGGTACACCCGGCAGCGGCGAGCGATGAGTTTTTTTTTCAGCCCTTTCGCCTGGTTGGCTGGTGGAACTGTCTGTCTCCCTTGATGTGGGAGTGGCCACTCCCACATCAAGGGAGACAGACAGTTCCACCAGCCAACTAGGCAGAAGGGCTAAAAAAAAACAGATAACGGCGCAGGAGATTGGCGGGCGGTGGAGTGGGAGGCGCTGTACCTCTGTGCTGCGCTGATTGGCCTGGAAGTTGGAACATGAGTTTACAGCGCGGCGGCAAGTTTCTCCATCTCCAGCAAGGTAAGCAAAACACTGCTGTACCACAGGGGAGAGAGAGAAGGGGGGCGGTGTAAATCTAAAGGGGTGCACTGCCTGATCCCCACCTATCCACCTCAGAGCCTGTCATTTTAGTAAGACTGCTGGGACTTGTAGTTCTCCATCTTCTCCTGGGGCTCATGGAGATTGGAGAACTACAAGTCCCAGCAGGTTATACATACAATAAGGCTCTGAGGTGGATGGGTGTGGATTGCATGCACCTGAGCCCCAGGAGAAGATGGAGAACTACAAGTCCCAGCAGGTTATAATATAAGGCTCCGAGGTGGATGGATGTCCGGACACCCATCCATCTCGGAGCCTTACATTATAACCTGCTGGGACTTGTAGTTCTCCATCGTCTCCTGGGGCTCAGGTGCATGCGATCCACCATCTATGGGACTACAAGTCCCAGCAGTAAGAAAAACTGAACAAAGATGGTGGATCGCATGCACCTGAGCCCCAGGAGACGATGGAGAACTACAAGTCCCAGCAGGTTATAATATAAAGCTCCGAGGTGGATAGATGTCTGGACAGTGACAATTGGTGGCACAGTGGTGGCAATTGGTGGCACAGTGGTGACGATTGATGGCACAGTGGTGACAATTTGCATGGTACAGTGACTGCATTTGATGGTGTGGCACAGTGGTGACAATTGATGGTACAGTGGCTGCATTTGATGGCATGGCACAGTGGTTGCGTTTGGCGTGGCACAGTGGTGACAATTGATGGTACAGTGACTGCATTTGATGGCATGGCGCCCTGTGATTAGGCGTATGTGGTGAAAAAAAACGTTCTGCCCCGGGGGGGGGGGGCTTAAAGCACTGGGTGTCACCCTCATTTGTGGTGGAGAAGGGTTCCCCAGGACCAGGGAGAAGTGATCCCCAGGTCCGTGTGAATGGTGTATGAATGTACAGTGACATAATTGGAGCCGTGGCGTGGCGTTGCTCACAAGTCCTGCATGGTGGGCTTATGCCAATCCAATATGATGAGGATGTGGTAAAAACAAAAAAGACCGCGCTATAAAACCCCTCCCCCCGAGATAGCAGGCTGCAGCAAGCGTGTGATAAACAAAGTAAACAACAAACAATATATAGAAGCCACGCCAAATATATGACCATCAATAGTACAATAATGAAATAGTCTGTATAGTATTAACCACTAAAGTCCATTAGAGTCCATAGTGTGTAAAAGATAGTATTCCCAAAAATAAGATCCTCTGTTCTGTGTCACCAAGTGAAAGCACTCCAAAGGTGCACCCGCCACCAAACGAATGAGCAGCTTACCAGAGGTCAAACGTAAACAGTGTTTGACTATAGCCCAGTCAACGGCCTTTGGTATCCCTGTAGTTCCCAGGATCTTCAAAGTGTGGTTGGATCGGGACGCGTAAACTTTAAGAGTAAAAAAGAAAGAGGCGCACATAGCATAACTCCGTGGACGAAGATTTAATAAAAGAATAAAATTGTACTTACAAAGCACACGATATAAACAGGCATAAAACAAATATTGCCGGCCGGCATGAAGGAGCCCTCCTCCTCAACGTGGTGACATCACTGCTTCGCCTCCCATACGCGTTTCGTCACTAGAAGGGTGTTTATGTGCAAATAAAAAGCACATGTGCAGTAACATCTAATGCGTGTATGTGCAATTAAATAGCACACATCCACTAACACTGAGTACTATGTTTAGGTGTAAACTAAACACTATGCAGGCAATACAACACATTAGAGCACTGCATCAAGCACAATCTACTGCCTAACAATAGGAATAGCTGATCTAGCTAAGCTATACAGTGTATAAATATATGTACAACTCCTAGGGATGTATATATATATTCTCTACACACTGTAAATTTAACTAAACTGACTAGCCTTCCTGCTCCATCTATCTATCTATCTATCTATCTGGTAGAAAAGACACTGTCTCTCTTTCTCTCTAACTGTCTGACTGATCTTCTCTTTAACAAAGCTGCCTTTTATAGTGTGGGGCGTGTACTAAACCCCCTGAGCCATAATTGGCCAAAGCCACCCTGGCTTTGGCCAATTATTGTTCTTCGTTTTTTGCGTGTTGTGATTGGCCAAGCATGCAGGGTCATGGTGCATGCTTGACAAATCATCAGCGCGCAACGCCGTAGTGAATTATGGGCGGACGCGCGTCACTCGAATTTGGCACGAACGACCCGTTTTTTTCGAAATTTGTCGAAAGTACGAACAAACGATGTTCGAGTCAAACATACGTTCGTATCGAACGCGGAGCTCATCCCTAGTCCAGATGGTAGTTGGGGAGTGCATACATTGTTGGAGCCTCAGAGAGCAGGGTTCTTACCCAGAAGGAGCGTTTCCCAGTCAGAAGGGTTGTTGCCCCTCATGGCAGTACAGCTGAAGATCCCATCTGTCATATCTCAGCTGTGCGTAGCTGGTCTATACTGAAATCTCACTGGTGTTTCAGTGAGGATCCGATCTGGAGGCTCCACTGAGTCTGGAGGGAGATGTCCAAGTCCCAGGGACACTGTAAATACAGATCTGAGAGAGGAATCCTAGTGATTGTTGCTGCTGTTAACCCCTGGTGCACTATGTTTGAGGCTTGTTTGTCCTGGAACATTATTATTATTCAGGATTTTTATAGTGCCAACAGTTTGCTCAGTGCTTTACAACATAAGGACAGACAGTATAGCTACAATACAATTCAATACGGGAGGAATTTGAGGGCCCTGCTTGTTAGAGCTTACAATCTAAGAGGAAGGGTCAAACTATACAAAAGGTAATAGTTGTGGGGTATAAGGTGTAGAAAATAAAAGTACAGTTGTAAGGTGGAGACAGGATAGGCTTCTATAAAAAAAAAAGAAGATAGTAGGACAGATTGGGAAAGGGAGTTCCATAGGATGGGAGTAAATAAGAAGAAAGAGAATGGGAGTGGCTCAGGAAAAGTCCCGTAGGCGAGCATGGGAGAAGGCGCTAGAGAGCAAAAAGTCTTGGAAGGATAATTTGGTTGGTATTTTGAGACTAGGTTAGTGATGAAGCTGGGGGCTGAGTTGTAGATGGATTTGTAAGCTGTCGTTAGTATTTTGAATTTAATTAGTTGGCCGAGCAGAAGTTGGTGAAGGGATCAGCAAAGAGAATTAGCAAATATTGACCGGTTAGTAAGGTGGTTAAGTCTAGCAGCAACATTCATGATGGATTAAAGAGGGGGTATCGTATGTACGGTAAGCAAATGAGAGGGAACTGCCGTAGTCGAGGCAAGAAATGGCCAGGGAGTTGTTCGGAAGCTTTGTGGTGTCATTGGTTAGGAAGGGTTGTATTTTGGAGATGTTGAGGTGGCAAGCTCAGAGTTCAGAGTCCAGGATAACACCCATCACCTTGGCATGCAAGGATGGGTTACTAGTTGTGCCATCGATCTTGATGGCACAACTAGCCATCGATCTTGACAGCGTAGTCAGGGGAAGAGGCACGTGGGGGAGGAAATATTATGAGTGCTGTTCACTTTGTGATGTCCTACTGTTAAAAGGACTGTGTGTTAAGAAGCATCTGCAAAGTAAATAGTGTCCTCACTTTCCTGGTCAGTTTTTTGCAGTATACCACAGCCTCCCTAAGCCTCCCTAAGCCCTATCCGAATTAATCTGCAATAAACTTTTTTTTTAAAGTGCTGCTGCACTAGTTGGAGATTCACCCCCCAATACATCAGGGTCCCCAGAGTCACGCTGTTAAATCAGGGTCCCCAGAGTTTCTCTAGTTACATCAGGTTCCCAGAGCCCCCCTTAACATAAGGGTTCCCCCTCCTCCTTATCTCAGGGTCCCCCTCTTATATCCAGATTCCCAGAGTCCCCCACTTACATCCGGGTTCCCAGAGTCCCCCACTTACATCAGGGTCCCCAGTGTCCCCTCCAACAGCAGGGCCCCTAGAGTTCCCCCTTACATCATGGTCCCCAGGGTTCCTCTTCTTTACATCATGGTCCTCAGAGCCACCCCGCTACATCAGGGTCCCCATAGTCTCTCCCTCTTACATTTGGTTCCCTAGCAGCTGATCCGCCCTATAGGCTCACTATTCCATCCACTTAGGGCCCCGCAAAGCTGCAAAGGGCCCCCCAAATTACTAGAGGCCCAGCCTGGTGAGAAGTGATTTTTCGGCCCCTCACCCCGCTTCTCAACTCACTGGCTGCATGGGAGAAAAGGTAAGAAGTCGGCACCCCCTCATTTCTGACAGCAGAACACCCCCTCCCCCTGCTTCTCAACTTTAATCTTTAATGTGACATGTCACTGTCGGCAGCGCTCCCCTTCCCCCCGCTTCTCAACTTTAATGTGACAGCAGGGAGGTCAGGATCGGCACTGTTCCATAGAGACTTTCCCTCCGGTCCCCAGAGTCTCCCCATTTTACAACAGGGTTCCCAGAGTCATCCTAATCTGACCACATGTGCCAGAGTTTTTAGGCTGATGTGTTTTGAGCCTTGCATTCCCCCAGAAACGTGTCAGTCTCACAACTCTGAGATAACAGTCCATATTGCCATTGCACACAACCTGTAATGGGCTATCAGGTGTTGCAAAGATCACTAGCTGGATACTAGAGCATGGACAACACAATGTAATTATTCACCGGCACACCACGGATCTTCAACAAAATCTGAACGGAAAACATTTGAACTTAATTTAAGATCTGTGGTGTGCTGGCAAATATTTATATTGAGTCTACCAACTCTTGCACATGTGGTCAGATGGCATCGCCACATGGCTGGAGTTGCTATTTGATACGACTGTTCCATTTTATGTTAGTGGGTATGTCTTTGCGTTGGTAATGCACTAGGTATTTGCGCCCTCCTGTGTTTTCACAGTTACTCTGCCGAGAACAAGTTGTAACACTTCTGGATGTAATGCCATCTGAGCGCTAGAGTGTTTGAGTATTTATGTGGATGTAAGAACAGGGAAGATCACGTGACCGGACCTTTCTTACACAGGTTAGTAAGCATAGATTTTAGAAGGGGAGATGGGAATGTTTAAAGTGGTTGTAAAGGTTCACTTTCAAGACATATCAAGACCTTTAATATCACTTTAATTATCTCCATTTTTTCTAGACTGACAGAGCAGTCAGAAGAGGATTATATCCATGTACACCTCCCCTCCTTCCTATGCAGAAAAATAGGTTGGGGAATTCCTGAAATCCTTATCTCAAAAGATGTAGAGTTCCATTTGGGTAATGGTAGGTAATATGCCAATAATGATAGTGGAAGCAAACCACAAGCTTTTGTTTAGGTAGTACCTAGTAGCCAAATGCATCTCTAAAGCATTTTCCAGCTAACCCCAACCGGTTGCAAAGCCTGCTGCACCTTCCATGACACTTTTGGGCATACATGGTAGGAATGTCCTAAGGTTAGGAGCTTCTGGGCCTTCACTAAATAAGGCTTTAGTAGAAAGACCATATTAAAAGCCAGATAATCCTAACACTGCACTTTCTGGAATTTAATAACTACCTTGTTTCCCTGAAAATAAGCCCTACCCGAAAATAAGACCTAGCATAAAGTTCTGGGATGGCTGCAATATAAGCCCTACCCCGAAAATAAGCCCTAGTTAAAGTCCTTGTAAAATCATCGAATCCGTTCTGTAAAAAGATTATATAATGTGTATCATGTCTCCTTGTGTAACTTTATTGTGGAAAACAACTTATTTACAGCTCCACTGGGCGCTCACGTGACCAGCCAGAGATCTTTTCTTCTCCTCCCAGCTGGCGTCAGCAGCGCCTCCCTCTGCAGCACTTGGAGCGGGCTAATGTCAGCGAGCATCTCAGCCTTTCCCTCTGCAGTATTTGGAGCAGGTAAGAAGAGCTCCGGCATGTCAAGTGAGTGCCTAGCGGCGCTGGTAATAAGGTATTTTCCACAATAAGGTTACACAAGGATACACACTGCACATTATATAATCTTTTTACAGAACGGATTACATGATTTTACAAAACCTTTAAGGTTTATATTTGGGATTACAGAATTTCACAATGCTGACTCCTGAGCTGACAGGGGAAACCTTTTTTTTTTTTGTACATACCGTAAATAAATAAGACATCCCCTGAAAATAAGCCCTAGTATGTTTTCTGTAGTTAAAGGTAATATAAGACCCGGCCTTATTTTCGGGGGGAAACGTGGTAGTGCCAAAGACCATGTTTTCTGAAACAATAAATAATAAAATTAATGTAGACAAATATTTTAAAATGTATTAATCCACGGACAGTGTCAATAGAGCAGTGGGTGGTGCCAGTAGAGCAGTGAACATGTCGGTAGGGAAGAGTTTGGCATCAGTAGGACAGCGAATGGTGTCAGTCAGTAGAGCAGTGGAGAGTATCAGTTGAGCCATGGATTGTGTCAGTAGGGCAGAGATTAATGTCAGTAGGGCAGTGGACTGTGTCAGTAATTTGTTATTTTAATTATTTTATTTTTGTATTATTATTTACTAATTTATCTTATTATTATGTTTTACAATATTATTTATTATTATTTTTACAATTATTTAGGAGGCCCATTGGGGGGGGGGGGGGGCTTTGGTGAAACATCAGAAGTCTAAATAGACCCCTGATGTCTCACTTTTGAGACAGAGAAATGGACTCGACTCAGGGGGAATTGGCACAGCACTGGTATATTAGGGTGTTCCTAGGCACACATAACACACCCCGTGCACACTCCTATGTTTAGGAAATAAGTATTATATAAAATGCCTAATGCCTCGTACACACGACCATTTTTATCGGCAGGAAAAAAACACAACGTTTTTCCCGACGTGATTCCTGACTTGCATACACACGTTCATGCAAAAAAAAAACAACCAAAGAGCGGTGACGTACCAAACGTATGACAGGACTATAAAGGGGAAGTCCCTTTCAAATGGCGCCACCCTTTGGGCTGCTTTTGCTGATCCTCGTGCTAGTAAAAGTTTGGTGAGAGACGATTCGCGCTTTTCAGTTTTCATGCTTTTTAGTCCGTTACAGCGTGACGAATGTGATATCTCCAGATGTTACCAGAACGAGCGCTCCCGCCTCATACTTGATTCTGAGCATGCACGTTTTTTTTCCCCTCGGAAAAGCATACACACGACCATTTTTCGCGACGAGAAAAAGACTAATGGGAAACAAGACAAGAAAAAAGAGAGCTAGTTTCAATTTTGTTGCGGGCAGTTTTTTCGTTGAGAAAACTGCTAGGGAGCATACACACGACCGGTTTTCGCGACCAATATAAAAAATAGCAGTTTTCTCGTTGTAAAAAACGGTCGTGTGTATTAGTGTGTATAGTCTGGGCACATATTCATGTGACTGTAATGTCTAGAGTCAGCTTTAGTAAGAGATCGAAATATGCACAACATGCATTTATTTTAACATGTACAATAGTAATGTTACAGCAAAATTTGTACTTTAGAGCCAATAACAAACCGCAATGACAGAGAAAGCAATACATCAGCTGATTATGGATGTCTCTTGTGTATATACAAAGCATAAGAAAAGACCTTGATGACCTTACTGTCATCTATTCTATGCCACAAGAGGCAATGTTGGTCTTGGAGGATACCTTTTCCCTTACTTATCATATTGCTTTATCTCCAGGACTGATATTAACTGACATTATTCTTTCAGAGAATTGGCATAGCAGAAAAACAATATTTCAACTTTTCCTTTTTTTTTCTGCAACTTTAAAGAACTTGGATATAAAAGGCTCTTTAAAACTTTTCTCCAAGAGTGTTTTAGAATATCATAAAAATAATCTTGTTTCATGCAGAGTATTGCATTTTTTTTATTACAATGCGGTTAGTCATATGTCCATTTTATAGATAAAAAAATATGCTTAAACAGATTCTGTCTTCAGAAGAACAACATAAAAATGCTGCAGGTCTCAATCCTGTCAGGCAGTGCTGATGCAAGTGGAAACACAGTTTTAGAACAAACAGTGTAAACTGATGGACTTAGAATTTATACTAGCCTGCCTGCTTAACCACTTCCTTACTGGGCACATATACCCCTTCCTGACCAGGTGAAATTTCAGCTTGTGGCACTGCATCACTTTAACTGACAATTGCGCGGTCGTGCAACGTGGCTCCCAAACAAAATTGGTGTCCTTTTTTCCCCCACAAATAGAGCTTTCTTTTGGTGGTATTTGAACGCCTCTGCGTTTTTTTTTTTGCGCTATAAACAAAAATAGAGCGACAATTTTGAAAAAAAAACTATATTTTTTACTTGTTGCTGTAATAAATAGCCCAATTTAAAAAAAAAAAAAATTCTCAGTCTAGCATCGTATTCTTCTAATATTTTTGGTAAAAAAAAAAAGGTAAAAAAAAAAAGAAGAAAAATCGCAATAAGCGTCTGGTTTGCGCAAAAGTTATTGCGCTTACAAAATAGGGGACAGAATTATTATTATTTTTTATTATTATTTTTTATTATTTTTTTTTTTTTTACTACTAATGGCGGCGATCAGCATTTTTTTCGCGACTGCGACATTATGGCAGAGACATCGGACACTTTTGACACATTTTTGGCACCATTCACATTTATACAGCGATCAGTGCTATAAATATGCATTAATTACTGTATAAATGTGACTGGCATTGAAGGGGTTAACACTACGGGGTGAGGAAGGGGTTAATGTGTACCCTAAATTGTGTTCTAACTGTGGGGGAGGGGGGGTGACTGGGAGAGGTGACCGATGCTGTGTCCCTTTGTACAAGGGACAAAGATCGGTCTCCTCTCTCCCCTGACAGGACATGGATCTCTCTGTCCCTGCAGCCGCCGATCCCGAGTGCCTGGCGGACATCACGGCCACCAGGGACGTGCATCAGCATGTCAGCGATGCGGCGGGCACGCTCGCGCGCCCCCAAAGGGCCAAACGGAGCGCAGGCCATAAAAACACGGCCTGTTAGAGATTCAGGACATCGTTTCGGCCGTAGAAAGTCTTACGGCCGTTGGGAAGTGGTTAATAAATGTTATAGGTGGCACTAAGAGACTCATTACAAGTACTGAGCATCTAGAACTGAATTCCTTGTTTGTTTTGTATCTTATTGTCAGTAATTAAAAGGTTACCTGTAGTGTAGTGTGGTATAGAACCAAGTTCAAGAAGCCCAAAAAACATGTTTTTTTTTTTACTCACCACACCATTACATTGCTGAATGTGGCCATGTGCCTTAACCACTGGCATGCTAACTTAGAAGTTGAAATGCATACAGATGGATGTCCAAAGCAGTATTTGGCAGAAGACGCAGAAGTAAACAACAAGGCCTACTACAAAAACACATCCAACACTAGAATTTATCAAGTAGAAGAGTATAATGTAGTGTAGTGCAGGTCCTCTTCATATACATCTGTTCCTGGCAGGGGCGGACTGACCATTGAGTCACTCGGGCACTGCCTGAGGGCCCCATGCCACTAGGGTCCCCATCAGGGATGCCAGGCCCAGTAAAACCAGGGACAGTATGTAAAAATCTATGTTTTTTTTTACATCTGTCCCTGATATGTCCGAAAACGACGTGCTTTTGATGTGAAAATCCAGAGATTTTAGCTGCCCCGCTTCTGCACTGCCTCCTGGCATGGTGGCCATCTGTAAGCCCAGGGCCCCATAATCTTCTATTGCCCGGGGGCCCCATGAGTTGTCAGTCCGCCCCTGGTTCCCGGGATATAGAGACAGCAATACAAACATGCAAGGGGTTCTAATCCTTTTACGTTGTATCTATGTACACACTGGAGAGATTTCCCATAATTTCCTATCTCATCAAACATGTTTTTTGTTTTTGGATTAGCTAACAGTATAGCATGGCAGATAGTGTTGAGGCTGTGGTTTGTCTGAAACATGGTTTGGAGCCCTCTGATGTGATGAGATGGGTTAGCATCTTTTCACATTATTCTGCACATAAAAACTCACTGTGATATATTGAAAATGCATGTGCATTGATGTGCATTTAACATGCATTATCACATACATTATGTTGTGCTTTTATGCACAGTGACATCCATTCTCATGTCATCTGTTGTGACGTGACAGGTCCCTACAAAGGTCACAATACTAATAGCTTATTTTTTTATATTTTTACCTCCAATTGTGTTGAGTAGAAATGCATTCATGTGCATTGCAATACAATGCAGACAATTTGCATTTTAAAACAATACACATGTACACAACATATGGGCTCCATTCACAAAGCGTTATCTTACCGCATCCGTGTATGCGGTAAGATACCGCATAACACTTTTCAATTTTTTTATAGTATTCACTAAAAATGCTACTAAAATACTGCATGTGTTATTTTATTAATTAATGCAGTATTTTAGTAGTGAACACATATGGTAATTAACGCCTGACATCAGCAGGCATATTTATTAACATTAAAAAATAAGCGTTGTTTAAACAACACTTAACAACCGATGGGTCATCAGATATCAGTGGGATTCCCTGCTGACAACTGAAAGTAAAAAAAAACAATTGCCGGCCTTTTTTTTTTAAAATAAATGGCGTGGTGTCCCCTCCAAAATCCATACCAGGCCCTTATACGAGAATGCAGCCTGCCAGGTCAGGATGTATGTGCGCCCCCCCTCCTGAACCACACCAGGCTACATGGCCTCAACATGGGGAGGTGCTTTGGGGCAGTGAGTCTATGCCTCATGCCCTAAGAATCATGTTAGTTGATGGAGACAAAGGCCTCTTCCCCACAACCCTGGCCAGTGATCCCGACCCCCCATATGAATGAGTATGGGGTACATAATACTCCTACTCATTCACCAACAAAAGGTGTAGTGTAAAAAAAGACATTAGACAGTTTTTGACAAATACATTATTCAAAAAATAAAACAAAAAATTTAACGTCTCCCAGTGTAGATCCATCTTGACACCCGTTGTCACCACTGACCCGGCTTGCACTGAAGGCTTCCACCGCCTGCCAGCTTCACTGCCTGACAGTTTTAAAGAACTAAGGGGCAGGGCCACCCAGTGAGGTCATCTGGTGACCCCACTACCTTGTGACGCCATCAACCCAGCATGCCTCTGTCCAAAAAGATCACAAGGGGGCAGGATCACACATTGATTTCACTGGGTGGCCTCACCCCTTAGTTATTTAAGAACTGTCAGACGGCAGAGTTGGCAGAATTCGGGAGCTTTTGGTGCAAGCTTTTTTTCTCCTTATTTTCAGGTAGGGCCGTCCATGCTCGCTTGCCCCCCTCCCCCACACACTTGCCTCCCCCTCCCTCCCTTTCCTGCATGCTTGGATAAGGGTCTGGTATGGATTTTTTTTTTACATTTTGGCATGGAGGTTCCCCTCACAATCCATACCAGACCCAAAGGGCCTGTTATATATTAAGGGGGGGGGGGGGGGGCGCCTTTTTTTTCTTAGTTTTTATTGCCACCATTTTTTTTTTACATTCAGCAGTGACAGCTGATGACTAATCGGTTGTTAAGGACACAGAAGCAGCCTGCTCCTTAACAACCATGTTGTTTACTGGTTGTTAAGGATGCCAGCGGCTGCCAGTTCCCTAAATAATTCATGCCGAGACCACTACTTATTTAACACATGCATTTTAATTTATTTTTTTGTGAAGTGACTTTCATTCCAGTTTTACGTGGTAGTTACCAAGCGTTCTTGTTTTACGCGGTAAATACCGTATAATGCAGTAGTGAATTGACATTTTCAAGATCGCATGCAATATTTGGGAAAACACCTAAATACTGCATGTGATCTGGTTCTGTTAACCACTTAAGACCCGGACACATACGCTGCTAAATGACCCAAGGTGTTTTTACAATTCGGCGCCGCGTCGCTTTAACAGACAATTGCGCGGTCGTGCAACGTGGCTCCCAAACAAAATTTGCGTCCTTTTCTTCCCACAAATAGAGCTTTCTTTCGGTGGTATTTGATCGCCTCTGCGATTTTTATTTTTTGCGCTATAAACTAAAATAGAGCGACAATTTTTAAAAAAATCACTATTTTTTTACTTTTTGTTATAAAAAAAATCAAATAAACTAAATTTTAGTAAAACATTTAGGCCAAAATGAATTCAGCCACATGTCTTTAGTAAAAAAAAAAAATCGCAATAAAAAAAATAGCTACCTAGCGGGAACAGCGACACTAATACAGCGATCAGAAAAATGATCGCTTAGTGATGCTGGCAATAGGGAGTGAAAGGGTTAACTAGGGCAGTGATCAGGGGGTGAAAACTTTATTAGGGGGGGTGGGGGGGCTATCCTGAACCTAACACTAACTGATTTTACACTGCCTGTCACACTGACACTAAATGCAGTGATTAGATCACTGCATTCAGTGACACTGTGACAGGGGGGTGGGGGGGGGGGGCGATCACAAGGGGTTAATGTGCCTATGTGTGTGTGTGTCAGTGTTGTGTTGGTGCACACTTACTGTGGATGTCTTCTCTCATCAGCAGCGGTGGGAAACACCGCTGCGATGAGAGGTGACATCATTTCCTCCTTCCTGTGTAAACACAGGAGGAGGAACTGACACGAAGGGGGAGCGCATCCCATTGGCTGGGAGCGATCGCGGGGGGGGCGGAAAACACGGACATCCGCCCGCTCGTCGGCGATCGCTCCCAGAGCCAGGGGGACCGCCGCACGCCGCGGAGGGGGTCCCGATGGGACCCCCGAACCGCACAAAGACGAGGACGTAAATTTACGCCCTTGTGCCTGTACGAGTCATGTTGTGGACGTACATAGGCATGTGCGGGGGTCCTTAAGTGGTTAATGTAGCTTGTGTGAATGGGACATATGAAAACCTTTGTCCTCTGTGCCCTTAAAGTGACCTGCAGTAATCCGGTGTGGAAAAATGCAGGTCACTGTGCATAGTGTGACTGAACCCTAATAATACAACACAACTGTAAACCACAGGCTTTACATCAAAGAAATAATTCTAGAGTCTGGCAGATGTAAAAAGCATCTGAAAGTTCCATCTACTGGCTTAAATGTAGAATGCAAAATAATAGCATGCAACATGTTTTATATTTTTGTCCTGACCATAAAAGGGAGAAAAGAAAGTACAAACCACTACATATACTCCCTTTAATAATGCCATTATCCTTTAAGTAGGTCATAGTGCACTAGGTTTCTTTTCAAAGACATAAATACAGCTGATCACTTGTACAATTAAGTTAAGCAAAATTGTGTCAGTAAGATGATTTCAATAATTTACTTGGATGGTGCTTTTTATAGAGGATTGCTTATAGTTATTTCAATGAACTGAACCTTTGTGTGGGTATTTCAGAACTGTATAATTACAAAATAAATGTCTTTTTATACTTTGGATAGTTATGCGCTGTACACACGATCGGACCTTTGCCTGACTAAATTCACATCGGAACACATGTTCTCTATGTAATCTCCGATGGAATTTCTCCGATGGGACATACACACGGTCCGAATTTCCACTGGAAATTGTCCCTCTGACTTTTTCCATCGAAAATTCCGATCGTGTGTGTGAGGCCTTACAGAACTACATCTATTTGTGTCTTTTATACAGTATCTGCTAGGGTTCAACTTTAACATACATTGAATTTTATAATGTATTTTACCATGTGGTCATACCTTCCTTATCATGTAAAAAGCAGCCAGCCACCCTTCCCCAATACTTCCCATTTTCAAAGATAAATGCATTCTATTTATCTCGTCTTAACTCACAAATAGGTTCCCCCATGTCGGTTACATGGTTTTCGATGGCATAGTTCACATGAGTGCTTGCAGTTATAGTGCAATACAGTTCCATAGGGGAAAGTAGAACATGCTGCATTTTTCCTGCACAGAACTGTACTGAAACACAGTAAAATGCATCAAAAACACACCTACATGCACAAAAACGCACTGGAGCCCAGTACAGTGAAAAAAAAAAAGACATCTGGAATGCACCCGGAAATGCATCAAAAAACGCGTCAAAAATGTGCGTGCAGAAACGTATCTGGAATGGTTCTGGGGAAGTTTTTTTGTGGTGTGAACTAGCCCTTAGTAAATAAACCGCACAATCTACAATGACATGTACACACTGTTTACAACACACAGGAAGGAAAAGATTCAGCTTCCAATGTCCTTGAGGACAAAAGCAGTCCTGGTTTTCTATAACTGAAAAATTAAAAAACTACTACTCTTATGCCTCATACACGATCGGAATTTCTGATAGGAAAAAGTCAGACGGAATTTTTTCATCGGATATTCCGACCGTGTGTGTGAGCCATCTGACTTTTTCCGTCGGAAATTCCGATCGTGTATGAGGCATAAGAGTAGTCGTATTTTAATTTTTCAGTTATAGAAAACCAGGACTGCTTTTGTCCTCAAGGACATTGGAGGCTGAATCTTTTCCTTCCTGTGTATTGTAAACACAATATGTAAATTCCGTTCTCCGACGGAGAAAAAAAACATGCGTGCTCGGAAACAATTCAATGCATGTTCGGAAGCACTGAACTTCATTTTTCTAGGCTCGTCGTAGTGTTGTACGTCACCACGTTCAGAATTTGGTGTATCCGTGTTTATGCAAGACAGCTTGAATGGAATTCCTTCTGAAAAAAACCTGTCTGAGTTTATTCCGACGGAAACTACGATTATGTATACAGGTAAGCAGAGCTTTTTTTTCCAGAAAATAGGTGCATGAACTCAACCACGACCCGTTCAGATTTCACAAACAGTAGAAGGGTCTTAAAGGGGCATTAAATACCAGAATTGCATTACATACAGAGTGCAGAGTTCAGGGGGTTACAAAGCTGTCACTTGTAAACACAGAAACCAGACTTCTGTGTTTACAAGTGATTGTGGTGAGCAGGCACCAAAGGGTCTGAGCCAGAGGTGGTGGAACTCAGTTCCCCCAAGTTCCCCCTGAAAAAAGCCCTACAGGTAAGTCAAGCTGGACATACACTATAAGATTTCTCTTGTGCAGCCCGTCAGGCTGAACAAAAGAGATCACCTGATTCCCACTTCCATGCCAAACAACTATTGTATTCTGCAAGCTGGCCGCTCATAGCTGTCAGACTACGCGAACAGTGGCTGCATCTGATTGGATGCAGCCTCTGTTCAGGGGACAATTTACCTCCTTGTCTCCTTTGATTTTCAGATCGAAGAATACCACCCAATAGCCACCCATGGCTCAAATTTTGGCAGGCTTGCCAGGAACTGACTGAAATATATGGTCAGCTGGAGATGTAGTCAAGGGGGAACCTCAGTTCCTGATCACTCTGCACACTGTACAAGTGACAGCTCTACACTCTGTGTGTAACCCCCTGAACTCTGCACTCTGTATGTTATGCAATCATGGTATGTAATGCCCCTTTAAGAGCCTTCTACTGTTTGTGAAAACTGAACAGGGTCGTGGTTGAGTTCCTGCACCTATTTTCTGAGAAAAAAAGCTCTGCTACTAGTAATAAACTATTTAAAGTGCTTGTACTTAATTCTGATATTTTATAATGTGCTACAGTAAATCCAACTGGCAGAGTTAAAGATTGCAATTCTTCTTCTGTATGTTTTGCAGGTAAGATGACATCACCAGTGTTACACTACATTAGCTCAGGACAATGACAAGTACCCAGCAACACAAACTTTGCCCAGTTTTAGATTGAGATTTGTGAAATACGCTTTCCTCATTTTGAATAATACAACATCCTGATCTTTACCTGCTCTAACTTGCCCAAAATTTTCTGTTGGGGCCAGCCATTTATAATGAGTTCACCAAAGCTGCAAATGGAATAATACAGGAAGTGACAAGAAAGCAGAAAGGCAAACCACAGGATAAACTATTTCCAGTTATTAATACAGACGTATTCAGAGGCATTGTTTGTCAAACTGAATTTATAACAGTAGAATCATTGTTTGACTACAGAATGACGATCTGCTGGTTATATGGGTTGAATGTACCTACACCAATAGTACTGTGGTCAGAACCTTTATTTTAATAATAATAATAATAATAATATTATTATTATTCTTATTATAATTATATAAAGAAAATGCCTTATAGCCAGTATAAATAAGTTAAACTAGTATAACTTATTTATTAATCAAGGTTTTTTTGTACTGGATGATATTTAGTTTGCTAAAGCATTGTGTATTATAAGTAAATTCATAAATTTTATTTTTATTTCAGAAAATGCAATTTGTTTCATTCTTTGTTGCATCATAAGTGCTTCTGATCACCCGCGGCTCCCTGTCTAAATACATGAACTCCAGTGACATGTGTTTGTCATTGCTCAGGATGGGTTTACTGACCGTGGTGCAGGAGCAGTACCAGGACAAGGACATTTATGTCAGGGTCATCAGGTTTTTTATTTTTTACATAGTTACGGTAACAAAAGCTTCAAGCTTTAAAAAAAATAAGAATTTTGACATTATATGAACATGTTAAATCTTGGCTAGTCAGCCAAATATTTATTATAAATAATTTGCTGCTTGAAAGCATCAACTGTACTTCCTAGGATCATCAGCTCCATCAAGTTGTCATAATGCAGTATTTTCCTAATTCCGGTATTTTAGGAAAATACCACATTATGGCCAGTAGCTAGAGCTGATGATCATATGAATGGCACATATTAGACACATTACAGGGATTTTTAGCAAAGACTGTGTGAAAGCTGACTCATTTGCACAGCCAAACTTTTATAAATAGACCCCTTTATGTATCAACATGTGACAGCGCTGAAGAAATTACACTTTGCTAAAATGTAAAGTAGTAAGTGTACAGCTTGTATAACAGTGTACATTTGATGTCCACTCAAAATAACTCAACACACAGCCATTAATGTCTAAACCGCTGGCAACAAAAGTGAGTACATCCCTAAGTGAAATGTCTAAATTGGGCCCAAAGTGTTAATATTTTGGGTGGCCACCATTATTTTCCAGCACTGTCTTAACCCTCTTGGGGATGGAGGTCACCAGAGCTTCACAGGTTGCCACTGGAGAGCTCTTCCATGATGACATCACAGAGCTGGTGGATGTTAGAGACCTTGCGTTCCTCCACCTTCCGTTTGAGGATGCCCCGCAGATGCTCAATAGGGGGTTTAGGTCTGGAGACATGCTTAGCCAGTCCATCACCTTTACCCTCAGCTTCTTTAGCAAGGTAGTGGTTGTCTTGGAGCTGTGTTTGGGGTCGTTATCATGTTGGAATACAGCCTAGCGTCCCAGCCTCTGAAGGGAGGGGATCATGCTCTGCTTCAGTATGTCACAGTACATGTTGGCATTCATGGTTCCCTCAATACACTGTAGCTCCCCAGTTCCGGCAGCACTCATGCTTGACTGTAGGCAAGACTCACCTGGTTGCCGCCACACATGCTTGACACCGTCTGAATCAAATAAGTGTATCTTGGTCTCATCAGACCACAGGAAATGGTTCTAGTAATCCATCCTTGTCTTCAGCTACGTTTGCAGGCTTTTTTGTGCATCATCTTTAGAAGAGGCTTACTTTTGGGACGAAAGCCATGCAAACTAATTTGATGCAGTGTGTGGCATATGGTTTGAGTACAGACAGGCTGACCCCCCCCCCCCCACCTCTTCAACCTGGGCAGTAATGCTGGCAACACTCAGGCGTCTATTTGTAATGCTGGAACGCACACGGCGACAGTGCAATGACGTCATTGCACGGTGATGCGTGCATTCCAGCTTGGAACGCGGAAGTGTGCCGTGAATTACGGCTGTTTCTCCATTCACCTGCCTCCTATTAGTGTTTATACACTACACCTGTCGGGGACCTATAAACAGAACAGTGTGCAGACTGCACACTGTTCTATTATTGTCGGCCGTAGCAACAACAGTTACCAATTGTTCAAAAACTGGAGGACATCCCACGGCTGGAGCTGTGCTGCAAACCTTCCTTGAGTTGCTGCGGACACCCCAAGCTATCCCCCACCAGCAGACCCTCCATAGAAGAATCCCTAAACTACGAAACTCCATTGCTGCTAAACTACAACAAGACTCATGCCGCGTACACACGGTCGTTTTTTGCGATGAAAAAAAACGACGTTTTCTGTGAAGTAAAAAACGACGTTTTTGAAACGTCACTTTTCAAAGACAATTTTGCATACACACCATCGTTTTTTCACAAAAAGTACGTTCACCACTCTTTTCCATTGAAGCTCGCTTCATAACTAGCTTCTGGGCATGCGCGGGTTGAAAAACGTCGTTTTGAAAGACGTTTTTGCTACACACGGTGACTTTTTGTGAAACAAAAAACGACGTTTTGAAAAACGACACAAAAAATTCAAGCATGTTGGAATTTTTTTTTGGTCGTTTTTTTTAAGACAAAAAACGACGTTTTGCCCACACACGATCAATTTAAATGACGTTTTAAAAAACGTCGTTTTTTTTCATCGCAAAAAACGGCCGTGTGTACGCGGCATCATCCTCTGCAAATGGATAAGTAGTCATTGTTTCACTTGTAGTGCCTTGAGAATGTTCTACTACATATATTTCTTTTAATCAGTTGCTGTATTGAACTCTGGCTTATTAAGTACTAGCATACTGCTTGAGACTGTCTGTTGTGTTCTTGGCTACTTGTTGTGGAGTATCTTAAAGGGACATACACTCTCAAATTACCTGAGCTATATTTGCCTCTATTACGCAACTACCAGTTGCCTACACCTTGCTTAATTACTACAAGCTTGACATAAGTTGTTACTTGTTTATGGGCCCATGCCCTAAGTTATTGAACATGTTCTCCTTGTCTTTTCTATGCTAAGGGTTGAGGTATTTTATACCTGCTCCCTTAGTGGCCTAATGCATTCTTTATGTTAAAGTGATATGATGTAGAGAACCCCCAAACTCCTGTTCTCTGATTGGAGTGACGCCTGGGGTCCGATAATGATAATCACTTGCATACAGAAGTGCATTGGAATCTTCACATGCATTGTAATCTTTTAAGGCTAGGGGCTGGACGCATGTTGTAATACCTCCGCCCTTAGAAGCTGAACGCATTCATATATGTGAGAGAGGTGATGTAGTGACCCCCCAAACTCCTGTTCTCTGATTGGAGTGACGCCTGGGGCCTAGTACTGAAATCTCACATAACATAGAGAAGTGCATTGAAATCCCTGCTTTCCGCAGTTGTGGTTCACTCCTGTTAAGCAGTAGTTTGTTACACCATTTCCCAAGGATAACCTCTGGATATGATGCTTAGAACATGCACTCAACTTATTTGGTCGATCATTGTGAGGCCAGTTCTAAGTGCAACTTGTCCTGTTAAACCGCTGTA
This sequence comes from Rana kukunoris, assembly GCA_029574335.1. Taxonomy (NCBI): domain Eukaryota; kingdom Metazoa; phylum Chordata; class Amphibia; order Anura; family Ranidae; genus Rana; species Rana kukunoris. Next base: position 446,042,789 of record CM056052.1, read on the forward strand.
TGGTCTTGGCCACCATGCTGCAGCTCAGTTTTAGGGTTTTGGCAATCTTCTTATAGCCTATGCTCTCTTTATGTAGAGCAACAATTCTTTTTTTCAGCTCCTCAGAAAGTTCTTTGCCATGAGGTGCCATATTGAACTTCAAGTGACCGGTATGAACGAGAGAGACCGATTTAACACACCTGTTCCCCATTCACACCTGAGACTTTGTAACATAACAACGGGTCACATGCCACCGGGTGGCAAAATGGCTAATTGGGCCAAATTTGGACATTTCCACCTAGGGGTGTACTCACTTTTTTTTGCCAGCGGTTTAGACATTAATGGTTGTGTGTTGAGTTATTTTGAGGGGACAGCAAATTTACATGGTTATACAAGCTGTACACTCAATACTTTACATTGTAGCACAGTGTAATTTCTTCAGTATTGTCACATGAAAGGATATAATAAAATATTTACAAAAATGTGAGGGGCGTACTCACTGTATGTGCCAATATAAAGTAATTATGTTTTTAGAAAAATTATTCTATTTATTAAAAAAAAAAGAAAATATTCTTAGCTTTTATAAACAGATTTGTGTACATATGCATGACTGGCTTGTGTGTGAGATCATTTTAAGTTGCTTCAGAGACCATTTTGAGTTGTTTGAGGTTAATTGAGTTGCTCTTGCAATCACATTGACCTATATGAGGAAGAAAAGAAGTAAACAAATACCCAAATACAGGAGTCTTGTCCTGTAGAGAAGTTAGAACTTTTGTTGCTGCGTTATCACTCCTCCTCTGTTATAGATTAGAAATAAGCCAGAAAAAATAATCCTAGCCTCCTGTGAAGCAATGCAGGCTTTCTGTGTTGTGTTATCGGCGAGCTGTGCTGTCACTCAGAATAATGTACTAAAAGCAGAGGGTACAGGCACAATTATTTTCAAGGCTATCAGATACTAGTCTACAAGCCTGCTGCTCTGCCATAACACAGAAGTAGGAACAGTTATGTATTTCTTTTATTCAGGTCTGGCTTATTATAAAGCAATATCCCATCTTGTATTTAGGCCAGTTTTCTTCTTTAATGTAAACTGGCGGCAAGGGTTTGGATATTCAGTTGTTTACATTTTTCATAAGCTAAACAGGATAATTTAATATTGGCTATGTGGCTATTAGGGAAGATATTAATAAGAACGATTTTGTGCCTGGAGTCCAGCTTTAACAATCAGTAAATCTGTGCCTATTGGCTTAGAGACCGGAATGTTTGCTAAACCACATAAAACCTTTCCCACCTACAACCTCCTACATAAAATTTGGAATAAGGCTAAACGGCTGCAGGGGGTTGAGGGGTTTACAGCATATAGCCTGATCTGGGGAAATAAATCCTATGGGGAACTGTTCAAATTGCAACAGGGTCTTAGATTGAAGGCATATGGGGTGACTCATTTTTCACAATGAGAGCCTTCTACCATTTCCAATTCTTCAGAAGAAATTGAATCTCCCCACCTCTTATATTCAATTGCAGCATGCAGTTATGGCTCAGGGTGATGACTCTCTTTGGCCCTTATCGCCAACCCCTATTTTCACACTGATTACCTCAGTAGAGCATGCTAAGGGTCTAATTTCTCAGTGTTACAATATGTTGCTGAATGACTATCCAGATGGCTACCCCACCAGGAGAGAGAGATAAGAGGGGGACGTAGGATCACTGTCTGGTGACCAGTGGGGAGATGCTCTGCAGGCCGTGGCAACGTATACATACCTTGTAATGTATATTTCCAATCCGGCTTCCGGGTACTTCTCCCCGCAGGAGTAGGAGTTTCTATTCTGAGGAGGCATGTCATCTGGGAGGTCGCCCAGATGATTGACGTCTTTTCAGAAAATGTTCCCCACCGGTGGATAAGGCCCCACCCCCCATATTGCATAGGCGTGTCCGAGTCACGGCGGTTCCGAAAGAAGCCGAACATGTATAGAGCAGGCGCCGTATAGAGCCGACTAGCAGCTCTGCATGTTTGACTTCTTTCGGAAACAACGTGACTCGGACGCACCTACGCAATACAGGGGGCGGGGCCTCATCCGCCGGTGGGGAAATTTTTTCTGAAAAGACATCAATCATCTATGCAAACTCCCAGATGACATGCCTCCTAGAAACTCCTACTCCCGCGGGGAGAAGTACCCATAAGCCGGATTGGAAATATACATTACAAGGTATGTACAGCCTAAAAAAAAATTGCGGACTGTACAGGTTACAAGCCTAAAGAAGTTGGTCTGATATAAATGTTTTATGGGTAAACCTCCGCTTTAATATCATCACAAAATTATCCTAGTTATACATTGTTCTGAGAACTCTCACACCTGCTAAATTGCATAAAATGGGCATACTTGCTGACCCAGTGTGTTACAGATGTAAACTCATTCACCTTCTTTGGAGATGCCCTAAACCAGTGGTCATCAACCCTGTCCTCAGGGCCCACTAACAGGCCAGATTTTATGTATTACCTTGGGGAGATACAGACTAGAATACGGCAATCACTGAGCAGCAAATTATATCACCTGAGATGTATTTCAGTTATCTTGCAAACCTGGCCTGTTATTGGGTCCTGAGGGCAGGGTTGATGACCATTGCCCTAAACTACACTGTTACTGGACAGCTGTCTTGGTTACCCTTAACGGGGTATTCCAACCCTCTGTCCCACTAGACCCTAAATACTGTCTGTTGGCTATATTAAGTGATCTTATTCCTGAGGAGCCCACGAGAGTGGTGATTAATTGTGATCTCTTTCAAGCCCGCAAAATACTTCTCTAAATGTGGAAATCACCTGACCCTCCTTCATACCAAATGTGGGTAACAAATATGGGACATACCCTTATCTTTGAAAAATCTGTATACCAACACAGGGGATGCTCAGGAAAGTTTGAGAGGTTATGGTCACCATGGCTGAACGCTCCTGCACTTTGCCCGCACAAATTTCAGTTCAGTTTCGGCTTGTGCAGTGTCCAAGCAGAACAGATTAGGCCAAGCTAAGTGTGTTGGGAAAAAAAACATTGGCGGTTGTGTTTATGTAATATTGTTTCATGAGGTACTTTTTGTATATGAGCATCTGGAATATATATACAGTATCTCACAACAGTGAGTACACCCCTCACGATTTTGTAAATAATTGATTTTCTTTTCACGTGACAACACTGAAGAAATGTGTACTGTGAGTACACGTGGGCTGCGAGTGCACATACACTGTGAGTGCACATGGGCTCTGAGTGCACGTGGACTGTATGTACACGCAAGCTGTGAGTGCACGTGGACTGTGAGTACACGTGGGCTGCAAGTGCATTTGCACTGCGAGTGCACATGGACTGCGAGTGCACATGGACTGCGAGTGCACGTGGACTGCGAGTACACATTGACTGCGAGTACACGTGGGCCTCAAATGCATGTGGACTGTGAGTTATTGTCATAAAAAAGTGTTTGGGTCCTGCACCAGGGGACATGTATCAATGCAAAAAAAGTAAAAAAAATGCATTTTTTTCGGGGACAGTGATTTTAATAATGCTTAAAGTGAAACAATAAAAGTGAAATATTCCTTAAAATTTTGTACCTGGGGAGTGTCTATATTATGTCTGTAAAGTATCGCATGTTTCCCGTGTTTGTAACAGTCCCTGCACAAAATTACATTTCTAAAGGAAATAATGAATTGTCGGGTCCCGGCAATACAGATAAAAGTCTTTGAAAAAAATGACATGGGTTCTCTCCCAGTCCATTACCAGGCACTTTGGGTCTGGTATGAATATTAAGGGGACCCCCAAACCAAAAAAAAAAAGCGTGGGAGTACCCTCAAATTCCATTACCAGGCCCTTCAGGTCTGGTATGGATTTTAAGGGGAACCCTGTGCCAAACAAAAAAAAATGGCGTGGGGCTCCCCCCAAAAACCATACCATACCCTTATCCAAGCAAGCAACCTGGCAGGCCTCAGGTAAATAGGGGGGAATGAGAGAGCGCCCCCCCTCCTGAACCGTACCAGGCCACATGCCCTCAACATGGGGAGGATGTTGATAGGGACAAGGGCCTCATCCCCACAACCAGTGCCCGGTGGTTGTGGGGGTCTGCGGGCAGGGGGCTTATCGGAATCTGGAACCCCCCTTTAACAAAGGGGACCTCCAGAATTCTGCCCCCCCATGTGAATTGGTAACATTGTACCCCTACCATTTCACCCAAAAAAAGTGAGAAAAAAAGAAAAACACACACACACACAAAGTTGGGACAAGTCCTTTAATAATAATAAAAAATAAATCCAGCGCCGTAATCCTTCTACGAGTCATGGGCCTTGTGGAGTACTCAGAATGGCCAGGGGTGGAAAGTGGAGTCCCCAGGGTTCTGTGCTGGGACCAATCCTATTTAACTTGTTCATAAACGACCTGGAGGATGGGGTTAACAGTTCAGTGTCTGTATTTGCGGACGATACTAAGCTAAGCAGGGCAATAACTTCTCCGCAGGATGTGGAAACCTTGCAAGAAGATCTGAACAAATTAATGGGGGTGGGCAACTACATGTTAAATGAGGTTTAAAGGGGTTGTAAAGTTAAAAAAAAATGGTTTCCCTAAATAGCTTCCTTTACCTTTTCGCCACCCAAATGCATTATTGTTTTATTTTTTCACATTAAAGGGGTTGTGAGGATTTTTTTCCCCCCTAAATAGCTTCCTTTACCTTAGTGCAGTCCTCCTTCACTTACCTCATTTTAAATGTCCTTATTTCTTCTGAGAAATCCTCACTTCCTGTTCTTCTGTCAACTGTAACTACACACAGTAATCCGAGGCTTTCTCCCTGGTGTGGAGAAAGCCTCTTGAGGGGGGAGGGGGCAAGCAGGCAAGTCAGGACACTCTCTACTTTGCAGATAGAGAAAGGAGCTGTGTGTTAGTGGGCATCCTTACACTCCTGCTCACTGTCCTCTCAAAATATCTCAACACACAGCCATAAATGCCTAAACCGCTGGCAAAAAAAGTGAGTACACCCCTAAGAGAAAATGTCCAAATTGGGCCCAAAGTGTTAATATTTTGTGTGGCCACCATTATTTTCCAGCACTGCCTTAACCCTCTTGGATATGAAGTTCACCAGAGCGTCACAGGTTGCCACTGCAGTCCTCTTCCTCTTCTCTATGATGCCACCACGGAGCTGGAGGATGCTAGAGACCTTGCGCTCCTTCATCTTCCATTTAAGAATGCCCACAGATGCTCAATAGGGTTTAGGTCTGGAGACATGCTTGGCCAGTCTATCACCTTTACCCACAGCTTCTTTAGCAAGGCAGTGGTCATCTTGAAGGTGTGTTTGGGGTCGTTTTCATATTGGAATACTGTTGCCAGGCACTGGGGAGCTACAGTTCATTGAGGGAACCATGAATGCCAACATGTACATTGACATACTGCAGCCCAGTTTATGGGAGGGGATCATGCTTAGCTTCAGTATGTCACAGTACATATGTGCATTCATGATTCCCTCAATGAACTGTAGCTCCCCAGTCCTGGCAGCACTCATGCAGCCCCAGACCATGACACTTAGGGCTGTACTCACTTTTTTTTGCCAGAGGTTTAGACATTAATGGCATGTGTTGAGTTATTTTGAGGGGACAGCAAATTTACACTGTTATACAAGCTGTACACTCACTACTTTACATTGTAGCAAAGTGTCATTTCTTCAGTGTTGTCACATGAAAAAATATAATACAATATTTACAAAAATGTGAGATACTGTATATGTGCTCTAATTCTGTGAGTTTGCAAATGCACTGTTTTTCTTGTGATATATACAGTTTTTAAACTATGGTTGACTGCCACTGTACAGTATTTGTTACTGGCTGTTTTCAGTTCAATAAAGAACTTGTTTGATATATATAAAACAAGCCCTCACTGACCTATGAAGCTGCAGGTACTGTGGATCAATTCATCCCCAAAACTCAAAGCCATGGAATTCAGCAATGTTAGCAGCTCAGCTCATTGTGTCAGGCCGATCCTAGGGTCATAGGTGCCTGGGTGCAGAAATATTTCTGGCGCCCCCACATGGGCGTGGTTATCTTTACTAACTCCTCCCCTTTACACGTGTTTCTATGGCAACAACTCAAACACAGAGATTATCTCCTAAGGAGTCTTTGTTACCCTGGGATCTTCCCATGATCTCTTAGCAATAAAAAAAATACAGAAAGAGCAAGGAGTACGCTAATGGGACCTGGAGGGAGGGGTCTCTCTAATGCACACAGAGATGGCGAGCGATCGGCCAAAATGCACATTGCCGTTTATGCACATTGCCATTTATGCACACTGCCGCGAGTGCGCCTGGGGGGCAGGGAATGCTAATATTCTCTGTGATGGGGAGGGAATATGCACACTGCGGGGGGTGGGGAAGTAGTATGCTAATGCTGCGAATATATTGAGTGCCGCGGTTGCGAGGGGGCAGTGAATATGCACACTGCCGTGGGCGGGAGGCAGCACACTCTGGAGTCGGGACTGACGATCCAGATACCCTAGCACTTTGGCACCCGTCCAGGATCGGCCCTGTATTGTGTTGTCCATTACAAGAGCTCCTGATTTGTGTTTACATTACAGATTGGAAGACTGGGAGACGGGCCCGACTGAGACACTGTTGTGACTGTTGTGTGTGTGCGTGTGTGTGGGGGGGGCTAGGTAGGGTGAATTGAATTGCTGAGTCACTGCTGCAGGGTGAACCATACTGCTGAGAGAATGGTGTAGACAACTTCAGTTCTTCTGTGAACTTCAGTGCATGCAACTACGTGGGAAAGTGAGCACATATTCTAGAGATTGTTAAGTATATGTAGATACTGTACTTCAAAGTCTGGCCACAGGCTTACTTTAAGATCCTTACTGCCTTTCATAGTGCCCATAGGCGTGCGCACAGGGTGTGCTGGGTGTGCCCAGGCACACCCTAATCATCCTGTGCAGCACAGATTCCCCCTACGGCTCATTCCCTCTGCAGCACAAAGCTGTTACTGTGGGGATTTTAAGTTGAGTGAGGAAAGGGGCTGGTAAATAAGTATTTATCAGCCTCTTCCCATTTTGAATGAACACAGTGAGTGGTCTGTAGTGTGTGTTTGAGCTTTGGGGTGCACACCCTAATGCAATAGGCTGCGCACACCTATGATAGTGCCAATAGAACAACAGAAACAAAACAAAGCCATTTTACTTTTCAGGTAGACCGATGCCTTTTGTGGAGGAAATGTACTGAAAATTAGTAAAACTGACTTGTTGGTATTACGGATATAGGATCTTTAGACTGTATGCCATCTGTATACTTCACTCATTGCTTGTGTACCAGAGCAGTGGCAAGAGGGCAAATTAACTCCAAAAGGCCAGCAATTTGTTACTAGGGATGTGTGAACAGTTCGGCCCAAGCATCAGTTCAGCTGTCAATAGGTTTCCCTGCTGACAGCTGAACAATACACAGAAACAGAAACAATAGCGTGGGGTCTCCCCAAGATCCATACACGATCCTTATCCGAGCATGCAGCCTAGCAGGTCAGTAAAGGGGGGGCGAGCATGCACCCACCCTCCTGAACTATACAAGGCCACATGCCCTCAACATGTGGGTGGGAGCTCCACCCTAAAGCACCCTGTCCCCATGTTGATGGGGAGAAGGGCCTCTTTTCCACAACCCTGGGCTGTGGTTGTCAGGGTCTGTGGGTGGGTGGCTTATCGGAATCTGGAAACCCCTTTTAACAAGGGCTTTGTGATACCCAGTGGTAGTGTCCTAGTTTCCTGTCTGCTCTGACAGCTTTAGCTGTTTAGCAGATAAGGGCTGTGGCTTGGCACGAGTGTGCTCTCATATTGACATTCTCCTCCTGGGCTCTTATTACCTAATGCTGGAGCTACACACTGCCCTCACCCTAAAAACATTTCTCAGCTCTTTGCCAGGCTCAGTGCTGCCTCAGTGATCACTCTTCTTTCACTGATACTTAGTGTAGCACTCGGTCACTGAAAATGTTCCCTTACCTGTTCAGAGGCTGCCAGGACCAGGCACCAGTTCCAAGAACACGGACAAACACAGGCTCAGTCTAGGGGATATCTTTTTGTAGATATATTGCAGTCAGGGCCGTCTTAATAGCATCTTAGGCCCCTGGGCAAAGTAATGCTCTGGGCCCCCTACAATGATGACAGTGCAGGTAAATGGACATCAAGTAGGTAGAAGGCAGACTGCCTTCCCTGTGTATCTATCACTCTCAGTGCTATCATGGGGCCCCCAATTTTGGGGTGGCGTGGGCTCAAAGACCAGATGCTTGGGGCAAGGTGCAGGGGTCCCCCATGCATCTGGGGCCCCTGGGCAGTGCCCAGGTGTGCCCTCTCATTAAGACAGCCCTGATTGCAGTGCTTTAAAAAAGAGAGCATGATGAGGGTTCAGGAATCTCCAAAACACAAAAAAAGTACAGGAAAACAATATTCCAAGCACAAACTCTTTAGCAGCAGCCTTTGCAAAAGATAAGGGGGATAGTCAGTTAATCTAATGCCTTGTACACACGATCGGAATTTCCTTCGGGATAAACTCTGACGGATTTTTCTGATGGAATTCCTTTTTAAGCTGTCTTGCATACACACTGTCACACCAAATTTCGGCCATCTGACGAACCGCGAAAAATTAAGTTTAATGCTTCCGAGAATGCGTCGACTTGATTCTGAGCATGCATGTTTTTTTTTCTCCATCGGAGTTCCATACAGACGAACAGTTCTCTTTCTAAGTCCATACAGACGAACATGTTCTCTTTCTAAGTCCGTCGGAATTTCTGATGGAAAAACTCAGATGAGGCACACACACGATCGCAATATCCAATGAAAAAATTCTGTTTGACTTTTTCCATTGGAAATCCCAATTAGTGTGTACAAGGCATAAGACTCCATAAAAGCAGTCCTTACAGCAACCTCTGGCATTAAGCCCCCAAAAGAACATGTACACCTGGAATCTTAGGTCAAGGTCATACTCACAATTTCTAAGGACAGACAAGAGCAATTACCCTCCAAGCTGGGAATCCTTGCCAGACCTAGAAAATAGATTGCTGCTCCACTGAGTACAGTGGAGCCCAAAAAGTTAAATTTAGCCAGGCTAGGGCAGGGCGCTACACACTTTTGAAAGGGCTTGCTGCAAGTTTGTATCAGTTCTGATTGATGTACATTCATTTGATGAGTCACCATGCAAAAATGTCTTCTCATTACATTAAAAATTAGAACAGAAAATACACAGAGAACAGGAGTTGTAACTAATAGGGATGAATTTGATTTCACAGTTTATTTTTGGAGAAACATTAAACAAGAATCTGGTCTGCTGTGGAATACAACTGCGATAGTGTGCTGTTTTTTTTTCTCTTCAGTTTTAATTAGGGTTGTCCCGATCCCGATACTTAGTATCGGGATCGGGACCGATACCAAGCATTTGCCCGAGTACTTGTATTTGGGCAAATGCTCCCGATGCTTCACCCGATACTTGTACTGTTGGCGGTGATCAGTGCATGGGGAAGTTACAAGCACCGATCATCGCCGTGTATCCCGCTGTGTATCCCATGCATCCCGCCGTGTATCCTGTGTATGCCGCCGTGTATCCCGTGCATGCTGCCGTGTATCCCGTGTATGCTGCAGTGTATTCCGTGTATGCCGCCGTGTATCCTGTGTATGCCGCCGTGTATCCCGCCATGTTTCTCTCTCCTTCTGTACCTTTCCTCCACCCCCTGGAATTGTCAGGATGGAGAGCGGGGTAGGAGCCGGTAAATCCAGCTCCTTACTGCTCTGAATGGACAGAGTCAGTGATCACTGACTGTCCATTCACATAACTGAAACATTGTAATCTGTGATTACAAATGTTTCAGTTTATGAATGAAGAGAAGACGCTGTCTTCACTCCATTCATTTTCAGCGCAGCTAATGCTGCTGGGAAAGGGACAGGGGAACATGTGTCCCTAGTCCCTTTCTCTGTCTCAAAGGGAAAGATGTCAGAGGTCTGTTAAGACCCCTGATATCTCACCAAAGTCCCCCCAACAGGGCTAAAAAAATAAATAAAAAAATAAAGAATAAAAAAAAAATAAAGTATAAAAAAACAAAAGAATAAAAAAAATGATTGTAGAAAATAAAAAAAATAAAGAAAAAACACACTGACACGGTCCACCCCCCCCCCCCCTTAAAAAAAGAAAGCATTATAAATAAAAAAATTGTAAAAAAAAAAAAAATTGTTAAAGATAAAAAAAAAAAAAAAAACATACTGACACATGTGCCGCTGTCACATGAGATTAAAGAAAAGTATCGGTATTCGGTAATGGCGAGTACTTGAAAAAAAGTATCGGTACTTGTACTCGGTCTTAAAAAAGTGGTATCGGGACAACCCTAGTTTTAATGAATTAGCACTATAGCTTCTTATGATAATAATTGATGGATTTAAAGTGTAGCCACAGCCTGAACGTTTTTTGTCTGATATGGATACAGTAGGAAAGGTTTAGAAGGGACAACAAGAAAATCAGTGCCATGCTACTTAGTCATACGTTCTATCCACCTCCTATAAATATTGTGCTTCAATATATAGGCAAATGACAGCTATATAATCAAAACTTTGCACAAATCTCACATACATGGAAATTAAATACAGTGAGTTTTTCATCATAAATTCAACATAAGACTTGTGTAAAATAATCCAATATTTTATAAAAAGACATCCACCAGAAAATAATAAACATACCAACACCTATAAGAACAAATTAACATAAAATAAATGATTGCCTCCCAGGCTGAAGAAGTCACATACGTGGCGTAATCCAGGTAGATTTTGTGTGATAACACATAATTGTGCCTGCTGTTTGCTTTCCAATTAGTTAATTAAAAAGAAGGGTAGCATGGGAGTACATTTATATAAGGTTTAGGCGCAACAACAGGTTAATCATGATCTACCCCAGTCGATTAGTTATAGTATGGCCCTGGCCTCCTTAAAATTGAGGCGCAATTGTTATAAACCCGCGGCGATCGAACTGCGAAAACATGAACTTAGGCCACATATTATATAAATATAAGTTCAGAAATTTCCCGTATTAATTACCGTGCATTGATACAAGCAAATGAAATGATACACGTTGTATAACATACAAGGGGGTCATTCACAAAGCTTTTTTTCAGATTGCGAGTAGCGTTATTTTAATGATTTTGCACGTTTTGACGCTAGTTCAATTCACTATTCCCGAACGAGTTACGTAAAAAAATCAAATAACGTTTCCCTACACAGAACCGATATTTTAAGGTGTGGATCCTTATTAACCTCCCTGGCGTTTTTCCCGTGTCTGACACGGGGTAACGATTTGCGGCCATACTTTGTTGATCCCGTGTCAGACATGGGCTACGCACCGTTAGACCAGCAAAAAGCTGGTCTAACAGTTTACGTATACCTTCTCCGTGGATCGAAAGCGATGCATCCCCGCGTGTGAGTGAGACGGGTGCGCTCGTATCACACAGCGTCCCCGTGGATGCCGCCGTAAAAACTCCGTTCCCTGCGACGTATCCCGACGCATGAAAACGACGCAAATTCCTCCCAGCGGCCGCAAAAATAAACAAACACTTACATACAGTACAATGTAGATCTTATAGAAGGCTTACGAAGATGTTAAAAAATACACACCCCCCATGCCTCTCGGATCGAAGCCCGAAGCCGCCGTATCATGGTTTTTTATATAGGATAAAAACTTTTCTTTCTCCCTGCAAACTGTAGATTGCCCATACGGCAACGCAAAATGTCCCTTTATGGCAAAAATTACTTTTAGAGCAGCTAAAAAACAGCGATAATAAATTATAACACTTGCAGAATTAGACAGATAGCGTTTGTGGGGAATTGCATCATAAAAAAAAAAATAATGACAGCAAAAATTCTGCAATCTGGGCAAATTTCAGTGATTTTGATTTGATTACATCATTGAATAATTTTTACATAATTATATTATTACTTGTGTAAATTTTTTATAATCCAATATTTTATAAAAAATAAAAAAAAAAAAAGAATCATACCATGCCTATTAGACTCTTGTTTAAAGATTTAAGTAAGTACATACCAAGAATTGCACCTATAAGAACAAATTAACATAAAATAAATGATTGCTCTCCCAGCGGCACCCCTGAAGAAGTCACATAACATGTGGTGTAACCTGTAGGGCAAATCGTTATTTTAAAGAGTCAAATCGTATTTTAAAGATTCAAATTTTTTTAGTCAAATCGTGATAACACATAATTGTACAGCCTGCTTCACAAAGTTTGCTTTCCAATTAATCGTTAAGCAATTCTTAAATAGACCTCCCTCAGGGTAGCATGGGAGTACATTTATTTAAGGTTTAGAAGGAGGTCGACAACAGGTTAATCATGATCTACCCCAGTCGATCGTTCAATGTTATAGTATGGCCCTGGCCTCCTTAAAATTGAGAACAACTGTTATAAACCTCCGATATCTGGACGCAGGAAAACATGAACTTAGGCACACATATTATATAAATATAAGTACAGACACATTATAACGTATTAATTACGTCTGAGTATTGCCGTTTGGATAAAGAGTCAAGACAAATGATTATAGCTTTCCTGAAATGATAAATAAGGAGTGCTAATTTAACACCTGAAGAAAACCAATAACGTTTCTCTTTGTGAATTGACCCCAAAGTATTAACAGCACCATCAATTTACAAACAGACTATAATGCAGATTATGATACAATGTGTAAACAGGGGATCCATATAAAAAATGATATCCCTTAATACTAAAAACGTACACGCGATCATTTTTCGGCATGTAAAAAAACAATATTTAAAAAAAATGTCATTTAAAATGATCGTGTGTGGGCTTCACATCATTTTCCGGGTTCTGAAAAACGACAAAAAAAAATAAAAATTCGAACACGCTGCATTTTTTAACAATGTTTTAAACAATGTTGTTTTTCGGTTGTAAAAAATGATCGTGTGTGGGCTAAAATGACGTTAAAAACCCACGCATGCTCAGAAGCAAGTTATGAGATGGCAGCACTCGTTCTGGTAAAACTACCGTTCATAATGGAGTAAGCACATTCATCACGCTGTAACAGACAGAAAAGAGTGAATCGTCTTTTACTAACACAAAATCAGCTAAAGGGTAACGTCATCCGAATGTAACTTCCCCTTTATTGTGCCATCGTACGTGTTGTACGTCACCAAGCTTTGCTAGAGCATTTTTTTTAAACGACCGTGTGTGGGCAACGTCGTTTTAATGATGAAGTTGGAAAAAACTTTGTTTTTTCTACATGCTGAAAAACTTAGTTTTTTACATGCCGAAAAATTATCGTGTGTACGCGGCATAAGGCCCCTTTCACACGGACGGCTGTTCTACCGCAGTTAAAAGCATGATTATGTTCTGTAAAATTCAAGACTCTAGGCACTGCGATCAGCTGCATTTGTACCATTGCGATTACCTGCCTTTACGTGCGGTTACATGCGGCTGCATTTAGCTGCGGTAGTCATTCCCATAGCAACCCTTTTATTTATTTTTTGGTCCCTGGAATGTACACATGATGCATTTTCGGTCCTCTGCATTTCAAACCATCTATTTCCTGTGTCTTTGTTCACTGACTGAGTGTGTGTTGGAGTTTTTCAGTAAATCAGATTATGGGCAAATCTACAGACAGATGTAATATTACTTATTTGATAGCTGTGCTCTAGTCCCATACTGTATTTTCCTCTGTGCATTGGCTCTAAATTGGCCAAAACGCATCAAAGGATGACCCTTAATTTTAACCTGATATGTACTAATACACTTCAGTTTTATAGAAATGAGATGCTGGCCCTTTGGAGTTTAGTTGTTACCAAATGGTGGGTGCTGCCATGCCCCGTTCCCTGCTATAGAGCTACTTTATGACATTGCCGTCTGAGCTGACCATTTTTGTTTTCAATTCAGTATAAGTTTGTCATTTTAGATTTTCTGAATAGGCATATAAACTTTAGAGAGCTCCTGGGAGGCTTTATAATTACATTTTCTTACTTCTTAACAACTGCTGGGATAAGCTTTGTACCACACAGGGAGTGTGTTTTCTTATCAATCAGTCAACACACCTATATACTTGCATTGTGTGAAAAAGAGGTAAAGCTCAGTTATGGTGCCAAAAGAGTTTGTAGGTCAATCATACTTTTTTACTAACTATTTTAAAGATTTTTAACATCACAGCCAGAATAACGTTAACCACTTTAGCCCCGGACCATATTGCTGTCCAATGACCAGAGCACTTTTTGTGATTCGGCACTGCGTCACTTTAACTGACAATTGCGCGGTCGTGCGACATGGCTCCCAAACAAAATTGGCGTCCTTTTTTTCCGAAAAATAGAGCTTTCTTTTGGTGGTATTTGATCATCTCTGCAGTTTTTATTTTTTGCGCTATAAACAAAAATAGCGCGAACAATTTTGAAAAAAATGCAATATTTTTTACTTTTTGCTATAATAAATATCCCCCAAAAATATATTAAAAAAAAACATTTTTTTTCCTCAGTTTAGGCCGATACGTATTCTTCTACATTTTTTTTTGTTAAAAAAAAAATCGCAATAAGCGTTTATTGATTGGTTTGCGCAAAAGTTATAGCGTTTACAAAATAGGGGGTCGTTTTATGGCATTTTTATTAATATATTTTTTTTACTAGTAATGGCGGCGAACAGCATTTTTTTCGGTACTGCGCCATTATGGCGGGCACTTCGGACACTTTTGACACATTTTTGGGGCCATTGGCATTTTTATAGCGATCAATGCTATAAAAATGCATTGTATTACTATAAAAATGGCAGTGAAGGGGTCAACACTAGGGAGCAGGGAAGGGGTTAAGTGTGTTCCTTTGTGTGTTCTAACTGTATGGGGGGGGTGGCCTCACTAGGGAAAATCACTGATCTTCTGTTCATACATTGTATGAACAGAAAATCAGCGTTTCCCCCGCTAACAGGAACGAGAGCTATGTGTTTACACACAAAGCTCCCGGTTCCCGCTCTGTAACGAGCAATCGCGGGTGCCCGGCGGCAATCGCACCCGCCGAGCACGCGCGCGGGACTCGGGGGCAAGCGGGGACGCGCACGCGGCGCCTCCGGCGGCGTGCACGCGCACCCTAGCGGCCACTTTAAAGCTACAGGCTCTCGCCCAGGAGTGCCGCCGTCCCGCAGTAATATGACGGCGGTCGGTCGGCAAGCGGTTAATTTATTTTAAATCGTTGTCAATTAAAAATAAATAATAAAAAAACACAACAATCTATTTATACATTAATTACCGATATGTCAAGGATTTTTGAAAAACCATTTCTAGGACTGCCTATGTGTCCACATCACAAATTATCATGAGGTGTAATGTTTAGCCTTTTTTATATCTGCAGCTGCTGTAATTTTCTGTAAAATGAAATGCAAGATGGCAACCTGACCATGCAGAAAAGTAATTTGCTACTTGTGTTATTGGCTTATTAATTTTCCCAACAGTCTGCACTAAGATACAAGTCAGATTCTATGCATCCTCTGAAACAGAAATTTGTTTTGTTGTGACACTCAACAAGGTTTTTTTTCATCAGAACACAAGGAATGCACCAGCTAATTATAATGAACCAGACCCTCCCATTCAGAATCAAAGGACATAGTGGAACAAACAGATTTTTTTCTTCAAAGAATAAAAGGGCAGGTCACTGCAACAAAGTATGTTAAAATCCCTAAAATGTACGTAGATCCCCAAGAGGAGATTGTTTTTTTGTTTGTTTTTTCAGGAAAGATGCCCAGAACACAGTGCTCAAACCTTTTTTAAATCAATATTGGTTTAAACACTGTAAATGAACAAGGTATTAAAGCAGAGTGACATATATTTACACATACATATGAAAGCAACAAATAGATACAACATCAGTCATTAAAGATAACAATACATGTGGGTAGCCTAGAACTAGACATAAAAACCCCCTTGAAATTTTCCACATTTTGTTACAGCCAAAAACGTAAATGTATCTTTGAGATTTTATGTGATAGACCAACACAAAGTGGCACATAATTGTGAAGTGTAAGGAAAATGAAAAAATATTTTCTATTTATTTTACAAATAAATATGTGAAAAGTGTGGCGTGTATTTGTATTCAGCCCCCTTTTCTCTGCTACCCCTAACTAAAATCTAGTGGAACCAATTGTCTTCAGAAGTCACCTAGTTAGTAAACAGAATCCACCTGTGTGGCATTTAATCTCAGTATAAATACAGCTGTTCTTTGAAGCCCTCAGAGGTTTGTTAGAGAACCTTAGTGAACAAAAAGCATCATGAAGGCCAATAAACACACCAGACACGTCAGGGATAAAGTTGTGGGGAAGTTTAAAGCAGGGTTAGGTTATAACAACATATCCCAAGCATTTGAACATCTCATGGAGCACTGTTCAATCCATCAGAGAATGGAACAACTGCAAACCTATCAAGCCATGGCCATCCACCTAAACTGACAGGCTAGGTAAGGAGAGCATTAACCAGAGAAGTAGCCAAGAGGCCCATGGTAACTCTGGAGTAGCTGCAGAGATCCAGAGCTCAGGTGGAAGAATCTGTCTACAGAACAACTATTAGTCATGTACTCCACAAATCTGACCTTTGTGGAAGAGTGGCAAGAAGAAAGCCATTGTTGAAAGAAAGCCATAGGAAGTCCCATTTGCAGTGGGGGACACATGTAGGGGACAGAGCAAACATGTGGAAGAATGTGCTCTGGTCGAGACCAAAATTGATATTTCTGGCCTAAAAGTAAATCGCTATTATGTAACTAGCACTGCACATCACCCTAAACACACCATCCCCACTGTGAAACATGGGGGTGGCATCATGTTGTGGGGATGCTTTTCTTCAGTAGGGACAGGGAAGCTGGTCAGAGTTGATGGGAAGATGAATGGAGACAAATACAAGGCACTTATAGAAGAAAACCTATTTGAATCTGCAAAAGACTTGAAACAGGGGCAGAGGTTCACCTTCCAACAGGGGAATGACCCCAAACATACAGCCAGGGCTACAACGGAATGGTATATCCCAATAAATAACATTTATGTTTTTGGTTGTAACATGACAAAATGTGGAAGATTTTAAGAGGTAGGAATACTTTTTCAAGGCACTGTATGTGCTGTGTAAAGGCAATAAGGGAAGGGAAACACACAGGGCAAACCACCAAAGTATAGTATTAATAATAAAAGTGCTTTATTAAAAGGAGAGTTCCTACTCACAGATTATGTGATATAGCACACGTAAGGATCGCCAAGCAGGGGATAGAAAAACCATACACTGTCCACATATCCTGGCCAAGGGGATGGAATTAATTAATTAAGAGTGCATATATTAAAAAACACATATAGCATGAAACCACAAACTCAGGGCAATCGGGGGATCTGCGAAAAAGGGCAATAGAGGAAAAAGAAAACAGGGAGAAATAAAGGCGTTATACAAAGTAATGGGAAAGGAAGGAGTGTACTGGAGGTTGGGGAGGAACTTTTTAGTGGTGTGTAGGTGGGGTACAGCTTTGTGCAGAGGCAATAACTCCACACAGTCAGGTGCAATAACTTGTATTGAAACAGCGCAGCAACAGTTCACAACCCAGTGAGAAGGCTGATCAACCAAGTGTTACAGCAACATGAACAAAGTGGGATTCAGCCAGAGTGACAGTATTTGTATAGAAAGCAGGAATGTGGCCTGGCTGTTTCAAGAGAGGTGCAACCATACACTTTCCCTCCTCGTCAAGAACTTTTCCCCACCACTGGTACAGTCCCTAACAGTCAGTGTTTCTTTCCCTATGCTACCCACCCTCGGTTCATCTGATGAAAACGGTCTGATGGATTTTTTCGTGCCTACACACCATCAGTTAAAAAAACGTTCGTGTCAGAACGCGGTGACGTAAAACACAACGACGTGCTGTGAAAAATGAAGTTCAATGCTTCCAAGCATGCGTGGACTTTATTCTGAGCCTGCATGGATTTTTAACCGATGGACGTTCCCACAGAAGATCAGTGTTTTTTTATCGTTTTTTTAACAATCAGATCATTTTAAAACAAGTTCCTAGTTTTTTCACTAATGGATAAAAAACCGATGGGGCCCACACACGATCGGTTCGTCCGATGAAAACGGTCCATCAAACCATTCTCATCAGACAAACCGATCGTGTGTATGCGGCATAAGAGGGGGAGAGCAGTCCGTCTCTTTACAACCTGGGGTGTCTACATTCTTCCCCTGCTTTTTTTTTTGCATTAAGTTGAGTATACAAAATATAGGATTTCAATGAACTGGTGACCAAATGGAAAATAAAAAGCAAACATGTTTATTATCGTTTACGAAAAAGACAAGGTTGTGCCTCAGGCCTTTTCCTCCCTACTGTTCAGAGAGACAATTCATTCCAATGCAGAACTCTGGCAGACTCGATACAAGACAGGTTTCATCTGGATTTCAACTCCGCTCATTTATACTGGGACTTTACTATATACTATAGATATTATAAAAAAAATATACTGGCAGCTCTCTTCTGTGTTTTGGGCTTAGACAGATTTACTCTGGTAATAAGTTTAATCCACTATATTTTATAGCAAAGGACAATTTATAAATCAGTATTATAGAAAAACTGAAAGCAAACAAATAAAAAAGTGACACGTTTTTAAGCTTCCTGAAATACAGCTATAAACACTAGTAGAGAGGGTCACAAATCAACCATGTGGCAAGAAGCTATTATACATAACATCATGATCATGATCATTATCATTTATTCATTAATATCTGCAGCATACAGCCATTACTTTCTCTTCTGAAGAAAGCTGATAATCTTGACTTTAAAAGGAAACACTAATAGATTTGACTCAATTTTATTTTGTATTTGAAAAGCCCAACCAGCTCCACATACTTGCCTTTTCTTCAGTCCTTCGCCACTTTGTTCATCTGCCTGGAACAGTGAATATTATTCATATCTAAGCTCCAAGTTGCAAATTGGAGCTTACACCAGACTGAGGAGTCTCGCCACCCTAATGTGAAAAGGCTGGGCTGTTGAGCGGCTAATTGCCAAGCTCCAGAACTGTCACATATCACAGGAAATTACTTACTTGCTCCTCCAAACCCCAAAACACTGCATATTTTAAGTTTAAAGCATGTTAACCCCCCCCCCTCAAAAATAATAAATAGACCTGCTCCTTTAAAGCATGTTACATGACACGGTGCTTGTCCTATGTAATTTGGACCCCTGTAACATCTAAAAAAAACTGTCTGATCCTGACAGTTTCTCCCACCCCTATGTAAACTGACTACGGTAATCATGGCTGCTGAGCCCTGACACCGTGGTCAGTTTACAGGCCTCCATCATCCACAGCTCTGCTCTTGTGTCCTTCTCCCCCCTCACCATGGGCGTCCGCTGAAATTTTTTCAGGGAGGGGCGCTTCGGCAGCGACGATACACAATTGCATTTAACCCTTTCTTCAAACGCTAGCGGGGGTTAAAAGTGGCCCGCTAGCGGCCGAACAGCACAGCTAAAACGATGGTAAATCGATACTTTAACGATAACGCGGCCAGCTAGCAGTGTGAAATAGCTCTTGAGTTCAGCTTCACTCCATGCCCATACAAATATAGCCTAGAGAATGTACAGAACCCCCTTCAGCACATATGGCCCCCCCTTCAGCACAGACCCCTCCATTCAGCACAGACCCCTCCATTCAGCACAGACCCCCCATTCTGCACAGACCCCTCCATTCAGCACAGATGGACCCCCCTCAGCACAGACCCCCCCCATTCTGCACAGACCCCCCTTCAGCACAAATGGATCCCTTTAAGCACAGACACCCTTTAGCACAGATCCCCCCTTCAGCACAGATGGACCCCCCATTCAGCACAAACCCCCCTCCCCTATCCCATTCAGTACCTTAGATCAGCCATCAGCGCAGCACAGGCACAGCAGGTTCCCTCCCCCTGTGTACTCATGACCCCATCTCATACCAGCTCACATATGCATCTTTGCACGTTAAACACACACATTAATCATGGCACAATGAGAATGCATGCATGCACACCACTGTGGTCCCTAGCACACACACCCCACATCCTCATCAAATTGGATTGGCACCAGCAACACCACGCCAAGGCTCCAATTATGTCACTGTACATTCATACACCATTCACACGGACCTGGGGATCACTTCTCCCTGGTGCTGGGGAACTCCACCAAAATTGAGGGTGACAGCACCTTTTCCGGCAGGAATTGTCACCCCCACATTCAAACAGCATTCACAACCCAAAAAAAAAAACCATTACCAGCAAAATCAAAAAATTTCCAGCAAAAAAAAAAAGGGAAAAACAAATTAGTGCCCTTGACGTGAGCCACGCCTGCGGCGCCCCCGGCCACGGCCCTGGCTCCTCAGGGGAGACTATTGGGGAGGGGGAAAACCGGGAAGGAGGAGCAGCCCCTGATCTCTGCCCACCTGGCGGCCTGCCCTCCAAGGCCACGGCTATTCTGTCCAGGGAAGCACCAAGTGTTGCCGTGTTGGCCTGGATAGCCTGGGTAAGGGCCCTCACATCCTGCCCAACGCCTGCTGATGTAGTCTGCAGGTCGTTAAGGCAGTTTGTGAAAGCCCGGGAGTGGCAGTCCAGGTTCCCCAGCGTATCCTTGATGGAGGACAGGCTCTCCTCCATCCGCACCAATGTCTGGCTGACCTGTCCCAGATGGCGGGTCTGGAGGAACTGGTCCCTTCTCAGAGTGGCGGGCAGGAGATCAGCCACCCCCTGGTCTTCTGGGTCGCCTTCCTGCCTTCAGCTGGTGCTTGTGGCCGGGGAGAAGGGGAGGCCCTTGGGAGGGGAGCCATGTTGGGGGAGGAGGGGGGGGGCTCCCCCTTAGGGAGGGCTGGCTGCTGCTAGCCAGAGGGGAATTGTCCTCCAACAAGAATAGGCCAGTGCCTGACATGGACTCCTCCTCCTCATCAAACTCCTCCTCCTCCTCTTCAACCTCCTCCGCGGACTCCGGCCTTGTCGGGGGGGCCTCATTAGGCTGCTGTCCTGGGGATGGTGCGGTCAGGCCAGATGGCCCTGCACCCTCCTGCACATCTGTGGATGACACAAAACATTCACAGGTTGGAGGATCCACACACTTGCCACATATTCCCTTTCACCCCCTCCCCCACACATGCTACACACCTGATATAAAAAAAAAAAACTTACCTGGCACCACGGGCTCCGGACTTTAGTCAAAGCCGGGCAGGCCCTCCACTTCATGCCGAATCAAGCAAGAACACACACAAAAGAGAAAACTAACACCCAAAAAATCACACAAGCACTCAGCAAAAATCAGTCACAAAAACAAACAGCAACAATTAAGCAAGAAAACAAACGACCAGAAATATATCAAACAAACAGTCTCTCAAACACTTATCAAAAAACACTTTCAAAGATCTACTAACAAACACTTGATCACACAGTACACTAACCTGACAAATACAAAACACAACGCAACTAACAACGGGACAAAAGCACTTTGTTAAATGGGAAGGGACAAAGGGATGTACTTTTGCAATGGAAGTGCGTTTGTGTCTGTCTAGTTATGCTGTCTGCGTAGTCCTTAGTCCATTTCCAATTTCACTGATTGCGCCGTTCCCGAGTTGTGAGCATGCGCAGAGAGGTGCTGACCATGGTCTCCTTCAAGCGCGCATGCGCGAGCCGGCCGGCACTTCATTTGCATGGGGTCACGGCTCATTTCAATGTAACACGCCCACGTCCTTCCCAATTTGTATTAGTCCGCCTTACGCCTCTGAAATAACGTTACGCATGCGCAATTTTCTGCGCAAAAGCTACGAGAATAGGGTGATTACGCAGCTACATTGCGCAAGTCTAACGTAAAGGCGGTGTGCTACGCCGGTCCAATAATGTGCAGATGTACCTGAATCTGGCCCTATATGTTTATTACAAAATCTTAAAATTGTTCATAAAACCATAGAGCAGAATTCTTATATGCGATGTAAGCCATATCAATTAACTGTAACAAGTTATCTTTGCTATATGACTCCAGAGGCCAACGCGTTTCACATATACCAGCTTCCTCTGGGTCTCCTTATCTTGACAGCTTTGAATATTAACCTATCCAAAAGAGAGGGCACAATAATCAATACATCATACATATTGTATTTATTGGCGTATAAGGCCACGTACACGCGATCAGACTGGTTCGATGAGACTGGTCCGACAGACCGTTTTCATCGAACCAGGCCGAAGTGGTCTGATGGTCTGATGTGTGTACACACCATGGGACCAAAAATACAATCAGACCAGTGAACGCGGTGACATAGAACACACCGACGTGCTGAAAAAAAGGAAGTACAATGCTTCCAAGCATGCGTCGACTTGATTCTGAGCATGCGCGGGTTTTTGGTCCGATGCTTTGGAGTACTAACCATCGAATCTGTCCGACGGACAGGTGTCCGTCGGACAAATTTTAAAGCAAGTTTTAAAACTTTAGTCCGACGGACAACGGTCCGATGGGCCATACACACCATCGAATTGGTCCGATGAAACTGGTCTGCAGACCAGTTTCTTTGGACAGGTCTGATCGTGTGTACGCAGCCTTAGGCCGCGTACACACGAGGGGATATGTCCGCTGAAAACGGTCCGATGGACCGTTTCAGCAGACATCTCCGCTCGTGTGTATGGGCTAGCGGACAGATTTCTCCACCCGAAGATTTCAAAGAGCTTTGAAATCTATCCGTGGGAATCTGTCCGCCCGACATGTCTGCTGGTTAGTACCTTACCAGCGACATGTCGGCTCCCACCACCGCCGCGCCGCTGCCGATGGATTCGGCGCAGGGGGTGTTTTACTTCCTGTGGGTGACGTGGCGGTGACGCGGCGGCGGGGAATTTGTCCGATGGTTTACACGCCATCGGATCAAACTCCCGATCGGACATATCCGATGGAAATGGTCCGCGGACCGTTTTCATCGGATATATCCGATCGTGTGTATGGGGCCTTACACTCACTTTTTTACCCTGAAGATAGAGGGTAAAGTGGGCCTGCGTGTTATACGCAGGGGGCTGTGGAAAGTTTTTTTCCTGAAACTTCCCTCTTAAAGTTAGGGTGCGTGTTATATGCCTGTGCGTGTTATACGCCTGTGCGTGTTATATGCCGATTAATACGGTAACTTGAAGCTTTGATATGAACAACATGCTTTACTTGCTGTGTCAACTTAAACATTGCTTAAAAATGTATAGTTTGACCGCTTCCCTACCGCACTATTGTAATATGTTGGCAGCAGGAACCCTTTGTCCCTCTGATCCGCCATCATATGACATCTTTTTTTCCCCGAGCCACAGATCCATGCCCTGTCAGAGGAGAGGAGACCGATGTGTGTTCCCAGTACAGAGTGTGATAGATGTGAATCAAAATTAAAATGTTATCTTATGTTATGATTAGAACCACTGAAATGAAGTGTGTATTTTCCTTGAAAATATTTGTCCAGATATTATTCTAAAGTTACGACTACAAATCTGTTTGAAATGAAGGCAAATAAGTTATAACTCATCAATATAGGGCAAAAGATTGAAGATGAGAGCAGATGTTATGTTCAAGCTCCATTATGTTTGAAATGTGTTCAGAGCTTCAACCCCCCCCCCCCCTCACTCTGAGGCTTGTGTGCACATACAGATGGACTTTTTGAGAGGAAGCCACTACATCCCCCATTGCATTCCTAAATGAACTGTGAGCCTGTGTGACTTTTTGGAAGAAAACTGTTTTCAGAAGCTGACAATTACTTTTCTATGCCTGGATGATACGTGGATTTACAAGGAGGATGTGCGTGCGGTCTGCTTGGGAAATAGGCTTGTGGGAGGAAACTATCCCAATATGAACTGACCAATGAGGGTTACATGCTGAGTCCAAGGGGGTGGGGGAGATGGGTGTGACATGTATGGGTTGACCAATGAAATGCATTTTTGTGATCGTGTATGTTTTAATAAAACAGGAGCTGGGGGCTAGAGCTCTCTCTCTCTTTGCTGGCTGAACGTTGGAAGGTGAGATGTAGATTCTGTGTCTGGACTGCTATTTCACCTTATATATATTAATTTGGGTCTTCCGGCAGAAATGAGTTAGCCCTGAGATTGTATCTGGAAATCAATTAATCAAAGAGTCTTCATCAAGAGGAACACAGATCGGTCTCCTCCCCTTGTGAATCCCCTCCCCCTACAATTAGAATCACTCAATAGGGAACATATTAACCCCTTAGTGGGCTGCAGCAAACAGCCGATTTTCGTGTGGCAAACAAATGTGAGAAATCCGACATGTTGGAAATTTTCGGAAAAACGGCCGATTTTCTGATCAATGATGGAAGAATTGTGCGAGAAATGTAATACAAAAAAAAAATGTGCATGTGCAAGAAAAGAATATTCCCGGAGAGAAACAAATATTTACGGAGAGAAAAGAATATTCCAGGAGAGAAACGAATATTCCCGGCAACATGAAAGTTTTGGTCGGCCGAATTTCGAAAATCAATGGTGGCATCATCGGATCACAAAAAAAAAAAAAACGTTCTGATTTTGAAAATAAAATTTGTTCGAAATTCGACCGTGTATGGCCTGCTTAAGTCACACTTACCTTCAATCAACCAGCACCTGCATTCCACCACAATGATAGGTATTCATGGCGGTCTGCATAGCCAGTGATTATCTGTGGTGGTCTGTTCTGGATGCACACAGAATTGTCCCCACTCTGGATGAAGGAGAACACGAGGCATATCAGATAACAGCATTGTCAGTCTGGGGAAAGAGGGGTGCTAGATGTATTAGCAGATTTAAATACTCCAACTCCAAAAACTCCAAAACTCCAGCTTACACTTTATAATCAGTTACAGCTGATCATTTTAAGAACCCCTGCAAGTGTTAAATGGTTTGTGTCATCTCTGTAACTGATACATTCTGCTGGAGAGGTCGTGCTTTTAAAAAACAACAGACATGCTATCTGGATCACCAGATGGAAATAAAAGAAAGTCTAAACAAAAGAAAATAATTGATTGCAGCCATCACATCTAAGAATTGGTAAGCTGCAATATGATAAATATTTACTTACTGCTATAAGCTGGCCATACACTGTTAAAGTGGATGTAAACCAAAAAAATTTTTTTTTTGATGTCACAATGTAGAGTATAAGATTTCAGTTAATCCAGCGCTGAGTAATCCTCTTTTAATGTTCAGTGCAAATTAACAGAATTCCAGATAAAAACTTGCCAAATTATAAAGTCTGTTTCTCTGTTTTTGCTTTCAGTGACAGGTTATTTACAAATCTAGTTTGGACATGTTTATCATAACAAGAGGTGATCCAAAGTTCATTGTATATTACCAGGATGTATTATGTGGGGGAGGGGTGGATTTCTCACTTTTTATACCTCATGTTATGATAAAAATAAGTAACATATGATAAACATGTCCAAGCTAGATATGTAAATAACCTCTCACTCAAAGCAAGAAGAGAGAAAACTGACTTTTTATTTAGGCAGGTTTTTATCTGGAATTCTGTTCATTTTCACTGAACATTAAAAGAGGATTTTTCAGATCTGGATTAACTCTGTGTGGCAAGACTGGGCACAGATGATAGGAAATCTTATACTCTACATTGTGACATTAAAAAAAAAAAAAAAAAAAAAGTTTACATCCACTTTAAGTTTTTTTTTCTTTTAATATTCAGCCAGATTCACAAAGACTTACGTCAGCGTATCTCCAGATACGCCACCGTAATTTCAAATGTGCGCCGTCGCATCTTTGCGCCGATTCACAAAGCGAGATACGCCGAAAAACATGGCTTCAGCCGTCCGACGTAACTTGCCTACGCCGGCGTATCATGGGTGCATAGTTACGCTGGACACATTTGGCGTTCCCATGTTAAATATGCAAATGAGCAAGATACGCCGATTCACGAACGTCCGTACGCCCGATGCAGTAATCTACGCCGTTTACGTAAGACGTTTTTCCGGCGTAAAGATAAACCACCAAAAAGGTGGCACATCCCATGCAAAGGTGTGGACGTCGGAACAGCCATCATTTTTACGTCGTTTACGTAAGTCGTACGTAAATGGGGCTGTGCGTAAGTTACGTTGACGTCATAGGCATTTAGGCCGACATATCTTAGGGAGCTTTATGCGACATGATTTCTGAGCATGCATGCGCATGCCCAGTTCGACCAGCCATTCATTTACATGGGGTCAAGCTTAGTTTAAATAGATGGCGCCCGCCTCCTTCCTACTTTAAATTAGGCAGGCTTACGCCGCCGCAACTTACGGAACAAGTGCTTTGTGAATACAGCACTTGCCTCGCTAAGCTGCGGTGGCGTAGCGTAAAGAAGATACGCTATGCCCGCACAAAGGTACGCCGCAGTACCTGAATCTGGCCCAATACACACATATATATATATATATATATATATATATATATATATATATATATATATATATATATATATATATATATATATATTATATATACATAGGGCCAGATTCAGGTAGATGGGAGCATCTTTGCTCCGGAGTAACGCTTCTCATTTGCGTTACGCTGCAGAAATTTTAGGAGCAAGTGCTGTCATTCACGAAGCACTTGCTCCTAAAGTTGCGGCAGCGCATCGCAAATGAGCCGGCGGAATTCAAATTGGGCGGGTACGGGGCGTGTAGTATTTAAACGAAGCGCGTTCCCGCCGCGAACGTACTGCGCATGCGTCGAGTGTTAAAACACCCCCGTGCGCATGCTCCAAATTTTGTGAATGAACGTCAATGACGTCACATTCCCATTCATGAACGTTTTACGCAAGCGACGTTTTTTTTTTTTTTTCCGACGCGATGACGACGCCTATACCTAACATAGGATATTCCAACCCCATGTAGGTATAACTATGCGCCGCGTATCCCGTCCGGAAACGTCGTAACGTCACTGCGTCGCGCCGGAATGCGATCGTGAATTGCCGATTTCCGCTCATTAACATATTTTTTGAGCGGAAATCGGCGGGAACGCCCCCGGCGCCATTTTTAAGTTGAAGTAACGATGCGATGGCGAAACTCAGTTACGCTGCTCGCATCGGAGCTTCAACCCGGCGTTTCTTGTTTTCTGGTTACAGAAAACAGAAACGCCGGCTTAAAGTCACAGTTAGGCTGGCGGATCACTGGATCCGCCAGCCTAACTGTTCCTGAATCTGGCCCATAGTGTTTGGGGTTCTAAATAATTTTATAACCAAAAAAATTTGGATTTTTGCATGTAGGAGCAACATTTCAGAATTGGTAATTTCCATGTTAAATCTGTTGAGGAGACCATTGGAATGATCACCATTTAGCTGTTTATTAATCCAAGATTATAGAGACGAGCCTAAACATATTAGTGTATCATTTTGTAAGAGGGGAGATCTGGTAATGTCAGACCACCTCTGCTTGTAGGCCTAGCTAAAATATCATGTCTGGTACTAAGCTTCTGTCCACTTCAGATATCATTCAAGAAGTTGGAATGAAATCAACGATTATCAAGGTGTAACTAGAAAAATAACTAAGGATCTAAAGTTGAAGCTCTTCTGTAATATAACAATTTTCTTTAATATAACACACTATAAATGTTAGTTTGATGGCTAAATAACATAGGTATGGGGATTGCAATATTAATCTGAAGATAAGCAAAATTAATTCTAAGTTCTTAGGGAAAATAAATTGTTGATGCTTTAGATTTTGCTCAGTTAATATGGACACCAGAGACCTGAGTAAATTGGAAAAAAATGTTATAAGGAAAAATGCTAAATGACGGTGAAGCGTAATCTGAGCTATCGTAATTATCCAACTTTAATATGAACATTGTGCTTGAAGGGTAACCACTTTACAAAGATGTTGATGTTAAGTGATGATCTTTTGAGAACACGGGCTGTAAAAAGGTTTGATAACTATTTTATGGAATTTCTTTTAACCTCCATTTAACCTTTTCCCTACAAACATTTGTTGTTGTTCACACTGTATTGTATGGTGAGTCATTCCAGCTTTGCAGAAATACTACAAGAGACTTTTATATGTTTTATACATGTGTTAATTGATTTAAAAATACATTTTGTATGAATTTCAAAGGCTTTGCTAATTTAATATCATTTAATATCATTAACCTTTAGAACAATTTGTAATTATTTTTCTGCTTTGACATAGTGTACAGTAAGTATGTTTACACTCAATTATGTAAAGAAGAAAGTGGGGGCCCTGGCAGAACAGAACAAGACGGGGGGGAAGATCCCCCGGCAGAAAAGAACAGAGAAGACAAAGAACAGAGAAGACGGTGGCCCCGCTTATAAAAGAGCTAAAGAAAAAAGCGGGGGCCCCAGCAGAACGCCCCCTGAAAGAGCGGAGAAGAAGACCCCCCGAGCTGACTAATAAATTACTTTAAAAACCTGTGTAGTGTGTTTTTTTGAATTTTTTTCCTCCAGGTGAATGGGTAGGGGTACGATGTACCCCATACTCATTCACCTAAGGTGGCGGGCCGGGATCTGGGGGCCCCCTTATTAAAGGGCGCTCCCGGATTCCGATAAGCTCCCCGGCCGCAGACCCCGACAACCAACGGCCAGAGTTGTCGGTAAGAGGCCCTGTCCTCATCAACCATGTTGAGGGCATGCAGCCTGGCACTGTTAAGGAGGGGGGCGCTCACTCGTCCCCACCCCCTTTCCTGACCGGATGGGCTGCGTGCTCGGATAAGGGTCTGGTATGTATTTTGGGGGGGACCCCACGCCATTTTTTCGGCCTATGGGGTTCCCCTTAAAATCCATAGCAGACCCAAGTGCCTGGTATGCACTTGGATGGGGAACCCATGCCGTTTTCTTATTTTAAATTTGGCGTGGAGTTCCCCCTTAAGATTCATACCATACACAGTGCTTGGTATTGGCAGGGATCCAAGTCGGATCCTCGTTCAATATCGTGCCGTGGCTAAACGCAACTGCAGCTAATCGCACAGTACAAATGCAGCTGACCGCTGTGCCTGGAATAAACATGCTTTTAACTGCGGCAGAAAAGTCGTCCGTTTGAAAGGGGCCTTACAGTCACTGTGGAACCTAAGGAGTTAATCCTCTGCATTGTGTATGAAAGCTGTGTGATCCCGTAAGGGCCGGTGCTACCACTAGGCAAACTAGGCAGCTTTCCTGATGACGAAAATAACTGCGAAAAGTTTAGAAGCTGTGAGGATACACACAGAGTGGAAGTGCGTCGCGCATTAAGATTGACTGTCGAAACGCAGGGCAATAGAAGCGTGGAACGCAAGCTGCTCTTGGAGCAAAAAACGAACGCTGGTGAGCGGCTATAATGCTCGACCCTGCCAAGGGAACTCAGTGCCAGTTAAAGGCACTTTTCTTGTAAGTGTACCACTGTTTTTATTAGTTTTATTAAAATCCTTTTGACATACTACACCATTATGAGCCCCTTGTTTTTGAGACATTAAGGAATCCGTTGTGAGAGGGAGAAGGAGGACAATCCAGTGGCTATCAAAAAAGCAAATTATTTGGGGCCTTTTACTGTGTGGGGTCTGGTGAGTGTACAATCCAGCAGTTGGTGATGGTGGCACGTGTTTATCGGGTGGAAGAAACAGTTGCACCTTTAATAACCTATCTTTAAATATCGAGTGTAAGGAGCACTATCCAGCAGTGGACATTTTTTTCATATTGAAACACATTGCGAATCAAATTTGTTCTTTGCTGTTCCATATTGATAATTGTTTGCTGTTTCATATTGAAATTTTGATATTTTTTTTCACATTGCACGTCCTTTTGGAGCACCACTAGCAGTGGACTTTTCACTATTGGAACACTTTGTGAATTGATTTCTTCTTTGCTGTTCCATTTTGACAATTGTTTGCTGTTTCATATTGAAATTCCTAGTATTTTGCATATTGCACATCTATTCGGTTGGAGGAAAACCACCTGACCTTCAGAAGACAGATAAAAACTCTGCTCTTTTGATGACCAGAGAGACAGAAACAACAAGCGCCCAGAGGCGATTCAGTTCGCATGTGCCGCGCTATTTAAGTTTTTCATTCATTCATTCATTCATTCATTCATTCATTCATGGTGTTTTGATAGCATTTATATTCTAATGTTTTTTTTGTATTTACACATATATATTTTTTTTGATTGTTTATCCATTTAGCATATTTATTAGCAACTTTGCACTTAATCTAGCACGTTATTTGCAGCATTTGCACTTCATTTAGCACTTAGTCTAATAGTATCCTCATGAATTGCATTTTTTCTTAATTGCAATCAATTTTGTCTTTGATCAGCGCAGTAACACATTTTTTGCATATATATATTTCTTACCTCCTTGTCTGGAGGCACATACAGTACTGCAGCAGATCACTCATATATATATAAAAAAAAACTCCTTTGCGCATTCACATTACTTTAGAAGCACCGGCCACTGGTGCTTCTACTCTTTTCTCTCTGCAGCAAGCAGCTACTGTAAGGCCGCGTACACACGGCAGAGAACCTCGACGGGCGGAACACATCGTTCTGCCCGTCGAGGTTCTCGGCCGGCCGTCAGATTCGGCGACCAGCCCGTCGGGAAAGGCGACCAGCCATTCATCCCGACGGGCCGTCGAGCAAATAGAGAACCTGCTCTCTATTTGCTCGATGGGTTTCCCGATGGGCGGGGCTTGCCGAATCCATACACACGGCCGAGGTTCTCTGCAGAATTAGGCTCCCAGCGAGGTTCTCGCTGGTTTCTGCCGAGTACCTCGGCCGTGTATACGGAGCTTAAGTCTCAACATCAGCAGGCAGCTGCCACTCCGTTCATACATAGTGTCAGAGGCGCAGCGGTGTCCCGACTCCCCAATAAATGGAAGTAAGCAAACATTCATTGATCGGCACTGATAGGCTGCATTTAATGGGTGATGGTGAGGCTGCATTTGATGGGCGCTGGTGAGGCTGCATTTGATGGGCGCTGGTGGGGCTGCATTTGATGGGCGCTGGTGAGGCTGCATTTGATGGGCGTAGGTGAGGCTGCATATGATAGGTGCTGGTGAGGCTACACTTGATGGGCGCTGGTGAGGCTGCATTTGATGGGCGCTGGTGAGGCTGCATTTGATGGGCGTAGGTGAGGCTGCATATGATTGGTGCTGGTGAGGCTACACTTGATGGGCGCTGGTGAGGCTGCATTTGATGGGCGCTGGTGAGGCTGCATTTGATGGGCGCTGGTGGGGCTGCATTTGATGGGCGTAGGTGAGGCTGCATATGATTGGTGCTGGTGAGGCTACACTTGATGGGCGCTGGTGAGGCTGCATTTGATGGGCGCTGGTGAGGCTGCATTTGATGGGCGCTGGTGGGGCTGCATTTGATGGGCGCTGGTGAGGCTGCATTTGATGGGCGCTGGTAAGGCTGCATTTGATGGGCGGTGGTGAGACTGCATTTGATGGGTGCAGGTGAGGCTGCATTTGATGGGCGCTGGTAAGGCTGCATTTGATGGGCGGTGGTGAGACTGCATTTGATGGGTGCAGGTGAGGCTGCATTTGATGGGCGCTGGTGAGGCTGCATTTGATGGGTGCGGGTGAGGCTGCATTTGATGGGAACTGCCACGCTGGTGAAGCTGCAGTGATGGGCGCTGGTGAGGTTGCATTTGATGGGTGCTGGTGAGGCTGCATTTGATGGGTGCTGGTGGGCTGCATTTGATGGCCGGTTTAATAAAAAGGTGGGGAATACATGGGCAGGGCAAAGGGGGTGGAGTCAGAGGTGGAGCTTGGGGGCGGCAAAATTAGGTCAAAAATCCTTGCACTGACCCTGTGCCATCTCTGATCCTCCACTTATTTAAATGACTCCAACCCATCTTGGGATAGAACAGAGTATTAGGAGTCAGGCTACACATGCTCAGTGTGGTGTGTATTGCTAGAGAGTTTTGTTTTTGTCTTGGGAGAGTGCATGTGATCAGCACAGGGCCAATCAGCACTGTCCAGACAGAGGATTGGGGAGAATGAAAACTCATCCTACAATCTTTAACCAGACACTGATAAAGTCACAAAACTGCAATATACTGCTGATGAGAAAAGATATTTAGCAGTTTATATTTACTATAATAATTACATTTCCATGTTCTGTGTACTGTGGGAGACAAGATATAGTGAATGCAGAGTCCTACATTTAGTAACACTTAAGTTTTGTATTTTTATACATAGTACAGTATAAAGATCTTTGGGAATAGATAAATAGAGTTTTAGGAAAAGGTAGAGGTTTTGTCCAAGTAGCAAGGATGTAACATACTGTATATAAAAAAGGAAAACTTAATTTAGAGAAAGGAAAAATAAATAAATGCAAGCTGAAGGAGAAAAACAAAGATGCTAAAGTTTTGAAAAAAAAATATAGGACTTTCTATCCTGAACTTTTAAAATACATCAAAACAGTGAAGATGCAGAGCCAGTTGGAGTTTGCATATTTGCATGTACAGTGGCTGGAACCGTTGCAGAGTATGGAAATGACAGCTGCTGTCCAATGTCCATTGAGCCTAGGGTTACCATCTTTTGCTCTAACAGTATTAGGAGAGCGGTTTCACAGTGGTGCACTACAGTTTATCTACATCACAGGTGTATCTGTGTATTTTGGGCATTCATTTTAGCCGCGGTCCCATAGACTTTCTATTAGGACAAGCGTTTTGGTGCTTTTTATTGAAAGTGCACCAAAGATCCAAAGATGCAGCATTGCAGGACTTTTGGTACGCTTTCAAAACAATAACCAGCCATATACAAACTAATAGAAAGTCAGTCCATCCGCTGAGAACGGTCAGAAGGACCGTTTTCATCGGTTAACCGATGAAGCTGACTGATGGTCTGATGTGCCTACACACCATCGGTTAAAAAAACAATTGTGTTAGAATGCGGTGACGTTTACGTGTTTTAACACAACGACGTGCTGAAAAAAACAAAGTTCAATGCTTCCAAGCATGCGTCGACTTGATTCTGAGCATGTGTGGCCTTTTAACCGATGCTTTTGCATACTAACAATCGGTTTTAACCCATCGGTCAGGCGTCCATCGGTCAAATTTTAAAGCAAGTTCTCTTTTTTTGACCGAAGGATAACTGACCGATGGGGCCCACACACGATACGTTTGGACCGATGAAACGGTCCTTCAGTCCGTTTTCATCGGTTTTGACCGATCGTGTGCACGTGGCCTAAGGGACCACAACTAAAGCCGTGGTGTCAATACTTGGTCAGTGAGCCTGACGTGCAGTGGAAGGCTTCATATACAGCTCTGGCTCAATGGCCACTGATACTGAGACAGTAACCGCACTCTAAAAACATTTGCAGATCTGAGAAGAGATTATGATATTACTTATTCTATATGTAGCGCCCCCTTACCTTCAGTGCGGGCGCTACGCTAAAGTTAGTGGGTGAATGGGAGAGTTACTTTGCTCCCATTCAGTGGCGTAACTAGAACCTTCAGGGCCCCGATGCAAGAAACCATGAAGGGCCCCCCTGACCCCCCGGACAGGGCTCTTTTCTCCGAGCTCGGTGGCGGAACAACAGGACCCGGTCGCAAGTGGGTGGCTGCATATAAAGAAACCGATTTCTCCATTCCGCCTGCTTCTCCTCCTCTCCCTCCTGCAGGCATTCAGCGGCTGCAGGAGGAAAATGGAGAGATTGGTTCCTCTATGCCAGTGTTTTTCAATATTTTTCCAGCCAGGGCACCCTTGAAGTATACTCTTAGGTCAGTGAAGGTGAACCTTGGCAAACCCAGATGTTTTGGACCTACATTTCCCAACATGCTTAACTACACTGCAAAGTGCATGAACATCATGGGAAATGTAGTTCTAAAACATCTGGGGTGCCAAGGTTCGCTATCACTGCCCTAGGTGAATGGGGCTGTACTGCACTGCAACCACCCTGAAACTGTGTGTATTGCAGCTTAGTGATGATGCATTTAAGCAGAGCTGTATCCTGGCCTAGGCCAACAAGGCCCAGGCCTAGGGCAGCACTTTGCAGGGGGCAGCACAAAAAGAGTCCCCACCGGCTTGCACTACACTGTTAGGAAAATTAGTCTACAAAAAAATAAAAAAATTGGTTCTGATTGTACTCATGTAAACACACATACATACACATACACTGTTTATATACATATATATAAATGCACATATGCACACACATATAAACCAGTGGTGGTTGGTGCTCAACATTTTTGGGGGGGCGCAAGCAAACTGAAAAATTCTTAAAAAAAAAATGCAGTCTCACTGTGCCCATCAAACGCAGCCACTGTGCCCGTCAAAAGCAGCCACTGTGCCCATCAAAAGCAGCCACTGTGCCCATTAACCACTTAAGGACCGCCGCATGTACATTTACGTCGGCAGAATGGCACCGACAGGCACATCAACGTATATATACGTTGGTGCCTTGGGGGGGATCGGGGGTCCGATCGGACCCCCCCCCGTACATGCGGCGGTCCGCGCGGCTGCAGGAGCGATCCGACAAGTGGGGGCGGCTATCCGTTTTCATCCGCCCCCTCCGGATCGCTCCCAGCCAATGCGCGCGCCCGCCTGACCTGTCACTTCCTCCTCCTGTGTAAACACAGGAAGGAGGAAGCGACGTGATCTCTCCCTCGGCGTTTGTTTCAAGCGCCGCTGAGGAGAGATCACTACAGAACAAGTAAGTCCTGCACCAAACAGCACACTGACACACACATAACACATTAACCCCCGCGATCGCCCCCCCCCCCCTCCCCCCTGTCACAGTGTCACTGAATGCAGTAATCATGTATGATTACTGTATTTAGTGTCAGTGTGACAGACAGTGTGACAGTCAGACAGTCAGTAGTGTCAGGGTAGCCCCCCCCACCCCCCCCAATAAAGTTTTAACCCCTTGATCACTGCCCTAGTTAACCCTTTCACTCCCTATTGCCAGCGTCACTAAGCGATCATTTTTCTGATCGCTGTATTAGTGTCGCTGTTCCCGCTAGGTAGCTAATTTTTTTTTAATGCAATTTTTTTTTTACTAAAGACATGTGGCTAAATAAATTTTGGCCTAAATGTTTGACTAAAATTTAGTTTATTGGTTTTTTATTATAACAAAAAGTAAAAAATATTGTTTTTTTTTCAAAAATGTCGCTCTATTTTTGTATATAGCGCAAAAAATAAAAATCGCAGAGGCGATCAAATACCACCAAAAGAAAGCTCTATTTGTGGGAAAAAAAGGACGCGAATTTTGTTTGGGAGCCACGTCGCACGACCGCGCAATTGTCTGTTAAAGCGACGCAGTGCCGAATCGCAAAAACCCCTTGGGTCATTTGCCAGCGTATTGGTCCGGGTCTTAAGTGGTTAAAAGCAGCCACTGTGCCCGTCAAACGCAGCCACTGTGCCCGTCAAACGCAGCCACTGTGCCCGTCAAACACAGCCAGGGGGTGGGTGGAGAGAGGGGGTCGATGCCCTGCGCTCTTATGGACGCACCACCACTAACACATACATGCACACTCACATACACACATGCACACACATTCATACACATATGGCATGCACACTCGCATACATATGCACATGCACATGAACACACACACACACATATGAACACACACATATGAACACACACACCTATAAACACACACACACATATAAACACACACACACACATAAACACACACACACACACACACACATAAACACACACACACACACACACATAAACACACACATATAAACGCACACATATAAACGCACACATATAAACACACACACACACACACATATAAACACACACACACACATATAAACACATACACACACATATAAACACACACACATATAAACACACACAGTAGATAAAAACGGCAGTCTTACCTTAACAGCTCTTCCTGCCGGGTACTGCACTGTAGGGGGAGACAAAGAGCACACACTGGGATTGGGTCGGGAGCTCGTCTCCGTTTCTCCCCTCAAAGCACTGTATACAGGGGGCCCTCGAGGGCCCCCTACAGCAAGGGGCCCGGTCGCCATGGCACACTCGCGACCCCTTAATTCCGCCATCTCCCATT
Source organism: Rana kukunoris (assembly GCA_029574335.1). Taxonomy (NCBI): domain Eukaryota; kingdom Metazoa; phylum Chordata; class Amphibia; order Anura; family Ranidae; genus Rana; species Rana kukunoris. The sequence continues at coordinate 446,078,742 of CM056052.1, forward strand.
CCTTATTTGAATATTCGTGATGTCCTGTGGGCCCGGTCTGTGGCCCCGATTTTATAAAGTTGGCGCTAAGGGGGTTCTGAAACTTTTCCCCAAAAAAGGAGTTCTTCCCTCGCGATGCTGGGATTTTCGCCCGTGTGTTCTGTGTCGGTGGTCAGTTCCTCTTCTCTGCGCGGGGTCCATGCGAAATTCCACGGACCCCGTCGCGATGGCCAGAACCACCTTCCAATGGAGACCCATTTTTTGGGGGCCCCAGTGACTTATAAAATATCCGTTCGGTGGGGGACGAAGAGGCAGGTAAGAGGGCTTCGATATTTACGAATATTCGCTATATTTTATTGTTCTCTTGAAAAAACCTGTGGCAAAAGGTCTGTCAAAACCTGTTCCCCCCATTGCGAAATTTCGCTATTGCGAAACTGTATTCGCTGCTCTGTGTTATTGCGAAATTCTCTATTGCTTCATCAATTTTTCCTATCTCCTGTATGCGTTGTTGGGCCCTGGAAATTTGAAAATCGCGAATTCGCTCAGCTACTACTCACTGAATAGACACATTAACTTAATATGATCCCAAACAACAACCATGCGAATTTTTTGCGAAATTTATAGAAGCATGAATGGAGTAAAGCCTCCCTCCTCCAAAGAAATTAAACCAGGTATGACCAAGGGGCTGCGAAATTAAAAAAGGCCGACGGGCGTTCAATTTTGAAATTTAATACGAATATTGATGAAGTCGAAATAGCGTCGGGCCTGGAATATAAGCACCATCGCCGCGATTGGTGCTCGTGGATTCGTGATATTCGCATCCACTGAATAGAATTGTTAGGCTCGAATATGCAATATTCGTTTCCTACCTTTCAACACTTGCGAATATTCGCAACCACCACTGCGAATTTTTTGGCTCTTATTATTTATATTTATATATTTACGACCCACATGAGCTGTTTCCCAATTTATTTTTGTTGAAGATTTTGATGTATTTGGATCACTAGTCAGTGTGATTTACGGCTACTCTATAGTCCCCTCCCCTTTGCCCTCCACCACTTTTTCATTTATATGATATGTAGCAGAAGTATTGAAAAGCGCCTAGAGGAAGAAGTGAAAGGGGGAAAATAACTAAGAGAAGGATTCCCTTCTTTTTTTTCCAAAATTATTTTGGATTGAAACCTTCCGAGGTAAAAATGGCAGCCTCTTTCACATGCCTCTGTCCGTTTTTCATCTATCTGGTAATGGAGGAAAAACAGATAACAATTAATTTCTATGGGCAAACAGATGTAAATGGTAGTCATCCGTTTACATCAGTTTATCGTCCGCTTCCATTCAAGTTTGTTTTTTTTTGTTCTAGATTTTTGTTCCATTTAAAAAACAGAATTAAAAAACGAGGGTCCATTTTTTATTAGCATTTGGTTGGGAAAGAGGACTGATGTAAGTCATGTGAGGGGTGCCCAAAGGGCCTAAGACTGCTGAGCAGAGCGGGCAGATTTAGTGATGAGCACCGATGTATTTCGCTATTTCGAAGAATATTCGAATATTCGTTTACGAATATTCGTGATATTTTATAAAAAAAAAAAAAATTGCAATTTTCAACGAAATTTCAGCAAAATTTCGTTTTTTTTTTATAAAATATCACGAATATTCAGCGTAGCGAAATGCATCGAAAATGTGCGAAATCGCGAATATCCGAAAGCGAATGCGGATTAGCGAAATGAAATTTATTGCGAAATTTGCGAATATTAGAAATAGCATAGACTCCACCTGTAGCAAATTCGCAGCCAGCTCTGTAGAGGAAGCATCAGGAGGTAGGCTAAACAGACATCTGTCGCTCTATGGGGAATTGAGGGTCTTTGGTTGGGCTGATATGTGAAAAGGGCTCTGCAGCCGCCCACAACGCAGGTTTCTTTCTCTACCACCAGCAAAAGCCAGCTTGTAGAGGAAGCATTCACAGCCGCTTTCTTTCTCTACACTAATGCTGTGGTATGGTGGTTTGGCAACCTGCGATCTGGGCTTGCCAACCCACCATTCCAGAGCAGGAGGTCGCGGGCCACATCAGAGGGCTCCGCGGGCCACATGTGGCCCCCGGGCCACTGGTTTGCCACCCCTGAAGTAGTCAATCCAAATTTACTAGTTCATCTAAATCAGGGATCCTCAAACTACGGCCCTCCAGCTGTTGTAGAACTACACATCCCATGAGGCATTGTAACACACTGACATTCACAGACATGACTAGGCATTATGGGAATTGTAGTTCCTGAACAACTGGAGGGCCGTAGTTTGAAGACCCATGATCTAAATGCTCCCTCTCCGCAGCTTTACAATGCTGCTCTCAGAAAGGTGTCAATGGAGCTCCTCCAGAGATAGAGTGGAGGAGTGAGTGTAGCCACCCTAGGACAAAAGTATCAAAAAGAAAACGAATGACGTCACCATATGTTAGGATTGGTAGGCTGCAATATATTACATTTTTTGATTTAGGCTTTGATATATTTGAAGTTAATAAGTCCAATGTTATTTCTGTTAATGAGAAAGGAACCAGATTGACTTCTTTTGTTCTCTGTGAGCTCCAAAAGGAATAGAGCTATCAGCTTATGTAAATAAAGTTAGGTTTATAGTACAATGCTGCTATATCTTTGAAAATTATGAAGAGAATGTCTCATTGGTATCTGCCTAAATGAGAACACAGATACCGGTAGTTATAAAAAGCGCTTTTCTAAAAATAAATTTTATTGCTGTTTGTGCCCCTGTTTAAGAGGTTCTGCTCTGTTTCTCTCTGGGTGACCAAACAAGAAATGGGGCGAGGGGGGCAAGTTTCTCCCCCCCAAAAATAGAACGGTCCAGTAGTTTGTGATTGTTCAGTGCTTATTAGACTAGAAATGTAGAAATATGTGCTGGACCAGATCATTGCTATAATGATTATCTACACCAGTTACCATAATAATTTGACATTTGCACAATCCATTCGCATGCATGCACGCAGTAGGGAATGGATTAAAGCATGCCACTCAAAACACAATGTAGTGTGAACATAGTGCTAAAATTAGATCAAATTAGTTTCAGTAAATATAAATGAAACAATGTCAATTCATTATTTATGTTTTGGATATTTTTAAAAATATATGGAAAAGGGAAAAGTAAAGGAAATAACTTTTCTTAATACAGCTTTTACCTAAATTTTTACAGGCTCAGATTATTTCCTATATAATAACTCTACAATATAATTGACAAAACTTTCCGACTAACAAGATATTGCAATTTTTATGTAACCTAGCAAAATGGTAGAGCTCAAATTTCATTAAAAAATACATCCACTTTTGTTGCGAACAAAAAAAAAAAAAACGTAAAAATGCGAAAAGTAAATCTAAGGGGAGTGTTTTCATAATTTTTAACCAGCTGCTGAACCTGCAGGGCTCTAATCAGTAAAATTGCAGAATCTGCATTCCTTTAGATGGGATTTCCTATTGGGAGTATCTCACCAAAAATTTCATTTTTGTTGCAGGGGATGCCTGATATCTGACTTGTATCTTAGACCCCTTTCACACTGAGGAGTCTTTCAGGTGGTACAGGTGGTGCTAAAAATAGCGCCTAAATACCGTCTGAAAAACTCCTGCCCAGCCTTCTCATTGTGAAAGCCTGAGGGCTTTATACTGCTCCTTCTCCGCTCCTTCCCATTTAAAACAATGGGAACCGCAGCAATACCGCCCGCAATGTGCCTCTGCAATTCCGATGGTATAGTGCCGCTATTTTTAGCTGCGCTTTACCGCCACCGCGCCTCCCGCCCTAGTGTGAAAGGGGCCTTAGAGCAGACTTCTGGGAAAATTAGTGAGCCAACCACACAAACAGGAAATTAGGTTTCTCGGGGGGCATTCTGTACACAGTTTATGTACAGAACACCTCCAGGTAGCCATATTGCATTGCATTTTACAGAAAATGATATAGCTGCAGATTGAAAAGGAAAGCCAACTTTTTAATAACATTCAATTATAATATGACTTGTGTCACAGTTGTATACGCTATACAGTGGAACCTCGGATTACGAGCATAATCCGTTGCAGGAGAATGCTCGTAATCCAAAGTACTCGCATATCAAAGCAAGTGTCCCCATAGAAGTCAATGGAAACGAAAATCATTTGTTCCGCATTCCGCAATGGCATACAATACCGCATGTGGCCAGAAGTGGGGGGGGGGCACCGCAGAGCCTCGTAAACACCTGGAAAGACCCGAGAACAGCTTGGCTGAACTTGGAAAAGCTTGGAAATGCTTGGAAACTGAGCATTTCCGAGGTTTTCCGAATGGCTCCGCTCGACTCTGCTCGGCTCCAGTGCCCGCCCACCTCAGACCAAATGCAGTACTTGCACTGCTTGGCTTGAATCCTGCTCGTTTTGTTAGACAACACTCGCAAACTGAGTCAGTTTTTTTTTTAAATACAGTGCTTGTATAGCGAAACGCTCGTTAACCGCGTTACTCGCAATCCGAGGTTCCACTGTAATATTATTTTTTTTTATTTGCCATTTTTTCCCCACGAAAGTGGAGTTACCCTTTAACTAATTCGTAAAAGCTTTTTTCCTCTTTTGACATTACACTAAGACGCGCAAATGAAAAAAAAAATATTCTTGACAGAAATGAGCAAGGTGTCAGCATTTTCACAGGTTTATGTTTGTTGAAAATTGAGAATGACATTTCTCTTGCTTGCATGAGTGTTTGACGCTCAAGCAGTAAACACAAATGTCAACCAGAGCATCTAAAGTGTTTGTGAGGACCAAGAAATTAATGTGGGGAGGGGATTTGTTATAGTTATGTATCATTTTCTAAATAAGTGCATTTTTTTCTATTTCTTTATTTATGGGGAGCTGGGATTAGTGAAGGCCTATTACAGCTCCCCATATGCCTCTTCATCAACAGATCATTTATATGGGTAATTATCAGATTCCTATTGTAGTGATATATTACTCCAGGACAGAGATGGAACCACAACAGATCTCATCATTACACTCAACCTTAAAATACAATGTGAAATACTTGTGTTTGCCTGTGCTGTAATGGAGCATCTTACTGAGAACTAGCAGTATTGTAAGCCCAGCAGCTGGTTGAGTCAGCATTATACCCGGCTGAGACCCACCACAGCCACTATTTTAAAATGGTGCTAGAAGAAGCTGTGTAAGTTAAACATGGCACATTGGAGTCGATTTAAAAAGGCCAATAGACTGTTTAATTTGAAAGGGAAGTTGCACTTTGCAAATAAATTATCCCCAGAGTTTAGTGAAAGGAGTGAAGCTCAGCTGACTTCCCTTTCCAAAATTCCCTAGGCAAGTGCGACTTGCCTTGCAAAGTGGACAGCCTATTTTCTTTAGTCAGGGCTTTTTTTCACAAACAATAGGTGCTGGAACTCAACCACTGCCCCCCCAAAACCCCTTCCCCCCACACACACCTCACAAACAGTAGGAGGGTCTTAAAGGGGCATTAAATACCAGGATTGCATTACCTACAGAGTGCAGAGTTCAGAAGGGATGCACACAGAGTGCAGAGCTGTCACTTGTAAACACAGAAACTGGACTTCTGTGTTTACAAGTGATTGTGGTGAGCAGGCGCCAAAGTGTCTGAGCCAAAGGTGGTGGAACTGAGTTCCACCAAGTTCCCCCTGAAAAAAAAGCCCTGCCTTTAGTCATTAACCCAACGGACTACAAGCTGTACAACATATATATATATATATAATGTGGCTATAAAAATCGTATATCAAATATGTTACCCGTATGTGCATTGATGAAATGAGCCACTGCATTCAAGATCAGATTTCAGCCTGGGTGATGGCCAAGAGCTTCAAGGCTAGGGTGACCAGACATCCCCAGTTTCAGGACAGTCACCTGATTAAGGACACTGTCCCCGGACCAAGTCTGTCCCTGGTTTTGTCCCCAGATTTGATTTAATAGGGGGCAGGGGCAATTTCAAAGACAATCAGTGCAGAATTAAACTAAAAAAAATTGAATTACACCCCCCCGCTCCGCCGTGCCTACTAACATAGGGGGGTTGTATTTTTCCCATTATCTGTGCCCCTTTCTGATGATCATGTGCTGGTCGGAGCGGAGGGAATATTTCCCATTCAGCTTCGCTCGCATGTTCTTCTGCCTTGGCTCAAATCCTGGCCAGCCACCTGCCTATCTCCTTGCCTTCCCTGGCGGAGTGATCTTCCTCCGCTCCCCATCCAGTAGTAGCCGGGGCCGAAGAGAAAGACTTGAGAGGCTGTGAAGCGGGCGGCGACGGGCAGAGATTGCTGATGTTGCAATTATTACTAGTAAACAAGAAATATGTCCCCGGATTTCATTCTAAAAATCTGGTCACCTTTTTCAAGGCTGCCATAGATAGCATCTACTGTAGAGTACAGAAATGAACTGTTCACCTTCTTTCTCCAGCCCCCAAGAAATCTGTAATTTTCCACCTCCAGAGCAGTGTCATTATCTGCATTTTCCTCAAGTCTTCTCAACTCTCTCTCTCTTTTGCTTGATGCTCCCATCCAATCCCTGGCCTAGCTGAATTTCTAGACAGGCAATCCAGACTGGAGCCTGGTAGTGTTACGTACCTGGCTACCAGAGTCTGATGCAGGGTAGCCTCTCTCTGGTTCACGAGCCACTGAAGTGGGAACAGCGGACTCGGAGCACAGAGGGGTAGGAGTGCCGAGGTGGTGATGAGTAGACGCAGGTGGACGAATACCTCTGATGAGAAGATGCTGAGACGCTGAAGCGGAGGATGGGTCAGCGACCCACACAGAAGGTGCGACTACAGCGGCACCTTCTGTGTGGTGTACTGGAACAGCAGGGTCAGACAAGCCGGGTCATAACAAGTAAGCAGGAAACATGCAGGCAGATGACTGAAGAGTAGTCGGTTAAACAGGCAGGTGGATCTGGCAACAGAAAGGTCAAGCAGGCGGATGGTCAAACAGAAGCCAGGTCAGGGTTGGAGAGGTAGGGATGGTCAGACAAGCCAGGTTCAGAGTTCAATCAGGATTTCAGACAGGTGCTCAAACAAACAGGTATGGATCCAGTCACAACTGCAGATCAGGCAGCAATGTGCTGCAAACAGCAATGGGTTTTTAAAGTGTCTTTTTGGCGCCATGCTGGTTAACGTGCACGCGCGCTCCCGCGCACGCCCACGCCCGCCGTGCACACGTGCACACCCCTGTGCATGAACGCACCATTGGAGCGCACGCACAAGCGGCGGGACACGCGGTGGCGGTCTGCAGACATGGAGGAGGAAGACTGCATGGAGGAGGTGAGTCCCTGACATTGCCCCCCCCCAAGGGGCAGCATCCGGATGCCCAGTCGAGCTTCTTTGTCAGGGTGAGCGAGAAAAAAAGCACGTAACAATTTCTTGGCATGTATGTTACCTTCAGGCTCCCAATAATTATCTTCTGGACCGTACCCCTTCCATTTGACTAGAAATTGATTCTGGCCTTTTCGCTTTCTACAGTCCAATATAGCTTCCACCACGTATTCTTCCCAGCCATCAACATGAACAGGTTCAGGAGGTCTGGACCCTCTGTTGGGAAAAGGATCGGCAACTGCAGGCTTGAGTAGAGAGACGTGAAACACAGGATGTATTTTCAAGGAATCAGGCAAAAACAGTTCATTAGAGGCTAAATTAATATTTTTCTTGACTGGAAAAGGACCCAAAGACTTAGGGGCCAACTTTTTAGACGGGCAAGGTAATCTGAGGTTATTTGTAGACAGCCATACCTGATCGTCCGGTTTTAGATCCAAGTCTCCCCTTGTTTTCTTGTCGAAGAGTTTTTTGCTGTCAGCTTGAGCCTTGGTTACTGCGTCGTGCAAAAGCTGGATATTGCGTCTGAGAAAGTCCATAGTACTCTGTACAGCTGGAACTGGTGACTCTGAAAAGAAATCTGGTAAAAATGTTAAATTAAAACCATAATTGGCAAAAAAAGGAGATTGCCCAGTAGCTGAGTGCTTGGCATTGTTATATGCAAATTCTGCCAGGGGTAGCAGGGAGACTCAATCGTCTTGGGAGAAGGTTGTGAAACATCTGATATATTGCTCTAATGTTTGATTTGTCCTTTCAGTTTGCCCATTAGACTGGGGATGGTAGGCTGAAGACAAAGAAAGCTGAATTTGTAGTGTTTCACAGAGGGCTCTCCAGAATCGAGAGGTAAACTGAACCCCCCTGTCAGAGACGATATTGGAAGGTACCCCATGTAATCTGATAATTTCTTTAATAAACACGCGGGCCATTTCCGCAGCAGAAGGAGTGTTTTTTAAAGGAAGGAAATGAGCCATCTTGGTAAAACGATCCACAACAACAAAAATTGACGTACATCCCTCGGAGCGAGGAAGTTCTACAATAAAGTCCATTGCGACCATTTCCCATGGTCGGTTGGGTACTGGTAAAGGTTTTAGTAGACCCCAGGCTTGCTTTCTGGGTGTCTTATTTCGGTTGCAAATAGAACAGGAATTAATATACGACTTGCAAAAGTCCTCCAAATTGGGCCACCAAAATGTGCGTCGTACCAATTTGAGAGTTTTACGAACTCCAAAGTGGCCTGCTAGTGGGTGATCATGGAGAACTTTCAAGACTTCTACTCTGAATTTTCTGGTACAAAAACCTGGCTTCCTCTCCAAAATAGATGGTCTCTGGAAGTTAGCGAAATATTAGAGGGTTTGGAAGAGTCGGAAGATGCTTCTCTGATCATGGAGAGTAGGTCGGTATGTAAGAGCAGGAAATTGCCATCCGGAAGGATAGTATCAGGAGTAGATGTATCCTTTGGATTGTCGTGCATTCGGGATAATGCGTCCGGTTTAATATTTTTAGATCCTGGTCGGTAGGTAATGTGAAAACAAAAACGGGAAAAGAAAAGAGCCCAACGGGCTTGTCGAGACTTCAGGCGTTTTGGCAGACTTTAAGTATTCCAAATTCTTGTGATCCGTGTAGATCAGTACAGGGTGAGCGGCGCCCTCCAGTAAGTACCTCCATTCCTCAAGGGCAGTTTTAATAGCCAATAGTTCCCGATCTCCCACGTCGTAGTTCTTTTCTGTGGGGGAAAGTTTTCGAGATAAGAACCCCACTGGATGTATCAGATCCTTGTCCCCTAAACGTTGAGAGAGGACGGCTCCTACAGCAACTTCGGAGGCGTCTACCTCAAGGAAAAAAGGCAACGCTGGATTGGGGTGTCTGAGGATTGGAGCTGATGTAAAGAGACTTTTCAGAGTGTCAAAGGCCTTCTGAGCTTCAGGGTTCCAATGAAAACTAAGGTTCTGTTTAGTGAGTTGTGTAATGGGGGCCACAATAGCAGAAAAACCTCTAATAAATTTTCTATAAAAATTTGCGAAACCTTATAAAGCGTTGTACCCCTTTTTTATCTAAGGGTGTTGGCCAGTCTAAGATTGCAGATACTTTCTTTTGATTCATCTCAATCCCTGTTGGAGAAATTACTAGGCCTAAAAATTGGATAGTTTGTTGCTCAAACTCGCACTTTTCTGCTTTTGCATACCCTTTATGATGGCGAAGACGATCCAGGACTTTACAAACATGCCCTCAGTGCTCTTCTAGGGAACGGGAGAAGATTAATATGTCGTCCAAATAAACGATGATGAAAATGTCCAAGAAATCTCTGAACACGTCATTGACGAAATGTTGAAACGTAGCAGGCGCGTTGCATAGCTCGAAGGGCATGACCAGATACTCGTAGTGGCCATAACAGGTACGAAATGCGGTTTTCCATTCATGTCCGTCTTTGATGCGTATCAAGTTATACGCTCCCCTCAGGTCTAATTTAGTGAAAATAACGGCAAATCTTAATTTTTGAAAAAGTTCAGATATTAGAGGTAGAGTTTAGTGATTTTTCACTGTGATGTTTTTGAGTTCCCAGTAGTCAACACAGGGACGGAGAGTTTGGTCTTTCTTTGTGACAAAGAATATTCCGGCACCTGCTGGTGAAGTGGACGGGCAGATAAATCCTTTATTCAGATTTTCATCAAGGTAAACTTTTAACGCGTCTTCTTCTATTTCAGAGAGTGGAAAAATTCACCCGAAAGGGATCTTGGCCCCCGGAAAAAGTTCGATCGGACAATTATATGGCTGATGAGGCAGAAGGCAATCAGTCCCTTTCTTACTGAAAACATCCAGGAAACTGTTCAGTACGGTGTGGCATTCAGGTGTACAGGAGGGAAAAAAAACTGCACCTAGGTATGTGTCTGCACTCTATATCTGTTAGAAGCTTTTTGTAAGGGACAGAATCATTTTATGTTATAGTTTGGGGTGAAGGAACTTGACTGACCTGGACAGAGTCCTGACCTCAACCTGATAGAACACCTTTGGAATGAATTAGAGCGGACACTGTGAGCCAGGCCTTCTCATCCACATCAGTGCCTGACCTTACAAATGCGCTTCTGGAAGAATGGTCGAACATTCCAATATACACACTCCTAAACCTTATGAAGCTGTTATAGCAGCAAAGGGTCAGCCAACTCAATATTGAACCCTATGGGCGAAGACTGGGATGCCATTAAAGTTCATGTGTGTGTAAAGGCAGGCGTCCCAATACTTTTGGAAATATAGTGTATATATTCCCTTTAAACAACACTAAAAAATAAAATTGCAAACTGATAAATTTTGAAGTAGGAACTCCAGCTATTCTAAAATGTTGTTTTTATTGCAGATCACCTTTAGTAGGAGAATACCTTTAAACCCCTTCACGCCGAGCTTATGCAGATATGCGTCCTCGGCTTTCAGGGGTTATACCGGTTCTGGCGCCTCCTGTGTCCGGACGCAGACTGAATCAAAGCCGTAAGAGGCTTTGATTCAGTCTGCAAAGTGCAAAGCGGAAGCGACGTCATGACGTCACTTCTGGGTTTCTCGGCTGCCAATGGCGCCAGATTTAAAAAAGTACACAGTATTCAGAATCGCCGTTTTCGGCAATCTGAATACTTTGAAGTGTAAATGAAGGACCGGGGGTCTTTTAGACCCCCGATCCCTCCATAAAGAGTACCTGTGTCACCACCTATTACTGTCACAAGGGATGTTTACATTCCTTGTGACAGCAATAAAAGTAATCAAAAATGTAAAAAAATAAATAAAAAAAAAACACAATTTAATATTATTAAAATAAATACAATTTTAAAGCGCCCCCCTCCCCACAAGCTTTCGCAACAAAGAAAACGCATACTGAAGTCGCGCTCGCATATGAAAACAGTGTTCAAATCACACATGTGAGGTATTGCCACGATCGTGAGAGCGAGATAAATAATTCTAGCATCAGAGCTCCTCTGTAACGCTAACCTGGTAACCGTAAAAAAAAGTTTAAAGCGTCAACTATGGAGATTTTTAGGTACCGTAGTTTGTCGCCATTCCACGAGTGCATGCAATTATAAAGTGTGACATGCTTGGTATCTATTTACTCGGCGCAACTTCATCTTTCACATTATGCAAAAAAATTGGGCTAACTTTACTTTTTCATTTTTTTAAAATTCATGAAAGTTAATTTTTCCCAAAAAGTTGCGTTTAAAACACCACCGCACAAATACCATGTGACATAAAATATTGCAACAATCGCCATTTTATTCTCTACATTCTCTGCTAAAAAATATATATATAATGTTTGGGGGTTCTAGGTATTTTCTAGCCAAAAAAAAAACGGATTTGAACTTGTGAAAACCAAATGTCATAAATAGGCATAGGCATGAAAGGGTTAATAATGATTTTTGTCTGTATTAACAGCCCATTCTTTTTGGTTAATTTACTGCCCTTGTGCATAGCTAAAAGCTGTCAGTCTATGGGGCTATGGTTCACAGGTGGTGTTCTTAGACACTAGTAATGAAATAATCATTGTCTTCCACAGAGCATTGATATATTTGAAATTACTTGGCAGCATGCTGAATTTTGAAGGCCTCAGTTTTATTCCTTAGAGTGCCTTGAAGCGGGAGGCAAGTCAATAAACACAAGCTAATTAACTTATCATTTTTAACACATTATAAACCACAGAAATGTACAGTGTATTATTTAGATGATTGATATGTGGTAGGGTCTGCTTTTAATTATTCTGCAGCATTCATATTAAGTATATGGTCCAGCCATGAGGTATGCAAACATTGATATTAGCAGATAAGGTGCACCTTGGGCCCTGGTCTGGTTTCTTTTCATATCACCTGCAATTTAGTAGCATACAGATGGTCATGCCACATAAACATACACAAATATTTTTCCAGTGGAGATATTTCCTATACAGAACAGTATATTGCATTTATTAGAAAAAAAAAATCAGTACACAATTTCATACCATCAGGAAGAGCTGCATCATTAATCATTAAAAATTACGATCTCAATTCAACCTCACCTCACGATCTAAATCTGGCATTTCCACGATTCATGTAACAAGTGCAGAGCAGTTCCCTGCTCACAGTTGTCAAAAAAACAAACAAACAAAAAAAACACACTGCAGCCCCTGTTCCGTCAGATTAGGTGACCTGTCAAATCGTTCCGTCACATCCATCTTGATACACCCCCACACTCAGCCGCAGTAAGACTACACTCTAAAGTCACCAAGCGGACATCTTTTTACACCCGCCGAAGGTTTGTATTTCACACTTATTTCTACCAGTAAGGTGAACTTATATCATGAAATACAGTATTTAGAACTCGGTGACACTGTTTTGATGTTGAATTTTAAAAGCAGTGGTCTTCTCTAAAATTAGCAAACGTGTGAGATCAGCAGGCTTGCCTCAGATTTTTAAATTCAACATCAAGACAGTGTCATGGAGTTCTAAATACTGTATTTCATAATATACAATATACAATTTACTGGTAAAAATAAGTGTGAAATACAAGATTTCGGTAGGTGTAAAAAAGATGTCCGCATGGGGACTTCAGACTGTACGCTTAGTGTGCCCGAGTGCAGGGTGTACCAAGATGGCTGTGACGGAACGTCACTTCCGTTACAAAATCTGATGGGTCGCCTAATCTGACGGAACATCCAGCAGTGTTTATCAACAACGTGCGCTAAAAGAGATAAAAACATACATTGTATCGTTTTGTTCTTTAGCAATTTAAAGGGATGTCCTTCAGTCTGCAAATGAGGTCAGTTTAACCACTTAAAGACTAAAGCCTCGTACACACGATCAATTTTCCCAACAAGAAAAGTGTGATGTGAGCTTTTTGTCAGGAATTCCGACCGTGTGTATGCTCCATCATACTTTTTCTGTGAGAAAAGATTGAGAGTAGGATCTCAATTTTCGTGACAGGAAAAATTCCTATCTTAAATCGCAGTCGTTTGTATGCAATTATGACACAAAAAAAAACATGCATGCTCAGAATCAAGCTGAAGAGCCAAACTGCCTATTGAACTTCATTGATCTTGGGTCGCCGTATGTGTTGTACTTCAGACAAGATTTGTGTGACCTGTCGGAAAAACTGATCGTGTGTACAGTGCATAAGCCTTTTTCAGACACTTGTTGCTTACAAGTTAAAAGCATTTTTTTTCTGGAAAATTACTTAGGCGGCGTACACACGGCCGAGGTTCTCGCTGAAAACCAGCGAGAACCTCGCTGGAATGTGCATTCCAGCGAGGACCTCGGCCGTGTGTACGGTCTCGGCGAGCTTCCCGTTGGGAAGCCCGTCGAGCAGAAATAGAGAGCATGCTCTCTATTTCCTCGACGGCCCGCCTGGATGAATGGCTGGTTGCCATTCCCGACGGGCGGGTCGCCGATTTCGACGGCCGGCAGAGAGCCTCGACGGGCGGAACGATGTGTTCTGCCTGTCGAGGATCTCTGCCGTGTGTACGCGGCCTCAGAACCCCAAACATTATATATATATATATATATATATATATATATATATATATTTTAAGCAGAGAACCTAGAGAATAAAATGGCGGTCGTTGCAATATTTTATGTCACACTGTGTTTGTGCAGCGGTCTTTCAAACGCAATTTTTTGAATAAAAAAAACAATGACATTTTTCCTGACGAGATTCCTCTCAAGCCTGCCTTGCATACACAGGTTCAGGCCAAATACCGCCCGTCCAAATCGCGGTGACTTACACTGCGTACGATAGGACTATAAATGGGAAGTTCCATTCAAACGGAGCCACCCTTTGGGCTGCTTTTGCTGATCCTTGTGTTAGTAAAAGTTTGGTGAGGGACTATTTGCGCTTTTCAGCCTTCGTACTTTTCAGTCTGTTACAGCGTGACGAATGTGCTATCTCCATTACGAACGCTAGTTTTACCAGAACGTGCGCTCCCATCTCATACTTGATTCTGATCATGCATGTTTTTTCCCTCGGAAAAGCCTACACACCAGCGGTTTTCCAGATGGGAAAAAATCCACCAGGAATCCCAGCGGGAAAAAAGAAAACATGTTCTCTTTTTTCCCCCCACAGTTTTCTTGTCGGGAAAACTGCGATAGAGCATACACAGACACGGCTTGGATTCCCAGCCAAAAGCTCTCATGGCAGTTTTCCTGCCAGGAAAACCAGTCGTGTATACAAGGCATGTGTCACGTGTCTTTCCCTTCCTTATACCACAAGATGCAGGTTTCTGCACCTTTCACAAACTCACATTTGGCCTATTCACTGCTATATTGCAGCCAGCATTGCACATTATTTTGTTGCTTACTACCCATTTTGATTTCATTTCTTTTAGTCTCCAAAAACAGTAGTGTGCATGCTCCCCAGCAGTTTTCCCGACAGAAAAACTGCAGGGAAAAAATTAGAACTTGTTCTCTTTTTTCTCGTCGCAAATCGATGTTTCGCAAATTTCCTGTCAGGAAATCCGGCCGTGTGTACACAGGAAAAACTGACCGAGCTGGTTCTCAAATTCCCCATCGGGTTTCCTTGTGGTCTTTTGACCGCAGAGAAACATGTTTGTGTGTATAAGGCATTAGGTCTCCCAAAGTGGCTACCTGAAAGAGAGGGACATTGCTGTTGCAATTTCATCAGCAGACCTGCAACACTGTCGGGGCTCTCCCAGAAACAAGGCGGAACTGGGGAAACTAAATGGTTTACCAAAACCATCTAATATGAGGTCAAACCTCAAGAGTTTCAATTTGTATGCAATCAGGCAGGCCCTTGTACTACATGGTTTTGGTAAACCTGAAGAGAAAACTGTCAGGAAAACTGATAGTGTGTATGGGGCTTAAGAGGATCTCCAGATACAAATAAAGTCAAGTAAAGGAAGGTGATTACAAGAGTAGGAACATGATGGATAGATAGCACAATTTTTGCTTTTTGCCTAGAGTAGAGATACACTTTAAAGTGGTTGTAAACCTCTGAAATGAAAAATTAACAAAGCATATCCTTGTACACACTGTACATGCCTTAGCCGCCTTATCTGCCTTATCCCAAAACACCTAGTGTGGTTTGTGTCTGCCTGTTATTCCTATGCTATCTGCATTAGTCACTTTTGACAGTCTAAACCAGCCCCAAGCAATCCTGGGAAATAGCCCTGCTCCCCCTACAGCACACAGCAAGTGATTAACAGCCTCAGCTGTGCATTTTTCCCTTGGAGACTGTGTAGGGGGGCTATGTCCTTTCCCTCCACTCAGGTCTCAAATTACACTCTGCTCCCTGCTCTATGCTGTGCAGTGTGTGAGATCAGATCACCCCCTGCCAACTCAAGCTATGTTGTGTAAATTCTGTACTTTGAATGGCTGAAGAGGAGAAAGGGCTGCACATAACAAATACAAATTATGTAGGAGGATTGATTTAATCTCTGTTCATCACCTGAGGCTAGTCACTTCAGTTATATGTTTGGCCGCGTACACACGAGGAGACATGTCCGATGAAAACGGTCCGCGGACCGTTTTCATCAGACATGTCTCCTGGGATATTTTTGTCTGATGTGTGTACACACGATCAGACCAAAATTCCCGCGGACAGAGAACGCGGTGACAGGCGGTGACGTTGTCGCCGCGATGTGCGAAAACAAGGAAGTAAAATGCTTCCACGCATGTGTCGAATCCATTCGAAGCATGCGGGGGATTTCGGTCCGCTGGTTAGGTGTACTAACCAGCGGACATGGCCGACGGACAGGTTTCCAGCGAACATGTTTTAAAGCATGTTTTAAAACTTTTGTTCGCTGGAAACCTGTCCGCTAGGCCGTACACACGATCGGATATGTCCGCTGAAACTGGTCTGCAGACCAGTTTCAGCAGACATGTTCGATCGTGTGTACGCGGCCTAAGGGTTTACAACCACTTTAATTATTTTCATGAAAATTAAAAAGCTGAGGAAGCTTGAGGTTTGCAATAGAACTTCAACTGAGAGGATATGGCTGCATATTGCCACATTAGAAACAATGATTTTATCCAGTAGTGGTAGTGGTACTTATGTCATACTTCTGCTTAATGTATTTATCTTTCACATAGAAGAGTGAAAGATCAGGAACTGCTCAAGGGAGATTTTTCATCAAATTGGAAAAACTTTCTAATTGTAACTAGCTGCATTACTTGCATTTATCAAGCCTATTATGGACAAATACATTTGGTGCACAGTTTGGCCATGGAAAAAGCAGCAGAGATTCTGATTGGCTGCTTTAAGTAACAGCTGCAGTCCTGTTTCAGGTTTTGTAAATCAGCTCCCGTTTGTTCACACCAGTACAGTTGTACTATTGTGGGCAAAGCTGCCCAATGCTAGCACAACACAAAGTCAAGGAAATGTGCCTAGAGTCCTGTGACAGACTACCAGGCACCCCGCTTGGGTGCTTCTGCCAAGATACAGCTTCCTCCACTCTGCAACCCGGAATCAGGTATTATAGCTGAGCACTGCACCTAAGAACTAGACGACACTAGACAGGTGCAAGCTGGAACTGAATTTATTGTAAATCCACAGAGAATATATACCACACAAAATCAGGTAAGAGCTTGACCACAGTATCCTAAACAATGCAAACTCTAAACAGTAAGATCATTAGCACATCTAAGGAACAGCTAACACAAACATCAACACATCCCACAATAGTTTGGTAACATGGTGAAGTGGACACATTACAACAGACATGCAGAAACAACAGGTGACTCAATTTACAATGGAGATTCACACTCAAACGTCATTTTGTATCATTGAAAAAAGTAAACCGTGCAGTTAATCAATACACTATATTGCCAATGTATTACTCCCCTTACAGCCAACACCAACGATCGCAGTATGATACAGCCGCTGGTGTGAATGATCCCAAAGTTTATTGGTCAAATGGTCTCTTGAATACTATTGCTAAAGTTTGAAATTTGGCTTGCTTGTGCTTCCCTAGAGCAATATTTAACCTTGTTCTGCAACATGACAGAGACTGAAAAGGAGATGCACAGCACACACACATTATTCTTAATTAGCCCTAGGAACACAGGGTTGCTAGTTCAGACACAAATAGATATAAAAGAGCAGTTGATTAGGTCGCTGCAGGGGCCAGGAAAAGACCATATAATCAGGGTAATAAATATGTGCACCGTCATGCAGTATGTTTTAATCAGATGTGGGGAAGCTTTCCAGGTCACAAAGAATAAGCTAATATTCAGATACTGTATATCCTAAAAGCAATCTGCATTGATGGGCTCAGTCCATGCCAATATAATCTACTATAGATCCAACTCAGATTCAGCAGAGGCCACAATGATCAGAGGGTCACCCACATGTTACTGCTATGTCTTTTAAATGTGCACATTTTCTTTTGCATTACTTTCAGCACCAAGCTTCTGCTAAAGGTACAGATTTTTTGTGATAGGTGGGCACATATGTATGCTGGAGCAACTCAGAGACAGATCCAACTTAGAGAATATACGTATAAATCTTTGTCTGAGCTTGGCGCGCAATGGAGACGGCAGCCTAATCCAGGAGCTCCGTCGTTCCCGCAGCCTGAGACCCGTCTCTTAGCACTAACACTGCGCAGGATGCACAGGAGATCGTTTGGCACCCCGCACACAAGATCCCGCCGCACCTCGGGCGCCTGCAAAGGGAGAGATATCGCCAATATCTTTAGAAATCAATCAGCCTCCCACAACAGCACGGCGAGACCCAAGATGGCGCCGCCGCACGTGGAGGAGGACTTCAGCGAGGACTCTCAGTCCGCCACAGAGGAGACCGGTAAGGGACACCTCAGGACCCACAGGCCTCTTACCTACGAGGACATGACTGACATAGCTGCAGATATAAAATTGACATTCTCAGCAGCCATAACGGACTTGAAGTCCAACCTTATGGTCCTTAATGGAAAGATGGAAGCGGCCGAGTTGGAAGGGAGACACAGAGACAAGGAGATTCGCAGGCTGGAGAAGGTCTCCTATTCTCACGCTGAGCACTTTATTGAAATCAATAGGCACTTAGAAGACCTGGACAACAGGGGAAGAAGGTGTAATATAAGAGTAAGGGGGATCCCGGAGTCAGTGGAGGCAGACCAGGTCACGCTAGCACTGCAGAGAGTGTTCAACAGCCGGAGGATACTGCCATAGACTTTGTGAGGGCTCACAGGGCTCTCAGAGCTAAAGGCCCTGACTCCCAGCCACCACGCGACATTATCTGTTGCCTCCAAAGCTTCAACTAAAGGAGGATATAATGAGGAAAGCACGCAGGAATGAAAGAATAATCTATAATGGTGAAACGATAATGTTGTTTCAAGATCTCTCACAGATCACTCTGAAAAATCGCAGAGCTCTACGCCCCCTTCTGGACAAGCTCAGGGAAAAAGAACTGCGCTACACCTGGAGATTCCCGTTCGCTCTCCTGGTGAACCACAATGGTAAGCAACAAGTTCTACGTTCCCCCGCTGACCTCCCAGACTTCTGTACAGCGTTGCAGCTAGATCCAATTGACCTCCCTGACTGGTACCAGGAGTTCCGCCTACCACCCGCAATCAGAAGCTTACCGCATTCCCCGCTGACCTCCCCTGATAGCAGAGCCACCAAGAAATTGAAAGCTTCCCGCCGAGGAGGATCTATGGCTAGTTCCCAAGCGGGCACCCCCAACAACAAACCTCACTCATCCAGGGCCCTGGATGACTTCTGAACGACATGATGCCCTCACTTGTTCGATCCTGACAACACATCTGCCTCAGGCCGAGAGCTCATACTAACAAGGTTGTTCTGTTTTTGTCTATGCTCCTCATCCCCCTCACCGCAAACCGTGTGTGACCCGGTTCATCGCACACTGCCCAACGCGTCTTACTACACTCATGCTTGCAGTGGTATGCTGAGAGGACAGGACTGTAGATGCTCAACGCCAGTTTTCTGCAGACCCCAGCATGCATGTACCTTTTCTACTACTAGCCTCTACAGCGACCTCACAGTTGCCAGTCACCACGTTGGATCAGCATTGCCCACTGTACCGGACCATGTTGGGTAACGGGGACCCCGAATTTCACCCTGTATGGAACCGTGCCACAGTCTTACTTATTATCGCATGACTTCCCCTTTTTTTTCTTTTTTTTTTATAATTTTTTTTTGATGCTTACTAGGGTGGGCAGGGTGAGGATCTAATACGCTCCCCCCTCTATAGCCTGTTCTTATTCATATTCTTGAGCCCTGCCCCAGATCCACAGAGCTCCAAGGTGCATGTTGCATCCCCTTTCATTGATTTATCGGGTTGCTGAGGGGGGGATGGGAGGGCTGGTTCCAGGATTACTTGGCCCACTGAAAGAGTATGGTTACCCCCTCCCTCATGTCGGACGTTTTCTGTTGAAGTTATATATGTATCTGTTCTAATAATTTTCTTTTTTTTTTTAGGAATGTTCTCCTACACCTTTGAAGTTTTATAATTAATCCTGCTAGCCTTGCACAATCTATATCTGCCTAGTTAGTGCTAAGTAGACAAATATGTTGCACTATTTTTTTTCATGCTCTTGTTTTTGGGCTGCGAGTCGACCAACTCGGATTACACCACCCTTATACCAGTATATCCAATTTTTTTATATTTTTTTTAAATATTTTTATCTCCTTGTTGGTGACTGCAATCCAACTCTTTGCAGTCTTGCCATCCCCCACATAGTGTGCCACGGGGTCCCCTGTTTGGCTCACCGTGACACACTACTTGTAGATCCTTGAGACCGTAATAGGTTCAAAGGAAGATCACCTTGACTCTTTTAACTTCCTCAACTTACTAGTACTTCCTCCCTTTACTTCTGTCCCCCACCCCCGCCCCTCCTCCCCTACCCCTCCTGTCCTCCCCCCGCACTCAACTCCAGAATATTGATTCTGTCAACCGCCAGGTACTATTTTTCTGCTCCAATAGAGGCATGAGGCAGATAGCCACCATAGATAGCCACCATATTTGTTTTGATTGTAACGTTATTTTTCTCTTCTTCTCTTAGTAGCCTAACATTCCAGCAGCGGCCTTCCGTCTCTCTCTGCAGCCTCACGATGGCGTACTCATCTCTCGGCCAGAACCCTACAGTGATCTCGCATAATGCCAGAGGGTTGAACATACCCGAAAAGCGATCTACCCTTCTTACATTTTGCAGGCACATGCTGTCCACACTTAAGGGTTTCAGCTCCGGCTGTATAATTCTGGGCGGGGACTTCAATGTCCCGCTGAACCCCCTGGTAGACAACTCGTCGGGGAAATCCTCCATCACGTATAAGATTCTCAAGAGAATCAAAACCTTGTTGGGATCCCTGCAATTGATAGATTCCTGGCGCTTTGTGCACCCAGAGGGCAAAGATTACACCTTCCACTCCATCCCTCACAACCGCCACTCCAGAATCGACTACATCTTTACTACTCAGAGAGACCTCCACCTGATAACAGATGCACACATAGGAATTCAGTCTATTTCCGACCATGCCCCGACCTCGTTGACCCTTTAATTAGCACAGACCACCTCCCAAGCCTAACTCCTGGAGACTAAATCCTTCCCTGCTGACTGACCCACAACTACTCCCAGGCATCTCCTCATCCATTAAAGAATTTTTCCAACTTAATGTTGCTGCTGACATGGACCCCCTGACAATCTGGGAAGCCCAAAAGTGCACAGTGAGGGGAGAACTAATCAGATTGGGAACGCACCGTAAAAGGGAAAGGAAAAAAGCTATCAGATCCCTTTCAGACAAAATACACAAGCTTGAAACACTCCACAAAAAGTCCCTTTCTGAAAACTCAGCCTGCTTACTCCTAAATGCTAGGAAGGAACTCCAACAACTTCTAGATCTCAAAACTAAACGACTCCTTTTTTTCAAGAAAAAAGTGTACTATGAGCATAGCAATAAGACAGGCAGTTTCCTGGCCAGGGCTTTGAAAGATGCGAGTCACGCACACAACATTATGGGCATACGCAATACACTAGGCTCAGTAGATGTCACCACGGATTCAATAGCTCGACATTTTCACAAGTAGTTTTCCAACTTGTATAACCTCCCAACACAGGGAGACCCCTCTAATTCCTCCAAAAATAGGTGTCAGGTGATTCGTGATTACTTAACAGACTCCAACCTGCCTACTTTATCAGAAGAAGTAATCCAACAACTAGAGTCCCCAATAGCAAACTCCGAACTGCAGGCAGTCATCGGAGATCTTAAAGCAGGTAAGAGCCCAGGCCCGGACGGGTTCACCTCCATTTATTATAAGACCTTTGCAGAGATCATTGTTGACCCCTTACGAAAAGCCCTGAACTCTCTGGCCTCACCCAGAGACGTGCCAGCCACATTTCTCTCAGCACACGTTGCTGTCATACCAAAACCGAACAAAGATCCACAAATCTGTGCTAGTTATAGGCCGATCTCACTCCTTAACCTGGACGTCAAGTTGTTAGCAAAAATATTGGCTAATAGGCTTAGGCCGTTCCTGCATGATATCATAAGGCCCGACCAGGCTGGTTTTATGCCTGGCCGGGAGTCAAGGGATAATGTCATCAAAACACTCAACTTAATATACGCAGCACGCACCCAGAAGATTGAGGGCCTTCTCCTGTCCACGGACGCTGAGAAGACCTTCGATCGAGTCTCATGGGACTACATGATGAGCACATGCAGGCACATAGGTCTGGGGTCTCACATGATGTCCTGGGTATCCGCCCTTTACAACAACCCTTCGGCCCGAATTAAAGTTAATGGCTCTCTGTCTGAGACATTCCAGATCAGTAATGGCACCAGACAGGGCTGTCCTCTGTCACCCCTCCTTTTTATTCTATCCCTCGAACCGTTCATTAGAAGAATTATAGCTAATAGAATGATACAAGGCTTTTCTTTGGCAGGCAGGGACTACAAGATCGCAGCGTACGCGGATGATCTGCTTTTTTTCCTATCGCAACCCCAGACGTCCATACCATCTCTCATGACTGAATTCTCTTTGTTCGGTTACATATCTAATTTGAAGATAAACTTTTCAAAATCGGAAGCGATGAACATCAATATACCAGCGCGCTCACTAGAATCACTTAGATCCATATGCCCCTTCAGATGGGAATCGGACGCCCTTAAATATCTGGGAGTGTGGTTAACACCAGACATAACACAAATCTATAACCGTAACTTCCCACCCATTCTTAAGACAATAGATAGAGACCTGAAGAACTGGCATACACGCAACTTTTCCTGGTTCGGTAGGGCAGCCATATGCAAGATGACCATTTTACCAAAGCTATTATACCTATTCCGTAACCTTCCGATCAGAATCCCTCAAATTTTTTTTAAAACTATTGCCTCACTTCAGCAGAGATTTATCTGGGCCCACAAACCCCCAAGGATTAAAGTTAAATTACTGGCACTGCCTAAGCACAAGGGGGGCATGGGTATCCCTGATTTTAAAAACTATTATTTTGCAGCCCATATTACAAGAATCATCGATTGGCATTGTCATCATAAACTCAAGGATTGGATACAGGTAGAAAAGGCCTTGTGCCCCATTCCCCTACGTTTCGCCCCATGGATCCCCTGGACCAAATATCCCATCTCCCTAAAAATGCACCCACTACTAGGAACCACATTAGGAGTCTTCCATAAACTGTTGAAGTCATACACCATATCCACATCACTGAGCCCACTAACGCCACTCTTTAATAATCCTGACTTCCCCCCTGGAGTGGAGAACCGCTCCCTCCACCCCCTTAATGCCTCCAGACCCCTACTTGCCATGGATTGCTTCCATGGCACTGTATTTAAAGACCTTAATGCCCTTAAATCAGATTCCAACACTCCAGACCTACCCCTTTGGACTTACTTTCAGGTGAGGAGTTATCTAAACCGTGACTTCAGGAGAAATAACTTCAGTAGGGAGCTTACGGAGATGGAGTCAGTGTGCCTGGCGGGCGAGCCCATGCAAAGAACAACCTCGGCCTCTTATGCGTGGTTACGGGATCAACCGGTACGTGGAGATGATAGGTTCAGAGAGAGATGGTCACAAGCTCTGGACATGCCGATTTCGGAATCCCAATGGAGGAATTCCTGCATTCTTGCCCACAAGTGCTCACTGAGCACCAGAACGCAGGAAACTGCTTACAAGCTGCTCACTCACTGGTACGCTACGCCAGTAAAATTACACTCTTGGTTCCCGCAGACGTCTGATACGAGCTGGAGATGTGGAGGGGATAGGGGCACCCTCCTCCACATTTGGTGGCAATGCCCTTTGATTGCTTCTTTTTGGCAAACAGTATGTAAAATAATTCGGACGATCACGGAAACTAAGATGAGGCTTGATGCTGCATGTTGCCTCCTACACATCTCGAATGTGTCTTACCATAACTACAGGAATTCGTTATCTAAGCACCTTCTAAACGCTGCTAAGGCCCTTGTGCCCCTGTTTTGGAAGTCTACCCGGGTCCCAACGATCCGCGACTGGCTGTCCAGAGTAACGGAAAACCTATGACATGGAGGAGACTGTAGCTCAATCATCAGACCTCACTGAAAAATTCTTCCAAACCTGGTCCCCATGGATCCAATTTAAATTTTCATCGGCTTACGAACAGGCACTGTCTGTGGTCCAGACCACCTAGATTAAGCTGATGATGCCTTTCCTCACATACTACGACCACCAGGCACTCTGTTGGAGCTACCACCTACCCCTCCCCTTTCTTGCCCATATCCTCCCCCCCCCACCCTTTTCATACTTTACCCCCTCTTCATCTGTTCTCCCTCTTACTTACTTTCTTTTCACACTGACACTGTCAGATGGTTTTGCTATAGACGTTTATCTAATATATTACAATTCTTACGCTTTGCAAAGAATACTTTCACCATGTAAAAAAAAAAAAATTCCATTTGGATTTCTCTCTCTCCGTCACCAAACACAACTGTTGCTTTTTGAAATTCTTGATGTGTTAACCCTCTTTTTTTTATTTTTTGCTTATACTTTGTAGTGTGCATGTGTGGGAGCTGCGACTCCCAATTTCAACCTTCCTGACTATACTTTCAATAAACTGGATGTTATAAAAAAAAAAAAAATCTTTGTCTGAACGTCATGCACTGAACAAAAAAGTGCACACGGCACTGACTGCTAGTGTTGCTCACGAATATTCGCATTGCGAATATTCGCTACGAATATTGCATATTCGAGTATTCGCAAATAACTCGAATATTGCGGCGAATATTCGCTATGGCGAATATTCGTATTTTTTCAAATGTATTTTTAAAACAGATCACATCCTAGTGATCTCCATCGACGTCTAAAAGCATTGCTGGTATGATTAGAGAGAGACCCTGGGCCGAGTAGCTGATGCGACTCTTTTATGTTGCCGAAAATTCGCATTGCGAATTGTCGGCAACATAAAAGAATCGCATCAGCTACTCGGCCCTTCTTTTGCATCAGAGCCAATCAGAATAACTTGAATATTCGGCAAAAGGAATATTGCGTGATATTCCTTTTGCCGAATATTCGAGTTATTCTGATTGGCTCTGATGCAAAAGAAGGGCGGAGAAGAAAATCGCGTAATATTCCTTTTGCCGAATATTCGAGTTATTCTGATTGGCTCTGATGCTGCATCAGAGCCAATCAGAATAACTTGAATATTCGGCAAAAGGAATATTGCAAGATTTTCTTCTCCGCCCTTCTTTTGCATCAGAGCCAATCAGAATAACTTGAATATTCGGCAAAAGGAATATTGCGCGATATTCCTTTTGCCGAATATTCGAGTTATTCTGATTGGCTCTGATGCAAAAGAAGGGCAGAGAAGAAAATCGCGCAATATTCCTTTTGCCGAATATTCGAGTTATTCTGATTGGCTCTGATGCTGCATCAGAGCCAATCAGAATAACTCGAATATTCGGCAAAAGGAATATTGTGAGATTTTCTTCTCCGCCCTTCTTTTGCATCAGAGCCAATCAGAATAACTTGAATATTCGGCAAAAGGAATATTGCGCGATATTCCTTTTGCCGAATATTCGAGTTATTCTGATTGGCTCTGATGCAAAAGAAGGGCGGAGAAGAAAATCGCGCAATATTCCTTTTGCCGAATATTCAAGTTATTCTGATTGGCTCTGATGCAAAAGAAGGGCGGAGAAGAAAATCGCGCAATATTCCTTTTGCCGAATATTCGAGTTATTCTGATTGGCTCTGATGCAAAAGAAGGGCGGAGAAGAAAATCGCGCAATATTCCTTTTGCCGAATATTCGAGTTATTCTGATTGGCTCTGATGCTGCATCAGAGCCAATCAGAATATTCGCGCAATATCGCGAAATCGAATATGGCGTATTCCGCTCAACACTACTGACTGCTTGACTTTCTGCTTGTATATTGTGTGTCTACTGTATTTCTTACTATCACTTTACATGCTTTTGGGCATAATAGTTCAAGACTGCTACAAGGTACCCAGAGACAGGGTGGGCTAACATTTCACCTCAGGATATAGACCTCTTATGCCCTGTACACGCGATAGAAAATTCTGCCAGCAAAAGTCCGATGTGAGCTTTTGAACGGAAATTCCGACATTGTGTATGCTCCATTGGACATTTGCTGTCGGAATTTCCGCCAACAAAGGATTGAGAGCTGGTACTCGAATTTTTCAGATGAAAAAAATTCCTATCGGAAAGTCCGATTGTCTGTAGCAATTCCGACGCGCAAAATTCGACGCATGCTCGGAAGCATTGAACTTTATTTTGGGGGGATCGGATGAACACGGACCGTCTGTCCGTGTTCATCTGATCCGATCCAGCAGACGGATGGAAAAGTAGGTTTTTCCTCCGTCATACTTTGGCGGATCGGAGCGGGTCGGATGTCAGCGGGCATGTCACCGCTGACATCCGCGGCTCAATAGAGGATCACAGAGCGCCCGTAAAAAAACTGGCAGGGAGATCTGAACGGGCACTCTGTGTGAAGGAGCCCTTACAGTGTATGTCAGAGCACAAACCAAGCCATTAAGTCCAAGGAATTGTCTGTAGACCTCCGAGACAGGATTGTATCAAAACACAGATCTGTTAAAGGGGGCTTCCAGATTCTGATAAGCCCCCCAGCCTGCAGACCCCTGACTTTCATCAGTCTTGCCTACACACCATCAGTCAAAAATCCGATCGTGTCCAAGCACGGTGACGTACAACACAACGACGAGCCGAAAAAAAGTTCAATGCTTCCAAGCATGCGTCGACTTGATTCTGAGCATGTGTGGATTTTGGACCTATGGAGTTCCATACAGATGATCAGATTTTTCTAACGTTTTTTTATCCATAGGAAAAATTTAAAACATGTACTATTTTTTTTCACTGATGGAAATCAAACAGATGGGGCCCACACACAATCGGTTTGTCCGACAGTCCATCTGTCTGTTTTCAGCTGTTTTCACCGATTATGTGTACAGGGCTTAAGAGTTAAAGTGCATGAATAGCCAAAACCTTTTTTTCTTTGAAATTAGGTAAGGGTAAAACTTCTATCTGCCAATGTCCTGGTAGGGCAGTGTTGCCAACCGGCAGTATTTTTACTGGCTGCCAGTAAAAAAACAGGCAATTTTCTCCTGCCAGTAAATGCCAGTAAAAGTAAAAGGCTGCCAGTAAAAAATATGGCTGTAACGCTCGGCTTGGTTCAGAGCCAGCTGAGACCATCCGAGTGGCTGCTACAGTGTGATCAGGTGGCTCTTGCGGAGGCGGTGTCTTAGCATGTCTTGTGATGTCATGGTGCAATGGAGCGGCCCCATGTGCGGATCTGCGGTATGGGAGCAAGGCAGGCTGGGATTGGGACCGTCAGTGCTGTTAAGACTGGAGAGACCACTAGGCTTGTAGAGAGACTGTCACTGTGACTCAGGAGGTGATGTGTTGTGTCAGTGAGGTCTCATCATCTGTGCTGCTGCACACTGCTGTCAGTGTCACTGTGACACCTATGTGAATTGGATGTGCATAGCAGGAGAATGTGACCGGCTCTCTATGGAGCCGGTTCACATATCTTCAGGGTGATTGCGGAGTGCACTGAATAGAAATGCTGTGCATCTTTAGCTCAGATTCAGGGCCGAATTCAGGCAAAGATGTGGCTCTGATTCATCCCTGAACCTGTGCGATCCACAGTTCAGGTGTGAACTGAGCCTAATGGCGCGTACACACAACCGTTTTTCATGTCGTGTGTAGGCTCCAGAGCATTTTTTGCGACGAGAAAAATGGCCATTAAAAATTTAGAACCTGCTCTATTTTTTCTCGTAGTTTTTCACATTGTCCTCTTTCTCGTTATGAAAAAACGGTCGTGTGTAGGCTTTAACGGCAGGGAAAAAAACATGCATGCTCAAAAGAAAGTTATGAGAAGGGAAATTTGCATAATCAGCCCAAAGGGTGGTGCCATTCGAATGGAACTTCCCCTTTATAGTGCCGTTGTACGTGTTGTCACCGCGCTTTGCTCGAGCATTTTTTACCACGATTGTGTGTATGCAAGGCAGGCTTGAGGGGAATCGCATCGAGAAAAACGTTGTTGTTTTCCATGGCATGAATAACAGTCGTGTGTACCCGGTATTACAGTCAATTTCATGTGTTTGTGTGCACATTCTAATTTTGAAAATAAAGTAAGAAATATGTTGTTTGCCTTATTATCTACCTTAAATCATATTGCTAATTGCATATTGTATTTGTAGCCTAAATACTCTAATATGCACTTAAAACTGTAATTATGAGACTTTTGGAAATGCCAGTAAAAACTCGGCTGTGCCAGTAAATTTTGGGAGTTGTGTCAGTAAATATCAATCTGGTAGGTTGGCAACACTGTGGTAGAGAGGTTTATATGATTGTCACATTGTACCCTCTAATTACAGAACGTCTTGTATGCACTGAAAAGGATACAAGATGTTTTTTGAATGTAGAATGTGTAGCCAGATGCCCGCCATACTCAATGTATATGGAACAGGCTACTACTGTAAGCTTGAGCATCTCCAATTTCTCTTTAGATGTTACCATAGGTGTGTGCAGTCTAATGCATCGGGGTGTGCACCACGCCGATATACGTCGGCAGAAGGGCATGGCTGGGCACAGGCACGTACCTGTGCGTTGCCTTTAAGAGCCCAGCCACGGTGTCTCGCGATTGGTCACAGAAGCTGAAGAACGGGGAGAGGTCTGTGTAAACACATCTTCACCGTTCTTCTGTGTGGCAGTGACACTGATCGTCTGTTCCCACGATCAGTGACATCACGCCTATGGCCACACCCCCCTACAGTAAGAACCACTCCCTTAGGGCACACTTAACCCCTTAGCACCCCCTAGTGGTTAACCCCTTCACTGTCATTGTCATTTTACAGTAATCAGTGCATTTTTATAGCACTTTTCTCTGTAAAAATGACAATGGTCCCAAAAATTTGTCAAAAGTGTCCAATGTGTCCGTCAAAATGTCGCAGTCATGAAGAAAATCGCTGATCGCTGCCATTACTAGTATAAAAAAATATTATTAAGAAAAATGCCATAAAACTATCCCCCTATTTTGTAAACACTATGGGCCAGATTCAGGTAGAAGTTACGCGGCTTATCTGTAGATAAGCCGCGTAACTTCTAACCTACGCCGTCGTATCTGCTTTCTGTATTCAGAAAACAAGATAAGCCGGGATTGAGTTCAGATACGAGCAGCGTAATTGTATTTCGCCATCGTATCGGAACTGCAATTTTAAAATGGCCGCTAGGGGCGTTCCCTGCTGATTTACGCCGAGAATATGTAAATCAGTGAGATAAGCCAATTCACGATCGTACGCGGGCCCGACGCAGTCACTTTACGACGTTTCCGTAAGGGGTTTCCCGGCGTAAAGATAAAGCAACAAAAAGCACGCGTAACCTATGTTAAGTATGGCCGTCGTGACCGCGTCGAATTGAAAAAGTTTCACGTCGTTTGCGTCCGTGAATGGGGATTGACGTCATTGACGTTCACGTAGAAAACACCGTCCTGATGTGGAGCATGCACACTGGGATACATTGACGGCCGGCGCATGCGCAGTGCGTTCGCCGCGGGATCGCGCCTAGTTTAAATACTACACGCCCCCTACCCGCCCAATTTGAATTCCGCCGGCCCATTTTCGATACGCCGCCGCAACTTTAGGAGCAAGTGCTTTGTGAATACAGTACTTTCTCCTAAAGTTTCGGCGGAGTAACGTAAATGAGAAACGTTACTCAAAAATAAAGATGCGCCCATCTACCTGAATCTGGCCCTATAAATTTTGAGCAAACCAATCGATAAACGCTTATTGATTATTGCTTATTGCAAAAATATGTAGAAGAATACGTATCGGCCTAAACTGAGGAAAAATATATTTTTTTCATATCTTTTTTGGGGATATTTATTATAGCAAAAAGTAAAAAATATTGCATTTTTTTTCTAAATTGTCGCTCTATTTTTGTTTATAGAGCAAAAAATGAAAACCGCAGAGGTGATCAAATACCACCAAAAGAAAGCTCTAATTGTGGGAAAAAGATTACGCCAATTTTGTTTGGGAGCCACGTCGCACAACCGCGCAATTGTCAGTTAAAGCGACGCAGTGCTAAATCGCAAAAAGGGGCAAGCTTCTTCATCTGCATATTGGTGCAGTCTTAAGTGGTTAATGACAAACACAAGTATGAAAGTTTTACTCCAATGTATGTTTATATAAGGCTATATAGCATGTTTCTGATTACAGTGTAAAGCGATGAAGGTGTTAAAAACTGATTGCTAGCCTCCAGTGAAAATCAATGTAGTATAAAAATAGACATGTTGTGAAATTGACTTTATCTAATGATAAGTGAAGTCTCAATGTTTTATCAGATAGTGAGGTATGAGTTTGATGCTACCCATGTGCCAGTGAACACAGCAATAGACACCGACATTGATATCAATGGATGCAATAATAACCACCAGCACTGGTGTCAATGAACATAATAAAACCTCCCATCATTGGTGTCAGTGAATGGAATAATAGCATCCGGTAAAGAACAATGAAATGGGATCAATACTCATCCGTCTAGGCAGATCAGATTAGAAGGCAGTTGGATGTAAATGGAAAGCGGAGTCCGTTTGTACCCACTGGCCATAGAGCAGGGCAGGATCTTTCTGTATCTGCTCTGCAGAAACTCACATCCACCCTCTATGCTCTGATCAACAGATCCCCCTGCTTATCAAACGGAATCTGTCTCTTGGGAAAGGGAAACTAAACACTATGACCCAGATTCACGTAGGGCGGCGTATATCATATACGCTACACCGCCGTAACATAGAGAGGCAAGTACAGTATTCACAAAGCACGTGCTCCGTAAGTTGCGGCGGCGTAGCGTAAATTGGCTGGCGTAAGCCCGCCTAATTCAAAGTAAATTTAAATTAAGCGTGACCCCATGCAAATGAATGGCTGATCGAATGATGCATGCGCGCGCATGCTCAGAATCACATTGCATATACTGTACTCCCTAAGATACGACGGCTCAATGCCTATGACGTGAATGTAACCTACGCACAGCCCTATTTACTATACTATGTAAACAGCGTTCGCGACTTAAAATTTGGCGTCCTTCCCTTGCCCATACCTTTGCATTACCTGCGCCTCATATAGCAGGGGTAACTTTACGCCGGACGTACACCTTATGTAAACGGCGTAGATTACAGTGACGGGTGCAAGTACGTCCGTGAATCGGCGTATCTTGCTCATTTACATATTCAACACGTAAATCTTTAGAAGCGCCCATTGCTGCCAGCGTAAATATGCGCCCATGATCCGACGGCGTAGGAGACTTAGGTCGGTCGGATTAAGCCAAAATTCAGGCGTATCTAATTTCAAGAATAAGGCGCATAGATACGACGGCGCATCCGTGGACTTACGCGGTGTATCAGGAGATACGTCGGCGTAAGTCCCTTCTGAGTCCGGGCCACACTGTTTAATTTACATGATCCCTTTTATTTCTGTATGTGGATGATGGCACTGTAATTATTTTAATTTAACTGCTTCAATACTGGGTCACTTTTACCCCCTTCCTGCCCAGGCCAATATTTAGCTTTCAGCGCTGTCACATTTTGAATGACAATTGCGCGGTCACGCAACACTGTACTCGAATGAAATTTCTACAATTTTTGTTCACCAAAAAAGCTTTCTTTTGGAGGTATTTAATCACTGGGTTGCCAATGTTTAAAAGAAAAAAGGTTTTCTAAGTTTCTGACAGAAAATTTTGTAAATAAGTAATTTTTCTTCTTCACTGATAGGCACTGATGAGGCGGCACTGATAAGGTGGCACTGATTAGGAGGCACTAATATGCCACATTAATGGGCACTGATATAGGGTACTGATGAGCACTGATAGGTGACACTGATGGGAACTGATAGGCGGCACTAATGGGCACTGCTAGACAGTATGTATGGGCAGTGATAGGTGGCACTGATGGGCACTTAAAGGCAGCACTGACTTGCATCACTGATGTGCACAGGTTTTCATCACTAATGGGCAGAGATTGGCATCACTTCTGGACACAGGCTGGCATCACTTCTGGGCACTGACTGGCATCACTCCTGAGTACTGTTGGAGCTGCGCTGATCATCGGGGCACTGATGATCAGTGTCCTGATTATCTGCACAGTCTCCCCGGTGAGGAGATGTCGCTGATCTGCTCTCCTCTGCTCAAACCCTGTCAGTGTTTGAGGATCAGTAGCTGATCTTATGGGCAAAGATGCAGGTCTTGACCATATCAAGTCCATACCCTTTATTTCAATTTGTTCATATATATGGGAGATTTTTCTTGGTTGTACCCCTTTAACTGGTTGCCAACCGCCCACCGTTATTTTTTTTACGGCGACAGGTCGGCTCGGCTGCGCAAAATAACGTAATGTTACGTGATTTTGCATTGTGGCCACTAGGGGAGAGCGCGCCCCCTGCTCATCCCTGGTGCCGATGCGAGTGCCCGGCGTAAATACACAGCTCCCGGTTCTTTCAGGGAGAGAAATGACTGATCCTCTGTTCATACAATGTATGAACAGCGATCTGTCATTTCCCCGAGTCAGTCCCACCCCCCTCTTCAGTTAAAACACACTTTAATGAACATAATTAACCCCTTGATCGCCCACTAGTGTTAATCCCTTCCCTGCCAGTGACATTTTTGCAGTAATCAATGCATTTGTATAGCACTGATCGCTATAAAAATGCCAATGGTCCCAAAAATGTGTCAAAGGTGTCCAAAGTGTCCACCATAAGGTCGCAGTACCGATAAAAATCGAATTTTACTAGTAAAAAAAATATATTAATAAAAATGCCATAAAACTATCCCCTATTTTGTAGATACTATAACTTTTGCACCAACCAATCAATAAACACTTATTGCAATATTTTTTATTTTTTGAAAAATATGTAGAAGAATACGTATCGGCCTAAACTGAGGAAAAAATATTTTTTTAGATATTTTTTGTGGATATTTATTATAGCAAACAGTTAAAAATATATATTTTTTCAAAATTGTTGCTCTATTTTTGTTTATAGCGCAAAAAATAAAAACCGCAGAGGTGATCAAATACCACCAAAAGAAAGCTCTATTTTTGGAAAAAAAAGGACGCCAATTTTGTTTGGGAGCCACGTCGCACGACCACACAATTGTCATTTAAAGAGCAGAGCAAATTGCAAAAAGTGTCCCGTCATTGGCAAGCAAAATGGTCCGGGGCTGAAGTGGTTAAATTAACCCAGCGCAAAACATATACATGTATATTCTTTCAAATGTAATGTTCAAAGTCAGCTTAAAAACATGTATGGTAAGCTGGATAATGGAGGTTGATACTTGTCCACCATACTAATCTTACAACATGTTTATGCTGAGTTGTATTGCCTCTGTCCTTCCTGCAGTGAGGTTTGTAGCACCTGCTGCCAGAGGAAGGTTAGGCAGTCCAGTTCAGCGAGCTCATCTGCATCCAGCATCCAGCATCCAGCATCCAGCATCCAAGCAGGATCAAGCTTTCAAATCGATCCAAATCGCTCCCCCCCACCCCACGCAGCCATGTTCTGATCAGCCGACGCATACTCGAGCTCCAGCTCCAGGCCCTCAGGACAGACCACGGCTGCGGCCTAATAACGTCTGGCAATCCCCCCTCTACGGCAGCCACGGCTCTCCTAGAAAAGTCCGTGGCTGCGGCCTAGCTCGAGGCCGACACAGCCATCTATCAAGCCCACATCCAAGCTAGCTTGCCACCCCCTCCCCCGGGCCATTCCGCACAACCTCTAGCCCTAAGCCTCACCCCCAGCTCTCTTTCATCCCCGAATCCTACCATGAGTCTGACGGTCGGCCATCCACTGTATGAAAGGCCACGGCTCGGGCGTAACGACCAGCTGGCGGCCATTTTGGTCCTCCCAAAATTAGGAACCTAGCTCCCACCGCTCTTAAAGGACCAGGGAGACCCACACCTCACCCCTCTGACCCCAGACAGACCACTAAGGAATGCTCATAGTGCTATACCCAGCACTGGTTATCCATTCATCACCCCCCTCTTTCCCCCCCTGCCCATCGCACCCATAATCACCTCCATTCAGGAACACCACAAGGACCACATCAGATCGGCACCACCGATCAATCGAGTAGCAGGTAAGCCCAATGCCGCTGTCACTTTAGCAAGTTGATCCAGGGCTCCAACCGATTGCCTTAAAGGTATCGGATCAGGAAGGTATTTTTTTCCCCTGCTATAACACATTGGCAACGCCAGGCAGGTTTTTTTTCGCCTTCCTCTGGATCAACTAGGAGGGTTTGATTAGGCCCCCCCTCCACTTCTCTTTCCCGCAGGTAACACCACCAACGCCTCCAGCGTAATTACCACCATCCATTCCTCGCACCCGCTTTTTTTTCTTCCGCACCACCGTCAACATGAAATATTCAGCAAAAAACATCTGTGACCTAAAAAACGCCATGCCAACACTACCAGAGCCCATCCTAAAAATACTACAAAAAGAACAGCTTCTAAGAACGGATCAACGGACGACCATCAAAAACAAGACGACATCATCACAGACACAACATCTATCGTGCGCCCTGATCAACACAAGATCCGTAGTCAAGCACAGACAAGAAACTCACGACTTTATCATCCAACACAACATAGATTGCCTGCTCATTACAGAAAGTTAGCTAACATTGGACTGTAATGCCATTCTAGGAGAACTTGTGCCAGAGAATTATGGTATTCTAATGGAGAACAAAATTGGGCAGAGGAGGAGGAGGCCTAGCAGTGATTTACAAATCCCACCTTCTCTCACCAAACCAGACGCACAGAGTTCGCTACCGTTCATGGAAACACTTACCCTACAACTCCAAACAACACCCCAGGATATGATCCATATACCGTACTATTATGCTATAGATCACCAGGCCCAAAGACGCATCTCCTCTCATCGCCGACAGAATTTATCGCTACTTACACTCTAAAAGCCAAACACCTCCTGCTTCTTGGGGATTCCAACCTCTGGGCAAACACCTCACAGGATCCCATAGCCAACGCCTGCATTGACCAATTGGAAGGACTAGGTCTGCAGCAACTGATATGTGCACCCACGCATGCCTCAGGCCACAACCTGGAACTGATTTTCAAACAGAATATGGACATCAACATTTCAGAAAACAGACCCTTACCCTGGACAGATCATTATGCAATTAATTTCAAAATAACCACCAACTCTGTCTTAAAAAAAATTGCAATCCAGCCAAGGACATACTGGACAAGATCTATGAAGAAACTTCACTCGGAACACTTCAAAAATACCCTATTAAATAACATGACAGAAATAAAGCAAACTCAATCACCAGCAGAAATTCTTAATTCCATTAACAAAGCTTTGCTGCAAACAGCAGATATAATCGCCCCAAAACGCAGAGCACTTATCCGTCAAAACAACTCCAGCTGGTTCAATGACACTCTCAAGTCATTGAAACAAGAATGCAGGAGAGCGGAGGCGCCTGGAGAAGAAACTCCACTAAAGAAAACCACGAAAAAGATAAATTAATCACTAATGCCGCATACACATCGTTTTTCGGCATGAAAAAAAAAAGAACGTTTTTAAAAACATAATTTAACCACTTAAGGACCGCCGCATGTACATTTACATCGCCTGGCACCGAAGGCACATCAACGTTATATACGTTGGTGCCTTGAGGTGGGTCGGGGGTCCGATCGGGAACCCCCGGTATGCGGCGGTCCGCGCGGCTAGAGCGATCCGGGATGAGGGGCGGCTATTCCTTTTTTGTCCGCCCCCTCCGGATCACTTCAGCCAATCGCGCGCCCGCCTTGTGTCATTCCTCCTCCTGTGTAACAAAAGGAGGAAGCGATATCTCTCCCTCTGTGTTTTTTTCAAACCGCTGAAGAGATACCACACAGTAGTCCTGCATAACACTACACTGACACACACTACATTAGGCACATTAAACCCCCCCCGAACCCCCCTTCCCCCCTGTCAAGTGTCATGTGCAGTAATCATACATGTATGATTACTGTATTTAATGTCTGTGACAGGCAGTTGACAGTCAGTTAGTGTTAGGTCTGGGTAGCCCCCGTACCCCCCCCCCTAATAAAGTTTTAACCCCTTGCACCGCCCTAGTTAACCCTTTCATTCCCTATTGCAAAACTAAGCAATCATTTTTCTGCGCTGTATTAGTGTCGCTGTTCCCGCTAGGTAGCTAATTTTTTTTTATTGATTTTTTTTTACAAAGGCATGTGGCTGAAAAAATTGTGGCCAAATGTTTGACTAAAATTTAGTTTATTGATTTCTCTTAAAAAAAAGAAAAAATATAGATTTTTTTTCAAAAATCTATTTTTCTATATAGCGCAAAAAAAAAAATGGGGCGAAAATACCACCAAAAGAAAGCTCTATTTGGAAGAAAAGGACGCAAATTTTGTTTGGGAGCCATGTCGCACGACCGCGTAATTGTCTGTTAAAGCGACGCAGTGCCGAATCGCAAAAACCCCTTGGGTCATTTGGCAGCATATTGGTCCGGTCCTTAAGTGGTTAAAATGGTCGTGTGTGGGCTTCACATCGTTTTTCATCTTCTGAAAACCGAGCCCAAAAAAATTTGAGCATGCTTAATTTTTTAACGTTGTTTTAAAAAATTTCGTTTTTCGGATTGTAAAAAATGATCGTGTGTGGGCTAAAACAACGATAAAAACGACGTTTTAAACCCGCGCATGCTCAGAAGCAAGTTATGAGATGGAGCTTGAATGGAACTTCCTCTTTAGAGTGCCGTCGTACATGTTGTACCTCACCACGCTTTCCCTCATAATTTTTTTGAAAAACAATGGTGTGTGGGCAACGTCGTTTTTAATGATGAAGTTGGAAAACGTTGTTTTTTTCCATGATGAAAAGTGATCGTGTGTACGCGGCATAAGAGATTTTCAAAGCAAAAAAGGACCATTTTTTTTTTTAAATGCTCTCGTAAAAGCCCGAAATCTCCCCCGAGAGCTCTTCAAGTTCCAAAAAATGAAACACAACAGTTATTGCAACGAATTATCGGATTTTTTCATCAAAAATCTGGTTTTCTTCCAGGTAGTGGGACAAAAACAGCGCTTCTCAAAATATGGGACGATGCCCTCGAAGCAGCAGACAACGGAGAATCTTGTCTCCTGAAATCTGTGCTGCCTTTGACATGACAAAGCTGGATGCACAAATAGGATCAGTTATTAAAAATTATTAGTAATCGACCTTCTCTATCACTCCTACGATCGCACTTTATTTTCATCAGCGACAAAAAGAACCAATACCCCACATTAGAACAACGCCTACGGCTCTGGATGACAGAGAGTACCTCAAACTCAATGAAAAAACAGAAATCCTTCAACTCCATGCAAACCGGAGGAAACTGGCCAGGACTATCTGGACACCACCACCCATTCTGGGACCTTCCTCTAACACCAAGGTCAAAACTCTAAATCTTTAAATCTGAAGACAATGGATGCACAAATAGCGTTATTAGCGGATACCATCTTCTACGTCCTACGGTTGTTCCCTTCATCCCTAAAGGACACAGTAGTGGTAGGGTCAATCATTAACTCCAGATTAGATTATGCAAATGCCCTCTACCTTGGACTCCCAAAGTACCAGCTTGCCCGGCTCCAAATCATCCTAAATCCATCCATGGCAGCTCGACTGGTAACAGGGAAAAAACCTTGGGAACCAATCACCCTATCCCTGAGATCCCTCCATTGGCTGCCTATAAATGACCGAGTCATCTTCAAGACGCACAGATGTGTACACGGAAGCGCGCCCCTATATTTAAGTGAGAAAATAAAACAACAAAACCCAAATCGAGTTCTTAGATTAACTAACCAAAAATTATTTCAAATTCCCAAAGCCTGATATAAGACCAAAGGAAAACGTTGTTTTTCAGTTCAAGGACCTCGACTATGGAACGCTTTACTAACTAATATCCGAATGGAAATTGATCACCTGGCCTTCAGAAAAAAAAAAAGACATCTATTCTGAGGGTTAAACAGAAGGAAAATGGATGTCAATCGCCTTGAAGCGATTTAGTTCACATTTGTAGCGCTATATAAGTAATTCACTCACTCACTCACTCACTCACTCACTCACTCACTCACTCACTCACTTTAACAATATTTGGCTTTTGTTTATCGCATGCTATACGCCTCCATTAATTAATAGAAGTGTTGTCCATTCATTCTGCCTTGCAGCGCAATTGCTATGTGGACCAGGACTGCGGTTACCTGGCGCTGGCTGGGAGGCTCAGACTATGTGGAGAATATGTGGCCACCCAAGCCATTGGGGATTGGTTCGCTCCCAATCCAGAGAGATGACTTAATTTTATATCCGCCAATGGCAAGGCGAGAGACACCTCCCATCAGGTGTTCTCTCATACTACTTTCTCTTCAGCACCCAGACCACTTTTGTCCGGTTCGCGTGACGTCAGACGTTGTCTGATGAACACCCGAGCGGGATGTACAAAATAGCGAGGCTGGGATGCCATGACTCAGATGCTATTGAGGAGTGGAGTCGCCCAGAATACCCTGCTTACACGGCAGCACCTTTGGACAATGAATGGATGCAGATCTGGGTGGTTTACAGTATAGGGTATGTGCTTTTGCATTGAGCAAGTTATGTGCAAGCTCAGGCTTGTGTCTAACGATTACTCTCCTCATCATGGTGCTTGTATCTCTTTTTTTCTCTTTGCAATATCTCTCATACTGCCTGTGCTTTAAGCAGTCCAATACTGATTGTAGCAGTTAAGGCACTTATTAATGCTGTTTCTCAGCTAATAACAACCTAAATCAAGGTACATATACTCTGTTTTTGTATATTCATTCCTATAGAGGCCGATTTGGCTGTGTTTTTTATTAATCTATATGCAAAGCAAGCCTCACAGTGATTTCCTCCTCCTTTTAAAATCCTTATAGTGATATTCTTAGTGATTCGGGTTCCATCCCAGTGTTTGAATGCAGGAATAAAAGGCACTTCCATAGGCAGTAATACCCTATTAGGGTATCTTGTGCAAACTATTCATACACTAATCATCCTAGGTGTTTTGATTTAGTAACAATGGGTCTTTTTGAGTGCAAGCATACAAGCAAAATAAGTTCCCCTTTTTATTTTTATTGATAGAAATACCTCCCCTTAATCCAGGAATTCTATGTCCTAGGCTGCCTTTTAGCTAATTTGTATACTATTATCATTAACGTAAGTATTGACACATTATCCCTATGGGAATGTGTGTGTTCTCCCAAATGTCCAATTTAGCAAATTAATGGTGTTATAATTGTCTACAATCTTTTAGCTATCTGGTGCATCCCCATATTCCTTCCACAAATTGTCTATACTGGCCTTTTCGGTTGGCGGTCGACTACCCCAATATTTTGGTTATCTTTGGGGTGGTTATGCACGTGGCTGCCGCAGGTGTAGGGCAAGGTTGAATGACCAACACTTTCAATTGCCACCAATTTCTTTGGTGAGCTTTTATATATACCAATGCTTGACTATGCCAATATACAGTTTGTCATATGCACTATACCAGGGGTCTCAAACTGGCGGCCCTCCAGCTGTTGCCAAACTACAAGTCCCATCATTCCTCTGCCTGTGGGAGTCATGCTTGTAACTGTCAGCCTTGCAATGCCTCATGGGACTTGTAGTTTCGCAACAGCTGGAGGGCCACCAGTTTGAGATCCCTGCACTATAACCATTATCTAATTAAATATATTTTTTTAAAAAAAAACCTACAGGCTCCTGAGGAAGTGTTTGTGTTGATCGCAAAGCATGTAGAGACAATTTTAAAATTCTCCTAAGGACCCTGTGGATATATACCCAGGAGAATCTCCTGATACGCCGGCGTACTTTCAAATTACCTGCGTCGTATCATTAGTTTGAATCCTCAAACCATGATACGACAGCTTCGGGCTTCGATCCGACAGGCTTACGTCTTCGTACGCCTTCGGATCTACGCAGCAATCTTTTTGCGCCCGCTGGGTGGAGTTCGCATCGTTTTCCGCGTTGGGTATGCAAATTAGCTTTTTACGGCGATCCACAAAGTTACGATCGGGCGTCGCATTCTCTAACGTCGTCGCTAGTCGGCTTTTTCCGGCGTAAAGCTGCTATTATCCGGTCTATAGTTAGACGTGCCATGTTAAGTATGGCCGTCGTTCCCGCGTCGAATTTTCAATTTATTTATTTTTTTTCGCGAAAGTCGTCCGTGAATAGGAATGTACGTAAATTACGCTACAAAAAAAATTAAGTTTCGACGTAATTTCGCGCAATGCATGGCAGGAAATTTCTGAACGGAGCATGCGCAGTTCGATCGCCGCTGGGACGTGCCTAATTTAAATGATTCACGCCCCCTAATTGCGTATTTCGATTCCGCCGCGAGAAATACACTACGCCGCCGTGCCTTACGGGCCGAAATCTTCCTGGATTCGACTTAGAGCCAGGTAAAATACGGCGGCGTAGTTTATCTCTGATACACTGCGCCAGGGCAATTCTCTGTGGATCTGGCCCTCTCTACTTAGCTTGGCCATTGTTATTGTATACACGCAGCAAGTTCTCCATACAATTTTAGAGTAATCCTCTGGGATCAACCACGTGGCCTTTTTCTATATTCTATTTTTCTATTGTTTTGTGTATTCTATTTATTGGATGCATCTTTTTTTTTATTATATGTTATATTCTGTGAAATATTAAAATTTGTTATTACATTTTCATGTGCCTAAAAAGTCAATTGTTCTCCATTGCTTTTAAATTCAAATACTATCAGGATGTGGCACTTTGTTAATAAGGGTGTTGATTACCACCAAAGGGCACCTGTAATCACTATACAATCCATATGGGCAAAGAGCTGCGTCACTGCATTGGCAGGTGACAGGTTCTGTTTATGGAGACATTGTGGGTCTATTAGACCCCCATCTTCTCCCCTGTCCTCCAATGCAACTATTCAGGCACAGATTGTTCTGCTGGAATAGCTGTATCCCCTGCTGCACTAGCTGTGAAATGACAGCTGTGATGCCATAAGTGATGTAATCCATGTCGCTTCTTTGGTCATTAGTCGCAAGTTCCTCCTGCTTACTCTGAGATTGCTGTCACCCGATGGTATGAAAAAGCTGGGAAACATTGTGGAAGCCGCCAGCACTTCCGGCAGGGGGTTAACCTTCTGAGAGCCCCTCTAGAGCCGCCCGATTGCTTTTATCAGAAATCCCTTAAACCTGCTGGAGCAACTGTGAGCTTGATGTAATTGCTTGTCCACCATGCCATTTAATGTAACTTTGTTAGACATGTTGTTAAATAGTCCCCTGATGAAGTCACGTGACTCGTGACGTAACGCCGTAGGAAGTCGTGACCACGAGACATCCGCACAAGCCGGAGGCCAACAGCAACCAGGCGGTGTAACGATCGCTCTGTCTCATCGTTTGCTGCACTTTTTTACCTTTTGTTCCATCAGTCTGCACCGACTGTTTTTATACAAATAAACGCCCGTTTTTTACCTACTACACCATTGGAGGCAATTTTCTTTTTCCTTCATATATCCCCCTGTGTGGATCGCTAAATCTGGACCAGCCCAGCAGCGCCCAGCAGAGAGGAACCATTCAGCTGTTAATAGCCGGATCCCGGATCCTAGATGTACTGCACTATATGCCTGCATATAGCTCCTTTAAGGTAAGGGAACTACATGACCTGTGCTGACATCCAGAAGCTTTATCATTGTTCCAGTGAAGTTACCCATCTGTCCATCATTTCATCCATCACCCTGATACCTGCAAGAGACTGTCCTTTGTCTGTATAGGATTGGATCACTGTTCAGTGTTTCTGTTTGACTTCAATACTTAGTACTTTGCTACTTTGGTAGCCACTTTGCATCAGTCTTTGTCCATATGCATGCATTTACGTTTATGCAATTTTGTGTTGAGGTGCAGACATTTTGCATCATCCTTTTGAAGCGCTGATCACTCTTTTGTTTTATTTTGTTAAATAACCTGTATGAGCATACTTCCCAATGTTGTTGAAAGAGATAGAGGAAGACCTAGTATAGCACTACCCCCTATTCCTGCACAGCCATGCAACACGCAATTTCCACTTGCATCCGGGCACAAGAAATCAGTCCCCGCCCTTGTATTTTGTCGTTTTTATTAGGGATGACAACTTGTGGCAGAGAGGTTACAAGATGCCCAACTTGAATGACACAACAGATGGGAACAACTTCCTTCCTATGTACAGAAAAAACATTCCAGACTGTTCTCCTTTCTGGACACACTCAGGGCCAGATTCTCAAAAGAAATCCGACGGTGTATCTCAAGATACACCGTCGTATCTCTGTTTTTTGGCCCGGGTATCTATGTGTGTGATTCCTAGAATCACATAAGGTTGCCACCTGTCCATGATTCACCCGGACAGTCCGGTTTTTACAGCCTCTGCCTGGGTTTCTGACTGTCTGTCACCCGGACAACAGCTAGCTGGGAACCCTCAAAAATCCTCATAACACCCCCAGAAAAATTCAATCAGAATTCAGGATCCATAACCTGTATCAGAATGTGACCTATGTGTACATATATGTAACTATATGATGGAAACAGCCCTAATTACAAGGGACTTGTTTCTCTCTATGGAGGGATACAGAACCTCCCGGCCGCATAAGCCGATGCTCAGCTTCTAGTCCCGGCTGCTGGAACCCTGCCAGGACTGTTCACTGTTTACAGAGAGAGCTGTGTGTGAGTGAGTGGGCGGGAAGAGGAAGGACCTGCACGGAGTGTGAGGGGACAGCAGGACAGAGAGGGGAGGAGAGAAGCTGGCTGCCCATTACCACGTTATTCATGTAAGTTCAGTATTCATCTCACACTACAGTATGTTGTGTCTAATGTATTTATGTCTGTTTGTGTGTATCTGAGTGCATGTATGTATCTCAGTGTGTGTGTGTGTGTGTATATATGTGTGTGTATGTAGAGAGCATATCACCCCCTCTCTTGTCGCCCTGCATTGGCTTCCTATCTCAAAACGGATATTGTTCAAGACTGGTTGTATTATGCACAGGGTATTCTATGGTTCGGGTCCAGGCTACCTCCGTGCAAGATTCATCAAATACGTCCCTTCCCGCCCCCTCCGTTCCAGTACCTCCCTGGATTTTATGGTGCCTCGCTTTAGGAAGGCTCGTCGAGGAGGTCGCTCTTTTTCCGTCCAGGGGGCAAAATTTTGGAACAGCATCCCCCTGCCGATTAGACAGGTTAGCAATCTCCTGGCTTTCCGTCGCAAACTTAAAACCCACCTGTTTACCCAAGCCTATGGCTGAATCAGTAGAGGGGTGCTTGATTCTTCTCATGTTATACTAGGTTTCTCCCTTCTTAGTACCCCTTTTAATTGTTGCGGTGCCGACTTTTGTTCTCTGCTATGGGTGATGTGTACTTTTGCGTTTGGCGCTTCGAGGCCCTATGGGTAAGACGGGCGCGATATTAAACACTTTTTAATAATAATAATAATAATAATGTATATAATTGAGCACAAGTACAGTATATATTTGAGTGTGTGTATGCATGTACCTGAGTGTGTATATAGGTATGTATGCATGTTTCTTAGTATATATATCTTAGTGTTTCTTTACAGCATGTGTATATGCATGTATCCAAGTATATATATATATGTGCATGTACTGTATGTAATTGAGTATATGTATATATCTGAGTATGTATGTATGTATATATCTCAGTATCTGTAAGTATTTGAGTGTGTATGCATGTTATTAACTGAACATATTTCTATATCTGCATATGTAATTTACTATACACAATATATATGGAAAAGTGTGTAATTGTTTTTAGGTGTATGTATATATGGGAATGATTGTTAATTAAAGCGGAGCAGGTATTTGCACCCACTTCCGGGAATACACACTGTGGGTAGACTGCGGGTAGTGCGTCACTTTCCGGTCCCCCCACCCCCCGTTGTGTTCTGGGAAACACACGGCTCCCAGGAAATAGCGGGGACCAGTGAAAGACGCTTAGCACTGATCACGCATGCGCTGTAGGGAATCTGGAAGTGAAGCTGCAATGCTTCACTTCCTGATTCCCCCACCCATGATGGTGGTGGGGGCAGCAGAGTGATGAGCGATCGCTCGTCTTCTGCTGCTGACGGCGCTGGACTCCTGGACAGGTGAGTGTCCTAGTATTAAAAGTCAGGAGGAGGAATTTGGGCTTAGAGGAAGGACTGGATGGAGAGGATTTGTGCTGGGGAGGGGGTATTTGTAGGGGAAGGGCTTGTGCTAGGAGGGGGATTTTGGGGGGAAGGATTTGTCCTAAGGTTGATTTTGGATGGGTGGGAAAATATTTGTGCTGGGGGGGGACTGGGAGGGGGTTGTACTAGAAGGTAGAATGTGGGGGAGCTACAGCTGCTGATTCGCATTTTCTGACAGTCTAGTGCTGCTGTCAGAATCCAATAGGGAGATTCCTCCATCTACAGTACTTCATTTGCTTGGATCGAGTTAATTTTTCCACTCCACTCCCACTCCAAGGTCTTTAACAATCCTATAGTCTATAGTGTATACTAAAAAAAAAAAATGCTGTGCGCCAGTAAAGTGTTCGGGTTTGGCTTGAAGAAAAGGTGGCAAAACTACTTACGCATACAGTAGATATGGCGTAGATCCGACAGGTGTAAGACACTTACACCGTCGAATCTTAGATGTAATTCTTCTCTGGCCGCTAGGTGGCGTTTACGTCGATTTCTCATTTGCTTATGCAAATGAGAAAGATACGCCGATTCCCGAACGTTTTTACGCCGCCTCGTCGTTGTTTACGTCGTTTACGTAAGCGTAAACCTACCCCTGTTTCCGAAGGTCCGTCGTATGCCATGTTAAGTATGGCGTCAGGACAGCGTCGTCTTTTTCTGTCGTTTACGTCGTTTTACTAAGTCGTTCGCAAATAGGGCTTTACGTCAATGGCGCTCACGTCATGCGCAGTTCGATCGGCACGGGGGCACGCTTAATTTAA
The DNA here is from genome assembly GCA_029574335.1 of Rana kukunoris. Taxonomy (NCBI): domain Eukaryota; kingdom Metazoa; phylum Chordata; class Amphibia; order Anura; family Ranidae; genus Rana; species Rana kukunoris. The sequence continues at coordinate 446,123,448 of CM056052.1, forward strand.
ATACAAGCCGCCCCCTTTGAATTACGCGGCCTTACGCCGGGCCATTTAAACTACGCCGCCACAAATTACAGGGCAAGTGCTTGGAGAATACGGCACTTGCTCCAGTAAGTTGCGGCGGCGTAGTCTAAATGGCATACGCTACGCCGCCGTGGATTCTACGTGAATCTGGCCCTCAGTCTTTAACCACTTCAATACAGGGCACTTATACCCCCTTCCTGCCCAGACCAATTTTCAGTGCTCTCACACTTTGAATGCCAATTACCCAGTCGTGCAACACTGTACCCAAACAAAATTGTTATCATTTTTATTCATAGTGGTATTTAATTACTACTGTCTTTTTTTTTTTGTGATAACATAATAAGTCATTTTTGTTCATAAATTTGGAGAAAAGTTTACACTGCTACATATCTTTGGAAAAAAGAACACAAATTAGTGTATATTATTTGAACTGTGTGAAACTTATAGGCCCGGATTCACAGAGATGGGCGCATATTTACGCCGGCGTAGCACACACATAGTACGCTACGCCGGCGCAGCGTGGAGAGTCATGCACTGAATTCAGCAAGCTGGCGTAAGTGGAAGTACGTGGAAGTGGGAAAGACCCCATGCAAATGATGGTTTGAGCGTGGCGCAGAGATTTACGTCCAGCGTAGCGCAAACGGCGCATGCGCCGTGACGAGGACGCAAGTCCCGCACCCATCTGCGCATGCTCACAACTATGCCCGGCGTAACCCCTAAGATACGAGGAATTATGAGTCATTTGAATGATTTGTTTTTTTACACAAGTCTTCAGAAAACGTGGAAAGAAAATGAAAACGTATTGTGGTCAAAGTGGCACGTATATATATCAAAAAACTACACCCCAAAATGTATTCTGCTACTCATCCTGAGTATGGCGATACCACATGTGTAAGACCTTTACACAGCCTGGCCACATACAGAGGTCAAACATGGAAGTAGTACCTTCAGGCATTCTAGAAGCATAAATTATACATCTAATTTCATTCCTACCTATCAAACTTTTGAAGCTCCTGATCCTCTTTTTTTGGGGTCCCCCACCAGTGGTCCTGGCTCCCCCCCCAAGTGCCCCCTATAGCAAGCCTCCTGCTATGGGGGAACTCAAGCAGGCTTGTTCCCAAGCTGAACACCTGTGAATGGACGTGTCAGCCCCTCCCCTGCTCTCTCTACATTGGCTCACTGGTTGTGATTGACAACAGCGGCTCCCACTGCTTTGTGAGCCAATGAGGAGAAAGAGAGAGACCCCGAATAGCCACTGCTCTCATGCACACCGCTGGATCCAGATGGGGCTCAAGCAAGTATAAGGGGGGTTGGAGGGGAGCTGCACCCAGGAGTTTTTGTTTACATACAATGCATTAAAGTATAACTAAAGGCAAAACTTTTTAGAACATGTGTCAATTTATATTGCTTTCTATGCTCCTGTTATTCACCCTCTCTATTTGTCCTGATTATCATCATTATTGAAAGGGAAAGTAAGAGAAAATCCCACATTTTGGGTTGTCCCCAAAAAGGTAATAGGGGGAGAAATCTTCCAAATTCTGATGACCTGGGGGGTTCCCAAGGAAGTCCCTTAATTTTCAGGAATTTCCTCTCACCTGTTTGGCTATGGGACAGGAAGTGAAGGACAATCTTTGAAATGGGACACAGATGGCAAAATAAAACTGACTGGGTTTATAACCCTCCCTTGCTCTATCCAAAATGAGGAGAAATGTTTTGCCTATAGTTCTACCTTAAAGGAGTTGTAAAGGATTTTTTTTTCTGAAATTACTGTTTACAGAGACATAATAGTTATCTGATTCCTTTTAAAAATGATTAAAAATAGATAAAAATCAATCATATAATGTGCCTGCAGTTTCAGTTTAGTTTTTCATCTAGTTTCATGTTTTTGTGAAGGACAGAGACACAGAGCCAATACAGGGCAGTGTTTGTTTTTAAAATGAAACTGATTGGTTCTGAGGGGTTTTAGACACACAGTAATCACACCTCTTTGATTAGAGACCACAGAGAGAAGCTCCCAGTACTTTTTTCATAAGGAAACAGACAACCAGGAAGTGTGCAGAACAGAGAAGGATTACAGCAAAAACAAACAATGAGGACAACAAAACCAGGACTGCATTAGGGTAAAGGAAGCTATTTAGCTAAGAAAAATGTTTTCCTTTAGTGACCCTTTAAGGTAAAAAAAAAAAAACTTGAACCTTTAGAAACATTTTAGAATTCATATACAATTTACAGCTTATATTTTACACAAATGTTTCAGTGTATTTTTATGGATGTCTTTAGCTATCGCACGTGGAATATTCTGATCCAAGAGTGGATCCACTCAAATGCCATAGAATGCAAATCACCATGGGTTAACACAAGATAAAATAAATAAAAGTAAGAGGGGGGAGCACAGGACCATCTACACTAGTATGTTTAGGGGGATTAATTAATAATAATTTTCTTTTTCTTCTTTTCTTTGAGAGGGAGGGGAGAGAGGGAGGGAGGGTAGAAAGAGGGTTTATTAAGAATCAATAGAATGATAAAGGGAAGGGATGAGTGGGAAGGGGGAAATGGGGGGATTCTAGAGGGGGGGATATACAATAGACACAATTGAGTTAAAACACATCACACTATAGTTTAGAATGGCATTTTATGCCTCACATGATAATCATGCCAAACAATGTATTAGGGGGGGAAAGGAGTTTGGGCCTGTGGGAAGCCCGACAACTACACATATTGGGGGATAAGGTAATTCACATTAAGGGGTACAGGGGGGGTTAAGAAGGGGAATATGCAGATCCAGTACTATAACGATTAATAAGGAGAGAAATATAAAGAGGGAGTCACAAAAGTAGGGAGTTAGGGAATATATATGACAAGGCAGGGGGAGGTAGATGGGGGGAAGAATTAAATCGGATCTAAAAATCGGTGTTATGTATAAATAATTGACCCAGTACATCAATATATGAATATTATGAAGAGTATAAATAATGCATATATTTTGAATGTATGACCTGCTATAAATGAGAAAGCAAATCAGAATTTATATGAAATTAAGGGAAATTGGAGATATTAATGGGTAGAGTATGTATATATAAAGGAAAGAATTATGAGGAGGGGGCAGTTACGAGAGGGGAGGGAGGGGGATGTGGAGAAGGGGGAAGGAAGTAATATAAAGACTAGTCATGACACTGAAACAGAGATCAGAAGGTGAGAGAGTGGAATAAGAAAGAAAAAAGGGGGGGCAGTCACAGGGTAAATAAGATAGAAAGGTTTTAGAGAGAAATTAAACAGAGGGAGGAGAGGAGGCAGGAGCTCAGCCACTCTTGCTGTTAGAGGTCAGTTCCCCCTATTCTCAGCAACTACGGGATAGTCGAAAGTCCCACGTAGAAGCCGTAACATAGAACCTCCTGGGACCCCTATAGGAGGAGACTGTGTTTGTGTAACATTTTTTTTTTATCTGTCGTGTTGTGATCTCTCCTCCTCCGCTGTTGGCTCAACGTGGTGAGAGAGATGGATAAGATCAGGGTAACTTCCCTAAATGTGAGAGGACTTAATATCCCCGAAAAACGTAAGATATTATTAAATGAATTAAAATCTCTTAAAACAGATATAGGACTAATTCAGGAAACACATTTTAAAGAAGGGGCATATACATATCTTCAAAATAGGAACTTCCCAAAGGTATATCAGGCCTCAAACCAGGAAGCTAAAAGTAAAGGAGTAGCAATCGTGATAGCAAATAGAATACCATGGTCCCTAACGGATAAATACGCAGATCCGGGAGGAAGATTCCTTTTTCTTAAAGGGGCAATAGGGGGTGAGAAGGTAACACTAGCCACCATTTATGCACCAAATGTACATCAAGATAGTTTTTTAGTGAAGGTGATCACTAAACTGATGAACTTTAAAGAGGGTAAGTTGATTTGTGGCGGGGACTTGAATATCCCCTTGGATCCAAAGGAAGACACCTCGGAAGGGGTATCTTCGGTACCCAGTGGCACCAGAAAACGAATTATACAAAAATTACACGAATTTCAGTTAGTAGATGGATGGCGTATTCTACATGCAGGAGAGAAAGATTACACGTACTACTCAAACCCACATCAAACTTATTTAAGAATAGACCTCTTTCTGATACCTCATCAGTGGTTACACCTAGTACAGGATATTTCAATTGGGAATATAACATGAACAGACCACGCACCGGTAACTATGGAAATAACTTGGGGAGAGGGAACTCAGACGTCAGAAAGGAGGTGGAGATTAAATGAGAGTCTATTACAGAATCCCAATATAATTGAAGATATAAAAAAAAAAATAATGTGGTATTTCCAGATAAATGATAACGAAGAAAGTGCTCCAGGAATAGTTTGGGAAGCCCATAAAACAGTAATCCGAGGGGTTCTAATAAAACATGGCTCCAGAGTTAAGAAAGCAAGAGAAAAACAAATAAAAGAAATATTAGAAAGGATACAGAGACTGGAGATACAACATAAAAAGAAGACAGAAATGGGTATAGGAATTGAATTAACACATTTAAGAAGACAGGTAGCAGATCTCCTTAGATATAAAGCTGAAACAGTTTTACAATATGCAGAGAAGACGACGTATGACTCAGGTGAAAAATGTGGGAAGTTACTAGCAAAAAAATTAAAAAAACTACAATCACGGTCATATATTCCATTTATTAAAACAAAAGTAGATCAAAAACTCTACCTTTCAAAAGAAATAGCGCAAGAATTTAAGAAATATTATGCCTCTTTATATAATCTTCAAGGAATGGTGAACCCCTCTGGGTCTGTGGAGAAATACATATCTTCAGCAGGTCTGTCCAGATTAACATCTCCAGAACGAAGAGATTTAGAAAAACCAATTACTCTGGAGGAAGTGCAATCAACAATGAAAACAATAAAACATGGTAAAGCCCCGGGCCCAGATGGGTTTACAATACAATACTATAAAAGCTTTAGTACACTACTGGGGACTTATATGACCAAATTATTTAATACAGTCGGACAAACAAGATCTCTACCTCAGGAGGCGCTATTGGCACATATTACGGTTATACCAAAAGAAGGGAAGGATCCAGGGTTATGCTCTAGTTATAGACCAATATCATTAATAAATGTAGATATTAAAATACTGACAAAGATTCTGGCATCCCGCATACAGCCCTACCTTTCAAAATTGGTTCATTTAGACCAAGTTGGGTTTATACCAACTAGAGAAGCGAGAGATGGTACTATTAAAGTGTTAAATTTAATACACCAAGCAAATAAAAAAAAGATATCGAGTGTTTTCCTGAATACAGATGCAGAGAAAGCATTCGATATTTGTGAATTGGGAGTTTATGCTGGGAACAGTAAAACAAATGGGTCTGGGAGAGCGGATGTTACAGTGGATAGCAGGGGTGTATGCGGGACCCAGAGCCTTAGTAAAGGTAAATGGGGTATATTCTGAACCCCTAGCAATTACAAACGGTACCAGGCAGGGCTGCCCCTTGTCGCCCTTAGTATTTGCATTGACATTAGAACCATTATTAAATAAGATCCGACAGAATAGAGACATAGTGGGTATTCAACTAGGGGGAATGGAATATAAAGTATCAGCTTACGCAGATGATATGCTTTTTTCCTTAATCAAACCACAGATATCTTTACCAAATTTAATGAAAGAAGTAGAAATCTATGGGAATATGTCAAATTTTAAAATAAATTACAGTAAATCAGAGGCGATGGGAGTCGCTCTCCCGGAGTTGATTAAAACCGGTTTAGAACATAGCTTTAAATTTAAATGGACGACTAGGGCACTGAATTATTTGGGAACACAAATGCCACCAGACTTAAAGGATACTTTTGAGTTAAATTTTAAACCATTACTGAGTACAGTTAGAACAATGCTGGATGGATGGAGTAGAGGGATGCACTCTTGGTTCGGGAGATCCAATATTTTAAAAATGAGTGTAGTGCCAAAATTCCTCTATCTTTTCCAAGCGCTACCAATTCAGATCCCCATGGCATACTTCAATCAAGTCAGGGCTTTATTTATGAAATTTATATGGGGGAGTAAAAGGCCTAGGATTGGTAGGAAACTATTGATCCTACCCAAGAAGGCTGGTGGAATAGCAGCACCGGATATGCAGTCCAGTCCAGCTGGGAAGGATAGCCGATTGGAGCAGACATGGGGATTATAAACTATGGATTACTTTAGAGCAACAAATGAGCCCAGTACCGTTAAATAGGGCAATATGGTGTTATTCAGCATTACCCCTTATAGTTAAAACCCACCCTACGATAGGTCCAACATTATGGACCGGAAATAAAGTATGTTATAATTCAAAATTTTCGACTAAAAACTCCCCCCTCTATCCAATAATAGGAAATCCAGAATTTCAGCCAGGCATGGAGTCTCAAATATTCAAGAAATTAAGAGATAATGGAGGATTTCAAGCCTCTCACTTTCTAGGAGAAAGGGGATGGAAAACAATAGGAGAAATTTCACAAGGGGGATATGAAATCCCGATATGGCAAGCGCGACAATTACGACATTTTTTGGAGACTCTAGGTGGTGCAGAAAAGTACAGACGCCCACTTACAAAGTTTGAGGAGTATTGTGGAGGAGCGGAACCATTGGCTCATATGGTCTCGAAAATGTATACACTGTTGACTGCACCACCGGAAGACTTTAGAATGCCAAGCCTCGCCAAATGGGAGAGAGATTTAGGCCAAACCTTTTCCCCAATACAATGCCAAAATATCATAAATTTAGCGTTAAACTCCTCAAGATGTACGAAAATACAAGAATTAAATTATAAAATATTAACAAGGTGGTACTATACGCCAGCGCGTCTAAATATATTCTTTTCTGAAATTTCAGAGAGATGCTGGAGAGGGTGTGGGGAGAAAGGGACAATGTTGCATATATTTTGGGGGTGTCCAATAATACAACAATTTTGGGAAACAGTACGGAGAATTACCCAATCACTTACAGAACACCAGATTCCAGATGACCCCTCATTCTTCCTATTACATCATACAGAAATTTCTTTGAAAAGATATACAGGATCAATGATAGGTCATCTGATAAATGCGGCTAAAAGTTGCATTGCAATAAAATGGAAAGACCCGGAAGCACCTCCAATATCTATGTGGCTTAAAAAAGTAAGGAAAATAGGAATAATGGAGAAACTCTTACCGAGGCCAATAGATAAGAAAGAGCAAAATAAAATAATATGGGCACCCTGGGAATTATTTGTACAATCAGAAGAAGGTAAAAAGTTACTAGGGGAGTAAGAATAAAGATTAGAGGTCCGAGGAAAGAAGGGAAAGGGAGGAGGGAAGGAAAGATGAAATTTCTCGCCGAGGGGGGGACAGCGGAGGGGGGGGGGGGGTTGTTGTGTTATGGGGCTTTGTGTGTGGTGTTTGTTTTTTTGTGTTGTTTTTTTTTTTTTGTCTCCTTCTTCCTCTCCTCTTCCCTCCGTGTCTGTGGGTGTACGTGGATGGAGGAGGAGAAGAGGTGGAGATGGGGGTCTTGAGGAGGGGATAAGGGGGGAGGGGATAAAATAGGGAAGGCAACGTGATGGAGATAAAAGAGGGAATTTGTCGAATACATAGAGAATATATGGACAATCAGGGAGGAGATGGAACATTTGGGGAAGTTTGAAATTTAGTTAAAAGTTGAAATAGTATTTTGGTTTCTACATCTCCCCTGGGGGGAATGGAAATTGCTTGTGATATAAAATATTATAATTTCCCTCTGCTGTAGACTAGGAATAGTAAAAGAGTTTAAGATAGAGATGTATTATAATGTCCATATATAAATAAGCTGTTGTATTGGATTCTGCATATCCCGTTTCCTTGTGTTTTTCGTGTTGCTTTCTTGTTTATAAAAATAAATAAAAGATAATTATAAAAAAAAAAGAATGCAAATCAGTACAGTATACTGTATTATGCAAAAGAGATATAATGTAAATCTGACTTGATATAATGTAAGGTTTTAGTAAGGTTTGCAAGACTAGACTAAAAATGTATAAATAAATAACCCTTTTTTTTTTTTTTTTAAAGGAAAAGTGCACTTTGTTTTACTTTCCCATTCTGGTGCTTAATCATGAACCTGAAGTCTACAAGCAATGGCACCTTAAATAAACATGATGAATTGCAGCTCATAGCATTGGGTCACAATCACTGACCTCTGCTTAAGCAAAGAAGACAAAGAAGGCTTTAAATTATTAGGGCAGACGTGATTTATCTCTCGGCAACAGCAAGAGGAAACAAAAACTGTCAAAGTGTGACTTATGCTGCCGTTGTCACATATCCAGCTTTCAATGGCTTAGTAAAGCAGACCTTTAAAGCAGAAGCCAGTCCTGCCTCTGGGGAAGTAAAGTAACAGCAGCCCCTTTCATTCTAATTGTCACATGCAGGTGAGCCAATTATAACATCCGTATGAATGGACAAGATTTGTTTAGGACACCATTTGTAGATTTAGCTAAATCCCGCTTTGATATATTTAGTTTTGAGTAATGATGAACTGAAACAAAATATTGATACTATAATGTACCACAAAGGAGCAAAAAAGATCATTATAATCAGGCCCATCGGAAAAAAGACAGGCAAAATAAGCAACTGCTTGGGGCCCCGAGCTGGAGCCCGCATGCCTGTCCACTCTGGCTGCGGCGCTGCAGAGCGTGGGGGGGGTCAAAGTGCCAGGGTATCCCGATTGTCAGTCCTGAGTGTGCAGCCCCCCTCGCGCCTGCGGCACTGAGTACATACATAATCATTCTTTTGCCCGGAGGCTGCTGTATATTCTGTATGTAAGAGGAGGAGGAAGGCTAGGTCTGCTCCACCTCCTCCCCATGTGCCCGCCAACAACCCCTTTGTGCAGCCAATCTGTGCCTGGGAAGGGGGTGTGGGCGGGAGATTTCAAACCAACCAGCTAGTGATCCTGTCTGATGTCACTGCCTGAATGCCTATGCCTGAAGACAATGCAGCCTGGCTGAGTCATCTCTCCCCCCTCTCTGTTCTCTAAATGTGGCATAGGCTTCCATGTGCTGCACTCATTCCACCCCCCCCCCCACCAGCACAGCCACACTCTCCCAACTCTTATGGGGACACCTGCTGTGGGGGGGACTCTGATGGGGACACATGTTGTGGGGGGGGACTCTGATGGGGACACATGCTGTGGGGGGGGGGCTCTGATTGGGACACCTGCTGTGGGGTGACTCTGATGGGGACACCTGTTGTGGGGGGGAATCTGATGGGGACACCACCTGCTGTGGGGGGGGACTCGGATAGGGACACCACCTGATGTGGGGTGGGCTCTGATGGGGTGGGAGGGGGGAGTAAGAAGTATGTTGGATTTAGTTATTGTGCACTTTTTTATGTATATTGATTGATTTTATGGTACAGTGGTGTTTTTTGCAAATGTTCAATTGTTGAAAATGTTCAAATTTTATGCACATTATATGCAACAGCAGTAGTTGCACTCTAAAACTTTTTTATTTATATAACGTACGGGTGAACTTAAACTGTATTCCTATGCTGTGGTTCCTGTAGGCTTTGCGTGCGTGCGTGCGGGGGGTTCTGGGTTTTGGGGGCCTCCATGTTCATTTTGCTTCGGGCCCCCAAATTCCTTCAAACGGCCCTGATTATAATAGTGGTCTGTACCCTAAAATTGTTGCATTGGCAAACCACAGGTCACTTCAACATGATAGAAACACTGACAGACTCCTGTCATTTTAGATTTTCACCTTCTTGTTGCAGAGTGTCAGGGCTGGGCTCTCAGCCCTCCCTTCTCAGCTCTCAGGTTGCTCTGCTGTCTGATAATTGCCAGAACTCATCGTTCCACTATGGCTCACCTTGTGATCATGTCCTGCTCGTCACTCCAACCTACAGCCAGCCCCTTCTGGCTATTTAACCACTTGCCGACCGTCGATTAATGTCGGCAGAATGGCACTCCTGTGTGAAACCCCGTAGCTGTACGGCGGGCACTTTAAGGAGCATAGAACCCATGCAGTTGGGTTTCACACGTCTCTGCGGATGGGAGGGCCTTTAGAAGAAGGGAGAGATTGTGCCTTTATTGTGGCAAGGCAGGTCACTTTTTGAAGTCTTGTCCTAACTGTCCAGGAATCACCCTCACCTTGAGGCCCTGTAGGGGACTGACCTTAGGTGGCATTGTTATGTCCCCAGTTATCCTGAACAGTTACCCTTAGTTCCCGTTACCCTTTCTTGATCTGAGTTTATCATCGAGACACAGGCTCTAGTCGACTCTGGGGCAGCAGGCCTGTTCATAGACAGTGCCTTTGTATCTAAGCAAATGGTATAGGGAGGGGAAAAAACAGAAAGGCACTCACATTATGCCAATATCCAAAATATTAAGTCAAAAGCAGGAAACTACTTAGTGTAGTAACAGGGCGGACTTTTTCAGGCAATCACAGGGACATATGTGTATTGTGACACCGGCACAACTAAGTGTGTAATATAAATATAGGTCAATCTGCTGCAGTTATTGTAAACACCTGTGACAAGTGAAAAAATGAAAATGTGGATTGTGTATATGTGACATATACTCCTGCGCTGATTGTCTAAATCTAAATTGTCAAATATTCAAAAAATCAATAAAAATATATAAACAAATATCCATGAACACCAGTGTCAATTTAAAGTTTGGATGCTGTTGGTGCGTGCTATTGCACCTATAAACAGTCCTTAATCCTTTAATTTTCTTATTCCAAGTGAAAACCGTGCTCTATACTGTGGAATCATTCATGTTCTCTGTGACTTGGCACCCTTAATTAGTGTCACCACCACCTCTAGTAAAGATTGCGCTCACCAGATCACATAAGGGAAACAGCATGTAATATCCTTTAAGTAGCGGTTCCGCACTATCCTTTATCTTGTATATCAGACCCGAATGGCTCTCCACTTCTTGTGGCTCCCCCAAAAAGAAAAGTTTAAAACCAATTTATTAAGAAAGTAAAAAAATCTCACTCACATTTTCCAATGCCCAGCCGGCATTAGCTAGTCCAGTGTTACTGTTTGCGCAACGTGCGGCGTGCGTTCCAAGCCTCGTTATGGATGCGGTTCAACGGGCGGAAGTTACAGTGTTGACAATGGAGGAGGCTAGTGATAGATTCGTTGTGTAAAGGGATACTGCCCATATGCCTCTACATGTTTCGCATGCACGCATGCGTCATCAGGAAGCTATGGGCACGCCTCTCTTAGATGTTATTTATGTACGATTCAATTAGTTATAACCGGTAGTTGTGTCGAAAAACCGGAAGTGCTTAAAACCCCATCTTTAATGCTGGTATACTTATTTTCCTTGCCAAACAGTAACCCTGGACGAGCTTTACAATTTATTACCCTATCCTTTCTCCAAGGTGATATTTTAAACATTGTAGCAACATTTATATCATGTAGTTGCTAACATAGTTTAACTTTGTTCGCGCTGACATTTATTTAAAATTTATTATTTATTTAAAATTTGAAGATTCAAAGTTTAAAAACTTGAATTTAATATAATATGACTGGTAAAGGGAACATTTTGTATGGACGTATCTAAGTGAAACCATAAAAGAACATAGAAAATGGAACAAAATTGAGAAAAATGAAAAAAATGAAAATATAAATATAAAAATAAAAATACAAATAAATTTTAAAAAAATAATAAAAATAAATAGAAAAATATGAGAATTAATAAAAAAAAAAATGAAACAATAAATAAATAAATATAAAAATAAAAATAAATAAAAAGTAAAAATAGAATGATTAGATTTTAATAGTTCTCCAGAAAACAGTTGATGTCCAACTCTATATTTATTCCTTTTGGTTTAAATGTATCTAATTTAAATATCCAATAGGTTTCATTTTTTGAAATTTCCCTTCTTAGATTAGTGTTCCTCCAACTTTTTTCAACCTTATCTATGGCATACATTTTCAATTTTGTTGGGTCTCTATTGTGCATTTTCCTGAAATGCATGGAGACGCTATGGTATTTAAAACCCTTTTTAATGTTCCTAATGTGTTCCCCCAATCTTATTGATAATTTCCTTGTGGTTCTGCCCACGTATTGTAGTCCACATTCACATTCTAGGACGTAGGTGACGATGACATCTTGATCGTTTGGAAAGGGAGTAAGGAAGAATTACAAGGTTTTGTAGACCATATAAACAACAACAAATAGGGAATAAAATTCACAGTTAATATTCAGGAAAATGGCACACAATTCCTAGACTTGGAAATTTTCAAGATGGGGAACAAATTACACACCAAAACGTACTTTAAGGACACCGACAGGAACGGGTATATCCCATACAGCAGCTGCCACCATCCACAGTGGAAACAGGTCATCCCAAAGGGACAATTTATCCGAATAAGGCGTAACTGCAGCTCTACCTCAGACTATACCACACAAACAAACATCTTAATCGAAAGTTGGAGGAATACTAATCTAAGAAGGGAAATTTCAAAAAATGAAACCTATTGGATATTTAAATTAGATACATTTAAACCAAAAGGAATGAATATAGAGTTGGACATCAAGGGCCAGATTCTCATAGAATTCCGGCGGCGTAGCGTAAGCCAGTTACACTACGCCGCCGCATCGTACTAGAGCTTATTGTTGAGTTGCCCAACTCTCAGGGCAACACAGTTATTCTTATGGTGGTTGAATGGTTCTCGAAAATGTCAGATTGTATTCCACTAAAGAAGTTGTCCCCATCCAAAGAACTGGCATCCATTTTTGCTCGAGAGATCTTTCGGTTACTTGTGGCTACCCAAGGTTATCATTTCGGAAAGTTTGTCTCCAGGATCTGGCGAGCCTTTTTTACACAATTGGGATTACAGCTTTCCTTCTCCTCTGCACAACAGAACAAGCCAACCAAGCCTTGGAGTTTCTACTTTGCTATATTTCAGATCACCATAACAACTAGTCAGACCTCTTACCTCGGGCAGAGTTTTCTCACAATAGTGCCATCAATACTGCTTCCTGATTGTCTCTGTTAATGGCAAATTATTTTTTCCAACCATCCATGTAGTCTGACTCATTTGTTCCTCAAAGAATTCTTGCATTAGAGGCGCATCTTTGTTCCACTTGGGTGCAGGTCCAAGAGTCCTTGCGACGTGCCAGTGATAGGTACAGAAGCCTACCTGCACCTTCTTACCAGGTTGGGGAGAGGGTCTAGCTGTCATCTCATAACCTCAAACTCCACGTTCCTTCACTGAAACTGGCACCACAGTTTATTTGGTCTTTCCTTATTCTCCATAGGATCAACCCAGTGGCGTACGCATTAGGCCTTACTTCTAAGGCCGCGTACACACGATCAAATCTGTCTGCTGGAACCGGTCTGCTAGACCGTCCCAGCAGACAGATTCGATCGTGTGTACGGGCGAGCCGACGGATTTGGCCACCCGACAGATTTCAAAGCATGCTTTGAAATCTATCGGGTGGGAACCCGTCCGCCCGACATGTCTGCTGGTTAGTACACTTACCATGTCTGCTGGTTAGTACACTTACCAGCAGACATGTCGTCTCGCACCGGCGCCGAATGGATTCGGCTCATGCGCGGAAGTGTTTTACTTCCTGGTGCGGTGACGTGGCGGCGTCAACGTCACCGCCACGTCACCGACACGTCAGCACACTGTCTGCTGGCGGGGATTTTGGTTTGCTCGTGTGTACACGCGAGCAAACCAAAATGACAGCAGACAGATTTGTTCAAATCGGTCGGACAGACCGTTTTGAACAAATCTTTTGCCTCGTGTGTACGAGGCCTAAAATGCGTATTGCTTATGTATTTCATGTCTCTTTATTAAAATCTTTGGTTTGCAACCGCTTCACCACCTCGGTACCACGTCCTCGCTGGGTTCATGTGAAAAACCAAGAGTATGAGATACAATTGATCATTGATTCCAGTAGGTCCAGTAGGTCGCATACAGTACCTGGTTCATTGGAAAGGGTATGGTCCGGAGGAACGCTCTTATTTCTCATCCTTGGATGTACATGCTCCTGTCCTCCTTCATGCTTTTCATGAAAGTTTTCCTCTCAAACCTGGTGCCCCCCCTGAGGGGGTGGGGTCATTGAGGAGAGGGTACTGTCAGGGCTGGGCTCTCAGCCCTCCCATCTCAGCTCTCATGTTGCTCAGCTGTCTGTTAATTGGAAGCACTCGTCATTCCACTGTGGCTTACCTGGTGATCATTTTCTGCTGGTCACTGCAGTAGGGTAACATATCGGTCACTGATCCTTTTTCTTTTCCAGGGTTTTCTTGGATGAACCTACAGTACTGCAAGAACTTACATCTGTAATGATAGATTCAGGGTGGGTATTGCAGTAATGTAGAAATGACTAATCCTTCTGCTCTTCTGGGATTTCCATGGATTTGTATCACAAAGCTATGAATAGAAACAAAATTTGCTTCTAAAAGCATTGTCTTGTGAGATTTGATTCTTTTTTCCATATATGATATTCAGAAAAAAATCTTTGATGACCTTAATGCTGAGGTACAAATGTCACTTCTATGCAATCAAAGAAACCTATTCCTTCTGTCTATGTTTCCAGCTGTGTTGCCCCTTCAAAACTTCTTAAAAGATTTGCTATGGTTGAATAATTAATGTAGTACATTAATATGATATACAGTACTGTAATAACTGAAGGGGCACCCCATATTGCTTTACTGTAGTCTACTGCAGCATTTAATACAAGGAAATTACATTAAAGGGGCATCCATATCATCTCGAAAAAATATATTTAATAACTGGTACATTTGCTTGAAATAGCACTGGCAATGTTACCTTTGTGGAGTGGTAACCCTATTAATTTACTGCCATCAATGAGTAGCAACATTTACAATATATTACAGTATATATATGTGCGTGTGTGTTTATTTTTTATTTATTTTTTTTGAGCCAGTGAGGACAGAAATTAGAAAGCTGCATAGGTTTAAGAGTGTGTTGAATGAGTTGCTGTATAAAAACAGACAAGCATGTATGTCAATTCCAGCCCCATCCTGCACACTTTTTTAAGGATAGTCATTCACTATGTCATAACATAGAATCTACACATTTGTCTTTCTTTGCTCCTCAACCACTCCATTCAGTCTGCAGGAGTGAAGAAAATACTCAGTACTTCTGGGTAGGGATGAGCTTTATATTCGAGTCGAACATGAGTTCGTCTCGAACATTGGCTGTTCGCCCGTTCGCCGAATAGCGAACAATTCGGGGTGTTCGCAGCAAATTCAAAAGCAGCGGAATACCCTTTAAAAGTCTATCGGGGAAATCCAAAGTGCTAATTTTAAAGGTTAATATGCAAGTTATTATCATAAAAAGTGTTTGCGGACTCGCGTCCTGCCCCAGGGGACATGTATCAATGCAAAAAAAAGTTTTAAAAACGGCAGTTTTTTCGGGAGCAGTGATTTTAATCATGCTTAAAGTGAAACAATAAAGTGAAATATTCCTTTACATTTTGGTACCTGGGGGGTGTCTATAGTATGTCTGTAAAGTAGCACATGTTTCTCGTGTTTATAACAGTCCCTGCATAAAATGAAATTTATAGAGGAAGAAAAGTAATTTAAAACTACTTGCGGCTATAATGAATTGTCGGGTTCCGGCAATACAGATAAAAGTCATTGAAAAAAACGACATGGGTTCCCCCCCAGTCCATTACCAGGCCCTTTGGGTCTGATATATTAAGGGGAACCCCCACCCAAATTCCATCACCAGGCCCTTCAGGCCTGGTATGGAGATTAAGGGGAACCCCGCGCTAAAAAGTTTTTAAAAAAGACATGGGGTTCCCCTCAAAAATCCATACCAGACCCTTATCCGAGCACGGAACCTGGAGGGCCACAGGAAAATAGGGGGGATGAGAGAGCGCCCCTCTCCTCCTGAACCGTACCAGGCCACATGCCCTCAACAGGGGGAGGATGTTTCCATAATGATGGGGACAAGGGCCTCATCCCCACAACCCTTTCCCGGTGGTTGTGGTTATGATTTTGTGTTAGAGAGCAAGTCTCTTTAAAGTTTCAGTTTTATCAGCAGCTGGTTTAATCGCTTAGCGAGTATGCAGTGTTTATCTTTTAATCCTTTCCTAAGTTTTAAGCTTTTGTAATGACTGCTGCCAAGGTTTCCCATTTTTGGGTAGCTCCTTCCTCTTGCAGCACCTTATGGAGCCAACCTTGCATGTAGGGACTAAAGTTATGCTTACCAACACTGTGTGCGTCCATAGAAACACACAGCCTTGGAGCTTAGCATAGCAAGGTAATCTCCTGCTCCTCCTTCCTACTATCTCTTCTCCAAGTTAATAGACTGGTTCCAGACTGCACTGTCCACTTTTTACTTTTTCATATGAAGACTGGAGGTTCAGGGAAGAAGTACAGACAGAGAGGAAGCCAGCAACATTGAATGTTGTAACCTGCAAGTGCTGGGGTAAGATCTTTATTGTACAGTAGTTCACTGCAAAATGTTTATTTTATTGCCTTTAATGTGCTAAGCTAAAAAACACTAATGCCGCGTACACACAACCGTTTTTCGCGGTGTTAAAAATGAATTTTATTTTTAATGTCATTAAAAACGATCATTTGTGGGCCCCAGAGCATGTTTTGCGACGTTAAAAATGAGCATTGAAATTTTTTCACAATGTCGTTTTTAATGCCGTAAAAAATGGTCGTGTGTAGGCTTTAATGACGTGAAAATAACGTGCATGCTCAGAAGCAAGTTTTGAGACGGGAGCGCTCGTTCTGGTAAAACTAGCATTCGTAATGGAGATAGCACATTCATCACGCTGTAACAGACAGAAAAGTACGAAAACTGAAAAGCACTAATCAGCAAAACCAGCCCCAAGGGTTGAAAAAGAAGTTGGGCCAGATCCACAAAGAACTTACGGTGGCGGCGTATCTATTGAGTTCTAAGATGCGTAAGTTCTAAGATGCGCCGGCGTATCTTTGTTTTGTATCCACAAAACAAGATACGCCTGAATGTGGCATAGAGCCGACCGACGTAAGTCTTAGTGCACCATCGTATCTATGTTGCATTTTTACGCTGGCCGCTAGGGGCGCTTCCATCGATTTTCTGCATCGAATATGCAAATTACCTAGATACGCCGATCCACGAACATACGTGCACCTGGCGCATTTTTTTTACGTTGTTTGCGTAAGGAGTTTTCCGGCGTAAAGTTACCCCTGGTTGCCCCTGTTATGTATAGGCTACGCAATGTTAAGTATGGACGTCGGGACAGCGTCAAATTTTCCGTTGTTTACGTCGCTTGTGCAAAACTTTTGCGAATAGGGATTTGCGTAAGTTACGTTCACGTCGAAAGTATTGTCTATTTGAGACGTGAATTTGCGCATTCGCACTGAGATAACCCCACGGACGGCGTGATTGCGCCATTAAAAAACGTCATTTACGCGGGGTCACGATGATTTTACATAAATCACACCCACATCTTATACATTTGAATTGCGCGGGCTTACGCCGACACATTTACACTACGCCGCCGCAACTTACGGCGCAAATTCTTTGTGGATAAGGAACCTGCCGCTCTAAGTTACGGCGGCGTAGTGTATCTTAGATACGCTACGCCTGCCTAAAGATAGGCAGTTCTTTGTGGATCTGGCCCGTTTTTTTTTCTAGACCATTAACAATGGTCGTGTGTACACGACAAAAGAGTTTTAGAACTACTTTAAAACCAGTGATGCTCAGTGCAGAAATGGCTGCCTCTGAACAGAATGCGAATATCACATATGGAATAGAAAACAAAATTAAATGCATTGTTTAAACCAGGGCTCAAAATTTCAAGTCCTGAGCTACTAGCCAGGCCTCTAGGGTAACTCGCCACCAGTTGCCCCACCCTGCCCTGCCCCTAATTGCGCCCCTAAACACACCCTCATAAATTATCTCATTAAATGACACAAGTGTTTTATGCAGATCTAAGTTATAAAAATAAATATTAATAACAACTTTATCAGCGCCAATCCGTGTAACCTCACCTGCAGGCCCTCCTGTGCTCATCAGTGCAACCTCACCTGTGCCCATCAATGCAGCCTCACCTGTGCCCAACAATGCAGTCTATCTGTGTCTATCAATTCTGCTTCACCCATACTCATCAATGCAGCCAACCTGTGTCCATCAATGCTGCTTCACCTGTATTCATCAATGCAGCCTACCTGTGTCCATCAATGCAGCCTCGTGTGTGCCCAATAATGCAACCTACCTGTGTCCATAAATACAGCCTTACCTGTGTCCATCAATGCTGCTTCACCTGTGCCCAACAATACAGCCTACCTGTAACCATCAATACTACTTCATCTGTGCCCTACTGTGTAGCCTACCTGTGTCTATCAATGCTGCTTCACCTATGCCCAATAATGCAGCCTACCTGTGTCAATCAATGCTGCTTCACCTGTACAAGGGAAGAGAGGAGAGGAAGAGGATTGCCGGCCGGATCATCAGAGAGCGGGGGACTTTGCTGTAACAGCTTTCATTTAAATTGCTGAGTGTTCCCGGTCCTTGCCGTCACATACAGCCCCGCCTCCTGGCCCGGGTACTTTCATATACATTACACATCCTGGGATTAGACGGGTGTTAAGGTTCCCAGACCAGGAGGTGGGGCTATATGTGACAGCGAGCGCGGGGAACACTCAGCAATTTAAATGTAAGCCGCTACAGCGATGTTCCTCGCTCTCTGATGATCCAGATGCCTCTCTCTTCCCCTCAGCGATCACTGGGAGAGTGGCTCCCCCACTCCAAGGCAGCCCACGTTCGCCAGACATCATTTTCCACTTGCAAGATGTGAGTAGGCGAGTGGAAAATTTGAGGGCTGGTTTAAACGTATAATCATTAGCACAAGCCAGAGTTAATTGATGTGAAACTGATACAAATTTTGATTACCCTTCCAAACACTCTGCTAAAATATTATAATTCCATCTGTGTTAATATTAAATAAGAAAAAAGATTTGCAGCAAACATGTGAAGCTATTTGTGTGATTAAATCTTATCTTCAACACATCTGACAAAGTTCATAACATTTATTTATAATTAAATCTGGAGCTGTCTATTGAGGAAGTCTCTGGGGTATTTTAATGTAAGAACATCATGTTTGATTCAAGTCTAAATTTCTGCTGTCAGCACACCTGCTGAATTACTTCTCAGCTCAGGAACAGGAAATCACACATCCTTTATAGTAACACTTCGGCAAAGTGTAATTTCTGTGAACATAGGTATAATAAATGCAAAAATAGTTCATTATTTGAACAGATTTGTCTGAATCCTACAGTAATTTTCGAAATCACACACATCACATATAGAAATATGTTGTCTATGTAACTTGACACTACTGTGTGGAAAGACACGGCACATTAAACCTATAAGGAAATTGCAGCCAAATAACAAAATTGCTGAAATACACCAGCGTGAACTGTTTACATACAAAAATAAATCAAATTTGTGTATTGAAATTGAAATAACCATTTGAAAATTGTTGTGCATGACGAAGGATTTGTAATTCTGTACAACCAATTTTGTGATGCGTACATCTTTGCAAGAAAACACAGGCAGGTGAATGACACTGTTTTCTTTCCTAGAGTCAGGAACATACATACAAGGGTCACAGAGGAACCAATCCCTCCATGTAGCCACTGAATGCCCTCCTCTCCTTCTTGCAGACATTCAGAGGCTGCGGGAGAGAAAAGCTCCCTATCCATGTCCTGCTGCCCCAGGTCCATGTGTGCTTTCCCGGCCCCCCTTCGCCACCCCCCTTTTTCGTCAGGCTGCTGCGGAGAGAGCATGGAAAAGGCCAATAAATGTGTAATTTACCAGCCCCTTCCTTGTCTTAATGAAGATGGTTAGTTTTTTGATCATTCATAGCTGGGGCATAGTAAATTATGTTTACTATGCCTCAGTTTATGAATGAATGGGAAGCTCTGTACAGAGCTATTCCTGTTCATTCTGTGCAACTGAGGCTGCAGAGAAAGGGCTTAGTCCCTTTCTCTGTCTCAAAAGTGAGACATCAGGGGTCTATTTAGTCTATTTAGATCACTGATATTTCATCAAAGCCCCCCCCCCATGGAGGTAAAAAAGTAATAAAAAATAAAGTTGTAAAACAATAAATTCTTTTTTTTCCTCTTTTTTTTCCCCCTTGTGTTTTGTTGCTTTAGGAGGGGTGTGGTTGGGAGAGGGGGCCTGCTCCCATGGCTCTGATTATCTCTTTTCTCTCTTTTCTCCTGTTTATTACCTAGATCCTAGGCCCAGAAGGATTAAGCGTGTATGCTGTGGTATAGATTCCTTTTTAGGTGCACGTCAGAGGATGGATTCATTTAGGTACCTATATGTAATTTCTTTTATGTATTTATGTGTATTTTGAAAATGTTTTGTATCTTTATGAATTATTTGCAAATTGTTTTGCAAAGTATGTAAGATTTTTAACTGTAAAAAAAATAATAAAAAACGATTTAAACTAAATAAATAGAATGGTAAAAAATAAATAATCAAACAACGAAAATAAAAAAACACTGACAACAGTGGCAGAACTACCAAGGTCGCAAAGGTCGAACTTGTGACTAGGCTATGGCATTCTGCCACTGTAGGGGGGACCTCAAGACGACAGCTTACTGCAAAACCATAATAAAGGGCCCCACAAAGAGAGTAAAGGGCCCCAGGAACCCAAAAGTTCTAGGTATGCCTCTGCTTAGGCCGCGTACACACGAGGAGACATGTCCGATGAAAACGGTCCTCGGACCGTTTTCATCGGACATGTCTCCTGGGATATTTTGGTCTGATGTGTGTACACACCATCAGACCAAAATCCCTGCGGACAGACAATGCGGTAACGTGGCGGTGATGTTGATGCCGCGACATGCGAAAACAAGGAAGTAAAATGCTTCCACGCATGCGTCGAATCAATTTGACGCATGCAGGGGATTTCGGTCCGCTGGTTAGGCGTACTAACCAGCGGACATGTCCGACGGACAGGTTTCCAGCGGACAAGTTTCTAAGCATGCTTAGAAACTTTTGTCCGCTGGAAACCTGTCCGCTAGGCCGTACACACGATCGGACACAAGGTGCGGACCAGTTTTAGCGGACATGCAGATCTAAGTTATAAAAATAAATATTAATAACAACTTTATCAGCTGACCCGTAATCCGAGTTTGTACGGCCGAAGCACGGCTCTACTTCTCTGCAGCCGCCGTGTTTTCTCATCCGCCCCTTTCCTCGTGCTCATCAGTGCAACCTCACCTGTGCCCATCAATGCAGCCTCACCTGTGCCCAACAATGCAGTCTATCTGTGTCTATCTACAGACAGCGCGTGTGAGGAGGGAAAGCAAACGGAGCAAAGAGCGATTTGAAAAAAAAATGCCCCCAGGACCATCTGTGCCCCCAGTACCACAGTGCCCCCCAGTACCACAGTGCCCCCCA
Source organism: Rana kukunoris (assembly GCA_029574335.1). NCBI lineage: Eukaryota > Metazoa > Chordata > Amphibia > Anura > Ranidae > Rana > Rana kukunoris. The sequence goes on from CM056052.1 coordinate 446,144,846, forward strand.
GTTCCACAGTGCCCACCAGTACCACAGTGTGCCCACCAGTACCACCGTGCCCACCAGTACCACCGTGCCCACCCGTCCCCACCAGTACCACCGTGCCCACCAGTACCACCTGTGCCCACCAGTACCACCGTGCGCCCACCAGTACCACCGTGCCCATCAGTACCACTGTGCCATCAGTACCACCGTGCCCATCAGTGCCCACCAGTACCACCGTGCCCATCAGTGCCCACCTGTGCCACCTGTGCCCAGTGCCCATCTGCCACCTCAGTGCACATCTGCAATCAGTGCCCACCTTTGCCACCTCATCAGTGCCCACCTTTGCCACCTCATCAGTGCCCACCTGTGCCACCTCATCAGTGCCCACCTGTGCCGCAGTCAATTAGTGCACATCAGTACCCATCTCATCAGTACCCATCTCAGTGCCATCTGTGCCGCCTCATTAGTGCCATCTGTGCTGCCTCATTAGTGCCATCTGTTCCGCCTCATTAGTGCCATCTGTGCCGCCTCATTAGTGCCCACCTGTGTCCAACAGTACACAGGCCTCATCGGTGCACATCAGTACCCATCTCATCAGTACCCATCTCAGTGCCATCTGTGCCGCCTCAGTGCCATCTGTGCCGCCTCATCAGTGCCATCTGTGGGCATTTGCACTTTCCTGGCTTGTTAGGGTCTCAAGAAATGAGAGAGGCCTTCAGTACATCAGGTGTGATCAGATGTGATCATTTTTTATGATTTGCACTATAGCTTGTAGACTCTAAAACTTCCACACAGACATGCAGCAGTATAAATTGTGGCAACACTTTATGAAGAAAAAGTAATAATTTGCTAAATTTTATCACAGAAACTAAGAAAAAAAATCATTTTTTTTTCCAAATGTTTGGTCTTTTTTCATTAATAGCACAAAAAATAAAAAAAGCAGAGGTGATCAACTACCACCAAAAGAAATCTCTATTTGTGGGAAAAAAAAGAACAAAAAAATCATTTGGGTACAGTGTTGCATGACTGAGTAATTGTCATTCAAAGTGTAAGAGCGCTGAAAGGTGAAAATTGGTCTGGTCAGGAGGGTGTTTAAATGCCCAGTATGGAAGTGGTTAAGGATTACCCATGTTGTCAGCCTCCCTAGCCTCCCTAGCTGCTGCCTGCTGATTGCACAATAAATGAGCAGCAACACAGCACCTATACCATTAAAGCTCAACTCGATTCCAATATTTTTTTTTGTTTTTTTACTGTAGACCAAAAGCAGGTACAAAAAAATCAGCTCTGGCTGCAATACTTGCAACAGCAACAGCAAATGTTTATAATTCTTTTATTTCATGAAACATTATTTTATCTCCACCTTGAATGACTATTTTTTTTTCAATAGACACCTTAATGCTTCGTACACACAATCGGAATTTCCGATGGAAAAAGACAGTAATGAAAATATAAAACAAATATGTTACAGTGTGTACATTTCATCAGCTATCCAAGGGAAATACCACACTGGTCAAAATGCGTTGGGCCACTTGGCAAAACGTGCTTAGCAACAGCCCCATGATCTTTTGATACCATTCAGAACATGCAGGGGCTTCACAAAATCTTTTATTATATCAAATAAGAAGCATTACATTTGCTTTCTCTATGCAGCACATCGATTCTAAACAATTACAGTGCCTTGCAAAAGTATTCACCCCCTCTTGGCTTTTTACCAATTTTGTTACATTACAGCCTTTAGTTCAATGCTTTTTTAACCTGAATTATATGTGATGGATCAGAACACAATAGTCTAAGTTGGTGAAGTAAAATTAGAAAAATATATACATAAAACTATTTTTCAGAAATAAAAAAATTATAATTGGCATGTGCGTATGTATTCACCCCCTTTGCAATGAAGCTCATAAAAAGCTCTGGTGCAACCAATTGCCTTCAAAAGTCACATAATTAGTAAAATGATGTCCACCTGTGTGTAATCTAAGTGTCACATGATCTGTCATTACATACAGTATACACATCTTTTTGAAAGGCCCCAGAGGCTGCAACATCTAAGCAAAACTACCATGAAGACCAAGGAACTCTCCAAACAAGTAAGGGACAATGTTGCTGAGAAGTACAAGTCAGGGTTAGGTTATAAAAAAAAAATCAAAATGTTTGATGATCCCTAGGAGCACCATCAAATCTATCATAACCAAAGAACATGCACAACAGCAAACCTGCCAAGAGACGGCCACACACCAAAACTCACGGACCAGGCAAAGAGGACATTAATCAGAGAGGCAGCACAGAGACCTAAGGTAACCCTGGATGAGCTGCAGAGTTCCACAGCAGAGACTGGAGCATCTGTACATAGGATGACAATAAGCCGTATGCTCAAGAGAGTTGGGCTTTACGGCAGAGTGGCCAGAAGAAAACCATTACTTTCAGCAAAAAACAAAATGGTATGTTTTGAATTTGCGAAAAGGCAAGTGGGAGACCCCCAAAATGTATGGAGGAAGGTGCTCTGGTCTGATGAGACTAAAATTAAACTTTTTGGCCATAAAAAAAATGCTATGTCTGGTGCAAATCTAGCACATCACCCAAAGATCACCATCCATGCTGTGGGGATGTTTCAGCAGTCAGGACTGGGAAACTGGTCAGAGTTGAGGGAAAGATGAATGGTGCTAAATACAGGGATATTTTTGAGCAAAACCTGTACCACTCTGTCTGTGATTTCAGGCTAGGACAGAGGTTCACCTTCCAGCAGGACAATAACCCCAAACACACTGCTAAAGCAACACTTGAGTGGTTTAAGGGGAAACATGTAAATGTGTTGGTATGGCCTAGTCAAAGCCCAGACCTCAATCCAATAGAAAATCTGTGGTCAGACTTAAAGATTGCTGTTCACAAGCGCAAACCATCCAACTTAAAGGAGCAGGTGGGTTCCCGGCCTTTGCCCCCTTCCCTTCCCCCCTTTTCTTTTAGCTGATGCTCGTTCCCCATAGCTATCATCCAGTCATGGACTTTCTCCATTAGAAACTGTATTATCCCATGAGCGCCAATCACTTTGTGTGCCCTTTGTTCAGGCCCATCTGGTTGTTGGTTTGCTTAGCTCCCCAAACTGTTATTAAAATACAAAATATACTGTATTGTATAGCACCATATGTACTTCTAGAGGTTTTTGGTGATATAACCATCTGTTTGGTCGCCTCTATGACCTTGTATGTGGCTCCGGTCTCTTTGACTTGCCATTTGTGCCTTATTGCCAGTATACTACTGGAGTATTTGCTATGTTTAATTGGTTTGACAACCCCTTTTTATCTTTCTGTATGACCGCTACTGAATGTTGACGCTGTATGTATTTTGTGCCGGTTGATAGCCGCACTATTTTTTCTGTATGAAAATAAAGGAATTAAAGGAGCTGGAGCAGTTTTGCAAGGAGGAATGGGCAAAAATCCCAGTGTTAAGATGTGGCAAGCTCATAAAGTCTTATCCAAAGCGACTTGGAGCTGTGTAAGCCGCAACAGGTGATTCTACAAAGTATTGACTTTAGGGGGGTGAATAGTTATGCACTTTCGACTTTTTCTGTTATCTTGTCCTATTTGTTGTTTGCTTCACAATAAAAATAAAAAAAAATCTTCAAAGTTGTGGACATGTTCTGTAAATTAAATTATGCAAGTCCTCAAACAATCCATGTTAATTCCAGGTTGTGAGGCAACCCAACCTGAAAAATGCCAAGGGGGTGAATACTTTTACAATGCACTGTAAATGTCATTCATTATTTATAATTTGTGGTTCAATGATCAAAGTTTAGTCTTATCCTCCTTTGTGACTCAAAATTTCCCCCTCCAGACATTGCATTTTGGCCATTGAGTTTGTTGAGCTACAGGCTTGGGAATAAGCAATGACAATGCTGACAGACAAGCCCCCTGCAACAATCTTTTTTTCTTTTAATTTTAGTGCCAACAGGCACAGCCTAAATGAGAATGGCAACTCTGCCCTAAATTCAGTAACAGTCCAGCAGCATTGCCACCCCATCACAGGAAGCTGCAGGTTCTACAGGTATTCGTGGGACTTCCCAGAATGGTCTAAAAGAAAACTCTAAGTGAATATACACATGGGAGGCTATAGTTCTAATTTAAAATTCATCTGTGCCCAACTCAATAGCACCCCCTCCTCCTCTGTGCTCAACTTAAAACCATCCATCCCCCTGAGATGGGAAAGAAGAACCTTTTAGCTAAAAGTATATTGAAAAATACACATACCTGACACATACAGGCCATGAAGCATTAAAGCAGAGTTTCGCCAATTATTTTAAAAGTCAGCAGCTGCTGACTTTTAAAATAAGTTCACTTACCAGTCCAGGGGAGGCGCCAGATGTGGTGTAGATGGCCACGGGTGGCTCGGCTATCTATGTCTGGAAGTGGGAGCTCCAATTACATTATCTGTGAGGGATTGCAGTGTTGTGGCACCGCCACCAGTGCCTAAGGCCCAATTTTTCAGCCCCTGTTTAACAGGGGCGTATAATAATAATTTTAGATGCAATTTTTTTCAGCAGGGGTTATTACTGCGCTCCAACTAGAGTATCTGTGAGGGGTTGCAGTGTTGTGGCAACGCCACCAGTGTCTAAGGCCCAATTTTACTTACCATGTTCTAGTATTTTTCTTTGTTTGATTATTTTCTAATTTGAGTTCATTCTAGCTTTCTCCTACGTTATCATAGTGTCATGTTTATTTTCCTGTACTAAATACTCATCATTGTCAATGGAAACACCACAAATCTAGATTGGTTCTTTTAGGCAGCATTGATATAATAATAAGCCACACATTGTTGACAAAAGGTGTCATTTTTATTATTTCAAAAAATATCTTAATAGAAATTCTTTATTTTTTTTCAAAAATGTAATTGTCAGAAATATACTTTTGCTTTGAAATATTTGTCTACATCAATTTATTTTTTTTTTGTTATTTTTTTTTTAGAGACATCTTTTTTTTTTCTTATATATCTTTTTTTTTTTTGGTTTATTTTTTTGACAAAAACAAAATTAACAAATATCTGGCTAAAACGCATGAACAATGACCTACGTTTTATCAGTTGTTGTTCATGCGTTTTAGCCAGAACAATAGAGATTATACTTTGAAAGAAAAAAAAAAAAAAAACAGAGAAAAAAAAATAAAAAATTACATTTTTTTAAACCCTCCCCAGAACATCAATTAGATTCTTTCGTTTTTGGTCCACCACTTGGGATTTCTTTTTAAGCTGCCCTAAAGCTATGTTTATGTCCTCAATTTCGGACCTTACCGCAGGACAAGACCTCCCCAATTAAGACCTGGGCACTGTAGCCTTTTTTTTTTTTTTTTTTTTTTTTTGTGTCCTTTTTGAATCCGCCCCCAACTGCACGAATACCTCCTGAAATTTGGGAAAAAATGTATTACAAGCAATTTCTAGCCCTAGACCTCCTCGTCATCTCAAAAAATGCAACCTGCCGCCTACGATTTTTAAGGGTAAAAGTTTGACGCCATGCCACGAGCGGGCGCAATTTTTATGCGTGACATGTTGGGTATCTTTTTACTCGGCGTAACATCATCTTTCACAATATATAAAAAAATTGGGCCAAATTTATTGTTGTCTTATTTTTTAATTCAAGAAAGTGAATTTTTTCCAAAAAAAGTGCGCTTGTAAGACCGCTGCGCAAATACGGTGTGAGAAAAAGTATTGCAATGACCGCCATTTTATTCTCTAGGGTGTTAGAAAAAAAAATATATATAATGTTTGGGGGTTTTAAATAATTTTCTAGCAAAAAAAACTGTTTTAGTCTCGTAAGCACCGAATCTGAAAAACAGGCTCGGTAATGAAGTGGTTAAGCTGCCCTAAAGCGATGTTTATGTCCTCAATTTTGGACCTGCAGGACAAGACCTCCCCAATTAAGACCTGGGCACTGTAGGTGTCCAATCCGCCCCCAACTGCACGAATACCTCCTGAAATTTGGGAAAAAATGTATTACAATTATGCAGGCCTACATCTATTAACTGAAGCTGTGCTGTATGACACTGACCTGATGTGGTGTCATTTCCCACTTCCTGCACATCCGGGGGGGTGGGGCTTGGCTCTGTGTGGGGATTGTCTGTTCCACTTTAGAAGCTTGATTGCACCCTATGAGATTGTAAAAAAGGGATACATTAATCAAAAAGATTAGAGGTATGAAAGAGGAATATCAATCATTCTTTTTATAAAGTGTGGTACAATTGTCTGTTTTTACAATCCTTAAAAAAAAAATATTAAAAGCCAGCAGCTACAAATACTGCAGCTGCTGACTTTTAATATTAGGACACTTACCTGTCTTGGAGTCCAGCGGCGTCCGCAGCAGAGGACGAGCGTTCGCTCGTCTCTCTGCTGCTCCCCCTCCATCCACGGTGAGGGAACCAGGAAGTGAAATGCTCCGGCTTCACTGCCCGGTTCCCTGCGGCGCATGCGCGAGTCGCGCTGCGCCCGCCGATTGGCTCCCGCTGTGTGCTGGGAGCCGAGAGTTCCCAGCACACAACGGGAAAAACCCGTCTTTTGTCCGAGACTGCGGGCCGGAAGTGGGTGCAAATACCTGTCTTTAGACAGGTATCTGCACCCCCCTGAAAGGTGTCAAATGTGACACCGGAGGGGGGGGAGGGTTCTGATCAGCGGAACGTCACTTTAAGGTGGAGATCCGCTTTAACACAGGATTTTATCCATTCCCAAACCTGCAACATTTCTCTATCTTTGGCCAACTTTCCTACATTGAAAAACACCAAGGGCCAGATTCACATACAGAGGCGTATCTTTGTGCCGGAGTAGCGTATCTCATTTACACTACGCCGCTGTAACTTTGAGAGGCAGGTGCCCAAAGTTACGGCGGCGTAGCGTAAATGCGCCCTCCGTGGACGTATACCAGTGCGCATGCTCAAAATTACGCCACAAATACTCATTGGTTTCGACGTGAACGTAACTTACGCAAAGCCCTATTCACGAATGTTATACGCAGACAACGTAAACAACGGAAAATTTGACGCTGTCCCGACGTCCATACTTGACATTGCATACGCCTCATATAGCAGGGGTAACTTTAAGCCGGACTTACACTTACCCAAACGACGGGCGCAAGTACGTTCGTGAATCGGCGTATCTAGCTCATTTGCATATTCGACGGAAGCTCCACCTGGCGGCCAGCGTAAATATGCAACTAAGATACGATGGCGTAAGAGACTTACGCCGGTCATATCTAAGCAAAATTCCGGCGTATCTTGCTTTCTGAATACAGAAAAAAGATACACCGGCGCATCCTAGAAGTTAAGCGGCGTATCTCGAGATACGCCAACGTAACTTCTTTGAGAATCTGGCCCCAAGTATCCACTAGATCACCTCTGTGTGACACCGTAACTAGGTTGTTCTTGTGGCCAACACTCAGTGCTAATCCTGACCTTCCTGGGGCCCTAAGCAAAATGACATGGCACATTAAAAATGAGAAGCTGACGACAGTGACATGTCACATTAACCACTGGGCACTTAAACACCCTTCCTAACCAGACCAATTTTCAGCTTTCGGTGCTCTCACATTTTGAATGACAATAACTCAGTCATACAACACTGTAACCAAATTAAATTTTTGTCCTTTTTTCCCCACAAATAGAGCTTTCTTTTGGTGGTATTTGATCACCTCTGCGGTTTTTATTTTTTTCGTTATTAATGAAAAAATAACGAAAATGTAAAAAAATGAAATTTTCTTCATTTCTATCATAACATTTTGTAAAAAAGTATTTTCTCCTCATAAATTTGGCCTAAAATGTATACTGCTACATATTTTTGGTAAAAATAAAATAAAAATTGGGATATTATTTAGTCTGGGTGAAATTTATAGGGTCTACAAGCTATGGTACCAATTTCTGAAAATTGAACAATTCGATCACACCTGAAGTACTGACAGCTTCTCTCATTTCTTGAGACCCTAACAAGCCAGTAAAGTACAAATACCCCCCAAATGACCCCTTTTTGGAAAGTAGACATTCCAAGGTAGTTAGTAAGAGGCATAATTAGTTTTTTGAAGTTGTCATTTGTTCCCACAATTCTTTGCAACATTCGGATTTTTTTTTTCATACCATATTGTCATTATAACAGGTTATTTCTCTCACATGGCATGTATATTCCACCAATGACACCACAAAATATATTCTGCTGCTCCTCCTGAGTATGGCGATACCACATGTGTGAGACTTTTACACAGCGTGGCCACATACAGAGGCCCAACACCGAAGTAGCAACTTCAAGCATTCTAGGAGCATAAATCACACATCTAATCTCTCAACCACCTATTACACTTTTGAAGGCCCTGGAGCACCAGGACAATGGAAACGCCCACAAAGTGACTCCATTTTGGAAAGCTAACACCCCAACGTATAATCTATGAGGCATAATGAGTCTTTTGAACAGTTCATTTTTTTGCTGATGTTTTTGGGAAAAAAATGAAAATGCTTTTTTTTTTCACACAAAGTTGTCCATTTATAGGATATTTCCAACACATAGCATGTACATACCAAAAATTACACCCCAAAATATATTCTGCTGCTCCTCCTGAGTATGGCGATACCACATGTGTGAGACTTTTACATAGCATGGCCACATAGAGACCAACATCCAAGAAGCAGCATCAGGTGTTGTAGGTACACAAATTACACATCCAATTTCCTTACAATCTATCACATTTTTGAAGGCCCTTCATATTTCTAAAACAGCATGTACATACCAAGAATTACCACAAAATACATTCTGCTGAGTAATTGGTAAAAAAAAAAAAAAAAAGATTACCTGTGGTTTTAGTAGTACAATTGTCCACAGGAGGAGAGCCCTGATCCAGGCAGCAGGCAGCGACGTGGTCAGCGACAGTGAATGGAATTGTCCAGGCAGCAGGCAGGAATATTGTCCATAGTCGGTACAGGCAGGGATACTGTCCATATATACTTCAGGGCCAGTGCAAGTAGAAACATTGCCAGCAGTGCCAAAATATTGGTCCTGGTAGTAAAGCAGGAACATGGTCCAAGTAGCAGGCCAGGAAAGAATGGGGACAGGGGTAGAGGCTTCTGCCACCCACATCTCTTTGAAGCTTCTGGGCAACCAGACCCTAATCTGGAAATGAGAAAACTAAAAATGTAGTTTTTTCATCCAGAAAAACAATTCTGGAGCCCCTCACACATGTGAGACCCCTGTGTTCCCACTAGCATAGCAGGGTAACAGATCAATCCAAGGGGCAGGCAAAAAAACAGTTCAGGGTCAGTTCCAGAGCAGGCAGAAGTAGGTACAGTTTAGCATTAGGCAGAAGCGTAGTCGTATAACAGGCCAGGGTCAGTTCCAGAGCAGGCAGAGTAGGTATAGTTTAGCGTTGGGCAGAAGCGTAGTCGTATAACAGGCCAGGGTCAGTTCAGGAGCAGGCAGCGGTATGTACAGTGGCATAAGAGGTGTGGCCGTAAATGACAATTACGTTTACCATACTTTCCTAATAATCTAGAAAAGTATGGTAACGGCGGGAACATTGACTCAAACAAAGGCCTGGTTGGGAAGGACAATCAGGGCAATGATATGTAGTGTCTCTTCTAGTTCCTTCTTTGGTGCACACCCGGCATCTCTTCTGACGTTTTCGGCCTGATTCATGGGGGGGGGGTTTTCTCAATAAAGTGGCGTTCATGGAGTCTGCTCACGCAATCAGAGCGAATGCCATCTGGTGAGTCTACAAGGCAGGAGATAATTTCTTCTTGGTACTGAAGATAAGATAAGGGGGTCCTTGTAGATTTACGGTAAATGACATACGTGTTGTAAATGGCCAAACTGAAAAGATATATGGAGACCTCTTTATACCAAAAGCGGCTTTTTCTTGTGGGAAGGTAGGGTTCGAGCATCTGATCATTGAAATCGACTCCCCCCATGAACAAATTATAGTCTTGAACACATTGTGGTTTTTGGATAGGGCCGTTTCTTCTGAGGATTTCTACGTGGGTGTCATCATGTATCGTTGAGAGCATGTGGACGTTTTGTTTGTCCCTTCACCGGATAGTCAATAGTTCCTCATTCCGCAAAGATGCCGTTTCCCCTTTTTGCAGTCTTTCCATAACGAGCCTTTGCGGGAAACCCTTTCTATTGGGTCGCACTGTACCACACGCTGGAGTGCCCATCCGGTAAAAGTTGCGGAAGAGGGGCAAACTTGTATAGAAATTATCCACATAAAGGTGGTAACCCTTTCCAAGGAGTGGATATACAAGATCCCAAACAATCTTTCCGCTGGCTCCAATATATTCTGGACATTCAGGGGGATTTAGTTGGGTGTCCTTCCCTTAGTACACTCGGAAGGCGTAGACGTACCCCGTGACCCGGTCACATAGCTTGTAGAGCTTAACCCCATATCGAGCCCTTTTATTTGGTATATACTGCTTGATGCCAAGCCTGCCTGTGAAGTGGACCAATGACTCATCCACGGAAATATTTTGGTCGGGGACAAATAACTGGGGAAATTTCTCAGAGAAAAAATTTAGAAGTGGCCGAATTCTAAATAATTTGTCATGTGATGGGTCATTTCGGGGAGGGCACTGGGTGTTGTCATTGTAATGGAGAAAACGCATTATCATGTGGTATCTGGTTCTTGACATGGTGGATGAAAAGATTGGCATGTGGTGGATGGGTTTTTTGGACCAATATGAGTATGATTCATTTTTTTTTTTGTGAGCCCCATGTTAAATGTTAGGCCTAAAAATAATTTAAATTCCTCCACTGTCAATGCTCTCCATTTATAGGGACGGGCGTAACTTGAATCAGGGTGGTCTGTTGTAAATTGTTGTGCATAGAGGTTGCAATGGGCCACGATGGAGGATAATAGGCCTTGGGTAAAAACTAAATGAAAAAAATCAATAGGGGCAAAGTTCTCTGTGTTCACCTGAACACCTGGGTGGGCGGTGAAAGGGGGGATGTTTGCTGCTTCTGAATTGGGGGGAAGCCACATAGGGTTTTCAAGGGCATAGGGAAGGCTGACATGGGTCCTAACGCTTTGGGGCTGAGAGGACACTCTGCTGGTTCTTGGCCTTTGCTGCAGTGGTTCTTCATTTCTTCTGGATCGCACTGAGCTGCTGGTTGATGCCACTGCATCTCTGGTGGATCACACTGAGCTGCTGGTTGATGCCACTGCATCTCTGGTGGATCACACTAAGCTGCTGGTTGATGCCACTGCATTTCTGGAGGATCGAACTGAGCTGCTGATTGACGCCACAACGCTACTTGTGGAAGCCTGCTGCTCCATGTCAATATGTCTTTGTTTCATGGGCACACTTTGCTCTTCCTCTGAATCTGTAGAAGACCCACTGCTTACAACCGGTTCATATTCTGAATCAGAATCAGAGAGCTCCCCGCTGCTCTCGTCGGTCAAGCACATATGCTGGTATGCCTCCTCAACGGTAAACTTTTTTGCCATATTGGTGACTGTGGGCTGTGGTGACAAACTATGGTAGGGAAACAAACAGATATGGCTGCACTGATGGGTGCTGATGAGGCTGGTCTAATGAGGGTGCATTGATGGGTACTGAAGGTGCTCTGATGGGAACTGATGAGGGTGAACTGACTATCTGCCACTGATATGCACTGATAAGGCGGCGGTGATGAGGATCCACTGATGAGCACTCACTTATGGGCACTATTGGGCACTCTAGTGCCACTGATGAGCACTGTAGTGGTGCAGATGAGTACTATAGTGGTGCTGATGTGGTACTGATGGTACTAATGTGGCACCGGGCACTGACGGCACCGATGGCACCGATGAGCACTGTAGTGGCACTGATGGAGCACTGGTGGCACCAATGGAGCACTGATGGACACTGGTTGCACAAATGGGCACTGACAGACACTGGCGGCACTGATGAGCACTGTAGTGGCACTGGTGGTGCACTGACGGGCACCGATGGGCACTGAAGTGGCACTGATGAGCACTGTAGTGGCACTGATGAGCACTGTAGTGGCACTGATGAGCACCAATGAGCACTGTATTATCACTGGGCATGGTAGTGGCACTGACGGACACTGGCGGCACTGATGAGCACTGTAGTGGTACTGGTGGCACCGATGGGCACTGATGAGCACTGTAGTGGCACTGATAAGCACTGATGGACACTGGCAGCACCAATGAGCACTGGGCAGAGTAGTGGCACTGATGGAGCACTGGCGGCACCGATGAGCACTGTAGTGGCACTGGTGCGGCACTGACAGACACTAGCAGCACCAATGGGCACTGAAGTGGCAGAGGTGGCACTGGTGGGGACTGTAGTGGCACTGGTAGGGACTTTAGTGGCACTGGTGGGGACTTTAGTGGCACTGGTGGCACAGATGGGGACTGTAGGGGCACTGATGGGTAGTGTAGTGGCACTGCTGGGCACAATATAGATGCACTCACTTGTAAAAAATCACTTCTCTCCTCACACGCTGTATCGGTGTGAGGAGAGAAGAGAAGACCTCAGGATGACGTTTTTTTTTGTCTACATTAGAATGCTCCCTCATTGGAGGGAGCGATCAGGTGCTGAAGAGCCGCTATCATTGGCTCTTCACAGTGAACTTCCGCGAGCGCGTCGCAGGGGGCGCGCAATCACGGTAATTCACGACGACCTCCCAGGGACGTCATCCCAAAATAACACGACTGCGCTGTAGCAGTATTTCTGCTATAGCGGTGTTTGGAAAGTGGTTAAATAAAGTAGAGAAGCGGGGGGAGGGGGTGTTCTGCTGTCGGAAATGACATCTTACATTAAAGCAGGGGGTGCTGACTTCTTACCTCTTCTACCATGCAGCCTGCAAATTGAGAAGCGGGGTGAGGGGACGAAAATGACTTCTTATCAGGCGGGGCCTCTAGTAATTTGGGGGGCCCTTCGCAGCTTTGCGTGGCCCTAAGCGGCTTGCATAGTGAGCCTATAGGGCGGATCGGCCATGCCAACACTTGTGCTACTGAGTTAATATGTGTAACCAACTGCTGAGCATACTCTCCTTTTACTGTATATTGACTTAAAGGGGTTGTAAAGACAAAAATATTTTCCTCTTAAATTAAAGTCTGACAGTAGCTGATAAAGTAAAAAGTAATGTTTTGCATTATAACTAGTTTGATACCTGTTGAAATCGAGATGTTTTATTCACCTCCGTCACTCCTGAATCGTTATTCTCACTGACTTCCTGGTTTGTAGTGCGCTTTCATTCTTGCTACATCACGGCCTAATGGGAACTACAGTTCCCATTAGGCTTGGCCTCCATGCCTTTGAGGTATAAGAGAGCATCTTCACGCAGGGCTGTAGTCATAGGGAGGGGGTGAGCACACTCTGCTTTCCACCATGCCAAACAGCTCAGGTGCTGATGAAAAGCAACCAGAGGAGAGACAGGAAATGGCATTTTCAAACCTGGATTACTGTATTTTGAAGGTCAAAAGGAAAAACGAGGTAAGTGATATTTAAATGCTCTAGCTTACAGAAATCAATTGATCTAATAAAAAATTAACCTTTAGTGTTCCTTTAAGTTGGATTATTTAAATCTAGTTAATAACACATCTACATTGAATAAAAAATTGGTCTCACATAAAAAGATCATAAATAGAATGAACGACCAATTATTATGCCCATAAACATGAACCTCGAGACATCTATTCTTGAACTGTACTGTATATATACAACCTGAAAGAAAAAGCACATGCCGCAAAATAATAAAAACAAATAATCAGAGTATACATGAACATTACTTACTTCTTCTGATGACTCTTCGAATCCTTTCCATCTGCTCCGGCTCTCTGATATTCAGGTCAGACCATCTCTTACGCAACTGCTCCCTGGACCTCTGCGCCCCGAATTTTTCATGGATAGTCCTTTGAACCTTCTCCATGATCTGGGCCTTGACTTTATTTGGGTTCTTGTAAGGCCCTTTTTTGCAGTCTGAGGCCCCGTACACACAATCGAGTCTCTCGGCAGAATCCAGCGAGAACCTCGATGGGAGATGTATTCTGCCGAGAAAACCGGTCGTGTGTACACTTTTCGTCGAGCAACCTGTCGGGAAGCTCGTCGAGCCAAAAAGAGAGCATGCTCTCTATTTCCTCGTTGTTCTATGGGGAAATTTGGCTCGATTAGCTTTTCGACAGCTGAACGGGAAACGGGAAACGGGCGGGACGATGAGTTTAGCCCGACGAGTTTCTCGGTCGTGTGTACGCAGCCATAGTCCTCCTTTTTAAGGATTGCCATCATCTCGACCATCTCGTCGAAGCACATGTTGGTGGCTTTGTACCTCCTGCTCCTGGTGGGTGCCTGGTCACTCTCCCGCATGGTTGCAGCTTGCTGTCTCTCCTCCATCATGTCTTCACCGTCTTGCATTGACCGACTGAAAAGGGGAGTGGCAATTACTAGAACGATCCTCATGGGCGGGGAAACGTGCAGAGCTTCTCACATGCACAGTGTATAAAGGGATATTGCGTGAGTGAGAACGTCGTTCACAGTCGGTAGAATTTCTGCTAACGTCGGAAAAAAAGTAGAGAAGCGATCGTGCAGTATGACGATACGAAACTTGATTTTGGACTTTATGATCAGTGGAGAAGCGGGGTGAGGGGACGAAAATTTGTGGGTTAGATATGGGGGGCCCTTCGCAGCTTTGCGTGGCCCTAAGCGGCTTGCAGCTAATGCCCCGTACACACGATTAATATGTGTAACTTTTTCCTTTTACTGTGATGAAAAAAAATGAAATTTTTTAAAATGTCATTTAACCACTTAAGGACCGCCTACTGCACATTTACGTCGGCAGAATGGCACGGCTGGGCACATCAACGTATATATACGTTGATTTTAGTACCCAGCCGTGGGTCGCGGGCGCGCGCCCGCGGGCGCGCTCCCGCGACCCGGTCCGAAGCTCCAGGACCGGGACCGCGGGATTCGCGGACCCGATCGCCGCTGCAGTGCGCTTTCATTCTTGCGATCCGTCCCTGGAGCGGAAGAACGGGGAGAGCCGTGTGTACACACGGCTTCCCCGTGCTTCTCTGTGGCTGCAGCATCGATCGCGTCATCCCTGTGATAGGGGGACGCGATCGATGACGTCACACCTACAGCCACACCCCCCTACAGTAGTAAACAACAGAGGAGAGACACATAGGCACACATCCCCTACAGCGCCACCTGTGGTTAACTCCCAAACTGCAACTGTCATTTCCACAGTAAACAATGCAAATTTAGTGTTCCTTTAATGCATTTTTTTCTGTGAAAATGACAATTGTCCCAAAAATGTGTCAAAATTGTCCGAAGTGTCCGCCATAATGTCGCAGTCACGAAAAAAATCGCTGATCGCCGCTATTAGTAGTAAAAAAAAAAAAAAGCACATAATAATAAAAATGCAATAAAACTATTCCTTATTTTGTAAACGCTATAAATTTTGCGAAAACCAACCGATAAACGCTTATTGTGATTTTTTTTACCAAAAATAGGTAGAAGAATACGTATCGGCCTAAACTGAGGAAAAAAAATGTTTTTTATATATTTTTGGGGGATTTTTATTATAGCAAAAAGTAAAAAATATTGAATTTTTTTTAAAATTGTCGCTCTATTTTTGTTTATAGCGCAAAAAAATAAAAAACCGCAGAGGTGATCAAATACCACCAAAAGAAAGCTCTATTTGTGGGGAAAAAAGGACGCCAATTTTGTTTGGGAGCCACGTCGCACGACCGCGCAATTGTCAGTTAAAGCGACGCAGTGCCGAATCGCAAAAAGGGGCAAGGTCCTTTGCCTGCATTTTGGTCCGGGTCTTAAGTGGTTAACCACTTAAGACCCGGACCAATACGCTGGCAAATGACCCAAGGGGTTTTTGCGATTCGGCACTGCGTCGCTTTAACAGACAATTGCGCGGTCGTGCGACGTGGCTCCCAAACAAAATTCGCGTCCTTTTTTTCCCACAAATAGAGCTTTCTTTTGGTGGTATTTGATCGCCTCTGCGATTTTTATTTTTTGCGCTATATACAAAAATAAAGCGACATTTTTGAAAAAAAATCAATATTTTTTACTTTTTGTTATAATAAAAAAACAATAAACTAAATTTTAGTCAAACATTTAGGCCAAAATTTATTTAGCCACATGTCTTTAGTAAAAAAAAAATCGCATTAAAAAAAAATTAGCTACCTAGCGGGAACAGCGACACTAATACAGCGATCAGAAAAATGATCGCTTAGTGACGCTGGCAATAGGGAGTGAAAGGGTTAACTAGGGCAGTGATCAGGGGGTTAAAACTTTATTGGGGGGGGTGGGGGGGGCTACCCTGACACTACTGACTGTCTGACTGTCACACTGTCTGTCACACTGACACTAAATACAGTAATCATACATGATTACTGCATTCAGTGACACTGTGACAGGGGGGAGGGGGGGGGGCGATCGCGGGGGTTAAATGTGTGTGTGTAGTGTAGTGTTAGTGCAGACTTACTTGTTCTGTAGTGATCTCTCCTCAGCGGCGCTTGAAACAAACGCCGAGGGAGAGATCACGTCGCTTCCTCCTTCCTGTGTTTACACAGGAGGAGGAAGTGACAGGTCAGGCGGGCGCGCGCATTGGCTGGGAGCGATCCGGAGGGGGCGGATGAAAACGGATAGCCGCCCCCACTTGTCGGATCGCTCCTGCAGCCGCGCGGACCGCCGCATGTACGGGGGGGGGTCCGATCGGACCCCCGATCCCCCCCAAGGCACCAACGTATATATACGTTGATGTGCCTGTCGGTGCCATTCTGCCGACGTTGCCACACAGCACGTGCGCTTTGGGGGGCCAAGCCTGTATGGACAGTCTCACGGGCCACCACCACTGGAACATCAATGGCCTCATCAGGCACAAGTGTCATGTAGTTTGTTGAGGGTCTCTTTAGGAAATTGTGCAATATGCAGCAGCAAAGTATGACATGGTTCAGATTCTACTTAACAAACCTACATTTCTTGTCTTCTTTGCACCGCCTGTATACTGCTGTTGAAAGTATATAGGGCCAAAGGGTCTTGTCAGGGCCAATCCTCCCTGTAGGCTCACTATGCAAGCCGCTTAGGGTCCCGCAAAGCTGCGAAGGGCCCCCCAAATTACTAGAGGCCCCGCCTGGTAAAAAGTAATTTTTGCCCCCTCACCCCACTTCTAAACTCGCTGGCTGAGTAATTTCTGACAGCAGAACACCCCCTCCCCCCGCTTCTCAACTTTCTTTATTGTGACATGTCACTGTCGTCAGCTCCCCCCACTTCTCATTTTTAATGTGCCATGTCATTTTGCTTAGGGCCCCAGGGAGGTCAGGATCGGCACTGGGTCTTGTAATAACCTGGGGGGAGTGGTGGCGGGTAAACCCATGCTATTTTTTTCAATGCAGGGACCAAACATTAGATTAAAGCCGCAAGCAGTATTAAATTAATTTTTCTGAGAGCAATCTAATTTTGTGCAGGGACAATTCTAAACACGTGCCACTACTATAGACACCCAGCAGGTACAATATTTAAAGGAATTTTTCATTTTTTTTTTTCACTTTAAGCATCATTAAAATCGCTGCTCCAGAAAAAACTAGTTTAAAAAAAAAAAAAAAATTCCATTGATACATGTTCCCTGGGGCAAGACCCGGGTTCTCAAAGACATTTTCCAACAATAACTTGAATATTGGGCTTTAAAATTAGCACTTTTGAATTCGAACTTTCGAGTCCAATGGACTTCAATGGGTCTGTTCGAACGTTCTGGTGCGAACCGAATGCGGGGGTGTTCGGCTCATCCCTAGTCTCTGCTTCTAGAAAACCCGAAAATAAACCTTTACCACTAGAACCAATATGATCCCCCAACTTTTTTTGACAGTGTCATATATTTCTGAAGAAACTGAGCATTTATTTCTAAACCTGAGCAGTTTAATGGTTTACTACACCCAGGTCTCCCTCAAAATAAGTGTTGTACCCATTTTAAATTTTTGTGATTCCATAGTAAAGGCTTTTGCCTCCTGTTGTTTGTTTTATCCGTCTGTGTCAGCTACACTCTCTGGGCCAGATTCTCGTAGGGCGGCGTAACCTCGAGCGGGGCGTATCGTATCGTATTTACGCTACGCCGCCGCAACTTTGGACGCAAGTTCAGTATTCTCAAAGAAGTTTCGGCAGCGTAGCGTAAATGGGCCGGCATAACCGCGCCTAATTCAAAATAGGCAGGTAGGGGGCGTGATCCATGTAAATGAATAGTGACCCCACGTAATTGATGCTTTTTCCGAACGGCGCATGCGCCATCCAGTGCGCATGCTCAAAATTACGCTGCAAATACTCATTGGTTTCGACGTGAACGTAACTTACGCAAAGCCCTATTTGCGAACGTTTTACGCAAACGACGTAAACAAAGGAAAATTCAACGCTGTCCCGACGTCCATACTTACCATTACCTATGCCTCACGTACGCCTTATATAGCAGGGGTAACTTTACACCAGACTTACTTACACTTACGCAAACGACGTAAAAATAATGCGCCGGGCGCAAGTACGTTCGGGAATCGGCGTATCTAGCTGATTTGCATATTCAACGTGTAAAACGACGGAAGCGCCACCTAGCGGCCAGCATAAATATGCAACTAAGATACGACGCCGTAAGAGACTTACGCCGGTCGTATCTAAGCAAAATTCCGACGTATCTTGCTTTCAGAATACAGAAAACAGATACGCCGGCGCATCCTAGAAGTTACGCGGTGTATCTCAAGATACTCCGATGTAACTGCTTTGAGAATCTGGCCCCCTGTTTCTTGTATCTCCTACATGCTGACTTTTTTCTCCTTTATTGTCTCCCTGCCCTTTGTTGGGCTCTATTGTTTCCTTTGCTAAGTCCTATGCCTCGTACACACGACCAGATATCCAGTTGGGAAAACTGCCATGACAGGTTTTGGTGAGGAAAATTGGCCGTGTGCATGCTTCATTGCAGTTTTTCCATCAGGAAAAGTTAGAACATGTTCTTTTTTTTTCCTGACGCAATTCCCGGGGGACGTTTTGTCGGCAGTTTCCGATGGTAAACACTGCAGTGGAGCATACATACGGCCGGGTTACCCGGCCAAAGCTCTCCTGGCAATTTTCCTGCCAGAAAAACCGTCCGTGTGTAGGAGAGAAAGCTGCTGAGCCAGTTCTCGGGTTTCCTGGCAGTAAAAAGTCAGCCGAGAAACCCGTACATGTGTACAGGGCATATTGCTCATTTATCCACTGCTGGGCACTGTTGTTCCCCCCACCCTCTACTAAGAATTTTTATTCCCTTCCCACCTGTTATGCAAAATTAATGCCCACACCCTCCCGCCCCAGAGCAGCAAAGTTTCTGTTTCAGCCCTCAAATGAGCACCAATGTCTTGCTGCCATAAGGACATCATTTGTTTTACTCGTTTTTACACCCCCCCCCCCCACACTGATCACCAACGTCAGGACTTATGTCCTCCTACAAACAGTAACTAACTACATGCTGATTACGGACTGCAGGAATTTTTCCTCTCACTGACCATTAATTAAGGGCAGTTTCCCCCACTGATCACTGAGACTGGGCATTACCTATCTCAGATAATTTTTTCTACCCAGAGACCAACAATTCCATTGCATTATTATCTTTCCCCTCCAAACCCTCCTTTCCAACCCCAGGCCATTTTTTTCCCCATGGCTGACACTGTTGCATTTTTTTCCTTCCTAGAGCAGCAGGGACCTTACGCTACTTAATTTTTACTACTGCAATCTGTATATTATGTTGTACAGTACATTGCAATGTCCGGTACACTCTGTGCCCTATTGTATGTTACATCGACTTGGCTGCTTTACTCTATACATTATGTTGTGCATTACATAGCACTACATATTCCTCACCAAAATGTGTATTTTCTCAGCAGTTGCTTGTCGCTGCGAAGTTTGCAACAATTGGAGTTCTTCTTAATGGTAGGCTTAGACAAAGTGTTACCCCTAGGGGCTGCTGGTATTAACTACAGTAGCTATTCTCTAAAAGTACAGAGGCTGCCCACCACCACCGCCAAGTGGCCTTGTATATTCAAGAGAGGGGACATAGAGCTCCTACAAGTTGGGAATTTGCTAGAATTCCACCCAGGAGACACAGAGCTCCTAGAAGTGGAAATTTCCATTGCCATTTCCAGAAAGACTGATGCTGTTCCAAAGGGAATACGGTTGAGGATTTGACATTTTTTTGCCAACTTAGGCTGATCTGGGTTGGTCTCAAACCTTAGCTCACCCTCAGTCACTAGCAGGAAATCTGCTCTTACCATTGACATGCTGGAGTTAGTAAGTGACTACAAAGAGGATTTAAGGGTGAAACAAGCTTAAAAAGTATTACATGTTGAGTCAATGTTCAGGCAATGCAAGTTCTTACTAAAAAACAAAAGCAAGTTTAAAATAAAATCCTGGAAATACATTAGGTAATAAGGAGTTTGTTTCCTCATATATAATTATCACAGTAATACCAAGTTTAAAATGTCCTTAGTCTGTAGTCTGTTGTTAAAAGTAAGTATTTATTTATGTGCTGCATCTGGTCTGCACCCCCTAAAAGATGAGAACTAGTTTGCTGTGCTGTCTTTTATAAATTACCATTTACAGACTTGAGCACGCTAATCTCTGTGATGCAGCACAACTAGCACCTTCTGTAAATAGATAGATATCAGGATATTTGCTTGTAAACAGTTCCAGGAAGTAGGCCTATTATTAAAGCTGAACTCCAGTCAAACAGATAAACACTGTACACGGTTGTATTACATAATTAGGACCTAAAAAAGGTGTTTTATTTCTGTCCAGCCAGTCCTAAATTCTGCCCTGCCCGACAGTAGAACCAGGATGTTGATTTCAGTTTTCTCTACTGAAGCTCTACCTTTAAGATATAAAATGTTTGCTCTCAGAGATTAAATGACTCATCTGTAATACTTTTGAACATGGTATAATTGTGAGGAGTCTAGTTGTAGGCTGGCTGTAGTCAAAGTAATATTACGTATGTGTATCACCCGCTAGAGTAATGCCGCGTACACACGGTCGTTTTTTGTGATGAAATAAAACGACGTTTTAAAAAACGTCATTTAAATTGATCGTGTGTGGGCAAAACGTCGTTTTATGTCTTCAAAAAAACGACCAAAAAAAAATTCCAACATGCTTGAATTTTTTGTGTCGTTTTTCAAAACGTCGTTTTTTGTTTCACAAAAAGTCACCGTGTGTGGCAAAAACGTCTGTTAAAACGACGTTTTTCAACCCGCGCATGCCCATAAGCTAGTTATGAAGCGAGCTTCAATGGAAAAGAGTGGTGAACGTAACCTCGCTTTTTGTGAAAAAACGATGGTGTGTATGCAACATCGTCTTTGAAAAGTGACGTTTCAAAAACGTCGTTTTTTACTTCACAGAAAACGTCGTTTTTTTTCATCACAAAAAATGATCGTGTGTACGCGGCATTAGGGTTATTTCTGACTCACAGTAGTTGGGTGAGTCTGGTTATTTGGTCAGGGCTACTGTAGGTCAGGCTGGAGGGCTCTACAGGTCAGGCCTCTGGTACCTCCCCTTGGTTCTAGAAGCTTGGATACGTTTCTAGAACCTAATAGGTGGAGGCCAGGAGGACATGAACTGCATATTTATGGAAATCTGACCATTTTCCAGGCAGGAGGCATGGCAGGGTGGTTGGATCAGCCTATAAATATTGTGGAGCCTGGCCAGCGGGGGAGGTGGTGGAAAACGGAGTGAGGAAGCTGTGTCGTGTAGCTTGGGACCCCAGTGCTGAGGGGGGCTCTGCCTCCAGGCTGGGAGCTAAGAAAGCAAAAAGGACGGAGGGAACTCCACTACTCCACAGTCTGTTCTAGTAGACACCCTGGTTTGCATGGAAGGACCTAGACAGCAGAAGGGCCTGAACAGTAGTCCCTTCTAAAGCAGCAGGATATCCAGAAACAGTGTAAGTACCTCTACCACCCCAGGGCTTAAAAGGGAGAGAGCTGCCTGATGCAATATCTAGCAAACTTTCTTGGATAGTGGCAGCAAGCTAAAATCCTGGTTCCCTAGCCCTGGGATATTTCACCATGTAGCCAGGTGGGCTGGTATTTTCAAAAGAGGGACATAGAGCTCCTACAAGTTGGGAATTTGCTAGAATTCCACCCAGGAGACACTCCTAGAAGTGTAATTTCCATTGCCATTTCCAGAAAGACTGGTGGTGTTCCAAAGGGAGTATGGTTGAGGATTTGTGGCGATGTTTATTCGTCGTATGATCCGTAGAATGCAAGTTACAACAGGTAAAAGAACGATTCTTCCATGCAGGTATACGAGGAAAATACAGGTCACATGAATGTACAGCATAAAATGACTGATTCAGAAGAGAAGGGGAGGAGAAAACTCAGCAGCATGGTAACTACGGAATCCCACTAGGGACAAAATAGACAGGCATTAAAGAGACAGTACATAATAATAAAAACAATATCATGTAACATGACACTCCCCGCCTGAAATCTTTAGATTTCAAAGTCTATTACATATGTAAAGATAAGTCCCAATGTCAAGAAGTCCAACTTGAACCTGTAGGAGAAGAAACGTTAAAGTAAAACTGGTGTGTAAACCATAGATACGAGATACCCGCAAACACAAGAAGGTATGCAGTAAATGAACAACTAAACATGAAGTCCAAAAAACAGATGGCTTGAGTCCTGTAGTCTATCGTTATAATCGTGGGACTTCAACAGCAGCACAGTCAATAGTGATAGTGATATTCTCCCCGCCATAGCGGGTATAGTCGGTACTCCTGCATAAGTCACTCACTTGGGAGAAGAAGCACCAATTCCGCGATTGGTCGTGAGAAAGTCCGAGCGGAACCTCCTTTGGTTATCTTAATCTCAACCTTTCGAACCTTTCCTTCATCGCTGGGCATTACGCTTGTTACAAGACCCATAGGCCACTCATTGCGACAGACTTCTCTATCTTTCAGAAGAACAAGGTCGCCTATAGATATCCTTCGGGTCAATCTCGGCAGAAGATATCACGGTAGTTCCAACCTTCTGAGTAAGGAGTGTGGCTGGGGTAAGGATCATTGGAGCGTCAGGATCAGAAGATACTGGTACTAGAGGCCTTGCATTGATGATGGCGGATACTTCTGAAAGAAAGGTACTCAAAGTCTCATGAGTCAATAGTGAAGACTTGTGGTCCTGCAACATGGAAACAAGAATTCTTCGAGCGATTCCAATCATTCGCTCCCAGGATCCTCCCATATGCGAAAAATGTGGTGAATTAAACAGCCAAGTACATCCATTGTTTGCTAAGAAATTGCCTAGTTAAAGTT
Organism: Rana kukunoris; assembly: GCA_029574335.1. Lineage (NCBI taxonomy): Eukaryota > Metazoa > Chordata > Amphibia > Anura > Ranidae > Rana > Rana kukunoris. The sequence continues at coordinate 446,168,096 of CM056052.1, forward strand.
CTTTACAGGCTCCGATGAAGTTGGTACCGCAGTCAGATCTTAGCTGCTTGACAGGTCCTCGGATGGAGAAGAATCTTCGTAAAGCATTGATGAAACAAGACGAATCCATCGACTCGATCACCTCGATATGTACAGCTCGTATGCTGAGACAGGTAAACACAGCCCACCTTTTGCTATTGGCTGCTCCACCGCGAGTCCTACGAGTTACCACAGTCCAAGGACCAAATACGTCAACTCCAACATAGGTGAAGGGTAGATCTGTACTTAGGCGATCAAATGGCAGGCTTGCCATTTGTTGTAGTTGGTGTCTACCTCTTAATTTGCGACACTTGACACATTTAAAAAGCAGGGAAGAAACACATCTCTTCATTCCAACAATCCACAAACCAGCTGACCTGATAGCACCTTCTGTAAATTGTCGGCCTTGGTGTTGTATTAGTTCGTGATGGTGCCGGATTAGAAGAGTGGCAATGTGGTGCTCACCTGGTATGATGATAGGGTTTTGTTCCTCGCTGCATAGGTCAGATTTCTCTATTCGACCTCCAACTCATAGCAACTGATTGTCATCGACTACAGGGTTCAGATTAAATAGTGAACTACCCTTTGATAGAGGTATTCCACCTTTGAATCTATGCAACTCTTCCTTGTACACTTCTTGTTGTACACAGCGAATGATAACCCTTTCCGCACGCTCAATTTCCATTGCAGTAGGGAGGTTGGTACAGATATGCCAGCCATGACATTCTGAAGTTGAGCTCCTTTAAAACAATGGGCAATGTGTATCAAAAAGGCAACAGCCCTAACAGCTGATGACCAGGTTGAAAAGCGTTCAAAACGATGTGACTTGAGTTTTTGTTCTGAACTCGCAGAGGTATGCAGTGTGGTGTACATCATCATCAGGATGTACCAGTTCATAGGTAGTGTCCATTGAAATTAAGTAGGAGTTTTCACAAAGAAATCTTGGAGGCGACAGCCACAAGCAGTTGAGGAGAGCTGATGAAGATATAGCTCTTGTCCCACAATCGGCAGGATTAAGATCAGTGGGAATATGATGCCATTGCTTCGGCAAGGAGAACCTTCTGATGCGTTCTACTCTATTGCTGACGTACACGTAAAATTGTTTAGTTTGGTTGTAAATGTAACCAAGCACTATCTTGCTGTCTGTGTAGAATGTGAAGGAATCAATTTTAATGTCCATTTCACTCTTTATGACTTCGGCTATTTCCACTGCTAGCACAGCTGCACAAAGTTCAAGTCTGGGTATGGTATGTGCAGGTTTTGGTGTTAGCTTTGTCTTGCCTAGAACAAAGTTGCAGTTTACGTCTCCATTAACTCCTGAGGTCTTCAAATAGGTCACTGCAGCTATAGCTTCAACTGATGCATCTGAGAAAATATGGATTTCCCTCTGGACAGCGGCTGAGATGGAGACTGGGGCATAGCAACGTGAAATTTAGAGCTGTTCTAGTGTCTTCAGAGAACCTCTCCATTTCTCCCATCTTTGTTGTTTCTTAATAGGTAACAGAGTTTCCCAATCTATGTTATCAGTAGTAAGCTGTCTTAATAGCATCTTACCTTGGGTGGTAACTGGGGCTATAAATCCCAGTGGGTCGTAGATGTTGTTCACTATGGACAAGACTCCTCTCTTGGTGAAGGGTTTGTCACAGGTTGACACTTGAAAGGTGAATGTGTCTTCTTTGATGTTCCACAGCAGACCTAGACTTCTCTGCATAGGGGGCGTGTCTGACCCAAGGTCAAGGTCTTTTACACCGGCAGCATAGTCCTCAGGGTGAAATGCATTCATTAGCTCTTGGCTGTTAGATATAATTTTGTGAAGTCTCAAGTTTGCTACAGATAGCATCTCCTTTGTTCTGGTAAGAAGATCAATTGCTTCTTTAGCAGTAGGAAAGGATTTGAGCCCGTTGTCTACGTAAAAGTTACTTTCAACAAATTGACGAGCGTCTGATCCATACTCAGCTTCTCCAAGCTGATCTGTCTTTTTTAGTCCATAGATTGCTACAGCTGGAGAAGGGCTGTTCCCAAAGACATGCACCCTCATTCGGTAATCAATTACCTCTTTGTTGATGTCGTTGTCCTTGTGCCATAGAAACCTGAGGTAATTCCTGTTATCTTCCTTGACGATGAAGCAGTGGAACATTTGTTGAATGTCGGCCATCACCGCTACAGGTTCTTGACGAAAGCGAATTAGGACTCCAATGAGGCTGTTGTTCAAGTTGGGCCCTGTGAGGAGCATGTTGTTAAGTGAGAAGCCTTCGTGTTGGGCACTGGAGTCAAAGACAACTCTGATTTGGTCTGGCTTTCGTGGGTGATACACACCGAAAGAAGGGAGGTACCAGCATTCTTCTCCTTCTTTCAATGGGGGTGCGGGTTCGGCATGACCCCTATCAAAGATATTCTGTATGAAGTCCACAAAATGTCTTTCCATCTCTGGCTTCCTGCTTAAGGTACGCTTTAAGGAGGAGAATCTTTTAACTGCTTGATGTAGATTGTTCGGTAGCTTCTCTCTTGGGAGGCGAAAGGGTAGGGGTGCTACCCAGCTATTGGAATCCTTCTGAAAGAACTCATTGTCCATTACTTTAAGGAATTCTTTGTCTTCTGCCGAAGGAGCTAACATGTCATCTTCACTGCTTATATTGAAAACTGTAGAACCAAAGCTGTCATCGTAGGTGCGGGAAAGGTTTGTGTTGCAATGTTGCAACTTGCAGCTAGTTACCTTCTCCTTTACCCTGTAGTGATGTGGGCATGGCTCAAAGTGAGTATTATGACCATTTGGCAATACATTTGTCTTGAATGAAGAAATGTTAGTAGGCCTTTTCATTTTGCCTATACAGACGTTGCCTATGATGACCCAGTCTAAGTCTAGGTACTGGGCGAATGGGGCCTCTGGAGGTCCGCTGACCTGTCTGTGTACCTTGTGGATCCTTAGAATATCTCTTCCCAGCAGAAGAAGGATATTAGCATCTTTGTCAAGTGGTGGGATTTCACTTGCTATTGACCTTAGGTGAGGGTGGTAGAAGGCAACTTCTGGTGTAGGTATTTCTTCTTTGTTGGCTGGTATCTGGTTACACTCTACAAGTGTAGGCAAGGGTAATTGTAGGTTGTTTTCTAGGGAGGACACAATAAATCCATGGGCCCTTCGTCCAAAAACCTCTGTAGTTCCACTACAAGTGCCTAAGGTGTAAGGGTGAACCTCTCCTTTTATGCAAAATAGATCGAACAGTTCTGATCGGGCAAGTGATCGATTGCTTTGATCATCTAAGATAGCATACACCCTTAAAGTCTTTTCTGGCTGATCCTTGTGATGAATATTCACTAGGCATATTTTAGAGCAAGACTTGTCACAGTGGTCTTCCCCACAGACTTCAGTGCACAAAGAAAATACCATGGTGGAATTAGGTACCTGATCTGTACTCTTCCCGCTGTGATTCTGCCCAGGAGAAAGGTTTGCAGGTTGTGAAGGATTGGACTCAAGAGGATGGAGTGCTTGCACATGGTCCTCGGAACCGCACTCTGTGCACTTGATAGGGATTTTACATTCCTTGGCAAAGTGGTCGGTGGAAGCACAGCATCTATAACATACCCCAAAAGTCTTTAGCAGTTCTTTTCGTTCTTGTAGGGGCTTCTTCCTGAAACCGATACATTTTTTGAGGGGATGAGGCTTCTTTTGGATGGGACATAATCGGTTAGGGTTTTCATTCAATCTTGCCGCTCTTGTTTGAGGCGGGAGCTAAGGCGGGAGTGGGAATAATGTCTGTCTTCCTAACAGACACGGGACCTCTGCGGTTCCTGTAGCTAGTATGTAGGTCGTCACCTTTAGGTGAGGGAGTATTGAACTCACCGAATGCAAAACTAGGATCGTTCTTGGTGTCAGCAATGTTCCTGATGAAATCGCAGAAGTAGGAGAAGTAGGAGAACTGGGGAAAGGAAACCTTGTTTTCCCGTTTGTATGATGACCCAACATGGATCCACTTTTCTTGTAGGCCATGATAGGGTTAACGCCTCTAGCAGTGTCCAGGTAACTGAGGCCAGGTAGCTTAGGGTTGGTTTTGGCGAGCTGGACTTCGAGAAGAAGGTCACTGAGTCTCTGGAACTCTTTATTGTCCTTACCAGATATCCTTGGGAAATTTTCCAATCGTTTGAGCAATGCACTCTCTATGGCTTCAGGATTACCATAAGTCTGTTCTAGATGCTCCCATGCTGCGGTGAGACCTGCAGTTGGATTGTCGATGTAGACTGACCTCAGGCTCTTGACACGCTCTGTAGACTGTGGACCAAGCAACCCGATCAGCATATCCAGCTCACGGTCGGCAGTAATACCGATACCACCTAATATAGTTTTGAAAGCGGCTTTCCAGCTTCTGTAGTTTTCAGGATGGTCGTCAAAGTTTACTAGGCCTGACTTGGTGAGCTCACGTCGAAGTAAGTGCTTTACGAACTCTGTTGTATCCGTTGCCTCTGACTTTACATAGGAGGTTGTTGGTTGAATGTTGTGGATTGCGTTGTTTATGGTATTGTTGTAAAGAGACGTGGGAAGATATGGTGCAGCAAGGGCATTCAGCTGAATTGTTGGGTTAAGGTCTGGAACAGTACTGTTAGCAGGAGGTTGGTGACTAGCTTGCAGATTAGTGTGCCTTTCTGCGACATATGTAGGATCAGCATGACAGTCGGGAGATGCACTGAGGTGATTTTGCATGTAGGAAGTGGCTGGTACAGCTTTTACCTGATGGTGTGGTAAAGTCCTTGCGTTGCCGTGAAACGTGGAGGTAATTGAGTGTTCACTGCTGTGGTTTAGAACATAGTTCTTAGTGCGTTCGAAAGGATCTTCTACATCTGCCTTGACGCTGACCCTTTCGCTAGCGTTTTCTTCTGCACTGATAGCTTGTTCCAAAACCTTTAGTTTTGCTGCAGCTGCCTCGTAGTTGCACTGTTCCTTTAAAGCTTCTAATGCTGCCCTTTGAAGCGCTGTTTGAGCTTCTACTGCTGCCTTGTGATGTGCTGCCTCGGCTTCCATTGCTGCCTTTTGATGCGCTGCCTCGGCTTCCATTACTACCTTTTGATGTGCTGCCTCGGCTTCCATTACTACCTTTTGATGTGCTGCCTCGGCTTCCATTACTGCAACCTCAGCCTCCATGTCTGCTCTCTTTATTGCATATGCGGCCTTTACTTTGATAGCCTATGCTTCGGCGCGGACATTTATTAGCTGTTCACTAAGCGTTGAGTGCCTTGAACTTCGGGATCTAGAGGAACCTTTAGAACGTCTGGTGGATACAGATTTGTGAGATACAGTGTCCTGTGGCAGCATTAATTTTGCTTCTGCCTTTGCTTTAGTTCGCTGGATAAAGCTTTCTCTTTCCTCATTAAGAAGCTGGGCATTGTGAAGTTGCTCTAAGGACTCCTCAGTGTTGATGCTTTGCAGAATAGTTTTATATTTATTGCTTGTAGTCTGGTAAAGTTCATATGAAGCAGAGAGATGCTTTATGGCGCCCTCTAGTTGCAGTACCTCATGGCTGGGACATGAAATCACATCAATGTGGGTGAGGATTTTATCCCAAATCTGCTTCAAACTGGTTGCTAGTTCAGTTCTCATGGATTCATAGTTCTCTTTAACCTTCCAAGTGGGTTTCACAGAGCGTTTGGTCAATGCAGTGGACTCTGGGTCCTCATCCTGGCTTTCTCTGTGTGAAGCATGCTGTGGTGTTTCATCACACACTGAGCCCTTTCCACTCATGATGGCCTGCAGTACACATGCTTGGCTGTAGCAGTGAAGAGTGTCTGTATACTGTGAGGAGCTGTAACAAGCTGTGCTGGGGTTGTATGCAGAATTCTCATGCAAAACACAGAGTTACACTTCACTATGATCTGTCCTGTGACGCAGTTATCTCTGTGCAGGCTGCTGGATACGTTCTTTTTGTTATAATTCTGGCCCGGAAAAATAAGAATTTAATATTTACTAGAACATATTTGTGAGGCTCGCTTAGATGAATTTTAGGAACCATTCAAAAAGACACCAACAATTGATATAGTTATTCTATAACTTTTACAAGCTCAGATGAAACTTAGAACAATGACACAGAACAAAGGATTGTTGTCTCTTCTTGGTGGATAAACAAGGAGATGTATACTATCACTCTTGGTTAAGTTCTCCTGCCATCGGGAAAGTTTTCACAGATACTTAACTGGGCTATTATCACATTGAAGTAAAATAACTCTCATTGTTTTAGAGAATAAGATTGCCCTTAGGTAAACAGGCAGTATTTGTATCAGCTGTTTTTTAGACAATAGCAGAGAAACCCAGTTCATCTCACATCGAGAACCATTGTGTAACGTGAAGAGGTGTTGGACACGCTGTGTCACTCTTAAAATATCCTTGAGTGATGCCTAGTCCAAAGTCTGAACTTAAACTATTCAGAATTATCTTGATATTAAGAGTGTATTTTCAACGTTGACATGAAAATAAATGTTCAGATTACCAATGAAATCTTGGAACCGAAAGAAACAGATGATCATCGCAAATGCTAATGTAGAATTAAGATATATGAAAAATTAATTTTTATAGAAGTGTTACGGAAGCTAACCCACATTATTAAAGATGTCAAATCGTGATTATAAAAATGTGAATGTACCTGTTACACCAATTCATCAAACACATATCAAAATAATTCATGTATCCACGTTAATAATTATTTCGCATTGATTGAGATATAAACCGGTGCATGATTGGAAAGAATGTTGTTGGGAAATATGCGGTTATACAGGAATATACGTTTATGTTATGTGGGGATCAAAGATATACTAATTGGATCTGATGAAACATAAAGTTATCAGAGATATATATATATATATATATATATATATATATATATATATATATATATATATATATAGAAGTTACCAATAATAATAAGCTAATAATAATAATATAAGTCTCCCCAATAATATAAAATTATAGTACAGATTATCTCCCAATAAAGGTGAGACACCTAGTGGTGGAAAGTGATATTACTATTAAAATCGTCAGCCAATAGGAAACCGACATGTCTTAACAGGAACTCCCATAGAGGCCAGAGGCCAATGAATTAAGGACAGCTGTTAGATGGGCAGAACTTAGTATAATGTAATGGTCCTATTGTTTTGAGTATTATAAGAGAGATAGCCCATGAGAGAAGAGAGGATTCAATGAAGAAGATCAAGAAAGGCAGATAGATCAATGAAGGAAGAAGACCCCATCCATAGGGGGAGGGGCACGCTAGGACAATGCATGAAGGCATCTTGTCATCCCATGAAGGGCCATAGAAAGCACTGCATATTAACTCTTGGTCATCTGCAAATAGCCATCTTGGAATTGGTAAATATGCCATTTTACTTTATCAGAAATATTGTTGTTCTGTAGGATTTAAAGTTGTATATCATGTAGTCATGGTCTGGTCTCATAATCAATAACTGGTAGATTTTCTGTAAAGCATACAATTTTTAACTTTTCATATTTTGACATGATTCAATATAATGACAAAACAATCGTCCAATACGATTTCATATTTTGGCCTATTACTTACCTGCAGTAAAGTAACGGCTGATATATGAAATAGACGCTCTTGTTTCATTGTCTTTTGTATAAAGTTATCTTGAGAACTGGCCATGGCACACAGATCAAAGGTATTGCACGCCCATTTTGGGGATAGTTTAATGTATCGCAATGTGTTCATGTAACGCAACTGGTATTCTAATGTCATGTAAATATCCATATTTTGTCAACCAATAAATTAACTATTTTGTATGATTATACGTCTCCGTGAATAGGTTTCATAATATCGACTATGTCATATAGATTGACTTGTATTTAAAAACTTCTTCGTTATCAAAGAATTCAATATAATTTTACTGTGCGGGTAAATATAACCTTAAGAAAGCACAACATTTTACTATTCTGAATCGGCTGCAAAGGCTATGAATGTGGTTCTCAGTAGCACATGGTTGAATGCTCTGAAGAGATAGTTCATACCAAATCACCTTTCAGATAGCTTACTCAGTCACAACTCACATGAGAGGAGATCTGGTGATGTTTATTCGTCGTACGATCCGTAGAATGCAAGTTACAACAGGTAAAAGAACGATTCTTCCATGCAGGTATAAGAGGAACATACAGGTCACATGAATGTGCAGCATAAAATGACTGATACAGAAGAGAAGGGGAGGAGAAAACTCAGCAGCATGGTAACTACGGAATCCCACTAGGGACAAACTAGACAGGCATTAAAGAGACAGTACATAATAATAAAAACAATATCATGTAACATGACAGCCCCTGAGGAGTGTGTTACACACACGAAACGCGTCGGGATAGTATGGATGCTACATATACCTCATGATGACATTCATTGATGAATTATACTCTTGGTTTTTCACCAGTTTTTCACTTTTAATCATTCCGTTAAATACTGTTAATATGACATCTGTACATATGAATATTCATTTTATGTATTCATCTATCCATGCAGATGACCATGTGACACTTGGCTAGGCACTGCTGTACCCTTGTTGCTCTTACCACATATGCACATATTTATGTGTCCCAATATGTAGTAATGTCATTTATTTGAAATGTATGTCTTCATTTACGTGCTCTTTGTTATGTTGATACATGTTTTGCATTTGTATGATCAATAAATTTGTACTTCCTTCTATTACCCGCACCTTGCTTGCAGCCTCACTCAAAGTCCCAAACTCTCCCACCAAGTATGTTTTCTTAAAAATATTTTTTTCTTTTCATGTACCACATTAGGGATGGAGGTGCTATACTCATAGACCTCATTTAAAGTCCCATTTTTCCTTTTCCCTTCCTATTGACCTGTCAAAGATCCGGTGAAGATTCTAGAGGGATGGAGTTCTAAGGAAGCACCAGAGAGAGGACCCTTCATGAGCAGGAAGCTATGAAGTGGCTGGGACGACTTCAGAGAGAACTTATCCAAGGGAATTAGTGCAGAAAGCAGTGAGTAAAGTTCAGTTACTATAGGAGACAGTCTGCCCAAAAAGTACAGATGTGCTGGTTCAGTTTAAAAGCTCTTATTCCTGTACTGCTGTCTGCCTAGTCCCACCTATATTTGTCTAAGGAGTCTGCCAATCTGCCTGTTGCTGGTCGTTTTAAGGGTGTCCTGTGCCCTAACCCCCACTCTCCCACATTTTTCCTGTTCTGAGAAATAAACTTCTCTTTTGTTAAAACATAAAGTGACTAGTGCCCAATTTCTTCTTTGTTCATAACCCACCATGCCCACAAACCTGCACCCTGAGAATGTAGTTCAGCCATCCCTACCCCTGGTAGTCACCAATAGGCTCCTGGAATATCAGGGTAGGCGCTACACATGCAAAAAGAATCCCAATGATCTTGTTCAATAAACTCTCAGTCATACTCTTTTATAAGGGAATATTGTCTGCTTCACATAAAATCACTTTTAGATTCATCAAATGAAATCACTACAATCTAGAATCCATGTTTTAGTAACCCCATGAGCATGAATACCAGTCCTCTTACCCCTTCAGTATAGATATATGTAGAAATCTTAGCAACACCTTAGATAACTTCACTGTATCTATCTGGACCATGTAGTTTATAAAATGAAATTCTAGCTGAATAAAATATATATATATATATATATATATATATATATATATATATATATATACACACACACGTAAGCCCACCTAATTCAAAGTAGGAAGGAGGTGGGCTGCATCTATTTAAATTAAGCATGACCCCATGCTAATGAATGGCCGGTCGAACTGGGCATGCAGGCGCATGCTCAGAATCATGTCGCATAAACTCCCTAAGATACGTTGGCGTAAATGCCTATGACGTGAACGTAACTTACGCACAGCCCTATTCACGTAGTACTACGTAAACGACGTACGCGGCGTGTAAAATTCAACGGCGTCGTTCCCTGGCCCATACCTTTGCATTAGCTGCGCCTATAGCAGAAGTAGCTTTACGCCGGACGTAAGCCTTACGCAAATCGTGTATATGAAGCGGCCGGGCGCATCTACGTTCGTGAATCGGGCGTATCTTACTCATTTGCATATTTCTAATGGGAACGCCGAATGCGTCCAATGTAACTATGCGCCCATGATACGCCGCCGTATGCAAGTTACGTCGGACGGCTGAAGCCATGTTTTTCGGCGTATCTCGCTTTGTGAATCGGCGCAAAAATGCGACGGCACACATTTGAAATTACGGCGGCGTATCTGGAGATATGCCGGCGTACTTCTTTGCTGAATCTGGCCCACAGTATCTATATATAGTTAGTCAGGTTGAAAAAAGACACAAGTTTATCTAGTTCAACCAATAATAATAATAATAATAAAAACGCCAACCATACAATCCCATATACAGTGCATCTGGAAAGTATCTACAGCACTTCACTTTTTCCACATTTTGTTATGTTACAGCCTTATTCCAAAACTTATTAAATAGATTTTTTTCCTCAAAATGCTACACATAATATGCCATAATGACAACATGAAAGAATTTTGCTTAAAATCTTTGCAAAATTATACAAAAAAAAATAAAAATCACATGTACATAAGTATTCACATCCTTTGCTCTATACTTTGTTGAAGCCTTTGGCACCAATTACAGCCTCAAGTATGTTTGAGTATGATGCTACAAGCTTGGCACAACTATTTTTGAGCAGTTTCTTCCATTCTTTTTTGCAGGACCTCTCAAGCTCCATCATGATGGATGGGAAGCATCAGTTTACAGCCGTTTTCAGATCTCTCCAGAGATGTTTAATTGGGTTCAAGCCTGGGCTCTGGCTGGGCCACTCAAAGACATTCACAGACTTGTGCTATAGCCACTCCTTGTATTGGCCAGGTGATTAGCGGTGCCTGGTTTCCTCCAGACATGACGCTTGCCATTCAGGCCAAAGAGTTCAATCTTTTATTCATCAGACCAGAGGATTTTGTTTCTCATTATCTGAGAATCCTTCAGGTGCCATTTGGCAAACTCCAGACAGCTGTCATGTGCCTTTTACTAGGGAGTAGCTTGTGTCTGGCCACTCTACCATACAGGCCTGATTGGTGGAGTGCTGCAGAGATGGATGTTCTTCTGAAAGTTTCTCTGTCATCTCTGTCAGAGTGACCATCGGGTTCATAGTCACCTCCCTGACTATGGCCCTTCTCCCCCGATCGCTCGAGATCTTGTGGTTCCAAACTTCTTCCATTTACGAATGATGGAGGCCACTGTGGTCATTGGGACCTTCAGTGCTGCAGAAATCTTTCGATACAGTATCTGCTCCTGTATGAAAAAATATCTTAAAGTATAAATAGTAATATAAAAAGTCAAAGCATTTTTGTTAGGCTTGGATAGAGTTCAGATGGATTAGAGCGCTTGTCAGTTTTTTTTCTGTCTGTGTCATTGTTAGGGGGAGTTACCCTCTCTATTTGTCCTGTTTACCATTATCATTTAAAGTGAAAGTAAAAAAAAAAATTCTAATTTTGAGTAGTCCCCAGAAAAGTAATAGAGGAGAATTCTTCCAATGGTGACCTTGGCCCCCAAAGAATTCCTTTAATCTGCAGGGATTTCCTCTCACTTTCTGTTTGGCTATGGGACAGGAAGTGAAGGGAAATCTCGGCAATGGGACACAGTTGGCGGAAAAAAAAAAATCTGAGAGGAGTTATATTCCTCCCTTGCTCTATCCAAAATGAAAAAAAGTACATTGCATTCAGCAAAGATCCATATTCATGTAGATTTTGGAACATCTTCTTCTTTTTATGGGCACCTATGCACACCACCACTAACTAATTTTTAGGGTCAAGCTCCCTAATCTGCTAATATAATAATGGCAACCAGTAGTTTATTATCTTAGTTGTAAAGATATTAAATAACCAGTGTAAAAAATATTGTAGGTGGTAGAGCTGGGTGGTATCTTTATCCCTGACTAATTCTCTATTAGCTCTTACAAGCCCTGATTAGGGATGAGCTCCGCGTTCGATACGAACCTATGTTCGACTCCAACATTGTCTGTTCCGTACATTCAACGAAATTCGAACAAAACGGGTCGTTCGCGCCAAATTCGAGTAACGCGCAACGGCCCATAATTCACTGCGGCATTGCGCGCTGATGATTAGCCAAACATGCACTATGACCCTGCATGCTTGGCCAATCACAGCGCGCAAAAAACGGAGAGCCATAATTGGCCAAAACCAGGGTGGCTTTGGCCAATTATGGCTCAGGGCTTTAGCACACGCCCCACACTATATAAGGCCGTCTGCTGGGCGGCCTTGTGTAGTGTGTTGCGGTTGTTAATGAGAGCTGTCAGAGAGACGGAGAGATAGTCTTTTTATATAGCTAGATAGAGCAGGCAGGCAGGCTAGTCAGTTTAGCTTAATTTACAGTGTGTATAGGATATATATACATCCCTAGGAGTTGTACATATTGTATACACTGTATAGTTTAGCTAGATCAGTTCTTACTAATTTACTGGCAGGCAGGTGATTGTGCTATTTAAAGACGTTATCACAGGTATAGACACCCAGCAAGTACAACATTTAAAGGAATTTTTCTTTTTCTTTTTTTTAATTTAAGCATCATTAAAATCACTGCTCCTGGAGCAGTGATTTTAATAATGTTTAAATTAATAATAAAAAAAAAAAAAAAATCCTTTAAATATTGTACCTGCTGGGTGTCTATAGTTTGCCTGTGAAAACGTCTTTGAGAACCCGGGTCTTGCCCGATGGAACATGTATCAATGGAAAAAAGTTTTAAAAACTGTCTTTTTTTCAGCAGTCCTGCTTGGAGTCCTGCATGTTTTCGTCTGAGGATGTTGGCTCCTCCCCAGTTTCTTGAGTCTCCCCTGCCAGTACCGACAAGGGGAATTCTGGAGACTCCTCACCACTCTCAGAGGAATTCTGGTTATCAGATTCCTGGTATGTAGAGGCACCAGTGGGGGGCTCAGGATAATCCCACAGTTCTCAGAACTTTGGAAAATCCCTTCCCACAATGGCATCATGTGGTAAGTGAGACACTAACCCCACCTGATGAGAGAGGGTACCTTTGGAGGTCTGAAAAAACACTGTAGTCACAGGATACTGTCGGGTGTCCCCATGCACACAAATAACAGCTACATTATTATTCCCAGAGACATCTGTAGTAACTAATTCAGCCTTTATCAGTGTCACCAGACTACCTGGATCTAGCAACACAACAACATTTTCACCATTAATACACATTTTGCATAAATGTTTCTCAGTTCCCCGAATAGCAGTGCATGCGACTGTCGCAAACAGCGACTGACATCTGTCCCTTAGAAAGTCGCATTTCATGGGTTCATCCATAACCAGACAATTTGCTGCAATGTGTCCCTCTTGCTGGCAACGGTAGCAAACAATCCTTTTTGCTGCCTCTTGAGGCCTTGACTTCCCAGGCTGTTCTCGCCAGACACTAGGGAGAACTCCCACCCTCTCACTCTCTCCACCCTCACACCTTGGAATCATCATACCTGTCACTGGGGATGGTCTGGTCTTAGGGTGGAAGTCTGAGTCTCTGGAAGAGGCAGTCAGGTTCTCTGTAGCCAAGTACCTCTCAACAAGATCCACAAGCTTTTTGGCCGTTTCTGGGTCTCCATGGCTTACCCACTTTTGGATGGGAGTAGGAAGAGCTCTCAGGAAGCGATCGATCACAACACGTTCCACAATCTTTGGTGTGGAGAAAGTCTCTGGCTGTAGCCACTTCCTGCTCAGGTGAATGAGATTATACATTTGAGATCTGGGGGGTTTTCCAAGCCAGAAATTCCAGTTATGCACACTCTGAGCCTGGACAGCCAGGGTGACAACCAGCCGTGCCAATATTTTAGAACCACATAGTCTTTTGCTTGGTCAGGCTCTAAGTCATAATAAGCTTTCTGCGATTCCCCAGTTAACAGAGGGGCCACCAGTCCAGCCCACTGCTCCCCTTTCAGCAGTCCTTTCAAATGTGGTCAAAAACACCTCTGGTTCATCCTCTCCGGTCATTTTTGTCAGTAAACTACTCACCCCAAAGAATGCGGTATTAGTGGAACCACTTGCCTCACTGGTCATGCGGACGTTGCTGCATTAAAGTCTCCATTTGTTGTTGTAGTCTCTGCTCTTGCAACAGGTCTATGAAGCGAGCCTCAGATTGCTGCTGGGCTTGTTGCTGGGCTTCCAAACTCTGCAGGTGAGCTTGCTGCTGGGCTGCGAGGCTCTGTTGCAAAGTTGCATTTGTCTGCTGTTGAGCTGCAAGGCTCTTTTGCAAACCTGCATTTGTCTGCTGCTGATTCGCATTTGCTAGTGCCAGCTGTTTCAGTATCTCCTCCATGCTGGCCTTTAAAAAAACTGCCACTGGTTCTCCACCAACAGTGAGGGGGTTAGCCCGGCAGTGAGTGTGTGTGGCCCCCTGGATGGGTTCAGCACACACAAAAATTAGGCAAAGCAGACGATGGTAGGAGGAAAACAAAAAGGTGTGGTTCTATTTGAACTATTGTATTTATTGGTGTATAACACTCACTTTTTTACCCTGAAAATATAGGGTAAACTGTGCCTGCGTGTTATACGCAGGGGGCTGTGGAAAGTTTTTTTCCTGAAACTTCCCTCTTAAAGTTAGTGTGCGTGTTATACGCCTGTGCGTGTTATACACCGATAAATACGGTATATACAAAAATAAATATGACAGAAACAAAAGAAATACAAAAATAAACCCTGGTCACTTGAACGCTCACTAAACACATTGGTGTCCCTAACTAACACCTGGGTACAGCCTAGTGCTGCCCCAGTCCCTAACTCCCTGCTGGTTAGAGTCTTAGTAGTAGTAGCCACACAGGCTTTGTCTCACCGCTAGAGTTGAGCGGACACCTGGATGTTCGGGTTCGGCCGAACTTCGGAAAAAAGTCTGGGTTTGGGACCCGAACTTGACCCGAACCCGAACCCAAACCCCATTGAAGTCAATGGGGACCCACATTTTTGACTACTAGAATGTCTCTAAAAAATGAAGGGAAAGGGCTAGAGGGCTGCAAATGGCAGCACAATGTTGGTAAGAGCATGGCAAGTACTCTGCAATCAAATGTGGATAGGGAATGAACTTAAAATAACATAAAATACATAAAAAATAAAAACACAGACACAAATGATAGGACACTATTCCTCCCAATGATACCAATGATGTGGCACTATTTCTCCCACTGACACAAATGATGCAGAGTATGTGACAGGAACATATGCAATGCTGGTGCAATATGCAGAGTATCTGACAGGAACATATGCAATGCTGGTGCAATATGCAGAGTATGTGACAGGAACATAATCAATGCTGGTGCAATATGCAGAGTATCTGACAGGAACATATGCAATGCTGGTGCAATATGCAGAGTATGTGACAGGAACAAATGCAATGCTGGTGCAATATGCAGAGTATGTGACAGGAACATATGCAATGCTGGTGCAATATGCAGAGTATACAGGAACATGACAATATGGAACACAGGGACATATGCAATGCTGGTGCAATATGCAGAACATATGTATGCAGAGTGACAGAAATATGCATGCTGGTGCATGCAATGCAGAAACATGCAATGTGCAATATGCAGAGTATCTGACAGCAACATATGCAATGCTGGTGCAATATGCAGAGTATCTGACAGCAACATATGCAGTGCAGCTGCAATTAGGTTTGTGAAGTAGGACTGACCCATTAGTAGGCATGGCTGTGATGGCTTCTAGGTCACACAAGTAAAACAAATGCTGATTGGCTGCCCTGCAGCACGCTTTTCAATACCTGAACACCGAACCCGAACCCGAACTTACAGCAAATTGTTTGGGTTTGGGTCCGTGTCAAAAAAAAAAAAACTTTACAGTTCGGGTTCGCTCAACCCTACTCACCGCTAGATCACACTCCCCAGAGGCCCAGACTATTCACACAGATCTAGTTCCAGGTTGGAGCATCTCTCTGCATGCTGGGAGTTTTTGTAGAGGACCTAACGAGCCCATCTAATTCAGCTGGGCTCATTAAGTCCTCCCAGCAGGACTTCCAGCACTCCCCCTCGAGTTATAAACTGGCATAAAGCCTGAACCTAGGAGATATATACACTGCATCCTGGATGCAACCAGGGAATTTAACCTGCCTGCTGCCACACTATATATATATATATATATATACTTATTTATTTATACACTAATATTACCAAAAGTATTGGGACACCTGCCTTAATATTGAGTTGATGTTAGAGGGTATATCCGTGCTAGGAACTAAAGTTAATATGTAGCTGTGCACTATAACCCTGACATCAGGCACAGATAATATATGTAAAGAGAGTGCAGTGATAAACAATAAAGTGCATTAGTGCGAATACAGACAAATATCAAAATATTCGAATGTGCAGATAATTTGTAATTTAGCATATGTTTTTTTTCAAACTTTATTCACAGCTATTATTGTTTCTATACCGTTGATTGTCTGCACAACTTTGTGGGAACAGTTTGGAGATGGCCCCTTCCTGTTCCAACATGACTGCGCACTAATGCACAAAGCAAGGTCCATAAACACATGGATGAGCGAGTTTGGGGAGGAGGAACTTGACTGGCCTGCATGCATTCCTGACCTCAAGAACATCTTTGGAATGAATTAGAGCAGAGACTGTGAGCCAGGGCTTCTCCTCCACATCAGTGCGCCGACCTCACAAATGCATTTCTGAAAAAATTGTCAAAAATTCCCATAGACACACTCCTAAACCTTGTGGACAGCCTTACTAGAAGAGTTGAAGCTGTTATAGCTGGAAAGGGTGGGCCAACTCAATATTGAACCCTATGGACTAAGACTGGGTTGCCATTAAAGTTCATGTGTGTGTAAAGGCAGGTGTCACAATATAATATATATATAACACTTTTATTAATTTTTTTGGGTGATAGCCAGTGAACCTGGGAAATCTTAATTTTTTGCCTTTTAGGCTCCATTTAAACTAGTGAATAGGGTTGTTAGTAGGGATGAGCCGAACACCCCCGCGTTCGGTTCGTACCAGAACCGTCGAACAGACCGACCGTTCGCGCGAACATTTAGAACCCCATTGAAGTCTATGGGACTCGAACGTTCGAATTTAAAAACGATCATTTTAACCACTTAAGACACGGACACATATGCTGCTAAATGACCCAAGGTGTTTTTACAATTCGGCACTGCGTCGCTTTAACAGACAATTGCGCGGTCGTGCGACATG
The DNA here is from genome assembly GCA_029574335.1 of Rana kukunoris. Taxonomy (NCBI): domain Eukaryota; kingdom Metazoa; phylum Chordata; class Amphibia; order Anura; family Ranidae; genus Rana; species Rana kukunoris. Next base: position 446,185,327 of record CM056052.1, read on the forward strand.
GCTCCCAAACAAAATTTGCGTCCTTTTCTTCCCACAAATAGAGATTTCTTTTGGTGGTATTTGATCGCCTCTGCGATTTTTATTTTTTGCGCTATAAACTAAAATAGAGCGACAATTTTGAAAAAAATCACTATTTTTTACTTTTTGTTATAAAAAAAATCAAATAAACTAAATTTTAGTAAAACATTTAGGCCAAAATTAATTCAGCCACATGTCTTTAGTAAAAAAAAAAATCGCAATAAAAAAAAAATAGCTACCTAGTGGGAAAAATAATACAGATCGAAAAATGATCTTAGTGACGCTGGCAATAGGGAGTGAAAGGGTTAACTAGGGCAGTGATCAGGGGGTTAAACCTTTATTAGGGGGGTACGGGGCTACCCTGAACCTAACACTAACTAACTTTCACACTGCCTGTCACACTGACACTAAATGCAGTGACTAGATCACTGCATTCAGTGACACTGTGACAGGGGTGTGTGGGGGGGGGGGTGATCACAAGGGGTTAATGTGCCTATGTGTGTGTGTGTCAGTGTTGTGTTGGTGCACACTTACTGTGGATGTCTTCTCTCATCAGCAGCGGTGGAAAACACTGCTGCGATGAGAGATGACATTATTTCCTCCTCCTGTGTAAACACAGGAGGAGGAACTGACACGAAGGGGGAGCACTCCCATTGGCTGAGATCGATCGCGGGGGGGGGGGGGGCGGAAAAAAACGGACATCCGCCCGCCCGTTGGCGATCGCTCCCAGAGCCAGGGGGACCGCCGCACGCCGCGGAGGGGGTCCCGATCGGACCCCGACCCGCTACTGGGCGAGGACGTATATATACGCCCTTGTGCCTGTACGAGCCATGTTGTGGACGTACATAGGCGTGCGGCGGTCCTTAAGTGGTTAAAGACCAATATTCAATTCACTGCTGGAAAACATCTTTCAGAACCCGGGTCTTGCCCCAGGGAAGATGTATCAATGGAAAAAAGTTTAAAAAACGGTTGTTTTTTCAGGAGCAAGACTCCTGAAAAAATTACCGTTATTTAAACTTTTTTTTCTATTGATACATGTTCAGTCGGGCAAAACCCGGGTTCTCAAAGACGTTTTCACAGGCAAAATATAGACACACAGCAGGTACAATATTTAAAGGAATTTTTCATTTATTTTTAAAAAAAATTTTTTTAAGTTAAGCATCATTAAATTCACTGCTCCAGGAGCAGTGATTTTATTGATGCTTATATAAAAAAAAAAAAAAGGAAAATTCCTTTAAATACTGTACCTGCTGGGTGTCTATGCCTGTGATAACGTCTTTAAATAGCACAATTACCTGCCTGCCATAAAATTAGGAATAGCTGATCTAGCTAAGCTATATAGGCCCAGATTCACAGAGCGATTACGCCTGCGCAACTGCTGTTGCGCGTGCGTAAGTCTAAATGTGCGCGTGCGTATAGTTGGACGCGATTCACAAAACAATATACGCCAGAAATCTACGTTTTTTGGTCCGGCGTAATTGAATTAGACATTCGCTTCCCTTCGCGCAAAACTGCGCTAGACACACCATTGATTTGCTAGTCAAATATGCTAATGAGGGAGTTACGGGGATTCACAAAAAAACGCAGTTGCTGCGCAGGCTACGCGATGTGCGCAACTGCAAAATGTTCTGTCTAAAGTTAGAGGACCTAAAAGCTGGTCTAAATTTTGAAAAAAAGTCTAATTGTCAGATAAAGCAACACTGTTAGTGAGGAGTTCAGCAGTCACACGTGTTGCCCAACAATCTGTATGCCAACATGCCAGGGGCATCGTCGCGCATAGCTATACTACTGACTTTAGATGAACAAAGAAGGATGAGGGCACGGAGGATGGCACTAAGGAGGGCACGGGAGATGTTTTTTTTTTTTTTGCTTATATAAAATTTACCATTTAATCTAATCTAATACAATATTCTTATCTGATACAAGCCCCTCACTCTTCACTTGATATATCACACACGCATAGACATCTTTGGCATGAGAGATTCTGAGGTGTCTCGCATCTTCAGATTCACCCCTCATGCCATCATGGAATTACCACAACCTTGCAGGAGGACATCAGCAGCCCAACACATGGCACCACCCATGACACCCATGACAGCTACATATACAATCAGAGCCCCATCCCCACAGATTTCAAACAGAACATGTATGGGGACAGCTGGCTGGTTGGTGAGTGACATGGGAGTCAGGCATGACTATCCCCTCCCGTGATGCACACCTCACAAGTGGCACATGCATGACTAATATCCTCCTGTCTTTTCCCTTCAAGGTGACTCTGCATATGCACTGGTACCCCATCTCATGACCCCATCTCATGCCAGCTCACATTATGCATCTTTGCACGTTAAACACACACATTAATCATGGCACAATGAGAATGCATGCATGCACACCACTGTGGTCCCTAGCACACAAAGAGAAAAAGAACACCCAAAAATCACACTAGCACTCAGCAAGAAACAGACACAAAAAAATCAGATGAAAAAATAAAGCCAGAAAACAAACGCTCAGAAATATATCAATCAAACAAACAGTCTCAAACACTTATCAAAATACACTTTCACAAAACTACCAACAAGCACTAGATCACACAGAACACTAATCTGACAACTACAAAACACACTCTAACGAACAACAGAGCAAAAGCACTTGATTCAATGGGAAGGGACACAAAGGGATGTACTTTTGCAATGGAAGGGCGTTTGTGTGTGTCTATTTATGCTGTCTGCGTAGTTCACAACATTGCCCTAGTCCATTTCCTATTTCACTGATTGCGCCGCTCCCGAGTTGTGAGCATGCGCACAACGGAGCTGACATGGTTTCCTTCACGCGCGCATGCGCGAGTCGGCCGGCCCTTCATTTGCATGGGGTCACGGCTCATTTCAATGTAACACGCCCACGTCCCTCCCAATTTGTATTACTCCTCCTTACGCCTCCGGAAAAAACCTTACGCTTGCGCAATCTCTTGCGTAAAAGCTACGTGAATCGCGGGATTACGCGGCTAGATTGCGCAAGTCTAACGGAAAAGTGGTGCGCTACGCCGGACCGAAAATGCGCCGATCTACGTGAATCTGGGCCATAGTGTATAAATATATGTACAACTCCTAGGGATGTATATATATTCTCTACACACTGTAATTGAAGCTAAACTGACTAGCTTGCTCTATCTATCTATCTAAAAATACAATCTCTCTGTCTCTCTAACTGCTTTCATGAACAAACCGGAACACACTACACAAGGCCGCCCAGCAGGCAGCCTTATATAGTGTGGGGCGTGTGCTAAAGCCCTGAGCCATAATTGGCCAAAGCCACCCAGGCTTTGGCCAATTATGGCTCTTCGTTTTTTGCGCGCTGTGATTGGTCAAGCATGCGGGACATACAGCATGCTTGGCCAATCAGCAGCGCGCAATGCCGCAGTGAATTATGGGCCGTTTTGCGTCACTCGAACTTGGCGCGAACGGCCACTTTTGTTCGAATTTCGTCGAACGTACGAACAGACAATGTTCGAGTCCAACATACGTTCGTATCGAACGCAAAGCTCATCCCTAGTTGTTAGCAGGTGTTACCAGCGATATGATTAAAAGCAATGGGAGGCTGACCAGCTCTTGCAGCTAATTGTGGCTGTTCACATGTAATTGCTCAAATGGCTGTTTGCATCCAGGGCTGATCATCTGCACGTAATCGCTTCATACATAATTGCATGCGATCAGCTGCGAATATCTGCAAGACCTGTCAGCCTCTTTAATGAACTCTGCCCACAGGTAATTCGCTGGGAACCCCCCACTGGGTCTCCCACAGCTAATCATAAATGGCCTCATTTACAAGTGTAAAGTCTAAAGCTGACCGTAAATATTACATTATCGAATTGTACAATCCTCTTCAGATACTCTAATTACAATAATTTTATTTAGTGAGAACCACACTCTACATTGTTTTAGTAAATTTAAAAAGAGATTTACAGAGATTGTACATTCAGATGGTAACCTGTATAGCCATTGCAGGAATAAAAGAGAATATAGTACAGAAACTTTGTCCCTGACTTGTGAAATTATCATAATATATAAAGTTTTAATTTAGCTTTTAACACAGTTTCTTGAGAACCTTCTGTAAAGGAAACAAATACTGTAAAATTGTGTTTCCCCGCACCCAGCCCTTTTTTTGATATAACATTGGCACAGGCAATGGAAAAACCCCAAGTGGGATTTGCTAAGTTAAGAAATTTTTGTTATGAAAGTGTTTAGCTAGTGATATTGTACCACCAGAGCTTTCTCCAAACAATCATCAAGCTTTGTGACTTGTTTGTAGAATCCTGGTTTTCTTAGGGATGTGATCAAGAGAAAGATTCTCAGTGACTTTTGTATTGCTGAACTCTAATGTGATACACATAAATAAGTACAGTGATGCTCTGCTTACTGGCTGTAGAAGTTCCTGTTACCTCTAACAAATAATTTAAGTCATGGAAAAAGATTTTTTCATAGAACTGCTGGTAATAGAAATACATTCACATTTATACTAAATGATACTTTATTTTTTAAGCTATAATTGGATTAGTGCCACCATCAGGGGGTACAGGCATTACACCTGTAAGGGGCCAGATTGTCCCCAGGGACCCGGCCGGCCTCCCTCCCGTTTATTTATTTATTTTTTTTACATTTTTTTGTATTACACCTGTAAGGGTGCGTACACACGACCAAATACATGTGTTCAAATCAGTCTGCCAGACCGATTTGAACAGATTTGTCTGCTGTGCTGTTTTGGTTTGATCGCTGTACACACGATCAAACCAAAATCCCCGCCGGCAGACAGCGAGGTGACGTGGCGATGACGTTGACGCCGCCACGTCACCGCACCAGGAAGTAAAACACTTCCGTGCATGCGTCGAATCCATTCGATGCATGTGCGGGCAGATATGTCTGCTGGTTAGCGTACTAACCAACAGACATGTCGGACGGACGGATTCCCAGCAGACAGATTTTAAAGCATGCTTTAAAATCTGTCTGCTGGCAAAATCTGTCTGTCCGTCCGTACCCACGATCGAATCTGTCTGCTGAAACGGTCTGTCAGACCGTTTTCAGCAGATAGATTTGATCGTGTGTACGCGGCCTCAGAGGCCCAATGGTCCCTCTGGCCCCTTACTGGTCCTGATTGCCCCCTCCCTGTGTAATTTATTTTTTGCATTACACCTGTAAGGGACCCAATGGTCCCCAGGGCCCCTTACAGGCCCCCCCTCCCATTTGTTTTGCATTACATTTGTAAGGGGTGTGATGGCTGCCTTAAATTGGATAATTACCTTTAAGATGTTGTGATGGAGTTAATAAAATGATTATTTTGTGTTTATGTTATTTTTCTCCTAAACCACTCAAATATTGCTTTTCTTTCTTATATTGTCTTATTTCTTTTATTTCTTGATATATATATATATATATATATAGATGTGTGTGGGTGTGTTGCAACAAGTATTATTTTCCTTAAAAGTCATTATAGAGTTAAAAAACCTTCAGGAGTGATAAGTGAAAACAGCTGTTACTCCTCACTCCTTCCGGCCCCTTCCATCGACTGAAGAAAAATGGCCCCCAAGACTGTGGAATGTGTGTGCAGCATGGCAATAACAGACGTCACAAGAAGAAAGCCATATATGGACGAATCAGATGTCCCCATATGAATGATGTCACTCTGTCTATAAAGCTGTGCTGACAATAAAGCTCCCTCTCTCTCATGCTGTTGATGGTGGAGGATGTAAACTGTTCCTTCTTGTCTGCATCCTTTACTATTATGAATTTGACTCAGAGGCAGAATGGGTTGTGCCCTGGGGTTGTGCCAGGGGGTATCCTTATCAATTGACACCCAGCGTGGACTTTGTTTTCTTGGCCCGATGCGGCATCCCGAGATGTCGATGGAGTGCGCCTGTGCAGACAAAGAGGCTGATCACCTTTACGAATACGGTAAGAGACGTTAATTTTATGCTTCTTGCCCATATTCTTCCGCACAGATGCCCTCCATTATCTCGGTTCGTTTGCTGCTTCTAGGTCATGCAAAGACGGGTTATTTCTTGAACAAAGTCGTTTTAAAGAGAACCTGCTGCCCTATTCTGCCAGCTGATATTTTATGTTATATGTTGACTTGTATGTGGCTATTTCAGGTGGATGTCTGTAGGAGACAGGTAGATAATACTTCCTCTTCAGGGTTCCTGAAAAGGAGACGCAATAATTAGGCGTGTCTCAGGGTAGATATGTATATATGTGTATAAACATATAGATATGTCTGGTCTGAAGAGAGAGGTCTCGGGAAATGAGGTCATGGGGATAGATACAAAATTTCGATGGTCTGTTATTTTTAGTAAAAAAATGGACTGAGCGAGGTGTCACAATAGGCTGATTCGAAGGACGGGTGTTTGGTAATGAAGTAACACAGTAATTGCCTTGTCAGTTTACATGTATATTGCGTGTGTACTGGCAGAGGGCAAATTGCACACTATGGGCCAGATTCTCATATATCTGCGGTTTTCCGGCGTAGCGTATCCCATTTACGCTACGCCTCCGCAGCTTTTACGGGCAAGTGCTGTATTCTCAAAGTACTTGCTCCGTAATTTGCGGCGGCGTAGCGTAAATGGGCAGGCGTAAGGCCGCATAATTCAAAGTAGGAAGGAGGCGGGCGTGTTGTATTTAAATTAAGCGCGCCCTCACGCCGAACGAACTGCGCATGCGCCGGCCATAAACATAGCACGCTGCGCATGCCCCATAGTACGCCACAAATACATTGGTTTTGACGTGAATGTAATTAACGTACAGCCCTATTCGCGACGAGTTACATAAACAACGTAAACGACAGAAAAACACGACGCTGTGCCGACGTCCATACCTAACATGGTGTACGCCAGACCTACGCAAGGTTACCCCTCATATAGCAAACTACGTAAACTATGACGACAGCGCGCAAATACGTTCGGGAATCGGCGTATCACGCTCATTTGCATATATGACGCAGAAATCAACGGGAACACCACCTAGCAGCCAGCGTAACATTACAACTTAGATCCGGCGGTGTAAGTGACTTACGCAAGTCGGATCTAAGCAAAATCTATGTGTAACTGATTCGAACAATCAATCGCATAGATACCCAGGGCCAGAAACAGAGATACGACGGCGTATCTGGAGATACATCGTCGTATCTCAGCTGAGAATATGGCCCATAATATATATTTGTTTTTAGTTATATATATATATGCAGGGTTAGGGGTTAAAAATTAACGCCCTACAGACAGAGGGCCTGAAATAACATGTCATATTCTATCTGTGTGTGTGTGTGTGTTGTTTACTGTTTGTCCATGTCATAAGCTATTGTGCATCGTAAAAGTTCATTTAGGGAAGCAATACGAGCAGCCTAAGTCCTTTCTGCTTTGAAAGAAATACCCCCCCCCCCTTTCTCCTCCTGTCTGTAGATTCCAGGATGGCAGATTAACACTCTGATTGCTGGCTGTTTGAGGCCAAGGGAAAAAAGGGAAATGTTTTTTAAAAGACAGACTGGTGAATTGCAACTGTTTCTTTGTTAGATATATATATATATAGTTTAACTGTTTCACACCACAGCAACTGTGAGGCCTCATACACACGAGGGGATATGTCTGCTGAAAACGGTCCGATGGACCGTTTCAGCAGACATCTCCGCTCGTGTGTATGGGCTAGCGGACAGATTTCTCCACCCGACAGATTTCAAAGCATGCTTTGAAATCTATCCGGTGGAATCTGTCCGCCCGACATGTCTGCTGGTTAGTACACTTACCAGCAGACATGTCGTCCCCCACCACCGCCGCGCCGCCGCCAAATGGATTTGGCGCATGCGCGGAAGTGTTTAACTTCCTGGTGCGGTGACGTGGCGGTGACGTGGCGGCGTCAACGTCACCGCCGCGTCACCGCCACGTCACCGCGCCGTCCGGCGGCGGGGAATTTGATCCGATGGTGTGTACACGCCATCGGATCAAACTCCCGATCGGACATATCCGATGGAAATGGTCCGCGGACCGTTTTCATCGGATATGTCCGATGGTGTGTACGAGGCCTTAATGTTGATGCATAAGAAGGAGTTTTAGTAACTCACAATGCTTATCTTTGAAGCTTATTTTTTTTAAGCTGAGCTTAATTTTAATATTGAATGATGACCAGCCTACACTGATTTGTGTTGTTTTATCAGTCAGATTGTATGATCTATGGAGCCCTTCCTGTAGTTATTACTGAGTTCCAGACCAACCACCCCTCAAGCCACTTCCCTTATGCCCCAGCCATCGCAGCTGAGAAAGCCTCACATGAGCTACCTACGCTGATGGTGAAATGTGACCCACGACATGATAGATAAATGGCTTGCTGCCTGTTATACTGTGATAATGTGGTGCCCAAGGGCTGTTATGCGGCTATTGCCCCCTTTAAGACCATGCCTGATGTTCAGTTTCTGGACTGGTGCCCCTACTGCTTTCAGCACCGACTGTTTTACAAGGTGGTGATCTGGCCATACCAGATTCTGTGTTCTGTAACCCACTAACCCTGCTACTCTCCTTCATTTTGTCCAAGGGGGTATCATGCCATGTCTCTGGACAAAACAGGAAGAAGAGAATGGTGCAGACCTACCTGCTCCTACCCTGGATAAACATGATTGCTTTGAACTCATGAAGGTGGAATCATCTCATCTTCCCTCTGTCCTGTGTGCCCCGACCCCAATGCCTTAACTCACCTTGTATGTTGATGGCTCCAGATTCAGATACAGTGCCTTGCGAAAGTATTCGGCCCCCTTGAACTTTGCGACCTTTTGCCACATTTCAGGCTTCAAACATAAAGATATAAAACTGTATTTTTTGTGAAGAATCAACAACAAGTGGGACACAATCATGAAGTGGAACAAACTTTATTGGATATTTCAAACTTTTTTAACAAATAAAAAACTGAAAAATTGGGCGTGCAAAATTATTCAGCCCCCTTAAGTTAATACTTTGTAGCGCCACCTTTTGCTGCGATTACAGCTGTAAGTCGCTTGGGGTATGTCTCTATCAGTTTTGCACATCGAGAGATTGAAATTTTTGCCCATTCCTCCTTGCAAAACAGCTCGAGCTCAGTGAGGTTGGATGGAGAGTGTTTGTGAACAGCAGTTTTCAGTTCTTTCCACAGATTCTCGGTTGGATTCAGGTCTGGACTTTGACTTGGCCATTCTGAATGAATGAATGAAAACTTGTATAGCGTGGCACATGCAAACTTAATCGCCTCTGATATAACACCTGGATATGTTTATTTGTGAACCATTCCATTGTAGATTTTTCTTTATGTCTTGGATCATTGTTTTGTTGGAAGACAAATCTCCGTCCCAGTCTCAGGTCTTTTGCAGACTCCATCAGGTTTTCTTCCAGAATGGTCCTGTATTTGGCTCCATCCATCTTCCCATCAATTTTAACCATCTTCCCTGTCCCTCCTAAAGAAAAGCAGGCCCAAACCATGATGCTGCCACCACCATGTTTGACAGTGGGGATAGTGTGTTCAGGGTGATGAGCTGTGTTGCTTTTACTCCAAACATAACGTTTTGCATTGTTGCCAAAAAGTTCGATTTTGGTTTCAATTGACCAGAGCACCTTCTTCCACATGTTTGGTGTGTCTCCCAGGTGGCTTGTGGCAAACTTTAAATTACACTTTTTATGGATATCTTTAAAATAAAGGCCAGATTTGTGCAGTATAAGACTGATTGTTGTCCTATGGACGGAGTCTCCCACCTCAGCTGTAGATCTCTGCAGTTCATCCAGAGTGATTATGGGCCTCTTGGCTGCATCTCTGATCAGTCTTGTATGAGCTGAAAGTTTAGAGGGACGGCCAGGTTTTTGTAGATTTGCAGTGGTCTGATACTCCTTCCATTTCAATATTCATCGCTTGCACAGTGCTCCTTGGGATGTTGAAAGCTTGGGAAATCTTTTTGTATCCAAATCCGGTTTTAAACTTCTCCACAACAGTATCTCGGACCTGCCTGGTGTTTTCCTTGTGCTTCATGATGCTCTCTGCACTTTAAACAGACCTCTGAGACTATCACAGTGCAGGTGCATTTATACGGAGACTTGATTACACACAGGTGGATTCTATTTATCATCATTAGTCATTTAGGTCAACATTGGATCATTCAGAGATCCTCACTGAACTTCTGGAGAGAGTTTGCTGCACTGAAAGTAAAGGGGCTGAATAATTTTGCACGCCCAATTTTTCAGTTTTTTATTTGTTAAAAAAGTTTGAAATATCCAATTAATTTTGTTCCACTTCATGATTGTGTCCCACTTGTTGTTGATTCTTCACAAAAAAATTCAGTTTTATATCTTTTTATGTTTGAAGCCTGAAATGTGGCAAAAGGTCACAAAGTTCAAGTTCACAAGGCACTGTATGGGGTAACTGAGGTGATAGAGAGTGATCAAGGTCCTAGGTACCACACTAGCATTTCACACACCTTACCACCCTCAGAGCAGTGGGAAAGTGGCCTCAAAGGGGAGCATTTGTTATCCCCTTTTTAAATCTTGTTTGAAACAGCCTCTAGTCTAGTTTTTTAATTACCCATGACAGTTGCAATTACAGTCTGATACTTTGAGAAATTATGTGACCGCTCTTGCAAAATAATTAACTAATATCCACGTACGAGTATTTTCTTGCATTCCAGATCCTGGTTTAGATACAGGTATTCACCGCATACTCCCTGGTGATTGGGTGATGGTTAAGAAGTTCCTTCGAAAACATTCTCTGGAGATGAGATATTATGGACCATGCCACCCGCATCAGAATAAAACTATACATATTTTTTCTTATATTTGATTACTGTACTATAATCTCCTTCCCTCCATTAGACTGGAAGGGTAACATGTTCAGGAACCATATATATGTGTGATATAGGTGATGATTGTGACCACTGGGAATCTGTGGGTTGGAATACAGTTGATGCCATAGGGGTCCCAAGGGGGTCCTGGATAAGTTTAAAGCAAGAGACCAAGTAGCTGCAGGTTTTGAGTCCCTGAGTCCCATAATCACTGTGATATATTCCACAGGGTAATTAATTAATTAATTAATTAATGTCAGAGTGTAAAGAAGTTATTTAACAAGGAAACTAAGTTTAATGCTGCATGTAAATGTTTATGAATATTTTAGCCCCAAACAGGAAAATGTGTTATTTCAAAAGCACAAACATGGGATCAGAACAAAGTTTTCAGAGAACATTATTGATTAAGATTGTGTAAAGAACTGTTTAAAATGCAGATAATGGTAAACAACATGGTATTTAGTATTTAACAGAAAATCCTACAGATTTGTTTGCAGGAATTAATAAGTTAAGGATTGAGCAATTTTTACAAAAGATTCTAAACTAGGATTTGGTTGTTAAATTACGGTAGTAGATTGTTCTAATTTACTTAAGGTTACCCAGGAAAAATATTAAAATATGAAATTAATGTTCAATCTAAAAATTATTTAAAAAAAGTGTTAAAAGTTTTTGTAATTTGATATTTCTGATGGTAGTGGAGGAGGAGTTTCTTGGGAAAATGGCCAATTCACAGTTCATTAGGCTGGAACTAGTCTGTGAATTTCACGAGATTGTCTTTTAAAAAAATGTTGTCACTACTGTAGTCAAGAAACGTCATATTATAATGTAATGTACATGATTTTTGGCGAATGTACAAACCAAATATGTTTAACATTGTTTTTAAAATGTTAAAATTTACAAAAGCGATAAATTCGATTGTTAATGTATTGTATGGTACAGTATGGTACTGTATGTATAAATTGTATAATGTATGGGATACAAATCGTTGGAAGATTGGGTCTAGCAGTAACAGATGTTTTTTTGGAGATCATTACATGAAAGGAATGTGTTCCTAGCATAGAGATGCAGATTAGGTTACACGCTATGACAATTTTCACTTCTGTGAACCTGAGAAACTTGGAAGAGGTTAATGGATGAGAAAAAATATATTTTAAAAGATATTTTTACTTACTAAAGTAATAGTTTTAAAACATTTTTGAGCCTAAATAACTTTTCTTGAGAGTTCATTGAAATTTTTGAAGACAAAATATCTGTCTGAGTGAATGTTAATACAGGCTTACTATAGGGCTAATCTTTCTTTAACCACTTTAGCCCCGGACCATATTGCTGTCCAAAGACCAGAGCACTTTTTGCGATTCGGCACTGCGTCGCTTTAACTGACAATTGCGCGGTCATGCGACGTGGCTCCCAAACAAAATTGGCGTCCTTTTTTTCCCCACAAATAGAGCTTTCTTTTGGTGGTATTTGATCATCTCTGCGGTTTTTATTTTTTGCGCTATAAACAAAAACAGAGCGACTATTTTGAAAAAAAAATCAATATTTTTTACTTTTTTCTGTAATAAATATCCCCCAAAAATATGTAAAAAAAAAATTTTTTTCCTCAGTTTAGGCCGATACGTATTCTTCTACATATTTTTCGTTAAAAAAATCGCAATTAGCGTTTATTGATTGGTTTGCGCAAAAGTTATAGCGTTTACAAAATAGGGGGTAGTTTTATGGCATTTTTATTATTATTATTTTTTTTACTAGTAATGGCGGCGATCAGCGTTTTTTTTCAGTACTGCAACCTTATGGCGGACACTTCGGACACTTTTGACACATTTTTGGGACCATTGGCATTTTTTTTAGCGATCAATGCTATAAAAATGCATTGGATTACTATAAAAATGCCATTGGCAGTGAAGGGGTTAACACTAGGGGGCAGGGAAGGGGTTAAGTGTGTTCCTATTTGTGTTCTAACTGTGTGGGGGGGGGACTTACTAGGGGGAATCACTGATCTTCCGTTCATACATTGTATGAACAGAAAATAAGCGTTTCCCCCGCTGACAGGAACGAAAGCTGTGTGTTTACACACACAGCTCCCGTTCCCCGCTCTGTAACGAGCGATCGCGTGTGCCCGGCGGCGATCGTGCCCGCCGGGCACACGCACGGGACTCGGGGGCGAGCAGGGGGCGCACGCGCGGGCCGCCGACGGCGCGCACACGCCCCCTAGTGGCCGTCGAAAGTGGCGACGTAGAGCTACGGGCTCTCGCGCAGCAGTGCCGACCTGCCACCGTATTACTGCGGCGGCTGGTCGGCAAGCGTTTAATAATAAAAGATAACTTGTATACAATCATTTGAAGATCTGAAGAAAGTCCTTATTAATTTAGTATTTTTGATTAATATAGAGATCTCTCTCTCATACATTTACATTGCACAAGTGTATGTGGATGATGATGGGCATTTTGTTATTTCAAGGAGAATGGGAGGTGTCAATATACACAGCTTTGACTGAGCTTTGTTTAGTGACAACTGGATGTTAAAAAGAATGGTCAGTTGAAGTGGGATATAGATACATTGGCCCGGATTCACAAAGCAGATACGCCGCGTAAGTACAAATATGCGCCGCCGTATCCGTGCGCCGTACCCACAAACATAGATACGCCTAAAACTGACTTTATCCGATCGACGTAACTTGCCTACGCCGGCGTAGAGTGGGCGCATATTTACGCTGGACGCATGTGGCTTTCCCATAGAATTTTCTATTCATATATGCAAATGAGGGAGATACGCCAATTCACGAACGTACTTGCGCCCAGCGCATGATTTAAGCGGTTTGCGTAAGTTTTACGTTCGGCGTAAAGTAATGTCCCAAAGATGAGGCGCAACCCATGCAAAATATTACGTTGTACGTGAATATGGCTGGGCGTAGGTTACGTTCACACTCTAGGCAGTGATTCGACGTATCTTAGGCAGTTGTTTCGACGTAATTGTGAGCATGCGCACTGGGATGCGGCCACGACATGACACATGCGTAGTTCCTTCTAAGTTCTTGTCTGGCACTCGGCACATCATTTGCATGGGGTTACGCTTCATTACCATGGATCACGCCCACTTCCAGCCCACTTCCACCTACTTCCACTTACGCTGGCTTATGCCTACGCCGGCGCAGAGTTGGGAGCATTTGCTTTGTGAATTCCATGCTTCCCTCTCCATGTTGCGCCAGCATAGCGTAAAAGACATACGCTACGGCGGCATATATATGCGCCGATGTATGTGAATCCGGGCCATTATGCTGAAAAATAGTGTAAATCAACATGAATACGTTTCTTTTAGAAATAGAATATTTAGGAAAGCCCAATCTAAATTAAAGTTCTTTTGCAAAATTAAAATGGTTATGATTGAAAGTATAGTACAGGGAAAACATACAGTAATCTGGTAAGATTGTTGCTTTTACAAAATTTAATTCAGTAATGGGATAAGGAGGGTTCAAATAAGAATGTAGATTGGATTAATTATATATACTATAACCAACATAGGTTTGTTAACTATAAACAGAGATGCACTCCAAGGTTTAGCTGAACAACTAGAGATCACTTCACAAATGACTTTGTAAAATCGTATGGCCCTAGATATGATTTTAGCTGACAAGCGGGGTGTATTTAAAATGTTACCTGGGGACAGTATTTTGGGTGACAACGCATTTGTACTCAGATGGGTATAGCAATTCTGTTTCTGCTTATATTGGTTATGATAATGTTTTGTTGTATTGACCATATCCTCCATTACAGTCCTTACCTGTTAAAAACACATACAACATTCTCAATTGAGGGTAAGAATAGTGTTTACAAAACAGTACAATAGAACAGTGGAACCTAAACAAGTCAAAACTAAAAAGTCAAGACCTCAAAAGAGTCCATAAGTTACATATAATACTGTAGCAGCGCTTAGTCTCAGAACCAAATCTGAGATTCTTCTAGGGGTCCAAAAGACCTTCTAGGAATAGGATGATAGTGCAGATGGTATAGACACAAAAAGCAGTCCTTAATTAAGTGCTCCTTTCACCAAAAGAGGGGGTGTTCACCACGTGGGGGGATAATTAGTCCCCAGTTGGGGATGCACTCACCACAAGACTGAATCAAAAGGGCCTGGATTTGTATATCTTTGTGTATCCTGGAAGATGCACTCTCCACCGTCAGAGATGTTTATGATCAAACCGCATACATATAAGGTAAAAAAACTCATATAGTGTGATAACGTTTAAAATTATTTATTAAGCCCAAAACATCCCAAATCATATATTGTGCGTACCACAATGTGAAATCATCAAGCAAAAAACGAAAATCTGTACTGTGCCTGTCAGCTTCTCCGTGTGAGTCTGTAGAGATGTAGGTTATTGCTACAAAAACTCTCCTGTTCCTGCTCTGGAGGCTGCACAGCGTCTCTGGTCAGTGATAAGCGTCACGCCCTGACGCGTTTCGTCATTGGTTAGACTTCAACAGAGGGCGTGACAATGCTTCTCACTGACCTATATAAATACAGCAAAACCGAGCGAATCGCGATCGCCTATTGGTCAGATCCGATCACATGTGCGCCCACTTCCGCTCCTGCGCCCGGCGGACCGTACGGCATAGTTAGGGCATGGGTGGAAGTGATCTTCAATTAGACATACGATCGTATCCTACGTTTTGTTTCATTGAACGTCGGTTACGTTGCCGTCACGAACGTGTCAGTGACCCGCTATCTCATCGCCCATTCGATCACACTGGTCAAACAGTGCGTTCCACCTCGCACATGCGCACTCGCGCGCTGCCTGCCGCGTATGCGCACCCGACCCAAAGGAACAAATAGGCGAATAACAGAGTAGCGGCATCTATATGATTCAATGAAAAGGAGCCACTCAATGTATTGTTACACTCGTAATGGCTGCGGCTGTGCTGTATGTAGAAAAAACAATAGAAAATCTCACTAGTAGAATAAACAATATCACATCAGAACATCATAATGGTCATACATATATCAGTATCACTATTTCTAGAATACATAACTAATAATCTGCATATAATCTTACACTTCTCATAAGAGCAATATCAATACCATATATCTGACTCCTGGGAAAATGCGTTTTAGGTAGTATTGTGTTGTGATCACAAACACCTTTACTTATATTATAGGTTTCTCTATTTATGCAGTTAAAAATACTAGGGCTGTGCAAATTAACTTTTAATTAATCGATTAATCTTTAATTTTTTTGATCGATCAAAATATTTTTGATCGATTAAAATTGTTTTGATTGGTACTCGCCTCTCCGCCGGCTTTTGGGCCTTCAGGGAGTTCCGTCGGAGATCCAGTAACGTCACAGACACCGGCGGGGCTTGCCGTGTCCATCTGAAGGGCTCCTTTGCTGTGCCTTCATATCTGCATGTCGGCGAGACCTTATTATGTGCTACACGCAAGGGCTGTTACACTTCCCTCTATCACTTCCCTCTATCAACCTTGGGATTCTACAACCATCCACTGGGAGTTCTGATAGTTCCCTTCATTGGACAGCTACATGCCAACGGACTGATGTTAACCTCTCCTCATCTGGATTTAGCAGTGGTATCGTTGTACACATTTTTATACCAGTATCATACTTGACTACATATTTTTATGACTGATTTTTGTACCGTTTGGTATTATTCGCACCATTTTTACAGTTTATGTAGCTACATCGATTTTATCTCCAGTGCAATATTTATTTTGTTACCTACTTGAAGATTATAAAAGTTTTAATGCTATTCCCATCGAGCGCTGCCTTTGTGTGATTTTTGTATCCTGCTATCCATTTTTCCAGTTGTTGGAGCTGCACTGGGAATCAGCCGGCAAGGAGATCAGCTAAAAGTAGTTGGATCTGTATGTGCGTTATAATTAATCAAAATTAGTCAATTAATCGATTAAAATAAAAAACGATTAATCGAACACAAAAATTTTGATCAGTAACAGCCCTAAAAAATACCATTATGATGACATATTTCACAGAATACGCGATCCAGATAAACAGAGCAAACCGTTCAAATGGGCGTAAAAATCTACCACATTTTCTTTAAAATATTTCAAAAAATTGATAAAATTATTAAAAATTATTAAAAATTATCAAAAAAATTATCAAAGAGTATTGGGCATGCCAAAAATTAATAAAATATTAAGACATGATAAAATACACCAAATGTTATGATAGAGATATTAAAAATAATCAAAATAAATATAACTAATAAAATTAAAATTACAATTAGAAATTAAAGATAAAAATACCACCATTACTGTATACGTCTTACAATAAACCACTAGACTTACAAATGGCATGAAACCACTAGATTAAAGGAGGATTAAATGGGGCTATGTCCCATAAAATAAAATAAAATCACACTAGTCTAACAAACTTAGGTGTCACTAATAAAACAGTTAATATCCAGTTCTATATTGAGGCCCTTTGGGGTTAAAACATCTGTTAGGAAGATCCAGCGTGTTTCGCATTTGGAAAGTTCTCTTACCCTATGTGAACCTCTCCAGTTCAATTGGAGATGTTCAACACCCCAGAACTGTAAGCCTGAAGGGTCCTGATTGTGTTTCAACTTAAAGTGCCATGACACGTTGTGATCTTTGTAACCCAGTCTTATGTTCTTAATATGCTCCAAAATTCGTACCTTAAGTTTCCTTTTTGTTCGCCCTATATATAGCAAATTACATGGACATTTCAAAGCATATACAACATAGTCAGTGTTACATGTTATAAATTGCTCAATTTGAAATTCTTGATTGTTCGAGGGGGCCATGAAATTATCAACTCCCCTCATTGGCTTTGATACTGATTGGCATGCTTTACATTTTCTACATGCGAAAAAACCTTTCTGGTCCCAAAAGGACATTGGCCTCCTAGGGGGATCTAGAACTTTTTTTACTATCCTATCCCCATAACTGGATGCCTTCCTATAAATGAATTGAGGCTCAGGTGGAAGGACAGTGCCTAATTTCTTGTCCAGCAACAAGACATGCCAGTGTTGTTGGAATATTGATTCCACTTCCTTGTACTGTGTATGGAATTGGGAAATGAAACCCCACTCTTTGTTGTTTATAATTGGAACTTCTGTAGTAATTTTTGGTTGAAAACAGAGTTCCCTGGGAATCGCATGTACTTCTTCTGTCAGTTTTTCCATTACTTCTGGTTTGTAACCTCTTGCTACAAATCTATCTGTGAGAATTTTTGACTGGATGAGAAAATTTGAGTTTTCTGAACAATTTCTTTTTACCCTCATTAGTTGCCCTTTGGGGATATTGCGAATCCAGAGGGGATGGTGTCCACTTGTGGTTGGAAGGTAACTATTCCTATCCGTAGGTTTAAAATATACCTTTGTTTGTAATTTGGAACCCTGACGATATATGGACACGTCTAAAAAATTAATCTCGGTCTCACTGGATTCTGAGGATAATTTTATATTATTCGTGTTTGCATTTAAAAACATTAAAAATTCATGAAGGGATTCTTGAAACCTATCAAGAAAATAAATCTAAGACATATAACAGAAGGGATTAAGATGTTAGAAGAGCGTAAAGACATAATTATTAGGCCAGCGGACAAAGGTGGGGGAGTGGTTATTCTTAATAAAGAATTCTACCACAATCAAATCTCTGAAATGTTGTCAGATGAAAATACCTACATGAGATTAGATCAAGATCCATCCTCATCATATATGGCACAACTGAAAGTAGTAGTGAATATAGGCTCAAGATCAGGGGTGTTAACCACCAAAGAGAAAAAATATCTAACACCCACCAGCAGTAAGGTACCAACTATCTATACACTGCCAAAGATTCATAAAGACTCAATTAATCCACCCGCTAGGCCTATAGTAAACAGCATCGATTCAGTCTCATCAAGACTAGGCCAATATCTGGACACCTTCTTACAAAAGAGTGTGAAGGCGACAAAATCGTATCTAAAAGACACAAAGGATCTCTTAATATGTCTTCAGAACATCTCCTTTAAGAATGATGAGAAAGTTTTACTAGTGACCGCTGATGTGTCATCACTGTATTCGATCATTCAACATGACGATGCCATGCTATCCCTGAACTGGGCACTAAGCCAAAGAGATGACTTGCCGCACAGCCAAAAGGTGTTTTTGGGTCATGCACTTAATTTTTGCTTGGCACATAATTACTTTTGGTACAGCAGCAAATTTTATTCTCAGGTAAGAGGTGTCGCTATGGGTGCCAAGTTCGCACCCAGCATAGCCAATTTGTTTATGGCCGAATGGGAAGACAAAACGATTTTTAAAAATAAAAGACCAGAGCTCCTTCTTTATAGACGTTACATTGATGACTTGTTTTTTATCTGGTCTGGCTCCACAGAATCCCTTCATGAATTTTTAATGTTTTTAAATGCAAACACGAATAATATAAAATTATCCTCAGAATCCAGTGAGACCGAGATTAATTTTTTAGATGTGTCCATATATCGTCAGGGTTCCAAATTACAAACAAAGGTATATTTTAAACCTACGGATAGGAATAGTTACCTTCCAACCACAAGTGGACACCATCCCCTCTGGATTCGCAATATCCCCAAAGGGCAACTAATGAGGGTAAAAAGAAATTGTTCAGAAAACTCAAATTTTCTCATCCAGTCAAAAATTCTCACAGATAGATTTGTAGCAAGAGGTTACAAACCAGAAGTAATGGAAAAACTGACAGAAGAAGTACATGCGATTCCCAGGGAACTCTGTTTTCAACCAAAAATTACTACAGAAGTTCCAATTATAAACAACAAAGAGTGGGGTTTCATTTCCCAATTCCATACACAGTACAAGGAAGTGGAATCAATATTCCAACAACACTGGCATGTCTTGTTGCTGGACAAGAAATTAGGCACTGTCCTTCCACCTGAGCCTCAATTCATTTATAGGAAGGCATCTAGTTATGGGGATAGGATAGTAAAAAAAGTTCTAGATCCCCCTAGGAGGCCAATGTCCTTTTGGGACCAGAAAGGTTTTTTCGCATGTAGAAAATGTAAAGCATGCCAATCAGTATCAAAGCCAATGAGGGGAGTTGATAATTTCATGGCCCCCTCGAACAATCAAGAATTTCAAATTGAGCAATTTATAACATGTAACACTGACTATGTTGTATATGCTTTGAAATGTCCATGTAATTTGCTATATATAGGGCGAACAAAAAGGAAACTTAAGGTACGAATTTTGGAGCATATTAAGAACATAAGACTGGGTTACAAAGATCACAACGTGTCATGGCACTTTAAGTTGAAACACAATCAGGACCCTTCAGGCTTACAGTTCTGGGGTGTTAAACATCTCCAATTGAACTGGAGAGGTTCACATAGGGTAAGAGAACTTTCCAAATGCGAAACACGCTGGATCTTCCTAACAGATGTTTTAACCCCAAAGGGCCTCAATATAGAACTGGATATTAACTGTTTTATTAGTGACACCTAAGTTTGTTAGACTAGTGTGATTTTGTTTTATTTTATGGCACATAGCCCCATATAATCCTCCTTTAATCTAGTGGTTTCATGCCATTTGTAAGTCTAGTGGTTTGTTGTAAGACGTATACAGTAATGGTGGTATTTTTATCTTTAATTTCTAATTTTAATTTTAATTTTATTAGTTATATTTATTTTGATTATTTTTAATATCTCTATCATAACATTTGGTGTATTTTATCATGTCTTAATATTTTATTAATTTTTGGCATGCCCAATACTCTTTGATAATTTTTTTGATAATTTTTAATAATTTTTAATAATTTTATCAATTTTTTGAAATATTTTAAAGAAAATGTGGTAGATTTTTACGCCCATTTGAACGGTTTGCTCGGTTTATCTGGATCGCGTATTCTGTGATATATGTCATCATAATGGTATTTTTAACTGCATAAATAGAGAAACCTATAATATAAGTAAAGGTGTTTGTGATCACAACACAATACTACCTAAAACGCATTTTCCCAGGAGTCAGATATATGGTATTGATATTGCTCTTATGAGAAGTGTAAGATTATATGCAGATTATTAGTTATGTATTCTAGAAATAGTGATACTGATATATGTATGACCATTATGATGTTCTGATGTGATATTGTTTATTCTACAAGTGAGATTTTCTATTGTTTTTTCTACATACAGCACAGCCGCAGCCATTACGAGTGTAACAATACATTGAGTGGCTCCTTTTCATTGAATCATATAGATGCCGCTACTCTGTTATTCGCCTATTTGTTCCTTTGTGTCGGGTGCGCATGCGCGGCAGGCAGCGCGCGAGTGCGCATGTGCGAGGTGGAACGCACTGTTTGACCAGTGTGATCAAATGGGCGATGAGATAGCGGGTCACTGACACGTTCGTGACGGCAACGTAACCGACGTTCAATGAAACAAAACGTAGGATACGATCGTATGTCTAATTGAAGATCACTTCCGCCCATGCCCTAACTATGCCATACGGTCCGCCGGGCGCAGGAGCGGAAATGGGCGCACATGTGATCGGATCTGACCAATAGGCGATCGCGATTCGCTCGGTTTTGCTGTATTTATTTAGGTCAGTGAGAAGCATTGTCACGCCCTCTGTTGAAGTCTAACCAATGACGAAACGCGTCAGGACGTGACGCTTATCACTGACCAGAGACGCTGTGCAGCCTCCAGAGCAGGAACAGGAGAGTTTTTGTAGCAATAACCTACATCTCTACAGACTCACAGGGAGAAGCTGACAGGCACAGTACAGATTTTCGTTTTTTGCTTGATGATTTCACATTGTGGTACGCACAATATATGATTTGGGATGTTTTGGGCTTAATAAATAATTTTAAACGTTATCACACTATATGAGTTTTTTTACCTTATATGTATGCGGTTTGATCATAAACATCTCTGACGGTGGAGAGTGCATCTTCCAGGATACACAAAGATATACAAATCCAGGCCCTTTTGATTCAGTCTTTTGGTGAGTGCATCCCCAACTGGGGACTAATTATCCCCCCACGTGGTGAACACCCCCTCTTTTGGTGAAAGGAGCACTTAATTAAGGACTGCTTTTTGTGTCTATACCATCTGCACTATCATCCTATTCCTAGAAGTAGGCATGTGCATTTCGTTTCGTTCCGAATCGAAATTCGGACGAATTTTCCATTATTCGGACATTCGGATGCATACGAATTTCCGAATTGCTATAATAACGAAAAATTTCGACCGTTTTCCGAATTCGTTCATTTTCGACCGAATTTCGAAAAAAAAAAAAAAAGGTCGAAATCGAATTTTTTTTTCGAATTCCGAATCGAATACCCGCGGACTAAATTTGATCGGAATTCGAAAAAAAAAAAAAAAAAAAAAAATATATTTTCGAATTTAATTCGAAAAAAAATCTATTAGAAAAGAGACTATTTGTTTTCTAATCTGGTTGAAATATTTTCGATTTCGACCGATTTTTTTCGAAATTCGGTCGAAAACGAACGAATTCGAAAAACGGTCGAAATATTTTCGATTTCGACCGTATTTTTCGAAATTCGGTCGAAAACGAACGAATTCCGAAAACGAATTCAACACATGTAACGAACCTAACTTAACGAAATTTATTAAATGACGAATTGAAACGAAACGAAACGAAACGAATTTTTCACTTTTGCACATGCCTACCTAGAAGGTCTTTTGGACCCCTAGAAGAATCTCAGATTTGGTTCTGAGACTAAGCGCTGCTACAGTATTATATGTAACTTATGGACTCTTTTGAGGTCTTGACTTTAGTTTTGACTTGTTTAGGTTCCACTGTTCTATTGTACTGTTTTGTATACATTGTTTGATTTTATTCAGCAGCAGCTAGGTTTTATGCATATCAGAGAAGCTATTCCAAAATACCTTGAGTTGTTGTACCTAAGCGCTGAGTGGTGTCACATTGAAGGAAGGGCGACAGTTACACCATTTTTTATTAAGAATAGTGTTTGACCGCCTCCTGACGTTTTGGTAAGGACTACGGATAAGCCCTGTCTGATCACTAGGCGAAACACAAAAAAGATCCTGATAGGGAGGCCAATCACAGGGACAAAGAAAGCATAGGGACAGTACTGATAAAATAGTCATTTTAAGGGGGGACTATGATGAAGTTAATAAAATGATTATTTATTTATTATATTTATTATTTCTTTTATTTCTTGATATATATATATATATATATATATATATATATATATATATATATATATATATATATATATATATATATATATAGATGTGTGTGGGTGTGTTGCAACAAGTATTATTTTCCTTAAAAGTCATTAAAAGTCATTATAGAGTTAAAAAACCTTCAGGAGTGATAAGTGAAAACAGCTGTTACTCCTCACTCCGTCCGGCCCCTTGCATCGACTGAAGAAAGATGGCCCCCAAGACTGTGGAATGTGTGTGCAGCATGGCAAGAACACACGAACACAAGAAGAAAGCCATATATGGACTAACGAATCAGATGTCCCCATATGAGTGATGTCACTCTGTGTATAAAGCAGTGCTCACAATAAAGCTCCCTCTCTCTCATGCTGTTGATGGTGGAGGATGAAAACTGTTCCCTCTTGTCTGTATCCTTTACTATTATGAATTTTACTCAGAGGCAGAATGGGTTGTGCCCTGGGGTTGTGCCAGGGGGTATCCTTATCAATGTCTTCCATAAAACTGTTTTCACCCTCCAACACCAAATTTAATATTAATTTAGGGCTTGTTTATACAGTACATGAGTTGCCACCTGAAGAACGATATGTGGATTGTTTTAACCCTTAAAACTTTATACCACAACTCCATTCAGTTTAACAGGTTACCTTCATTGGGTGGTACTACCCACTGTTACCCACCAAACGTAAAGAGGGAAGATTTTTTTTTCTGAGCTGCAAAGCATTGCAGCCATGGCATGTGTATGCCCCTGTACACTGCCTTTGCAGCTTAAGGGGGATCTGTTTTGGGATGGTAAAAATGTAGCTCCACTGTGTTTTTTTAACCACTCCTAATTGCAAGTGTAAACCTAGCCTAAGGGGTCAACTTGATGAGGTAAGCACTGACATATTTTCTAAGGCTGCATGATGTGTGTTATCTGCTAATCTGCTTTTTTTTTCATCTTGGATAGAGTAATGCCACGTACACACGCTCTGAATTTCCAACAACAAATGTTCAATGGGAGCTTTTGGTCGGAAATTTCAACTGTTTGTAGACCCCATCTGACATTTTCTGTTGGAATTTCCCACAACAAAAATTTGAGAGCTGGTTCTCAAATTTTCCGACAACAAAATCCGTTCTTGTAAATTCTGATCGTGTGTGGACAATTCCGACACACAAAATTCCACGCATGCTTTGAATTAAGTACGAGATGGAAGCGCTCGGTCTGGTAAAACTAGCGTTCATAATGAAGATAGCACATTTGTCAGAAAAACAAGCATGAGGCTGAAAAGCGTAAATCGTCTCTCACCAAACTTCTACTAACACGACTGGTATTGAACTTTTTTTTTCTAGTGCCGTCGTACGCGTTGTACGTCACCACGTTCTTGACGTTTGGATATTCCGACAACATTTGGGTGACCGTGTGTAAGCAAGACAAGTTTGAGCCAACATCCATCGGTAATTTATAGGGTTGTCCCGATACCGATACTAGTATCGGTATCGGGACTGATACTGAGCATTTGCGTGAGTACTTGTAAATGCTCCCGATGCCTGGCCGAATACTTTTTAGAGCGGGTGGAGAGGGGGTGGAGAGGGGGCGGAGAGCGGAGCAGGGCAGTCCTCGTATGGAGGAGAGGAGAGCTGCTGCCGCTGCTGCCTAGTCCCCTTAGACAAAGCCAAGTCAATCCCCCCGCCGCTGCTGACATCTAGTTACTATGTGCTGGGGGAACACAACAGCTGTCATTTGCATTTGAATAGCTGTGTGTTCCCCCGCCGCGCCATGTATAGCCCCCCCCTTGCCCAGAAACTTTGATAGACAGGTCACCCGTCCCAGGATTGGATCTAGGGATCTAGGGACATGACTGCATCAGGGACATGGCTGCATCAGGGACATGGCTGAATTTAGGGACACGGCTGCAGTAGGGACATGGCTGAATTTAGGGACATGGCTGAATTTAGGGACATGGCTGCATCAGGGACATGTCTGCATTAGGGACATGGCTGAATTTAGGGACATGGCTGAATTTAGGGACATGGCTGAATTTAGGGACATGGCTGCATTAGGGATATGGCTGCATCAGGGACATGGTTGCATCAGGGATATGGCTGCATCAGGGACATGGCTGCATCAGGGACATTAATGAATTTAGGGACATGGCTGAATTAGGGACATGGCTGAATTTAGGGACATGGCTGCATTTGGGGACACAAGGCTGCATTTGGGGACACAAGGCTGCATTTAAAAAAAAGTATCGGTAATCGGTATCGGCGAGTACTCGGTCCTAAAAAAGTGGTATCGGGACAACCCTAGTAATTTATCCACGGTTTTGTCAGAATGTCCAATCGTCTGTCCGTGGGTAAAAAAACACAATTTCTTTTCCATCTCTGTCTTAATAGGAGGATTTCACACCTGGCCTAAAAACCAACAGAAAGTGAAGGGTATCTTTCCAATGTGAGCAAAATTCCCACTTGCTCATGGGAACAAGTAACCCCCATTGGAAGTTTCCTCCTCTGTTATTGCTCTGGAGACAATCCAGAATTTTGGATTTTGATTTCACAGTAGTTATCAGGACAATCAGCGAGAGTAAAACCAGGTACACATTATGAATTATTTTCATTCAATCCAATGGGCTGACCAATAAAAAACTGAGGTGATTTGGTGGTGGATCTCTTCGCTAAGCTATAGTGTTCTGACAGGAGGACTGCCCCCCAGCCTTAACACACTGGTCAGCTTTCGCAGACATTGGCTGAGGGCACTGATCAGATGCCGATCGGCAGTTGTTTTTCTGGCATATTCCTATAACAGAAGCCAGACATTAGGTCGGATTCTGTCGGACAGGCTGTCATACACGCATACCAAATGTTGGCTGGTTCTTGTTGAACTGGCCAATATTTGTCGATATTCCACCCTTGTTTTTTAATCTCTCAGGGACACAGACAGCAATAATTTATAGTCTCATCACTCTTTCCAAATCCAGATACTGCTACTTCAGTGATCTCTACTTGCTGAGCGGCTGGCCTGCTGCATTCTGAAAACAGGAGATTGGCCACTTGGCACATTACATTGACATCATGCTCTCCACCCTGTCCGATCAGAGAATGCTTTGCAGTTAGTAATTCAATCATTTTCTGAATGGCGCTTGTGCCATATGGCATCCTGAATGGCATCCTGTGTCCGGAATATATGGGATCATGTGTGGTATATGCATAGTTACAATGATCCATGCTGGAACATTGCAACTATGAATTAAATATCCATACCTGTAATTCATCTTTAATGTCCAAACCTGAATTTCAAACATTCTGATCAATGAGGAATTATCACCAATAATAAGAATCTGTCATATACTTATATTTAGATGACAAATAATGGATTCAAGACATTGCAAGGTATGACTAATCTAGAAAAGTCACTGGAGATATGGAATCTAATCAAACAAATGGCATATCTTGTTCAGATGTTAATTTTCAAGCTTAAAACCATGTTTTCAAAAATTAATTGACATTTAATTAAATGCAGACCGTGCCTTTGCTCTCTTCAAGGGAGGCAGACATTTCTCCCGGAAATGTTTAATTAAGATGAGCCAGCGCTGTCACACTACAGCATCTAGAAGTGTGACTGAGTCACAGATTTGACCTTCATCATGCAGTTATATGATATAGAATGAGTTATATGATATGGGAAAAACATAGGATTGCTGGCTGCATAACACCAAATTCCATGGACTAATTTTATGGGCAGCAGTACAAAGCCGACTCACCATTGCATCCTATTACAAACAAAATTAACTAATCACATGTCGGGCCAAGTACACAGTTCAACACATGCCTGCCACCAAACACTGCATCCATATAGATCTTCTGGAATTATAAGTGAGCATATGTATGAATGGGTAATGGTACAGGCGTAAGATTTTATTTTCTCTAGTATAAAAATCATCTCAATAGTTTTTATAATATTATACCACAATATGCTTTTTAAACTGAACTGAACTGAAACTTTTGCCCACCACAGAGCAGTAGGATAAACAGGCCTTTTTTTTGTTCTAAGATCTTTTTAGGTAATGAAGCTTAGTAGTTGCAGCTACTCCCCCCTCATTCATTAAACTTTACCTTCATCACAGGTGGCATCCTTTCCCAGTGTAAATTCACCAACAGAGGCGGCTCTAGGCTTTGTGAGGCCTTAGGCAAATCTTAGGCATGAGGCCCCACTCGCGCCCATAATGGGAAACATAATTAATGATTGGTTGCTAGAGGTTACTGCACACCATTACCTCTCACTGGGTGGCAGGGCAGTATTGTGGTGTGTGATGCAACTGTTGGTGTACAGTGGGTTGGATGGCAGGATGCAGTTTGGGGTGATGGTAGCAGCATTGGGGGTGAGAGGCTGAGATCTTAGCTCCCCTATAATGATAGGGCGTAGGCTGATAGGATGACAGAGGTAGGGTTCAGGAGGGATGAGGATGATAATGACAGGGGGCAGTGTGGTAGGATGCCAGATATGGGGTACAGGAGAATGATAGGGATGATGATGACGGAGTGGTGAGGTAGGAAGCTGACAGTGGGGAACAGGGTGGATGAAGATGACAGGGGTGGGGCGGTGAGAAGCTGGCAGAGGTCTGTAGGGAGGATGAAGATGACAGGGGTGGGGAGCTGGCAGAGGGGTGCAGAAAGGGTGAAGATGACAGGGTTGGAAAGCAGGCAGAGGTGTGCAGGAAGGATGAAGATGACAGGGGGTGGGAAGCTGGCAGAGGTGTGCAGGGAGGATGAAGATGACAGGGGGTGGGAAGCTGGCAGAGGGGTGCAGGGAGGATGAAGGTGACAGGGGTGGGGAGCAGGCAGGATGAATATTACGGGGTGGGAAGCTGGCAGAGATGTGCAGGGAGGATGAAGATGACAGGGGTAGAGAGCTGGCAGAGGGGTGCAGGGAGGATGAAGATGACAGGGGTGGGAAGCTGGCAGAGTGGCACAGGGAGGATGAAGATGTCAGAGGTGGGAAGCTGGCAGATGGGTGCAGGGAGGACGATGACAGGGGTGGGAAGCTGGCAGATGGGCACAGGGAGGATGATGACAGGGGTGGGAAGCTGGCAGATGGGTGCAGGGAGGATGATGACAGGGGTGGGAAGCTGGCAGAGTGGCACAGGGAGGATGATGACAGGGGTGGGAAGCTGGCAGATGGGCACAGGGAGGATGATGACAGGGGTGGGAAGCTGGCAGATGGGCACAGGGAGGATGATGACAGGGGTGGGAAGCTGGCAGATGGGTGCAGGGAGGATGATGACAGGGGTGGGAAGCTGGCAGATGGGCACAGGGAGGATGATGACAGGGGTGGGAAGCTGGCAGATGGGTGCAGGGAGGATGATGACAGGGGTGGGAAGCTGGCAGATGGGCACAGGGAGGATGATGACAGGGGTGGGAAGCTGGCAGATGGGCGCAGGGAGGATGATGACAGGGGCGGTAGGCTGGCAGATGGGTGCAGGGAGGATGAAGATGACAGAGGTGGGAAGCCTCAGATGGGCGCAGGGAGGATGATGACAGGGGTGGGAAGCTGGCAGATGGGCGCAGGGAGGATGATGACAGGGGTGGGAAGCTGGCAGAGTGGCACAGGGAGGATGATGACAGGGGTGGGAAGCTGGCAGATGGGCGCAGGGAGGAGGATGACAGGGGTGGGAAGCTGGCAGATGGGCGCAGGGAGGAGGATGACAGGGGTGGGAAGCTGGCAGAGTGGCACAGGGAGGATGATGACAGGGGTGGGAAGCTGGCAGATGGGTGCAGGGAGGATGAAGATGACAGAGGTGGGAAGCTGGCAGATGGGTGCAGGGAGGATGAAGATGACAGAGGTGGGAAGCTGGCAGATGGGTGCAGGGAGGATGAAGATGACAGAGGTGGGAAGCTGGCAGATGGGTGCAGGGAGGATGAAGATGACAGAGGTGGGAAGCTGGCAGATGGGTGCAGGGAGGATGATGAAAGGGGTGGGAAGCTGGCAGATGGGCACAGGGAGGATGATGACAGGGGTGGGAAGCTGGCAGATGGGCGCAGGGAGGACGATGACAGGGGTGGGAAGCTGGCAGATGGGCACAGGGAGGATGATGACAGGGGTGGGAAGCTGGCAGATGGGTGCAGGGAGGATGATGACAGGGGTGGGAAGCTGGCAGAGTGGCACAGGGAGGATGATGACAGGGGTGGGAAGCTGACAGATGGGTGCAGGGAGGATGATGACAGGGGTGGGAAGCTGGCAGATTGGTGCAGGGAGGATGATGACAGGGGTGGGAAGCTGGCAGATGGGCACAGGGAGGATGATGACAGGGGTGGGAAGCTGGCAGATGGGCACAGGGAGGATGATGACAGGGGTGGGAAGCTGGCAGATGGGTGCAGGGAGGATGATGACAGGGGTGGGAAGCTGGCAGAGTGGCACAGGGAGGATGATGACAGGGGTGGGAAGCTGGCAGAGTGGCACAGGGAGGATGATGACAGGGGTGGGAAGCTGGCAGATGGGCACAGGGAGGATGATGACAGGGGTGGGAAGCTGGCAGATGGGCACAGGGAGGATGATGACAGGGGTGGGAAGCTGGCAGATGGGCACAGGGAGGATGATGACAGGGGTGGGAAGCTGGCAGATGGGCACAGGGAGGATGATGACAGGGGTGGGAAGCTGGCAGATGGGTGCAGGGAGGATGATGACAGGGGTGGGAAGCTGGCAGAGTGGCACAGGGAGGATGATGACAGGGGTGGGAAGCTGGCAGATGGGCACAGGGAGGATGATGACAGGGGTGGGAAGCTGGCAGATGGGTGCAGGGAGGATGATGACAGGGGTGGGAAGCTGGCAGATGGGCACAGGGAGGATGATGACAGGGGTGGGAAGCTGGCAGATGGGCACAGGGAGGATGATGACAGGGGTGGGAAGCTGGCAGATGGGCACAGGGAGGATGATGACAGGGGTGGGAAGCTGGCAGAGTGGCACAGGGAGGATGATGACAGGGGTGGGAAGCTGGCAGAGTGGCACAGGGAGGATGATGACAGGGGTGGGAAGCTGGCAGAGTGGCACAGGGAGGATGATGACAGGGGTGGGAAGCTGGCAGAGTGGCACAGGGAGGATGATGACAGGGGTGGGAAGCTGGCAGAGTGGCACAGGGAGGATGATGACAGGGGTGGGAAGCTGGCAGAGTGGCACAGGGAGGATGATGACAGGGGTGGGAAGCTGGCAGAGTGGCACAGGGAGGATGATGACAGGGGTGGGAAGCTGGCAGATGGGTGCAGGGAGGATGATGACAGGGGTGGGAAGCTGGCAGAGTGGCACTGGGAGGATGATGACAGGGGTGGGAAGCTGGCAGATGGGCACAGGGAGGATGATGACAGGGGTGGGAAGCTGGCAGAGTGGCACAGGGAGGATGATGACAGGGGTGGGAAGCTGGCAGAGTGGCACAGGGAGGATGATGACAGGGGTGGGAAGCTGGCAGAGTGGCACAGGGAGGGTGATGACAGGGGTGGGAAGCTGGCAGATGGGTGCAGGGAGGATGATGACAGGGGTGGGAAGCTGGCAGATGGGTACAGGGAGGAGGATGACAGGGGTGGGAAGCTGGCAGAGTGACACAGGGAGGATGATGACAGGGGTGGGAAGCTGGCAGAGTGGCACAGGGAGGATGATGACAGGGGTGGGAAGCTGGCAGAGTGGCACAGGGAGGATGATGACAGGGGTGGGAAGCTGGCAGATGGGTGCAGGGAGGATGATGACAGGGGTGGGAAGCTGGCAGAGTGGCACAGGGAGGATGATGACAGGGGTGGGAAGCTGGCAGAGTGGCACAGGGAGGATGATGACAGGGGTGGGAAGCTGGCAGATGGGCACAGGGAGGATGATGACAGGGGTGGGAAGCTGGCAGATGGGCACAGGGAGGATGATGACAGGGGTGGGAAGCTGGCAGATGGGCACAGGGAGGATGATGACAGGGGTGGGAAGCTGGCAGATGGGCACAGGGAGGATGATGACAGGGGTGGGAA
Source organism: Rana kukunoris (assembly GCA_029574335.1). Classification (NCBI taxonomy): domain Eukaryota; kingdom Metazoa; phylum Chordata; class Amphibia; order Anura; family Ranidae; genus Rana; species Rana kukunoris. Next base: position 446,216,318 of record CM056052.1, read on the forward strand.
GCTGGCAGATGGGTGCAGGGAGGATGATGACAGGGGTGGGAAGCTGGCAGAGTGGCACAGGGAGGATGATGACAGGGGTGGGAAGCTGGCAGATGGGCACAGGGAGGATGATGACAGGGGTGGGAAGCTGGCAGATGGGTGCAGGGAGGATGATGACAGGGGTGGGAAGCTGGCAGATGGGCACAGGGAGGATGATGACAGGGGTGGGAAGCTGGCAGATGGGCACAGGGAGGATGATGACAGGGGTGGGAAGCTGGCAGATGGGCACAGGGAGGATGATGACAGGGGTGGGAAGCTGGCAGATGGGCACAGGGAGGATGATGACAGGGGTGGGAAGCTGGCAGAGTGGCACAGGGAGGATGATGACAGGGGTGGGAAGCTGGCAGAGTGGCACAGGGAGGGTGATGACAGGGGTGGGAAGCTGGCAGATGGGTGCAGGGAGGATGATGACAGGGGTGGGAAGCTGGCAGATGGGCACAGGGAGGAGGATGACAGGGGTGGGAAGCTGGCAGAGTGGCACAGGGAGGATGATGACAGGGGTGGGAAGCTGGCAGAGTGGCACAGGGAGGATGATGACAGGGGTGGGAAGCTGGCAGAGTGGCACAGGGAGGATGATGACAGGGGTGGGAAGCTGGCAGATGGGTGCAGGGAGGATGATGACAGGGGTGGGAAGCTGGCAGATGGGCACAGGGAGGAGGATGACAGGGGTGGGAAGCTGGCAGAGTGGCACAGGGAGGATGATGACAGGGGTGGGAAGATGGCAGAGTGGCACAGGGAGGATGATCACAGCGGTGGGAAGCTGGCAGAGTGGCACAGGGAGGATGATGACAGGGGTGGGAAGCTGATGAGGATAATGGTGATGACAAATGGTTAGTAGGTGCATGCCTCACATGCTGAATGGCTGGGCTCAGTGGGCTGTGTCTGTGTGGGATGGCTGGCAGCAGTGATTGTCGGGGCAACCTCGGTCAGTAGGTGACGTCACAGGATGTGTCCGTGAATGGCAGGACCGCGTCATTCTGTACCTTGGATCTCCGGCATAGCAGACAGGCTCCCCGTCCCGATGATCGCCAGGCGCCTGCTCTGGCAGTAGCAGGTCCCGTCCTGAGCGTCCTCCACCACAGACTGTCCATCCGCGGAGAGCAGGTGAGAGCTGCACGGCGGCCGCTGGCATTATCCGGGCTCTGCACATGGCGGGAGATCGCAGAGCCCGGCAGAAAGGGAGGAGCCAGAGGGGGGAAGTAGATGATGGAGACACCCACTGACCCTGGGACCTTGCCTCGGGCAGTGCTCACTCAAGGGAACAGTCCGCTCCAGGCAGGGAAAAAGTTGTAGCGGCCAGAGAGACGGCCCCAGGGACACAGAGTGGGGGACATTCCCTCGCACTCCCGCTAACACGTTAGGCAAATTAGGCAGCTGCGAGGCCCCTGTTAGTGCGAGGCCTTAGGCGACCGCCTAATTTGCCTAATTAGAGAGCCGCCTCTGTTCACCAAGGACTGCAAAGAGAGTGATAAATCCAAGGCACAAATCTGCGTACAGTAAGTACCAAAGCAAGATAATTATCTTTATTGATTGTCCCATCTTAAGGATTGTAGACTAAAGACAATACTGAGATGCAATACTCTTGATATTAATGAAATGCATTATTTATGATCGTTTCTTAGGGGCTTGTTCACAGAAGCAGCCGTGCGTTATGCTCTGTATAATGCGTGCACTGTGGTACATTTTATGGGGGCAGCATGAAGCATTGTTAGAATGCATATTACTGTTTACTTTTAATAAAACTTTATTAATATTAATTAATATATCCATTGCTACTCCTATTCCATCCTTCTGAACAAACTTGTACCTTGTAAACTTACTTTGTGAAGATCCCCACACATTTACTTACTTGATTTCTGTATCACAAATTCACTATGGGAAAAAAGAAGCCACTGCTCCCACCTATAACTGGCCATTGCAGCAAGCAGCATTGGAAGGCAACATATGTTAGAAAAAAAGCCAAGGATAAATACAAGGAAAACCCAAAGCTCACTCAACCAGCTGCGGACAACCAAATTAACCTGTCTAGCAGTATGCGTTAAAAACAGGTGTTTAGTCGGCACACATTTGCAAATAAATGTGCAAGCTACAGGCCCTGCCAAGGAACCCTGGTATCTGTGGTCCTAGCTCATGAGTGAATCCACAATAGAAGCACATGCATTCTGATGGATAGATGGAGGGCAGGTGGACTGGAGGGAGTCCACCCCTTTTTAAAGGTACAGTGGCACACTGAGCACCCAGCACATGACACAATGGCTGCAAAGGCATCAGTGTGTTGCCTGACCAATATAACAGTAATATAAAAAAGAAGCCACTGCCCCACCTATAACTGGCCAGTGCAGCAAGCAGCATTGGAAGGCAACATATCTTACAAAAAAGGCCAAAGAAAACTCCATGCTTACTTACCGACCACTGCGTTAAAAACAGGGGTTTAGTCTGAGTGAGTAACTTGTATAGCGCTGCAATTGCGAACTAAATCGCTTCAAGGCACTTTGCATCCAGTGACATCCTGATCCTTCAGAAGAGGTGGGTCTTTTGTTTTTTCCTAAATGCCCGATGGTTTTCTTCCATGCGGATGGTCGTGGGTAAAGTGTTCCAGAGCCGCGGTCCTTGGACTGCAAATCTTCGTTCTCCCTTAGATTTGTAGCAGGATTTGTTGAAGATTTTGGTTGGTTGACCACAGCACGCGTGTAACGGTCACCACCGTTTACGACCTTCCATCCAACCACGACAAGCTTATCCGACACACTGCGACACAATCTTGCATACACAATTGCATACACAATCCATTCCATTTCCCATAATCAAGACAAGACTCTGCTCTGTACTTGTTTCAAAATGTATGAACACTTTAATGGTTTCTTCTCAGCTTTTTATACAGTACAAGATGTTACAGTTAATCACAGGACAATGCAATCTCCACCCCCCTCATCACACATTACGGCTAATTCTCTAGCAGACATTTCGGCACCGATACTGACGAGATCTTATCACATTCCAAAATACAATTACACAATGCCTTGACCTCAATCCACATATCTAGACAGACGTACTGTCTCTAAAGGGTCTTGACACCTGGGCAGCAATACATTCCTTTGCTAAACATAATTGGCATGCTAATTCAATACATCTGAAGAGAGACATTAACACAGGGCTTTGAACAGTTTTATCACACAATGAAAAGGTCTTCCAGGAGCCGATGCAATTAACATCTTTTCAACAGAATGAAATGTCTTTCACAAGCCGGGTCACTTAGCATTTTAAAAGCCTATTATACAGAGGGATGAGTCACTGTCTTGTTGACCTGGTCTCAAGTCAACATGAACCACTTTGTAATATTCCAGTATCCTGTCATATGAGGTATCAATAATGTCCCATCTCATGTAATACATGAATTATGATCCTATAAGCCACCCTACGCCCAAAAGGGCACAGGGTGGACTTAGACCCAGGAGTTATTAGTGTCCCTGGCACAGGAGTATCTCTCATCCTTCCAAAGTCTCTGATTGTCACGGTTCATTCCGTTACAACGTGATTATTGACGTAGGGTTTTATTTTCTCGCTTAAGTATTGAGGAACGTTCCCTTGTGTGCATTTGTGAGTGAGGCAGAGGGTCTTGAATGTGACCCTATCCTTTAAGGCTAGCCAGTGGAGGCACCTCAAGACCGGGGAGATCGTTTTTTTTACCTGTTACCAGTCTGGCTGCCGTGTTCTGGATGACTTGTAGATGCAAAATCTGGTATTTGGGTAGTCCTAAGAAAAGGGAGTTTGCGTAGTCGAGTCAGGAATTGATGATTGTTCCAACCACTACTGCTGTATCCTCTTCCGGGATGAATGGGATGAGTTTACGCAGCAGGTGGAGAAGATGGTGAGAACCACTGACTACTGCTCCTATTTGTGCATCCATCGTCATGTCTGAGTTAAAGATGACTCCGAGGCTTTTGACTTCGTTGCTTGGGGTGATGGTTTGTCCAAGGATGGTGGGTGTTGTCCATGTGGTCCTAGAGTTGGATTTCCGATTTGCGTGAAGGATAAGAAGTTCTGTTTTGGATCCATTAAGTTTGAGGGAGCTTTCTGTCATCCAATTATCGATCAGAGTGAGGCATTTTCCTAGTTCATGATATTGGTCTTTTTTGTTGGTGATTCGAAAGTAAAGTTGCGTGTCATCAGCATAAGAGTGGTAGTGCAGGTTCTGTTTGCTAATGATTTTGAGGAGTGGGTGGATGTAGATGTTGAAGAGTACAGGTGAAACGGGTGACCCTTGAGGGACTCTGCATGTAATGGTCCATGATTCTGAGGTAAAGCCTCCTAGTTTCACTGTCTGTGATCGATATTCTAGTCTAGTCTGCACACATTTACAAATACATGCGTAACCTACAAATTCAAATTTCTCAGAGCCTTCCTTCTGAACTAAAGAGGTGCTGAGAGGAGGAGTTTCTGGAGGTGGAGTCAGTACAGGAATCACTGCTTGCAGGTAGCAATGCATCATGGGATATATAGTCCCTAGAAATTTAAAGTAAACAGAAAAGAAGCTGCACCGCATGCAGGGAATCCAGGAAGATGAGGAAAGAGATAGCCAGCAGACAGGTAGAACTCACAACATCAAAATAGTAAGTAAGCTTATATTGATTGGATTGTTAATATTAACTATTGTTTGTATTGTTAATACAATGGTGATGGTATAATATCAAAGCGTATTCTATGAATATAGATTTCCTTTAGCATTATGAACTGTAGTGCGTGAGCTGTGCTGTATAAAAATACAGAAATGCTGCAATTTTTGGCAACACATCACTGCACATGTATGGTGTTAACAAGGTATATAAACAACAATTTGTATTTATTGAGGAAACCAATCCTAGCGTTACAGCAAATAGCAGTGTTTGCACCATAAACACCCAGTTAATAAATGACAGATGTATCAGAATTGTTGAGGTTACAAACATTTATCTAGTTCATTTCAATTTGTGTTGTCTTGTTTATTTCCAAGCATATCAAAAACTGTTGTGCTGCAACTTTTTGCCTTTGCAATTTAAAAGATTAGTACACCATAACAAGATTTTTCACTTGCGGTTATAAGCTATATTTTCTATTGGATTTTTATAGGCCTCTGAGGCTATAGGCTTAAAGTGGTTGTAAACCCTTACAGACCACATTTACTTACAGGTAAGCCTAAATTAAGGCTTACCTGTAGGTAAAAAAAATATTTCCTAAACCTACACGTGCCGCTTGTGACGGCGATCATGCCGTTAGCGGTGGCACCCGCACAAACCTGGGGCCACGATACCCGGAAGTCACTCAGGGAGATATGGCGGCGATGGAGGAGGTGAACGAGGTCGGCTAGGGGGGTTAACTTCCTCTTTAAAATAGAAGTAAAGTTCACTATGCTCACCTCCCTTCAGCCATGTGTATTCTACGGGCTCCCTCACCAGCACTGATTCTTCACCTGTTCTTCTTCCATGTTCAGGGGGCGTATCCTATGTCTACTTACATTTGCTAGTAGATGTCCCTCATTCCCATCTCAAAATGTTGGGAGGCATGGTATTGACTACTCCACTGTCAGAAAACATTGATCAGTGCTGCTGATCTGTTGTGTGTACATAAATATTGCACATCCCGATTGTGAAAACAGGAGCTGGCTATGAGGTTATAAATGACTTACAGACAAATTAACATGAACACACAACAAAAATCTGTAATATTATAAGAATAATCCACACGATTGAAATCATTCAAGAGATAAAAATGTAAATTGTTATTTTCTATCAGGGAATATACTCTTCTTTTGATGCTTTTGAATGCTGATTTAAAAGAGTATTTGGGGCCCTTTAATGTTACCTTGGACCATTTCTGCTTATAAGATCTTTACTTTCAGGTAGAACATTTTCTGAATAAACTTACATGCCTTTTCAGTTTCATTCATATTTCTTTTAAGGCAGAGTCTGTGAAACTCAGTTTATATCTACCCTTTTTCCAGTGTAATAAGAATAAATCAAAAAAATGAAAAGAATTTGTAGGATTTAATTAACAGTTGGCATGTTCTTACCTGATGACAATAAGAAGGTTTCAGCAATGGACACTAGTAATTTTCTTTCACAAGTGAAGAGAAAATAAGTGTTATATTTGTAATGGTTGACCTTCTCTGCATTTTACTGACAAATGTCTCAAGTGAATTTTGTGTAATTCTAAATTCAATATCTGCACCTTAAGTTATCATGTGCCATGTTATCACCTCCAACATAGTGTCCTAGTAGTGAATCTAGCTATACTGCTATACCCTATGAAAATTAGACATGTGCATTCACTTTCGTCCAAATGCATTTTCTTTCGAATTAGGTATTTTTGTTATCGTTTTAACAAACGAAAACAAATGCGCAGAATACGAAAACCGAAAGATCCCACATAAACAAATTCTTCATTTTCGTTTTTGTTGCAACAACAGTTTGATATAGATAGGAGATTCGACATGACGCTGACAATAACAATCTGTGTCTATCGAACCTGTGGTCGAATGTGCCTAACCTTAACTCTATTAGTCCAAGATTAAGATCCAAGATTCAACATAGAGAGAAAAGATTTGAAATTATAAAGAGAAAAATTTTGACATTATAGAGAGAAAAGATTCAACATAGAGAGAAAAGATCGCTGCTGGAATTGGGTGGGGGAAGTAAAATAAAAATAATCATGATGATGAATGTTATTGGCTGTTTGTAACCAAAGAGGAGGAGCATTAAAATAGCTAAAACTAACTTGACAATTCAACATGAACGAAGATTCGACAAAGCATCGAAAAGCATACAAACGTCAAATCTGTCATTGAAGGCTTATCTACTTGAGGCCCGCGCTATAGCCGAATGACGGCTACAGCGTGGACCTGAAAATCCAGGACGCCGTTATTTGACGTCCACCCCTTTCCTTGTTCCCCGCGCGCGCACCTCATCAGTGCCCATCTGCTCCACCTCATCAGTGCCCATCTGCTCCACCTCATCAGAATATTTACTTTCCAAAAAGGGGTTATTTGGGGGGGCATTGGTACTTTCCTGGCTTGTTAGGGTCTCAATAAATGAGATAGGCCTTCAGTACATCAGGTGTGATCAGATGTGATTTTTTATGATTTGCACTATAGCTTGTAGACTCTAAAACTTCCACACAGACCAAATCATTTCCCCAAAAATTGGGTTATTTGTATCAAAGACATGTAGCAGTATAAATTGTGGCAAAAATGTATGAAGAAAAATTAATAATTTGCAAAATGTTATCACAGAAACTAAGAAAAAAACGTTTTTTTTTCAAAATTGTTGGTCTTTTTTCATTAATAGTGCAAAAAACCCAGAGGTGATCAAATACCACCAAAATAAAGCTCTATTTGTATGAAATAAAGGACAACAAAAATCATTTGGGTACAGTGTTGCATGACTGAGTAATTTGTCATTCAAAGTGTGAGAGTGCTGAAAGCTGAAAATTGGTCTGGGCAGGAGGGTGTTTAAGTGCCCAGTAAGCAAGTAATTAAGGTGGCTGTCTAAAGCTCTAAGAAGATTTGACGGAGCAGCTAAACTGTACGATGCTGCAATCATACATTTCCAGTCAAATACTCGGCCCATAGGCTATAGAAACATTCTAATGTTGGTTGACAAGTAATAATAATTAATAAATATAATTATTACTAGTCATACAACATTAGAATTCTACTATAGCTAGCTTGTTGGAGGAACATTAGACCAGAAATTTACAATCGTGGCGTCATACAGTTTCGCTGCTCCCTCAAATCTTCTTTGAACATTCGACAGACATCTAAGCCTTCAATGACAGATTCGACCTTAGTTCATTCAGATTTTCGGACAAATGCAATTTTTAACGAAAAACAAAATAAATAAAAACGAATTTCGGGAGTAACTAAATACATTTATTTTTCAGACGAAAACAAAATTCCGAAACAAAATATTTCAGTGTACACATGTCTAATAAAAATATAAAATCAAAAAGTATGAAAAAATATAGGGTTCTTAGCTGTTTGGTTTTGACCTGGACAGTGTGCTTTTTAGCCCATTTGTCAGTTTTTTTGTATGTTGTTTATCTGTAGACATACACTTGGCATATTTCAATGTCTTCTACACTCCTTTTCTACCTTCTAATAGATATAATCAATACGATGGAGTATGTATTCTGTATGTGTGGATTGCCTTCAGTTATTACTAGATGCCAATCAGAAGCAGTAAAGGTATACATTTACCTAAGTCACATTCAGCTGAACTTGTTCTGTAATGATGAAGACATTTTGCCTCTCATCCAATTAGCTTTCTTAGCTCTCTTGAGTGTCAAGAACATACCTAAGCATTTATAGCCTCATGGGTATCTCAGTCACCTTAATCCAGTCACTGAATGTGTCAAGGCAGGAACATGTCAAGAGGTGCGAATGTTTGTGAAGCCACTGTGTTGTAATTACAGTAAATAATCCAATAATCACAGTGCATGGGGGTCTGGAACAATTGATAATTGTTTGAATTAAATGTTTGCAGCAATTGTTGATAAATTGCCAGGATTAAGATGTGTTTTGCTTGCGTTTTAAAGGTTCTTGCATTAAAAGCTAAGGAAGCTTAGACCTCTGTAATGTATTAATACTTTTACTAAACAGAAAAGCTACACATACAATTACAGAAAACACAATTTATAGCATGCAAAATATAACACAATATGCCTACAACAAGCACAAGCTAACTATCTTCTTAACAAATAAGCATGTACAATATGTATGCAGTATTTATACTTAACTTGGATCTTTCTTTATGATTGAGTCATCATCTAGGATCGAGGATTTTCCAGACTGCTTTCTCTTTATCCTAAGTCCTTGTCTCGGCACATGGCCTGTTAAAAGTCCTAGCCCCTACTTCCTGCTACATCATACCCTGTAAAGAGCTTCACAAGCTAACCATACGTGTTCAATAGCATATCAATAGGGGAGCCCTATTTTTTAAATACTAGCTTCTAAAATAACACATGGTCTTAAAATCGAACAGTTCACTAAGCTATGCAAATCACCAAAAATAACCAGGCAACACGGATGTTAATTGTATGGATGATGGATGATATCCAAAATCACCACCTTTGTTTGGGAGTGGTTAATACTGTTTGACAGAGATGGCCTCTTTCACATTTCTCGCACATATGTTGTCCTCTCTGTCCAAAATATTCTCCTCACTGTCCTTGTCAAGAACCATAAACCTGGCAGAGACAGAAAATTCAGTTAAAACCACACCTTTAACGAAATAACAAAAAATAACAGTTCAGGAACGTAGTCAAAAACTGAAGCCAGGGTTTGGATGCCAGAGAGGGTAATCAGACAAGCCCAGCCCTGACAGAAAGATGTCCCTTTTTCATTAAATAAACCCAGGCTACTTTAATACAATCCTATATAATCTTTAATAGGGATGAGCTTTATGTTCGGGTCTAATTTAAAACTACTCGCGGCTATAATGAATTGCCGGGTCCCGGCAATACAGATAAAAGTCATTGAAAAAAATTACATGGGTTTCCCCCCCAGTCCATTACCAGGCCCTTTGGGTCTGGTATACATTTTAAGGGGAACCCCGAACCAAATAAAAGATGCTTTGGGGTCCCCCCAAATTCCATTACTAGGCCCTTCAGGTCTGGTATGGAGTTTAAAAAAAAATGGCGTAGGTGTCGCCCTCAAAATCCATACTGCCACTGGGAAACCGCCAGAAAACTCCCGTTGCATCAGACAGAGGGCGGGATCACCTGTCCACGTCACAGGTGGCTCCCGCCCCGGTTATTATGGAGGCTGTGTAGTTCATGGCAGCGGGTAAAAGGATTACAGAGCTGGAATTTATTTTTATTTTTATTAAAGGACTTGTGCCAAGCTGTGTGTGTTTTTTTACCTTTGTTGTCACTTTTTTGAGTGAAATGGTAGGGGTACAATGTACCCCGTTACCAATTCACGTAGGGGGGGCAGCATCTGGGGGTCCCCTTTGTTAGAGAGAGCTTCCAGATTCCGATAAGCCCCCAACCCGCAGACCCCCACAACTGCCAGACAAGGGTTGTGGAGATGAGGCCCTTGTCCCCATCAACATGGGGACATCCTCCCCATGTTGAGGGCATGTGGCCTGGTAAGTTTCAGGAGGGGGAGGGCACTCTCTTGCCCCCTTTTTTCCTGCGGCCTGCCAAGTTGCATGCTCGGATAAGGGTCTGGTATGGATTTTTGGGGGGAACCCCACGCCATGGGACCCCTACTCCATTTTTATTATTTGGCGCGGGGTTCCCCTTAATATCCATACCAGACCTGAAGGGCCTGGTAATGGAATTTGTGGGGACCCCCACACATTTTTTGGGGGGTTCGGGGTTCCCTTTAATATTCATACCAGACCCAAAGAGCCTGGTAATAGACTGGGGGGGGGGACCCATGTCGTTTTTTTCAATGACTTTTATCTGTCTTGCTGGGACCCAACATTTCATTCTAGCCACGAGTAGTTTTAAATTACCTTTTTTTCTTTAGAAATGTAATTTTATGTAGGCACTTTTCTAAGCACGGGAAACATGCGCTACTTTACAGGCATACTATAGACACCCCCCAGGTACGAAATTTAAAGGAATATTTCACTTTTATTGTTTCACTAAAATCACTGCTCCCAAAAAAAATGCCTTTTTAAAACTTTTTTTTGCATTGATACATGTCCCCTGGGGAAGGACCCAGGTCCCCAAACACTTTTTATGACAATAACTTGCATATGAGCCTTTAAAATTATCACTTTTGATTTTTCATGTTTGTGTCGCATAAACTTTAACAGTGTTTGCGTGTTCGAACAAATTTGTTTGCCTGTTCCCATGTTTTGCTGCAAACTGAACCGGGGGGGGGGGGGGGTTGAGGTGTTCGGCTCATCCCTAAATAAAAAATGTAACATATTGATGTGATTCCATTTTTCAATGTGGGGATGGGGATAGAGGATGACAACTGCCTCCCAATTGTGCTCATGTGGTGTCATCCTGTGACTTTCGCCATGATGGACACTACACGTTTTTGTGCAGACAAATGATACTTAGACATGAACCATCATTGTCACATTCAAGAAACTGGTCCATAGCATAAATTTGCAGTTGACCAAGGAGTGAGTGCATGTAAACCGGAAAAGAGGTTGAAGTAAATCAGTAGCACTGAATGCTGAAAAGGTATTTTATAAAAAGAAATATCGTCCAAATAGAGTTTAGATATACTGGTAGAGAAATTCTGCTGGGTCCTGACCTGTGAAGTTCTCTTTGTCAGCCTTTCCATACGTTGTCAACCCTTCCAGCTGTATGCCGCTAAGGAAGGGACTCTTCAGAGAGATAATACCATACTTTCTCTCCACTCTATCAGCACGAAGTGGTACTTAGCCAGCACGTGTCTGCAGGCAATCTGATTTGTATCTAACTCCTTACTTACTGAACTGTTTTAGAAACGTACTTGAAAGAAAGTTAGCATTCCATAAATAAGTCTTAATTAGCAGTTCTTCAATGCACTTTGATGAATTTAAAAGTATTTATCGCCAGGGTGACCTTTGTTTCTGTCAGCTTGCAGGTCTCAGTAAAGTCCGGATTATGCTGTATGTGTTTGGACAAATACAAACTTTGCTTGTATAGGCATGCAGTTGTGCTGGCGTGACCTCACACTTATGTGGGTGAAATGTTGTGAAATGTATTGGCTGTGAATTTCAAGGATTTGTATTTTAAATCAGTTGCCGCATCCTCTATTGACAACCTATGTCGGGTAGCAGGGGAATATACTGTGGCCATTGTATGTAGAGAAGGTTTTGTGAATTAGAATAAAGCAGCCTCTGGTATGCTCCTATCTCTCATCCACCACATTTACAAATTATGTAGCGGTATTACTGAGTGGTTGAAGAATATTTTCCCAAGTCCCTTTACCATACCCATGCCTATGATTACACTGCAGCAGGTAGGTTGGCAAGAGCTAGCTCATGAACAGAAACTGAAGCTAGTTAAAAAAATGAAGATGGGGCGGAGCTAGCTGGAGACCGGAATGGGCGCACTGTAGCCGAGCTCCGGATCCAGCGGTTGTTCAGTGGCTACTAACAGCTCATCCAGCGGGGATTTAACCACCCCATTGCGGCGATCTATCTCCCAGGGACCCGGGGAACCCACTCTGGCCATGGTTCGGCGCAAGAAGGAGGGGAATCGCCCTTTCAAACTCACTGAGTTCTTCTCTATGGGGTCTAAGGAAGATGGCGCCAGCAGGTCCTCCACATCGCTGCCCAGGGACTCACAGGGCTCATCCCAAACGGGGAAATCAACAAAAGGGAGCAGTCCGCCCAGGAGCCTGAACTCCCCACCTGCTACCCCATCTTCTGGGAGCCCAGAAAAGGCGAGATTTCGGATGGATGCTGCAGATCCCATCCATGAGGTGAGCACACATGCAGAATCAGGGGATGACACTAGGGAGCTGCCTGACTCCATTGACATGTTTCCCACTAACAACAAGCCTGTACTAGATACAGTGCTGAAAGAAATGCTGGTGTCCCTTAGAAGTTCCCTTCATTTAGATATGGTATCATGTGTGCATAGATTTAGCTCTCACACGTGGAGCCCAAGATGGGAGAATATGCTTCCACTATTAATGCTTTGGTAGATGCCAATGAGAGCACTGAAGAAGATGTTGAGACACTGAGGGCTAAGATTACAGAAATGGAGGACAGATCAAGGAGGAACAATGTCAAAATAAGGGGGATTCCTGAATCCATTAAACAACAAGATCTGCGTGCGTATGTGGCTCAGCTATTCACCGCAACGCTGCCTGACTTATCCGAATTGGACTTCACTGTGGACAGGATTCACAGGCTTCCCAAACCCTCCTATCTTTCTGACAACATTCCTAGGAATGTGATCCTCAGGCTTCACTTTTACCACACCAAAGAGAGACTCGTGGCAGTTTTGCGCCAAAAAGACGTGATTCGAGCACAATACTCTAGCCTCCAATTTTATCCAGACCTATCACAATATACGCTGCAGAAACGCAGAAACCTTGCTACAGTAACGAAAGCCCTCAGAAACCACAACTTGACTTACAAATGGGGGTTCCCAACAAAGTTGAATGTTACAAAAGATGACAGAAAATATGTGATGGAGTCCCTGGAGAAAGGAATGACCATGCTCCGAGCCTGGGGAATAGTCCCGGAACTGCAACCTACTTCACAACGACAGAACGGTGAGAGGGGCCATGATCAAGAATGACGTACAGTTGATCGCAAGAATGCTCGCTCTCACAACTAATCTGGATTGAGCCTCGATGTGCAAATTTTTCCATCTGGGGAGGAGACGTTTTCTTTTTTTTCCTTCTCTTTTCCCAGCTCCACTTTTCCCTTTTACCCCCGGTTTACCTCCTGAGTGACCAAGAGTCACACTCATTGCACTTTTACTTTGGCCTCGGCCACTGGAAGTTGGTCTACCTTCACCACCTCCAAAGTCAGACTGCTCCTCTACGCCCACCATCCTGAGGATGCTACCTCCACCTTATGTAAGTGACTTAATACATTTGCATTCCACTAAGCACTCCCTTCACAAACTCTCATGGCAGTGAATTTTCTAACTTTGAACACTAAGGGCCTCAACCACCCAGTCAAGAGGAGGTCTCTTTGGAAAGACACTCTGCAGAATAATTGCGATGTTTTATGTATCCAAGAGACACACTTCAGCCTTCATGCGCACCCCAAATGCACTCACCCTAAATTTCCTCACATATTCATGGCAAATGCGGAATCTAAAACGAGAGGGGGTGATGGTGGCGGTGAGAGACTCTGTGGCTTTTCATCTCCATGACACCATCTCTGACCCACAGGGGTGTTACCTCATTCTGGTGTGTGATATTAATTCCACCACATACACTGTGGCGAATGTATATGCTCCTAATGTTAGGCAAATCTGTTTTTTACGCAAGATTATGAAAAAAGTGAGAGCAGCCCAGAGAGGTTTGTTAGTAGTGTGTGGTGACTTCAATATAACCCCTGACCCAACAGTGGACAAGACCTCTTCTCCTAAGGCCCCGTACACACGAGCAGACAGATTTGTTCAAATCGGTCGGACAGACCGATTTGAACAAATCTGTCTGCTGGGATGTATTGGTTTGATCGTGTACGCCACGTCACCGCACCAGGAAGTGAATTACTTCCGCGCATGCGTCGAATCCATTCGACGCATGTCCGAGAAGATATGTCTGCTGGTTAGCGTACACACGATCGAATCTGTCTGCTGGGACGGTCGGGCCGACCGTTTCCAGCAGATAGATTTGATCGTGTGTACGCGGCCTAAGAGGATCCCGCCCTCTTTAAGGGGTTCCATAAAATCTCATGAACTGTTTGATGCATGGAGATGCCTTAATGCAAATGAGAGAGATTTTACTTTTTTTTCTTCTGTACATGGTTCCTATAGTAGAATTGATATGTTTTTGGTTGACAGGCCACTACTACTTAAATGTAAAGCAGCCAAGATCAACAGTATCACCTGGTCAGACCATGCCTCGGTAAGTTTGACTGTGGGGGATTCGTCCTCACATAGTCCCACTTATTTATGGACAGCCAACCCTAACTTGCTGAGGGAGGGGCCGTCCAGGTCTTACATTGAACAGAGGCTAGTGGAATTTTTTTATATGAACCAGGGGTCGGTAGATGATCCATTTGTCTTGTGGAATGCCCACAAGGCCCAGGGATGGTTACACTGGCGAATACTATAGGGCATTTCAGAATATTCTTTGTCCACACCTAACCAGTGTCTTTGGATCTGCTGCTGCGTCGTCCTCGTTCCCCCAAGAGATGCTCAAGGCAACAATTATAGCTCTGCCGAAGCCAGGGAAATCGCCAGATATCCCGCAGAACTTCAGGCCGATATCACTTTTTAACAACGATGTGAAGATGCCAAGCTTCTGGCCACTAGATTGATGACCATTCTGCCGGAAATAGTAGATGCGGACCAGACGGGGTTCACCAAGGGTAGACAGACGGCTGACGCCACTAGACGCTTGGTTAATCGGTTACCAAAAAAACATGTCATAAGTTTATTTGCTGACGACATTATTTTAATTTTATCTGAGGTGCATGAATTCTTGGCCACTGTTCAAACAGTACTACAGGCCTTTTGTACGGTATCGTATTATAAGGTGAATGAGGCTAAATCCCACATGCTGAACATAGGTGTGAGCGCTGAGGTGAAAAAGGCTTTGCAAAGCAGATTCCCTTATGTGTGGAGAGAAGATGGTATAACCTAATTGGGGATAACGTTGACTCCTACCCCGGAGAACTTAGTGACTGCAAACTACACTCACTTTTTGAATTCCCTTAAATCCAACCTTCAGAAACTAGCTGTGTCTGAGTTGTCTTGGCTGGGGAGGCTGGCGACCTTTAAGAAACTAATTTTGCCTCAACTCTTATACAGTATATACTTAGGACCCTCCCTATCCTTCGGCCCAATAATTATTTTAAATCTCTACAGTCTATTGTGAATAACTTTTTGTGGCAGGGAAATAGAGCTAGGTGCGCTTTCGGTAAGATAATTAAGAGCAGAACAGCGGGGGGTATAGTTCACGTTCACCTAAAAGACTACTACTTTGCATCTATCTTATCCCAATTAGCCCACTGGTTCAACCCTGATTCCAAAGTACTATGAAAAGATTTGGAACAGAGGCAGGTTCCAAGGGGGAGTCTCAGAGATTTTTTGATGTCGGCCTCCCTCAACAAGTCCTAGGGCAAAAGCTACGCACCCCCCATACTGGCGTCATTGAGGGCTTGGACTCACTTGTGTACAGCTCAGGAATGGACAGGACCCACAGAGCTGCTCAAATTCCCTATAACTGCTGTCCACAGCCTAATCCCAGATATAAATCTCACTGTCTGGAAGGAGAAGGGTATAGCTAATTTAGAGGATATAATAGAAGACTCCAGTGTAGTATCATTTGAAATGCTGTGACAGAAATTCGGCTTTCCAGCTAGTGAAGGGTTCAGATACATCCTGGTCTCTCAATTGCTCAAGAAGAATCCCCTGATTCTGACCTATCTTCCGGTTTAATTAGCCAAGTTCTTTTGTCAACCATCTAATAGATCCAAAGGTATAACTATTATCTACAAAGGGCTACAGGAAAAAGAGGTAAGGGTCAAGACCCAGAACATTATAGCATGGGAACGAGATTTTGGGGTGGAATACTCAGTCTATTCCTGGGAAAAATCAATAAAGCTCCAAATGGCATCCACTAGGAGCACCAATCTCCTAGAGATGCATCAATAAATACTTCTTCGCTGGTATCTCACCCCCCACCGTTTGGCAAGAATGTTCCCTAATACATCTGCAGATTGTTGGAGGCTATGTGGGGGAGGGGTACACTTTTTCATATAATGTGGGAATGCCCAAACATCAAGCCTCTGTGGTCTCAGGTGGAGGGCGTATTGAATGGTATTTCAGACTCTATTGCCCCACTACACCTAGCTATGGCTATATTATCCATAGGCATTGAAGAGGTACCCATTTCCCAGGTAATGGTAGTCTTACACATTCTTCTGGCCACACGCCTTGTAATCCCCAGGCACTGGAAGAACATTGCTCCTCCCACATTGGCAGAAATTACAAACACAGTGCAAACTCTCAGCACTTATGAAATCCTTCATGCGTCAGCATTGGGGAAATATGAAAAGGTGTCCAAACTATGGGCTCCATGGCAGGATTGGAAACTTGGAAGATAAATAATATAGTTAACCTCACCTCGGAGTGTTGGGCGGCCTAAACCAGATAGGGCAAATACTATATAGACAAGGATAGCAAAGCCATGCCACACTATACCCAAATGACAATGATTGAATGAGAATCAAATTCTATGTGTGATAGTTGTAACACCAATCACCCCCAGGAAATGACTGTTGAAATCAAATCTTCATATTAATGGTTCAAATAAAATAAGTCTCTCAAAAAAGTTCATATGCAAGAATCATACGTTTGAGTTCCACCACAGTGACAGAAAAAAACTTTGAAGTGATCCCTTCACCAATAATGGATGGCGCTTACCAAAGGGCAAGCCCAAAAACGCATTTGGCTATAACCCAGCCGCGGCCTTTGAATCCTTGGAGTGATGTGGGGGGAAGATTTCTAGCAGGTCACAAACGAGCAGACTCTTGATCATCCAGGGAAATAGAAAGGGGATGCAACATAGTATAATTCTGTATGACAAAAGGTAATTTAGTTTTCACGTCTGTTTGATGATGAAATGCGTCTAGGAGGACACGCAGTGACGTCACCACACAAGGAGGAAGGGCTCCTGTTTTTTGCCGGCCGGCTTTTGTCTTTTATGCTGTTTTTAACCTGCTGTTTTGTAAGTACAATGTGGTTTTAAAAAATTACCTTTTGTCATACGGAATTATACTATGTTGCATCCCCTTTCTATTTCCCTGGATGAACGAGAGTCTGCTCGTTTGTGACCTGCTGGAAATCTTCCCCCCACATCACTCCCAGGATTCAAAGGCCGCGACTGGGTTATAGCCGAATGCGTTTTTGGGCTTGCCCTTTGGTAAGCAGCCATCCATTATTGATGATTTGGTGAAGGGATCACTTCAAAGTTTTTTTCTGTCACTGTGGTGGAACCCTGATTCTTGCATATGAACTTTTTTGAGAGACTTATTTTGAACCGTTAATACGAAGATATGATTTCAACAGTCATTTCCTAGGGGTGATTGGTGTTACAACTATCACACATAGAATTTGATTCTCATTCAATCATTGTCATTTGGGTATAGTGTGGTGTGGCTTTGCTATCTTTGTCTATATTGTTTTGTGTATCACACATCAGCTGCTGCCTTGTTCTTAGAATTTTTTTATATTTTTATTTATTATTTTTCTGTTACTAGTGTGGTTTTTGTTCTTTCCAGGGCAAATACTATAGTTGTTGTTACTGTTAATGGGCAAGTGTTAAATTGCCCTGTTTACTTTACTTTATTTTATTCATACCTTTTGAATATCTTAACATACTTACCCTCTTCTCACATTCCAAGAATGCATAAATGTGCAACAGAGGAGACGGATCCTATGTTTTGGGGGAAGGGATATAGGTTATGTTCATATGATCAAAGCTGGCTACCGCGACCAATGAGAGAGATCGCGAGGGGCTGGCTATAGCTATTTCCCTGATACAGAGGTGCAGGGTTCCCCACTCAATTTGGTGATGCGCTATAATATATAACGTTTTATAACATTGAAGACTGCATTGGTATCTCTACATAATCCTTTTTTGTTTCTTTTTTTTCTCTTTTTCTTTTCTTTTGCATCACTGGAATGTGCTTCCTGTTATTTTGTCTACCTCTGTGTTATGTATATTTTGTACTGTTTTCTTTTGAAATAAATAAAAATTATATATAAAAAAAAAAAAATGAAGATGACATTATGTAGCATTTTTTTTAGATGGATACAATTCTATTTTGTTGTGCATTCTGCATATACACCTCATGAGCTGGTAGAGTTGTATTCATAAGGTTGTCCTTCCACATGGATTATCACTTCTATATCACTTCTATATCGTAATCTTAAAAACTGTTGCACCCCGAGACAGCAGGTGGCGGCGGTGGAAGCTGAGGTTCGGGTGCTCTTTTCCAGCAGGCAAACAGGAGGTTTGCGCCTCGCTGGGCATGCTGCGAGAGGGTACTTATGGGGCAGACGCCATCTTGGAGGGTCTTCGTTCATGAGGTGTGGCACCCACCTTTAGGGTGATCACATCCCTGCACCCCGTATGTTATGGCCTACCTGGCCAGGGCATGGGTGCTGCACGGAGTTCCTGGTTCCGGAGCCAACCTGGCCGGGAACACCTTGAACACAATGGGAACTCAGTGACTTACTGGGTTTCCAACATCGGAGATCCCAAGCGAGTTGTGCTGTTCGGTGGGGAGTCAGTCTGAGGAGAGCCCGGAGGCAGGCGATCCAATAGGGTCTAGACAATCCATCAGGGATCGAGGTACTGTATACTGAGTGACTATTTCCTCTCTCAGTCGGTACTCTGGCGACATTAAGGGAAGACTCAAGAGAACCTTTACACTCATGGAAGGCCGGTGGCAGAGGCGCTTTCCTGACGGTCATTCAAAAGAGCCTGTGCAGAAGCATCCTTCTCAAGTTCGAGTGATATTTTGGCTGCCAGGTCTGTGAGAGAGACCTGTCCAGGTACGCTATACCCACTCAAATTGGAGTGGTGCAGAAAGACTAATTACTGTTCGGAAGCAGGATTGCTTCAATATCCAAAGCCTGAGTCTGCTATTTCCCTCAACCTTTGTCTATCCTTCCCATCACCTGTTTGACTGTTTTTACCCGGCTGGGTAATAAAGAGCACTTATAAAGAGACTTCCTATTTTGCGGACATTCCTTCATTGCCACTGCATTCATCCTTCACCCTAGACATTTCAACAGAGCCATTAGATAACATGCCATCCCAAATCTAACCACCGGCTCCTGAGGAGGTAGCGCTTCATATAAAAAAATGTTTTTTTCCTCGGTTTAGGCTGATACATATTCTTCTACATATTTTTGGTAAACAAAATCTCAATAAGTGTTTACTAGTTTGTTTGTGCAAACGTTATAGCGTCTACAAAATAGGGGATAGTTTTGTTATTATTATTTTTTTACTAGTAATGGCGACGATCAGAGATTTTTATCATGACTGCGACAATATGGTGGAACACATCGGACAATTTTGACACCATTGTCATTTTTACAGTGATCAGTGCTATAAAAATGCCCTGATTACTGTAAAAATTACACTGGCAGTGAAGGGGTTAACCTGTAGGGGGCGCTGAAGGGGTCAAGTGTGACCTAGAGAGTGATTCTAATGGTTAGGGGGCGTGGCCTGTCGTGACACATCACTGATCACTGTTCCCGATGACAGGAAACAGACGATAAGTGACCTGTCACTAGGAAGAACGGGGAGATGTTGTGTTTACACTGACGTCTTCCCATTCTTCAGTTCTGTGACCCGATTGCGGGACATTGGCGGATATCGAGTCCGTGGGTCCCACAGACCCAGCACACACGCAACCACAGGGTGGCAAATTAAAGGGGACGTATATATACGCCAATTTGCACAGCCGTGCCATTCTGTGGACATACAAACCTGTTCAGCGGTCAGCAAGCGGTTAATCTCATATAGATGAGGGAATTTGTCCCCATTAATTTGGATAAATAGTGCATAAGTATAACTAACTTTAAGCCCAAGCTAAAGTCCTGTTCTTCCAATCTGCTGGAAATGGGTTTCTAATGCACTTGTGGTAAGCTAATGTGAAGGGTAAGATTTCAGTCCTTACTTTAGCTCTCCCTATACTGCTTTGGACTGCCTCAAGCCATGTAATAGTGGCATGCCCTGCATAGGAATGGCAGAACGGGGAAGAGTTTCACTGGGGATGGTCACAGTTCCACTTTAATGTTTTTTGAGGGGTTTTAAGTTTGTTGAAGTCCAAGCTCAATGTATAATATGTTATGTGCCTTGTTTTGATTATTAACGTTTCACATTTTATTTTGTTGTATATCATGCTTTATTTAGTAATGCAGAATACCCCTGCTTACCATGTCTTCTGAAAACTATCTCTTACTACAGTATATGTGCACACAGTCCTGCATAGGAAAATGTTTGCCAGCAAATTATATCAGCAGAGGTACACGAATGACTTCACATCATATAAGTGCTTGCAAAACGTTTCTTACATCATGGGCAAATGTGCAGCGAATGCAAGCTAATTTTTGAACACATCCACACATTTTCATTTAAATGTAGTGACCCACATCCTGCAAATATAAACTCAAAGGACTCTTGCACATGGACACCAAAAATGGCAAGTTTTTAGGCATTCAGATGTTTTCTCCTAATCTGATTGCAGCCCATTGCTTTCAATGGACCCACCATACACTAGTGCCACATTTAGGTCAGTAATATTTTAAATACAAACAATACTGCTCAGTATTTTATGCATGTACATGCAAATGTGACTCTTTTGTGGTGAATTGCACTTTTAAAGTAAGCCAAGTAAAGGCCAAGGTTGCAAAACGTAGGAATATAGTAATGTATAGAAGGATAAAGGATGATCCCCATGGCAAAAAAGGAACCAATGAGTTTTCAGCTGTCAGGGGGTTCCCCATGTACCCAGCATTCCCCTGGTAGGTGATGTCACAAAGGGTGGTGCCACCTGGTAACGTCACTGGATGGCACCGCTCCTTAGTTATTAAAAAAACTGTCAGATGATGTAAGTGGCAGAAATTGGGAGCCTTCGCGGGGAGCAGAGAATAGTTTTTTGTCAGGTCGGCGGTGGCTGCAGGCATTATTATTGACGATGGATCTACACCAGGGGACATTTTTTACCTGGGAAAGAAAATCAGGTAATAGTTAGCTCTTCAATTGTCAATTGTCGACACCTACTTTTCTCTGATAATTGTGTCTTTTCACCTTTTATGGATTTTGGGGGGGACCTCAATGCCATTTTTTTTTTACTTATGACACAGGGTTCCTCTTAACCACTTCACTACAGTTATATAAACTACACTGCCTGCATTGACTGAATATAGAGTATACACTGAGGCCCAGATTCACAAAGCACTTACGCCGATGTAAGTGCAAAGTGCGGCGTATCTGTGCGCCAGACCCACAAACCAACATACACCTAAAATCTGGCCAGCCTACGCCGACGTAGCTTACATATGCCGGCGTAGCATGGGCGCACTTTTTGTCTGGACGCATGTTGCTGCTCCCATTGATTAGGCATTCAAACATGCAAATGAGGGAAATACGGTGATTCACGAACGTACGTGCGCCGATGCATGCTACGCGAGGTGCGCATAGATTGTACATCCGGCGTAAAGTTATTTCCCATAGATGAGGCGCAACCCGGCAACAGACATGCAAAGGTCTGCACCAGAGAACACAGGCCAGCGTATTGGCCGTGCGTTACATTCACGGCGTACGTGGTGATCCGGCGTAGCTTAGGCATTTGCGCCAGCATGGTTGTGAGCATGCGCATAAGGGTGCTGTTTCATGCGTCCACGTCACGGCAACGTCACTGCACCGTGCTCGGACCATCATTTGCATGGGGTCACTCTCACTTCCACCTACGCCGGCATGCGTCTTCGAAAAATACACCACGCCAACGCAGCGTTTGGAGCAATAGCTTGCTGAATGCAGTGCTTGCCTCTCCACACTGCGTCGGCGTAGTGCACAGCATACTAGCATGCTGTGCGCTACGGCGGCATAATGTGCGCCCACTCTCTGTGAATCTGGGCCTGAATATCTAGTCTACGCTAAATGCAGAGTATATCTATCTCTCTCTCTCTCTATATATATATTATTTATATATATATATATATATATATATATATATATATATACTAGACTGCTGTGCTCACTACATGTTATTAAGAACTGAGGTATGTAAACTTTTGATCAGGGTCATTTGGGTAGTTTCTGTTGCCATTATGATTTAACCAGTTAAGGACCGCCGCATGTACATTTACGTCGGCAGAATGGCACCTTCAGGCACATCAACGTATATATACGTTGGTGCCTTGAGGGGGTTCGGGGGTCCGATCGGACCCCCCCCCCGTACATGCGGCGGTTCCTTTAGCTCCGGGAGCGATCCGGGATGAGGGGGCGGCTACTCGTTTTCAGCCACCCCCTCGCGATCGCTCCCAGCCAATGCGCGCGCCCCGCCAGCCTCTTCCTGTGCTAAGTGTAAACACAGGAAGAGGGAAGTGCTGTGTTCCTCCTCGTGTCGGTCTTTTCGTCCGACGCTGAGGAGAGAACACATCACACAGTAAGTTGCACCAAGCATCACACTGACACAGGTACACATAGGCACACTTAACCCCTTCCTGTCACCGCCGATCGCCCCCCCCCAGTCCACTGTAACATTGTGTCACTGAATACAGTTATCATTTATTTCTGATAACTGCATTTAGTGTCAGTGTTGCAGTAAAAAGTGTCAGGGCAGTTAGTCTTAGCCCCCTTTAGGTCTAGGGTAGCCCCCTACCCCCCCCTAATAAAGGTTTAACCCCTTGATCACTGCCCTAGTTAACCCTTTCACCCCCTATTGCCAGTGTCACTAAGCGATCGATTTTCTGATCGCTGTATTAGTGTCACTGTTGCCGCTAGGCAGTTAGTTTTTTTTGAGGTTCGCCGCCAGGTTTATATAGCGCTAGGTACCCCCATAAATAAAGTTTTTAACCCCTGATTGCCCCTAGAGTTAACCCTTTCACCAGTGATCACCATATAAGTGTCACTGGTGACGCAGGTTAGCCAGTTAGTTATTTAGGTTTTTAGAAAGCGTTAGGTACCCCCATATATTACCATACAAAGGTTTTAACCCCCTGATTGCCCCTTAGTTAACCCTTTCACCAGTGATCACCGTATAAGTGTTACGGTTGACGCTGGTTAGTTAGTTTGCTGTTTATAGCATCAGCGCACCCGCCGTATATTACCCAATAAAGGTTTAACCCCCTGATCGCCCGGCGGGTGATTTAAATTAAATTTTAGCGCCAGTTAGGGTGTGCATCGCCCCAGGCAGTGTTCGGTTAGTGCCAGTAACGCTTACACCCACTCGCAAAGCATACACCCCCCTTAGTGGTATAGTATCTGAACAGATCTATACCTGATCTGATCAGATCTATACTAGCGTACCCAGCAGTTTAGGGTACCCAAAAACGCATTGTTAGCGGAATCAGTCCAGATACCCGCTAGCACTTGCGTTTTGCCCCTCTGCCCAGCCCAACCCACCCAAGTGCAGTATCGATCGATCACTGTCACTTCAAAAACACATCACACACAACTGCAGCGTTCGCAGAGACAGGCCTGATCCCTGCGATCGCTAACAGTTTTTTTGAAGCGTTTTCTACATTTGCCTTTCTATAGCCAGGTGCTTTTTTTACCCGTGAATCATCACCAGTCTACAACTAAATTTAGAGCCCAAAATGGCAAAGCGGATGTACAGTGGTGAAGAGGCTGTTAGGTTCATGTGCATGTCGTCAGATGATGATGAGGAGGTCACGCATCTGACAGATTCGGGCTCAGAATATGATCCTGTTTACGACAGCGGCTCCATGTCAGATAGCTCGGACGACGGAGTAGTGGTCCCTGCTAAGGCCAGGCGCACCCGACCCCGTTCTAAGGTTGTTGAGGAGCAAGAACCGCAGGACCCTTGTATGGAGCAGAGAGCGAGTACTAGCGCCGCTATTCCTTTTGGTGGATTGGCAAGCACCAGCGGCCTAGTACACCCTGGTCGTTCATCCAGCACTGCAGTATCACGTGGTGACGTGGCGAGTCCCATAAGTGCAGTTCAAGCTGGCGAGGTGGCAAGCACAAGTAGTGACCCGCTGCCACCAAGAAGAAAACAAAGACAGGCCCGTCGTGCCCATAGTGCCCTTCCTGCAGAATTCGCCTATCCTGATTGGGTCCCCACCACTTCTGCAGCACCCGTACTTCCCCCATTCACTGGCAAACCCGGAATTCAGGTGGATACAGCGAATTTTATGCCACTTGATTTTTATTCGCTGTATTTCACAGAAGATCTCTATAGATCT
Organism: Rana kukunoris; assembly: GCA_029574335.1. Taxonomy (NCBI): domain Eukaryota; kingdom Metazoa; phylum Chordata; class Amphibia; order Anura; family Ranidae; genus Rana; species Rana kukunoris. Next base: position 446,240,927 of record CM056052.1, read on the forward strand.
ATTGTGGACCAGACTAATTTATATGCTGGTACCTACATCGCCGCTAATCCCCAGACCCTCCTTGCCAAAGAATGGAGACCTCTTACGGTTTCCGAATTTAAGTCCTTTCTGGGCCTTACCCTCAATATGGGCATACATACATTTCCTCAATTGCGCATGTATTGGTCCACAGAGCCAATTGACCAAATGCCCATATTCTCTGTTCACATGGCCAGGAAACGATACGAGGCGATCCTGCGGTTCCTGCATTTCAGCGACAATGCACTCTGTCGTCCACGTGGAGACCCTGAATTTGACCGGCTCTACAAAATTCGGCCCCTCATAAACCATTTCAACGAACGTTATGCAGCCTTGTTTAATCCCCAGCAAGTTGTCTGCGTTGACGAGTCCCTGGTTAAATTTGCTGGCCGCTTGTCTTTCAAGCAGTTCCTTCCCAGCAAGCGTGCCAGATACGGGGTCAAGCTCTATAAGCTCTGTGACAGGGCAACAGGCTACACATGGAGCTTTAGGATTTATGAGGGCAAAGATAGTCACGTAGAGCCGGAAGGATGCCCAGATTACATGGGGAGCGCTGGCAAGATTGTCTGGGACTTGGTGTCACCCTTATTCGGAAAGGGGTACCACTTGTATGTGGACAATTATTACAGCAGCGTGCCACTTTTTAGTCACTTGTTTGATCATCAGATTGGAGCATGTGGCACCGTGCGACCTAATCGCCGGGGCTTTCCCCAGCGGCTTGTAGATGCCCGTATAAAGCTGGGGCGAGAGCCTGCTGCAGATGTAATAATTTGCTCGCTGTGAAGTGGCGGGACAATAAGAATGTTTTCCTTCTTACCACCCTTCACGCAGACACGACAGTACAAATTCGTACGGCGACTGGTGTTGTGGAGAAACCCCTCTGTGTCCACGAATATAACCAAAATATGGGAGGGGTGGACCTCAACGACCAGTTGATGGCGCCGTATCATATTGCCCGTAAATCGAGACGCTGGTACAAAAAAGTGTCTCTACATTTATTCCAATTGACTTTGCTGAATGCTTTTGTCTTATACAAAACTTCAGGACAGAATGTATCCTTCCTCCAATTCCAGAAGGATATCATCAACGGACTCCTGTATCCAGGCGGTTCTGTACCTCACCATCTCCTACCAAATGCAGTAAGCCGACTGCATGAGAGGCATTTTATATATGCCCTCGAGAGTACCCCTACCCAACGAGCCCCCCAAAGAAGATGTCGTGTCTGTAGCAAGCGCGGATTTAGGTGTGACACCCGTTATTTTTGTCCCCGATGTCCTGACGATCCTGGTCTTTGTATTGGCAAATGTTTTGAACGCTTCCACACACTAGTGAAGTATTAGCGTAGGGCAAAACATATCACAGGCTAGGCACACGTACACAGGGTCTCCCAAGATGCCATCGCATTTTGAGAGACCCAAACCTGGAACCGAAAAGTTGAACAGTTACAGTTACAAAAAAAAGTGTAAAAAAGTAAAAAAACACAAAAAAAATATAAAATAAAAAAAACAAAAATAGTTGTCGTTTTTATTGTTCTCTCCCTCTCTATTCTCTCTCTATTGTTCTGCTCTTTTTTACTCTATTTTATTCTGCAAAGTTTTATTGTTATGTTTTTTCATGCTTGCTTTTCAGGTAAGTAATTTACTTTACTGTTTTCAGGTACGCCATTCAGCTGTTGAAAAATGTTTTATTTTTTACTATGTTTTTTTTATTGGTATTTGCTTTGCAGGTATGGTATGATCTTACTGTTATACTGTAATGTTACTTTGTTTGTTACATTTGCTTAGCAGGTACGCCATTCAGTTGCAGCGCGGATTTATTTAGCGTGACAGCAACAGCGTTTGCTCCCACGATATATATAAAGCTGCGACTCCAACGCTGTAGGAGGTGATTTCACCACCACAGTCCAAAAAAGAGCATATATGCCGAAGCATGGGGGCATTAGGGGCGGAGGAGCGATTTTGCTCCTAATGCCGCGTACATACGGTTGACCCACCTACGGAGGCCTTACCCGTGGAAAAGTCTGACCATGTGTATACGGCATAGAAAAGTCCGACCGTGTGTACGCGGCATAGAAAAGTCCGACCGTGTGTACGCGGCATAACTTTTTTGCGGGAGGATGCCCCCATGCTTCGGCATATATAAATTCACTCCTCACTACCTATCACAGTTTCGAAGGCCATAAAATGTCAAAATAGCACAAAAAACAAAACAAATGACCCCATTTTGGAAAGTAGACACCCCAAGAAAATGTTGAGTCCATAGATTTTTTTTTTTGTCCAAAGTGATTGAATAATGACAAAAAAATAAATCAAAAATCAAAAATGTGTCACTAAATGATATATTGCTCACACATGCCATGGTTATATGTGGAGTTGCACCCTAAAATACATTCTGCTGCTTCTCCTGAGTACGGGGATACCACATGTTTGGGACTTTTTGGGAGCCTAGCCGCGTACGGGACCCCGAAAACCAAGCACCGGCTTCAGCATTTCTAAGGACGCAAATTTTTGATTTCACTCCGCACTACCTATCACAGTTTCGAAGGCCATAAAATGCCAAAATGGCACAAAACCCCCCCAAATGACCCCATTTTGGAAAGTAGACACCCCAAGCTATTTGTTGAGAGGCATATTGAGTCCATGGAATATTTTTTTTTTTGCCCCAAGTGATTGAATAATGACCAAAAAAAAAAATAAAAAAAAAAAATGTACAAAACATTGTCACTAAATTATATATTTCTCACACATGCCATGGTTATATGTGGAATTGCACCCCAAAATACATTCTGCTGCTTCTCCTGAGTACGGGGATACCACATGTGTGGGACTTTTTGGGAGCCTAGCCGCGTATGAGACCCCGAAAACCAATCACCGCCTTCAAGATTTCTAAGGACATAAATTTTTGATTTCACTCACACAAATCTTGAAGGCAGTGCTTGGATTTCGGGGCCCCGTACGCGGCTAGGCTCCCAAAAAGTCCCACACATGTGGTATCCCTGTACTCAGGAGAAGCAGCAGAATGTATTTTGGGGGTGCAATTCCACATATGCCCATGGCATGTGTGAGAAATATATCATTTAGTGACAAAGTTTTGTAATTTTTTTTTTTTGGTCATTATTCAATGACTTGGGACCAAAAAAAAAATATTCCATGGACTCAACATGCCTCTCAGCAAATAGCTTGGGGTGTCTTCTTTCCAAAATGGGGTCATTTGGGGGGGTTGTGTGCCATCTTGGCATTTTATGGCCTTCAAAACTGTGATAGGTAGCGAGGAGTGAAATCAAAAATGTATGCCCTTAGAAAGCCTGAGGCGGTGATTGGTTTTCGGGGCCCCGTACGCGGCTAGGCTCCCAAAAAGTCCCACACATGTGGTATCCCCGTACTCAGGAGAAGCAGCAGAATGTATTTTGGGGTGCAATTCCACATATGCCCATGGCATGTGTGAGAAATATATCATTTAGTGACAAAGTTTTGTTATTTTTTTTTTTTGGTCATTATTCAATGACTTGGGACCAAAAAAAAAAATATTCCATGGACTCAACATGCCTCTCAGCAAATAGCTTGGGGTGTCTTCTTTCCAAAATGGGGTCATTTGGGGGAGTTGTGTGCCATCTTGGCATTTTATGGCCTTCGAAACTGTGATAGGTAGTGAGGAGTGAAATCAAAAATTTGCGCCCTTAGAAATGCTGAAGGCGGTGCTTGGTTTTTGGGGTCCCGTACGCGGCTAGGCTCCCAAAAAGTCCCAAACATGTGGTATCCCCATACTCATGAGAAGCAGCAGAATGTATTTTGGGGTGCAATTCCACATATAACCACGGCATGTGTGAGCAATATATCATTTAGTGACAACTTTTTGTAAACATTTTTTATTTTAATTTTTTTGTCATTATTCAATCACTTGGGACCAAAAAAAAATATATTCAATGGACTCAACATGCCTCTCAGCAGTTTCCTTGGGGTGTCTACTTTCCAAAATGGGGTCATTTGGGGGGGTTTTGTACTGCCCTGCCATTTTAGCACCTCAAGAAATGAGATGGGCAGTCATAAAATAAAAGCTGTGTAAATTCCAGAAAATGTACCCTAGTTTGTAGACGCTATAACTTTTGCGAAAACCAATAAATATACGCTTATTGCGATTTTTTTTACTAAAGACATGTGGCTGAATACATTTTGGCCTAAATGTTTGACTAAAATGTAGTTTATTCGATATTTTTTACTTGTTGTTATAAGAAAAATCTTTTTTTTTCAAAATTTTCGGTCTTTTTCCGTTTATATCGCAAAAAATAAAAATCGCAGAGGCAATCAAATACCATCAAAAGAAAGCTCTATTTGTGGGAAGAAAAGGACGCAAATTTCGTTTCGGTAGAACATTGCATGACCGCGCAATTACCAGTTAAAGCAGCGCACTGACAAATTGTAAAAACACCTTGGGTCTTTAGCCTGCATATTGGTCCGGGTCTTAAGTGGTTAAACAAAGTAAACACAGTTGATTGATAATAAATAGCTTTAGAAAAACACTAACCATGATTGAAAGAAATGTTATCATTCATATTCTCTGAAAAATGGCCAAGAAATCATAAATTCTGCCAGGGTATTTAAGTTTATGAGCACAACTGTATATATCAAATACATTGCCACTAACTAATCTGCCTGCCTAATCTAGCTTAATCTCTCCGTCCACACACTATACATGGCCGCTATGTATGCAGCCTTATATAGTGTGGGACGTGGACTTAGTCCCCCTGAGCCATGATTGGCCAAAGGCACCCTGCCTTTGGGGCTAATTATGGCTCTCTCAGCAGAGCATGCTGTGATTGGTTAAGACATGTAGGTCAGATGCATGCTTTCAAAAAAAGGCCAATCATCATGTGCCCCCCACGGTGTCTCCAGCAATGCACTGCGAACACAGCATCTCACAGTGTAGTACATATAACCACAACATTGTCTGGTGTTGGCCAATCTACAAACATAAAAAGGTGTTCAACACAGCTGTGACATTCAGATTTCCCACGAAGGCCCCATAATATTTGCTGTTTGGCAAACGGACAAACACCTTACTGGTTACACCCATACTTAAAAAGCCATCCTTGGACCCCACCAATCTTAACAATCTACTCCCTATCTCCTTGCTCCCCTTTTCCTCTAAACTCCTTGAATGCCTTGAAAGAATTTAATACGGTTACCACCTCCTCCTCTTCAAAAAACGCTACTCCCTCGGTCTCCGTGACTGCACTCTTTGGTGGCTCTCATCCTACCTATACTAGCACACCTTTGGTGTCACTTACAATTCCACTTCCTCCTTTCCCCTTCTCTGTCTGGGCCCCCCACGGTTCTGTTCTTGGACCCCTCTTATTTTCAATCTACACGTCCTCCATGCCATGCCATCAAATGAAGCCACTGTGCCATCAATTGTCACCACTGTGCCATGCAACACAGCTACTGTGCCATCAATTGTCACCACTGTGCCATGCCACCAAATGCAGCCACTGTGCCATCAATTGTCACCACTGTGCCATGCAACACAGCAACTGTGCCATCAATTGTCACCAAAGTGCCATGCCATCAAACGCAGCTACTGTGCCCATCAATTGTCATCACTGTGCCATGCCATCAAATGCAGTCACTGTGCCATCAATTGTCACCACTGTGCCATGCTATCAAATGCAGTCACTGTGCCATCAATTGTCACCACTGTGCCATGCAACACAGCTACTGTGCCATCAATTATCACCACTGTGCCATGCCACCAAATGCAGCCACTGTGCCATCAATTGTCACCACTGTGCCATGCCATCAAATGCAGCCACTGTGCCATTAATTGTCACCACTGTGCCATGCAACACAGCAACTGTGCCATCAATTGTCACCAAAGTGCCATGCCATCAAACGCAGCTACTGTGCCCATCAATTGTCACCACTGTGCCATGCCATCAAATGCAGTCACTGTGCCATCAATTGTCACCACTGTGCCATGCCATCAAATGCAGTCACTGTGCCATCAATTGTCACCACTGTGCCATGCCATCAAATGCAGGCACTGTGCCATCAATTGTCACCACTGTGCCCTTTAATTGTCACCACTGTGCCTCATGATGCCACTGTGCCCATTGTCACCCCTTTCCCTGTAAAAAGCACTTACCTGAAGCTTCCATGTCCTCCCTCGATGTCTTCTGCCGCCATGGAGAAGCTTTAGCCAATCAGGTTCCTGATAACCAGATTCCGGGAACCTGATTGGCTGAAACGGCCGTCAGTTTTATGCAAGGAATGCAGGTTGCCTGCGCTCCGAGTATAGACTTCCGAGAGCCGGAGGGCGGTACTGGAAAAGCCTATCAGAGCCGCTGGCTTTGATAGGCAGTTCCCCTCAGCCAACCAGCTGCCGCTATTCGGGTAACCGGCGACCCATGTCCGGTTATAGGAGTAGACCAGGCAGCTGGCAACAATGATAACTCACATTCAATGCATTGCATTGAATGTGTGTTATTTGCGAGAGGGGGTGGCGCTGCAGCGCCCTCTATAGACGGCCACCAGAACTTCGGCTAAAATGTCAAAATGACATTTTAGCCGAATAAAAGTTCTTAAAGGGCCCATTTAAAAAAAAAAAAAATTGTTTTGTGACTGCGGGAGGGGGGGGGGGTGGCGCCCGTGCGTCCCTATGGACGGGCCGCCACTGACGTCCTTCCTGGGCCAGCTGATTGCCTCATATGGCTTTCAATATCACTTCTACGCTGACGACACCCAAATCTATCTCTCCACCCCTGAACTCACTCCATCAGTCTCCTCACGCATTACTAACTTACTAACAGACACATCTGTCACAACACTTCCTCAGACTCAACTTGTCCAAAACCGAGTTCATAATATTTCTTCCACCACGTGACTTCTCTGTCAAGAGCAATGGCACAACCATCCACCCAACCCCACATGCCAGGATTCATTCACTGTACAAATTACTCAGCGTCTGCTACCCCTCTCTGGCAATACCTCCATTGGCTGTCAATCACCCAACAAATGTGTTTCAAAATACTCACAATAAGTTACAAAGCCATCCGCAACTCTGCCCCCAGCTACATCACTAGCCTAGTCTCAACATACCAACCTAATTATCCTCCTCGTTCCTCCCAAGGCCTCCTGCTCTCTAGCTCCCTCATTACTTCATCCCATATTTGCCTCCGGGACTTCTACCAAGTCTGTCCCATCCTCTGGAATGCCCTACCCCAATCTGTCACACTATCTCCAAATCTATCTACTTTTAGGCGATTCCCTGAAACCTTTTGACCTTGGAGAAGCCTACCCTGTCTCCACCTAACAACTGTTCTTTTATTTTCTTCTACAGGTCACCCCCCCCCCCAGTTACCCTTTGTATCACTTTATCCTCCCTCCTAGATTGTATTGAATTGTATCATAATTATACTGTCTGCCCTACTGTTGTAAAGTGTTGCGCAAACTGTCGGTGCTGTATAATAATATATATATTTTTTTAATTGATGGCCACTGCCAACAGGGGCAAGGCTACGCTGACGGGCACTGACAAAGCTGCATTGATGGGCACTGGTGAGGCTGAGCTGATAGGAACTGATCAGGATGTATTGATGGGCAGTGGAACACTTAAAGTTCAGCTAATTGACACTGATCAGGCTGCATTGATGGGCACTGATGAGACTGCATTGATGGGCGATGGTGAGGCTGCATTAATAGGCATTGGTGAGGCTGCATTGATGGGCACTGATCTGTCTGCTTTGATGGGCACTAGGGAGGCTGCATTGATGAAACTAGGGAGGCTGCATTGATGGGCACTGATTAGGCTGCATTGTTGGCCATTGGTGAGGCTGCATTGATGGGCACTGATCAGGATGCATTGATGGGCACTGGTGAGGCTGCATTGAGGGGCACTGGTGAGGCTGCATTGATGGGCACTGGTGAGGCTGCATTGATGGGCACTGGTAAGCCAGGCAGCAACCAGCAAGTGAGCCTAAACCCCCCCCCTCCCCCCATGATGGGCTTGGGCTGGACTTACTTTAAAATGTGGGAGGGGTTATCAAATTTACCTTCGGCTGAAGCCCCTGGTCTTTTTCCCACCTAGCAACACATGCAAACCGAACTGAAGGGTGTTTGGCCCATTTCTATTAGTTACTAACTACTGTCATTTGTTATTGAAGTTACATTTTTTTAACCACGGTCATCAGCTTTGTATGATAAGTAGCATAACTTTTTTTTTTTTTTCATTATTATGTGCTTATTCTATATAATCCCCAAAACCAATAACTCAGTTCCAATCATTTTCACTGTGAGCATTGTGGGTTTCTGCCCAACAAATACATTATTCACTGACTTCACAGGAATACAGTAAATCTACTTACTAGTCGATAACACTGCAATAATATTTTGCATGATTATGCATTAGCTTATTTTTAAAGTTATGAATATATTTTGGGGTTTTATTAGCTGAGATTTACATAATCATTGTTTTGGATTGTAACAAATTCAGAACTGCCTGAAGGACAGATAACTAGACATAATATGCAGAGCATTTCATATATCAGATTATAAATAGATACAATTTAAATGCGTGATTGGTTTCTGAATGTGTTTAAAAAATTCCTGTGTAATGCTTGGCACTATTTAATTTAAGGTTCTGCAGTGAATTTATGTTTATATCTCCTGATTCACTGTTTGTTTGACATGTGGTTTTCACTGCAGGTAACTCCTGAAAATGTATTTTTCAATCATATGATTAGTTAGAGTTACAGGTTTACTTTAATGTTTATTTTTAGCCAATCCTTTTTTTTTTTCCATTTTAAAAAGAGTAGAGAAGGGTCAGCCACCCTGTTAGGTTTTATTGCTCTTAATATGATATATTATAAACAAGAAGTGTGGGGTAGTACTTCACAAAATACAGTATAGGAACATAAAAATATATACATCTTCCTTCTATATCCAAAATGCCTTTTGTTTTTATAGCCCAAAATACATCACGCATTTAAAAATATTTTAACAAACACACAAAATCATAGCCCCCTATTTTGTCCAGAGTTATTTAAAAAATGGCATTCTTGTTTTATCCCTGTAATGCCGCGTACACACAATCGGAATTTCCGGCAAGAAAGGTTCTTTGTGAGCTTTTGGTCGGAAATTCCGACCGTGTGTAGGCTCCATCGGACATTTTCTGTTGGAATTTCCAACAGCAAAAATTTGAGAGCTGGTTCTCAAATTTTCCGACGGAAAGTTCTTGTCGGAAATTCGGATCGGCTGTATGCAATTCCGACGCACAAAAAAACACGCATGCTCGGAATCAATTGTGCGCATGCTCGAAATCATTGAACTTAATTTTTCTCAGCTCGTTGTAGTGTTGTACGTCACTGCATTCTTGATGGTCGGAATTTCAGACAACATTTGTGTGACCGTGTGTATGCAACACAAGTTTGAGCCAAAATTACGTCGGAAAAAAATCCACAGTTTTCTTGTTGGAATTTCCGATCGTGTGTATGCGGCATACGTTTTTATCAGCGTAATATATTGTCCTCAAAGTTTCCAAGCAACTAAAGTATCTTAAGCTGGCCATAGATAGATTGAAATCTGCCCAGTTCAGCAGTAACAGCCTGAATTTCATTCCATTTAAGGTCAGCTTGGTTGGACTAAAGTCGATAATAGTATCACTTATCTGCATTCAGTTACACATTTCATGGCTTTAACCACTTGTCCACCGCCCACCGTCAAATGACGGCGGGCGGAGGACTCCATTGTTCTGACAGGACGTCATATGATGTCCTGTCTTTTTAAAGGCGGCGCACCCGCCGCTCTGCTGGGATCCCGGTGCGAATGGCCGGCGGCAACGATCACCGCCGGGCACACGCGATTGCCCAGTAACTGAGCGGGGACGTGGAGCTCTGTGTGTAAACACAGAGCTCCACATCCTGTCAGGGAGAGGAGACCGGTGCTGTGTCCCTTGTACATAGGGACACAATCGGTCACCTCCCCCAGTCACCCCCCTCCCCCTACAGTTAGAACACTCATAGGACACACATTTAACCCCTTCCCTGCCCCCTAGTGGTTAACCCTTTCACTGCCAGTCACATTTATACAGTAATCAATGCATATTTATAGCATTGTTCACTGTATAAATGTAAATGGTCCCAAAAACGTCACAAAAGTGTCCGAAGTGTCCGCCATAACGTCGCAGTCCCAATAAAAAAATCGCAGATCGCCGCCATTAATAGTAAAAAAAAATAATAATAAAAATGCCATAAACTATCCCCTATTTTGTAAACACTATAAATTTTGCGCAAACCAATCGATAAACGCTTATTGCATTTTTTTTTTACCAAAAATATTTAGAAGAATACGTATGGGCCTAAACTGAGGAAAAAAATATTTTTTTATATATTTTTAGGGATATTTATTATAGCAAAAAGTAAAAAATATTGAATTTTTTTTCAAACTTGACGCTCTATGTTTGTTTATAGCGCAAAAAATAAAAACCGCAGAGGTGATCAAATGCCACCAAAAGAAAGCTCTATTTGTGGGAAAAAAAGGACGCCAATTTTGTTTGGGAGTCACGACCGCGCAATTGTCAGTTGAAGCAGCGCAGTGCCGGAAGCTTAAATTTAGTCTGGGCAGGAAGGGGGTGTAGGTGCACAGTAGGCAAGTGGTTAATCTGCAAAGTTCTGCTGGTATCGCACAAGACTTGTGTTCAGTTTTGTGATTTAGTTTAGCTACACTCCCAGTCCCAGCCCAGCCAGGTAATTTATTTTTAATTTTCAAGGATAAGTTCCCCCCAATACCCGCACCCAACGTCACATTTTGAAAATAGCATGGCTGTGTGGGTATATAAGGCATAGCATGGCTGTGTGGAAACGGTCAGCCCGACCGTCCCAGCAGACAGATTCGACCGTGTGTACGGGCGAGCCGACGGATTTGGTCACCTGACAGATTTCAAAGCATGCTTTGAAATCTGTCGGCTGGGAACCCGTCCGCCCGACATGTCTGCTGGTTAGTACGCTAACCAGCAGACATGTCTTCTCGCACACACACGCCGAATGGTTTTGACGCATGCGCGGAAGCATTTTACTTCCTGGTGCGGTGACGTGGTGGCGTCAACGTCACCGCCACGTCACCGCGCCGTCTGGCGGCGGGGATTTTGGTTTGATCGTGTATACACGATCAAACCAATATGTCCCCAGCAGACAGATTTGTTCAAATCGGTCGGCCCGACCGATTTGAACAAATCTGTCTGCTCGTGTGTACGCGGCCTCAGAGGTAAGGGCTGAAAGCTACAGGGTTTGTCTGTAGAAGTCTGAATTCGTACCTATGATCCACTGATGTTAACATCCCTTGTGATAGGAATAGTGCATGACAGGTCCTCTTTTTGGAGAAATGTGGGGTCAATAAGACCCCACATCTCTCCTCCAGGCTGTAAAGGCTGAGATCAAAAAATAAAATTAAGCTCTCTCTACCTGTCCAGCCACATCCCCAGAATTGTTTACTCCCGCCGGCTGGGTCATGTAGTCATAACATCTCGCCCAGGCCTCAGAGGATCATAGAGATGACTGGGGACCATCTGGTCTATGATTCACTCTCCAGCTCACTGATTGCAGGGGTGAGCCAGGAGAAGCACTGAAGGGCAGTGGTGGGAGGACATCCCCTCCCACTACCTGTAAGAACAAAAAAGCACCTGAACTGCTGGTATGATTGTTCTTTTGGTGAAAACAGTCGCTGGCTGAATAAGATAACATCTGATTGATGCCAGGTAGTTGCATTTTTCATGTTTTGTCTTTCTCAAGAAATATGTGTCCCTGGAGGGCAAGATGAAACATTAGAGCGTACTTTTGCGAAAAGTATGATAAAAAACAAAAATGGTGACTACTGGCATACTCCAACAGAAGCATAATGGCTTGTATGAATAATAATTTGATGCATCAAATCAATTTTTCCTATACATAGTCTGGTTGACAGGTGATCCAGAGGAAGAAAAAAAAACAATAAAGCACGTTCCAACTTGCTCCAGCAGGGGAAAAAAAAATCCTCCCTGATCCCCCAAGAGGCAATCGGATATTCCCTGGATCAAATGTACCTATAAATATTAGTATCCAGTTATATTATGTGTATCTAGGAAAGAATTCAGGACTTTCTTTAGAGTGTAGCACGGTCTCCGGCCTCCTTCAGTCTAATGGGAACCTCCAGGGCCAGAGAAAATGTATGTGGTGGGTTGTGAGGCATAGTGGGTGTAAGGTGGATAAAGTTATTGGGTGCCAGACAATTCCTGAATGCAAAAGAGAGGTTTATTTATCTTAAAAACTTATGGGGGAAATAGGTTAGGGCTAGGACACCCTTGGGTAGTTGCAAGTTCAAATAGGCAGACTCTGATGCCGCGTACACACGATCATTTTGTGTGATGTAAAAAAACATCCTTTTATCTCACGAAACAAAACAAAGTTTTTCAAACTTCATTTTAAAAAACGACATTGCCTACACACCATCGTTTTCTGAAAATGCTCTTGCAAAGCGCGGTTATGTACACCACGTTCGACAGCACTCTGTTCCCTTGAAGCTCCCGCCTCATAACTTGCTTCTGAGCATGCGCGGATTTAAAAACTTAGTTTTAAATGTCGTTTTGCCCACACACGATCATTTTTTATGACACAAAAAACGACATTCTGAGAAACGACATAAAAAATTGAAGCATGTTCGAATTTTTTTTGGTCGTTTTTCAGAAGACATTAAACAACGTTTTGCCCACACACGATCATTTTAAATGACGTTTTTTAAAACGTCGTTTTATTTCATCACAAAAAACGACCATGTGTACGCGGCATGAGACTTCAATAGGATGACAGCCATGCAGGGAAAGGCCTCCAGCAAGAAGCCACATCTGCACGTGCAGGAATGCTGTCTCGTATGGCAACAGTCTTTAACAGTTCCTAACACAAAGTGTAACAGCTTTTTCACCTTCACTACAACGTCTCCTAGTAGTTCTTCAGCCCACTGAGCTCCTGGTCTCTCACTAGACCCCCTGATTCACTGGCACTGAATCTCTTAAGCTCCTCCAATCTTCACGGTGGTCCCTAGCTTGGCACTCCTGATACTTCTCAAGCTTCACCCCACTGGCCTGCTCAAGCCCTGGCTTGACACACAAGGCTGCTCTGCAAGTGTCATCTCCACTAGGGATGAGCTTCGTATTCAAGTCGAACTCATGTTCGACTCGAACATCGTATGTTCGATCGTTCGTGCCAAATTCGAGTGGCGCGCCACGGCCCATAATTCACTGTGGCATTGCTGGCTTATGATCGGCCAAGCATGCACTATGACCCTCATACTTGGCCAATCACAGCGTCGTCAGTACAGAGAGCCGTAATTTGCCAAAGTCAGGGTGGCTTTGGCCAATTATGGCTCAGGGGGTTTAGTACAGGCCCCACACTATAAAAGTCCACCTGCAGGTCGGCCTTATGTAGTGTGTTGCGGCGGTGGTTAGAGAGAACAGAGAGAGACAGAGAGAGTGTCATTTTTTGCAGGTAGATAGAGCAGGCAGGCAGGCTAGTCAGTTAATGTTACAGTGTGTAGAGGATATATATACATCCCAGGTGTTGTACATATATTTATACACTGTAAAGTTTAGCTAGATCAGTTCTTCCTAATTTACTGGCAGGCAGGTGCTATTTAAAGACGTTTTCACAGGCATACTATAGACACCCAGCAGGTACAATATTTAAAGGATTTTTTCCTTTTTTTTATTTTTATTTAAGCATCATTAAAATCACTGCTCCCAGGAGCAGTGATTTTAATGATGCTTAAATAAAAATAAAAATAAAAAAAAATTCCTTTAAATATTGTACCTGCTGGGTGTCTATAGTATACCTGTTGGCAGGGGCGGACTGACAACTCATGGGGCCCCCGGGCAATAGAAGATTATGGGGCCCCCGGGCTTACAGATAGCCACCATGCCAGGAGGCAGTGCATAGGCGGGGCAGCTAAAATCTCTGGATTTTCACATCAAAAGCTTGTCGGTTTCGGACATATCAGGGACAGATGTAAAAAAAACACAGATTTTTTCATACTGTCCCTGGTTTTACTAAGCCTGGCAACCCTGATGGGGCCCCCTAGTGGCACGGGGCCCTCGGGCAGTGCCCAAGTGACTCAATGGTCAGTCTGCCCCTGCCTGCTGGGTGTCTATAGTATGTCTGTGAAAACGTCTTTGAGAACCCGGGTCTTGCCCGAGGGAACATGTATCAATGGAGAAAAAGTTTTAAAAACTGTAGTTTTTTTCAAACTTTTTTTTGAAAGACCTGGGTTCTCAAAGACGTTTTACGACAATAACTTGCATATTAACCTTTAAAATTAGCACTTTTGAATTCAAACGTTCGAGTCCCATAGACGTCAAAGGGGTTCTAAATGTTTGAGCGAACGTTCGGTTCGTTCAAAGGTTCTGGTGCGAACTGAACTGGGGGGTGTTCGGCTCATCCCTAATCTCCACTGGCTGGGTCCCTGATTTGATCACCACCTGAAGTTTCCTGATTCTCCACCGTTTCAGTTCAGTGAAAATACTGCTCTGGTACTTGGTTCAGTTACTCCCTGGCAATAATTGGGCCTTTAGTAGCAACAGCTTCCCTTTTACCTCAAACCACTGACAGGTTCTCCGGCCGGCAGAACCATCACTTCTGGTTGGACTGCAAGCCGCAATCCCAACCCTGCGCTGCTCTCTTGCTTCTGGATAGGCACCCAAACAGCGTAGCAGCCAGATGCACCCGGCATAGGCCCAATCTCTGGCCTAGCCACCCAGGGCACATGATACTCATCTACCCAGACAGCCATCCAGGTGGCACAGAATATAGATCACCTGACTCCAACCGAATATATAGGCTCTCCCAACAGGCCAAGGAATTTAAGAAAGCCCCTGCCTATTTGGTTGAGATACTCCATATACCCATAACCTGAGCTTGGGTTGCCCTTCTCATATCTAGTACCACCAAGTACCTGGCCATCTAGTGGTAGAAGAGAAAAGTGCAACAAGGCCAAATTTAGGTAGAAATCAATGGATCTCTAACAATCAACCAGGATAACTACTCCTGACAAGTAAATTTGTGAGGAGCATCCCTGCCTAAACTCCAGGGTGCTACAAGAGAATGTAGTGAGCTGGCCAGAACCACCTCTTGAGTAGGGATGAGCTTCGCGTTCGATACGAACGTATGTTCGACTCGAACATTGTCTGTTCGTACGTTTGACGAAATTCGAACAAAAGCGGTCGTTCGTGCCAAATTCGAGTGACGCAAAACGGCCCATAATTCACTGCGGCACTGAGCGCTGATGATTGGCCAAGCATGCTGTATGTCCCGCATGCTTGGCCAATCACAGCGCCCAAAAAAAAAAGAGCCATAATTGGCCAAAGCCTGGGTGGCTTTGGCCAATTATGGCTCAGGGCTTTAGCACACGCCCCACACTATAAAAGGCCGCCTGCTGGGTGGCCTTGTGTAGTGTGTTCTGGCTTGTTAATGAGAGCAGTCAGAGAGACAGACAGATTGTCTTTTTATATAGCTAGATAGGGCAGGCAGGCTAGTCAGTTTAGCTTAATTTACAGTGTGTAGAGAATATATATACATCCCTAGGAGTTGTACATATATTTATACACTGTATAGCTTAGATAGATCAGTTCTTCCTAATTTACTGGCAGGCAGGTGATTGTGCTATTTAAATAAGTTATCACAGGTATAGACACACAGCAGGTACAATATTTAAAGACATTTTATTTTAATTTTTTTAATTTAAGCATCATTAAAATCACTGGAGCAGTGATTATAATAATGTTTAAATTAAAAAAATGAAAGATTCCTTTAAATATTGTACCTGCTGGGTGTCTATAGTTTGCCTGTGAAAACGTCTTTGACAACCCGGGTCTTGCCTGAGGGAACATGTATCAATGAAAAAAAAGTTTTAAAAACGGTTGTTTTTTCAGGAGTCCTGAAAAAACGACTGTTTTTAAAACTTTTTTTAAAGACATAAAGAGTGCCCCCTTGTCCTATGTGATGACCTTAAACTCAACACCAAGTTTACTATATGGACCACTTTTGTATTCTTTCATGTTGATCATATCCCCCCTTAAAGGAAAAGTTAAGTCTGGGCTCATGTGGCTGGGCTTCTCCTAAGGGTCGCAGAAGTGCAATTCACTTTGCACTCCTGTGACCCATTTTCCGCTCTCTGCTGACGTCACCAAGTTCAGTCCAGGCACCGCGTAATCCCGACTTCTAAAGTCTGGATCTGCCAGGTGCCTGGACTGATGGCAGTCTAAGGCCGCGTACACACGATCAGCCCAAAGGACCGTTTTAATCGGTTAACCGTTGAAGCTGACTGATGGTCTGATGTGCCTACACACCATCGGTTAAAAAAACGATTGTGTCAGAACAGGGTGACGTAAAACACAACGACGTACTGAAGAAAACTAAGTTCAATGCTTCCAAGCATGCGTCGACTTGATTCTGAGCATGCGCGGCTTTTGCATACTAATGATCGGTTTTGACCTATCGGTTAGGCGTCTATTGGTTAAATTTTAAAGCAAGTTCTCTTTTTTTGACCGAAGGATAACTGAACGATGGGGCCCACACATGATCGGTTTGGACCGATGAAAACGGACCTTCAGCGCGTTTTCATCGGTTTTGACCGATAGTGTGTATGCGGCCTTAGCCTCTCAGCAAGCTGCCGAGAGGCTGAGACGGCCACTCCCCACCCCTCCACAGCTCAGCGCTCCAGTGAACGTAAAAGAGCAGAGCAGAAAAGCTGCTGATTGACAGTCAGCAGCTCTCCTATCTGGAAGCTGAGAGAACCGAGCCAAGATTGTTTTTAATTTTTATTCTTTTTTCACTAAATTGTCATATTAGCAGTTTATTTCTCACACACAGCATATGCATACCACAATTTACACCCCAAAACACATTCTGCTATTCCTCCCGAGTATGGCGATACCACATGTGTGAGACTTTTACACAGTGTGGCCACATACAGAGGCCCAACATGCACGGAGCACCATTAGGCTTTCTGGAGAACCCAAGCCAATTCTGACATTCTGACATGTAAACATCCCTTGTAATAGGAATATGGCATGACAGGTCCTCTTTACAGTGAGACATGGGGGTCAATAAGACCCCACGTCTCACCTCTAGGCTGGGAGGCCTGAAATAAAAAAAATCTATCCTGGCTTTCATCGTAGCAGTGAGTCGGTAGAAGCACCGGACGGCGACGGGAGGGGATGACGTCCCCTTTCGCCTCCTGTAAGATCGATCAAGAGGCGGAACAGCCACCATGATCATTCTTATAGTTTAGAGAATGGCCGGCTGAAAAAGCTGATATCTGAATGATGCCTGAAGCTGCAGGCATCATTCAGATATCCCTGCACAAAGTCAAGGACTTCATATGACGGCCGGCAGATGGCAGAGCATGGATGGCTGGATCTGTGACTGCAATTGTCACAGATTCAGCCAACAGCGCTGCCGACACCCGCTCTTTCCCTCTCATACTGTACCGATCGGTACACAGAGAGGAGGGAGGAATCAAATGACGCCGGTTTGTTTACAAGTGATCGCTCCGTTGGAGCGATCATGTGGTAAACGGCCGCTATCAGCAGCTATCTACCATGATCTGTGATGTCCTGGGTCCTCTGGACCCAGCGGTCACGGACACTCCCGTGTGCACGTCTTTTGTCTATGGGCGGGTCGTTAACTGGTTAAGAGGCATGAATCTTCTATTCTAAAGCGGGAATAGATTTAGCTCCTCTAATCTTTCCTCATAGCTGAGCTCCTCCCTGCCTCTTATAGGTTTGGTTGCCCTTCTCTGCACTTTCTCCAGTTCCCCGATATCCTTTTTGTGAACTGGTGCCCAAAACTGAACTGCATATTCCAAATGAGGTCTTACTGATGATTTGTTCAGGGGCAAAATGATATCTCTCTCACTCTTTCTCTGGATTCCATACCTTTCTTAAGAATTAAGAATTTTGCTCGCTTTGGAAACTACAGCTTGACACTGCATGCCATTCTTAAGCTTATGATCTACCAGAACAATCAGATCCTTCTTCACCAATGACTCTCCCAGCTGTTCTCCTCCAAGTATTTAAGATGCATGCATATTCTTAGCCCCAAGTACATAACCTTACATTTATCAACATTAAACCTCATTTGCCACATAGTTGCCCAATGAAACCAGACCCAATATCATTTATAAATATATTAAAAAGTAATGGCCCCAACACTGAACCTTGGGGTACACCACTAATATATACACAAGGCAATGGGGGGAAAAAAGCATCTCAACACTGCATAAAAGTCAGGGTCAGAAGCAGTGCAAATTTCACTTGTATGCAGCTGAAAGCATACTACATTTGCTGACTAAGCAACTCCTAAAGGTGTGTTGGTACTGTCTGATGGCTAAGTGGTGAGATATTATAGCACATTCCCCTTTTTACCAAATAAATATAACAGTATTTTTATACTATAACATAAATACAATCTACTTTTAAAAGAAAATATAGGGGGTTATTTACGAAAGGCAAATACACTTAGAACTACAAGTGCAAAGTGCACTTGAAAGTGCACTTAGAAGTGCAGTCACTGTAAATCTGAGGGGGTAGATCTGAAACGAGGGGAAGCTCTGCTGCTTATGTGCAAGCAAAGATGCTGAGTTTTATTTTCGTTGCATGTCCCCCCCCCCCCCCATCCCCTGGTTTACAGTGACTGCACTTCCAAGTGCACTTTCAGGGTAATTTCAAGTGCACTTTGCATTTGGAGTCCTAGTGAGCCTTTTATAAGTGTTTTAATAACTCAAGAATAGATTTAAATCTCGTTGATTACACTGGATTCAAAGCTTGGCTATTTAGACATATGCTGTCTCCACTTGAGTAAAAATACCGAGCACTTATACCCCTTCCTGCCCAGACCAATTTTCAGCTTTCAGCACTGTTGCATTTTGAATGACAATTGCACAGTCATGCTACACTGTACCCAAACTAAATTTGTACAATTTTGTCCCCACAAATAGAGCTTTCTTTTGGTGGTATTTGATCACCTCTGGGATTTTTATTTTCTGGAAAACATTTTTTTTTTTTGAAAAACAAATGCTTTTTTTTGTTACAAAACGTTTTAAATAAGTATGTTTTCTCCTTCACTGATGGGCACTGATGGGGCTGCACTGACGGGCACTGATAAGGCGGCACTGATGGGCACCGATGACGGGGCACTGATGAGGTGGAATTGATGGGTACTGATAGGCAATAATATGCAGCACTGATGGAGCACTGATAGGCGGCACTGATAGGTGGCACTGATAGGTGGCATGGATGGGCACAGATAGGCGGCACGGATGGGCACAGATAGGCGGCACGGTGGGCACAGATAGGCGACACGGATGGGCACAGATAGGAGGTATGGATGGGCACTGATAGGCGGCACGAATGGGCATGGATGGGCACTGATAGGTGGCACAGATGGGCATGGATGGGCACTGATAGGTGGCACGGATGTACTGTATTATATTGTACTTATGGATGCCAATCAGTGCCAAACAACAATGCCTGCCAATCAGTGATGCCCATTGTGGGCACTGATTGGCATCCCTGGTGGTCTAGGGTGGTATACCTGGTGGTGAGCATCCCTCGTGGTCTGGTGGCATCCCTGGTGGTCTAGTGTGGGCATCCTCGTGGGGGGCTGTGCTGATAATCGATCAGCACACCCCCCCTGTTAGAGGAGCAGCCAATGAGCTCTCCTACACTCACGTCTGACAGATGCGAGTGAGGAAAAACCGATAACCAGCTCTTCTTGTTTACATTGTGATCAGCCGTGATTGGACATGGCTGATCACGTGGTAAAGAGTCTCCATCAGAGATTCTTTACCTAGATTGGTGTTGCAGGGTGTCAGATTGGCACCCTGCAACAACGATCGCCGCGATGCGCAGTCCAAGGGGCTCGCAGCGGCTCAATATCAAGAGGACGTCATATGACGTCCAGTCAGGATATTGAAACCACTTTGCCAACGTCTTCTTGCAATAGGGCGGGCGGCAAGTGGTTAATTGCCTCAAAAATAGAAGTCTTTGTTATCACATGGTATAGCTGAACTGTTGTGACAAGGTATCTGTGATACCCTCTCACTCTGTATGAAGAAACATCAACTCTTGAGTCCATGTATATGGTCCGAAAAATATTTATTCATTAAAATCCAGACAATCAAGTGTACTTATTGCCTGCATTTTAACAAATAAAGATTTTGTGTATCAGATATAAACTTAACCATTGATGTTTCTTCTGCTTAGAGAGTGCAGAGAATTACTCTACTTGAAAATACACAGAACCTTCACCTAAAATAAGAGCCAAAGCCTGAAAAATACTATCAAGGCTACGAGGGTGGAACTACAGCCATGGATACAAAAGTCCATCGGGTCTTGCACACAGAAAGGAGAAAGTAAAAAATAAAATAAAAAATAAAAGAATAAATGGAAAACGGCAGGAGTAGCAGAGCTAGAGTCACAGTATTTCACTTGACAAGATAGGAAGAATGTAAAAGAAGTATTGTAACATCATATATTGCAGACATGATGCGGCTGTATTGTACCCAGTAGCATACTTGACAGCTGTCCCAGATCCTGAGGGACAGCCGTGGGATTTAGGACATTGTCCTGCAGTGTTTGTGTCCAGCAGTCTGTTCCACAGGATCCAGGACACTGAAGAGTGTGCAGCATCTCAATACCACTTGGTTTATGGCTGGCATGATAATGAAGCATCCAGAGCAACAGGAAAGAACACAATGTATTTTTAAAAGCACATCACAAGCAATAAATGTTTGTACTACCCTATGGCAGCTAATCGTTCAAATCTGCTCTGAACAATGATAGTTGGAAATGTGAGTTTCAGTTTGAATGGCAGATGTTGGTGAGTACAGTCATATTGCGTATTTTGACCTGTCACAGGAATAGGAAGTTATGGAAAATCTTTCACTGGGGACAATTGTCTCCTGTCTCGTACACACGATCGGGTTTCCCGGCAGATTTTTTACCGCCGGAAAACCCAAGGGGAAAGCTGAGAACCGGCTCTGCAACTTGTTCTCCCTACACACAGCCGGTTTTCCTGGCAGGAAAACTGCCATGAGAGCTTTGGCTGGGAAACCACCGATTCCCATAGGAGTACTGCCGGTAAAAAGACCGCCGGGAATATGAGAACATATTCTAATTTTCCTTTTGGGAAAACAGCCATGAAGCATACACAGAGGCCCTGTACACGCGGCTGGGAATCCCGTCAGGAAAAAACGTTGGTTTTCCTGGCAAGCTTTTCTTGCAAAGCCGTGCATACAGACGGCCATTAAAAAGAAGCACCGTCATCGACTACGACGAGCCGACTCTCGTCACATTCGATGCCGTCGCCGCTATCTTGCTACACCACACACTAAACTTGTATGCTACCGCGCATGAGTAAAAACTCTTATCGAGCAGGCACAGGTTTACCTGGGACAGGTAAGCATACAGACAATGTTTTTCTCGGCAGGAAACATTCTGTCTGGAAACCCAACGAGAAAATAGAGAACAGGGTTCCCGTCAGGATTCTCGGCTGTTTTTCTTACGGGTAAACTGCTAGGGAGCATACACTAGACCGGGATTCCTGGCCAAATGCTCTCCTGGCAGTTTTCCTGATGGGAAAACCGGTCGTGTGTACCAGGCTACAGCCCGTTTTCCCGGCCAAAAGCTGTCAGGGCAGTTTTCCCAACGAGAAAACTGGCCGTGTGTACGAAGCACAAGAGAGGATTTCTTCTCACAAAAAAACAACAGATATCTCACTGTTAAGAAAAAGTTTGGCTTTACACTTTAATTCTTCAATAGATCTCAACTTAGGAGCTTCAGCTAAGCCTGATTAGAGAATCACCTTGATGTATTCGGGTTTCATTCTATATTATGAAAGCCTTAAGGGTGGCTCTTCTTTGACACATTAGAAGCTTTATGACTGGGTAATGTCCTGTGTCATGGGAGTTTTTCCTGACTGTTGGGCTGCTGACAGTGGGCTCTCAAGCTACAGTGTTCTGATAAGGCATGGGCTTTAGGCAGCTGGATTTCTTGAACGATCTCCAACATAAAGAGTAATGGATCTGGCATAGATAAGTTTACAGAGCTAAGTGCAAAATGGCTTTTATTACATATTTTGAGTGGAGCAGTCAGAACCTATCCCTTAACCACTTAAGACCCGGACACATACGCTGCTAAATGACCCAAGGTGTTTTTACAATTCGGCGCTGCGTCGCTTTAACAGACAATTGCGCGATCGTGCGACGTGGCTCCCAAACAAAATTTGCGTCCTTTTCTTCCCACAAATAGAGCTTTCTTTTGGTGGTATTTGATCGCCTCTGCGATTTTTATTTTTTGCGCTATAAACTAAAATAGAGCGACAATTTTGAAAAAAATCACAATTTTTTTACTTTTTGTTATAAAAAAAATCAAATAAACTAAATTTTAGTAAAACATTTAGGCCAAAATTAATTCAGCCACATGTCTTTAGTAAAAAAAAAAAAATCGCAATAAAAAAAATAGCTACCTAGCGGGAACAGCGACACTAATACAGCGATCATAAAAATGATCGCTTAGTGATGCTGGCAATAGGGAGTGAAAGGGTTAACTAGGGCAGTGATCGGGGGTTAAAACTTTATTAGGGGGGGTGGGGGGGCTATCCTGGACCTAACACTAACTGATTTTACACTGCCTGTCACACTGACACTAAATGCAGTGATTAGATCACTGCATTCAGTGACACTATGACAGGGGGTGGGGGGGGGGGCGATCACAAGGGGTTAATGTGCCTATGTGAGTGTGTGTCAGTGTTGTGTTGGTGCACACTTACTGTGGATGTCTTCTCTCATCAGCAGCGGTGGGAAACACCGCTGCGATGAGAGGTGACATCATTTCCTCCTTCCTGTGTAAACACAGGAGGAGGAACTGACACGAAGGGGGAGCGCTCCCATTGGCTGGGAGCGATCGCGGGGGGGGCGGAAAACACGGACATCCGCCCGCTCGTCGGCGATTGCTCCCAGAGCCAGGAGGACCCCCGCACGCCGCGGAGGGGGTCCCGGTGGGACCCCCGAACCGCACGAAGGCGGGGACGTAAATTTACGCCCTTGTGCCTGTACGAGCCATTCTGTGGCCGTATATGTGCGTGCGGGGGTCCTTAAGTGGTTAATACCAGCGCAAAATAAATCTGTCACAATAGTGTGTATCTGCCCTGTAGAAGATTGTTGTACTATGAGCAGTAGAGTGGCAAAACTGGCAGAGATTTCGCTTTTTAGTAGTAAGTGTGCATGTTAGAGATATGTCTTGGAGTTTTTCCTGTGTCTCCTTGTAAACCTTCATCGGTAAAGCATCTATTTTTATTTGTGTGTCCATACTTTGCTCAAAGGAAAGGAGGTGCAAATCTTTCCAAGATAATTGGCACAGGCACTGCTCAACTTGGCAGTCTGAATGAATCAGTCATTACTTTGCTAGCTACCATCAAAGGATAAGCGGGAGATGAAAAAGGGGGCTGCAGAGAGTAATGAGTGAAGCTGCTCACAATACTGGCCTGCAATGTGTAAAGGAAATAGTGTGGCAGGCGCAGCACTATGAAATGCCTTTATGCGCTGTGGCATTAGAAGAATTTTGATTTCTCTGATCTTTTAGTCCAAACAAGACTATCTGTTACTCTATAATTCCTCTAGCGCCGTTCTATGGAAGCAGTAGGTTTAACCACTTAATCACACAGGACGTTCCAGTTCCGCCGATTGATCATTCTTATAGGTAGCTGGAGGGGACGCCCCCGCCCTCCCGCCGCCATCCAGTGCTTCTCCGGGCTCTCCCGCGCCATCGGGGGCCCGGAGAGCGAATTGGCCCGGCGCTGCTGGGAAGCATAGAGATGACTGGTGACCAGATGGTCACCAGTCATTTCTATGACCATCGGAGACCCAGGCGCAACGTTATGACGTCACGCCCGGTACCCAGAAGTAAACAAAGCCACAATCGCTGTTTTTTTCCCTAAAAAAAAAGCATTTGAAAAATTATTGCGCAAATACTGTGCGAGAAAAAAAGTTGCAATGACCGCCATTTTATTCCCTAGTCTTCTAAAAAAAATATAATGTTTGGGGGTTCTGATTAATTTTCTAGCAACATTTTTTTTTATTTTTACATGAAGGAGAAAAGTGCCAAAATAGGCCCGGTGATCAAGTGGTTAAAGAGCACACCAAACTCTTGAGATAACTTCTTTATTAACTTCAGCTTTTCTTCATATATAACACTGACAATTTAGCAGCAGACAGTCCATGTACAAACACGTGTTGAATAAATTATAACAA
The DNA here is from genome assembly GCA_029574335.1 of Rana kukunoris. Classification (NCBI taxonomy): domain Eukaryota; kingdom Metazoa; phylum Chordata; class Amphibia; order Anura; family Ranidae; genus Rana; species Rana kukunoris. Next base: position 446,265,265 of record CM056052.1, read on the forward strand.
AATGGCGGTTCAACTGTTCAATCTTGTCATTCTACATAAAATGGTAGATATATTTCTTTCTTTAGTATCTGTACTCTTACTTTAAGTTATTTAAACACTTTATGATCTCTCTGAGACTTAATCAATAGTTTTACTCGCTCTATATTGCTGTTTGCTGAAACGTTTGCTATTGCAGTTTGATAGCACGTTTGCTGTTTGAGGTTTGATAGCACGTTTGATTGTTTGACCATTTGCTGTGATGTTTGGTATTGAAATTTGCTGTTTGAGGTTTGTTTGTTTGCAGTTTGGTGGAACTCCAAGTGAACACATAACTAGTTAGTATACAGTTCTAATCACATTATAACAAAAGGAACATATTTAACTGTAATAAATACCTATTTTGGCCACTTGTTTAAGAAAAAAAAAAGAACTCTGACTGTTGTGTGTCTGTTCAGATCTTCTCTCCCTGGTGTAATGAATTCTAGAAGTGTGCTGGGAATTTTCCAGACAAAATGAATGTAAGTCTGGCTGTGATTGGCCAAGACTCCTGCTCAGTGTGAGATTGGCTGTGATTGGGCAAAAACTCCTGATGAGTCACAAAAGCTTAACTCTATGCTTTCTGTTTTAATTATGCTGGGTCATTCTGGGTCATCAGAAAGAGCAATTATTTTAAATGATTACTTGTAGTGTTTTTTTTTTTTGATGCACGATTATTTATTCACTTGGCTTTCAACTTGCTAGAAACTCCTGGAAAAGCCAATTTCCTGGCTCAGCCCCATCCCTCCTTGCACATGATAGCCCTATTGGTCCCCTGCAACTTAAAGGCATGATGTAATAGTATGCACTGCATACTAGCACATTATGAAAGATTTACTTGTAAAGCTAATCCCTCCAACGGCACGCTGTCACCACTGACAAGGATACTACCTTCACCTGGTCTTCCTTCCGGGTTTGGAGGCTCCGGACATTTGAATGGCTGAACTGCAATGATGTCACTCCCACGCATGCATGTGGGAGTCACGATCACATAACACCACTCTCAATGGACAGCATATTTAAGTGTGCCCTCCATTCAGAGTACAGTGTGCATTCTCCAGTAACATCACTGGCTGCTGCACATCTGAATATCTCCTAAACCATGCTTAAATAGGAGGTATTTACTGTACCTACAGGTAAGCTTATTATTGACCTGTAGTGGCAGCTGGAGCTCAAATTTATTGGTGGGGCACAAACAAACTGAAAAATTCTGGGAAAAAAACACATCAATTGCAGCCTCACTGTGCCCATCAAACGCAGCCACTGAACCAAACACAGTCACTGTACCAAACACAGCCACTGTGCTGATCAAACGCAGCCACTGTGCCATCAAACGCAGCAACTGTGCCATCAAACGCAGCCACTGTGCCCATCAAACGCAGCCACTGTGCCCATCAAACGCTGCCACTGTGCCCATCAAACGCAGCCACTGTGCCCATCAAACGCAGCCACTGTGCCCATCAAACGCAGCCACTGTGCCAAACGCTACCACTGTGTCCATCATACGCACCCACTGTGCCATCAAACGCAGCCACTTTGCGCATCAAACGCAGTCACTTTGCCCAGTTAACGCAGCCACTGTGCCCCAAATGCTGGCACTGTGCCCATCAAATGCTGCCACTGTGCCCAAAAATCCTGTCACTGTGCCCAAAAATCCTGGCACTGTGCCCGTTACATGCTGCCACTGTGCCCAAATGCTGCCACTGTGCCACAAATGCTGCCACTGTGGCCATTAAACGCTGCCACTGTGCCCAAAATTCTGCCACTGTGCCAATCAAATGCTGCCCTGTGCCCCCGCCCACCTGCCGTCTGGCCAGCACTTACCCTGTCTCCGGAGGGCAGCGGGTGATGGCGGCAGGCAGCAAGCAGTGTCCTCCATGTGTTCCTCAATGTCTTCTCCCGTCCTCTCCTATGATTGGATGCCAGGTTGGTGACAGGTAATAGACCCAAGCACCTTATTGGTGGAGAGGCGGTTCAGTGTTAGAAAAGCGAATATTCATTCGCTTTCCTAACACACAGCTGAGTGAATTGCAAACGCCCAGCACCTTTTTGGACGCATATTAGAGCCTATGGCTCTAATCAGGTGATTCAAAAAATACCTTGCCGCTGTAATTCAGGTGCCTGGCACCCGAAAAGGGGCTGGGCGCCTAAATATGGGGTGTCAGCAGCAGCCATAGATAGATTCATGCAATGCATGAATCTATCTATTGGTGATAGAAAAGTGTCAGGAGAGAGGGGCAGCGCCCGTGCACCCTTATGGATGCGCTGTCACTGCCTGTAGTGTAGGTACAAGTTAAAAAGAAGAGTTTACTACCACTTTAAGATCTACAGTTACAATGGATGGGCAAGTATATTGTAGTTAATAAATCACATACTATAAGATACAATCTCATTTTACCAGAATGTTCTGGGGTTAATGCAAAATAAAACAGCACATTATACAATTATACCAATTCATATTGCTAAAATGATCACTATGATCCTCCCATAGTCAGGACTGTTGTTGAAGTGCAATTATCTAACATGACATGTGCAGAATGATATTCTTTGTGTTGAAGGATTTACTGGCTTTTCTAGAGCAGGGATTGTAATGTGCATTGTTCTTGCATTTGATGTTGAATTTGTAATGCTACAACATGCTTAGTATATGGAAATTATTGAGGAATCCAATCTTGTCCCTGGTCTGTGAATACAGAATGATTAAAATGTATATATTAGTAGGGTAAGAATTAGAGGGCAGACAATTTTCTCTAAAGCCTTGCCAGTTGTGCAACTCTCAGCATGTAGACTGGAAGAATATAATTTAAGAGGTCGAACAAGTCTGTTTATTAGTTACTGCAGTCAATTCTCTTCTCTTCTATACTAAATAGCAAGCAACCATTGAGATGGTATAAAAGCACTTGTGAACATGTGTCTTTTAGTCTCTTTTGAGCTTGACAAAGAAGTGCAAAAGTGATATAAGTAAATCTTTACGGAACGCTTTTCTGAATCATTGAGGGTATTGATCTAGAACTCCTATTTTTATATATTTGTTATGGCTAAAAAGACCAACATATTTAAAAGCGGGGTACTCAGTCATCTGCAAAATATGTTTTGGTAGGGTTATATAAGCTTGTCCTGCCAAGTTACAGACTTGTTACAGACAAACTGAAATTTATTGTAATTGATAGCTTTAGAAAACAAATTAAATATGTTCAAGGAGTGATGCTGTTATAGCACCTCCTATGTCGCCTAGGCCATTGCATATCACCTCCATAGCCAGGGCACCAAATAAAGCAATGGTCATCTGCCAGCTTCCCGTTTATTAGTGAAGTGGAGTCCCAAGCTGGCTGTTGTATGACTTTTTGGATGTTAAGCCGTGGAGTGGTTGATAAAGTATTCCAGGTGGGTATCCTGGAAGTATTTTAGGTGCAATAATAGGGAGGGACATCCCTTAGGCAGCTCTCTGGAGGACAAGGGCCATAAGCAGAACTGCAACTCAGAGCAGCATAACCACTTGCCAACCACTGCACGCCGATATACGTCGGCAGAATGGCAGCAGTGGGAAAATAAATGTACCTGTACGTGGCCTTTAAAAAGCCCCGCGGCAGGCGCACGCACTCTCCGTGATCGTGCCCGCGTGCCCCGCAAACTCAATGTTCGCTGGAGACCCGCGATTGTGTCACGTAGAGGCAGAACGGGGAGAAGTCTATGTAAACAAGGCATTTCCCAGTTCTTCCTAGTGACAGGACAGTGATCTACTGCTCATCGGTAGCAGTGATCACTGTCGTGTCACTTGTAGCCCATCCCCCACACAGTTAGAATCACTCCCTAGGACACACTTAACGCCTTCCTCGCCCCCTAGTGGTTAACCCCTTCCTTGCCAGTGTAATTTAGAAAGGAAATCAGTGCATTTTTATAGCACTGGTCGCTGTATAAATGACAATGGTCCCAAAATAGCATCAAAAATGTCCGATGTGTCCACCATAATGTCACAGTCATGATAAGAGATGCAGATCACCACCATTACTAGTAAAAAAAATAATAATAATAAACATACCATAAATCTATCCCCTATTTTGTAGACGCTATGGCCCAGATTCAGAGAGCCATTACGCCTGTCTAACTGGTGTTAGACTGGAGTAATATCAAATTACGCGCGTTTTTTAGCTAGTCAAAAACCTCAAACCATGAATAGACGGCTGCGGGCTTCAATTCGACTGGATTACGTGTTCATACGCTTTCGGATCTACGCTGCAATAAAATTGCGGCCACTGGGTGGAGTTCCCGTCGTTTTCCGCGTCGGGGTATGCAAATGAGCCTTTGCCGGCGATCCCCGAAATTACGATATTCAATCGCAATCTCTTACGGCACCTTTAGTCATCTTTTATTTGCGTAACACTATACCAGCTTTTTGCTGCTCTAATATTAGACAGCCCATGTTAAGTATGGCGTTGTTCCCACGTCGAATTTCTACGTTTTCCGACGTCTTTTATTATTTTTTACGTAAGTCGTCCGGGAATAGGAATGTTCGTAAACGACACTACTCAAACAACGAATGACGTAACGACGTGATTTCGCGCAATGCACGGCGGGAAATTTCTGAACGGAGCATGCGCAGTTCGATTGCCGAGGGGACGCGCTTAATTTAAATGCTTCACGCCCCCTAATCACGTATTTCGATTACGCGGCGAGAAATAGACTACGCCGCCGTAGCGTACGGGCAAAAATCTACCAGGATTCGGTGTAGAGCCTGGTAAAATACGGCAGCGTAGAGTATTTCGATTACGCAGCGCAATATTAAGTGTATCTGAATCTGGCCCTATAACTTTTGCGCAAACCAATCAATATACACTTATCGCAATTTTTTTTACCAAAAATATGTAGAAGAATACATATCGGCCCAAACTAAGGAAAACATTTTTTATATATATATATATATATATATATTTTTTTTTTTTGGGGGGGGGATATTTTTTATAGCAAAATGTAAAAAATATAGAATTTCAAATTTGTCGCCATTCTTTTGTTTATAGTGCAAAAAATTTAAATTACAGAGGTGATCAAATACTACCAAAAGAAAGCTGTGTTTGTGGGAAAAAAGGACGTACATTTTGTTTGGGTGCAATGTTGCACGACCGCGCAATTGTCAGTTAAAGCGATGCAGTGACGAATCGCAAAAAGTGCTCTGGTCAGGAAGGGAGTAAATTCTTCCGGGGCTGAAGTGGTTAATATGTACAAAAGAAAGTGTTAAGACAATTGTATAGTCGTCAGGAGCTGTGGTGGCTCAACGTGATTGGCACTGCGCTGACAAGCCGTTCACCTCTGCAGCCAAGGGTTCGGATCCCGGTCTCGGCTACATGTGAATTGAGTTTGGTGGTCTCAGCCCACCTCCAGGTGGGTGTGCTATGCAAGGTACGCCTGTGCTTAGTACGCCCACACCACCACACTTGCACGCACACGAAATTGGTTTAACACGCACGCACTTTGGCCATGCGGTCTCCTAAAATAAAGAGAGGCTAAGAACCTACGGGGCTGGTTGGGTGGGCTAGGCGCCCTCACTCCCTCATAGGGGGAGTCCCTCTGCCCCGTTGGGGTCCTGCTGGGCTCCAGTTGGGCTCCCAAGTGGAGCAGGTAGGGCGGGATGAGTGGGAGGCCCCCCTCACACCCGCCATTTCCACCGGGGGCATGGAGAAGGATGGCGATTGCCTCCGGGGGGAGGGTCTGCCTACTCCCAACTCCTGCAGCCCGGCTCTCTCTCTCTCTCGAGTTCACGCACAAAATACACTTTAAAAAAATAAAATAATAATAAATAAAGACAATTGTATAGTCTAGAAATTATTTTATTGGAAGTTGCTCTTTAACCACTTAAAGACCCATTCACACCAATATACGTCGGCAGAATGGCATGGCTGGGCACAATCACGTACATGTTCATGTCTCTTTAAGCCCAGCCGTGGGGTCGCAAGCTTTCCGCCGGTGGCGCGCTCGCAACCTGGTCCAAAGATCTGTAACCACCCCCGCGGGACCCGGACACGGGACCCGGACACGGATGCCTTCTTATTCTCCTACGATAGGACATCCGTGATAGGCAGAGCACTGAACAGAGGCCCTGCTGGGAAAATTTGTGTTCCGCCTATCACAGAACAGTCTGAGGAGAAGGCACGGCTTTTGAATCATGGATGCCCGCAGCCTGGAAGCCAGAATCTGCAAAAAAAATAAGGTAGGGAGATCGTCTTGGCCGGCACAGTGGGGCAAGTGATGGCACAGTGGGGGCAAGTGATGGCACAGTGGGGGCAAGTGATGGCACAGTGGGGGCAAGTGATGGCACAGTGGGGGCAAGTGATGGCACAGTGGAGGCAAGTGATGGCACAGTGGAGGCAAGTGATGGCACAGTGGAGGCAAGTGATGGCACAGTGGGGGCATGTAATGTAATGGCACAGTGAGGCATGTAATGGCACAGCGAGATTTGAAAAAAGCCTGTTTCTGTCAGCGGTTGTTCCTTTCAGTGGTTGTTCCGGCTACCCTTCAGCTTCCAGAAAGACTAGTAGGAAGGGGGTCGTCTTATATGGCGAGTATATCCCAAAACCAACATTTTTGCTGGAAAAATAGGGGGTCATCTTATAAGCCCAGTCGTCTTATACGCCGGCAAATACGGTACATGCTATTTTACTCACCAACCCTTAAATTCTAATTGAATATGTCTACCAATTTTGTGCTTTATAAGTAGGCAAATTCATTAAAATGCATTCAATTTTTTAAAGCATATGCGACCATTGTCTATGCATTTCAATCTGGTTTATGTAGATTAGTCACATATCTATGAAATGACAGAACACAATGTCGCTCCCAGCATGCTGTTCTACTTGTAACAATATATTTGTCAAATGCAGCACAAACATATCTACATGTGTTTTTAATGTGATTACGTGTTGGTTTCAAATTTGTTGGCATCCTGTAGACTTTAAAACTGGACTGTCTATTGTGAATAGCGGGTGCTATTTAGCTTTTTTGTTAGCTTGGATAGAGAGAAGAAAGAGGTAGAATTTAGCGGTGGTCACCAGGACAGTATGTGAGGGGCAATCTCCCTAAATAACACAGACAGTATTAAGGACTGGTTCACACTGTGAAAACGCACTGCAGATTCGGTACGGATGCATTTCTGCATGCACATATTTAACACATTTTTGATGCATTTTATGCTTTGCTGGATGCATTTCAGATGCTTTGTTTCATATTACACATGTGCATGATGAAAAAAATTGTTTTGTTTTGTTTCGTTTTGATACATTAGTCTAGTTATTTTGTTTAGTTAAATCCAGGTTGATTCATTTAATTTTTTCAATTCAAAACGATTAAATCGATAGATTTTTGAATCGGTCTAAACGAAAATGTTATATTGTTTTCAATTGTAATGCAGCAAAGTGAACAAACAAAAGAAAAATCTTCATCAAATGATTACAATGTCACCTTTGCCTTAAAGGGGTTGTAAAGGTAAAAGTTTTTTTACCATATGCATTAAGGTAAAAAAACATCTCACAGCACCGCCCCCTCCCCCGAGTCCCCGTTTTACTTACCTTACCATTCGAATCTCCCGGGCGTGTTCGCGTCATCCTCTTCGGTTCCCAGCCTGGCCATTGATTGGCTAGGCTGAGCGAATTGATAGCAGCGCAGCCATTGGCTGGCGCTGTTGTCAATCACAGCGGATGACGCGGCGCTGCAGCAGACAGATCGGACACTTTTGACACTATTTTGGCGCGCCGGGAAGCGGAGCCGAGTGATACAGTCGGTGGCTATGGCCGCCGCTGTATCACGAGCGCGCTCGCAAAAGCTTTCCACCGTGCGAGCACCCTTGCATGAAGATGGAAAGCTTTTGCGAGGAGGAGCCCAGACAGCCGCCGAGGGACCCCAGAAGACAGCTTTCCATGCCACTCTGTGGAAAACGAACTGCACAGTGGAGATAAGTATAACATGTTTGCTATTTAAAAAAAAAAAAAATCCTGAGTTTAGTGTTCCTTTAAGAAAAACAGCATTATTTCAAAATGGTACTCCAATATCACACACAGTCTTTCATTTCAGTAATATGTGTAGTGAGAATTCGACTGGAGTTCAACGTAAAATTAGATTCGAATTTCAGTCACGTTACGTTATTCGGAGCATTCGGTAAAATTTGTTTATATTGTAATTCAGGTATCCGAAAATGTCCGAATCTCCAAATAACGAAAAATGGGTCTGAATATTAATTTGGAAAGAAGCGAACTGCACATGTCTATTTCTTATGCCTCGTACACCCGATCGGGAAACCCTAGAACAGGCTCAGCGGGTTTTTCCCCTTATACACAGCCAGTTTTCCTGGCAGAAAAACTGCCATGAGAGCTTTGGATGGGAAACCCGGCCGTGTGTATGCTCCACCACAGTGTTTCCCATAGGAAAACTGCCGGGAAAAACACCACCGGGAATCGCGGCAAGAAAAAAGAGAACATGTTCCCACCGGCATTCCCAGCGATTTTCCTGTCGGGAAAACTGCCGTGGAGCATACATATGGTCAGTTTTCCGGGCCTAAAGCTGTCACGGCAGTTTTCCCAATGGGAAAACTGGTCGTGTGTACGAGGCAGAATGCGTTCTTGATGCTTTCCATTGCATTCGGATGCATTTTTATGTGTTTTACCGTAGTACAGTCCAGTCCAGTGCAGCATGTATTACTTTTTTTCTGGAACTGGAACACCCTGGAAACTGACTGCACTGAACTATGCCATTGTAAACCATAAAAACCTAATTGCGGCTAGCAATAATCACAAGTGTCTGACAGGCTGGTTGTATTCAAGTTGATCGATTGATCAACTTGGTACTTTCAGCCTGCCCACACACAGTTTGAATCTCAGTCGGTTCCTGCTGAACCTGCTGTGATTTAAACCCTCTATGGCCAGCCTAAGGGTCCTTTCTCACGTCCGCTCCGCCTGTCCGTTCATTACAAGTCCGTTTACGGACTTGTAATGAACCCCTATGGGAGCGGATCCGTTAGCGGATGATGCATCCGCTAACGTCCGCTAGATCCGCATCCGTTTTTGCGGACGGAAGAATGCCCTATTTTTCTTCCGTCCGGCCAAACGGATCGGATGCAAACGGACAGACGGTCCGTTTCCACCCAACTCCCCATAGGGAAGAGCGGAGGAGAGACAGGGCTGCCGACAGCTGAGCGGAGACCCCCCCGCTGAGCTGACGGACACACGGAGTGGACCGAAAAACGGTCCGCTCCGTGTGAAAGGACCCTAAGGCAAAGAGAAAAATAGAAGAATCCACGCTGCACGTGATTTGACAGAGAGGATTACATTATTCCTTCCACCAAGGGAATTAAGATTCACCCAGTAGCATTAGTAACCCCAAAGGACCGCTTTCCTGACCACTAATTTCACTGCAGAATTAGCCACATTCCACCAAACAGTAAAAGAAAAATGTCCTCTTGTGACATCACAGTCCTTAGGAGGAAATACAATACCTGCATCTTATTAGATCAATTACATCGTGGGGGCAATGATTCCTCTCTAATACAACATCAGATTACAGTTTTTGATTTTTTCCTGTAAATGAAATAAAAGCAGAGGCGTAACTAGAATCTTCAGGGCCCCGGTGCAAGAAACCATGAAGGGGCCCCCCCCCCCCACATGGGCATTGCTAGGTCTATAAAAGATCTCGGGCTAGAGCCCATAGCAGTGTAGCAAGCAAGTAAAGAAAGTCCTATGCTTGGGCGTGTATACACATATATACAATATATGTGTGTGTATGTATATATTGTCACATAACAGAGTGCAGATCCTCCTTACATCAGGGTTCACAGAGAGCCCTCCCATACATCAGATATCACAGAGAGCCCAGCCCCCATACATCAGTCCCCAGAGAGCCAACCCCTCAATACAGGATCCCCAGAGAGCCCCCCATACATCAGGGTCCCCAGAGAGCCCCCCCATACATCAGGGTGGTAGAGAGAGAGGTGGTAGAGAGAGAGAGAGAGAGAGGGGTGGTAGAGAGAGAGAGAGGTGGGAGAGAGAGAGAGAGAAAGAGAGATAGAGAGGTGGTAGAGAGAGAGAGAGAGGTGGTAGAGAGAGAGAGGTGGTAGAGAGAGGGGGGTGGTAGAGAGAGGGGGTGGTAGAGAGAGAGAGAGAGAGAGAGAGAGAGAGAGAGAGAGAGGTGGTAGAGAGAGAGAGGTGGTAGAGAGAGAGAGAGAGAGAGATGGTAGAGAGAGAGAGGTGGTAGAGAGAGAGGGGTGGTAGAGAGAGAGAGATGGTAGAGAGAGAGAGAGAGAGAGAGAGATGGTAGAGAGAGAGAGAGATGGGATAGAGAGAGAGGTGGTATAGAGAGAGAGAGGTGGTAGAGAGAGAGAGGTGGTAGAGAGAGAGGTGGTAGAGAGGGGAGAGGTGGTAGAGAGAGAGAGAGAGAGAGGTGGTAGAGAGAGAGAGACAGAGAGAGAGAGATAGAGAGAGAGAGAGGAGGGTGGTAGAGAGAGAGAGGTGGGGGAGAGAGAGATAGAGGTGGTAGAGAGAGAGAGAGAGGGGGGTGGTAGAGAGAGAGAGGTGGTAGAGAGAGAGAGAGAAAGAGAGGGGTGGTAGAGAAAGAGAGAGAGAGGGGTGGTAGAGAAAGAGAGAGAGAGAGGTGGTAGAGAAAGAGAGATAGGTGGTAGAGAAAGAGGGGTGGTAGAGAGAGAGAGGTGGTAGAGAGAGAGAGAGGGGTGGTAGAGAGAGAGAGAGAGGGGTGGTAGAGAAAGAGAGAGAGGGGTGGTAGAGAAAGAGAGAGAGGGGTGGTAGAGAAAGAGAGAGCGAGCGGTGGGAGAGAGAGAGGTGGTAGAGAGAGAGAGAGGGGTGGTAGAGGGAGAGAGAGGTGGTAGATAGAGAGAGAGAGAGGTGGTAGAGAGAGAGAGAGAGCGAGCGGTGGGAGAGAGGTGGTAGAGAGAGAGGTGGTAGAGAAAGAGAGAGAGAGAGCGAGCGGTGGGAGAGAGAGAGGTGGTAGAGGGAGAGAGGGGTGGTAGAGAGAGAGAGAGAGAGAGAGAGAGAGGGTGGTAGAGAGGGAGAGGGGTGGTAGAGAGAGAGATAGGTGGTAGAGAGAGAGAGAGAGGGGTGGTAGAGAGAGAGGTGGTAGAGAGAGAGAGAGGGGTGGTAGAGAGGGAGAGAGAGAGGGGTGGTAGAGAGAGAGAGAGAGGGGTGGTAGAGAGAGAGAGAGGTGGTAGAGAAAGAGAGAGAGAGAGGTGGTAGAGAGAGAGAGCGAGGTGGTAGAGAGAGAGCGAGAGAGAGAGGGAGAGAGGGGGGGAGAGAGAGGGGAGAGAGAGAGAGGGAGGGGGGGAGGGAGGGAAGAGAGAGGGGGGGAGGGGGGAGGGAAGGAGAGAGAGGGGGAGGGGGAGGGGGAGGAGAGAGAGAGCGAGAGAGAGGGGGAGGGAGGGAGAGAGAGAGAGAGAGGTGGTAGAGAGAGAGAGAGGTGGTAGAGAGAAAGGGAGAGAGAGGGAGAGGGAGAGGAGAGGGGAGGGAGGGGGGAGGAGGGGAGGGAGAGGGGAGGGGAGAGGAGAGAGAGGGAGGGGGAGGGAGAGGGAGAGAGCGAGAGAGAGAGAGAGAGAGAGAGAGAGAGAGAGGAGAGAGAGAGAGAAGGGGGAGGGAGGGGAGGGAGAGAGAGAGGGAGAGAGGAGGAGGAGAGAGAGAGAGAGGGAGAGGAGGGGAGGAGAGGGAGGGAGAGAGAGAGAGAGGAGGGGGAGAGAGGGAGGGAGGGGGGAGAGAGAGAGGGGGGAGGGAGGGGGGAGGGGAGGGGGGGGGGGGGAGGGGGGGGGGGAGAGAGGGAGGGGGAGAGAGAGGGGGGAGAGGAGAGGGGGAGGGAGAGAGAGAGGCTGGCCTGCAGTCCTTCCTGTACCCCCTGTCCCAGCCCCTGTCTGTGGGTAGGTGTGTGCCATGCACCTACCTCCAGCCCATCCTTGTCCTCTGTCCTCGGTCAGCCTATGTTTGTTCTTGATGACAGGCACAGCTGGAGCAGATGTTGGGGGAAGGTGTGCAGGCTCTGGGACTGGGAGGATGTCACTGCTGCTCAGGTCAGGTCTTCTCTCTCACTCTCTCGCGCTGCTCCTTCCAGCCATCCTCTTGCTGCTCCCCGGGTCACCACTCTCTGTTGTTGTTTTCAGCTGCTGCTGCTGCTCTTCCTCAGATGCTGTGAACCTGTCTGTGCCTCTCTGGTATGTCAAGAGGCAGCCTCGGAGCTCAGCTGTGTTGGACCCCAGGAGGCAGAGCAGTAGCGCGGAGGTCGGAGGAGGAAGTGAAATCCTCCCGCGCTTTCAGCTCTGAACACGGAGGGGGGGGGGGGCACTGCAGCCGTGATGTCACTGGTTGCTACACGCCAAGCGGCTCTAGCAACCAGTGGACAGAAGATGGAGGTGGTTCTGCGGCTGGAGCCAGCGGTACCGCGGCTCAGACTCCACACTGAAATCCACACTACATTACTATATTAAACAGCAATGTAGGCACCCGGCAATTAGGGCCCCCCCACAGCGGCAGAACGGCAGGGCCCAGTCGCGACGGCGACTGCAGCGACACTGAAAGTTCCGCCACTGAATAAAAGTATACTCTACTCAGTCTGCCTGCAACAGCAAAAAATAAATCTGCAATTAGTATGTGAGGAACTTCATACCTGCTTTTGAACATCTGCTAACGGTATCATTGTGAATGTACCTAATAACCACTATTGAGGTGTTAAATATTATTTATTATTTATTGCCCATAACATATCTTTAATGTTTGCTTTAGAATTGAAACAGTTCTATTATTAATGAAAAACATGATGGGAGTTCCCCTGAAACAGGAAATACTAGTGTATACGTTTATATGATTATCAATATGTAATATGTTTAACTGCTTGCCAACCAGCCGCCGTCATTTTACTGCGGCAGGTCGGCTCTCCTGGGCGAGAGCCCGTAGCTCTACGTAGGCTATTTTTTGCGGCTACCAGGGGGCGCGCGCACAGCGCCGGTGGCCCGCGCGCCCCAGCTCGCCCCCGAGACTCGCGCGCGGGTACGATCGCCACCGGGTACCCGCGATTGCTCTTTGAAGAGATTCGCCACCGGCGCTGTGCGCGCGCCCCAGCTCGCCCCCGAGACTTGCGCGCGTGCCCGGGGGGTACGATCGCCACCGGGTACCCGCGATTGCTCGTTAAAGAGCGGGGACCGGGAGCTATGTGTGTAAACACAAAGCTCCCGGTCCTTCCAGCGGGGAAAAAGCTGATCTTCTGTTCATACAATGTATGAACAGAAGATCAGTGATTTCCCTCAGTAAGTCCACCCCCCATACAGTTAGAACACACCCAGGAACATACTTAACCCCTTCCCCGCCCCCTAGTGTTAACCCCTTCACTGCCAATGGCATTTTTATAGTAAACCAATGCATTTTTATAGCACTGATCGCTATAAAAATGCCAATGGTCCCAAAAATGTGTCAAAAGTGTCCGAAGTGTCCGCCATAATGTTGAAGTACTGAAAAAAAACGCTGACCGCCGCCATTACTAGTAAAAAAAAAATATTAATAAAAATGCCATAAAACTACCCCCTATTTTGTAAACGCTATAACTTTTGCGCAAACCAATCAATAAATGCTAATTGCGATTTGTTTACAAAAAATATGTAGAAGAATACGTATTGGCCTAAACTGAGGAAAAAAAAATGTTTTATATATTTTTTGGGGATATTTATTATATTAAAATGTAAAAAATATTGAATTTTTTCCAAAATAGTTGCTCTATTTTTGTTTATAGTGCAAAAATAAAAAACTGCAGAGATGATCAAATACCACCAAAAGAAAGCTCTATTTGTGGGAAAAAAAGGACGCCAATTTTGTTTGGGAGCCACGCCGCACGACTGCGCAATTGTCAGTTAAAGCAACGCAGTTTTGAATCACAAAAAGTGCTCTGGTCATTGGGCAGCAATATGGTCCGGGGGTTAAGTGGTTAACAATCTTCAGTACAGGGCATTTTCAGCCCCTTCCTGTCATGCCAATTTTCAGCGCTGTAACATTTTGAATGACAATTGCGCGGTCATGCAACACTGTGCCCGCATGAATTTTTAATATTTTCCCCAAAAATACAGCTTTTGTTTGGTGCTATTTGATCACCTCTGCGGTTTTTATTTTTTGTGCTATAAACAAAAAAAAGAGGAAGAATTAAAAAAAAAAACACAATATTTTTTACTTAACTTTTTTCTATAATAAATATCCCAAATAAAAAACAAAACAAAAAAACAAAAACAAATTTCTTCCTTAGTTTAGGCCGATATGTATTCTTTCACATATTTTTGGTAAAAAATTGCAATAAGTGTATATTGATCAGTTATAACACCTACAAAATAGGTTATTGATTTATGCCATTTTTTTGTAACAGTAATGGCGGCGACCTGTGATTTTTGTCAGGACTGTGGCATTGCAGCAGACAGATCGGACACTTTTGACACTATTTTGGGACCATTGACAATTATACAGCGATCAGTGCTATAAATATAAAAAGAAACAAAAAAATGCGCTATTGGCCCCCCCCCCCCCCCCACCCTTAATAAACTACAGGCAGCAGCTGGCGTGCGATACACAATGTGAAAATGAAAAGAAGAAAAAGCCACGCCAACATTTTAAGTTAAATTAGACAAATATTGAAACTTCTGATGACCAAAGTTCATAAATCAATAAAGTTCATTAAAAAGTCCATATAGAAGTAGATTGGTCCCAGGCAGGAACCTCCTACGATCCACACCACCAATGAGGAAAATACAAAGGTGCACCCTCCACCAGATAAGTAAGCAGCTTACCAGAGGGCAAACAATATGGATAGTTGACTATAGCCCAGCCATGGCCTTTGGTTTCCTTGCGGTTCCTTAGATGCTCCAACTATGCCAGTTGGTTCAGGGACGTGGTAACTTTAGGCTCCAAATGGTTCAATAAATGGAAGAAAGAGGTGCACATAGCGTAACTCCATAAACAGTAGATTTAATAAAATGTAAAAGTTGTACTTACAAACAAACGATAAACACAGCATAAAACAAGGTATTGCCGGCCGGCATGTAGGAGCCCTCCTCCTCAGCGTGGTCACGTCACTGCGTAGCCTCCCAAATGCGTTTCGTCACTATAGGACGTTATCATTGGGGGTAGGGCTTCACAGTGAATCACTGTATAAATGGACCCTCCGCCTATTGCGAAAAGCAGCACGCTGGATCCAAGAGCGCCATCTTAGATGTGGTAAAACTGCCCTTACTTGAACGGAGCGGCGTGACGCCGTAGGACAACCGATCGAAACTTACATACTTATTAAAACTACCGATCGCTCCCATACGTATTGACATAGAAGGGCGAAAGGGCTCATTCAATTGTTTCCTTAAAAGACACAGAAGTGGGAGGTAAAGAAAAAAGAAAAAAAGAAAAGAAGCACAAGAAAAAAACGAAAAAGGAAATGTCTGGCACAGAACTTCCCCCTTACTAATTCCCGTGGCAGGTAGAGCTATACCGCCATCTGGCTTCTAGGTTAGAAACTACGATTAGAATCCAAGAGCTCATATGAATGGAGCAACGGCCTTTATCCCTATATCATTACTTAATAGATTAATAGTTATAAATTGCCTATAACCAATCCACGTTTAAGTAATTAATGCCAAAGTTATGTACTCGTCAAGAAAAGCGGTGATTAGCCCAAGATCCCGAATAGTGATATAAAGAGAAATGGTAAATCAATTCCTCATTGGTATATTGTGATTCATTTAGTGAATCCCCACTTTATGTGGGTTTTGTATACAAAAAAACTAATATAAATTAATTAAATTAATAGAGTATTCAGTCAAATAGTTCTCATTAATGGGAGTAAACTAACATTCTCCAACCCAAAATAGGGGAGAATCAAGCCCTCCCAAGTAAGACCAGTGTATAAAGACGTTTAATAGTGCAAAAATTCTATATAAGAGGGGGAAGAGAATCCCTCATAAGTGAACTAAGAAACAAAAAGATTAGTAAAAATACTAAAGAAGTTCTATAAGGAAATGGTAAAGAAAAAATAAAAAATAAAAATTCCTTTTCTTTCTAAACACCTGCCTCCATGTGTGCTTTTCACAATAGGCCGCTCTAAGCATTGTTGATAAACGCATTAACTGTCTCAATGTTCAAGCCAAACGGTGTATAGTTTTTTTTTTTATCAAATAACTGTTTATTGAAAGTCAAAGAAAGCTTACAATGTGTTGTAACAAGAGATTCAGCATAAGGAGGGAAGGTACTCGTCCACCCATAGTACTAGAAAATAAACAATGTGGGCCAGCTTCTCACTCCAGTACATTAATCAATATCGACCTAGGGTCAAAGAAGCCATAATATAGCAATTGACAATAGTACCCTGTCCAAAGCTAAGCACGAGTGAAGCTACAAAAATACTCCCAATAGAAGGGAGATGGAAAGAAGTAAAGGAAGTGAAAAGGAAGAAGGGGTAGAGAAATAAAAGGAAAGGAAGGTCATCGAGTGAGCTTGTGTACCTGATCACTGCGGGTCCTCCTGGCGGTGCCATGGCTCCCAAACAGCGTCATGGGCCTCCAATCTGTCCTGTATACGAGCAGTCATTCTCTCCATCAGCTCCACATCTTTAATCCTAGCGTGCAGTGCCTCTGGGGTAGGGGGAGAGTCACTTTTCCAATTTAGGGCCACGAGACAGCGGGCGGCCGTGAGGATATGGCACGTCAGCTTTCCGTAGGGCTTGGCAGTTTTCAGAGGGGATAGACCCAGCAGGAAGAATTTGGGGGATCAGGGGATCTGCATGCCCAGAAGGCGGCCCAACAACTCCTGCACCATGATCCAGTAGGGGGTGATCAGTGGACAGCTCCAATATATGTGAAAGAGGGAGCCCCTATCCCCCTGACAGCGCCAGCAGCGATCTGAGCTAGTAGGGTAGATGGAGTGAAGTACATCAGGAGTCAGATACCAAAACAGGAGGATCTTATAAGCATTTTCTTTATATAGGGTACAAAGGGAGCTCTTGGCCCCCTGGGCCCAGATAGTCCTCCACTGTTCTAAGAGAATGTCCTCGTTAAGGGCTTTTTCCCATCGGACCATATACGAATGTTTTCCCCGCGCTTCTAGGGGGTAGGCATTGAGAATTTTGTAGATATCAGAAATAAGTCACCTCTGGGCCGATCCGGCCAGGACTAGCCGTTCGAAAGGGGTTGGAGGGGAGAATCGCAGGTCAGGTGCTATGGACAGGGCATAATGGCGGATTTTCAAATAACTGTAGAACACCTGCCGAGGGAGCTTATATTTAGCTTGGAGGTTGGAGAAGGGCAGCAGCCTACGGGACATGGGATCCACCAGATTCCCAAAGTGAAACAGATCGCGGGACGTCCATGGATGTGACATTTGGTGAGTAATGCTATCTGAGACCTCGGGGTTATACATACAAATGAAGTCAGGAGCGAGCGCTGAGGTCGGAGGTGTACCACAGAGCCCAGCAAGCGTTCCGAAGGGACCTCCGCATTCGCACTCCACAACAGGGAATTAGGATGAGTCGGGGCCAGCCACAGTTTTTTGATCTCCATCCACCTGTTGTAGGACCGTTGGGTAAACCAGGAAGCAATAGCACGGAGTTGAGTGGCCTGATAGTACTTAACCACGTTAGGGAACGCCAGGCCCCCGTCGGAAGGGTGCCGCCATAAATACCGTCTGGGGAACTCTATGTCGTTTGTAATTCCAGGCAAATTTAAGTAAATCGGACTGGAGCTGTCTCAATTGTTTGTAGGGGACAGGGATAGGTAACGTTTGGAAAAGATAAAGGAGCTTCAGGAGTATTGTCATTTTAATCGAGGCAACCCGGCCGAGCCAGGAGATATGGTGTCTTTTCCATTGTGTCAGCAAGGATCGTATTGAGCGTAATAGGGGGGGAAAGTTTTCTTGGTACAGGGTGGCAACACTCGGGGTAATGCGGATCCCCAAGTACTTCAGGGAGGATGTTTTCCACTGGTATGAGAAGTTAGCCCGCAGATGGGCTATCTCTGCTTCCGAGATATTAATCGGGAGAGCCTCTGATTTGGAGGCTTTAATTTTATAGCCTGACAGGGCTCCGTATCTAGTCAGTTCCGCATGGAGGTTCGGGAGGGAGATCCTAGAATGCGTCAGGGATAGGATAATGTCATCTGCAAACGGAGAGATTTTAAATTCCCTACCCCGGACCACCACCCCCCGGATGGACGGGTTGACTCGAATAGTAGCCGCCAAAGGTTCAACACATAGTGCGAATAGCAGGGGTGAGAGTGGGCACTCCTGTCGGGTGCCATTGGTGATGGGGAAAGAAGGCGAGAGGGCAAAGGGTGTTCTGACTTGGGAGCAGAATAGAGATGATGAATCGCTCTCAGGAACGGGCCCCGGATCCCCACATGGCGTAATGTGACAAACATAAATGGCCACCCAAGCCGATCAAAGGCCTTCTCGGCATCTAGGCTTAAGAGCAGAGACTCTGTATCGCCCCTGTTCGCTATGTCCACCAAGTCAATCACCTTTCGGGTATTATCCCCCGCCTGCCTACAGGGCACAAAGCCCACTTGATCTTTGTGGATAAGGGAAGGGAGAACCGCATTCAAGCGGATGGAGAGTAGTTTTGTAAAAAATTTAAGGTCCGAATTCAGCAGTGCAATGGATCTATAGTTACCGCAGAGAACGGGGTCCTTGTCCGGCTTGGGAATGAGGGTTATAAAGGAGCGCTGCATATCCGCCGGGAGAGGGGTGTCTCGGAGGAAGGCATTAAAGAGTCTACACATATGAGGGAGCAGGAGGGGCAGAAAGGCTTTATAGTACTCATATGGGAGGCCATCTGGGCTCGGGGATTTACGAGGTGGCAGCATAGTTTTGATAGTCTGCTTAATTTCCTCTTCCAGGATCGGCATATTAAGGGGTGTCAGGTCAGAAGGTTGTAGTCGTGCAACGCCGCTTTGTCCTAAGTATCGGTCTATGCGAAGGGAGACGTCTAAGGGAACAGGGTCACTGGGGATGTTAGGGTCGTTATAAAGGTGCTTATAGAGTCCGGCGAACGTGTGGGCTATGTCCCTGGGATGGGACTGCAAGCAACCTGAGTTATCCTTAATTTGATGGGGCGTCGTCGCAAGATGGTTGTCATGCAACTTCTTTGCCAGCAGTAAATGAGCCTTGTTGCCTCTATCATAGTAGACCTGTCGTAGTCTGACTAGAGCTTTTTCCACGTGACCAAGGGCGAGGTCTCTCAGCGTCACCCGGAGGTTCACAATTCTCTTGAGAAGGGCTCAAGGGGAAGGGGACTTTTGCAGTCGGCGTTCCAGGACCACAAGATCCTGCTCGGCCTTCTGTTTGGTTGCCAGCGCGTCTTTTTTCAGGGTGGCAGACAACGCTATACATCTACCTCGCAGGACCGCCTTATGAGCCTCCCAGAGCGTAGAGGTGGAAATGTCGGTAGTGTCGTTCTCCGCAAAGTACAGTTGGAGGGTGGAGTCGAGTTCCGCTTTGGACGGTAAGTGTTGGAGGAGGAAGGTGTTTAGCTTCCAATTATAGGGCCTCTGGTTGGGGGAGCCTATGTTCAGGGTAAGCAAAAGAGGGGCGTGGTCCGACCATGAGATCGGGAGTATCTTCGCCTCCCGCAGTGCACGGAGTGTGGAGTTGTTAGTGAAGAAATAGTCGATGCGGGAGTGAGCTCTGTGGGGGGCCGAGTAAAATGTATACTGCCGGTCGACCGGGTGGAGGGCCCTCCAGGCGTCAAAGAGAGCATAGCGTCTAGTGATTTTTCGGAAGATCTTCGAGTCCCTAAGGGCCCGAGCCGATGGAGCCCGGGGGCCCACCACATGACGATCGGCAGTTGCAGAGTGAGTCAGGTTAAAGTCGCCCCCCACTACCAGGAGCCCATTATCCGATCTAAAGAGACGAGTAAACACCTTATTCAGGAATCTATGTTGACGGACATTCGGAGCGTATAACGCACAAAAGGTCACCTCCCGCGCCTGCCAGAGACCCAGGAGGATAACAAAGTGACCCTGCGGGTCGCTATAGTAGCCCGAACAGGTGAACGGAGATCCGTGCCGAATAAGAATTGCCACTCCGGCCCGCTTGCGAGGACCAGCGGAGGAGTAAATCTGTGGAAATAGTCTAGAGGCGAACGCAAAGGACCCTGTCTTGTTGAAGTGCGTGTCCTGGGCAAAAACCACGTAAGCGCCTGTCTAAACTCCCTAAGTGCCAGATTATGTGTTCATCTTGCAGGGCGTGGAGCAGGGGTTGTAAGAGGCGACGTTTTTGTAGAGTGATCCATGAGAGGTCCGGGTATAGTTGCGCCGGTACATCGCGATAAGACACTTTCCACGCCAGGCGAGCTTGACGCATAATCTCTTCCTTCAGGGGATAGGAATTGATCCTGCAGATGATGTACCTCGGTTTGGAGGTGGTGTTTTTAGGGAGCGCAGAGCGCGGTGGGCCCTGTCCATTTCAATGTGGATGTTGGGGGGTTTTCCCAGGAGCCGGTTGAATACCGTCTGCAGCGTATCCTGGAGATCCTCTGTTTCGGGGCCCTCTGTTTCGGGGACTCCACGCAGCCGGATGTTATGTCTGCGCCCCCTATTGTCCAGGTCCTCCAGGTGGCGCTGCATATCCCGCAGAAGGGTGCTGTCTGAACATTTGGGGTTAAAAGAATACATATAAAGATCGCACATAATATATGTTTCATAATGTTCCATATACATGGATATGGTGAACTTAGCACAACCATCCTTCCCTGTCAAAGTTTAAATATAGGTTCTCAGGCATGAATAGACACTGCTTCTAGGTTGTAAAGAGCCTATCTGTGCCATCTTCCAGGTCATTCCTCTTTGGGTTTGACACTTATAAGATAAGAGAATGAAATGCCTGGCACAGCATGACACTAAACACATGGGGGTCTCTATACTATGAGACTATAGGGGCTTATTCACTATCCAAGTGGAATTATATATCTTAAATAGTATTGTGTCTTCATTATGCCATGACAATATATGTGTATTAGTAGTTCACATAGTATACTCGTAAATACATAGACATTATTGGGGTCCCAGGTATAAGATCCTATAATATTTCAAAGAATTAGATGGCTTTGATCACATCCCAGCATTAGTTTAAAGGAACATTCCCAGGCATGTGTGTTGATCATTACACCTTATCTCAATCGTAAATTTCGGGGTCGCCGGAATGTCTAGGTTGGTTGTCATGTTGTTTGACATATATAACAACTTATGATGCTATGCCAAGATTCAGGTCACAGGGGGTCATAAATCCTGATTAACTCTGAATAACCCTAGAATTAGGAATTATTCTTTAGACGCCACTGCCCCCTACAGGTTAATATCGGCATGGTTCAAGTTGGTCACCCACCAAAACATATGATCATGTGACATAGTCAGTCACGTGATAGGGGAATACACACCCACTTCTTTGGGAAGATAAAAGTATTACACAGGACAATCAAGAGAGGGTCAATGGGAAGAAGCTCGATGGGAGAGAGATGGCAGGGCTGATGGCTGGAAGTTGCTCTGATCTCTGAAGGAAGCCGGAAGGCGGAGAGAGTGACCAAACAGGAATCCTTCATTAGGGCTTTCCCTTCTCAAACAGGACTCTTAATTACTGGTAAGACTGAATTTTGATAATTTACCTTTTTGGTAATTCTGAGGTTTTTCACATACACTCCACTAAGACCATTTAAATATACTTGGCAAAGATAATTTGGGAGTTAATTATGTCTAACTGCAGCATGAGATATTTGTATTCCAAATATTAGGAGACATACGCACATTACGTTTGTCTTTAAAAAGCTAAGTGCCAACAATAGTGGTTTGAGAGTGAGGGCGTATGTGAAGATATATCCTCACCAAATTCAAAGGAGTAGTCTGAAGCCACATTCCACAACATGCCAGATTGTAGCCAATAAAAATACCTTTCAAAAGAAGTCACTCTCATGAAAATCGTCCCAGCAGTTCTTTTTTTATTCCCTCCGTTAGTTTTCTTCACTTCCTGGTTCTCTTCCACGGCCACCATGATAATACAGGCTCTCCCAGCATGCCTGCTCCTCTCTTCCTGTAATCTCCTGCCCTCCCCCTGTAACTCCCCCGCTCGGACCCCTCCCTAAATTATAATATTTCACGCCCCTTTCTCTCGCACCTATTTCCCTATCCCCGCCTCCTAAAAAGCGTCCTCTTCTATTGGATAGCCGAGCTCCAATGATCTTTTGGCCCCCGCAGCGTGCATCTAGCAATGTAAGCACGTAAAGCTTAAGGGGGAGTGTTCGACTCCGGGCGGGGAGGCCAGCGCAGCACGCAGTGACTCCTGGGATTGATGAGTCACCGGGCTAAGATGGCGACGGATGAATAAGAAAAGAAAGTCGAGCGTCATCAATCGATAGCTTCCGGCCGGAGAGAAAAAAGGTAAGAAGACCGGGAAGAAGACCATAAGGAAAACGTGAGTATATTTAAATGTGTTATAAATTTGTGTAATGCTCTTTTTCCCCTAGCAAAACTTTGCTTCAGACTACTCCTTTAACAAAAAGCTTGTGTACAATATAACATTTGTTATGTACACGTATATAATAACTAGTAGCAAGAGATCTGTTTGATATTGAGAAGAAATAATACAATGTCAAGGTTATGTCAATAAGAACTAAAAGGTCTCAAGTACACCAGGATGATTTAAATAGGAGCTAGGAATATACCTCGTCATATAATGTAAATATCATCTGAACATTCAAGCGTCATTTATCTCTATTGTAGAAGCATATCATTTATTTGTTTTAACAAGAATTGTACCGAATTGTACCTGATTTTAATTTTTGCACTATATCTTTAGTTAATAAATATATATATATTAAATATTCATTTGTATTACTCGTCCTCAAAATAGCACGGATGAAAGAATTTTGATATCTTGTATCGTAGGAAAAGTGTATATTTCCCAAAGCACAGATTTACATATTTCCATAAATACAATAATATTTTATAAGTTCAGAATAAACATTCTGACGGTATATGTAGGCTCTATGCCGAGATACGTCAATGGTTCTGACAGTGCGATGGTCTGCACCCTGAAGTTGGACTCTGTGAACTGCCAATTTGGTTTCTTGGAGTTCTTCCTCAACCAAACTTCACCCGATCCGTCAGGTTTTTTTAAACCAGACTGGAGCACTTGGATTTCTGAACAGCACGCCGACTTAACCTCCTTAATCAGTTGTTTAAAGTCCTCCTTGGTCGGGATCACCTGTAAATAAGAGTGCCATTGAGGAGGGGCAGGGTGGTCTTGGGCCGCTATCGGCTGGTGCATGGAGGAGGGGGGATGGCGGAGCATTGGCTGAGGGTGCGGCGTGGTATAGCCATGAGCCTGATATGCCAGGTCTGTGGAAGAGTGTCCTGGATCACTCCAGGATGAGGCCTGGGTAGAGAGATGGGGCCCTTGGTTCTCTGTCCCAAGATGAGGGGTGGCAGGAGAGCCCGCTGTCTGGGCATAAGTGAGAGGGGCAGATGGAACTCCAGGGGAGCAGGAGGGCTGCAGCTGGGAGAGTCTCTGGGCCTTAGGAGGGGGCTGGTCCTGCGTATAGGGACTGGATGGCTCTTGAAGTCCCACTAGCTCTTGTATTATCCGAACCACTGGATATAGTGGGGCTGGGAGAGCTGGGAAGTCCGAGGATAAGGAGAGAGGAAGAGCCCGGATCAATCTCAGGAAGGACCAGGTCTGACATGGTCCTCAGTAGCCTTGGGAATGTCTCTGAACACTGTGTATATAGCTGGGGGGGAGCGGTTGGGCCAGACACGCCGGCCTGTGCTCCACCCTGTGCTGCTATAGCGCGGCTAGGGCTGCGAGGACTCACCGCTCTGAAGGCTGGGGTGGGATCCATGGAGCGCGATGCCGCCACCGGGTGTCCCTCGGGGGACCAGGGATTCAAGCAAGCCGGCTGGAGAGGCTGTGGAGGCGGCTGGGAGCCCGCCGTTGAACGATCCGGCGCCATTTTGCCCTCGCCGCCGAGCGGCATGTCTTTCTGTATAAAGAAGGACCTGAGGTTCGTTGTGGCACCGGGTGGAGGCTGCGAGGTACCCCGGGGTTTCGTGGAGCGGGTGTACCTGGATCTGCCCATGTAAGTGTTGTGGAAAGTCCCCTATTGTGCCTTAGAAGCGTGGGCTATAAGAGAGCAGAGAGCTCAAGCGTCCATGCAGGTCGGCTTCCAGTCACGCCCCCGGTGTATAGGTTTTTAAGCGAAATATCCAGCCCATCTCCATCTGTGATATTTCTCGTACCAAATTTCCTCCTCTCCAATGTGCCTTGTATTTATCAATCCCCAAAAATAGGATATTGGAGGGGTCTCTATTATGCTTGAGTCTATAAAGATCAGAGACAGAATGGTCCTTAAACCCGGACAAGATGTTTGTAATGTGTTCATTTACTCGTACCTGGAATGCCCTCTTGGTCCTGCCCACATATTGCATACCACATGGACATTGTACCAAGTACACTACGCCCAAAGAGGCACAAGTAATGCATGGTATGATTTTGAACTCCCTCTCAGTGGCTGTAGAGGTAAAGGATCTAACACACCTCTGTTTGTTAGAGTTCAAAACACAAACCCGACAACGCCCACATCTGTAATAACCTTTAAGATGGTCAAAAAGGAGACCAGATCCCTAAGAGGAGGGTCAATAACATTGGCCGATATTTTATTCCTTAAGGACTGTACCCCTTTAAAGATTACACAGGGTTTTTGGGGCAAGATCTTCTTTAGCACAAGATCAGTCATGGCTATATGCCAATGTTTCTTCACCAGATGGGTAATAGTCCTATGCTGAGTTGAATAAGTCGTGATGAAAGGTACTCCATCTGGGAACTTATTTTCCTCCCTGACTTCTTTTTCTCGTAAAAGGTCTTTTCTATTCATTGCAAGAACTTGGTATAGAGACCCCTGTAAGGTTACTTTGCAGTACCCCTTTCAAAGAAACCTTTCAGTAAGTCCCTTAGCCTGGTTTTGAAATACCTGAGAATCAGAGCAATTCCGCCTTAATCTAAGGTATTGACTTTTAGGGACTCCTTTGAGCCAAGGTTCATGGTGGCAGCTGTCCACAGGAATATAGGAGTTACGGTCCGTATCCTTAAAATACGTGGAGGTGACAAATCTATTGTCCCTGATTTCAACCACTAGGTCAAGATAATGAACCTTGGTCTGACTGGCGTCATACTTCAATTAAATCCCCCTATCGTTGGTATTGAGACATCCAATAAAATTGGTCAGGTCATCATGTTCACAATGATTACTGTATAAATGTCACTGGCAGGAAAGGGGTTAACACTAGGGGGCGATAAAGGGGTAAATGTGTTACCTAGGAAGTGATTCTAACTGTGGGTGGAGGGGACGATCGGTGTTCCTATACACAAGGAACACACAATCTGTCTCCTCTTCCCTGACAGTACATGTATCTCAGGGCTCAAGTCCTGCGGGAACGCGTGGGAACGGATTTCCTGCACTTTTTTCATAGTAGGAACTCAGTTCCCTTTGCAGGACTAGAGCAGCCGAGAGCAGCCGATCCGCCCGAGCTGAACCTTCACTAAGCGGCGATGCCCAGCTCGAGTCACTGCCAGGGGCAGGCGAACTGTAGAACTTGCTTCTTTCTAAATCCCACGATAACTTGCGGCAGACCTCTGCAATGTCTCCTGCGAACAATGACAAAATCTCCCATGAGACATTGCGGAATCGAGGAAGTGACGGAATACCCGCACTCTACCCGATAAATCCATATACAGGAAGCGGCCAGTAACATAAAGCATTACTAAGGTACAGTGGATGAAAAAAAAACAAAAAACATGTGGTTTAGTAATTATTAGTGTTGCTCACTTTTTTTTTTATCAAATATCACGAATATTCGATATTAACGAATATTCGCAACCGCATATGTGAAATTTCGCTTTTTATTTATATAAAATATACCGAATATTCGTAAATATCGAATATTCGTGATATTTTATAAAAAAAAAAAAATCGCGAAATTTCACATTAGCGAAAATTCGCATTAGCGAAAATTCGCATTGGCGAAAATTCGCATTGGCGAAAATTCGCATTGGCGAAAATTCGCAATTTTTTTTTTTTTTTTTAATAAAATATCACGAATATTCGATATTAACGAATATTCGCGAATATTCTTCGAAATATTCGCGAAATATCGCGAAATCGAATATGGCGTATTCCGCTCATCACTAGTAATTATGCATATGTGTGTATAATTATTTTTTTTTTGGATCTTGGGTGGGAGTTCCCACACTTTTTTCCCCAGGACTTGACCCCTGATGGATCTGTGTGTTTACACACACAGATCCATGTTCCTGTTCTGTGACCAGCAATCACACGTGCCTGACGGACATCTCGGAGCCCCTTAGGCCATCGAGAAGCCGAGGCAGTCATACGACGGCCACCTGGTATGGTAGAGCCACCTTGCAGCCGTCATATCACTATACGCGAGATGGGAATTGGTTAAATAATGAATACAATTTGCATCTGAAATTAAATTACATTACATTTAGGTTATTTAAAGCACCCAAATCACCACCACCACAATCTTTTAGCTATTCAGACATACAGGGCCAGATTCACAGAGCGATTACGCCGGCGTTACAGGAGATGCGCTGCGTAAGTCTAAATTTGCGCATACGTTTCGATGCGCCGCATCCCCAAAACGAGATACGCAAGAAATCTACTTTTTTTTGACTGGTGTAATTTCGATAGACCGGCGTATCCGTCTGCGCAAAACTGCGCTAGACACACCATTGATTTGCTATTCAAATATGCAAATGAGGGAGTTACGGGGATCCACAAAAGAATGTTGGTGCAGCGCTGGGTACGCGCTGTGCGCAAAAGCTGCACGTCCTGTCTAAAATTAGACCATAGAAAAGGTGGTATAAAATTAGACAATCCGTCTACATGTCAGCTAAAGCAACACTGTTAAGCCCCGTACACACGGCCGAGGTTCTCGGCAGAAACCAGCGAGAACCTCGCTGGAAGCCGCATTCTGCCGAGAACCTCTGCCGTGTGTACGCTCTCGGCGAGCCCCGCCCGTCCGGAAACCCGTCGAGCAAATAGAGAACAGGTTCTTCAGATTCACCCCTCATGCCATCATGGAATTAACCACAAGCTTGCAGGAGGACATCACCAGCCCAACACATGACACTACCCATGACACCCATGACAGCTAC
Organism: Rana kukunoris; assembly: GCA_029574335.1. Taxonomy (NCBI): domain Eukaryota; kingdom Metazoa; phylum Chordata; class Amphibia; order Anura; family Ranidae; genus Rana; species Rana kukunoris. Next base: position 446,292,480 of record CM056052.1, read on the forward strand.
ATATACAATCAGAGCCCCATCCCCACAGATTGCGAACAGAACATGTATGGGGACAGCTGGCTGGTTGGTGAGTGACATGGGTGGCAGGCATGACTGTCCCCCCCCCCATGATGCACACATCACAAGGGGCACATGCACGACTAACATCCTCCTGTCTTTTCCCTTCAAGGTGACTCTGCATATGCACTGGGACCCCATCTCATGACCCCATCTCATACCAGCTCACATATGCATCTTTGCACGTTAAACACACACATTAATCATGGCACAATGAGAATGCATGCATGCACACCACTGTGGTCCCTAGCACACACACCCCACATCCTCATCAAATTGGATTGGCACCAGTCCACCATGCAGGACTTGTGAGCAGCAACGCCACGCCAAGGCTCCAATTATGTCACTGTACATTCATACACCATTCACACGGACCTGGGGATCACTTCTCCCTGGTGCTGGGGAACCCTACTCCACCAAAATTGAGGGTGACAGCCCTTTTCCGGCAGGAATGTCACCCCCACATTCAAACAGCATTCACAACCCAAAAAAAAAAAAAAAAAAAACATTACCAGCAAAATCAAAAAATTTCCAGCAAAAAAAAAAAAAAGGGCAACAAAAAAAAAGGGAAAAACAAATTAGTGCCCTTGACGTGAGCCACGCCTGGGGTGCCCCCGGCCACGGCCCCGGCTCCTCAGGGGAGACTCATGGGGAGGGGGAAAACCGGGGAAGGAGGAACAGCCCCTGATCTCTGCCCACCTGGCGGCCTGCCCTCCAAGGCCACGGCTATTCTGTCCAGGGCAGCACCAAGTGTTGCCGTGTTGGCCTGGATAGCCTGGGTAAGGGCCCTCACATCCTGCCCAACGCCTGCTGATGTAGTCTGCAGGTCGTTAAGGCAGTTTGTGAAAGCCCGGGAGTGGCAGTCCAGGTCCCCAAGCGTATCCTTTATGGGGGACAGGCTCTCCTCCATCCGCCCAAAAGTCTGGCTGACCTGTCCCAGATGGCGGGTCTGAAGGGCCTGGTCCCTTCTCAGATTGGCGGGCAGAACCTCGGCCACCCCCCTGGTCTTCTGGGATGACTTTCTGCCTCCAGCTGATGCTTGTGGCCGGGGAGAAGGGGAGGCCCTTGGGAGGGGAGCCCTGTTGGGGGAGGAGTGGGAGGAGCTAGCCCTTATGGAGGGCTGGCTGCTGCCAGCCAGAGAGTAAGACTCCTCCAAAAACAGCAATCCACTGGCTGACATGACATCCTCCTCAAACTCCTCCTCCTCCAACTGCTCCGAGGACTCCGGCCTTGTCGGGGGGGCCTCATCAGGCTGGTGTCCCGGGGATGGTGCAGTCAGGCCAGATGGCCCAGCACCCTCCTGCACATCTGTGGATGACACAAAACATTCACAGGTTGGAGGATCCACACACTTGCCACATATTCCTTTCCCCCCCTCCCCCACACATGCTACACACCAGATAGGAAAAAAAAAACCTTACCTGGCATCACAGCTTCATGACTGGAGTCACAGCCAGGCAGGCCCTCCACTTGTTGCCTATTAAAGGTCTGGGCCACCGCACGCTCCTCCACTGTCAGCCTAACAGGGCATGGTGGGCCCCAACCAGTGCCCCTGGCATGGGCTGCCATTTTGGCCAGCTTCTTGCGGACCACACGCCGGAGGTCATTGATTTTCTTCACGATCCCCTCGTGTGTCCGGGTCTCCCCCCCCCCCCCCCCAATGCATTTACCTGGTCAGTAATGTTCTGCAAAATCTCCTTCTTCCTGGCCGGGGTGGTGTTGGCACTCTCCGGGCCGTGGAGGAAACACCCATATTGGGTAAGGGCCCGGGCAATAATTTGTTTCTCCCCCAAAGAAAAATTGCTCTTCCGCTTCCTCTCAGTCATGACTCTCTCCCAAACAATCAGCAAAAATCACTCACAAAAACAAGCAGGAAAAATCAAGCAACAAAACAAACAAACAAAATCTATCAAACAAAAAATCTCACAAGCAGTCACCAAAAAACACTATCAAATATATTCTACAAAACAGTCAACAAATATCACAAAGACAAGTCACAACGCAACAGAACAAAAGCACCTTGCTGTATAGGAAGGGATACAAAGGGATGTACTTTTGCAAAGCAAGTGCGTTTGTGTCTGTCTATTTATGCTGTCTGCGTAGTTCACTAAGTTGCCCGGGACCACTTCCAATTTCACTGATTGCGCCGTTCCCGAGTTGTGAGCATGCGCACAGAGGTGCTGACCATGGTCTGCTTCATGTGCGCACGCGCGAGCCGGCCGGCCCTTCATTTGCATGGGGTCACGGCTCATTTCAATGTAACACGCCAACGTCCTTCCCAATTTGAATTACTCGGCCTTACGCCTCGGAATTAACGTTACGGCGCTAATTTCTGCGCAAATACTACGAGGATACGGTGATTGCGCCTCTACATTGCGCCGGTCTAACGTAAAGGAGGTGCGCTACGCTGGTCAAAAAATGCGCCAATGTACGTGAATCTGGCCCACAGTGCCTTGAAAAAGTATTCATAGCCCTCTTAAATTTACACATTTTGTCATGTTACAACTAAAAACGTAATGGTGTTTTTTTGGGGATTTTTTGTGATAGACCAACACAAAGTGGCACATGATTGTGAAGTGGAAGGAAAATGATAAATGGTTTTGACATTTTTTTTTTTAAATAAATATCTGAAAAGTGTGGTGTGCATTTGTATTCAGCCCCCCTGAATGAATACTTTGTAGAACCACCTTTCACTGCAATTACAGCTTCTCCAGACCCTTTCAAGTCTGTCACATATGCTCAGGGTGAACCTGCTTTCATCTGTAAAAAGCATGGGGCACCAGTGGCAGACCTGCCAATTCTGGTGTTCAATGGAAAATGCCAATCGAGCTCCACAGTGTCCGGCAGTAAACACAGAGCACACTAGAAGACGTTGGGCACTCAGGCAACCCCCATGAAGTCTGTTTCTGATTGTTTGGTCAGAGACATTCACACCAGTGGCCTGCTGGAGGTCATTTTGTAGGGCTCTGGCAGTGCTCATCCTGTTCCTCCTTGCACAAAGGAGCAAATACTGGTCATGCTGATGGGTTAAGGACCTTCTACGGCTCTGTCCAGCTCTCCTAGAGTAACTGCCTGTCTCCTGGAATCTCCTCCATGCTCTTGAGACTATGCTGGAAGATACGGCAAACCTTCTGGTAATGACACGTATTGATGTGCCATTCTGGAGGAGTTGGACTGCCTGTGCAACCTTTATGCCGCGTACACACGATCACTTTTTGTGATGTTAAAAAACGTTGTTTTATCTCACGAAACAAAACAACGTTTTTCAAACTTCATTTTAAAAGACGTTGCCTACACACCATCGTTTTCTAAAAATGCTCTTGCAAAGCGTGGTTACGTACACCACGTTCGACGGCACTCTCCCGTCTCATAACTTGCTTCTGAGCATGCGCGGGTTTAAAAACGTTTTAAACGTCGTTTTGCCCACACACGATCATGTTTTATGACACAAAAAACGACACTCTGCAAAACGACTTAAAAAAATTTAAGCATGTTCGAATTTTTTGTTTTTTGTTTTTCAAAAACTCATAAAATGACGTTTTGCCCACACACGATCATTTTAAATGACGTTTTTTAAAACGTTGTTTTATTTCATCACAAAAAACGACCGTGTTCATTATAGGGTCTAAGCATCTCCTCGTAATACCAGCAGTGACACTGACCCTAGCCAAATGCAAAACTAGTCAAAAACAGTCAGAAAAGATGAGGAGGGGAAAAAAATGTCAGACACCTCCACCTGAAAAAACATTCCTGTTTTGGAGGTCGTCTCATTGTTGCCCATCTAGTGCACCTGTTGTTAATTTCAATTAACAGCAAAGCAGCTAAAACGTATTAACAACCCCCTCTATATACACCCCGCCCCCTCTGCTACTTAACTGACCAGATCAATATCCCAGGAGTTCTGATTTAAAAGTATTTCTTAAAAAATTTTGAGCAGTGTATAATATCTCTGACTTTAATTGTTTTTTCTGTTTTAAGTGGTTATAGCATTGTGTAACCGAAACAAATCCAACGGTCCTTCCATTTTAGCTGGAGTTTTATGTATGTAGCGCTACCCCCACAGGGGTCGCTGTATGTAACTAATTCTTCCCCAACAGTGCAGAAGCCACCCAGACACAACTTTACCAACTGCCTAACTAGGAAGACGTTACATGTATTTTTCTTTTAACTTATTTTTCTTGCATTTTTCACCAAACACAAGAAAATAGGAAGAAGTAAAGGGATGACTATTTACCTAACATTCTCTGGCCTATTTCATATATATATATTATATGTAACGATATTGTGCAATGTTCTACAACATCTGCTGCAAACTGAAGAATGATTGATTGCCATTTCTATACATATAGTTGTTGGATCACCTAGGCTTTTTAACCGCTTCCCGACCGGCTCACGCAGATATACTGCACAGAATGGCTCGTCTGAGCAAAATCCTGTATATTTGCCATTTGGTAAAAATGATCAAAGCCCTTTGTTCCTTACACTTTACTCATGTCTGTGTTTTATAATTATAACAAATACTGTATAAATTGTACTGTTGTAAAGGATGTAGTCGTACAGAGAAGATTTCTCTAAAAAGTAGATTTATTTAAACACAAGTGTGCAGTTTAACATTAAAAATTAGACGTTCCATAGGAACTGTCTGGCAAACTAATTGCACATCGCAGGGTACCTCCAGAGTAATACAGGAAAATTGTATAGTAATAATAATTAAATTAAATAGTACAGAAATTGTTTAAATTAACTCCAAGAAATCAATTAAAATAATGAATAAAAAATATAGTGCCTGAAAAGTCCAATAACTTGCCCTTAGTTAATTTGTTCTCTCATACTTAATAGGACGTGGCACCCACTGCACCATCCAGTATCCACATGCTCACTACATGTGAGGATACTGTTCCCTTCCCTTCTCCCTTTTTTTCTCATTTGACTCAGTTATGACAATGGATGCACAAATAGGATCAGTAGTCAGCGGTTCTCACCATCTTCTCCGCATGCTACGTAGACTCATCCCCTTCATCCCGGAAGAGGACACAGCAGTAGTGGTTGGAACAATCATCAATTCCCGACTGGACTACGCAAACTCCCTCTACTTAGGACTACCGAAATACCAGATTTCGTGTCTTTAAGTCATCCAGAATAAGGCAGCCAGACTGGTAACAGGTAAAAAAACGTGGGAATCTATCACCCCAGTCTTGAGGTCCCTCCACTGGCTAGCCGTAAAGGATAGGATTACATTCAAGACACTGCCTCACCCACAAATGCGCACAGGGATAGGTGCCTCAATACTTAAGTGAGAAAATTAAACCCTACGTCACCAATCGCGTGCTCCGGTCAACAATCCAAAACCTTCTCCAAGTCCCCAAATCCCGCTACAAATCGAAGGGAGAACGAAGATTTGCAGTCCAAGGCCCTCGGCTCTTTAACACTCTGCCCACGGACATCCACATGGAAGAAAACCATCAGGCTTTTAGGAAAAAATTAAAGACACACCTCTTCTGAAGGATCAGCACGACAATGGATGCATACCGCCTTGAGGCGATTCGGTTCGCATTTGTTGCGCTATACAGTACAAGTTATTCACTCACTCACTATGTCTTCTCTTTCCTCTGTTGTAGGAGGAAGGGGTGAGATCAACATTTTAAACAGTAGTATGTACACATATGATGCTGTGATTGGTCATCATGCTGATCACATGGTACTGTGCCTGTGAACTAAACAGTCTAAGGCTGGTTTATTTCATAGCCATTTATGGGTGCAACGGCTGCCCAACCAAGGTTTTTCCAATATTGTTTATAAATGGCACTGGGGAAATAATAGTCCACCACTCTGCTTCTCATACATCTACAATGGTAGTGAAGTGGTTAGGTTAACTTTCTGGACCTTCATTATGTTTCTTTTTCAAGCATTATACTGAGAAACAATGAAAAACAATCAAGACAGTATGTTCCAAAAACTACACACTTGTCTAAACCTTTACACTACCAAAGTGAGGTTTTTCACTGCCTGCAACCCTAGTGCCTTGTACACACGGCCGGACTTTCCGACAAAAAAATTCCGACAAGTTTTTTTTTTCCAAAAGGGACTTGGTCACGGGACCAAGTCCCTTTTGTGACGAAACGTCGGGAGGCGACGCGCTGACGTCACCGCATCACGTGTGAGGACCCGGAAGACGGGTAACACGCTCCAAACGCCGGCCGGCCTTCAAATTTTATGTTATTATTTGCTGTTTTTAACGTGGATTGATGTGCGCACAATCTTTTTTTCTTACCCATTAAACCTATGGTTTTACACTATGTGGATTTCTTTTGATTTCTTTATGGGACCATTGGTTGATACTTGATCGCTATTTGAGCTGAATTACATCTACTGGCTACATTGAATGGATGTCTCCTTTGCTCCCTGCTGAATATGAATGCCACATTTTGCTGATATTGATCTCGGTGAGATCATAGACTCTGGTAAGGGTCAGTGTTTCTTGTGCGGTGGAGGTCTTTGTCTTGTCACTACTCACAACTGTTCGTGGATCTTTCTACACTGGGATACTTTCCTGCTCACTAAAACATATCCCTAGATGGACTGTATAATTATCATATGGACTTGTCATCATGTCAACTGTTCACTTTAATTGTGCTTTTTAAAAAAAAGTTTGTTCATGTGATATATTATTTTACACTTATGACACTATTTATTTTAGTCTCACTGTATATTATTTGTAGCGCGACTTCATTTTTTTCTTCTTACATCATCACACGTTGGTTCTTTTATTTGGTTATAATTATAATAATATAATGGTTATGATGCACGGGGGTGGAGATCAGCGCCAAATTCAAAAAAGTAAAAAACACAGTACACATACAGTACACTGTAATCATACAGATTACAGTACTGTATAAAATAATTACACACACCCTTTTCCCTAGTGGTCTGTCCAGTGTCCTGCATGTCCTCTTATATTATAAATACAGTTTTTTCTGCCTGGAAACTGTAGATTGTCCCTAGTAAACAAAAAGTGTCCCTTTATGTCAAGTGGTTTTAGAGCAGCTACAAAACAGCAATAATAAATTAGAATCACTTGCAGAATTGAGCGATAGTGATTTGTGGGGAAATTCGTCAACAAACACTAAAAGTAATGACATTGACAATTCTGCAACTAAGCAAATTTCAGTGTTTTTGAAATTGGGGTCGCTCTGTGCAAAACTAACCGCACAGTAGATATTGAATACGTTTTATTATTATTATATTAGGATTTGTTATAATTATTTATAGTTATTTATTATATTATAATTTTTGATTTTGTGTTTCAAACTTTATCATACCCAGGATGTCTACTAGACTCTGGTTTGGACAGATTTAAGTGAGTTATTCCTAAGAATTACAGGCCTACAATATAAAACGCCAAATTTCCATGCAAAACAATTGTACTGCTTTCAGCATCAAAAACCTGAAGGAATCATACCGCCAGGGAGGTTAAAAAAAAATTATGTTTGGGACTCCGCTTTAGTTTTTCCTTTTTGCATGCTTTACACTTCATGCATTTGATAACTGATATTTATTTATTATTATTGTATGTTTGTTTTTTTCCACGTTTCTCATTGGGATCACTTATTTAATATTGTATTCTACAACTTATAATTTGTCACAAATTATATTGTTTAGCATGTTTAGTGGTTCATACATTTTTCTATATAGGTTTTCTTAAACACACATGTCATATTGCACTTTGTGTTTCACTGTATTCATTTTTGGTTATTTTTTTCTTTATAAATAGGGAAATGTATCATGTTTTAGTGCTGTACCCATGTTTTATCATATGTTTTGAGTTTTTGTATTTAAACTTTTGGTGCTGGCAGCTTCACACATTTAATTGTAGCTTTCATTCATATTTTCTTTTAAACGCAATGTTAACCTTTTGTTTGTTTTTTGTAGATTGAGTATCGCAGGATAGGAGGAACTCTTTTTACAAGTGGACTACCATCATGTGTCTTGTGAAGGATTCATGCCAGGGAAACCAAGCTTAAAGTGGATGTAAACCCCCAAAAAAATGTCACCTCGTATTATGATAAAGATAGATAGATGTGTAAATAACCTGTCACTCAAAGCAAGGAGAGAGGAAAGGACTTTTTATTTAGACTGGTTTTTATCTGGAATTCTGTTAATTTTCACTGAACAATAAAAGAGGATTGCTCAGAGCTGGATTAACTCTGTGTGGCAAGACTGGGCACAGATGATAGGAAATATTATACTCTACATTGTGACATAACATTTTTTTTAATTTGGGGGTTTACATCCACTTTAAGCTAGTTGATTCGATACAATAAACTACAATACCCTATTGAAAAAAATGCCAAAAACAGTGGCAATGCCGAGGTGGGAGGCTTAGAGTGGACTGGTTGGGATTGTCTGTAGCACATACCTTTAGCTCTAAATACTGCACATGATTTGGTGCCCAGCACATATGTCTTTCTTTCATTGCAGTCGGGATCAAAGCAATACATTTTTTACCTTCTGGGGAGTGATGGTTCTTGTATTCACACAACACACATTTGCAGGTACAGACCGCATACAGTTACACTTCTGTGGTCACCACCATTGTGCTTCCAATGTAGAGGTGAACTGATGTACTACAACTTTGGTGATAATTGCAAGACAGAAGAGCTGCCCTTCTACACAAAGCTTTATTGCTTTGAAGTCTGATTTTTACAACTGGCTTTTGTGATTAATCTAGTTTCTCGGGTTGTAATAAACAGACCATATTTTTTTCCTATGCAAAAAAGAATAATTACTTACTAGTAAGTAGTGTTGTATTACATGACACCAGGAGAGAAGTAATATGGCCCCTGGTTGTCGTGCCTCTTCTGCAGCCTTGTATTTTTAGTAAGTTTATTATGAAAAGGATACGGAGGTGGTACAGGGTTGTATAAAACAGGGCTGTCAGAGTCAGTCTAAGAATAGCTAATGTGGGTAGGCAACAACTATGTTGCGTTCATAACAAAGAAAACGATTTCAAGATTATAAGACTATTTTTAGGGTTTTTTTTTTTATGAATATGCTGTGATTGTGAGATGTCAGTGGATTTACCATTTTATTTTAGCGTGCTGGGCTTCAGCTGTGATTGATCCAACCATTTATTTTTTATTTTTTAATCTAACACATAAATCCACTAGTTAGGACATGTCATAGTAGCACCCCTATTTTTCTGTTGAGAGCTATTTTGTTTGGATTATTACTACAGAACAAAAGTAGGGAAATGGCTATAAAGTTGCAGATTAAAGTGGTACGTCACTCCCTCTCTCTCTCTTAATTATGCTTGACTTTTTGCATTTATCAAACACGTTCAGCAGCATGAACAAGTAAAGGTACACACAAACCAATTCAAGCGGTCAATAAACAACAAAATAAACACAATAGATAAATGGTCATAGGAGTCATGAAATCATTAACCTCCCTGGTGGTATTCCCGAGTGTGGCTCGAGGTTAAATTTCAGTACCATTAGCGGTAACCCTGAGTCACACTCGGAATTGCATTGCAGGATCCTGGTACAGGTTACTTACCTTGTCCCCAGGATCCTGTGTTGTCCCACCGCTGTGTCCGTGGGCTGTGTCCTCCGCCCGATGCCTCTGTGTGCTAGGCTCTGTTCCCTGCAAGTGGCACGATGCACGGGGGCGGAGCACGGCGGCAAATAAAAAAATGACAAAATTCATAATACATACAGTACACTGTAATCTATATAGATTACATAACTGTATGAAACCACTTCATATCCCTTTTGTCCCTAGTGTTTTGTCCAGTGCCCTGTATGCAGTTTTATGTTATATATACTGTTCTCACTGCCTGGAAACTTGAGATTGTCCATAGCAACCAAAAAGTGTCCCTTTATGTCAAAAGTGCTTTGAGACCAGCTAGAAAACAGTGATGGCAAATAAGAATTGAGCGACAGTAAATAGTGGGGAAATTAATTGTATTATAATTATTATATTATTATTTTTTTATAATTATTTATAGTTATTTATTATATTATAATTTATAATTTTGTGTTTCAAACTTTATCATACCCAGGATGTCTACTAGACTCTTGCTTGGACAGAAGTGTGTTATTACTAAGAATTACAAGATATAAAACGCCAAATTTCTATGCAAAACAATTTTACCAATTTTAGATCTGACATAATCTTACCGCCAGGATGGCTACTACAAAACAGTTCCGTGATTTGACATTCTAGGGAAATGTGGCAGTCAAGAACCCGACATTACCATGGATTGGGTGAAAGCTAAAAGAAGAGGGACAAGGAGAATAGAGGGGTATGGTAAGGGCAAAAGGATGAAGGGGGAGAAAGAGAGGAGGAGAGGGGATGAAAAAGTGAGGGGAGAAGAAGAGATGGAGGGAAGGGAGAAGATGATGGGACAGGAGCAGTGCAGGTATGTAAGGTACTATACACAAGGTACAATAGATAACCCTTAGTTATATACTGTTGGGTATCAACACCTAGTAGGCTGAATAGGCAGTTTCCATTTCATCAGGATTTCCCTTCTAGCATAATAGGTCAAAAAGGAAAAAAAAAGTTTGAGATGTTTAAAGGCCTCCACAAAATTATTAAGTCTTAGCTGCAGCCCCAAGGGATCAAAAAGGACAGACAGGTTGCCAACTGTGTTATGATATCTAATGCTCCTGCCCAGACAGTAAAAAACATGGGGCAAGATCAAAACACGTGACAAATGTGCCTTTAGCCATATCATAAGGTGGACAAGCTGCCAGTCTGCCAGGATAAATCAGACAGTCACTGAGGGGTATAATACACTGTATCGATATATTTCAGTTGGATAAATCTCTGGCGGATATCATGGTGACGTTTTGTTCCTGTCTCCCAACTGTGTTCCTGAATTTTCACATAGGTTTCTGATGGAGACTTTAAGTGGTCACATACAATACATAGGCATGGTCCGCTGCAAACACGCCCCTGAAGCAGCACTGAGCAAAAAAGTTGTTTTGTTTTTTATAATACGCAATTCTAAATATCATTCAGAAAGAGTTTACATCTACTTGATACAATAAACATAGGCATTTTGGAGCTGTCCAGTGCTGAACCTGGCCTGTAATTGAGTGAATTGTGTCTCTCCTTATACGTTTAAAAAAAAAAAAAATCAACAATGTAACTGAATACCCCCTAGAGCAGGGTGCCCAACCTTTTGAAGAGCAAGGGCCACCTAAGCGACTTGGTAACCGGTCGCGAGCCACAATGAGCGGAGCAGGTGCATGGCAGCCCAATTTACTCTATAGAGCCCGCGCTCTCTATTTTTTTTTTGCGGATCGGATTGGAAGTAGACGTTTGTAAATGGACACAAGTCCATTTACATCTGCTACTTCTTAGAGGTGAATGGAGGGTCCAATTGGGTCGGACTGACCATGTGAAAGGGGCCTATGACTCAGTGCAGGTAACCCTCAGGTTAGCAGCACTGAGCAGCCCAGCAGGATAAGTGTGGTCAAAATGATGATCCTTCCAAAAGCTCTGTATATATTTCAAAGTTTTCCAATAAATAATTCCTGGGGCATTCTTTAAAATATTGAGATCGGTAGTACAGAAATTTGTGTAGAATAATAAAAGCAATCGCATCGCCTTTTGGACATTAACTAGATCTAAAGAGAAGGGAGGGGTATTCCTCCCGGACCTCGAAAAATATCATGAAGCAGCAATTTTGCGAAGGGCTATGGACTGGGCCCGTGTCCTTAGGCAGAAAAAATGGGCAGAGTTGGAGGGAAAGATCTGTAACTCTGGGTTAGGACAGATTATTTGGATCCCAAGGCAGTTCAGAGGCCCCTTGGAGAAAGCAGCCCTGATTACGCTAGAAGCCTTAAGAACGTGGGACAAGCTAATTAAAATACACAAGGACAATATAACAGCCCCCTAATGCCCTTAACAGGAAATAACTATTTCCCACCGGGAAAAGATAGTAAACTATATCTAAAATGGACTACATCGTCCTACTTGAGATTAAGGGATGTTATGAGGGGGAATGTCCTATGTTCATTAATCGAATTGCGTGAAAGACATGGGTCCACTCCTTGGGAAGTCTGGAGATATAAACAACTGCAACATTTTGTAGACAAGGACTAGAAATTAGTTGATCAAATGGGGATAGATAGGCATGGAATTTCTACCATTTATAAGTTGTTGATGACACATCTAGAGCGAGGAGCCGTGTGCCCAATAGAGAGCTGGGAACTAGAACTGAACCAGCCACTGCCAGAAACCATGAGAAGTAAAGTTTTAGACTATGTCTACTCTACATCTGTGCACACATGGATAAAAGAAATGAACTTCAAATTATTAATTAAGTGGTATTATGTTCCAGCAAAATTACACAAGATAAATCCTCAGGTGCCACCTCTGTGTTGGAGGGGGTGTGGGAAGGTGGGAACTCATTCCCACATTTGGTGGCAGTGCCCGAAGATTCAGTTATATTGGGTGCAAATATTAGAGTTAATTAAGGAGATCAGCGGAACTGAGATTGGCTTGGACCCTTGGCAATGTCTGTTCCATGCCATGGCTGTCAGTACTGGATCCCTCTAGGACCCAGCGCACTCACCTGACACAGCCTTGGCTGGGAAACACTGATTGGCCAGCTCTCCTTTTTAACACCTGTGTTTTCACCCAATCAGTGCTCGTGATAGAGTTACTCTGCTTGCCTTGAGAGATCCAGCCTGACCTGTTTATCTGTAAACTTTGTGTATGACCCGGATTGTTTGACCCTGCTTGTTGCTTCCGATTTGGTACCTTTCGAACTCTGATTATCCGTGTATGACTCGGCTTGCCTAGACCACATCCATTGCAGTGGTGCACTACTAGCACCAGCAACACCACCAACATCCACACCTGCGGTGAACTACAAGTTCCAGCTTTCCTGCTCATCAAAACACCTACTTCAGCAGTGAACTACAAGTGCCAGCTGTCCCGCTCATCTCAACCCTGCATCCGTGGTGAACTACAAGTCCCAGCGCTGACCTGCTTCTCTCAGACCTGCTCATGGTATGTGCTCTTGTTATTGAACTATAAGCATATTAGCACACCTGAACTGTTGTCTGCTGCTAGCCTGATATGAAACCTGACATTATCACGAGCCATACATAAAAAGGGAAAACCCATCATGGATTCTGAGCAGGCTCAGATGTTTGCACAAGAACTTTGCCGTTTATCCCATCAAGTTCAGCAAATGGCCACAGAGCTCACCAAGGTGCAATCCCCTACTACAACTGTTACAAAAACTTTATCTGAACCAAAAATTCCTTTGCCTGACCGTTTTTTGGCGACCGTAAGGGATTCTGCAACTTTAAAAACAGCTGCAAATTATATTTCAAATTAAGGCCTTCCTCTTCTGGCTCTGAAACTCAGAGAGTTCAGATCATTATCTCTCTGCTACAGGGTGACCCCCAGGCTTGGGCCTTTAACCTTGAACCAAACCATCCAGCCCTGCTAACTGTAGATGCCTTCTTTGAAGCCCTTGGATTGCTGTACGATGATCCAGATCGTATGGCTACTGCAGAATCAACCCTGCTGTAACTTAAAGCAAGGAACTACCACAGCTGAAATGTACTGCTCAGAGTTTTGCAGGTGGGCCCCAGAATCTGGCTGGAATGATGCAGCTCTCCGCAGCCAGTTCAGAATAGGTCTTTCAGATGCAATTAAGGATGCTCTGGTCAACTTCTCCTATCCACCCTCACTGGAGGAAGCTATGTGTCTAGCCATTAGAATTGATCGCCGTCAGCGAGAGAGGGGGCGAGAAAAAAATATGGCTGTGGCAAACTGTATACCTCCCTTACCACCTGACCATCCAACCTCCAGTGCCAGTTCAGTGGAAGAACCTATGCAGCTAGGCTCCACCCGGCTATCTGCCCAGGAACACACACCCGAGTAATATGGGACTTTGCCTGTATTGTGGCCTCAGGGGTCACATGCTCCATTCGTGCCCTACACGTCCGGGAAACTCCCGGACCTAGGTGATTATGGGGAGGTCACCTTAGGTCTGCTTTCATCTCCCCAGGGGGACAGTCGTATACTTCTACCCAGTGTTATTCACTTTGGGACAGGGACTCATGAACTGCTGGCCTTGGTAGATTCTGGAGCTGCTGAGAATTTTATTGATAAGACTTTGATTACCTCCTTGTCCCTGGAAACTCATATGCTAGATTGCCCAGTCCGCCTAATTTCTGTGGATAACCGGCCTCTCTCACAAGACCTTGTGCTTCAGTCCACCAATCCCTTCCAGTTACAATTGGGGGCCCTGCACTGGGAGAAGATTTCATGTCTTGTCATTGACTCTCCATCCACTCCTTTGATCCTAGGCCTTCCTTGGCTTCAGAAGCACAATCCTGTAATTGACTGGCGAACAGGAAATATTCTGGCTTGGTCCAATCAGTGTAAAGAAAGTTGCATCCAGCACCCTGTTCGTCTTGCTTCTTGTCAAGTGGGAATGGAACAGATTCCGCTTTGTTATAAGGACTTTCAGGATGTGTTTTCTAAAGGGAGTGCTGACACCTTACCACCTCATCGCAGTTATGACTGTCCCATTGACCTTTTGCCTGACACTACACCTCCGCGAGGGAGAGTCTTTCCATTGTCCGAACCAGAGAACCTTGCTTTGCAAGAATACATCCAGGAAAACCTAGCTAAAAGTTTCATCCATCCTCCCTCTACTTCTCCCGCAGGCGCAGGTTGCTTCTTTGTCCCAAAGAAGGACGGGGGTCTAAGACTTTGTGTTGACTACAGAGGTCTAAATAAAATAACCGTTCCCAATCGGTACCCTCTCCCTCTCATCACAGAGTTGTTCTCCCAAATCCAGGGAGCAAAGATTTTCTCCAAACTAGACCTAAGGGGAGCCTATAATCTAGTGCGCATCCGTGAAGGAGATGAGTGGAAGACAGCCTTTAACACCAAGGATGGCCACTACGAATGTCTTGTCATGCCTTTCGGTCTCAGGAATGCACCAGCTGTCTTTCAAAACTTTATGAATGACATTTTCCGTGATCTGTTGGGTCGCTTTATGCTTGTATACTTGGATGATATTTTGATATATTCTCCCAATCTTGAAACGCATCAGAGGCACGTCCGCTCAGTGTTGGCCCGATTAAAGGCTCATTCCCTTTTTGTTAAGCCTGAAAAATGTTCATTTCATGTCAAACAAGTACCTTTTCTGGGCTACCTAATCTCTGACACAGGCCTAACCATGGATCCAGCCAAGATTCAGGCCATTCTAGACTGGGCATCACCTTCAGACCTGAAAGCAGTTCAGCGCTTCCTGGGCTTTGCAAATGTCAATCGGAAATTCATTAAGAATTTTGCCACCATTGCACATCCCATCACCTCTCTCACCAGGAAGTCTCAGTCTAAGTTTAAATGGACTACTGAAGCCCAGACAGCCTTCACTCAGTTGAAGAAAGCCTTTACCTCTGCACCAATTCTACGCCATCCTGTTCCTGAGCTGCCTTTTATTGTGGAGGTAGATGCATCCGAAGTAGGGGTGGGGGCGCTTCTGTCACAAAAGGACCCTGTAACTGCTTCCATCCACCCCTGTGCCTTCCTGTCACGTAAATATTCCCCAGCAGAGAGCGCAACTATGATATAGGCAACAGAGAACTGTTAGCCATAAAGCTAGCTTTGGAGGAATGGAGACATTGGCTGGAGGGAGCTCGCTATCCATTCATAGTTCTGACTGACCACAAAAACCTTGAATACATCCGTTCTGCTAAAAGACTGAACTCACGTCAGGCCAGGTGGTCATTGTTCTTCTCCAGATTTGACTTCACAATTTCTTATTTACCAGGGCCAAAAAATGTTAAGGCCGATGCCTTGTCTCGCAGTTTTTTATCAGAATCCCCACCTCCGCTTCCTCCACAATCCATTATCTCTGAGGACAGGATTTTGGCTTTCACCCAGACTGACATCTCTGAGGCCTTATTACCTGCACAGGCTGAAGCCCCCCCTTCCACTCCCTCTGGTATGCTTTTTGTGCCCTTGGCTCTTCGTTTGCAGGTTTTGCAGCAGGTACATGCGTCAAAGCCTGCAGCGCATCCGGGGTTTAGACAAACTTATGAGATTATCTCTCGCAACCTCTGGTGGCCATCGATTAGGCAGGATGTGCTAGCCTTTGTCCAGCTTGTGAGGTGTAGATTTTGTGCAGAAGCAAGGGCAGTACCTCTAAGCCCTCCGGTCTTCTACGTCCTCTACCAATACCTACTTGTCCCTGGACCCATTTATCTATGGACTTTATCACTGACTTGCCTCCGTCCCAGGGATGTTCCACGATCTGGGTGGTGGTAGACAGGTTCAGTAAGATGGCCCACTTTGTTCCACTTCCGAAACTGCCGTCTGCTAGAGATCTGGCATCTTTATTCATTAAACATGTTTTCAGGCTCCATGGGGCACCAATTAACATTGTCTCAGACCGCGGCTCTCAGTTTATAGCCCAGTTTTGGAAGGCCCTTTGTTCTCAGCTAGGGATTAAGTTATCATATTCTTCAGCCTATCAAATGGCCAAACAGAAAGAACTAATCAGACTCTGGAGAAGATGGTACGTTGTCTGATGGCCAATGATGAGGTGGAGTGGGTCAACATCCTTCCATGGGCAGAGTTTGCCTTTAATAATTGTGCCAGCTCTTCTACAGGGACATCTCCCTTCTTCTGTGTTTACGGGTTGCATCCTCGTGTGTGCTCCTTTGATCTTCCACCCTCTGATGTTCCAGATGCCAACACCACGATTGAAAATTTCTCCAAAATCTGGTCCGACGTCAATCGTGCTATTTCTCGTTCGGTGCAGGCTTTTAAGAAAACGGCTGATAAGAGGCGTTCAAAGGCCCCTGGATATAAAGTTGGTGACAAAGTATGGCTATCATCCAGGAATCTGTCCCTGCATGTTCCATCCAAGAAACTTGGCCCAAAATTCATCGGGCCCTATGAGATTTCGGAGATTGTTAATCCTGTGTCCTATAGATTAAAACTCCCCCCCGTCCATGCGCATTCCTAATGTCTTCCATGTTTCTTTATTGAAACCTGTTCACTCTAGTCTCCAAATAAATGAACCAGAACCTGTAGATGTGTCGGATAGCCAGGAATATGAAGTGGCATATATTCTTGACTCCAGACGAGTACGCAATTCCTTACAATATCTAGTTCATTGGAAAGGTTTTGGCCCAGAGGATCGATCCTGGATCCCAGCTCGCGATCTCCATGCTGATCGCCTTAAGAAGAAGTTCCATCTTCGATATCCAAGTAAGCCTGGGGGTGCAGGAGCAACCCCTCGAGAAGGGGGGGGTACTGTCAGTACTGGATCCCTCTAGGACCCAGCGCACTCACCTGACACAGCCTTGGCTGGGAAACACTGATTGGCCAGCTCTCCTTTTTAACACCTGTGTTTTCACCCAATCAGTGCTCGTGATAGAGTTACTCTGCTTGCCTTGAGAGATCCAGCCTGACCTGTTTATCTGTAAACTTTGTGTATGACCCGATTGTTTGACCCTGCTTGTTGCTTCCGATTTGGTACCTTTCGAACTCTGATTATCCGTGTATGACTCGGCTTGCCTAGACCACATCCATTGCAGTGGTGCACTACTAGCACCAGCAACACCACCAACATCCACACCTGCGGTGAACTACAAGTTCCAGCTTTCCTGCTCATCAAAACACCTACTTCAGCAGTGAACTACAAGTGCCAGCTGTCCCGCTCATCTCAACCCTGCATCCGTGGTGAACTACAAGTCCCAGCGCTGACCTGCTTCTCAAGACCTGCTCATGGTATGTGCTCTTGTTATTGAACTATAAGCATATTAGCACACCTGAACTGTTGTCTGCTGCTAGCCTGATATGAAACCTGACAATGGCTATCCTCAGGAAGAAATATAAAACAGCAATTATCCCAATTCTATTAAATGCAGCAAAGACATTGATTCCGAAAAGGTGGCGGGACAAGCAAGCCCCTTCGATACAAGAATGGTTGAGGGAGGTAGAAAGGATAAGAATTATGGAGGAGGTAACGCACCAACATAAGGAACTAAACAGTGGAGATATTGGAACCTGGGGAGGGCTGGACAAAGTTTAGACAGTCTTCAATCTATGCAGGCTATATGAGTAGGGAAGGCAGTATCTAGGTAACGTTGGTTTGTTTGGTTTAAGTTAGGAGTAGTGGTTCTCTCCTCTTCCCCCTCCCCTCCGGAAGGTGTGCTGTTTTGTTTTTATTTTTTATTTATTTTCTCTCTCTTTTTTCTTCTCTCCCCCCTCTCCCCCCTTAAAGATAGAAATGTATAGTAGTCACATGAATTAATTAAAAGATAAGAGATGGGATAAATATGCACGTTGCACCTTAAATAATATAGTATGGGTGGGTATGGGGGTTTCCCCCTCTTACCCCCCTTTTTATTTGATTTATTTATTTATTTCCCCTCATTTTAAATTAAATTTAGAGAAGCCATACGAGTTAATTAAAGGATGAGAAGTACACAACGCACTTTAAATAATATAGTATGGGTGAGCAGCGGGGGTTTCCCCTTCTACCCCCCTCTCCTTTTTTTTTTTTTTTGTCCTTCTCCTCTGAGAGAGGCATATAGGTAATGGGGTAAGAGTGTTATGCTCGTCCCCTCATAATAACAGAAATGGAGGGCACAGCCACTAAAGGACAAGAAATGGGAATTGGGCACTTAGCACTTAAATAGGTGGTGGGGGGTGTTGCAGAGTACGATTGATAGATACAGCAGAGTCAGTTGAGATCAGACGTTGTGTAGTAATCAGGAACTGGCTTCTTTAAGGGAACATCATCACACACAAAGATGTCTCCACATCATGGTAAGAAGAACAACACACAGAGAACCAGGCAGGAAAAAGAAATCAACGAGTACATACACTGGGGATAGAAAATGCAACACCATAGAGTATACATAGTATAGCATATCATCTTGTGTCCTTTTTGTAAACTGCATCTGATATATACTGCATATACTGCAAACTGCATATACAATAGGCTAAGTTGTAGGTTTGTTGCATCTCCAACACCCCTTCTCAACAACTAAGGCTTAGTCTGTTAAACCTATCTTCTTTGTGAGCCTTGAATGTCTTACGGCGGTCAGAGGCTTTGTAAGGATGTCAGCTGTCATATCCTCGGTCGGGCAATAAATCAACTCAAGAAGACCTTGCTCTTGAAGATCCCTAAGAAAGTGAAACTTCACATCAATGTGATTGGTTCTTGAATTATCTCCTTCTGTATGTGCAAGTCCAATGCATCCTTGATTGTCCTCATAGATTTCTGTTGGTCACAACTGTGGTTAACCTAAATCTGTTAATAGCTGTCTCAGCAGGGCCGGCCCTATGATGGGACCGGGTGGTACCATGGGTACCAGGCGGCACTTTTAGGGGAGCGGCATTCTGCCAGCCCGTTCCGCCCGCTGCCTGTGAGGACACTCCCAGCGGAAGCAGTCAGCGAGTGAGAAGGGCAGGCGCCGCTGCCTCTCAGGAGCCCGGCGCCGCTCTGTACATGTCATGTGCGACAGTGCGGGACGGGACAGATCGTATGGCGCGGCGGACATGAGGGTATGTGAAGGATTCGCCTTATCGCCTAGACTAAAGCCATAGCTCCTGGTCACATGTGGATGCAGGCAGGGCAGTCTGTGTCTGTAGATAATCATACCTGCCCTGTATGCTCCAGAGTCCTAACTCGCGCTGTGTGTCATTGTCTTCTGAGGTCTGTTTCTCATCTGCTCTGTCAGTCTCTCTCCTGCCCCTCTCTCTCTCTCTCTCTCTCTCGCCCCTCTCTCTTGCCTCTCTCTCTCTCTCCTGCCCCTCTCTCTCTCCTGCCTCCTCTCTCTCCTGCCTCTCTCTCTCTCTCCTGCCCTTCCCTCTCTCCTGCCCCTCTCTCTCTCTCTCCTGCCTATCTCTCTCTCTCTCCTGCACCTCTCCTTCTCCTGCCCCTCAATCTCTCCTGCCCCCCCTCTCTCTCTCCTGCCCCCCCTCTCTCTCTCCTGCCCCTCTCTCCCTCTCTCTCCTGCCCCCATCTCTCTCCTGCCCCCTCTCTCTCTCCTGCCCCTCTCTCTCTCCGGCCCCATCATCTCTCTCCTGCCTGCCCATCTCTCTCTCCTGACCCTCTCTCTCACTCTCTCTCTCCTGGCCCCCTCTCTCTCTCCTGCCCCTCTCTCTCTCTCTCTCCTGCCCCTCTCTCTCTCTCTCCTGCCCCTCTCTCTCTCTCTCCTGACTCTCTCTCTCTCTCCTGACTCTCTCTCTCTCTCTCCTGACCTCTCTCTCTCTCTCCTGACCCTCTCTCTCTCTCCTGACCCTCTCTCTCTCCTGACCCTCTCTCTCTCTCCTGACCCTCTCTCTCTCTCCTGCCCCCTCTCTCTCTCCTGACCCCCCTCTCTCTCTCTCTCTCTCTCTCTCTCTCTCTCTCTCTCCTGCCTCTCTCTCTCTCTCTCCTGCACCTCTCCTTCTCCTGCCCCTCTCTCTCTCCTGCCCCTCTCTCTCCTGCCCCTCTCTCTCTCCTGCCCCCCCTCTCTCTCTCCTGCCCCTCTCTCTCTCCTCCCCCTCTCCTCCCTCTCTCCCTCTCTCTCCTGCCCCCATCTCTCTCCTGCCCCCTCTCTCTCTCTCCTGCCCCTCTCTCTCTCCGGCCCCCATCTCTCTCTCCTGCCCATCTCTCTCTCCTGACCCCTCTCTCTCTCTCTCTCTCTCCTGGCCCCCCTCTCTCTCTCTCCTGGCCCCCTCTCTCTCTCTCCTGCCCCTCTCTCTCTCTCTCCTGACCCTCTCTCTCTCTCTCTCTCCTGACCCTCTCTCTCTCTCTCCTGACCCTCTCTCTCTCCTGACCCTCTCTCTCTCCTGACCCTCTCTCTCTCTCTCCTGACCCTCTCTCTCTCTCTCTCCTGCCCCCTCTCTCTCTCCTGACCCCCCCCCCCTCTCTCTCTCTCTTTTTTTTTTGGTGGGCGTGATTTATTTGGCGGGGGGGCAGCATTTCATTCTTGGTGCAAGGCAGCACAATGTCTTGGGCCGGCACTGTGTCTCACCTATATAACTTCTTTGCTTGCCTCTGCTGCAGAAATGTATTCAGCTTCAGTAGACGACAGTGAAACAGTGAGTTGCTTTTTACTAGTCCAACTGATGGCACCTCCTGACAGGAAAAATAAGTAGCCACTGGTAGATTTTCTGTCACTGGTGTCTTCTGCCCAGTCAGCATCCACAAATCCTGTTAAGGTGCTTTCATCGTTTGCTGGTAACTTGAGCTTGTAGTGCAAAGTCCCTTTAAGATAGCGAATGATTCGTTTTACAGCATTCCAGTCCTTTTGATTTAGCATTGAAACCTTTCTGCATAGGATTCCAACTGTTGCTGCAATGTCTGGTCTTGTAGCAGTGGTAAGGTACAGCAATTTCCCTATTGCTTTCCTGTATTGAGTATTAGTAGGTAATGGGTTATCTTGACAATTCATCTCTCATCTCTCCCTCTCTCTCTCCTGCCTCCTCTCTCTCCTGCCTCTCTCTCTCTCTCCTGCCCTTCCCTCTCTCCTGCCCCTCTCTCTCTCTCTCCTGCCTATCTCTCTCTCTCTCCTGCACCTCTCCTTCTCCTGCCCCTCTCTCTCTCCTGCCCCTCTCTCTCCCGCCCCTCTCTCTCTCCTGCCCCCCCTCTCTCTCTCCTGCCCCTCTCTCCCTCTCTCTCCTGCCCCCATCTCTCTCCTGCCCCCTCTCTCTCTCCTGCCCCTCTCTCTCTCTCCGGCCCCCATCTCTCTCTCCGGCCCCCATCTCTCTCTCCTGCCCATCTCTCTCTCCTGACCCTCTCTCTCACTCTCTCTCTCCTGGCCCCCTCTCTCTCTCCTGCCCCTCTCTCTCTCTCCTGCCCCTCTCTCTCTCTCCTGACTCTCTCTCTCTCTCTCCTGACCCTCTCTCTCTCTCCTGACCCTCTCTCTCTCTCCTGACCCTCTCTCTCTCCTGACCCTCTCTCTCTCTCCTGACCCTCTCTCTCTCTCCTGACCCCTCTCTCTCTCCTGACCCCCCCTCTCTCTCTCTCTCTCTCTCCTGCCTCTCTCTCTCTCCTGCACCTCTCCTTCTCCTGCCCCCCTCTCTCTCCTGCCCCTCTCTCTCCTGCCCCTCTCTCTCTCCTGCCCCTCTCTCTCTCCTGCCCCCCCTCTCTCTCTCTCTGCCCCTCTCTCTCTCCTGCCCTCTCTCTCCCTCCCCTCTCTCCCTGCCCTCTCCTGCCCCATCTCTCTCCTGCCCCCTCTCTCTCTCCTGCCCTCTCTCTCTCCGGCCTCCCATCTCTCTCTCCTGCCCATCTCTCTCTCCTGACCTCTCTCTCTCTCTCTCTCTCTCCTGGCCCCCTCCATCTCTCTCTCCTGCCCATCCTCTCTCCTGACCCTCTCTCTCTCTCTCTCTCTCCTGCCCCTCTCTCTCTCTCTCCTGACCCCCCTCCTCTCTCTCTCTCCCCTCTCTCTCTCTCCTGACCCTCTCTCTCTCTCTCTCTCTCTCCTGACCCTCTCTCTCTCTCTCCTCTCTCCTGACCCTCTCTCTCTCCTCCTGACCCTCTCTCTCTCTCCTGACCCTCTCTCTCTCTCTCCTGCCCCCTCTCTCTCTCCTGACCCCCCCCCCCTGACCCCCCCTCTCCCTCTCTCTCTTTTTTTTTTGGTGGGCGTGATTTATTTGGCGGGGGGGCAGCATTTCATTCTTGGTGCAAGGCAGCACAATGTCTTGGGCCGGCACTGTGTCTCAGCTATATAACTTCTTTGCTTGCCTCTGCTGCAGAAATGTATTCAGCTTCAGTAGACGACAGTGAAACAGTGAGTTGCTTTTTACTAGTCCAACTGATGGCACCTCCTGACAGGAAAAATAAGTAGCCACTGGTAGATTTTCTGTCACTGGTGTCTTCTGCCCAGTCAGCATCCACAAATCCTGTTAAGGTGCTTTCATTGTTTGCTGGTAACTTGAGCTTGTAGTGCAAAGTCCCTTTAAGATAGCGAATGATTCGTTTTACAGCATTCCAGTCCTTTTGATTTAGCATTGAAACCTTTCTGCATAGGATTCCAACTGTTGCTGCAATGTCTGGTCTTGTAGCAGTGGTAAGGTACAGCAATTTCCCTATTGCTTTCCTGTATTGAGTATTAGTAGGTAATGGGTTATCTTGACAATTCATCTCCTTTAGGTAGTTGGTTTCCATGGGAAATTTCACTGGTTTCATCAGGCTGGGCAGCGGACTGGAAGTCATCAGGCTGGGCAGCGGACTGGAAGTCATCAGGCTGGGCAGCGGACTGGAAAGGAGGATTGGGATATGGCAGAGAAGAGGGAACAGTAGCTGGAGGAAGTTCTTGTGGGTTTGTAGGCCGCTGAGAAGAGACAGGTGGGTTGTATGCAGGATAGGTACAGGGAGCAGAGACTGGGTATTGGTAGCTGGTGGGAAGCAGTGTATACTGAACTGCGACTGGGGTTGCCATGGGTGATGGGAGAACAGGCTTTTGAACAGGTAAGGTGTCTGATAGTAGAAGTGGTTTGCTGTGGGTTGGCTGGGATTGATTGCAACATATCAGACCATGCAGAGAGTATTGGTTGGACAAAGAATGAATCACATGCTGCTTGTCTGACAAGGGTCTGTACTGACTGAATACATTCCAAAAGCTTTTGCTGGGAACACACTGAATAGTGCTCAACAAAGCATGAGGGATCATCCTCTAGTAGCCACACCAGAGATTCCACCTGATCAGCACTGAAAGGGGGAGAAAAATCATCACAACCATCTGGGATAACTGACAGGGCCGGTTTAACACATAACTTGATTAACCACTTAAGACCCGGACCAATACGCTGGCAAATGACCCAAGGGGTTTTTGCGATTCGGCACTGCGTCGCTTTAACTGACAATTGTGCGGTAGTGCGACGTGGCTCCCAAACAAAATTTGCGTCCTTTTTTTTCCACAAATAGAGCTTTCTTTTGGTGGTATTTGATCACCTCTGCGGTTTTTATTTTTTGCGCTATAAACAAAAATAGAGCGACAATTTAAAAAAAAATGCAATATTTTTTACTTTTTGCTATAATAAATATCCCCCAAAAATATATAAAAAAACATTTTTTTTCCTCAGTTTAGGCCGATACGTATTCTTCTACATATTTTTGGTAAAAAAAATCGCAATAAGCGTTTATCGGTTGGTTTTCGCAAAATTTATAGCGTTTACAAAATAAGGGATAGTTTTATTGCATTTTTATTAATTATTATTTTTTTTACTACTAATAGCGGCGATCAGCGATTTTTTTCGTGACTGCGACAATATGGCGGACACTTCGGACAATTTTTACACATTTTTGGGACAATTGTCATTTTCACAGCAAAAAATGCATTTAAATTGCATTGTTTACTGTGGAAATGACAGTTGCAGTTTGGGAGTTAACCACAGGTGGCGCTGTAGGGAATGTGTACCTAATGTGTGTGTTTACTACTGTAGGGGGGTGTGGCTGTAGGTGTGACGTCATCGATCGCGTCCCCCTATTACAGGGATGACGCGATCGATGCTCCGGCCACAGAGAAGCACGGGGAAGCCGTGTGTACACACGGCTCTCCCCGTTCTTCCGCTCCAGGGACGGATCGCCGCACTGCAGCGGCGATCGGGTCCGCGAATCCCGCGGTCCCGGTCCTGGAGCTTCGGACCGGGTCGCGGGCGCGCGCCCGCGGGCGCGCGCCCGCGACCCACGGCTGGGTACTAAAACCAACGTATATATACGTTGATGTGCCCAGCCGTGCCATTCTGCCGACGTAAATCTGCAGGAGGCGGTCCTTAAGTGGTTAATGGCTGAATATCATCGTAAGACATATAACCCAGATCCACCATGGAATGGGCTGATCGGATGGCTTCCATCAGCTGGTCACTTGTCCATGCCTCCAACACCTGACGACAATACTCCTCATCTTCCTCTGCTAGCAGAGAAAAATAAGTAATTATATTGAAATCCATGTTTCAACAAAAACGCACTACAACAGGATGGTTCCCTATGCAGGCACGTCTGGTCAACTGGCCCTGGTATACTGTCAGAGATTCTAAATGGACCAGTACTGTGTGCCTACACAGAGGAGACCAACACTGTATATAGTGGAATAAAAGGTGTTTTATTTACAAGGGTGAACAAACAGGTGACGACAACCAGTGCACAAATAACACAAAGCATATATACAAGTCCAGGGGAAATGCGGTAAACATAAACCAAAAGCCAAGCCGGGGTCAAATACCAGGAGATCATCAAAGAAGCTGCAGACAGGGAATGGGCAGGAAGGAAATGTCCAGGAGAGGGATCAGGTTAGGACAGATCGGATCGGGTCGGGTCAGAAGTCCAGAACGGGGACAGCAGGCTCAGGGTCAGAAATCAGGCTCAGGGTCCGGTTAATAGACAGATACCAGGGCGAGTTCTGCTTGAATAAATAGAGGCGTGCTAATTATGTTCAGGTCACACCTGAACGCAGCAAGTGCCAGGTGCTCCACACTGCCAGGATCCATCCGCTGGTGGAGGCCAGTACTGCGTCCCAAAGGTGATATACCAGCACTGCAAGACAGAACATAAATAGCACCAGCGGATGGAACCTTTCCTGACAAAAAGTTACGCTGTTGCTAATGGTAACCTTGGTTGTTTTGGGATTTAGGATTCTGTAACCCTTGACATTTTCACTGTATTCAACAAACATACCTTCAAACACTCCGTATTGGAGTTTGGTATGTTTTTCTTCAGGTATGTAGATGAATGCTTTGCATCCAAAAACTCTTAGGTGTTTTGCAATTGGTTTCTCATTGTGCCATAGCTCATATGGGGTTTCCTCCACTGTTCTGGAAAGAAGTTTGTTCTGCAAATATGTAGCTGTCATGGCTGCCTCACCCCAGTATTTTTGTGGTAGTCCAGAGTCTGTCAGCATACATCTGATAATTTTAGTCAGAGTTCTGTTCTTTCTTTCAGCTACTCCATTCTGTTCTGGTGTATACGGGACTGTCTTTTGATGTTCTATTCCATGCCTTTTTAAGTACTCTTGTATCTTACCTCCTGTGTATTTACCTCCATTATCGCTCCGAAGTATGAGAGGCTTCCTCTAAAACTTGTTGCTTGTCTTTGTTATATAGGGCCAGATTCAGGAACAGTTAGGCTGGCGGATCCAGTGATCCGCCAGCCTAATTATTTGAGCCGGCGTTTCTGTTTTCTTAACCAGAAAACAAGAAACGCCGGGTGAAGCTCCGATCAGCAGGTAACTGAGTTTCGCCATCGCATCTTCTTAACTTAAAAATGGCCTGGGGCGTTCCCGCCGATTTCCGCTCAAAAAATATGTTAATGAGCGGAAATCGGCATTCACGATCGATTCCGCGCGCGACGCAGTGACGTTACGACGTTTCCGGACGGGATCGCGGCGCATGTTATACCTACATGGGGTTGGAATATCCTATGTTAGGTATAGGCGTCTCATCGCGTCGGAAAAAAATAAAAAAACGCGCTTGCGTAAAACGGTCAGAATGGGAATGTGACGTCATTGACGTTCATTCACAGATTTTGGAGCAGCGCAGGGGAGTTTTGACACTCGACGCATGCGCAGTACGTTGGCGGCGGGATCGCGCTTATTAGCATACTACACGCCCCGTACCCGCCCAATTTGAATTCCGCCGGCTATTTGCGATGCGCTGCCGCAATTTAGGAGCAGGCTTCGTGAATGACAGCACTGCTCCTAAAATTTCTGCAGCGCAACGCAAATGAGAAGCGTTACTCCAGAGCAAAGATGCTCTGGATACCTGAATCTGGCCAAGTCTTGTATTTGTCAAAACGTCACTTTTGTGTTGCATTAGGTAGGTGACTGTATATCTTGAGTAGCATCTATGAAAGTCACTATGTACCTGTTGCCTCCAGGTGTTGGTGGGTTTAGGGGACACACATGTCACTGTGAACAAAGTCAGGTTTGAGGCTCTCTTCTGCTCATTTTGGAAGTGTTGCTCTTGTACTTTGGATTTAATGCAACACTCACATTTAACAGTGACGAACAAGGGGAACTATTAGATCCCTTGTCGATTCTCCTCTGTAGTTCCTGTATGCATTATGGGTGTCTGTGACCTAGACGTTGTGCCATATATGTATACGTCATTGGCTTGTGTGTACATAGTCTCACCTTTTCCTTCACTGGCGAGGTAATATAGATGATCATCCAGTGGCACTGTACTGTCTGTTTGCAGTTTAGAATGGAACACTTGTCACCTCGGAATTTCACAGGGAGCTTGGCTGTTGGATGTTTCCGTAAGAGTCCTCCATCTAGATTAGGAAAAATAAAGCCATCTTTCACTGTATGGTTAAATTGTGTCCTGATCATCAGGGCATACAAGGGTTCCGTGCCCAAGCCTTCTGCATGTATTATGCTTCCATCTGAGGTAAATAATTTCTTTGTTGTTCTGACAAGTTCTGTGAGAAAACTCTATCACTCGTCATGTGACTGGTTGCCCCTGAATCGATGCCCGTCTGGATTTATTGTTGCCCGTCGCTTTAATGGCTTCCAGTTGCCTTCCCTTGGGTCATTGATTGTGGTTTTCACCTTTTGTTTAGCATAGAGGGGACGTTGTCTCATTTGCTCTGCTTTCCATATATTACGTCTTTCTTTATGGCCCTGCTTGGGCATCGAAACCACTCTAGTTTCTTTCCTGTGTAACCTTGCGTCGACTTTAAGGCTTTCGGATTCTAGGGTCATGCATTAATTCCTTTCTTCTTGATACTCATCTATGAGCCTGGTTTTTACAAATGCTAACTTCAGGTCTGTCTCAGGTCGTGTCTCCAGTGCATTGATTAGTGCAGTGTATGTATTGGGCAAACTGCATAACAACATGGCTGCAATGTTACTGTCTGTTATATTCTCCCCAATTGATTTGAGTTACACAATCACTTCCAGCATTGCGTTTATATGCTCCTGCATGTTCCTGTTGTCTGCCAAGTCTCATTTTGTAAAGTTTCCGCAGCATAAACAGCTTGTTGTTTAAACTGGATCTTTCATGCAGTCTTTTCAGTACATCCCACATGCCTTTCGCTGTGTCCTTATTGCGTATATTAATGAGCTGATCATCTTCTACTAGTAAACTTATTGTGGCACATGCTTGTCTGTTTTTCTTGTCCCAGTCCTGATTATTAACCTGTGGCCTCTCTGTAGTGGTAACCTCCCACAAGTCATCTCTGGATAATAGCATTTCCCCTTTAAACTTCCATAGATGATAATTGTAATTGTTCAGCTTGGCCACTGAGAGTTTAAGCTCTGAGTTTCCAGACATCCTATCACTCCTTTATATATAAACAGTCATACTTGTCTATAGGAGATGTCACTGAAAAGCTTTCTTATGTTGATCTCCGCATCAGCCAATCTGTCTTCTGTTCAAGGCTTTGTTCTTCTTAGGCCTCACCTGGTCATAAGACTTTATCCGGACATCTGGGCCTATAACCTGTTGCAGAGTACGATTGATAGATGCAGCAGAGTCAGTTGAGATCAGACGTTTGTGTAGTAATCAGGAACTGGCTTCTTTATTGGAACATCATCACACACAGGCCGTGTACACACGACCGAGGTTCTCGCTGGAAACCAGCGAGAACCTCGCTGGAAGCTCTTCCAGCGAGGACCTGGCCGTGTGTACCTTCGGCGAGCTTCCCGTGGGAAGCCCGTCGAGCAAAATAGAGAGCACGCTCTCTATTTGCTCGACGGCCCGTCTGAAGAATGGCTGGTTGCCATTCCCGACGGGCGGGGTCGCCGATTTCGACGGCCGGAAGGGAACCTGCGGGCGGAACGATGTGTTCTGCCCGTCGAGGTTCTCTGCCGTGTGTACCGCAAACAAAGATGTCTCCACACAGAGAACCAGGCAGGAAAAAAAAATCAACGAGTACATACACTGGGGATAGAAAATGCAACATTATAGAGTATACATAGTATAGCATATTAAGCATTAGCGACATCTTGTGTCCTTTTTGTAAACTGCATCTGATATATACTGCATATACCGCAAACTGCATATACAATAGGCTAAGCTGTAGGGGGTTGTTTGAGAGGGGGAGGGAAAGAAAAGGGGGAAGGAAATCCCTTTCCCTTTTTTTTTTTCTTTTTTCCCTTTTTTTTTTTCTTTATTCTTCTTTCTCTCGTCCGCCTCCTGGGGGGGGGGGGGTTAGGAAGAGGGCAGAGGCAGAAGAGAAAGATCAGGAGGATGCAGGATTGACCCATATTGTTATTTATGTAGTTATTGTTGTTATTTATGTGTATGAAATGTAGAATTGATTTTAAATGTGAATCTTTTTGTATGCTTATTGGCAATGAAATGTAAATTATATCTGTGTTTTAAAAAAATTGAATAAAAACAAATTTAAACTGAAAGCAGCCCAGTAACCATTGCAGAACAGATATGCCCATATGTACACTGTGATTTTAGTAATAAACGTACCTTTAATAACATTATTCTATTCCATCCCAGAGCAGGAGGTCGCGGGGCACATCAGAGGGCTCCTCTGGCCACATGTGGCCCCCAGGCCACTGGTTGGGCATCCCTGCCTAAAGTCAACAGCATGGCACATAAGGAATATAGTCTTATTTCTGTAGTTAGAGGACCAGTGAATATAAGCAGAATGGACTTTACATTCCAGTCCATATGTCCAGTAACATTAAGTCAATTTTCTAATTAGGATTTGATACGAATATTTATCCTTTGCTAAAGCAACACAAGTGGTAATCTTCCATCATACATATCAGCACAGCATACCAGATAAAAGGGTCAGCAAATATAATTGGCACCCCTCAAACTGAGACCAATATGTACACCCATTAACCTCAGCCTGGCCTTTTAGAAGAAAGATATCATAAACAATATTGCTACCCCCTAGCTTAGAAAAAAAAAAAAAAAACACTTGGCCTCGGAAGCTGTAGGAATCCCTGAAACGGGCACTTTAACTGCTTGTCATCAGCTTACAGTAGATAAACTGCAAGCAGGCAGCAAAGCCAGGCACTGCGGTGTACTTCCTAGAGTTGGTGGCACGCCCCCCCCCCCCCCCCCCCCCCCCCCGCTGAGCCATGCTGTGATTAAACACAGCACAAGTTTATCAGCAGATTTCAGCAAATGGCTTTGGCTGAAACCTGCTAACCAGCTGCTGCCAATAACAGCACTGAGTTCTGTGTTGACAAACACACAAAACTATGTACACAGACAGCAATCTGTCTGTTTCTTCTACCTGAAATTAATTCTGAGTTCAGGGTGGAAAAGCAGCCAGATCTGTTAGAAAAAACAGTACATATTACACTTGTTAGGCACATAGTTAACCCCTTGTTTGCCACTTGATGTCAACCCCTTCCCAGCCACTGTCGTTAGCACAGTGTACAGTATTATCACTGATTACTGTATTAGTGTCACTAATAAGGATGAGCTCCAGTTTGTTCACAATGCCTACGTGCAGAGCCCACCAGGAAGTCGGCACTGTGCTGCGATAATCACAGGTAGTGAGACATTTCTCTGCAGCCGTGCATTGGGGCAATGTCTTACTGCCTGTGATTAGCGCAGCACAGTGCCTAATTTCGGGCGGGCTCTGCACATGGGCTTTGCGAACATGCGGGAGCTCATTCTTAGTCAGTTGGTGGCCCTCCCAGCCAGTGTCTGTTGTCTCCAGATTGTCTGTTACACTATCACATTCAAACTGTAAATCGCTTATCCCTGCCATTACTAGTATAGTGTCTGTAAGGATTGGTATCTTGATCAGGATCTGAACTACAATTGGGAATATATATATATTTGATCCTCTGCAGATTTTGTAAGTTTTCCCACTTACAAAGAAATAAAGGGTCAATAATTATTATCATGGGTGTATTTTAACCTCCCTGGCGGTATGATTATGTCAGATTTTAGTTGCTGAAAGCGGTACAATTGTTTTGCATGGAAATTTGGCGTTTTATATTGTCGGCCTGCAATTCTTAGGAATAACTCACTTAAATCTGTCCAAACAAGAGTCTAGTAAACATCCCGGGTATGATAAAGTTAGAAACACAAAATCATACATTATAATATAATAAATAACTATAAATAATTATAACAAATAATAATATAATAAAAATGTATCAATAATGTAATCAAATCAAAAACACTGATATTTTCTCAGTTGCAGAATTGTCACTGTCATTACTTTGTGTCTGAAGACGAATTTCCCCACAAATCGATATCGCTCAATTCTGCAAGTGATTCTAATTTATTATCGATTTCTAGCTGGTTTAAAACCACTTTTGACATAAAGGGACACTTTTTGGTTGCTATGGACAATCTCCAGTTTCCAGGCAGAAAAAAAAGGAGTCTTAGCGTTAAAAAAAAGTGCCTATAAAGCACCTGAAAGAAGCTGCATCTGCAATCCCAATGTGAAAGCCCGAGTGCTTTCACACTGAGGCGCTGCGTTGGCAGGGCGTCAACAAAAAGTCTTGCAAGCAGCTTCTTTGCAGCACTTTAAGATGAATACACCGCTCCTAAAGCACCCTTCCCATTGAGGCGCTTTTTTTTCTCACCAAAGCGCCTGAAAAACGCCCCAGTGTGAAAGGAGTCTTAGCGGAACTTTACCAGCGTTTTTCGGGGCGTTGGCAGTGTGAAAGGGCTCTGAAAGCACTCAGGATTTCACATTGGGATTGTAAATGAGGCTTCTTTCAGGCGCTTTTTTTAAACACCAAAGCGCCTAAAAAACTACCCAGTGTGAAAGGGGTCTAAGATTACAGTATACTGTATGTATTGTGTGTTTTTATGTTTTTGAATTTGGCTCCAAACTCCGCCCCCATGGATCACAGCGTCGGTGGCACTGGGGCACTGTGTGAATCGAGCAAAAAGACAGCTCGCTCACACAGCGAGGAGACATCGCAGGATCCAGGGGACAAGGTAAGTAACTTTGCCTGGATCCTGCAATGCGATTCACGAGTCAGGCACGCTAATGGTACTGAAATTCCACCCCGAGCCAGACTCCCGCTAGGCAGTTTAAATGAAAGAGAGAGAATATTAACCAAAAATCCAGAAAAAAATATGATACAAATTGAGTTGCAGTTCAGTAAGTAAAATAAGTATTTCATCCCCTACCAACCAACAATAATTCTGGCTCCCACAGACTGGCTACAATATGCGCTCATGTGATACACAGATTAGTCCTATAAATTTAAGAAGGTGTCCCTAAAGACAACTCATTATGTTTATAAAAGTCACCTGTTCACAGAATATTTTTCTTCCTTTCAAACCCCCATCATGGGCAAGACCAAAGTTGACAAGTGTCAGCCAAGAAACCTTAAAGTGATTGTAAAGTCTTGTTTTAAAAATAAATAAAAAATAACAAACATGTTATACATACCTCCTCTGTTGTTGATTTGCACAGAGCAGCCTGGATCCTCCTTTTCTCGGGTCCCTCTTTACTGCTCCTGGCCCCTCCCTCCTATTGAGTGCCTGCACAGTCAGCAGCTTCCTATGAGGGCACTGGAGCTGATCCCCAAACCGGCCCTGCCTCCTCCCTCCCCCAATTGGCTGATTGACTGCTGTGTCTCAGACAATCAGGAGGAGTGTTCTGGATGGCTCAAGCCCCATATACACTATCAGTTTTCCTGACGGTTTTCTCTTCAGGTTTACCAAAACCATCTAATATGAGGTCAAACCTCAAGAGTTTCAATTTGTATGCAATCAGGCAGGCTCTTGCACTACATGGTTTTGGTAAACCTGAAGAGAAAACCATCAGGAAAACTGATAGTGTGTATGGGGCTTTAGACATTTGTGGACATTGCTGGAGAGAGATGGGGGGGGGGGGGGGAGCTGCTACACACAGAAGGTTTTTTATCTTCATGCATAGAATTGGTGTCCATTAGTGCTACATATCAGTGCCCATCAAATCAATATATCAGTGCCTCCTCATTAGTGCCCATCAGTGCCACCTTATCAGTGCCAACTCATCAGTGCCCATCAGTGAAGGAGAAAACAACATTTTCTGACAGAAACTTTTTCAAAAATGTCAGTCTTTTTTAATTTGTTTAGCAAAACAAATAAAACACTAGAGGTGATCAAATACCACCATAAGAAAGCTCTATTTGTGAGAAGAAAATTATAAAAATGTAGTTTGGGTATAGTGTTGCATGACCACGCAATTGTCATTCAGTGTGACATCGATGAAAGCTGAAAATTGCCCTGGGCAGGAAGGGGCGAAAGTGCCCGGTATTGAAGTGGTTAAGGATTTAGAGGAGATATGTAAATAAGAGTGGACCAAAATCTCTCCAGAGATGTGTGCAAACCTGGTAACCAATTACAAGAAACGTCTTGCCTCTGTGCTTGCCAAAAAGGGTTTTTCCACCAAGTACTAAGTCAGGTTACAGAGAGAGGGGTGAGAAAGAAAAAAGGGGTGAGAGAAAGCAAGAGGAGAGCAGAGAGAGAGAGAGGGAGAGATAAAAGGTAGATGAGAGAGAGGGAGGTCAGAGAGAGGGGAGGAGAGGGGGTGAGAGAGAGAAGGGGTGAGAGAGAGTGAGACTGGGTCAGCGAGAGAGGGGGTAAGGGGGGTCAGAGAGAGGTAAGAAAGGGGGGGTGATAGAGGCAGAGGTGAGGTGAGGGGGATGTGTGGGTGAGAGAGAGGGGGTAAGAAAGAGATGGAGGGAGAGAGAGACAGAGAGAGCAAGAGGGGGTTAGAGAGAGGGGATGAGAGAGGGAGAGAGAAAAGTGGGGTAGAGAGAGAGAGCAGAGAGAGAGTGGGTGACAAAGAGCGAGAGGGGGTGATAGAGTGAAAGGAGGTCAGAGAGAGAGGAAGGTAAGAGGGAGAGAGAAAAGCGGGGTAGAGATAGAGTGGGTGAGAGAGAAGGGGGTGAGAGAGAGAGAAGGGGATGAGAGAGTAAGAGGGGGTCAGAAAGAGGGGGTGAAGGGGTGAAAGGAAGTGAGGGAGCTGAGAGAGAGAGAGAGAGAGAGAGGAATGAGAGAGGGGGTGAGAGAAGGTAATCAAAGAGAGTGGGGTTGGGGGGTCAGGGAGAGAGGAGATGTGAGAGAGAGGGGGTGAGAGAGGAGGGGACTTCCCTATCCCCCCCCCCCCC
The DNA here is from genome assembly GCA_029574335.1 of Rana kukunoris. Taxonomy (NCBI): domain Eukaryota; kingdom Metazoa; phylum Chordata; class Amphibia; order Anura; family Ranidae; genus Rana; species Rana kukunoris. The sequence continues at coordinate 446,326,574 of CM056052.1, forward strand.
CACCATACTACACCAGGAGATCCCTGATCCCACTCAAAATTACAACTTTATAATGTTCTACAACTCTCAGATGCCTGTAATGTTTCTTGATCCTTTCAGCAGGGTTCCCTGAACACTACATTATCCATGGTGAAGGAGTCAGTGTTCTGTCATGTCATCTAATATCACAGACTCCTTTCAGCTTCCCACTGGCCTCCAGCTCAATCACCACCTGCATGTAGCATTCACATGTGAGCTACTTCCAGAATCAGGTAGGGTGACCACGTTGCCGCCACCTCCTTCTCTGCTCCCATCACCGGCAGTCCCCTGCCCCCTCATCTACTCCCATCCTGGGCTCCCCTCACCCTCCCATCAGGCAGTGCACAAAGTCCGCCCCTGGCTACATGTTGTGAGCTGGCAGACCAAAAACAGACAGCTTCAGGAGTGGCATCAGTACAAATCCCCTGCCTGTCAGTAAGGAGCAGGAGAAGCCAGAAATCAGAGTGCGCCCTTTCCCCTTGGTCCTGGTCTTGGCTGGGAGGAAGGAATGTTGTACAGTCACACACCGATGCTTATTTGCATTTCCTTGTTCTGCAGGTACAGAAGTGCTGCCCTGATGGGGAATAGGAGGGGAGAGGGAACACAGTCCTCTGGCTCTCTCCTCCTCGCTGCCAGCGCTGGGCTGACACAACTGTCACTACTCCTGTCAGCAGTGCCCCTCTTAATGGGGCACCCAGGGTAGTTAACCCCTTTATTTTCGGCCCTGAGTAGGGGTTCTATGCACCCCATACTCATTCATTTGGAGGGGTGGTATCTCAGAGCCCCCTTATTGTTAAAGTAGGCTTCCAGGTTCCAATAAGCCCTCCACCCACAGGCCCCCTCAACTCATAGGCTATTTTTAGTGCAGCTAGTTGACTTTTTTCTGTAGAATCTTAGGATGATATTGACTAACATAACATTTATAAATATCTAGAGAGGGCGACATCACAAGCCAGCACACTGAAAACTTTTCATATGTTTTGCTTTCCATTTATGGAAAAATAAAGTGTAATTTACCAGCAAGCCTTCTGATTTGTTGATAGTTTGTATTATTTATCAGCCTGAGGTCCCAGTACAAAGTATTTCATTGGTAAACATACATAACAGCTTTTAACTCGAACTCGTCACAGCAAACTTTATTTTCTCTCTTGTTCTGGAACATGTTAAGTTTGAAATATGAGGATTTCTGAATTCCTCTACACAGCCTCCTCTTTGCACCAAATGCTCACATGGAGCCCTATCAAAGTCGAGTGCCTGAGGGAAAACAGAATGGTCGCTTGACAGCCAAAGTCTAAACAAAATGTTATTTCTACCTGCATGTGGATTAAGGTCACTCTTGAGAATGGCAGTTTCTTTGATTTGCCAAGTTAGGCAATAAGTCGATCAGTGAAGTCTGTAGAGCACTAAAAATAAAATGTTTGACATCCAGTTAAAAATCTAGACACCTGGATTGGTAAAGCTTCCAATGGCAATACATCACCGGTATTTTTAAAGTGGACTTGTGATTCTAAAATACATGGGAATGCAATGTGAATCATACATAAATGCAGAGGCGTAACTAGAATCTTCAGGGCCCCAGTGCAAGAAACCATGAAGGCCCCCCCATGGGCATTGCTAGGTCTACAAAAGATCTTGGGCTAGAGCCCATAGAAGTGTAGCAAGCAAGTAAAGAAAGTCATATGCTTGGGCGGGTATACACATGTATACAATATACGTGTGTGTGTGTGTGTATGTATATGTTGTCACATAACTGAGTTATACATACTTGCATCAGGGTCCCCAGAGAGACAATTCCTTACATAAGGGTGCCCAAAGAGCCTTCCCCACTTACATCAGGGTCCCCAGAGAGTCTCCTCCCATACATCAGGGTCCCCAGAGAGTCTCCCCTTACATCAGGGTCCCCAGAGAGTCTCCTCCCATACATCAGGGTCCCCAGAGATACATTAGAGTTCACAGAGACCCCCCCCATACAGAGTCCCCAGAGAGCACCCCAATACATCAGGGTTCACAGAGAGCCCAGCCCCCATACATCAGAGTCCCCAGAGAGCCAACCCCCCATACAGAGTCCCCAGAGAGCCCCCCATACATCAGGGTTCACAGAGAGCCCAGCCCCCATACATCAGAGTCCCCAGAGAGCCCCCCCCATACATCAGGGTCCCCAGAGAGCCCCCCCCCATAATGTATGGTCCCCAGAGGCCCCCCATACATCAGGGTTCACAGAGAGCACCCCCATACATCAGAGTACCCAGAGAGCCCCCAATACATCAGAGTCCCCAGAGAGACCCCCATACATCAGGGTTCATAGAGAGTACCCCCATACAGAGTCCCCAGAGAGCCCCCCATACATTAGGGTTCACAGAGAGCCCTGCCATACATCAGAGTCCCCAGAGAGCCCCTCATACACCAGGGTTCCCAGAGTCCCCCCTGTACTTCATGGTCCCCAAAGGCCCCCCCATACATCTGGGTTCACAGAGAGCACCCCCATACATCACAGTCCCCAGAGAGCAGCTCCATACATCAGAGTACATCAGAGAGCAACCCCCCAGAGAGCAACCCCATGCAGAGTCAGAGAGCCCCCCATACATCAGAGACCAGAGAGAGAGACCCCCCATATGAGTTCACATAGAGCCCCCAATACATCAGGGTTCACAAAGAGCCCCCCCATACATCAGAGTCCCCAGAGAGCACCCCCCATACATCAGAGTTCACACAGAGGCCCACCATACAGCAAAATCCCCAGAGAGCCCCCATACGAGTTCACAGAGAGCCCCCAATACATCAGGGTTCACAGAGAGCCCCCCATACAGAGTCCCCAGAGAGCACCACCCATACATCAGGGTTCACAGAGAGCACCCCCCATACGTCAGGGTTCACAGAGAGCACCCCCCATACATCAGGGTTCCCAGAGGCGCCCCATACATCAGGGTTCACAGACAGCCCCCATACATCAGGGTTCACAGAGAGCCCCCCCCATACATCAGGTTTCACAGAGAGCCCCCATACATCAGAGTTCACAGAGATCCCCCATACATCAGAGTCCCCAGAGAGCCAAGCCCCCCATACAGAATCCCCAGAGAGCCCTCCTATACATCAGGTTCCCCAGAGAGCCCCCCCATACTTCATGGTCCCCAGAGGCCCCCCATACATCAGGGTCCCCAGAGAGCCCCCCATACTTCATTTTCCCCAGAGGCCCCCCATACATCAGGGTCCCCAGAGAGCACCCCCATACATCAGAGTCCCCAGAGAGACCCCCATACATCAGGGTTCACAGAGAGTACCCCCCATACATAAGGGTTCACAAAGAGCCCCCCATACAGAGTCCCAGAGAGCCCCCCCATACATCAGAGTACCCAGAGAGCACCCCCATACATCAGAGTGCCCAGAGAGACCCCCATACATCAGGGTTCACAGAAAATGCCCCCTAGACCTAAGGGTTCACAGAGAGCCCCCCATACAGAGTCCCCAGAGACCCCCCTATACATCAGAGTCCCCAGAGAGCTCCCATACATCAGAGCCTCCCAGAGATCCCAGAGAGCCCCCAATACATCAGGGTTCACAGAGAACCCCCATACATCAGAGTCCCACGAGAGCACCCCATACGAGTTCACAGAGATCCCCCAATACATCAGGGTTCATAGAGAGCACCCCCATACATCAGGGTTCACAGAGAGCACCCCCATACATCAGAGTCTCCAGAGAGCCAAGCCCCCCATACAGAATCCCCAGAGAGCCCTCCCATACATCAGGGTTCCCAGAGAGCCCCCCATACTTCATGCTCTCCAGAGGCCCATATACATCAGGGTCCTCAGAGAGCCCCCCATACTTCATGGTCCCCAGAGGCCCCCCCATACATCAGGGTTTACAGAGAGCACCCCGTATACATCAGAGTCCCCAGAGAGACCCCCATACATCAGGGTTCACAGAGAGTACCCCCCATACACTCCGCCCCCCCCCCCCCAGCACAGGGGGGGGGCGGAGATCGTCAGTTCTATGCTGTCCATTTGCAGGGGGATCTCCCTGGGGCTTGGAATTCTCTCTCTGAGTCTGTACAGTGGAGGGGGAGGGGCCTCTGACCCGAGCAACTTACTTGTACACTGAAGAGTGAAACTTGTAGCTGCCCGGGTCAGAGGCTCCTCCCCATCCACTGTACACATGCCGAATGAGAAATACAAGCCCCAGGGAGATGCCGATCGCACCATACAGCTGCCTCCCGCCCCCCCCCCCCCCCCCCCCCCCCCACTGCATCACAAACTGAAAGTTGGAGATGCAGGGGGAGATGCCGGGTCTTGGGGGCCCCCCCACAGTGGCAGAACGACAGGGCCCAGTCGCAACGGCGACTGCAGCGACTCTGAAAGTTCCGCCACTGCATAAATGTCATTCTTTTCAAATAAAATTACTTTTTGTATTTGTTTTATATCTGTTGCATCCTTTGTTACATATCAGCACTGCTGATCTGCAGCTTCTTTGGGACGATCACTTCTAGTCTCTATTGAGAGAAATTGTGACAGGGCGACAATTCAGGAGCATGATCTAGAGTAGGGGTCTCCAAACTTTCTAAACAATGGTCCAGTTTTATATCCTCCAGGAGGGCCGAACTGTGGTCACCGGGAGTAAAAAGTATCCTGGCATCACTGGAAGTAAACAATGCATTTTTGTTATTGGGTAAGAAATAGTGCCCTCTTGCTGGTGTCAGTGGGAGGAATAGTGTCCCATCATTGGTGTCAGTGGAAGGAATAGTGCCCCTTTCACTGGTGTTAGTGGGATTAATAGTGCCCCATTGTTGGTGTCAGTTTGAGAAATAGTGCCCCATCATTAGTGTCAGTGGGATTAGTAGTACCCAATCATTGGTGTCAGAGGAAGGAATAGTGCACCCTCATTGGTGTCAGTGGGAATAATAGTGCCCCATTGTTGATGTCAGTTTGAAGAACAGAGCCACATCATTAGTGTCAATGGGAGGAATAGTCCCCTATCATTGGGGTTAGTGCAGTGTTTCTCAACTCCAGTCCTTAAGCCCCCCCCCCCCCCCCCCCCAACAGGTCATGTTTTCAGGATTTCCCTCAGATGAAAAGGCTGTGGGAATTACTAAAGCAGTGAAACTGATCAAATCACCTGTGCAAAATAATGGAAAACCTGACCTGTTAGGGGGGCTTGAGAACTGGAGTTGAGAAACACTGGGTTAGTGGGATTAATAGTGCTCCATCGCTGGCGTCAATGAAAGAAATAATGCCCCATCATTGGTATCAGAGGGAAGAATAGTACCTTGTATCATTGGAAGGAAAAGTTCCCCACGAGCCAGATAAAAGCATGCAAAGGGCCGCATTCGGCCCCAGGGCCACAGTTTGGAGACCCTTGATCTAGAGATTAAGTGGCGGCTCACACTACAGCAACCTGAAAGACGGCACGACTTTGCGAGGCAACTTGAGGCAACTTCAAGGCAACTTTGAGGCAACTTCAAGGCAACTTCGAGGCAACTTCAAGTCGCCTCCATGACAGGCGACTTTGCCAGTGGCCAATCAAACTGTAATCAGCTCTGTGGAAGGGAGGGGTTTGCCTCAGAAAACTATTTTCTCTTCCTGTAAAGTTGCTTTAGTTAAGGCACTGATCCAACTTTGGAGGCAACTTCCATTGAAATCAATGGGTACAAGTCGCCTAGAAGTCAACTTGAAGTAGTACAGGAACCTTTTCTGAAGTCGGAGCGATTTCAGTAGTGTGCATTAAGACGGCTCTCATTCACTTTAATGTAGGTCGGATCCCAAGTCGTGGTAGTGTGAACAGGCACTAATGAAAGTATATGTGATCCCAGCAAAGCTTTTACTTTTGTACAGTCTTTGGCAGGGCCACCATCAGGGAGGTACAGGCAGTATACCTGTAAGGGGCCCGGACAGGAACCGCCCCCCTTTTCTTTTCTTTTTTTATAAAAAAAAAATTATATATTTTATTTTTATTAAAGGGCCCAGAAGTCCCCAGGGGTCCGGAGGTCCTCAGGGCCCCGGGTGACAACCCCCTTTTTTTTTTATAAAAAAAAATATATTTCCCATTCCCCACCCCGCTGTCTGCTGGGAAACACACTGGTCCCAGGAGAGAGCGGGGAAATCGGGCAGGGACGCCGCAATGTTTCACTTCCTGATTCCTTCGCCGAGGATGGCATCGGGGCCGACCGCTCGACCGCGGCTGTCGACATCGTGGGTGTGCTGGACAGGTAAGTGTCCATTTTTTTTAAGTCAGCACCTGCAGTATTTGTAGCTACTGGGTTTTAAAAAAAAAATTGGGTGGACCTCCGCTTTAAGCCAGTAACTGATTTGGTCCAACAACATCTATCCAAAAAATATATACTGTACAGTAAAACCTTGGATTGCGAGCATAATTCTTTCCAGAACATGCTTGTAATCCAAAGCACTTGTATATCAAAGCAAATTTCCCCATAAGAAATAATGGAAACTCCGATGAGTCTTTCCACACCATTTATTCATAGGTCCTTTAGTTTATAGTCCATATAAAAAGATTATAGCAATGTGATAGGTTGTGTAACCATAAAACAGGGATGGACTGGCCATCGGGACTACCGGGAGTTTCCCGGTGGGCCGATGGCTCAGTGGGCCAGTTGTCACTCAGGGGCGTTGGGAGGGGGTGACTAGAGCCCCAAATGGGTCCCCAAAAAGCCAGGAGTCTCGTCCCCAGTGTAAAAATCCAGTGATTGGTGGGCAAGCGGGGCCGTGCAGCCGCAGTGAGAGTAGAGCTGTCAAAACGATGTCGGGAATGGGCGGGGCCGATATGCGGGGACCCCCCTCATCCCCGACAGTGCTTAGATTTGACAGCTTCACTCTCAATGCAGCCGCACGCCCTGATACTGATGTGCGGGGCCCCTTCGTCCAGTACATTTGCAAACACTGCCTGTATACACTCTGACATTCAGAGTGTATACAGGCAGTGTTTGCTATGTACTGGACGAAGGGGCCCCGCACATTAGCATCGGGTCGTGCGGCTGCAGAGTCTGACTGCTGGCTGGGGAGGAAGGTGGCAGCCGAAGCCGTAACTACTGCACATGCACGGTTCCACTGCAGGCTGCAGAGTATCGCTGCTGGAGGGGGTGCATGGCGGGTGGAGTGCATGTGCAGGATGACAACAGTGAACCTGTTGACCATCCTGCCTGGGTGTCCTCTTCTCTGCCGTGTAACTCCCCCCCCCTCACAGCTGCTTTCATCTATACATTACAATAGAGAATGTCCGAGCAGTAGGCAGAGCTGTCCAACTTTTCAAGTTAAAAAGCCTGTGATTGGTTGCTAGGGGCAGTCCTAGCAACCAATCGTCTTTCTGTTACATTGAAAGTTGAACATCTCCCGCCTTCTGCTTGGACACGTCGCATCCTCTGTCTTCTCCCTTCTGTGCAAGGTAAGGGAGGGGGCACTGACATAAAGGGAACTGTGTTTGTTGCAAAGAAAGATGATGCCTGTAAAGGATACCAGAAAGGAGGGGACTGTGAAAGGAAGTGTGTGTCAGGAGGAGGGGTCAGTGTGTGTGTCAGGGGGAGGGGTCAGTGTATGTGACAGGAAGGGGGGTCAGTGTGTGTGTCAGGAGGGGGGTCAGTGTGTGTGACAGGAAGGGGGGTCAGTGTGTGTGTCAGGAGGGGGGGTCAGTGTGTGTGACAGGAAGGGGGGTCAGTGTGTGTGTCAGGAGGGGGGGTCAGTGTATGTGACAGGAGGGGGGTCAGTGTGTGTGTCAGGAGGGGGGGTCAGTGTGTGTGTGACAGGAAGGGGGGTCAGTGTGTGTGTCAGGAGGGGGGGTCAGTGTGTGTGTCAGGAAGGGGGGTCAGTGTGTGTGTCAGGAGGGGGGGTCAGTGTGTGTGTCAGGAGGGGGGGTCAGTGTGTGTGTCAGGAGGGGGGGTCAGTGTGTGTGTCAGGAGGGGGGGTCAGTGTATGTGTCTGTGATTTTGTTTTTAATATACAGCATGGGGGGGGGGGTAAATGCACTGCCACTGGTCATAGTAACTGATGTATTAGACCCCTTTCACACTGAGCCGCCCATAGCGCTGGTGGTAAAACGCCGCTATTTTTACCGCCAACGCTATGGGTGGATTTGCGGTGCATTTCGGTCGCTAGCGGGGCGGTTTTCCCACCGCTAGCGGACAAGAAAGTGTTAAAACCGCCCACAATGCGCTGCTGAAGCAGCGCATTGTGGGCGGTATAGCCGCGCTGTCCCATTGATTTCAATAGACAGGAGCGGTGGAGAAGTAAAAGAAGTAAAAGCCTTGGGCTTTCACACTGGAGACAATGGCGCAGCTGTTTGAGGGTGGAATGCAGGCGCTATTTTTAACGCTATAGTGCCTGCAATACGCTCCAGTGTGAAAGGGGTCTTAATGTACTGCCACTGGTCACGGTTACATATGAATGAATTTACTGGTCACAGAATAAAAAAGCAATTTATACTTACAGCAGAATGTTTTTACTTTTTTTTTTTTTTGCGCAATTGCGTATAGACTATATACTGTTTTTGTGTGTGTGTTTGCAAAAATTAGGTGGGCCGGTCTGGATGAAGTCCAGGGCCAAATTTGTGTCCCAGTCCACCCCTGCCATAAAATGTCCATCCACAAATGGAAGCCTCCACAAGGGGATTAGAAGCAAAATCCAGCAGCAGCTACAGAATATAAAAGAGAAGAGAGACGCCTCTATGTGTAGCAATAAGTTGCTAAATGTTGTACCTTCAATAAATGTAACCATATTGCTACACTTATGCTGCGTACACACGGTCGTTTTTTGCGATGAAAAAAAAACGACGTTTTCTGTGAAGTAAAAAACGACGTTTTTGAAACGTCCCTTTTCAAAGACAATTTTGCATACACACCATAGTTTTTTCACAAAAAGCGAGGTTACGTTCACCACTCTTTTCCATTGAAGCTCGCTTCATAACTAGCTTCTGGGCATGCGCGGGTTGAAAAACGTCGTTTTGAAAGACGTTTTTGCTACACACGGTGACTTTTTGTGAAACAAAAAACGACGTTTTGAAAAACGACACAAAAAATTCAAGCATGTTGGAATTTTTTTTTGGTCGTTTTTTTTAAGACAAAAAACGACGTTTTGCCCACACACGATCAATTTAAATGACGTTTTAAAAAACAACGTTTTTTTTTCATCGCAAAAAACGACCGTGTGTACGCGGCATTAGGCCGCGTACACACCACTAAATAAATCCGATCAAATCGGTCTGACAGACCGTTTTGATTGGATTTGTCTGCTGGGATATATTGGTTTGATCGTGTACGCACGATCAAAGCAAAATCCCCGCCGGCAGACAGCGCGGTGACGTGTCGGTGACGTTGACGCCGCCACGTCACCGAACCAGGAAGTAAAATACTTCCACGCATGCGTCGAATCCATTCGACGCATGTGGGGGCAGATATGTCTGCTGGTTAGTGTACTAACCAGCGGACATGTCGGACGGACGGGTTCCCAGCAGACAGATTTTGAAGCATGCTTCAAAATTTGTCTGCTGGAAAAACCTGTCTGCTCGCCCGTACACACGATCGAATTTGTCTGCTGAAACAGTCCGTCGGACCGTTTTCAGCAGATAAATTTGATCATGTGTACGCGGCCTTAGAGATGCCTTTTCTTCTCTTTTATACTCGGTTGTGACATGACGCTACTCTTATGTCAAGACATCGCTTGTATATCAAGGCAAAACATTTTTTAGCTTGTCTTGTAAAACCCTCTCAAACCAAAAGTCTTTTGTCAAGGAGTGGAGTAACCAACTGATGAAACAAAAATCCTACATGAGATGGAGCTACCCAAAATGCACAACAGTATATTAAATATAATTGCAATCTTTTTTTGTGCCAGCTATATTTACTTAGCTAATAATAGATTTTTGTTTCACCACACACTGAACCTTTAACACGCAGAAGTGACCAAAAGCAAAATGACAAAGATGTGACACTGTAGCAAATTCACTAGAAAACGTGTTTGAGGTTTTGACACCTGAAAGGTCATATATTTAGGAACCATATGGGCCTGTGTATTTTTAGAAACAAGGCATGCTGATTAGCTGCAGCGTGCCTTGGTTCATTAACCTCATGCACTGGCTTTTGTTCTGCAGGTGCTTCGTCCAACAGTTTCCTAGCAACCTACCAATACCGCTCTCACCTACTCCACCTGGACTTTGCACAAAGCAAACTGTAAAGCGACTCAGTGTGACAGGACAAAGCTTGCCCTAGACAGCAAACATTGTGTTCTGTTACCCAGCAATACAGGGAAGTCTTTGAGAGATTGCTAGCTTAACAAAAACAATATTTGCCTATGAAAATACAATGAACGATTTAAATAACATTACTGAGTATTATGTCCTTTTCCACAGCTTTACAAAACCTTTTTTTTCTCACTCATGAAGACTTTATGAATAGCACATATGACCTTATCCAATAAAGAATAGCAAAAAATAAAGCAGAACTCCAGCCCCAAAAATAGCCTATTAGAGAGGAACTTTAGCTGTTTGCAAAAAACTTGTAGCTGCTGACTTGTACTAAACAGGTACTTACCATCTGGCGTACGTGGCTAGCAGAACCTACAACGGCTTGATTGTCAGGTGAAAAAGTTACGGAGTAGTAAGTTTGCATGCTAAAAATAGGGAGACTTGTTAAGCACTATCTGACATGCTGTTTATGTCCATGTTGTTCTTTTTTTTTTGTTTGTTTTGTTGTTGTTTATTGTTCAAAAATGCAATAAAAAAAGATAAAAAAAAAAAAAAAAGTACTTACCATCCTAGAGATCCAGCGCTGTCATAACCTGGGTTGTTTCTTCGCAGGTTGCTGGAGTGTAGTAAGCTGGCTGTGACTTCCGCTCAAAGCTGGCTTCCAACTAGGTATGTACGAGTCAGAAGGGACTCAGCCTTTTGGGACCTGTGACGTGTCCCAGGAGGTTTCAGGTGGGGGGGGGGGGCAAAATTCTTGTCAAAACACTTATGCCGCGTACACACGATCTGATTTTCCATCGGAAAAGCCTTGGATGGTTTTTCCGACGAAATTCCGCTCAAGCTTGGCTTGAATACACACGGTCACACAAAAGTTCTCTGAACTTTCGACGTCAAGAACGTGGTGACATACAACACTATGACGAGCCGAGAAAATTAAGTTCAATGCTTCCTAACATGCGTCAAATTTTTTCCAAGCATGCGTCGGAATTTTGCATGTCGGAATTTCTACAGACGAATGGAATTTTCAATAGGAATTTTTTCCGTCTGAACATTTGAGAACCAGCTCTCAATCTTTTGTTGGCGGAAATTCCGACAGCAAAAGTCCGATGGAGCATACTTCCCTAGAGTAGTACAGTGTCACTGTGGTAACACTGTACTGCTCTGATGACAGGGTGCAATAAAACAAACAAACAAACCAAAATAATATATACAGTATATACCTTAGTACCGATGTGATGGTGAGCATGTACAATGGCTGGCTGCTCTGATATCATTGTATGTAAGTGCCGCCAGCCATTATTTCTGATCACCGCCACAACAGTACAATATCATCAGACCAGTGCTGCCAGTCAGTGTCCCCAATCACTGCCTCACCTGTCATTGTCCCCAATTACCACCATCCAATCACAGTATCCCTGATCACCGCCACACCACTCAGAGTGTTCCTGATCACTGCCACACCAGTCCCAGTGTCCCTGATCACTGCCACACCAGTCATTCTGTCCTTAATCATGCTACACCAGTTATATTGTCCCTATTCACCGCCACACCAGTTAGAATGTGTATGAGAAAAAAATTGTTAAAAGGTCAACTTTGTGGAAAAATTATTCAATTTTTTCATTTTTCAAAAATTGTGCCAAAAAAAATACTACTTCAAAAAACAAAAAAACTCACCATGCCTCTTACTTACTAATACTTTGGACTATCTACTTTCCAAAAATATGTAATTTGAGGAGTATTTGTACTGTCCTGGCATTTTAGGACCTCATGAAATGAGATAAGCAGTCACTAGATCAGGACCGATTTTAAAAGATATAAAGTATTGGCCAAAAATATCGGCACCCCTGCATTTATGTCAGATAATGGACTATATCGATACTCCCTCGGGAGCTGCTGGTTGATTTGCGATCGGCGTATTAAGTTACCTTTCAGCGTTGTCTAGGGGTGAAATCAGTGAGCAGAGCAGTAAGTGATTGTCCAGCCAGTAAATAAGGTTTTCCAAATGCTTTATTTCTTGGGTCCAACAAGACCAACATCAACAGGAGGTAGATAGGACAGGTTGATGAAGTGAAGAAAAATGCTGCAGTATTAGGCTTGGATGAACAGGAGAGCCAGCCTGCTCTCAGTAACAATATCTCGTCGCCACTCTAGCCAGAGTGGGTGAAGTGATCCCCGGACAGACTTCTGCCACAAGCCTGGCAGCCGGAGTTCTACTTTAAGGTTGCTGGAAAGAACAGGTCCCTGCTATGGACCTGGCTCTGATTAAATTTAAGATACCAGATGAGGCCTCTGCCACAGGCTCCATTTTGACAATGTGAACAGCTGAACGAATCCATCCAGTCAATCACAATTGGGTGACCGATTGACAGTTGGAGTGTACCTGTGAGTGTGTCGGTCACTAGATCCGGGGTCACTTTTGGCCCCCGGCCTGGTAGACCATATCGCCGGGGTCTGTTGGATGTGCACACCCTGAAACCAGGAACCCACGAAGAACTAAAGAAAATGGCGTCTGCCACAGATATACCCTCCCCCAGCATGCCCTGCGAGGCATGCCCTGAGAGGGAACTCTTCCAATTGGCTGCTGGGGAAAAGTGGCTCTGTTAGAACCCCTCTGATGCCATCTGTCGGCTGGGGGGTGAGACTGACACCCCCTGGAGTGCAGACTGACCCACAGGACAGTTCTAAAATGACAGCAGCCCAAATCTAACAAAATCAAGAGTGAGAGCAACATAACATTCTCACTCCCCCACTTACTTTAGTGTAGTGCCCATACTGAAAGTGGGGGGGCGCTACATATATATATATATATATATATATATATATATATACACACACATCTTGGAACATTACATATAAAAAGAAAAACACATTGGACAACACAACACGACATATATGCTTGGCCTTGAAACCAGATATGGATGACAACACACAAAACACTGTGCGAGTCAAAATAATCCTGCCAAGGATCAGCTTCCGGATATTGAAGGCATTCAACTTATGTATGTTACCCCTAAATGAAAAGGAAGGGGAAGGGGATCCGACCTCCAAGGTCACTGAAAATTCTATTAATAAATTGGTATTCTATAAAATGTTTCTCAGTCTATGAATTACACAAAATCCCCGTCTTTTCATATAGTACGTCTTACCTATTGGGAGTAAACTGGTGTAGATCAATTATAACACAAAACAGAGGGAGAGGGGGGGGGCACAAGTTCACCACTAGGGATCAGATGTAGATATCTGGTGGTATATAATATATACTTCTATGTAATAAATCAAGCGACAGGGTGTTCTCTCCAGCGACGGACAATTGGTCCAGCGATGAGAACATCCATCCATTCAGAGCACAGCTCTGCGAATGACGCGTCAGAGCTTGACATTTCTTTTATAGGGGAGGCAGGCCACGTGTCACGTGACCCCGTCCTCCTCTGACGCACACTCTGCTATGTCACTGGGATAGCCCTATGCCTTAGTAAGGAATAGGGGTGTTTATCATAACATTATGTGATTCACAATATAAAAAGTGAGAAATCCACCCCTCCCCCACATAACACATCCTGGTAATATACAATGAACTTTGGATCACCTCATATTATGACAGACAGCAAAAGATGTACAGATACTGCTATTGCAAATACATATTTGTATCTACAAATCTCTTCAACCAAACAAAAACACAACTTTGTTACAAGTTTGGAATTCTGCAGCTTCTTTAACCACTAGCCGACCTCCCGCCGCTGTTATAAGGCAGCAGGTCGGCTCGGCTGCGTGAAATCATGTATATATACGTCACTTCGCATTGCAGCTATTAGAAGTGCACCCCCTGCTCGCCCCTGGGTCCGATGCACGTGCCTAGGGGGGGGGGGGGTTTTACCGCCGGGCACCCGCGATCGCTCGTTACAGAACGAGAACCTTGACACACAGCTCCCGGTCCTGTCAGGGGGAGAAATTACCGTTTGTCTGTTCATACAGTGTATGAACAGCGATCTGTCATTTCTCTTAGTCAGTCCCACCCCCCCTTAAGTTAGAACACACCCAGGGAACATAATTAACCCCTTCCTCACCCCCTAGTGTTAACCCCTTCCCTGCCAGTGAAATGTTTACAGTAATTAATTCCTTTTTTTTAGCACTGATCGCTATAAAAATGCCAATGGTCCCAAAAATGTGTCAAAAGTGTCCGAAGTGTCCGCCATAAGGTCGCAGTACCAATAAAAATCGCAGATCCCCTCCATTACTAGTAAAAAAAAAATATATATATTAATAAAAATGCCATAAAACTATTCCCTATTTTGTAGATGCTATAATTTTAGCGCAAACCAATCAATAAACGCTTATTGCAATTATTTTTTTTTACGAAAAATATGTAGAAGAATACGTATCGGCCTAAACTGAGGAAAAACAATGTTTTTTATATATATTTTTGGGGGATATTTATTATAACAAAAAGTAAAAAATAGAATTTTTTTTTCAAAATTGTCGCTCTATTTTTGTTTATATCGCAAACAATAAAAACCGCAGAGGTGATCAAATACCACCAACAGCTCTATTTGTGGGAAAAAAGGACACCAATCTTGTTTGGGAGCCACGTCGCACGACCGCACAATTGTCAGTTAAAGCGACGCAGTGCCAAATCGCAAAAAGTGGCCCGGTCGTTGACCAGCAAAATGGTCCGGGGCTGAAGTGGTTACCGTATTTATTGGCGTATAACACACACAGGCGTATAAAAAGGGACAATAATTTTAAGAGGGAGGTTTTAGGAAAAAAACTTTCCACAGCCCCCTGCGTATAACACGCAGGCACAGTTTACTATCTATTTTCAGGGTAAAAAAGTGAGTGTTATACGCCAATAAATACAGTAATTCAAAATGACTTTCTACTTGCAATAGACACCCGTAGAAACCATTGTCCTTGCCTATGTATGCTACAGACAGCTATATTTTTCAAAGGACTTTCTAAAAGGATGTTATTTTTAAAGCTGTCTTATCAGCAACAGCTACATTGCCATAGAAATTAAACAGATTTGAAAATCACCACGACATATGGATAAATATTTTTATTTCAACATTCTTAGAAGCCAATAACAGCTGCTCTTCTCCCCAGGTGAACCACCACAGGGATTAACATTATGTTTTAGAAAAGTACATTTATGGAGAAGCTAATGTTCCATATCACCCAAAATACATAGAAACAGAAATATTTGACCTTATAATTTTCATTTTGCCTTTGCAGCTGGAAATACATTTGTTTGGATCATTTTGCTCCTAATTCGTGTTTAAAACCTCTATTATTCTTCATCATATAAGATAAAGCGTTGACTAATTTTCCAGTCTCTAATGAGATAACATTTTTATTCGTTTTTCGAGGTGATAATGTTTTAAATACTTCTGAGGACCAGAGTAATTAAATTTAGCAAATCACGTTTGTCTGACATTCAGATTTTACGGAGGCATTAGCTGCTCTTTTCTAGCAGCAGGTTACAAGGCTGAATAAGACCATAAAGGGACCTCTTGCTGCTTTTCATTTTAGGAAGGCTATCTACCCTGTTGCGTATAGTTACTTTATGTTAACCAACCACTATGGCAGTATTTTTAGAAATGCTTGTCTCTGGGGAAAAAAAAAAAATGGAAAAGATTTTACACATTGATGACTGCATTCTTCAAACCTTAATTTCCAAAATGCATATTGTGGCTGCTTTTTATAATAATTACAGCTACATGCATGGGAATAAGTTACTGATGCATCAAACAAGCAGACTTTGATATTTTTTAATCAGTAATGAACAAAGAGAGCTGATTAGCTCAGACTAGTGCTACAGTATGCATTTATGCTTTTAGCTTTTTAACATAGTAAATGCTAAAAAATCAGGATCTGTGCCAGCCCACTGCCTCAACTGGAAAGCATACATTTGGAATAGAAACAGGTTAGACCCTTGTTAAGGTCTAGTTACTGGTATTAAAAAAAATAGCCTTTAACCACATACATTTTTCTGCGGGTGGGTGGCCCTTAAGCGCAAAATCACGAACATGTACGTAATTTTTTTTGCTGTAGATCCGGGGTACGTGCACGCTCTAATGGAGCCCTGCTTCCACTGCGATTGGACACAGCGGTAGCCAATCAGCTGGTCCAGCATATGCAATGTCCACAATCATTTTAAGGAGAGGCAGAACGGCAGTCTGCCTATGTAAACAAGGCAGATCACCATTCTGCCAGAGTGGAAAATTGAAATCTCTGTTTTCCTTTCGTGGAAGCACATCCCCCACTGTTAGCACTTATAGCAGTGGTTCTCAACCTTACTAGTGCCGTGACCCCTTGATAAAATTTCCTAAGTTGTGGGGACCCCTAACAGTAAAATTCTTTTCATAGCGTGGCACTCCCTGAGTCCCCTCCACTCGTACAGTATTATAACCTCATATAGTACATTTTAGGATGTACCACTCTTGCTCTTTGTTCTCTTTTCTTTCCCGTGTATCTCTCTCTGTCCTAATTTCTTATTTTTTTCACCCATCCCTCTCTTTTTCTCCATTTTCCTTTCTTCCTCACCCTTTTTTCCCCTCCTTTCCATGTATTCTCTATTTTTATTCATTGTGTTACTCCTAATGCCGCGTACACACGATCATTTTTTGTGATGAAAAAAAAAACAACGTTTTCTGTGAAGTAAAAAACAACGTTTTTGAAACTTCACTTTTCAAAGACGATGTTGCCTACACACGCGGCATAAGTGGGGGGAATGGGATGAGTGGCAATGCTGGGGGGAGTTCTGTTCAGCCAACTTAGATGCTCTTGATCTGCTGATCTGAGAACTGTAGTGGGGATTTTTAATGGCAACTATAATCACAGGTAGTATTACTCGCTGTGTCTCTGACTTTGTGGTGTCTCGTAGCAGTGACACCTATGCAGAAATCAGGTCTCCTCCAGCCCCTCCCACCTCACATTCCTCACCGGTCAACTAACTTCTAGTCTCTGCCCCCCAGCCATGCCGTGAACTGAATGTGAAGCTATGAAGAGGCTGGGTGGGTGTCTGTGGGCTCCGGGAACATCCCAGCTGGGCATCCACAGGCTCCAGGGACACCCCTGCTAGGCAGCCGCAAAACAGTTGTGAGAGTGGTGCGGGAACAGCCCAGGATTCGGTGACCCCTGGCAAATTATCATTTGACCCCCGAGGGGGTCCCGACCCCCAGGTTGAGAACCACTGACTTATAGGGAACACACATAACCCTTTGATCACACCTGAAGTTCACCCCTTTCCCTGCCAGTGTCATTAGTACAGTAAAAGTGATTGTATTTTAGCACTGATCACTGTATTAGTGTCATAATTCCCCAAAAAGTGTCAAAAGTGTCAGTTAGATGTCCGATCTGTCTGCTGCAATGTCACAGTCCCACTAAAATTCACTGGTCACCGCCATTACTAGTAATAAATAAACAAAAATTCTGTGAAAATATCCCATAGTTTGTGGACGCTTACGTGAGCAATGGACTTAGAACAGGATTTCAACTTTTTAAGCCGAAGACCCAAATAAGAAAAATTATTACTGGGACAAGATAGGATAATTTTTACCAAAATTATAGCAAAACCATACAAAGACAAAATACCAATGTCAGTATAAGTAAAAAAAAACAAAAGAGTCCTTATCCTTTCACTTTTCAGAAACTGACAATTTTCTGCTTGGACAATCAAATAGCAACCCATCCCAAACACATCCACCACCCAATCTGGCTCCTGACCCATAGTTTAACCACTTAATCCCCCCCTTCTGCCCAGACCAATTGTCAGCTGTCAGCACTGATGCACTTTTAATGACAATTGTGCGGTCATACAACACTGTACCCAAATGACATTTTTATAATTTTTTTCACACACATAAAGCTTTCTTTTGGTGGTATTTAATCACCGCTGGGGTTTTATTTTTTGCTTAACAAACAAAAAGAGATGGAAAATGTTGTTATACAATTTTGCAAACAGGTAATTCTCCTTCATTAATATGCCCTGATGAGGTGGCACTGATGGGCACTGATAGGCTGCACTGATGGGCACTGATGGGCACAGACAAAGCGGCACTGATGGGGACAGATAAGGCGGTACTGATGGGGACAGACAAGGCGGCACTGATGGGCACAGATAAGATGGCACTGATGGGCGGCACTGATGGGCACTAATGGGCACTGGTAGGTGACACTTATGGGCACTGGTAGGTAATACTAATGGGCAGCATTGTTTATGAGGCACTGATTTGTGACATTGATAGGTGGCACTGTGGTCACTGATGGGGGGCACTGTGGGCACTGGTAGGTGGCGCTGGTAGGCAGTGGTAGGCAGCACTGTTGTGCATTGGTAGGTGGCACACATGGGCACAGATGAGCTGTCCTCAGCTCTCCTTGATCGGGACTGATGTCCCTCTGTCTTCCTCCAGTGATCGGCTTTTTTTTCTCCTCATGCTATCCTCTATCCACTATCCTCATGCTATCAGTTATCCAGAAAGTCTCATAGACTCGCTGATCACAGAGCGAGCCGCGCATGCCCTGCAGGTGGCATGCAGGCCGCTCGAGCATGGATGGACGTCTATTGACGGCCTCCCAGCAATTCAGGTCTGCGCTGTAGCCATCATTCGGCTATAGCGCGAACTCCAAGAGGTTAAGGAACTCTGGTACTAGAAGATTTGTTTAGAGCTATAACAACATACAAAAATAGGAAGCCCTAACTGAGATGTACATAGGACAGAAAATAAAGTTTTTGATATAGGGGCCAGATTTTAATCAGGCTCTCTTTTCACCCCCAGGTGTACAGTACCTGTTACCGAGAATGTGTTTCCAGCACGAGAGCATCGCGCTGATTCTCGGCGACAGGGTGCCGACATATCGCACTCGCTGGAATAGACAAAGCACATTCCAGCGAGCGCGTCATAGAAGTGACAGGGATCCGACTTGGATTCCCGCCAAATCTACACGCGGCATTTAGTATGTATCATGAGGGGGAACTCCACTCCGGATTTATTTTTTTTTTCCATAAAAGTTTTATTGAGTCAAGATGCAGTATACAAAAAAGAAAAACGACATAGGAATTATCACATAACAAGGAGTGACACAAGGTTACAAAAAAGGTACGCTACATGATACAGTGTAACATAACAATCAATGAAATTTCCAGACCCGAACTAAGGGACACGTAGTGCACTGAAGCGACAGAGGGCGGAGGATCGTGATTGCAGTTTTCCCCTCCCCCCAAATCCCCCTCCCCACTCTGGTGCCAGGGGGGAGAAAGGAGCAGGGTACCGATCAAGGTCATATAAGCAAGAGATAGTGTATCATGGCAAGCCTATGGTCACTCAACAAAAGAGGAAGGAGAGAAGAGGGAGAGAAGGGGAGAAAAGAGAGAGAGAGGAAGAGAGATTAAGAAAGAATGGGAGGGAGAGTAAAACAGGGGGAGAGAGATACGGGGTAAAAGGAAGGAGAGGGAGGGATGGGGGGGATAGGGGAGAGAGAGGGGAGGGGGGGAAGAGGGGAAGAACGGACAGGCATACTGAGAAGGGAGGATGGAGGGGGGACAAGAGTGGATCCGCTCCCAGCGCCCCCCCCCCAAGGGCCCCCCCATAATGTACGGATGAGAAGCCGCCGCCCCTGGTGGCTCAAGGGATCCATTGACGGTAGCGGTCAGTGGTTACAAAGTGGTTCCAACAGGCCCAAGTAAAGGAAAATTTATGGATCCACTCCGGATTTTTAAATAAAAATCTGGCATGGGTTCCCCCCCAGGCCCTTAGGTCTGCTATGGATTGTAAGGAGAACCCCCCCTACGCCGAAAAAAAAACCCTCTGGCTCCGCACCGCCACTGAAAATAACATACATTCATGCATTGCATGCACTGAATGGTCGACCATTGGGTAGCAGAATCTCTGAGTTGGTGTTGATATAACGGCAGATGGAACAGCCACCACATGTGTAAGTGCCCTTCCTTTTGCAAGGGTCTTTTCTGAAAATGCCTTTAAATTCACTAGTTACCAGTTGGTCCCTGAGAGAAAGGGCCCGCCGATACGTGATGGCAGGCTCCTTCGGGACAAACGGTCCCAGACTAGGATCAAAGGAGAGTAGATGCCAAAATTTCTTGAGGATCCCTCTAGTTTGTTGATGTTGGATATGATATTTCGTGATTATTCTTAGAGTATCACTACCTGTAGTAGATTTTTTCTTCTTGGGTTGAGAAAGCAGATTTGGTCTAACATGCGCATTGGCACGTTGGAAGGATTTTTTGAGGCACTTCTTAGAGTAACCTCTTAGTAATAATTATTCTCGTAGTGCTGCAGCCTCCAATAGGAATACTTCCTGATTGGAGCAATTGCGCTTGAGGAGCAAATACTGGCTGTACGGTATGGATCTGATTAATGGTATAGGATGGGCACTGGTGGCATGTAATACAGTATTACCCGCAGTGGGTTTTCTGTAGTTCTTGGATAGGGTGACGTCCAAGAAAGCAATCTGAGTGTCACTCGATGTCATTGTGAATTTTAAGTTGAGGTCATTGTTGTTCATGATAGACATAAAACATTCAAGTTCTTCAGTTGTTCCTTCCCATATCACCAGGACGTCATCTATGTATCGAAACCAGGCAGATACTAGATGAATAAAGGGCTGTACAGCCGTACTGGTAAGGAGAGACTTCTCCCACTCCCCCAGGTACAGGTTGGCATACGATGGGCACACAAAGTCCCCATCGCAACCCCCTGCACCTGGAGGCAGTGGGAGCCGTCAAACGAGAAAACGCCATGGTGGAGTATGAATTCCAAGGCCATGATAAGGAATTCGCCGAGCTTGGGATCGGCCCTAAAAATTGGAAAAATAATATTTCTAATAGCGGCCAGGCCAAGAGTGTGTGGAATAGAACTAGAGCTTCTACATCGATGGCTACTAGAAGTGTCTCCGAAGATATCCGGAGACACTCAACTTTTTGTAGTAGATGAATGGTATCTTTAATAAAGGATGAAAGAAGTACTACAAAGGGTTTTAAATAAGAATCAACATATATGCTGAGGTTTTCCGTAAGGGCACCATTACCAGACACAATTGGTCGTCCCGGTGGATCGATCATATTCTTGTGAGTTTTGGGGAGACAGTAAAAAGTCTGTATTCTTGGATATTTTATACGGAGAAATTCCCATGTATCATGGTTTATTACACCATGGTAAAATGCTCCATGTACCAAATCGAATTTGATGATGGGAGCTTTGGAAATAGGTAAGTACCAATCTTTGTTAGAAAGTATTTTAAGGCACATAGCCTTGTATTGTTCATTGGTCAAAATAACAATGTTTCCCCCTTTGTCAGAGGGCTTAATAGTTAGCGAGTGACAATCTTTCAATTTGTCCAAGGCGTTGTTTAATTGGCGGGTGGAAGGACAGGTACTTTGTGAATTGTGTAGCTTTTTAATTTCAGCTGTGGTAAGTGCTACAAACGTGGCCAAATTGGAGTTGGTTTGTAGAGGCGGAAATGTATCAGATTTATTTTTTAGCATATTGACCAATGTTTCCGAAACTACAGAGGCAACTGATTCCAATGATAAATCTTTCAGATCCAATATCTCATTGGGATCTGAGATATCTGCTTCGTCACATAGTGATAGGAGTAAATCCACATCCTCCTTGTGTTGTTGAGTAGTCCTGTAGGTAGATTTGTTTTTTGGTTTGGAGTATAGACTTTTAAGTAACAATTTCCTAGCAAATAAATGAATGTCTTTTATCATTTCGAATGTGTCTAAATGTGCCTCTGGACAGAACGTAAGACCCTTAGCTAGTAGGATCTTTTCATCAGACGACAGTGCGTAATCTGAAAGATTTATGATGTCAAGACCTGGAGTTGTGCCCGATTGATCATTGGATTTGCTGGGGGAGTCTATGTGTCTGAGGGTATGTGGGTGGCCTGGGGAAAGAACCCAGTATCGCTGGTTTCTTTAATCTTGGGTCTTAACCCTTCATGGGTGGTTTGTGTATTAAGTTGTTGAGGGGTCGAGAAAACCGAAAATAATTCAGTAGATTGTGTTGGAAGGTTGCTTTGTTGTCTAGATCTGTCAGAGCCACCAAGCGTATTGGTGGGACCTGATTGTTGTACTATACTTTTTTTAGTAGTATTGTCATCCACGCCCGACGGAGGCCGTTTGGGCTTAGCATTTCTGTTCCTGGGGATGTTTTGTGGGGAACATTGCTGGGAACGGATGAGGGAGTCTTATAGCCTTTTTTAGGGATCATGCTGGTATTACCCTTAGCAGGATTTTTTTGGGAAGAGTAGGCAGATTGCCATTTATAGGCCTTTCCTTCTTGGAATGACCGTTTATCTCTCCAAAATTTGTTTTGCTTTTATGCAGAGTTTCTGCTATGAATATGTCAAGTCGTCCTTTTATTTTTGTTTCATGATCCTTGAAGGCTGGAGGAGCCAAGAAGGGTGAAAGTTTGATATATATTTAATCAAAATCTTTTTCAACTTTCCTTGTTCTAATTTTATATTCTTCGATAAGAAGCTTCATCATGTTAGCTGAGCACTGTTGGAGATTTTGTTCCCATCTTTTACAAAAATCAGTGTTTATGTTGTCTAGGAGGGGGAAGATCTGAATGCGGAGCCCGTATGGATTAATATCCTCTCTTAAGTATTTGCTTTTTTTTCTACGAGTCTGCCAAGTTGATTACATAAAGAGGAAAGCTCAGAATTGATGGCCTCCCCTCTATGATGACTGGCAGAGTAGCTCTGCATCAGATCATCCCAATCCTTGCCTTGGAACATGATAGACTGTTAGAACTGAGAACTGCACAAATACACTACGCTGTCTAGGTCAAATGACAGCAAAAACAAACAACAATTATATGTGAATACAACAGACGAAGAGCAAAAAAAAGAAAAACAATAAATAATAGAGCAAAATAATGAATAAAACCCACAACAAAGGGGAGTATATCAGGGTCACTAAGGGATGTTGATAGGGGGAAGAAAGAGGGGTAAGCCAATTTCATAGGTATCTACTACCTTGGATACAATAAAATAAATGTAACATCCTAAATATGTGACCTTAAAGAAGTTGCCGACACCCCGGATGAGTAAGAATAATGAAAAATCCCCCAAGGAGGGGCTTTATAGGCAACAGTAGTAAGCGTAATGATGCAAAATACAAAATTATATTTTAATATTTAATCGTATAAAAAGATCATACAATGTGATACATAAAAATACAATAACAAAAGGGAGTCGAGACTGATCCACATGAAAACTACAGGGCCCTACGCGTTTCGGGTAATTTCCTTCTTCGGGGGCCAGGGTCTATGAGGAAACAAGATACATTATATCAAGTTTACAAAAACATATTATAAAATAATTTTTACAATTACTTCAAACACAAAAACAGCGAGTGTAGCAAGTGCAATAAACAAGGTCATACCAGTAATAAAATATCAACTCCGTAAAATACAACAGGGCATCTCGACCGTGGCAAGGTATTCCTAAGCAAGATGATATGTAGGAATAAGGGACAGGTGTTTATAGGAAATATAGTCCCTATAGGCGTTTATAGTCCCTATAGGAAAAAGGACAAAATACACAGGGTTGCACAAGAGTAAAAAGTGTATCAATAATGATTCTAGTAATAAAATACCCTGTGTATTTTGTCCTTTTTCCTATATGGACTGTACACTTTTTACCCTTCGGCAGTCTTGGTCCAGGGTTTGCTTCGTCCTGGGATGTGAAACGCCTGTCCCTTATTCCTACATATCATCTTGCTTAGGAATACCTTGCCACGGTCGAGATGCCCTGTTGTATTTTACAGAGTTGAAATTTTATGACTGGTATGACCTTGTTTATTGCACTTCCTACACTCACTGTTTTTGTGTTTGATGTAATTGTAAAAATTATTTTATAATATGTTTTTGTAAACTTGATATAATGTATCTTGTTTCCACATAGACCATGGCCCCCGAAGAAGGGAATTACCCGAAACGCGTAGGGCCCTGTAGTTTTCATGTGGATCAGTCTCGACTCCCTTTTGTTATTGTATTTGTATGTATCACATTGTATGATCTTTTTATAAGATTAAATATTAAAATATAATTTTGTATTTCGCATCATTACGCTTACTACTGTTGCCTATAAAGCCCCTCCTTGGGGGATTTTTCATTATTCTGACTGGTCACTGTTAGTTGTACATAACCATTGTTTTAAAACCCTTATCTCAGCCTCTATTCCGCCCCTCTTTGGAGCATTGGCTCCTCATATTGGCTGCAGCTGCTGTTGTGGGTGGCGTCTGCACATTGATGCGATTAGGGGATATGCTGAGGCTACATATAAATATAGGTCTAGTGGGACGTTTTAGCATGTGTTCCCTTAACCCACGCTGAGGAAGTCCCGCCCATGGGACGTAACGCATACAGGGGGAGGAGCCACGCAGAAACGTCACCCACGATCGCCGCTGAGTACAGAGAGACGGTCCTGTACACATGCTGATATATGCTGCTATGCTGACACTCGGCTTACAGAGTGTCCTTACATGTGAGTGCAACTTTTTATTGCTTGATTAAAAGTCTTTTTCAACCGGAGAGCACTAGATTTTTCCCTTTCTTTTTCTATATGATGTCATGATTGTTGAAAGTCATTGGGTCCGGATCTAAAGGTGTCATTTCCATCCATTCGTTTCCTATTTCCTTACGGGTCAAAGCAATGAGGTGAGAGTCCATCTTTCACTGGTGGAGGATATCTTTTGGTGTCATCTTTTTCACTTCCATTCTGGAATCCTTTGTCTGCTGGGTCTTGCTGCGGATTGATTGATCTATGAACTTTTTTTCACACATGGACTTTATTATCACGATTATTTGATTTCTATGCACTCTTTAGTTTATATACTGGTTACATTATTTGTTTTTGTTTAGATTTGGTTACATTTGCGCTGCACTTCTTTTATATATAAGTTCATTTTACAGGACACAGTGGCATCAATGGGTACAGTGGTGACAAAGAGCACAGTGGTGACAAAAGGCACAGTAGCATCAATGGGGACAGTGGCAACAATTAAAGGGCACCGTGACATGCACAGTGGCAACAATGGGCGCATTGGCGACAATTAAAGGGCACAGTGGTGACAATTGGCACAGTGGCGACAATTGAGGGGCACAGTGGTGACAATTGGCACAGTGGCGACAATTGATGGCACAGTGGCTGCGTTTGATGGCATGGCACAGTGACTGCGTTTTAGTTTATATACTGGTTACATTATTTGTTTTTGTTTAGATTTGGTTGCATTTGCGCTGCACTTCTTTTATATATAAGTGCATTTTACAGGACACAGTGGCATCAATGGGTACAGTGGTGACAAAGGGCACAGTGGCGACAAAGGGCACAGTGGCGACAAAGGGCACAGTAGCATCAATGGGGACAGTGGCAACAATTAAAGGGCACCGTGACATGCACAGTGGCAACAATGGGCGCATTGGCGACAATTAAAGGGCACAGTGGTGACAATTGGCACAGTGGCGACAATTGAGGGGCACAGTGGTGACAATTGGCACAGTGGCGACAATTGATGGCACAGTGGCTGCGTTTGATGGCATGGCACAGTGACTGAGTTTGATGGCATGGCACAGTGATTGCATTTGATGGCATGGCACAGTGACTGCGTTTGATGGCATGGCACAGTGACTGCATTTGATGGCATGGCACAGTGGTGCGAATTGATGGCATGGCACAGTGACTGCATTTGATGGCATGGCACAGTGGTGCAAATTGATGGCACATCGGCTGTGTTTGATGGCATGGCACGGTGGTGACAATTGATGGCTGCATTTGATGGGCACAGTGAGGCTGCAATTTTATTTTTTTCGTTTGCGCCCCCCCCCCCCCAAAAAAAATTTGAGCACCAGCCGCCACTGTATTCAACTATTAGTAGTAAGTAGGAAAATATGTCTCACTGTTGGTGTTAAGTGGGAATAAAATTCTCAGCATCAGTGGGAGAAAAATGGCCAGTGTCATGGGTCAGTGGAGGAAAAATGGCCAGCGTCATGGGTCAGTGAAGAAAAAATGCCCAGTGTCATGGGTCATTGGGGGGAAAAAATGCCTTGCATTATTGGATAGCGTGAGGAAAAAACGGTCCCAATATTAGCAGGAGGTAGGAAAAATTGTCTTGGTCAGTGTTAGGAAAATAATTTAGCCATTCATTGACAATAAGACTCCAGATTAGTCAGCCCTTAGCATTAAGACCTCAGATCACGCTCTCTTCAGAGGCCAGATCAGCCCCACTTTTCCAGTCGATCCCTAAATAACCCCCACTATCATTCAGACCACAGATGATTTTCATTAACGTTTAAACCACACATCACCCTTCTTTATATCTAGACCCAAGATACCACCCCCCTTTCGCACTCGGACTCCAGAACCAGCTTGCCCCATATGGTTGGGGTTCATAGATCCCTCTGTGCAGCTTTCAAATTAGATAGCAGTGTGCACAGAGAAGTTTGGACAGTTGGGGTGTATGTGATTTGCTAAACCAAGCACCAGCAGTGAGTTTCTGTGAGCCATGTCTTATCTGTGCTTCCTGACAACATTGTGCCATTACTGACCTTTCTTTTATATTCCAGGAGAAACTTGCTCAGCTTTGACATGCTGAAGAAGAGGAGTGATCTTTTTGAGACATAAACAACTTTTAAAAAAAGCAGATAGTATTTCCTGAAATTGTGCCAGTTTTGTTATGTGGCTACTTTAGACACAAATGGGTTAACTTAAAGGGGTTGTAAAGGTACCATTTTTTTTCCTAAATTACCTTTACCCTAGTGCAGTCCTCCTTCACTTACCTCATCCTTCAATTTTGCTTTTAAATGTCCTTATTTCTTCTGAGAAATCCTCACTTCCTGTTCTTCTGTCTGTAACTCCACACAGTAATGCAAGGCTTTCTCCCTGGTGTGGAGTGTCTTGCTTGCCCCCTCCCTTGGACTACAGGAGAGTTAGGACGCCCACTAACACACAGCTACTTTCTCTATCTGCAATGTAGACAGCGTCCTGTCTCTCCTGTAGTCCAAGGGAGGGAGCGAGAACTCCAGATAGTCATATTGCAGTTCATTCTCAGAAAATTACAGTGGCGGCAGCTTAAAAAGGGAAGGTAATTTTTAATAACATTCAATTACAATATGACTTGTGTCGCAATTGTATACGCTATATGACAGCGCTCTATAATAAATTCACACAATTTACAAAAAGACAGGAGCACAGGTATATACTTGTATTAAAGTCTGGTTTAAAAAATACAGTAAAACCTTGGTTTGAGAGTAACTTTGTTTGATAGAATTGTGCAAGACAAGCAAAATGTTTTAATAAATTTAGCCTTGATATACAAGCGATGTCTTGAGTCATAACTGCGTATAAAAAAGAAGAGAAGAGCCTCTAAGTTTAGCAATGTGGTTACATTTAATGAAGGTACAACATTTAGCAACGTATTGCTACACTTAGAGGTGCCTCTCTTCTCTTTTATACCCTGTAAAAAAATGCTTTGATATACAAGTGCTTTGGATTACAAGTCAGAAGGCTGGCCGGAGGCCGGCCTGTATTTGTGGGAGGAGTCTGAGAGTACTTAAGACTCCCTCCCTGTCGATGCTGGGTCGGCGTAGGGTTCTGGGTTGAGGAAGGGGGGTGGCATGTCGGCGTCAGCAGACGCCATTCAGCCGTCGGCTTTGGAGGAGGGAGGGGTTGTCCACCCGCCCGCACGCGCATGGCGGCTCCACGTGTCTGACCCAGATTTGTTTCTTCCCCCCCCGGGTTCCACATCTTCCCACCCTACCTGCCTGCCTCTCCAGCCGGTCAGCCACCCTTCTCCCGCCGCCGGCGGTCACGTGGTTCCTCCGGTACTCGTCCGGGTCCTCCTCTCACCGCCGCTTCCCCTGGTATTCACGCAGGGGGGGGGGATGCCCGCCCGCTGTTTCTCCCTCCAGCATGGAGGGAGCTGCCCGCTGCTTCCCCCGGTATTCACGCGGGGGGGGGGGGGGGGATGCCCGCCCGCCTGTTGTATTTTCTCCCTCCAGCGGGGAGCCGTCCGCTGCTTCCCCCGGTGTACACGCCGGGGGGGGGGCAGGGATGCCCGCCCGCTGTTTTCTCCCTCCAGTATGGAGGGAGCCGTCCGCTGCTTCCCCCGGTGTTCACGCCGGGGGGGGGGGGGGCGGGGATGCTCGTCCGCCCGCCCGCTGTATTTTCTCCCTCCAGCAGCGGCATGGGGGGGCTGTCCCCATATTTCACTCGGGACATACTGGAGGAGGGGGGGGCGGTTCATGTATGGGTCTTGCTGGCAGCTGGGGGGGTGTCTGCCATTTTTTTTCCAGGGGTCACATGCTGGCTACTTGGGGGAGGGGCTGGTCATGCTAGCGGCATGGGGGGGGGGCTGTCCACCTTTTACTCAGGTCGGGGGGTGCTTTGCCCCTAGGGTTTTGCGTCATAGCGTTCTGTCCCCAGGTTTTTGCGTCATAGTGTTTCTGCCCCTACTTTTTCTGGCACAGCGGTCTGCCTTCACGTTTGCTGTCATAGCGTTTCTGGCCCCAGGTTTCTGTCCTAGCGTTTCTGCCCCTACATTTTCTGTCCTAGCGTTCTGCCCCCATGTTTGCTGTCATAGCGTTTCTGGCCCCAGGTTTCTGTCCTAGCGTTTCTGCCCCTACATTTTCTGTCCTAGCGTTCTGCCCCCATGTTTGCTGTCATAGCGTTTCTGCCCCCACGTTTGATGTCGTAGCGTTTCTGCCCCCACGTTTGCTGTCATAGCGTTTCTGCCCCCACGTTTGCTGTCATAGTGTTTCTGCCCCCACGTTTGCTGTCATAGTGTTTCTGCCCCCACGTTTGCTGTCATAGTGTTTCTGCCCCCACGTTTGCTGTCATAGTGTTTCTGCCCCCACGTTTGCTGTCATAGTGTTTCTGCCCCCACGTTTGCTGTCATAGTGTTTCTGCCCCCACGTTTACTGTCGTAGCGTTTCTGCCCCCAGGTTCTTCTGTCGTAGCGTTTCTGCCCCCAGGTTCTTCTGTCGTAGCGATTCTGCCCCCAGGTTCTTCTGTCATAGCGATTCTGCCCCCAGGTTTTTCTGTCATAGCGTTTCTGCCCCCAGGTTTTTCTGTCATAGCGTTTCTGCCCCCAGGTTTTTCTGTCATAGCGTTTCTGCCCCCAGGTGTTTCTGTCATAGCGTTTCTGCCCCCAGGTGTTTCTGTCATAGCGTTTCTGCCCCCAGGTGTTTCTGTCATAGCGTTTCTGCCCCCAGGTGTTTCTGTCATAGCGTTTCTGCCCCCTGGTTTTTCTGTCTTATTTCTGCCTCAGCGTGTCAGGCGCAGTGTTTGTCTCACACAATTCTGTCTCAGGTTCTATTTTTGCATTGGCCATAGCTATAGTATCATGCGTTTCTGCCCCCGGGTTTTCTGTCTTAGCGTTTCGGCCCACACGATTTCTGTCATAACATTTGGCATTGCATATCTGCCTCAGTGTTGCAGGTGCAGCTTTCTCTCTTACCGTTTCTGACAGATTTTGCCTCAGCGTTTCAGGCTCAGGGATTCTATCATACCATTCTGCCTCAGGTTTCTGTCATTACATTTGCCTCAGCGTTTTCTCTCATACCGGCAGGTTCTGCCCCAGGGTTCTGTCATAGCGTTTCTGCCCCGGGTTTTTCTATCATAGCGTTTCTGTCATAGCATTTCTGCCCTAGGTTTCTGGCATAGCGTTTCTGCCCCAGGTTCTGGCATAGCGTTTCTGCCCCAGGTTCTGGCATAGCGTTTCTGCCCCAGGTTTTCTGTCATAGCGTTTCTTCTATAGCTTTTCTGCCCACGTTTTTCTGTCTGGGCACTACGGCCCCCACGTTTTTCTGTCTGGGCACTACGGCCCCCACGTTTTTCTGTCTGGGCACTACGGCCCCCACGTTTTTCTGTCTGGGCACTACGGCCCCACGTTTTTCTGTCTGGGCATTACGGCCCCACGTTTTTGTCATTTCTGTCTGTCATTGCATTTCTGCCTCAGCATTTCAGGCTCAGTGTTGCTCTCATACCATTTATGCCCAGGTTTTGTCATTTTAGTTTTGCCTCAGCGTTGCTCTCATACCATTTCTGCCCCAGGTTTCTGTCCTATAATTTTTTCCTCAGCATTCAGGTTCAGCGGGTCTCCCATACCTTTTCTGCCCCAGGCTTTGCCATAAGTTTTCAGGCTCAGCAGTTCTGCCGCCCCCACGATTTCTGTCCCCCTCATTTTCTGTCATAGCATTGCTGCCCCCACGATTTCTGTCATATCTTTGCTGCCCCCACGAATCCTGTCTGTGTTGGTTTGTCTTGGCGTTGTCTTTGTGGTTACTATGTCTCGTTGTTTTTTTTTGTCCACGTTGCATCTGGGTTGTTTAGCTAGTGCTCACATCTCAGGATCTGTCACGTCTACAGATTCATACGGGCTGAGGTTTCGTTTTTAATTGATTGTTGACCACAATCTTCTCGCCTGTTTACATACGTCATACGTTGCACGTGCATTCATTACACATACTCGATTACCCACAGCAGTCCGTGGGTACACTAACCCTGAGTGTTCAGTTGTATTGTCTGTCTCTGCGCGGCAGGTTACTCAGGCTCACGTGCCAGTCACACTGGGTTGGGGTGTCATCGGTGCATTCATGCGCAGCGGTCTTAGGTAGGCACAGAGGGCGTTTGTTGGTTCATGTGTGTTTTCTGTCTTGTCTAGGTTGTGTCAGCGCACCCCCAGTTCCTGCTCTTCCATTTCTGCCGGCATCATCTTTTTGGGTCCAGTCTATCAGGCCTTCTGGTTCATGACTGAGCAATAGGTGTTCCTTGTCAGAGGGGGTGGAATCACCCATCCCAGTTTCTCTGACATCCCTACTGTGGGTACTTTCAGACCTTTTTTTGGGGCTCATTGCTGCATCATCAGGTTTTTCATAGTGTTGTGGCTTCAGCTGACAGTCATGCTTTCATTTCCAATCAAGTTTCTGGAGGCAGCTTTTCCAGGGGTTGGTCTGGTTTCTCTACCTTCATGCTGTAGGTGAGGGGCTGGGTTTTTAGGTTCCTAGTTTTCTAGTTTTGTAGCATTGTTACTATGGGCTGCTCTCCTGCAAAACTGGTCATTCGGTACTTGTCCATGGTCTGGCGTTCAGCACTTGGGGGGGGGGGGTTGGTTTGGGTTAGCTGCCATACCGATGTCATCTATCCTTATGCTCGATTTCGTCAGTCCTGACGGTGGCAAGGTAAGTCTTTTTTGTGCAGCATCATCGGGTCTTGCTTCTGCCTGTAACCTGCTAACCAAGTCTATCAGGTAAGAACGGGTTCTGTGTGTCGGTTTGGGCCATGTTGGGTTGTTGTTACCTTAGCGCAAAGGATTCGTCCTTCTGCTCCGTCAACATGTCCATCAGGTATCCAGCACTTTAGGCTCCTGCTAGTTGTCAGATTTTTTTGCAACTCACCCGCTCACTTTCCTATCAGTATGGGTAGGCCAGGGGTGTGGGGGTTTCCTCACAGGGCTACGGCTCTGATGTCCGGTTGTAGCTTTCATTGTTAGGCATTATTGCAGGGGCTTCTCGGGCCAGCTCTGGTTCAGTTGCCCACAAGTGTTCACTCATCATAAGCATATCAGGCTATCATATGGGTTGTCGCAGGCTCGAACCAATCATTCTCGGGGCATTGGTCGAGTTCAGGGCTGCTTCACGCATTCGGCAGGGGCTTCCTTCTATCACAGCTCACGAGTCGGTAGCTTCTCCAGTCATAACGGCTACTTATCAGGTGTACATACGATTGCCATCCGGGCGCGTGCTGCTTTGCTTCTTGTTTGCTCATCTACCCCTCTTCACCTACATATGTGTCTTTTGCCCTCTTTCAGGCGTACCTACCAGCCGGCCAAAGGCACACTCCAGGCCTTGGTTATTAGGGTCAACGCATTCCTTACTCGAAGACTCTGATTACAAGTCAGAAGGCTGGCCGGAGGCCGGCCTGTATTTGTGGGAGGAGTCTGAGAGTACTTAAGACTCCCTCCCTGTCGATGCTGGGTCGGCGTAGGGTTCTGGGTTCCCACCCACCCATTCCCCCAGCTTTCATACATTCTCATTGTTCTTTTTCTTGTTCAGGGTATGCCCTCTTTCAGGCGTACCTACCAGCCGGCCAAAGGCACACTCCAGGCCTTGGTTATTAGGGTCAACGCATTCCTTACTCGAAGACTCTGATTACAAGCATGTTTCTGGAACAAATTATGCTACAGTATGTACAGTATGAATTCTTGACTGGAAAATTATCTGGTTAGGGGGTGGCAACGTTCATTCTTAACAGCCCCACTATATGTAGGAGTGTAGACCACTCTACCCTACTTCCTCCTGAGATTGACAATGAGATTTGTGGTGTGCATAGAGCAGTGCACATGACCACAACTAACGTGCACTGCTTGTTCCAAATTAACGGACGTCTGAGAGGTTCTGGAGCAAATAAAAGGGGCAGACTCAATGGACTACTCAGTTTTTTTCTGCTGTCACTTTTCTATGTTTCTATGACTCCGGCCGTGTACACACGACAGGTTTCCTCGACAGAATCCATCAAGAAACTTGGTGGCAGAGCTTTTTTGCCAAGGAAAATGGTCGTGTGTATGCTTTTCATCGAGTAAACTGTCGAGGAACTCGACAAGGAAAAAATAGAGAAAGTTCTCTTTTTCCTCGATGGGAGTCGTCGTGTTCCTCGTCGGGCTGGTTTTCCATGAGAAACACGTTGGTGTGTATGCTTAGAAACCCGCACACCTTTGGTAAAAGTAGCGTTTGTAATGGAAATAGCACATTTGTCACGCTGTAACAGACTGAAAAGTGCAAATGTCTCTTTCCAAACTTTTACCTAACATGCAGTAACATGAGATTAGCAAAAGCACCCCCAAGGGTTGTGCCAGTGGAAACTTACCCTACCGGTGTATGTGTTGAAGTCACCGCGTTTGAGAACGAGGAGATTTGGTCTTGACAGTGTGTATGCAAAGACAGCTTGTCAAGTTTCTTGACAAGCCTAACAAGGAACTCATCGAGGAAAACGATGTGTCTTTTCCGACGAGTTCCTCGGTCGTGTGTACGAGGCCTCCATGTAAGTAGTGACCTGAGTTAGTTTTGAACCCAGAATTCTCGACTCTAAGTACCCTAATCATGCTGCAATTAGATATGTTTTAGTGCAATATTTTTGAAAGATTATAATGCAAGGATAACATTGGTATTTAATTTTAATATTACAAATAAATAAATAACTAAAACTGAAATTAAATTAAAATAAATTAAAGGGGTTGTAAAGACAAAAATATTTTCCTCTTAAATTAAAGTCTGACAGTAGCTAATAAAGTAAAAAGTAATGTTTTGCATTATAACTAGTTTGATACCTGTTGAAATCGAGGTGTTTTATTCACCTCTGTCACTCCTGAATCTTTATTCTCACTGACTTCCTGGTTTGCGGTGCGCATTCATTCTTGCTACGTCACGGCCTAATGGGAACTACAGTTCCCATTAGGCTTAGCCTCCATGCCTGTGAGGGATAAGAGAGCATCTTCACGCAGGGCTGTAGTCATAGGGAGGGGGTGAGCACATTCTGCTTTCCACCATGCAGGTGCTGGTGGAAAGCAAGAAGAGGAGAAACAGGAAATGGCATTTTCAAACCTGGATTACTGTGTTTTGGAGGTCAAAAGGAAAAACGAGGTAAGTGATATTTAAATGCTCTAGCTTACAGCAATCAATTAATCTAATAAAAAACTAACCTCTAGTTTTCCTTTAAGAAGAAATGAAGCAACATTAAGCTGAATGGACAATGGTCGAATAACTAATATTCTGTATATATGAGTTTGAAATTGAAAAGGACAGTGGTCTTGAATCTGTGATAGGAGAGATACTTATGTATGCAGGACGCATTCAGAAAATAAATTACATGCTAAAAAATGAAAACTCCTGCAGTCACCAAAGACATATTCAATAATTAGAAACAGTAATAGATAACAGCATGTGTTTTAGATACATTGGCTATATGCTTAACCCTTCCTGATCAAATGATTGGACCTGTACAGTAACATAACTCATCTTATATGCTGTACTGCAATCTGGCCCTAAAGATCTATATTATACATAGGTGAGAGTTAGGAATCTCTCACTGAACTGACAGTGCTGATGCTTCACAAGGAACCATTTTTTTAGAATAGATGAGTTGTTTTTTTAGCCTAAAGTAACACTAAACTATTGTATATCCTTATTCTCCAAACATTATCCATACACATCCGCTACTTAATGGCCCTATAATCAATTTTTCATGAATTGTTTTTTACAATTCATGAAAAATTGAGTCACCTCACTCCCAGTGACACATTGGGGGGATGCATAGAAACCAACCAGCTTCCAGGTTTTATTCTCTAAGCTTAATTGCAGTGTTCATTTTGGCAGCAAATTTCAAGTTAGTTTTAGTCTTATGCCGCGTACACACGATCATTTTTCGGCATGAAAAAAAACGTAATTTAAAAAAAATGTAATATAAAATGATTGATTGAGTGATTTAGTCGATTTATAATGTGCCAAATACTGACCCGTCAGGGCAGTGCCTAAGCGCAGGAAACATGACCGGAGATAAGTAAATCAAACCAGGGGTGAGAAGAAATTAAGAGCAATAAAAGGGCAAAATTAAACTAAGAAATAGATCAGCGGGCCAACAGCAAGAGGGACTAGCACGCCTCAGCATGCTTTTTCTCAAAGAACCATGTTTTTGCTCTTTTCCGGAAGGCCATGATAGATGAGAGTGACCATATGGAAGCGGGAACACTGTTCCACAAAACCGTAGCTCTCACAGAGAAGCCTCTGCCCCCGAACGTGAGCAGACGGGCAGGTGGACAAGTAACAAGACTGGCTGTTAGTGATCTGAGTGCTCGAGCAGGGGCATATCCAGTTACCAAAGAATTCAGACATTGTGGGCCCATCCCATGATAAGCACGATAGGCAAGGCAAAGAGCCTTAAACTCGATGCGATCTACCACAGTGAGCCAGTGCAGTGATCGAAGGGTAGGGGTGATGTGCTCCCATCTGTTTAGTCCGACGATTAGTCTGGCGGCCTGGTTCTGAACGAGCTGGATTTTCTTCAACCACTTTAAAGGCATGCCCAGATACACAATGGGCCAGATTCAGGTAGAGTTACTCTGGAGTATCAGTGATACTCCAGCCTAACTCTCACTTTGAGCCGGCGTTTCTGTTTTCAGTAAGCAGAAAACAAGAAACGCCGGGTTGGAGTTACTATACGAGCGGCGTATTTCGCCGTCGTATCGGAACTGCAATTTTAAAAATGGCGCCGGGGGCGTTCCCGCTGATTAACGCCGAGAATATGTTAATCAGCGAGAATCGGCAATTCACGATCGTATTCGGGCCCTACGCAGTGACTTTCCGACGTTTCCGTAAGAGATACGCGGCGTAAAGATAAAGCAGCCCCCTAGTGGAGTATCCTATGTTAAGTAGGGCCGTCGTCATCGCGTCGCAAAAAAAAAAAAATCGAGTCGTTTGCGTAAAACGTCCGTGAATGGGGATTGACGTCATTGACATTCACTGACAGAATTTGGAGCATGCGCACTGACAGTCGACACATGCGCAGTACGTTTGCCGTGGGATCGCGCCTAGTTATAATAATACACGCCCCCTACCCGCCCAATTTGAATTCCGCCGGCTCATTTTCGCTACGCCGCCGCAACTTTAGGAGCAAGTGCTTTGTGAATAACAGTACTTGCTCCTAAAGTTTCGGCGGAGTAACGTAAATGAGAAACGTTACTCCAAATTAAAGAATCGTCTTTTACTAACACAAAATCAGCGCAAATCGTCTTTTACTAACATGAAATCAGCTAAAGCAGCCCCAAGGGCGGCGTCATCCACATGGAACTTCCCCTTTATAGTGTCATCGTACGTGTTGTACGTCACCGCGCTTTGCTAGAGCATTTTTTTAAAATGATGGTGTGTGGGCAACGTTGTTTTGATGATGAAGTTGGAAAAACTTAGTTTTTTCTACATGCTGAAAAACGTCGTTTTTTTTCATGGCGAAAAATGATCGTGTGTACGCGGCATTAGTCTTAGGACTAAAATGGCATTTTAGTCCTATTTTAGTCTTCTGGAATTGTTTTAGTAATCTCCAGGACATTTTAGTCGACTAAAATCTAATGGGTGTAGTTAAATTGTAGTGCATTATTTAGACATTTCTCTACAATTTCCAAACTCATTTTATATTGAAAAATCGAATAAGTTATTATTTATGGTATTGAGGTATTAACATGCACTACAGACCAGTGTTAATTTTTACGTCAAATTTCTATTTAGCTTTAGTCTTATGTCGCGTACACATGATCATTTTTCGGGTTGTAAAAAAATGATGTTTTTTTTTTTTTATGTCATCAAAAACAATCGTGTTTGGGCTTCAGAGCATTTTTCAGGTTCTGAAAAACGAATTCGAACATGCTGCATTTTTTAACGACGTTTTAAACAATGTCGTTTTTTGGGTTGTAAAAAATCATGTGTGGGCTTAAACAAAGTGAAAAACCTGCGCATGCTCAGAAGCAAGTTATGAGACGTGAGCGCTCATTCTGGTAAAACTACCATTCGTAATGGAGTAAGCACGTTCATCACGCTGTAACGGACAGAAAAGCGCAAATCGTCTTTTACTAACACAAAATCAGCTAAAGCAGCCCAAAGGGTGGTGCCATCCGAATGGAACTTTATAGTGCCGTTGTACGTCACCGCGCTTTGCTAGAGCATTTTTTTTCACGATCATGTGTAGGCAAGGCCGATTTAACAATAATCGGGTTAAAAAAAACGTTGTTTTTTCTAGAGCATGTCTCCCAAGTCTGCCTTTGGCTTCCCCTCTGACCCTGCCTGCTCTGTTATTGTCAGAACTGTCAGGATAAGTCTTAACCAAGGCCGAGATGCCGAAGGCGGCTGCCTTTGCGGCTCTGTGCACTTCACCCCCTGGAGGTGGAGACAGTGGGGAAGGGCACAAAGGGGCAGCGGCTACCAGCGGTAGGTGTTGTACTGATAGGAGATCTCTGAAGACTTGGCTTATGGTCACAGGACATGACCGTAGCAGGCGTGGATGGTGATCCAGGAGCAACAAAGTTTAGCAGGCAGAGAATCAGTTCAGGTCAGGACTGTAAGCAGATCCGGGATGCGAGCCAATGGTTCAGGGATTGGAGAAGGCAGAAGGTCCAAGATACAAGCCGGAGGTCAAAGGGGTACAGACAGCAGCAGAAACAATGAGACGAGCCGAGGGTCAAGTGCAGGAGAAGGCGTAGAGAAGTCAGGTCCGATCTGGGTCAATAGGTCAAAAGCTTTCAGGTTAACAAGGCACTATAGCAGGATAGCTGACAACAAACCAGCAACCCGCCATGCGTCTGGAGCTGGTTTAAATAGGCCGGGCTGGGACTTGATTGGTGGACGTGCGCGTGGATGCACGCGCCGTGACACAGAACCATGCTGAAACGCAGAGGCGCGCATGCGCGCGCCGCGCACAGGCACGGGCATGCGTCGTGGCGAGGATCAGCCGCTGGAGCTACTGGTACCCTGACAGTGCCCCCCCAAGGGGCGGACTCCGGACGCCCAGGCTGGACATCAGTTCAGGGTGGTCTTGTTGGAAAGCTCGAATTAGCCGAGGAGCGTGTAAGTTCCTTGATGGCTCCCATGAATTATCTTCCGGGGGGTACCCCTTCCACTTCCTATCTTTCTGCAGCCCAGAATGGCCTCAACTTTGAATTCTATTTCACCTTCGACTTCCACTGGTGATGGCGGAGATTCTTCCCTCTCTGGGAAGGACTCAGGGACGACAGGCTTCAGTAAGGAGACATGAAAGACAGGATGGATTTTGTAAGAATTAGGTAGAGCTAACTCGAAAGCCACATCATTGATTTTTCGTTTGACTTGGAAGGGTCCGATGAACCTCGGTCCTAACTTCCGAGAAGGTATGTTTAACCTGAGATTTGCGGCTGACAGCCAGACTTTTTCCCCAATTTCAAAGGTCGGGCCTTCCCTTTTCTTCCTATCAAAAAAAATGTTGTGATCCTCCTGAGCTTGCCGCATCATCTCCTGGAGTTTCTTAAAGTTCAGTTGAATAGAGGTTACGTGCTCCTGAACGGCTGGAACCGACGTCTCCGGAATAGGGCTAGGCAGAAATGAGGGGTGAAACCCGAAGTTTGACCAGAAGGGGGTTTGGTTGGTTGTGGAATGAATGGAATTGTTGTATGCAAATTCCGCGGATGGAAGTAGTGAAGACCAGTCGTCCTGGGAGGCTGAGCAGAAGCAGCGGAGGTATTGCTTCAGGGTCTGGTTCGTCCTTTCGGTTTGACCATTGCTCTGTGGGTGATAGGCTGATGAAAGACAAATTTTGATATCGAGAGATTTGCAGAGCTCTTTCCAGAATTTGGACGTAAATTATACGCCTCTGTCAGAGATGATACTTTTGGGGGTCCCGTGAAGCCGGACTATCTCTTTGAGTAAAACTTTAGCTGTCTCTGTAGCGGTGGGGGTGCCCACCATAGGTAAGAAGTGCGCCATTTTGGAAAGGCGGTCAATGACTACAAAAATTGAGGTAAAACCCCCAGAAGGGGGGAGATCCACAATAAAGTCCATGGAGACCTCCGACCATGGTCGTTCGGGAATGGGCAGAGGCTTGAGCAACCCCCAACTCCTTGTACTAGGTCCTTTGTTGTGTTGGCAACGAGTACATGCAGACACATAGGCTTTACATTCCTGCCTCCAGTTTGGCCACCAGAAGGTGCGGGAGACCAGTTCCGCGGTCTTTCGGGCTCCGAAATGGCTCGCCAGCTTGTGATCGTGGAAGGTACTCAGAACTAGGTGCCGGGTTTCCACGGGAACGAAAATCTTGTCTCGAGACCAGAGCAACTCGTCCCGTCTTTCAAGAGGGAGAGAGCTTTGGTTGGGACAGTGCCTGGATGCGATCTTAATAGAGGTTAGGAGATCCAGTTGCGGGAGTAACAGGAAGTTCTGTGAGGATAAGATGGTGCCAGGTTCAGATGCTCCGGGGGACTCCAAAAACATTCTGGAAAGGGCATCTGCCTTCCCATTCTTGGAACCAGGCCTATAGGATATGAGAAAATTGAACCGGGTGAAAAAAAGAGCCCAACGGGCTTGTCTGGGTCTTAGCCATTTTGCAGATCGTAGATATTCTAGGTTTTTGTGATCCGTGAAGATCATAATAGGGTGGACTGCCCCTTCCAACAAATATCTCCACTCTTCTAGGGCGAACTTAATCGCTAACAACTCTCTGTCACCGACATCGTAATTTCTTTCTGGCGGATTTAATTTTCGAGAGGCAAAAGCCACTGGATGCAACAGGGCCTTTAGTCCATATCTTTGGGATAGGATTGCTCCCACAGCTGTCTCAGAGGCGTCCACCTCGAGTATGAAGGGTAGTGCCGGGTCGGGGTGGCGTAGAATGGGCGCTGAGGTAAACACTGACTTGAGCTTAAGGAAGGCTTCTTGGGCCTCCTGAGAAAACACAAAACGGTTGCCTTGACGAGTGAACTTGGTAATGGGTGCAACTATGGCGGAGAACCCAATGATAAATCGTCTATAAAAGTTAGCGAAACCAATAAGGCCTCGTACACACGATCAAATCTGTCTGCTGGAAACGGTCTGCTAGACCGTCCCAGCAGACAGATTCGATCGTGTGTACGGGCGAGCCGACTGATTTGGCCACCCGACAGATTTCAAAGCATGCTTTGAAATCTATCGGGTGGGAATCCGTCCGCCCGACATGTCTGCTGGTTAGTACACTTACCAGCAGACATGTCGTCCCGCACCGCCGCCGAATGGATTCGGCGCATGCGCGGAAGTGTTTTACTTCCTGGTGCGGTGACGTGGCGGCGTCAACATCACCGCCACGTCATCGACACGTCAGCGCGTCGTCTGCTGGCGGGGATTTTGGTTTGCTCGTGTGTACACGCGAGCAAACCAAAATCCTAACAAACAGATTTGTTCAAATCGGTCGGTCCGACCGATTTGAACAAATAGATTGCCTCGTGTGTACGAGGCCTAAAATGTTGTACTCCCTTCCTGTCTCGGGGAGCTGGCCAGTCCTGAATGGCTTGGACTTTTTGTGGGTCCATGGCGACTCCAGACGTAGAAACGATGAACCCGAGGAATTGTACTGTACTCTTTTCAAACTCGCACTTCTCGGCTTTCAGGTATAATTTATGGAGTCTGAGGGTGGTGAGAACTATCTTGACATGTTCCCGATGAAGCTCAATAGAAGCGGAAAAAATAAGGATATCGTCCAAATAGACCACCAAAAAGTCATCCAAGTGCTTCCAAAAAATGTCATTGACAAAATGTTGGAAAGTGGCTGGGGCGTTGCAAAGACCGAACGGCATTACGAGATACTCAAAGTGTCCGAACCTGGATCTAAATGCCGTCTTCCACTCATCCCCTGCTCTAATTCGGACAAGGTTGTAAGCTCCCCGGAGGTCTAATTTGGAGAAGATTTTAGCAGACCGGAAACGTTGGAAGAGTTCGGGGATGAGAGGTAGTGGGTTCCTGTTTTTGACAGTAATTTTGTTCAATTCCCTGTAGTCTATGCAGGGTCTGAGGGAGCCGTCTTTTTTTTCCACAAAGAAGATCCCTGCTCCTGCAGGGGAGGAGGAAGGGCGAATAAATTGTTTTTCAAGGTTCTCGTCGATGTAGGCCTTGAGGGCCTTCAGTTCAGTCTCTGATAGGTGAAAAATACGGCCAAACTGGATTTCTGCATCGGGGAGCAGGTCTATAGGACAATCATAAGGCCTGTGAGGTGGCAGGCGGTTGGCCTGTTGTTTGTCAAAGACGTCTGTGAATTCCCGGTATGCTGGAGGGACGTGTTGAAGATTCTCTGCTGTGGTGGTAACGGTGGAACAGACGGTGGTAACCGGTGCAAGGCAATGTACAGAGCAATGGGAAGAAACAAAGCTGACTTCCTTGCTTCCCCAGTCAATATGCGGTTGGTGTGTGTGCAGCCAGGGAAGGCCCAAAATAATAGGGAACATCGGAGATGAAATTAAGTCCAACTGTATGAGCTCCTGGTGTC
The DNA here is from genome assembly GCA_029574335.1 of Rana kukunoris. Lineage (NCBI taxonomy): Eukaryota > Metazoa > Chordata > Amphibia > Anura > Ranidae > Rana > Rana kukunoris. The sequence continues at coordinate 446,367,809 of CM056052.1, forward strand.
CGGAATCTGTGATGGCCACGACAGGGTCGGTCTGCTGTGTGACTAATCCTGAACGCCAGGCGTACTTGTAAATGAGGATCCTTAGGATGAAGGGGAAAATGTAGTTTCAGAGCTAGGGCAGAGTCCACGAAGCTACTGCAGGCGCCAGAGTCAATGATTGCTGGTAAGCGAGTCACCCCTTCCGGTAGCTGTAGAGAGAGAAAGAGAGTAAGGTGGAGCGCTGACGACACGGCAGTCTGAAGCGGGTCTGGGTGCGCACTTACGGGGTCTCACCGGGCAGGTGCGAAGAAAGTGGCCGGAGCCACTGCAGTACAGGCATAGGTTGGCTTGACGCCTGCGTTGTCTTTCCTCTGGAGTGAGAGGAGAGCGGACCAGCCCAAGCTGCATGGGTTGTGGGTCGGGAACCGGGTTGGAGGAGGAGACTGGAGGTGATGAGTACGTATGAGCTGGTCTCGGAGGAATCCAGGTTGGACGGGGCTTGTGGAGGCACTCGGAACGCCGTTCTCGTAGACGTCTGTCCAATTGGGTAGCGGCTTGAATTAAGTCCTCCAGTGTAGCGGGAGGTTCAGTTCTGGCTAGCTCGTCTTTGAGCGCTTCTGAAAGTCCCTGCTGGAACTGATACTAAAGGGCTGCTTCATTCCAGCCGGTGTTGGCTGACCACTTCCGAAACTCGGCTGTGTAGTCTTCCACTGGTCTCCTACCCTGGCTGAGGCTGTGAAGGATGGTCTCAGCCGTCGCTGTGCGTTGTGGATCATCGTAAAGTTTGGCCATTTGCTCAAAGAAGGTGTCAAGTGTATCCAGCACCAGACTTCTCTGTTCCATGAGGCCATGTGCCCATGCCTGTGGTTCTTCAGAGAAGAGGGAGATAACGAAGCCGACTTTTACTGCTTCTGAAAAGAATGTTCTGGGCTGTAGCGCGAGATATAGAGAACAGGCGTTTTTGAATGCACGATACTTTCTGCGATCGCCCGTGAATCGCTCAGGAGTCGGGATTCTGGGCTCAGGATGAGTCACTACCACAGCTGGATTAGCGGAATCATGTGGGGCTGTAGTCTCTGTAGGAGGAGCTGTGGTTGGAGCAGAGGGACCAGGTTGTCCGGTAAGCTGCTGAAGACGGGTGTCAATTTGGAGGTACCCATCCTGCAACTTCTGCACGGCGTCCGTAAGAGCCGAGACCTGCTGACATAAGGTCTCAAAAGGCGAGCGCACCCTGTAGGCCTCTGACATCGTGCTGGTTTGTACTTTTTAGAACTGTCAGGCGGCATACACACGAGGGGATATGTCCGCTGAAAACGGTCCGATGGACCGTTTCAGCAGACATCTCCGCTCGTGTGTATGGGCTAGCGGACAGATTTCTCCACCCGACAGATTTCAAAGCAAGCTTTGAAATCTATCCGGTGGAATCTGTCCGCCCGACATGTCTGCTGGTTAGTACACTTACCAGCAGACATGTCGGCCCCCACCGCCGCCGCGCCGCTGCCGAATGGATTCGGCGCATGCGCGGAAGTGTTTTACTTCCTGGTGCGGTGACGCGGCGGCGTCAACGTCACCGCCGCGTCACCGCGCCGTCCGGCGGCGGGGAATTTGATCCGATGGTGTGTACACGCCATCGGATCAAACTCCCGATCGGACATATCCGATGGAAATGGTCCGCGGACCGTTTTCATCGGATATGTCCGATCGTGTGTACGCCGCCTCAGGATAAGTACTCACCGAGGCCAAGATGCCGAGGGCGGCTGCCTTTGCGGCTCTGTGCACTTCACCCCCTGGAGGTGGAGACAGCGGGGAAGGGCACAAAGGGGCAACGGCTACCAGTGGTAGGTGTTGTACTGATAGGAGATCTCTGAAGACTTGGCTTATGGTCACAGGACAGGACCGTAGCAGGCGTGGATGGTGATCCAGGAGCAACAAAGTTTAGCAGGCAGAGAATCAGTTCAGGTCAGGACTGTAAGCAGATCCGGGATGCGAACCAATGGTTCAGGGATTGGAGAAGGCAGAAGGTCCAAGATACAAGCCGGAGGTCAAAGGGGTACAGACAGCAGCAGAAACGATGAGACGAGCCGAGGGTCAAGTGCAGGAGAAGGCGTAGAGAAGTCAGGTCCAATCCGGGTCAATAGGTCAAAAGCTTTCAGGTTAACAAGGCACTATAGCAGGATAGCTGACAACAAACCAGCAACCCGACATGCGTCTGGAGCTGGTTTAAATAGGCCGGGCTGGGACTTGATTGGTGGACATGCGCATGGATGTGCGCGCAGACGTATTGGTGGACATGCGCGTGGATTGGTGGACATGCGCGTGGATGTGCGCGCAGACGTATGCGCGCTAGTGCGCGCAGGCGCGCGCCCGCGCACGTGCCATGACACAGAACCATGCTGGAATGCAGAGGCGCGCATGCACGCGCCGTGCATGGGCACGGGCATGCGTCGTGGCGAGGATCGGCCGCTGGAGCTACTGGTACCCTGACAGTTATCCTCTGGGCTCTAAATTCTGGCTTGAACTGACTTCTCATTATCTCAGTGCTACTACAGACCTGCCATTTCTCATAGGCGCCACCTGTCTGCAGCCCCTACTTAGTACATCAGAAACCCTTCTGAGTTCCTCTGCAAACAACATCACTGGTGACCTGTACTACTTGAGCCTGACTCCTCCTGTTCTCTTTCAGGGGAGTCTGGAGCCTAAAGGGAAGCCCTCTCTCCATTGGCCTCAAGCACCAGGTACGTGATAGAGGTTAGTGGTTGAAATTGCTGATTGAGCTTCAGCTTGTATCATATACCTGTAAACCTTGTTCCCTGCTACCAACCCGGCTTGTCCTTGACTATTCTGTCTGTCTCCTGACCTGACCTCTGCTTGTCCACAGATATTCTCTACTGTCTCCTGTGTCTGACTTCAGCTTCCCCCCTGACCCTGCCTGCTCTGTTATCCTCCTGGCTCTGAAACTCTAACTTCGAACTGACTTCCCATTTACTCAGTGCTACTATAGACCTGCCATGTCTCACAGGCGCCACCTGTCTGCAGCCACTAATTAGTACATCAGAAACCGTCCTGACACGAGCAGGCGTGTCAGGATGCCCACTAACACACAGCTCCTTTCTCTATCTGCAAAGTAGAGAATGTCCTGACCCTCCTGCTCGCCCCCTCAAGAGGCTATCTCCACACCAGGGAGAAAGTGTCGCATTACTGTGTGGAGTTACAGACAGAAGAACAGGAAGTGAGGATTTCTCAGAAGAAATAAGGACATTTAACCACTTAAGACCCGGACCAAAATGCAGGTAAAGGACCCTGCCCCTTTTTGCGATTCGGCACTGCGTCGTTTTAACTGACAATTGCGCGGTCGTGTGACGTGGCTCTCAAACAAAATTGGCGTCCTTTTTTCCCCACAAATAGAGCTTTCTTTTGGTGGTATTTGATCACCTCTGCGGTTTTTATTTTTTGCGCTATAAACAAAAATAGAGCGACAATTTTAAAAAAATATCAATATTTTTTACTTTTTGCTATAATAAATATCCCCCAAAAATTTATAAAAAAACATTTTTTTTCCTCAGTTTAGGCCGATACGTATTCTTCGACGTATTTTTGGTAAAAAAATAAGGGATAGTTTTATTGCATTTTTATAATTTTTTTTTTTTTTTACTACTAATAGCGACGATCAGCGATTTTTTTCGTGACTGCGACAATATGGCGGACACTTCGGACAATTTTGACACATTTTTGGGACAATTGTCATTTTCACAGCAAAAAATGCATTTAAATTGCATTGTTTACTGTGGAAATGACAGTTGCAGTTTGGGAGTTAACCACAGGTGGCGCTGTAGGGGATGTGTGACCTAATGTGTGAGTTTACAACTGTAGGGGGGTGTGGCTGTAGGTGTGACGTCATCGATCGCGTCCCCCTATTACAGGGATGACGCGATCGACAATTTTGACACATTTTTGGGACAATTGTCATTTTCACAGCAAAAAATGCATTTAAATTGCATTGTTTACTGTGGAAATGACAGTTGCAGTTTGGGAGTTAACCACAGGTGGCGCTGTAGGGGATGTGTGACCTAATGTGTGAGTTTACAACTGTAGGGGGGTGTGGCTGTAGGTGTGACGTCATCGATCGCGTCCCCCTATTACAGGGATGACGCGATCGATGCTACGGCCACAGAGAAGCACGGGGAAGCCGTGTGTACACACGGCTCTCCCCGTTCTTCCGCTCCAGGGACGGATCGCCGCACTCCAGCGGCGATCGGGTCCGCGAATCCTGCGGTCCCGGTCCTGGAGCTTTGGGTCCGCGAATCCCGCGACCCACGACTGGGTACTAAAATCAACGTATATATACGTTGATGTGCCCAGCCGTGCCATTCTGCCGACGTAAATGTGCAGTAGGCGGTCCTTAAGTGGTTAAAAGCAAAATCGAAGGATGAGATAAGTGAAGGAGGACTGCACTAAGGTAAAGGAAGCTATTTAGGGGGAAAGAGAGAGAGAGAGAATTGTACCCCTGCACAAGTCATTAGTAAGACACCATCTGGAATATGCAGTGCAGTTTTGGACACTATTTTACAAAAACCTCAGCAGGGAATTGGAGAAAGTGCTGCGAAGAGCAACCAAATAGATAAGAGGCATTGAGGAGCTCAGCTATGAGGAAAGATTAGAGGAACTGAATTTATTCTCTCTTGAGAAGAGAAGATTTAGGGGGGATATGATCAACATGTATAACTAAAAAAAGTGGTCCATATAGTGAACTTGGTGTTGAGTTATTCACTTTAAGGTCATCACAGAGAACAAGTGGACACTCTTTACGTCTGGAGGCACAGAGATTTTATCTTTAAATACAAAAAGGTTTCTTCACAGTAAGAGCTGCGAAAATGCAGAATAGACTCCCTCTAAAGCTGGTTATGACGAGCTAAGTAGATTGCTTTAAAAAAAGGCCTGGATTTTTTTTCCTAAAAGCACATAATATACAGTAACTGGATACTGACATTCATAGGTAAATTGATCCAGGGGATATCCTCTTGGGGGATAAGGAAGGAATTATTTCCCATGCTGGAGCAAATTATATCATGCTTTTCTGGATCATCTGGATCAACAGTGGGTATAGGATTGTGTATAGAGGATTGTATAATTGTATTTCCCTTTTCTTGGTTGAACTAAATGGACTTGTGTCTTTTTCAACCATGTAACTATGTAGCTATAAACAGTAGCTCACAAAAGTGAGTACACTCACAAGTAGTGAGTGTACAGCTTGTATAACAGTGTACATTTGCTGTCCCCTCAAAATAACTTAACACAGCCATTAATGTCTAAACCTCTGGCAACAAAAGTGAGTACAACCCCCTAAGTGAAAATGGGCAAATTGTCTTTTGTCTGGCCACCATTATTTTCCAGCACTGTCTTAACCCTCTTGGGTATAGAGTTCACCAGAGCTTCACAGGTGGCCACTGGAGTCCTCTTCCACTCCTCCATGATGACATCACGGAGCTGGTGGATGTTAGAGAGCTTGCACTCCCTAACTGTTAAAATAGTGCTTTTATTCATCTACTTCAGTGCTTAAAAATAATGACTACCACCACCATCACTGGATGTGCTCTCACCTAGAGGCCATGATGATACAATGTATGCATACATGCTAATTTAAAAGGTGCTTGTGTCCCTCATACGTGGACCATGGTTCCAGCCTTTTGTCCTAAGTTTCTCTCAGCATTTCACAGCACTCCCACAGATACATCCAACTTGCTCCACCACTCAGAGGAAGGAAGAAATAACCAAAAATAGTGCTTTATTCTTAAAGCACCTTTATTGCCCACTTAAAATCTACAGAAATGTGCTCACTTTTTGCAGGTGCTATATCACACCAGATATTGCCAGCATTCGATAATACACTATACATCATCAGGCATAGGCATCCCTTAGTATATTTACCGGTCTCCTGTTCACTTTACAAGCTCTGTGATGTCATTAAGCCCATCCCCTGTGCATAACGCCACATGGTCATGTGGCTTCCTCAGGGGGATATTCCCCATTCAATAGAAAAATGATGGTACACAGTAACATGTTCCGCCAGTAAAGCTTTTGTTACCTTTAGGAAAGGTCTTATTAGCCAAAACACATTTGAATTTCTGTTATAGTCTGATTGCAAGTTGTATTGGAATAAAGAAGTTAGCAAGAATCTTTTGCCGTGTGCCAGCATTTTCTGTTGAATAGACCATTGCCGTGCACCAGTGTCTCACCATAACCGAGTAAAGGTGGAGTAGGTGGAACACTCATTTTTGTCTCATCATAACTGGGTAAGGGTGGAGTAGGTTGAGCACTCTCATAAAAAAAAGTTTTGCCTTTAGTCATACTTATAAGAACAAAAGGAAAAGTCAGGTCACACTGCTGACTGTTTGACCTAGCAAGTTTCTACAATTCTCAGGACTAGATGGACAAAAATAAAAATCCGTTGGCAGGTAAAATATTTCCAATGTATGTATTTCAATGGTATTTTTAGTTGTTTGCTTGAAGTTTAGCTTTAAAAGTTATCAACATAATTCCACCACGATTAATATAACTGGATATATAATAAATATAATATAAATATAATATAAATATAATATAATATATACTATACTATTATGTATCTTTTCTTTTTACGCTCCTTTTATTTAAGTAATATACTGTGTCTAAAGAGAAATAAAGTCACAGATTAGAGGAACTGCAATTTGTTATGCATCAAGGACATTTGAACAAGTTGACAGGTCTATAATTTTTTTAACAATAAATTCCTTTTTACAAAAGAGTAAATTATAATGTTCTAGCTGCACACTTAGCCTTCACCATTTCTTCTGTCCCTCAAAAAATGTGATATAAAAAAAAAACTGATGATACTAAAGTGCTTGACAGCTGGCCCTGACAGGGCAATGCAACAAAGCTCATAGTAATGTACAGACTAGTTTTTATTCACTAGAACAGCTGAGCTGCAGCACTGGAATGTAGAAAGAGGGTCAAATAAATCTCAGAGGTGTTGACTAACCTCATATTTGATTCATAGTTATGCAGATTTTTCATTGTCGTATAAAATGATTTGCACAATAAAGACACAGGCTGATTGGGTATTCAATGTATTATAAGAATTGATCATCGTGTTTTTTTTTTAACGCTGGCCTCCAATGTATAGATCAGAGGGTATGTATGAAAATCCAAAAGGGGTAGAAGAGAAAATGTTTGTTCCCCAATAGCAACCAGCAAGGCCAAGCCTTAGGTTAGACCATACCTTTTGAAAGACTTCGGTATCAGTGAAATATCCTTTATAAAAGAGTGAAAATGTAGGAGGGAGAGATATAATTTCGAATGTAGAGCTGACATCTCTGATAGAAAATCAGTCTGCTGACCTCACACATAGTTCATTCTCATAAATTAAGCCATTTTCACTAATGACATACTTGACTATAGTTTGCAATAATCAAGTAGTATAGATGTGTAATACATAGAAGGCTTTTAACCACTTTAGCCCCGGACCATATTGCTGTCCAAAGACCAGAGCACTTTTTGTGATTCGGCACTGCATCGCTTTAACTGACAATTGCGCGGTCGTGCGACGTGGCTCCCAAACAAAATTGGCGTCCTTTTTTTCCCACAAATAGAGCTTTCTTTTGGTGGTATTTGATCATCTCTGCGGTTTTTATTTTTTGCGCTATAAACAAAAATAGAGCGACTATTTTGAAAAAAATGCAATATTTTTTACATTTTGCTATAATAAATATCCCCAAAAAAGATATAAAAAAAAAAATTTTTTCCTCAGTTTAGGCCGATACGTATTCTTCCACATATTTTTCGTAAAAAAAAATCGCAATTAGCGTTTATTGATTGGTTTGCGCAAAATTTATAGCGTTTACAAAAAAGGGGGTCGTTTTATGGCATTTTTATTAATATTTTTTTCACAGCTCTCGTTCCCCGCTCTGTAACGAACGAGCGCGCGTGCCCGGCGGTTATCGCGCCCGCCGGGCACGCGCACGGGACTCGGGGCGAGCGGGGGGCCCCCTAGCGGCCGCGAAAGTCCCGACGTAGAGCTCCCTTTGCTGCTACAGTTCCTTAGAGACTTAACACCTTTTGATCAGGCCTGTACTTCCAGTGATCCGATTTGTAGGACTTTATCTCTTTCTTACAGAGAATTGCTAAATGTTCATTCCCAGACTTTCTGTGAAAATGGGAAACTGACTTGGGATTCACATTCACCAATAATTTCCTTATAAGATTGATACCAGATGGTACAGAGCGCTGGCAATCTTAGCCAAACCTTTTCCTAGGCAATCAGCAACCTGCTGGTATATGTGTTGGCACTCTCTTGCATGTCTTGTGGGATTGCCTGTTTTTTTGTATACCTTCTGGAATTCAGGCTAGGGATCATACAACAAACCAAAGGTTTCTCCCTGTAGTATAACCCGACAGCCATTTTTCTCCACCTTACCCCCATGTCAAACAAACAGTACAAGAAATCCATGCTTTTACAATGTCTGCATTTCTAGTACATGGAAAGTGACATCACCTCCCACTGTGAGCCAGTGGTTTGCCAGGGTAAATGATATTCAATAAATTAAGTGTAGTAATATGACTGAACAACAGTGACTCCATCTTTATGGCTATAAGTTTATATATCTTTAACTTATAGTCTCAGACTCAAGTTAGTAAGTCATTCTGTATTTCCAGCTTGTAACTGCTTTTTCCAAGGCACACACACAAACAAATAGCTTACAAAGGCTTTTCTGCTTTGTATTGTTTATATAAAGAATGTGGTTTAGACTATCTTCCTGTTTAATGGGACATGGACAGGGAACAGGTATATCCACTTTGGTAACCTTATGTCAGCAATCTTTGTAGAGGTTATAAGCAAGTATAAATCATTTAATTATTAATGATATCCAATATATCCCTCAACTAACCACCCCCCTCCCATATTGTGATTGGTTGTGATTGACAAAGTTAAACCAAATATAAGCTGTATACCCGCCCAATAAACGTCGGACACTTTTTTTTAACTCACTCCTTGTCTCTTCAGTTCATTGAAGTTGTCTCCCGGGACCTGGGGGGGTCTTTGGTGGTTTGCAGTATTAACCCATGGCTGGTCTGTTAGGTACCTGGAGTACCCTTAGAACCCCTTCATGAAGGATCTCACATTTAGAGACTGAACATTAGTGAATACGATTTTTTTTTTAATGACTTTAAATACTCCTTTAATTACCACCAATGGCTTTGAGTAACTACCCTTCCCTTGGGTGGACAGGATATTCCTTACCTTTACCACACTTGTAGAAAATACTAGTCCTTCTATACCCTCTCCGCTTCATCTCACTTTCCTTCTCCATCCCCATACACTTTCTTTTCCTCTGCCTTCCATTCTTGTTTCTCATGGGATGAGGTGCCCCCCCCCCCCCCCATCTGCAGACCGCATCCTCTCCTTTTACTGTTACTCTGGGGGAACTTCCTCAGATGTACCACTCCCTATTTCCAATTTAGAAAATTTGGGTGAAATCACAACATTTGAATCAAGATCTTATACATATATTCATCAGTAATATTTCTCTGTATGTGTAAATTATCATGTGATATACATAACAGTAAGCTATTTTTTTTCCTTCCCACTTTTGTCTATTGATTATACTATGTACATGTCCATTTAATAACCTCTTGTTCTTTCTGATGAAAATTACTTGTACAATATGTTCTTCATGATGTATATGATGCAGTCCTTTCCTAAACGAAGAATGTTAAAAAAAAGTGGTTTACCCTCGATTTCTGTACACAGGAGCTCCATTGAGAATACATTTTGTTGCATGCTATGAGTTGACATATTCACAGATCTTGTTTCTGAGAGGTCAGTCTCAGGTGTACACTTGTGAACACTTGGACCTCTGTTCCTGCACACAGTAGCTCTGAGGAGAACAAGTTGCACACTTGAGCGGTTCTTTTACGTTACCTATTTACATTGCGTCCTATTAGTAATGGGAACACTAGGTCCTCAATTCCTTCACACAGGAGCTCTGAGGAGAATAAGTTTTGTTGCATTTCACGAATTGATGTACCCACGGGACTTTATTCTGGGAGGTAAGGCTCAGTTAGACATGTGCAGAATGGGAAAATGTGTTTAGTTTCCTTTTGGATAGATTTGTTATGTTACTAATTTTGTTTCATTGATTAGTTTTGGAATTTGTTTAGTTTAGTCTAGTTTTATTTAGTGTCCTTTCCTTTATAAATTTTCTAACAAATTCCAAATTTGTATAACGATTCAAATTCGTACCAGTCGAAAAACGATCAATGTAAAGAATAGCTGATTGATAAGAAGCAGGCCATGAACCCAAATGCTGTGTCCTTAACAACTGATGATTCATCAACTGTCAGCGGGCTTTCCCCTAACAACTGAAATGTAAACAAAAAAATGTATATGTTTAGTTTAGTCTAGTTTTATTTAGTGTCCTTTCCTTTATTCATTTTCAAATGAATTCCAAATTTTCGGAACAATTTAAATTCAGACCGGTCGAAAAATGATCAATGTAAAGAATAGCTGGTTGATAAGGAGCGGGTCGGAAAGCCGTCCGCTGCATCCTTAACAACTGATGACTCATGAATTGTCAAAAAAATGCAGGCCAGGAAGGGGTGATCAAGCGCCCCCCCCCCCTTCCTGAACCATACCACACGCCCTCAACATGGGGGGGGGACTTTGGGCAGGAAGGGCTCTGCTGACCCAAAGCACCTTGTCCCCAAGTTGATGGGGACAAGGGCCCCTTCCCCACAACCCTGGCCCGGTGGTTATGGGGGTGCTTGGAGTGACTTATTGAAATATGGAAGCCCCCTTTAACAAGGCAATATAGTACCCCTAATAATTCACCAAAATGTGTAAAAAGTAAATAAAAGGACAACAACAGTTTTGGACAAATCCTTTATTAAAAAGCAAAATAAATAAATGCCCCCCAAACCAGATCCAACAGCAGTCATGATGTACACCGCTACCTAAAAAGCAACAGTTCTGCACCCAACGAAGGCTCCGGCTAGCTAGCAGCTCTGCCGCTTGTCAGTTCCTAAATAAATAAGGGGTGGAGTGCGGAGCTGTCAGATTGCGGGAGTGTTTATCGGTTGCAGAGCTCTTTTTTTGGGGCCCCCTCAGTCCTCAGCCCCAAAGCACCCACCCATGTTGAGGGCATGTGGCCTGGTATGGTTCAGGAGGGAACACTCGCACGTCCCCCCTCTTTCCTGGCTTTCTGGGCTGCATGTTTGGATAAGGTTCTGGTATGGATTTTTTTCCCCTTAAAATCCATACCAGACCTAATTGGCGGGGACCCCACACTGTTTTTTCTGCATTCTTTTTTTTACATTTCAGCTGTCAGCAGGGAAGCCCGCTGATAGCTGATGAGTCATCGGTTGTTAAGGACGTGGCAGCCGGCTTCCTGCCCACTCCTAACAACCAGCTATCTTTCACACAGAATTAGAATCGGTCAATAATTTTTCAACCAATCCGAATTCAAATATTTCCAAAGATTCAGAATTTATTAGAAAACGAAAATACAAAACAACAATTTTAATTAAATTCATTACTATATCATTCGGAGATTCGGATACATCAAAATCTCTGAATAACCAAAAATGTGTCTAAATTTATATTTGGACATAAATGAATTTACATGTTTAGCCTTAGGTCTAGTCTTGTGAGAGGATCACTAGGGCCTTTATTTGTACACACAGGAGCTTTGATGAGAACAAAATTTGTTGCATGCTATGAGTTAACATGTCTATGGGCCTTGGTTCTAAGAGGTCAGCCTCAATTGCTCTCTAAAGTTAGGAAAACTAGGACCTTAGGGTCTATAACGTATTTTTCATAAGTATAGGATTTTTAGTGCCTGTTTTACAATGATACAAAATAATGATTCTGCTGACATGAGAGTGAAGTAAGTTTCACAGACAGGAGCTAGAGTACAAAACATCTACTACAATCTGAAGGGATTGGGGGAAAGGCCTAATGGGACCAGATCACAGATGGGTCAGGGACACGATTATGGTGGGGCAGAAGAAAAAGGAGCACAGTCGTGAGATAGAAAACAGTCAGTAGAAAAGAACTGGGAGGAGGGGGCAGGGGCCACAGTAGAGTGAAATTGAACATTGTGGCTTTGACAGGAGGAAAACAGTAGCTCACAAAGGCAAGTAGCAAAGAAGGGGAAATGTAAAATGAAGGAAAAAAAGCAGTAAGATGAGTAATGGATGCACCCTAGGGATAAAAAACTGAATGCATGCATGAATCCTTCAACAGCCCCTGACAGGGAACAGGAAGTCAACGTCCCCTTTACATTATGAATTTTATAATTAATATTATTATAAGTGGTATAGCTTTTTTTTATCATAGAAGACTCAAATTTGTCATTCAGCAGATTAAAACAAAAAAATCATTTGATTAACCTCACCATCCAATAATAATAAAATGAATTTACAACAGGTTTGGACAAAACCTAAAATCTCAAGTGCGCTTTCCCAAGAGGAGAAAATACTTCAATGTGAAGGAAAAACAAATTAACTTGGGCTAATTCATTTTCCATTGCCACTAGGCATTGCTGAAAAACTATGTGAAGAGAGATGAAAGTGATAGAGTTTGAAAGGAAAGCATAAATGTTTAGAGCCTTGCTGAGCACAGTGACCCTCTCCTTACCACAACAGCTCCAGTGTCTAAACAGTGTTCAGGAATAGATTAAAAAGTGGACTCAAGCTATAACTAATTTTAGTTTATTTTTATGTGGCTTTCCAATTATATTTAAATGATTATTTGCAGAATACAAGACTTACTAAAACATACCAGACATGTTTTTATGTGGACTTTTAAATAATAAAACCTATAAAAAGGCAACACATAAAGTATATTTAAAAATATTTATTTTCTAACCAGCTATGTAATTAATAAATAAAATGTCTATGATCCTGTAAGTAACTGTTATCAGTAAAGATGGGCAAACTGATTTGTACATAATGGGATTACGTCTGACTGAATTAGATTCTGATTCATCAGATATGGATAATAGCAAACTTGTTGCTTTGCATCTCGTGGTTAAATAGCTATAGCAGGCAACCAAATTAGTCCATTATTCGCTAATAGACATGTGCATTCGTTTTCAAATTTTATTTTTTATTTCTATTATTTTCTATTGTAATTTTTATTGATTTTTTTTTCTATCAATCCTGTTGGTGGGCTTTAGTGAGATATTAGGGGTCTGACATCTCCCCTTTGAGACAGAGAAAGCGACTGATGACAAAGATTCCCCGGTCCCTTTCTCAGCAGTCTCAGCATTGAAGATGAATGAACAGACAAAGAGGCTCATGTTCATTCATAAACTGAAGCAGTTTACTCTGTGTCCAATTCAGAACAGGAAGGGGCCAGTAAATTACATTTTGGTGGGAGACGAGAGGAAAGAAGCTAAATGTGGGGAGGCGAGGGGAAGCACATAGTGGGGCAGAGGTGGATACGGGGTGGAGGAAGAGCATACAGCGAGGTGGAGGAGGACACCGGGGAAGAGGAAGACACTTGCAGAAGAGGACATCAGGGGCAGAGGAAGTCATGGCAGCGGAGGCGGACATTGGGGGTAGAGCAAGACACAGGGCAGAGGATGACATTGGGGGCAGAGGAAGAAGCAGGGGCTGAGGAGGAACACACAACGGGACAGAGGAGTACACAGGGTGGAGGAGGAGTACATAGTGGGGCAGAGGAGGACACCGGGCAGAGGAAGGCATGGTGGGCAGAGGAGGACATTAGGGGCAGAGCAAGACATGGGGCGGAAGAGCACATCGGGGGCAGAGGAAGACACAGAGGTGGAGGAGGACATCAGGGGCAGAGGATCACACAGGGGTGGAGGAGGACATCGGGGGGCAGAGGAAGACATGGGGCGGAGGAGGAGCACACAGCAGGGCAGAGGAGACCACAGGGTGGAATGGGAGCACACATTTGGGTGGAGGAGGACACCAGGGCAAAGGAAGACACAGGGCTGGAAGAGGACATTGGGGGCAGAGGAAGACATGGGGATGGAGGAGGACATCAGGGGCAGAGGAAGACACGGGGTGGAGGAGGACATCGGGGGCAGAGGAAGACAGGGGCGGAGGAGGACACAGGGAACAGTTGGGATGATCGGTTCGGCGGGAGTGGCAGCTGTGAACACCAATCTCCCTGTATGATATTTTGTCTGACAGCCGTGGGAGGGAGAGGAGAAAAATGTCTGTCAGCTTAGCTGAAACAGTTGTCCCCCGCTGTACCGATCATCCCCTGCTGTCAAGGGACAATCATCCAGATCCATGTGTGCAGGGTGGGTCACAGTGGGCCTCCCCTCCCAGTGGGCCTCCCCTCCCAGTGGGCCTCCCATGCCCGTGTGCAGTGAAAACCTTGCACAGTTGTCCCGCTGCACCGGCTGTTAAGGGACAATCATCCAGATCCATGTGTGTAGGGTGTGTCACAGTGCCCCCCCCCCTCAGGGGCCTGTGTGCAGAGAACACCCATAAATGATACGCCACTGGTTTCATGAATGAGCACAGTGAATGTATTTACTGTGTTCATTTAGAAAAGGAAGGCGCTGGTAAATTAAATATTTACTAGCCCCTTTACCCTCCCTTCATCCTGAAATATTCTCCCCAGCAGCTGGGGGGAGAGGAGGGAAGCCAGCAGCAGTGCAGGGGAGGAGGGCCAACACGGGGGAAGACAGCAAGTTGCCTACCGTGGGTATGTTTTTAAAGACCTCTCCAGTATTACAAACAGCAAAAGGTATTCCACAACACCAACTTAGGCAACATGCACATGGCAGTTTTATTTTTATAATTACATTTTATTAAATGTTTTCATTTACAAAAACCACACAATTCTATACAAAAAATAGATGAGTGAGTGAACCATTATATTTGTACTTCCATTCCTACTCCTCTACCTTAAATCACTTCTCTTATATATTACTACATAGGTTTCACACTATAAAACCAGCCAAACCACACGCACCTAACAAAAAAAATGCACATGGCAGTTTAGCCATGACCGGGGAGCACAACAAAAAAAAAATAGGTCGATTCTTGCCAGCAGTTGTAATTCCTGCACATACTGTGTGCAAACAGCTGCAGCTGTCAGCAGCGGCTGTCAGGTTTGTACAGAGTGAATCAATGGTCAGCACTGAGGTTTTTCACATGTAACCACTTGTCTAAAATGAATGTTTTTTTTTTAATGTTGTGTATTTTCTAATGCAATACTAAAAAGGCAGAAAAATAATGGGGGAAAGAAGGGTAAAGAGTTATTTGGGACTTATTAGGGTTAACTATGTGTTAATTAGTTTAATAGAAACACATTTTATTTGAAAAAAAAAGAAGAAAAACCCATTTTAACATATAAATTGCTTTAACTGGAATTGAATGCAGATCAAAGCTTATCCCTTTGATCTGAAGATGAATAAAGCAATAATGTTAGTTTGTATTTCTGAATCTCACTACTAAACAGTGTTTGCAAACCTGATCAGAAAGGTCAATTTCTGACAACTGCAGCTATTTTTTTCCACTGCAAGTCCCTGGCTGTTTTTTTTATTTATTTTTTTTACTCCCTGAATGGCTGTTCAAAGCGACGAGGGGAGCATTAGCAAAAAAAAAAAAAAAAAAAACACTACAATTTTCACTGTCTGCAGTTTTGTTTTGGCCATCATTATGATTTTTTTTTTCATAATTTATAACTGATAATAATTTAGTTGTATAGTGTTAGAGGGGTGTGAAAAAATGATTTGCTCTGAATTTTAACTACTCTGGATATTCCATATTTACTTAATAGTTATCATCTCAACTCATTGCTAATTATGCTATTGTAATATGAGATGTAGATATAATAATATTTAGTAGAGGTTTTCTAATAACCAAAATATATTTCAAGGACCCCTCCATAATCAGGGGCGGACTGACAACTCATGGGGCCCCCGGGCAATAGGAGATTATGGGGCCCCCAGGCTTACAGAAGGCCACCAAGCCAGGTGGCAGTACAGGGGTGGGGCAGCTAAAATCTCTGGATTTTCACATCAAAAGCATGTAGGTTTTGGACATATCAGGGACAGATGTAAAAAAAACAGATGTTTACATACTGTCCCTGGTTTTAATGAGCCTGGCAACCCTGATGGGGCCCCCTAGTGGCATGGGGCCCTCGGGCAGTGCCCGAGTTCCTCAATGGTCAGTCCGCCCTTGCCTCCATTGTAAAATGGATGTAAAAGGTTGCCATGTGCTAACAAAGTACAATAAGTATCGTATGTAAAAAGCTCAGCTGTGCCCACTACACACCCTTTAGGCATCATAATACAAAATATTGTTGGTAAGATGGCTCAGCGGACTAATGCTCCGTTGCAGCAATCTGTGATCATCTGAACCCTCAGGATCACAGGTTAGATCCCGGCGGGGTCCACTCAGCCTTCCATCCTTCTGAGGTCGGTAAAATGAGTACCACTGTGTTGGGTAATAGTGACTATGTTACTATATGTTACTATATAAGCGCCTCGAGACCCGATGAGCTACAGCAGGGATATGCAATTAGCGGACCTCCAGCTGTTGCAAAACTACAATTCCCATGAGGCATAGCAAGAGTCTGACAGCCACAAGCATGAACACAAAGGCTGAGGCATGATGGGACTTGTAGTTTTGCAACATCTGGAGGTCCGCTAATTGATTATCCCTGAGCTACAGCTTCGGCTGTGGCTTGGGAAGCTTGCCTGGCACACCCTAATCATCCCAGCTGTGCTGTTGTCCTGCACTGATTGCCTACACTCTGCAACGTGTACATGATGTCCCTGTGTGTAACCCAACACTGCCTGGGGTAATGTCCACCAGCAAATACAGCTGTGTGCTGCGAGTGGGAGGAATGAGCAGGGAGGTAACTAGCCGCGGAGTAACCCAGCCTGGAGCCGCATAAGCCAATGCAGCTTCTATAGTTCCAGTTACAGGTCCCGCAGGCGAAGGCAGAGTGATCTACATCTGCACTCCGCCTCCCCCTCTGTCATCTCTCTCGCTTTGAAGCAGCAGACTAGGAACCTGGATCGTGGCTTCAGCCTGCTGGAATCAAGGTGAGCACGGAAGTGAGAGCTGGTGCCCAAGGGACTCTGCCTGACTCACTCGGGAATGGGGTTGCAAGTGCTCAGTGTCTGATTGGTTCCGTTTGTTCTCCCAGCCTCTCCCTCATTCCACTAACTGTCCAATGCCACACTCCGCCTCCCATTTGTGTCCGCCCAACCCCGCCCATGCAATGAGCTGTGATTGGGGTTTTTGTGAGAAGCTGGGCAGGGAGATCTGAAACCATGGCTGCTATAGCTGCCTGCATAAGCCACCTAAAGGGGAACCATCCTGAGAGAAGGGAGGCATAATTGGTAAGTAAAACTTTTGCACACAGAACAAAATCCCTGCCTCCCCCCACCACCTTTTGCACTGCACCCCTCCTGTCTCCATCTCTGCATTCTCTCTCCCCTTTTCACTTCCTCCTCTACCCCCCCACTCTCTCATCTCTTTCTCCCCCCTCTCTCCTTCTCCCCTCCCTCTCTCTCTCTCCCCCGCTCTCTCTCTCCTCACCTCTCTCTCTCTTCACCTCTCTCTCTCTCACCTCTCTCTCTCCTCACCTCTCTCTCTCTCTTCACCTCTCTCTCTCTCACCTCTCTCTCTCTTCACCTCTCTCTCTCTCCTCACCTCTCTCTCTCTCCTCACCTCTCTCACTCTCTCTCTCTCCTCACCTCTCTCACTCTCTCTCACCTCACCTCTCTCTCTCTCTCTCCTCACCTCTCTCACTCTCTCTCTCCTCACCTCTCTCACTCTCTCTCTCCCCACCTCTCTCTCTCTCTCCCCACCTCTCTCTCTCTCTCTCACCTCTCTCTCCTCTCCCCACCTCTCTCTCTCCTCTCCCCTCTCTCCCCACCTCTCTCTCTCCCCCACCTCTCTCTCTCCCCACCTCTCTCTCCCCACCTCTCATCTTTCTCCCCCCACCCCTCTCTCCCAGCCTCTCTCTCTCTTATCTCTTTCTCTCCCCCACCTCTCTCTCCCCCTCTCTCTCATCTCTCTCTCCCACCTCTCACTCTCTCCCCCCCCACCTCTCTCTCTCCCCCCGCCCCCTCTCTCTCCCCCAACTTCTGTCTCTCCCCAACCTCTGTCTCTCCCCCACCTCTCTCTCTCCCCCGCTCTCTCATCTCTCTCCCTCCCCCTCTCTCCCCCTCTCTCTCTCTCTCTCTCCCTCTCTTTCTCCCCCCACTTTCTCTATCTTTGCCTCCCTCCACCAACTCTTTTTTTCCCCCTTTCTCCTGTATCCCTCTTCTTGTTATATACAGACCAGTGTATATAATGTACCGTATGGTGTACATATAATGTACAGACTGTACCCTGGCACCATACGGTACATTATATACAGACCAGTATATATATAACATACAGCGTGGTGTCGGGGGGGGTGACACCGTGTTTTGCCGCTCCGGGTGACACCAACCCTAGTGGACGCCACTGAGTGAGACAGCACTGAGCAGGGCAAGCAGTGGGCAAATGATGGACCAAAAAAAAAGGCAACCAATTGATATGATATGCACCCTACCCTGGCTTGTCACTCTCAGATTTTTGTGTATATATATATATATATATATATATATATAAATCTGCACTTTTTTGCTGACATATGTAATACATATATACTCATTTTTATACAATATAAAAATATATACATATATATATATACACACACACAATTCAAATCGATATGAACCCTGGCTTGTCAGCAAAAAAAAAAATGCATATTTTTATATATATATATATATATATATATACACACACACAAACAGACGCACGTGTGTTTGAGCTTTGGTTTAAGGTGCACACCTTAATGCAATAGGCTGTGAACGCCTATGTTGCTGACTCTGACTGCAGAGGTCATAAGCATGCTTCCACACCTTCCCCTGCAGACTCTTTATCTGATCTGCCAACAGGATTAGCGGCTTCAGAGCCATCCAATTTTGTCTGAAGCCTCGTAACAGACAACCCTACACCTGAGCAGCTTCAGGCCTCTGCCATTATTCCAGACCTAAAGAGACTGCTTTGGCTCTTATTGATATAATACAGTCATCCTTATAGGGTTATCCTGTGGCTTCTACCAGTACTTTCCCCAGTTAGGCTTTGTTATTATTCTCAAGACTGACGAGACCTGTTTAGTGCCCCTGTGGTTCACAGTCATCCTTTAAAAAGACTGCAAGAACCTTCACAAGCTGTTTACTCCTTCCAAGAGAGGAAAAAAACCTTGGGCCAGATTCAGAGAGCGATTACGCCGGCGTAACAGGAGATGCGCGGCGTAAGTCTAAATTTGCGCATGGCGTTTCGATACTCCGCATCCCCAAAACAAGATACGCAAGAAATCTACTTTTTTTTGTCCATCGTAATTTCGATAGACAGGTGCATCCGTCCACGCAAAACTGCGCTAGACACACCATTAATTTGCTATTCAAATATGCTAATGAGGGAGTTACGGGGGTCCACAAAAGAACGTTGGTGCAGCGCAGGCTACGTGCTGTGCGCAACAGCTGCACGGCCTGTCTAAAATTAGACCATATAAAAGGAGGTATAAAATTAGACAATTCGTCTACATGTCAGAGAAAGCAACACTGTTAGTGAGGAGCTGAGCAGTCACACTTGCTGCCCAACAAACTGTATGCCAACATGCCAGTGGCATCCATGCTCATAGCTATACTACTGACTTTAGATGAGCAAAGAAGGAGGAGGGCATGGAGGAGGGCACGGAGGACGGCACGGAGGAGGGCACAGAGGAGGATTTTTTTTTTTTTTTTACCAAAAAAATTTCTTTGCTTTAAAAAACATTTTTACAAAAAATATACATACATATATACATCAATACATAACATACATACAAATTACAAACACGGTCTCACTATCTTTCAATAGCCCTTTAAAACCTTGATGAATATAATAATCTAATCTGATACAAGCCCCTCACTCTTCACTTGATATATCACACACGCATAGACATCTTTGGCATGAGTGATTCTGAGGTGTCTCGCATCTTCAGATTCACCCCTCATGCCATCCTGGAATTAACCACAACCCTGCAGGAGCCCAACACATGACACCACCCATGACACCCATGACAGCTACATATACAATCCTAGCCCCATCCCCACAGATTTCGAACAGAACATGTATGGGGACAGCTGGCTGGTTGGTGAGTGACATGGGTGGCAGGCATGACTGTCCCCCCCATGATGCTGAAATCACAAGGGGCACATGCACTACTAACATCCTCCTATCTTATCCCTTCAGGGTGACTCTGCATATGCACTGGGACCCCATCTCATGACTCCTATACGGAACCCCCCTAACCAAGGCTACCCCGTCTTCTGAGGGATGAGCAGCCAGGAGCCAGCTCACATTAGGCATCTTTGCACGTTAAACACACACATTAATCGTGGCACAATGAGAATGCATGCATGCACACCACTGTGGTCCCTAGCACATACACATCACATCTCATCACATTGGATTGGCACAAGCCCACCATGCAGGACTTGTGAGCAGCAACGCCATGCCACGGCTCCAATTATGTCACTGTACATTCATACACCATTCACACGGACCTGGGGATCACTTCACCACAAATGAGGGTGACACCCCTTTTCCGGCAGGAATGTCACCCCCACATTCCCAAATCATTCACAAACAGAACCAACAAAAAAATTGACGAGCAAATATAAAAAATGCCCAGCAAAAATCTAATTTAAACAAAATAACAACAAAGAAAACACATAAAAGACAAAAATCACTCTGCAAAACAGTCCCCAAATATCTCAAAGACACGTCACAAACAAACAAACAAACGCTAAGAAACAACAGAACAAAAGCACCTTGCTGTATAGGAAGGGATACAAAGGGATGTACTTTTGCAAAGGAAGTGTGTTTGTGTCTGTCTATTTATGCTGTCTGCGTAGTTCACAAAGTTGCCCAATTTTACTGATTGCGCCGTTCCCGAGTTGAGAGCATGTGCACAGAGGTGCTGACCATGGTCTGCTTCATGTGCGCATGCGCGAGCCGGCCGGCCCTTCATTTGCATGGGGTCACGGCTCATTTCAATGTAACATGCCCACGTCCTTTCCAATTTGAATTACTCCGCCTTGCACCTCTGAAATAACGTTGCGCAGGCGCAAATTTCTGCGCAAAACCGACGAGAATAGGGTGATTGCGCCGCTACATTGCGCCAGTCTAACGTAAAGGCGGTGCGCTACGCCGGTCCAATAATGCGCAGATGTACGTGAATCTGGCCCCTTGTGTTTGTCTGGGGAGGACTTTTAAAAAAAAAGTGTAACCCTCATAGCACCAGCAATTAAAGATACATTAAACCCAAAAGCAAACATTTATTATGTTGAAGCTGACCAATTCACAGAAATGATAGTTGCATTCATTTATTTTCTTTTTATGCTTCAATTTGGCTGTAATTTGGCTTCAAATTGTTACTGTATCTGCATCTAACACCCCTCTTTCACCAGACTGGCAATGCTGCTGTCCAAAAGTGCTCCTGTGCTCCTCCATCCAGATTGGGGGCACTTGTACAGGAGACATGTTACTGGCCAGATCACAGGGGAAACAGAAGGAAGAAAACCTAAAAAAAAAAAAAAAAAAAACAAACAAACAAACAATGCAGCCACCACATCTAATGATTGGTAAGCTGCAATATATTACATATTTGGTTGGTACTTTTGCTACTTAACTTCTATTTAGTAAATCTATTCAAGTTTCTTATTTTAACTGATGAAGTGGGAGTGTTTTTAGTGCAAACCAATAATACTTTGGTGCTCCTTCCATTGGTGCATGTTTCCCTCTGTGGATCATGCAGTATCCCATCTAATGAAAACTTTAAGCATCCCAGCCATCCCCATGGAGGACCAACTTATTTTTAAGGATCCTGACATGTGCGGTTCATTCCGTTGCAAATAAAAATTCAGACACATTTTTGTTTTATCAGAAGTTCGCATGTATCCGAATCTCCGAATTACAATAGTACCGAATTTAAACAAATCCGAAATAACAAAAAAGAAATTGGACGTAATTCGAATTTGAATCATTTTTTATTTATACTTTATTTATACTTGTGAACAAGTCCCATTAGAGACGAAACATCGGGAGGCGGCGTTTTGACGTCACCGTATCACGTGTGAGGACCCGGAAGATGGGTACACGCTCCTACAAGCCGGCCGGCTGACTTTTATGCTGTTTACTGTGAGGATTGTTGTAAGTGTGCACAATCTTTTTTATTTATTAAATATGTACGTTTTTACACTATGCGAGTTTCCTTGATTTACATATCCTGGACCATTGCCTACGTATGTCCATACGAGACTTAATCCATTGATTGACAGCATTGGGCGGACGTTATCCCTATACCTCCTATCGCGGATGGTGGTTATCTCTCTGTATATGCTGCATTTGATCTCTGTGAGATCTGTGACTCTGGTAAGGGTCAGTGTTGTCCGTTTGGTGGAGGTCTTTGTCCGTCATCAATTACACCACATGTGGATCTATCTTTCACCTGGGACTTTTTTACTATGATCCTTTATCTATTAATGGACTGTGTTTGTCATGTCACCTTCATTGTTAATTTTATTTAATACATTTTTTCACATATGTGGACTTTTTGCACATTTATCTGTGACAGTTCTGTCACTGAACATTCTCTTTATATTAGATCCACATCACTAGTGGATAATAATTCACTGTTTGGGTTTATTAGCGCGACTCCATTTTTTTGTATTTCTATGTTTGGTGTTTTGAGACGCAGGTTTTATATATTGTTTTTCCACATGGTATGCGCAATTTTTTCTTTCCATATATTGAAATGTACTTGCCAATTGTTTCTTAACAATTGTTTATACTGTCTTTAAATCTTTTTATATCATATTTTGATATCACTTGGCTTTATTCTGCACCATAAAAATCTAATTTAGTCTCTCCTTATCAATAGAATAGAAAATAATATAATATAATAGAATAAACAAAAAAAAAGAGTTTAATTTAAAAAAAACAATAGAATAGATTAGAATAGGAAGAATATAACCATTACCCAAAATTCAAATAGAATTAGAAAGAATAGATTATAATAGAAAGAGAGTTATATTCATTCTAGTCTATTCTGTTGTTTTTTTCTATACTATTGTGTTATTTTCTAATCTTCTCTTTTCTATTCTTTTCCATACTATTTAAATTTGAATTAATTCTATTTGAATTTTGAAAAATGGGTATATTATTTCTATGTTTTTATTATTCTATTCTAATCAAATTTCAGAAGATGGTTTTAATCTTTCTATTTTTTATTCTATGATATTCCTTTTTCATCTATTCCATGCTGTTATTTATTTTCTATCCTATTTTGTTCTGTTTTACTCTATTATATTTTTTTATTTTCTGTTCCAGTTTATTCTCTTTGGAAATTTGAAAACTATTCAAAAATTGATTTGAAAACTTGTCGAATCGATCCAAATTTGAAAAAAATTATAGATTTGAAAACAAATAAATGAAACAAATTCCGAAAACAAATAAAACAAATCAAACTAAATTAACTAAACAAATGTATTTAAATAACAATTCAAAACGAAAGGAAACTAAACAAATGTTTTCGTTCTGCACATGTCAAATAAAAAGGCATCTGCTCACAATTGCAGTTGACCACTAAAGCATTTAGGGAAGATGTCTGCAGATTTGAATCACAGAATAAACAGGTTGTCAGTAGCCTCCAATATTACATGCTGTAAGAGTATTCTCTCAGTGAACACAAGGAGGGCTCTTTGGCTAAACAGCTGCAAAGCCAGCATTCAATAGTACCTTGCCCTTTGAGGGACAACCCATCTTTGGAGCTACCCTAGACACCTTCATTAAGGATACCACCAGTGGCAAAAGAACCCATTAGTCCTAGCAGAAGAAGCCTATGGCTTAGTCTCAGGCAGCTTACTTATCCTCAGAGGTCAAGACGAGTTCCTTTTTTGTTACTCTCTCAACCTCCAACGCCAGGGTCAAGCCTGGCTCTTAATCCAATAACAAATATTTGGCTTCCAAGTCCTCTTAACCTCAGATAAATCTTCTTAAGCTTTAGGGGGCACCCCCTTTCCAAAGTTGGGGGACATCCGTTGACCTTTGTGGACAGTTAGACAACCAGTTCATCAGATTTTTGCATAAAGAAGGTGTTTTCACACATTTATTACTTCCAGTATAGCTTTGTCACTGCACAGATTAGGGATGATCCGAACACCCCTGGGTTCGGTTCGCATCAGAACCTGCGAACAGACCAAAAGTTTGTGTGAACTTTAGAACCCTGTTAAAGTCTATGGGACTCGAACGTTTGAAATCTAAAGTACTAATTTTAAAGGCTAATATGCAAGTTATTGTCCTAAAAAGTGTATGGGGACCCAGGTTCTGCCCCATGGGAGTGTTTGGGGACCTGAGTCCTGCCCCAGAGGGCATGTATCAATGCAAAAAAAGTTTTAAAAAACGGCTGTTTTTTCAGGAGCAGTGATTTTAATAATGCTTAAAGTAAAATTGAAATATTCCTTTAAATTTTGTACCTAGGGGGGTGTATAGTATGCCTGTAAAGTAGCGCTTGTTTTCTGTGCTTAGAACTGTCCCTGCACAAAATGTAATTTCTGAAGGAAAAAAGTCATTTAAAATCACTCGTGGCTATAATGAATTGTCGGATACCAGCAATACAGAGAAAAGTCATTCATAAAAAAAGAATGCATGGGGGTCCCCCAAATTCAATTACCAGGCCCTTCCGGTCTGGTATGGATATTAAGAGGAACCCTGCGTCAAATAAAAAAAAATGATGTGTGGTTCCCCCCAAATATCCATTCCAGACCATTCAGGTCAATTTTTTTTTTTTAACTGCCGTGGACCCCCACACATTTTTTTTTATTTTTATGAATGACATTTCTCTGTATTGCCGGGAGCCGACAATTCATTATAGCCGCGAGTAATTTTAAATTACTTTTTTTCCTTCAGAAATGACACTTTGTGCAGGGACAGTTCTAAGCATGGGAAACAAGCGCTACTTTACAGGCATACTATACACCCCCCCCCCCCCCCAGGTACGAAATTTAAAGGAATATTTCACTTTTATTGTTTTGTATTGATACATGTCCCCTGGGGTAGGATCCAGGTCCCCAAACACTTTTTATTACAATAACTTGCATATTAGCCTTTAAAATTAACACTTTAGAACCCTGTTAAAGTCTATGGGACTCGAACGTTTGAAATCTAAAGTTCACACGAACTTGCCGCGAACACCCGAAATAGTTCGCTGTTCGGCGAACAGGCAATATTCGAGTCGAACATTAGTTCTACTCGAACTCGAAGCTCATCCCTAGCACAGATTAACAAATCTGCAATCCTAGCAGGTATTCTGGAGCAGAGTGTTATTCTACAACATGTTTACAGTTACTAAACCAAAAGGCAGCCCAGGGATCTGGGCAGCGTGTTGGTACGAGCACTTTGGACGAAATTCATCTCCTGACCAACATTTAGGCTCTCTGGGTGGTTTGACTGTTCCTGCAATGCTGGACCTCTCAACTTCAGGGTCATCCAGTCAGGATTCAGAAGGACAATGCCATGGAAGTGGAATACATCAACCATCAGGAAGGGACCAGATGTCCCTACTCTAGACAGGTACGTACATTCATTTGGCGCATTCTTTACCACTTTTAGAATGCATGAGAAACATTTTCGCAAAATCTGTCTGTGCCAGTTTTTACGAATTCCAGGGATACTGTCATTGACAGCCAGGGTCCCCACTGATCGAGAACCAGACTGGTTTTTGATCATGTGATCAGTATGTCAACTCACACGGAGGCTGAGGGTTTATTGATAAATTCTACAGTGTTCAGCTCCAATGCCATCTATTTATACTGTCAGAGTTTCACTATTGGAAATAATTAATGAAACATTTTTGCAGCCTGTAATCAAAACAAGGTTAAAAAAAACAGTATAACAAATAACTGTATATGCCCTTGAAATTTTATGAAAATTATTTAGATGCGCAAATTAGCCATAGCATTATTGTTAAATACGCTGACCATGCTAAAGTTGGCCTGAGCATCTAGACATTGATGACACTTCCTGGTCAAGAAATGGTTAATTAGTACCAGGAGAGATGGCAGTAATAGAGGGAAGAGGGCATGGATTATTATTTCAGGCACCGTTATATTAGTGATTGGTCACACTTAGTGTCATTTGTGACTAGTGTGTCACAGAATGCAATATAAATCGTAATATCAATGCACGATGCTTACAATTACTTTATATGTTTTCCATACTAATAAAAGTGCATGAATACATTACACTAAAAGACATGAGGATGAGTAAATTCATAAATGCATAATGTCTCCATCCTGAGTGGACATGAAAGCAGCGTAACAGCTTAGTGCTTACATGTGTAATAGAATTAATTGAATTCTATTCAACATGCCATTTACATCAAAGCATCTCCTAGAATAATGAATCATAGCTTAGATTCAACAGGCATAATATGAACATGGATTAATGTTATTTATATGACACACAGCTAAGTAAATAAATGGATTCACAGAGATGGTCTACATTCTAAACTCCACATGCAAAAAACAATCAGTCAAGCATTGAGATACTGAGCTGTGTTGTCCATACACATGCTAAACAGGCCCAGCCAGCCAAAAAAAAAAAAAAAACCACAAGATAAAAATAAATCACATTCAATCAAGATAAATTTACCAGTAGTTCTTTTTTCTGCCACTAGATGTCCTAATACAAAGTCGGATAACCAGTCTCTGATGCCACGTACACACGATCATTTTTCGGCATTTAAAAAACAACGTTTTTCAGCATGTAGAGAAAACAATGTTTTTTCAACTCCATCATTAAAACGACGTTGCCCACACACAATGTTTTTAAAAAAGTGCTCTAGCAAAGCGCGGTGACGTACAACACGTACAACGGCACTAAAAAAGGGAAGTTTCATTCGGATGAGGTCGCCCTTTAGCTGATTTCATGTTAGCAAAAGACTATTCATGCTTTTCTGTCTGTTACAGCGTGATGAATGTGCTTACTCCATAACGAACGGTAGTTTTACCAGAATGAGCGCTCCCGCGTCATAATTTGCTTCTGAGCATGCGCAGGTTTTTAACGTCGATTTAGCCCACACACGATCATTTTTTACAACCTGAAAAACTACATAGTTTAAAACGTTGTTAAAAAAAAACCCCAGCATTTTCAAAAAAAAAAAATTGTCGTTTTTTAGAGCCCGAAAAATGATGTGAAGCCCACACACGATCATTTTAAATGACATTTTTTTAAAACAACGTTTTTTACATGCCAAAAAATGATCGTGTGTACGCGGCATGAGCCCAGGTAGCTGTTGAGCCGTCACCTTCCCCCCAAGCCTGTGACTGGACAATGAAAAGAGAAGCAACACAGTGATAAGTTCATCTCTGCCACTCTGATCTCTCTTCCTATCAGAATGTTTCTTATCAGCACATAAACTAGCTGGCTCTTTGTAGCTTTTCTTACTCCACCCTGCTGTACAGAGACTGCAAGAAGCTGTTTCCATGTCATGTTTAGAGACTTATGCCTACATTTAAACAATACATTTAGGCCTTTTGCACACTGCAGCTTGAAAAAGCTCAGTACAGCTTATTTTTTTTACTAAGCTAAAATACAAACCAATAATTGTGATGTGCCTATGCACACAGGCGCGTAAACAAGCGATGTGTATTCCTCAGTAAAAAATAATAATAGAAAAATCTGCATTTTTGGTCAGTAATTTAAGCCTCGTGAGCACAAATGCATGCATTCGCGCACATTTGCCAACGTTTGAGCGCAAATTCGTACAGTTTTGTGCATTGACATTATCAATGTGAGAACAAGCTACTGTGCAGGTGCGGAAATGTGCGTTAAAGAACCGTCTGAAAAAAGTAGATGCTCAAAAAGTAGTATCGTATGCAAGAGGCCTTAGTGATGTATACACGATTCTAGAGCTGCTTGGAGCTAAGCTTCACATCATAATCCCATGTGTCCCAATTAACAACAGATTTCACCACCTGCTATGATCATCAAAGTGACCTGGAAAGTGTATGTGTGCTGCTCGGGTTCATTGATGAGGGGGTATGTAGATGGTACATCCACAGCTGCTGTAAGAGTGCTGACAAGGGATAGAGCCCATCCTGGCACCTGTAGGATTCAAGGGAAACAAGGGATGACCCCTGGAGGTTACACATCTGAAGTGTCCTAGAGTAGTAAATGGAGTGGCAACCTCAGACGATAGGCTGAGGACCTGAGGCTGCCACTCCATTCACCTCTTTAGGGCACTGTAGATGTGGAACTTCCAGGGCCCATCCCTCTTTTCCCTTGAATGCTATGATCATCAAATTTTATAGAAATGGATATTGGGTGTTGGGGGGAGGGGGGTATTAAAATAAAAAGCATTTGGTAGGGACAAGGCAATGGATGTCTGTTTTGTAGCAAAGCCACACACGCATACCATCCATTTGACCTGATAATAGTATCTTTTAACCTGGCTGTGATATTTGAGTATACAGTATATCTCTTCACTCCAGAATTCTGCACTAGCCCTAAATGAATAGGTTAAAGGTCTATGTATGTGTAGCACTACCCCCGAAGGAGCTGCTGGTTTAGATTTGGACCTTACTTTTCCTTGCACTCCTCTCCTTGAAGAGGTGGTTAAAGAAAGAAATGTTCGCGCCAAACACCCAGTCTCTTTTTCTCCCTCCTGCAGGGAGGGTTTATATTAAAGCAAACTTCAGAAAAGAGGGATGGAGGTTTAGGGGAGATTCAGGTATCTTACTTGCGAATCACGAATATTCTCCTAGGTCCAGAGGAACAACTGTTTCCACGCTGGACTCAGCGACCACCGGATAGGCTCACTCTCACTAGCCTAGCAGCCGGTGCGAAGTTTGATTAAAAGATAGTCTCTGCCACAGACTTGGTGAAAGTAGAACTGTTCAATGGTCTCTGCCACAGACCTGTGTAACCACGCTCTGGGTTAATTTCTGAAAAAAAAGAACACCGCTTACAGTGCCAAGATCTCTCAGCCGGTCCGGCAGCACTGTGAGGTAAATGTTGATCCGGATGCAAACTCCAATTGGGTCCTCAATTGCTCGGTCCCTTCCAGCAGACAAGGCGACACAGGACCATCCCTGGATAAGTAGGCCCCAGAAGCTCCTGGGCCTACATCTCAGTAACAGAGCCTCGGGCCAATGTGGCCCCAAGGCGGGAACTGCCAATACATCTCTGAGGCCAGGAGGGCCCTCAGGTCCGGATCACGCAAAACCAACTCCACAAAATGGTGTCTACCCCTTAAGTACCCTCTTGCAGAAAGGACAGTGGGTTGACCACGCACTCTGAGCCACTTCTGAAAAAGGAGAACCCAATACATTCAACCTGTTGCTTTTCCAAACTTGACCAATGGTGACAGTGACACCTACTGTCAAGTGGAAAAATGTGCAACTCAGCTGAACTGAAGCAGAACCACAATTGAAATACAATCTTTCTGAGCCAAACTATTGCCCAGACAAACTATAATTTTAACAAATAGCACCCACTCATTGGGAGCAGGATGCTACATATGGGTACCTCAACTAACACACAGTAATCAATGATGATCAGCATTCTTGTGAAGATCATCTTGTTTCTATAAAATGCCAGCCTTCCTTTACCAACCTATAAAAGGGCTGCTGGAAAGAGATCTACTGTAAGGGTTTGTAAAGGATTTTTTTTTTATCTTAACCACTTGACCACTGGGCACTTAAACCCCCTTCCTAGCCAGACCAATTTTCAGCTTTCGGTGCTCTCACAATTTGAATGACAATTACTCAGTCATACAACATTGTACCCATTTGAAATTTTTGTCCTTTTTTTCCACACAAATAGAGCTTTCTTTTGGTGGTATTTGATCACCTCTGGGTTTTTTATTTTTTGCGCTATAAAAGAAAAACGACTGAAAATTCTGTAAAAAAAAAAAAAAAAAAACTTGTTTCTGTCATATTAGCAGGTTATTTCTCACACACAGCATATGCATACCACAAATTACACCCCAAAACACATTCTGCTATTCCTCCCGAGTATTGCGATACCCCATGTGTGGGACTTTTACACAGCATGGCCACATACAGAGGCCCAACATGCAGGGAGCACCATCAGGCATTCTGGAACATCCAGACCAATTCTGACATGTCTCTCCTACATGGAAAAATCATCATTTATTTGCTAGAAAATTACATAGAACCCAAAAACATTATATATGCTTTTTTAGCAAAGACCCTAGAGAATACAATGGCCGTTACAACTTTTTATCTCGCACGGTATTTTCGCAGAAATTTATTGAACTCGTGTTTTTTAAAAAACTGTTTTGTGCTTAAAACAAAACAAAACAGTAAAGTTAGCCCAATTTTTTTTCATAATGTGAAAGATGAAGTTACGCCGAGTAAATAGATACCCAACATGTCACACTTCAAAATTGCGCACACTCGTGGAATGGCGCCAAACTTCGCTACTTAAAAATCCCCATAGGCGGTATTGCAGAGTATCGCGCAGGGTATTGCAGAGTATTGGGGTATTGCAAAGTATCATGCAGGGTATTGGGGTATTGTCGAGTATTGGGGTATTGCCGAGTACTGGGGTATTGCCCAGTACTGGGGTATTGCCGAGTACTGGGGTATTGCCGAGTACTGGGGTATTGCCGAGTATTGGGGTATTGCCGAGTACTGGGGTATTGCCGAGTACTGGGGTATTGCCGAGTACTGGGGTATTGCCGAGTACTGGGGTATTGTTGAGTACTGGGGTATTGTTGTGTACTGGGGTATTGCTGAGTACTGGGGTATTGCTGAGTATTGGGGTATTGTTGCGTACTGGGGGATTGTTGCGTACTGGGGGATTGTTGGGTACTGGGGGGATTGCTGGGTACTGGGGGGATTGCTGGGTACTGGGGATTGCAGAGCTGGGATGGATTGAGGGATGGCTGGATCTGTGACTGCATTTGTCACAGATCCAGCCACAGCTCAGCTGCTGACACCCCGCTCCCCCCCCCCTCTCCTCGCACACTGTACAGAGAGGAGAGGGAGGAACCGGCGTCATCAAATGACGCCGGTTTGTTTACAAGTGATCGCGCCTTTATTCGACGGTGCGATCACGTGGTAAACGGCCGCGATCAGCGTCAATTTACCATGATCTGTGATGCGCCGGGTCTTCTAGACCCGGCGAGCACGGACACTTTCGCGAGCGCGTCCCAGGGGACGCGCAATCGCGAAAGTGAAGGACGATGTCCCAGGGACGTCGTGTCCAGATAACCCCGCCGCGCCGTAGCAGTAAAATGCTTATGGCGCGGTGGGAAAGAGGTTAATAGCTTCCTTTAAGTTGCTGTAATTCTTCTCTGATCTCCACACTTCCTGGTTGTCTTTTTCCTGATGACCACAGTACTGGGAGCTTTCTCTCTGTGGTTCACTAATCAAGGAGGCGTGATTACTGTGTGTCTAAAACCCCTCAGCACCAATCAGTTTTGTTTTCCAAACCATCACTGCCCTGTATGTGGCTCTGTACATCACAGAAGCAGGAAACAACATGCAAAAACAAAACTAGAAAATGTAGGTACATTATATGATTGATTTGTATCTGTTTTTAATTGTTTTTTAAAAGGAATCAGTTAACTATTATGTCTCTATACCCTGTAAACAGTCATTTCAGCAAAACAAAAAAAAAAATCCTTTAATTTTACCACTTTGTTTGGACTTTTTAGATGAGCCAGTGACTATGATTCTGGAGTTTATTACATACCTAATGTCCAATTATTTAAAGGTATTTTTGGCTTACATTTTCAATGTCATATGCTTTCTAGATCACTGCTCCTGACGATTCCAGACATTAACCACTTGAGGCCCGCGCTATAGCCGAATGCCGGCTACAGCACAGACCTGAAAATCCAAGCCGCCGTCTTTTGATGGCCGCCCCTTAAGGCATTCCCCGCGCGCGCTCCAGAGCGCGCAGCGGGGAAGCTCTGTGTTGGTCATGTCACTTGGACACAGCCAATCACAGATCGCGGCGAACGGCCAATCAGAGTGGCCATTTGCTTTGCGATCTGCGCGGCCAATGAGAGATGATCTCATATGTAAACATACGAGATCATCTCTCATTGCCGTTTTACACAGAGACAGCGTCCTGTCTCTGGAGAGGAGGAGACCGATCTGTGTCCCTTGTACATAGGGACACAGATCGGTCAACTCCCCCAGTCACCCCCCTCCCCCCACAGTTAGAACACTATGTAGGGAATACATTTAACCCCTTCCTCACCCCCTAGTGTTAACCCCTTCAATGCCAGTCACATTTATAGAGTAATTAGTGCATATTTATAGCACTGATCGCAGTATAAATGTGAATGGTGCCAAAAATGTGTCAAAGGTGTCCGATGTGTCCGCCATAACGTCGCAGTCCCAAAAAAAATTGCAGATCGCCGCCATTTCTAGTAAAAAAATAAAATAATAAAAAAATAATAATTCTGTCCCCTATTTTGTAGGCGCTATACCAGAAATATGTAGAAGAATACGTATCGGCCCAAACTGAGAAAAAAAAATGTGTTTTTTTTTTTTCAATTGGGATATTTATTATAGCAGTGTTTCTCAACTCCAGTGCTCAAGGCCCCCCAACAGGTCAGGTTTTCAGGATTTCCATTATTTTGCACAGGTGATTTGATCAGTTTCACTGCCTTAGTAATTCCCACAGCCTTTTCATCTGAGGGAAATCCTGAAAACATGACCTGTTGGGGGGGGCTTGAGGACTGTATTATAGCAACAAGTAAAAAATATTGTATTTTTTTTCAAAATTGTTACTCTTTTTTGTTTATAGCGCAAAAAATAAAAACCGCACAGGCGATCAAATCCCACCAAAAGAAAGCTCTACTTGTGGTGAAAAAAGGACGTCAATTTTGTTTGGGAACCACATCGCACGACCGCGCAATTGTCAGTTAAAGTGACGCAGTGCCGGAAGCTGAAATTTCACCTGGGCAGGAGGGGGGTATATGTGCCCAGTAAGCAAGTGGTTAAAATATGATTTAACTGTGGGTGTTGTTCAAAGTAAAACATACAGGAAATTAGATATTTTATGTAATAGGCTAATAACTGCCAGGCTAATTGTTGCCATCTTTGTGTACAATAAAAGTGGCCATAGTTGATGAACTTAACAGGCAAAAAAGAATACGTAATCCTTTTGACTCTTTTATCCATGTTAAGGAGTTATGCAGATTGTTCTTTCATGGCTATCTGGATTGGAAACTTGTCCATAGTTTTGTATCATAATGTATCTGGGAACATAATGAGATTGTATAAATAAACCAAGTCAATCCTCTTCCTATTTCATGTAACATTACGTGTGCATGGAGAGTCTCTAAGCTCCCGCTCTCATGGTGATATTACAGCTGCCTAGCAATCACTCATTTTCAGCTGTGAAACCTCAAACTGGTTATCAGAGTTAAGGCAAATCAAGGGTAAAGCCACATTTTACACAGTCTTCACAGATGAATGGATCAAAAAAGGGTAAAACGTAGGAATGCGCCTATCTTTTAGCCTTCCTCTACAATGTATGTGTAGGCAAGGCCGTCTTTAACCACTTCAGACCCACGCTATTGACAGAATACGTCAACAGCGCGGACCTGAGGCGCCAACTTGACGTCTTTGGACGTGATTTGTGTGCATTACCCGCACGCGCCACTGGGTGGCGCGCGACGGGTAAACACTGTCCCGCCGCATCGCTGGGGATCCGATGCATGTACCTGGCGGCTGCGATGTCTGTCGGGTACATGCGATCGGCGGGAAACCGAACAGATGACAGCAGGGACGTGGAGCTCTGTGTGTAAACACAGAGCTCCACGTGCTGTCAGCAGGGAGGAGACCGATCTGTGTCTCTTTACATAGGGACACAGCATCGGTCACCTCCCCCAGTCACCCCCCTCCCCCCACACAGTTAGAACACACCCAGGCAATACATTTAACCCCTTCCTCACCCCCTAGTGTTAACCCCTTCGCTGCCAGTCACATTTATACAGTAATTAGTGCATTTTTATATCACTGATAGCTGTATAACTGTGAATGGTCCCAAATTTGTGTCAGAAGTGTCCGATATGTCCGCCGCAATATCGCAGTCGCAATAAAAATTGCAGATCGCCGCCATTACTAGTAAAAAAAATAATAAAAAAAAATCATAATTCTGTTCCCCATTTTGTAGGCGCTATAACCAGTCGCTTATTGCGATTTTTAATTTATTTTTTTCAAAAATACGTCGAAAAATACGTATCGGCCTTAACTGTGAAAAAAAAAAGTTTTTTTTTTAAAAAAAAATGGGATATTTATGCTGACCACCAGTGTGAGAGCAATTTTTCACTTACCACCATGTAGAGGGAAATGTACACTATTCACCAATGTTATGAAGATTTTACACTGACAACCAATGTAATGGGAGATTTTAAATCAATAGCCAATAAAGGGGGATTTTCATTCATTACCAATTTAAAGGGGGCTTCTACGTGGACCATCAATGTAAGAGAGGATTCACAACTGACCACAAATGCAAGTTTGGATTTTTTAATGATTACCAATAGGCATGAGCTTCGCGTTCAAAACAAACGTATGTTCGACTCGGACATCGTCCGTTCGATCGTTCGTCGAATTTAGAACAAAAACGATCGTTCGTGGCAAATTCGAGTGAAACAAAACTACCGTTTTAAAACTTTATTTTCATTGATTCTACTATCAATGTAAAAAAAAGTTTTAAAAATGGTAGTTTTTTCAGGAGTACTCGTTTTTTTAAGACTTTTTTCCATTGATACATGTTCCCTGGGGCAAAACCCGGGTTCTGAAAGACGTTTTCCAACAATAACTTGAAAATTGGTCTTTAAAATTATCGTTTTTGAATTTGAACGGTCGAGTCCCATAGACTTCAATGGGGTTCTAAATGCGAACGATCGGACTGTTCGAGGGGTCTGGTGCGAACCGAACGCGGGGGTGTTCGGCTCATCCCTAATTACCAATATAAAGAGGGAGTTTCTACTTTGGCCACCAATGCAATGGGGATTTACACTGACTACTAATGTAATAGGAGCATTCTCAGTAACCACTAGGGATGAGTCGAACACCCCCCAGTTCGGTTTGCATCGGAACATTCGATAAATTTGTTTGAACATCTGAACACCATTAAAGTCTATGGGACGTGAACATGAAAAATCTAAAGTGCTCATTTTAAAGGCTTATATGCAAGTTATTGTCATAAAAAGTGTTTGGAGACCCGGGTCCTGCCCCAGGGGACATGTATCAATGCAAAAATAGTTTTAAAAACTGACGTTTTTTTTCGGGAGCAGTGATTTTAATAATGCTTAAAGTGAAATATTCCTTTAAATTATGGACCTAGGGGGTGTGTATAGTATGCCTGTAAAGTACTCCTGGTAATACAGAGAAAAGTAATTGAAAGTCATTGATAAAAAAAATTCAAATCCAAATTCAATTACCAGGCCCTGCGTCAAATTAAAAAAAAAATTATGTGGGTTTCCCCCAAATATCCAAACCAGACCCATTATCCAAGCATGCAACCTGGCAGGCCGCAGGAAAAGAGGGGGGACGAGAGAGCGCCCCCCCCCATCTGAACCATACCATGCCAACATGGGGAGGATACTTTTGGGGTCTGATGAGATGTCCAGCGCAGCGAGGAACAGCATCCTGTCTCCACCGAAGACACCCCCGGGAATAACATTGCAGCAGCCTGACAGGTCTCTTATGTAGCTGAGGATGGGGCCATCCGTCATGTGAGCCACATCCCCATCTGATGCAAGGGGAAACCCAGGCTTTCCCAGTGATGTAACAGGTGACCCCGCCCCCTCTGATGTAACGCAGGTTTCCCGTTACATCAGAGGGTGGCGGGGTCACCTGTCACATCACTGGTTAAGCCCGGTTTCCCCTTGCGTCAGAGGGGGACGGGGTCACGTCCTCAGCTACATACAGTGCCTTGTGAAAATATTCGGCCCCCTTGAACTTTGCAACCTTTTGCCACATTTCAGGCTTCAAACATAAAGATATAAAAATGTTATTTTTTGTGAAGAATCAACAAGTGGGAAACAATCATGAAGTGGAACGAAATTTATTGGATATTTCAAAATTTTTTAACAAATAAAAATCTGAAAAATTGGGCATGCAAAATTATTCAGCCCCTTTACTTTCAGTGCAGCAAACTCTCTCCAGAAGTTCAGTGAGGATCTCTGAATGATCCAATGTTGACCTAAATGACTAATGATGATAAATAGAATCCACCTGTGTGTAATCAAGTCTCCGTATAAATGCACCTGCATTGTGATAGTCTCAGAGGTCCATTTAAAGCGCAGAGAGCATCATGAAGAACAAGGAACACACTCTGGATGAACTGCAGAGATCTACAGCTGAGGTGGGAGACTCTGTCCATAGGACAACAATCAGTCGTATACTGCACAAATCTGGCCTTTATGGAAGAGTGGCTAGAAGAAAGCCATTTCTTAAAGATATTCATGAAAAGTGTTGTTTAATGTTTTCCACAAGCCACCTAGGAGCAGGGGTGGACTGACAACTCATGGGGCCCCTGGGCAATAGAAGATTATGGGGCCCCCAGGCTTACAGATGGCCACCACGCCAGGAGGCATTGCATAGGCCGGGCAGCTAAAATCTCAGGATTTTAACATCAAAAGCATGTCGGTTTTGGACATATCAGGGACAGATGTAAAAAAAATTTTTTTGACATACTGTCCCTGGTTTAATTGAGCCTGGCAACCCTGATGGGGACCCCTGCAGCCTGCCAGGTAGTATGCTTGGATAAATGGTCTGGTATGGATTTTTGGGGGGGACTCCACGCCATTTTCTTTTAAATTTGGTGCAGAGTTCCCCTTAAAATACATACCTAAAGGGTCTGGTTTGGATATTTGGGGGGAAGCCCACTTTGTTTTTTTTTACGCAGGGTTTCCCTTAATATTCATACCAGACCTGAAGGGCCTGGTAATTGAATTTGGGGGGACCCTCACGCATTTTTTTTTTTTTTTTTATCAATGACTTTTCTCTGTATTGCCGGGAGCCGACAAATCATTATAGCCACGAGTACTTTTAAATTACTTTTTTTTCCTTCAGAAATTACATTTTGTGCAGGGACAGTTCTAAGCATGGGAAACAAGCGCTACTTTGCAGGCATACTATACACACCCCCCAGGTATGAATTTTAAAGGAATATTTTACTTTTATTGTTTCACTGTAAGCATTTTTAAAATGACTGCTCCCCAAAAAAATGGCCGTTTTTAAAACATTTTTTTTGCGTTGACCTGGGTCCCCAAACACTTTTTATGACAATAATTTGCATATAAGCCTTAAAAATTAGCACTTTAGATTTCTCCCATACACTTTAACAGGGAGTTCCGCTGCAAACACCACAAATTGTTCGCTGTTCGCCGAACGGGTGAGTCGAATATGTTCGAGTCGAATATGAGTTCGATTCCAACTTGCTGTAAAAATGACAATGGTGTCAAAAGTGTCCGATGTGTCCGCCATAATGTCGCAGTCACGATAAAAATGTGACCCCATGCAAATGATGGCCTGAGCTTCAAACAAGTACTAAAAATGAACGGCGCATGCGTCGTACCTTGGACGCATGCTCACAGTCACATCAAAATAACTGCCTAAGATATGTCGAATCACTGCGTACGACATGAACGTAACCTACACCCAGCCTTATTCAAGTACTGCGTAAACTATGTAAAATTTGACGGCGTTCGTTCCCTGGTCCATACCTTTGCATGAGTTGCACCTCCAATATGGGAAATAACTTTACATCAGACATAACCCTTCCGCAAATCACTTAAAACATGCGCCAGGCGCAAGTACGTTCGTGAATCGGCGTATCTCCCTCATTTGCATTGAAAATCAATGGGAGTGCCAAATGCATCCAGCGTAACTATGCGCCCACTATACGCCGGCGTAGGCAAGTTGCGTTGGTCGGATGAAGTCAGTTTTTAGGGGTATCTTAGTTCTGTTGGCACGGCGCACAGATACGACGGCGCATATTTACACTTACGCGGCGTATCTCGAGATACATCGGCGTAAGTGCTTTGTGAATCCGGCCCATTAACTTTTGCGCAAACTGATCAATAAACGCTTATTGTGATTTTTTTTTAACGAAAATATGTAGAATACAGCTTCTCGGCCTTTTGGCTAAGATCAAGTGTAGTATCTGTTCTTATCAGTTGCCAATAGGTGGTGCTAAACTGACTGTCCCCAGTACTCGGCGAGGGGGAAAGGGATGGCAGTCGGTGGACGCTAAGCCTGTTGGTGTAGAGGCGAAAGCCTTCTGATCGGGGCAGAGAGGCATGAGGTCGAAGCTGAAGGGCCGGGATCCTGGCCTTTGGCCTGGATCCGGTGGTGTCTGCCGCAGTCAGTTGTTCGGCGAGGGAACCTTTGCTAATCCTTTCGGGGAGAGGCGGGTAGTATTTCCCGAATGTAATTAGGTGGGAGAGATGGGGGTTGTGGGTAGTAGTCGGCTGCGGCGGGCTCTCCCCAACCTCTTCTCCTACCTTCCTGGCTGGGAAGGGTGCTGCCGGTCCGGACCGGGGGTCAGGGTCCGTTGAAAAGCCTGTGGAGATAGTGCCCCTGGAGTGGCAGTCCAGGGGTGCCATACATTGCACTGAGTGTTTGAAAGGGGCACTCAACGTGTGGCACCTTAGGTCACATATCTCCACATACACCTTTTTAACACCTGCCCTTAGGGCCGAGCCTTTTGGCTAGGACCAGGGGAATTTTTGTTTCCTGGCCGGAGGGCCGGTCAACGTATTGCACGTTGATCACTTTCCACTCACCTCTCCCACCTTCCTTCTCCCCCACTTTCTTTTGTTTTACCCCGTTTGTCACGTTTCTTCTTTTTATGTTGGTGCACCTGCACTTTTTGTGTGATGAGTAGGGTGCTGGTCCTTGGGCTGGCTCTGAAAGTCTTGGGAGTAGGTGGACATGGCCTTCTGGCTTAGTTCACCTGCTCTCATGGGGTCTCCCTTTGGGGGAGCCTCACCGAGGAGGGTTCTGTTTCGGCAGTCCCTCTGAGGATGTTAGGCCATGTGGTTTCGGCTGCATGGGCCTTAGTGGGGTCCTTGTGGTTTCGGCTGCTCGGACTCCTATACTCTTTTCCCTGCCAGGAGCCTAACGCCCCGGGGATCAGAGCTGGGTTCTCCTTGGAGGACTATTTGACGATGCACCCGTCACAGTTTTTTGTGTCACTCTTTGTGTGTGCACATTTTTCCTGCACCGGGTGAAGTTTTTGGGTTGTGTTTTGCACGCCACAGGCTTTTCAATAGAAAAAAAAAAAATACATATCGACCTAAACTGAGAAAAAAAAAAAAATTATTTTTTGGGGATAATTATTATAGCAAAAATTAAAAAATACAGATTTTTCTTCAAAATTGTTGCTCTATTTTTGTTTATAGCACAAAAAAATAAAAACTGCAGCGGTGATCAAATACCACCGAAAGAAAGCTCTATTTATGGGGAAAAAAAAGGCGTCAATTTTGTTTGGGAGCCACGTCGCATAACCGCACAATTGTCAGTTAATCGCAAAAAAGTGGCCCGATCATTTAGCAACAAAATGGTCCGGGGTTGAAGTGGTTGAGGCTTACCTGTAGGTGCAACAAATATCTCCCAAACCTAAAAGGTTTAAGAGATATTTGCAGAAAAGACAAGCACCGATGTCTACGGCACATGAGCCATAGACATCGGGCACAGGCGCACTGAGCATGTCCCTTCTAATGCCGCTTACACACGGTCGTTTTTTACGATGAAAAAACATTGTTTTTTAAAACGTCATTTAAATTGATCGTGTGTGGGCAAAACGTCGTTTTTTGTCTTAAAAAAAAACGACCCAAAAAAAATTCTAACATGCTTGAATTTTTTGTGTCGTTTTTCAAAACGTCGTTTTTTGTTTCACAAAAAGTCACTGTGTGTAGCAAAAACGTTGTTTAAAACGACGTTTTTCAACCCGCGCATGCCCAGAAGCTAGTTATGAAGCGAGCTTCAATGGAAAAGAGTGGTGAACGTAACCTCGCTTTTTGTGAAAAAAACGATGGTGTGTATGCAACATCGTCTTTGAAAAGTGACGTTTCAAAAACGTCAATTTTTACTTCACAGAAAACGTCGTTTTTTTTCATCACAAAAAATGAGCGTGTGTACGCGGCATAGCGGTGATCATGCCGTTAGTGGTGGCACCCGCGCGGTAGTGACGAGATCGCTGCTCCAGCCAGTCACAGCGATGGAGCAGCGATACCCGGAAGTCACTCCGGGTATCATGGTGGCAACGGAGCAGGTGTCCGAGGACCACTGCAGGGGCTTTGATCTCAGGCTATGCATACTAGCAGGGTGTTTTTCTTTTATTTACTTCCTCTAATGACTATAGTTGTAGGCAGGACTTTCAAGCATGCTCCTTTACCTCCCCAGTGGGCAGCATTTAGCGATGGTAGATATGACCTCAGGGGGACATGATATACATATGAACGCCGCCTCTATTTACATATCAATGCTGCGGTCCACAACTATTTACATATTAATTAACTTTACACTGAGATATCGGACATAGCACAGGACTAAAACTTCATGGGATAAGGAAATTTTAACTGGCATAGTTGGCAAATATGAGGCATCTGCTTTGGGCACCACAACAATGATGTAATTGTTTTTGATATTTGCATGATTTTTAAAGATGTTGTTTCATTATAAGTTGAATGATTGCATACGGACCCACACTGTGGGTTTACGGGACTATGGCCAGCTGCTCAGTGTTTGCGCAGTTGAACGGTGGCTCGGTCTAACAGATCCTTATGCCGCGTACAATCGGTCGTATTTTGCGATGAAAAAAAGACGTTTTTTAAAACGTCATTTAAATTGATCGTGTGTGGGCAAAACGTTGTTTTTTGTCTTAAAAAAAACGACCAAAAAAAAATTCCAACATGCTTGAATTTTTTGTGTCGTTTTTCAAAACTTCGTTTTTTGTGTCATAAAAAGTGATGGTGTGTGGGCAAAACGACGTTGAAAATGACTTTTTAAACCCGCGCATGCTCAGAAGCAAGTTACGAGACAGAGCTTTAATGGAAAAGAGTGCCGTCGTACGTGGTGTACGTCACCACGCTTTGCTAGAGCTTTGTAGAAAAACGATGGTGTGTACGCAACGTCGTTTTGGAAAATGAAGTTTGAAAAACATTGTTTTTTTTCATGATTGAAAACGTCGGTTTTTTTTTCATCGCAAAAAACGACCGTGTGTACGCGGCATAAGTGTACTGATCCCCGGACTTCCACCCGTCACCTGGCAGTGTTTACATGACTAGCCAGGCTTTTGCTGCTGACCTACACAAGTGCGTCTGACGTCACGCAAGGGGTGGGAGTAGTTTGCAATTAAGCCGGTTGCTGACATGGTGACTCACAGTCAACTACCGGAAATGACGTATGCGTTCCACAGACCAGGAACTAGGAAGGATGCGAGTATACTGGTAACACAGATGGCGTTCTTCTCTAGCATGGCTGAGCGCATGCAATTCATTATTTATATTGCCTGAAAACTTTTGCTTTTTGGTACGCACATATGTATAAGGGGGTACTGTTGGGGTCACAATAAATTTTCAAACAGTACTGCTCTATGTGGAATTTTTTTTTCCTATATGTGATTTCGGACCTTACAAGGGGTTAATTACCATAAGTAATATACAAATAATCATTATATATTATTTTTAATATAATTTACTATATTTTTCAAATTTGTACTCAAGCAGGTGGCTTAACAGACAAATTACTGAAGTTTGAAGTCATAACTTCCAACCAATAATTTCACAGTAAATAGATAAATAATAAATGATTATGTTTTAACATATAGCATATAAAGCTGGTAAGATGGCTCAGCAGGCTAATGCTCTGTTGCAGCAATCTGTGATCACCTGAGCCCTCAGGGTCACAGGTTCGATCCCGGCGGGGTCCACTCAGCCTTCAATCCTTCCGAGGTCGGTAAAATGAGTACCATTGATTTGGGTAATAGTGACTATGTTACTATATAAGCGCCTCGAGACCTGATGAGCTACAACTTCGGCTGTGGCTTCAGAAGCTCGCCTGGCAAGAAGCTCGCCTGGCAAGTTAGGGTAAGACAGCGCTATATAAGACTTGCATTATTATTATAAATATATAATTTAGCTTGAATATAACAGTACCTTTTCAGCAGGCAGATTCTCTTTCTCCCTCTTAACTGTGTGAGAAAAACAAGGGATTCTGGGTAAATCTTATACCCATAGACCCATGTTTTTCCTTCAAGTTAAGAGGGCTGGGCTGGAAGGAAGTATTTATCTTTTAGACACATGCCCCTTCTATGACACTGCAGTGAGAGGCACGCCTCCACTGCAGCATTTTTATTGGTCAGCTGGGACCAATGGTAGCTGTTTATTGAGCTCAGTGCCTATGACAAGAAGTGAGGAGAGGCACTGTGAGCTCATCCTCTCATTCTGCTGCAAACAGAGTGTGTCAGCTTGTATTTCTAAGTGGCCGCTCTGTGTTTAGTTTCTAAAAAGGCTGAGCAAGGAGCCCCATATCTCTAGAACCATAGGTCATATGATCCACAATTTTGGGTACATACCCCCCAAATTTGGGGTCTATATGACCCCAGGTTGCTGAGCTGCAACTTGATTATTTATTTTTTTCCCAAGGACTACACATGTTCGAAACAGAGCCAACACTAATGCATTTGAGCCTATCAAGGCCTGAACTATGAGTAACGCATTAGTGTTGTCTCTGTTTGCAATATGTATACTCCTTAGATGAAATAAAGAGAAATGGTATTTCTCCTCACCTGGTTGTCAACTGTTGCATGTGTGTTTATCAAAACCATTTGCATAATTGCTATTGTTATTTCACTGTGTGTCTTGGTCATTTCGTTTTACTGCAATATTTTACAAATTGGGTCATACCGTAGCTTTTATAGTCTTATTGACTACTTTTCCAGTAAAGTGTTGGCTTACAAATCCTCCAAATTTATTGGTGTTTTTGCATATGTATGTTCTGCTTGAAGTATGTCATAACCCAGAGTGTCAGAGGTGTCGGGATGCTTGAAAAGTCAGGGTAACCACTGAGGGAACACAACTTCCAGCGGCCCTTGCAGGAGTAGCACTACAGTAACAAACATTTGAATTTGTTAGTATTTGTACATTCGGATCAATTCGAACATCCCAAAAGCTGAAAGAACCAAAATACGAAAATTACGGAAAATTACAAATAAGCAAAATATTGAACAAGCGAAAATACGAACGTATGATTGGACAATCTTACTAAAATATGAAACACCAAAAGAACGAAAATTACATCTATAATGAACGATTTGCATTCCGTATTTTAAATCCTTTGTCTGTTCGTATTTTCATTCGTATGTTCGTATTTTCATGTGTGTGTTTTGTAAATCCGTTTGTCTGTTCGTAAATTTGTGTACTCATATCGTTCTTTCGATTGGGCACTGGGCAGTGTAGTTAGTGAGTGATGTATCTTACTTAATATCTTAGCCAATCAGCTTATCTCTTTTGTGCTGAGTCACATTGGACAGTGTAAAGCCTCGTACACACGATCGGACTTCAAACAAACTTTTCCGTGGATTTTTGTCTGAAGGGAGTTGGCCGGACTTTTGAAACCGAAAAAGTTTGTCCGATAGAGCGTACACATGGTCGGATTTTTTGGAAAACGCTAATTTTGAAGTTTGTTGGCAAAAAGTCTGACCGTGAGTACGGGGCTTAAGAGAAAGTATATCTTAATATGCATTAGCCGCGTGTTGCGATGTATTTACGAAAGTACAAAATTACGAATCCATTACGAAAATTATTATCTAACAAAATTACGAATTTCGAATCAACGAAAATAAATTAGACAGAATTAGGAATCATTCAGTATAAACAAAAATAAAACTTTTACGAAAATACGAACGGGTCCGCATAGGAAAACTTGGGTCTTAAGAAATACGAACGGGTCCGCATAGGAAAACTTGGGTCTTAAGAAATACGAACGGGTCCGAATAGGAAAACTTGAGTCTTACGAAATTACGAATCTTTACGAATCTAGGGAACGAGGCAAAACAAAAAACAAAAAAAAAACACATTTTTTTGTTGTGCACATGTCTACTGCTGAGTGTACCCATTGCAAGCCAATTGCTATTGGAGCACTTGTGCATGCTTACTCCAGAACCAGGCATGTACTGGCCATGGGGACTTCCTGGAGTTTCCCGGTGGGCCGATGGCTCAGTGGGCCAGTCAGGTGCAGTCCTGCAGCCGCTCCTCTCTGACAGTGAGTGATTGCGATTTCACTCCTGTCAGGAAAAGCAGCTGCCGACACTTGCTGTAGAGAAGATTAGGCTTTCTGCTCCTTCCATCCTGCATTAGGAGACAGACAGCCAGCAGACCTTCTTTCCACTCTCCCCTTCTCACTTGTCACTTAAGGTGAAATGAAATCCGGGGACATATTTTTTCTTTACTAGTAATGGCAACAATCAGCGACTCTCTGCCCGTCGCCACCCGCCTCACAGCCTCTCAAGTCTTACTCTTTGGGCCCGGCTACTACTGGATGGTGAGCGGAGGCAGATCACTCCGCCAGGGAAGGCAAGGAAATAGGCAGGTGGTTGGCCAGGATTTGAGCCAAGGCAGAAGAACATGCGAGCGAAGCTGAA
The DNA here is from genome assembly GCA_029574335.1 of Rana kukunoris. Lineage (NCBI taxonomy): Eukaryota > Metazoa > Chordata > Amphibia > Anura > Ranidae > Rana > Rana kukunoris. The sequence continues at coordinate 446,412,554 of CM056052.1, forward strand.
TGGGCATGTGCCCGAAACTGAAGAAATATTCCCTCCGCTCCGACCAACACATGATCATAATACAGGGGCACAGATAATGGGTAAAAATACACCCCCCTATGCTAGTAGGCACGGCGGAGCGGGGGTGTGTAATTCTAATTTTTTTTATTTTAATTCTGCACTGACTGTCTTTGAAATTGCCCCTGCCCCCTATTAAAACCAATCTGGGGACAAAACCAGGGACAGACTTGGTCCGGGGACAGTGTCCTCAATCAGGGGACTGTCCCCTGAAACTGGGGATGTCTGGTCACCCTACACTTATCGCATGACTGGAGAGAGGAACAATACTGCCTTCAGAACTGTGAAGGAGTACACCTGGGAGGAGAGGGGAGACACTCAACTTGCAACTTGCTGGACAACATGACGGTTCCTCTGCATCCATCTTCCTAAGCCTAATACGAGCCTCTCCATCGCTATTTACTAGGCTCCAATGTCCTCTGATTCCAGCAGCATATTTATATCTGGCAACAACACACCCTGCTCACAATTCTTCTCTGTCGTCAGTGGCCAGGCCAGCAGACTCGGATCATCCGGAAACCCATGCTTTTAAATACATGATCTACTGACTTGAAGTACCATACAGTTCACTAGCTGTGAATCCTGGAATACCCCTGAAGAAAGGGACTATGTCTCCCTGAAACGTCGGGACCACACAGGGCATCACATCACACAGCAATATATGTTGAACTATATTTCATTATTTTGTATTTTTTGTATTTGTTATAGATCATGTAATCAACTTTTATCTGATACTTCTTCAATAAATTATATTGTAATACTATGTTTTCTCTAACTACATTTGACACACCACAGTGCCTTTAAAGTCCGACTAGGGGGCTTTGCCTTTATTCTTTTTGATTATTCATGGAATAAGCCTTTGCATAATAAAATAATGGGAACAACAGTGCCTTTGAAAGACATGTACAGCATAACATGGCTTTTGATTATTGACTGCAATGTATTTCATTTCTACATAGAAGGCAGACATATCCTAGTGTGTGTCTCATGTGGTTAATACATAATACAATAAAATGTACACTATTTTAGAAGCAGTGTAATTGCAGGATATTGAAAACCCGACCTGAGGGCATTTTAAATGATAATCAATAAGCAGGGCGTCAGTTCTAAAGATACATTGATTGTGTTTCTCCAAGCATGTCCCTCGCCTTCATTCAGACTCCTTTGTTTTCTGCTCATCAGATCGTAGTTGAAGTGAATCATCAGATGAGCTTCCAATGTCATCAGTTTGATGATGAGAAAATAAATGTTGTTAGAAATCATTACAGACAGCAATAACCCAGCACCACCTGTCTGTAGAGGCTCAAAATAGCAAGTATCAAAATTAAAGCTGGTTTTCTGTTTATAATGGCAAACAATGTATCTAAGCTGCTATTAGATCAAATATATATTATTCCTGTTTTCTGAGCTATGTTTATATCGTAAAATTGTATTCTATGATTTTAATGTGTAACTATTTTACAGTTTAAAAAGGATAGAGAATAACAGTTTGATTAAAGCAGAAATGCATTAAAAGCGTATTTCAGTTTTGGATTGAGAGATGTTTAGACTTCGATCCCAAAACATGTACAGAATCTTTACATTGGAATATATGGAGAATCCTTTTCTTCAGTCAAGAACGGACCGAAGATGAGGGACAGCTCCCCACTGGTGTCATGGAGAGCAGTGAAAAATAGGAAAACATACAATTGCATACATAGCTGAAACAATTTGATTTAAATATGTATAAAGAAAAGAAGGTGAAGACCATATCGGGTTAGCTTTCGTTGTCTGTGTTTTGCTGGGAAAAATTGTCTTCACTTAGTATTTTGGAGACGAAAAAGGGAAATTAAAGGATGTCTCCCCAAATTAACCACTTAAGACCCGGACCAAAATGCAGGTAAAGGACCAGGCCCCTTTTTGCGATTCGGCACTGCGTCGCTTTAACTGATAATTTGCGTCCTTTTCTTCCCACAAATAGAGCTTTCTTTTGGTGGGATTTGATCACCTCTGCGATTTTTATTTTTTGCGCTAAATACAAAAATAGAGCGTCATTTTTGAAAAAAAAAATATATATTTTTTACTTTTTGTTATAAGAAAAATCAAATAAACTACATTTTAGTCAAACATTTAGGCCAAAATTTATTTGGTAACATGTCTTTAGTAAAAAAAAAAAAAAAAAAAAATCGCAATAAAAAAAAAAAATAGCTACCTAGCGGGAACAGCGACACTAATACTGCGATCAGAAAAATGATTGCTTAGTGACGCTGGCAATAGGGAGTGAAAGGGTTAACTAGGGTGGTGATCAAGGGGTTAAAACTTTATTAGGGGGGGTACGGGGGCTACCCTGAGCCTAACACTGACTGTCACACTGACACTAAATACAGTAATCATACATATATGATTACTGCATTCAGTGACACTGTGACAGGGGGAGGGGGGGTGATCGCAAGGGGTTAATGTGCCTGCGTGTCCTGGTGTCAGTGTAGTGTTGTGCAGACTTACTGTGTGATGTGATCTCTCCTCAGCGACGGTTGAAAATACCGCCGAGAGCAGAGATCACATCACTTCCCTCTTCCTCTGTTTACACAGGAGGAGGAACTGACACGGCGGGGAGCACGCGGATTGGCTGGGAGCGATCCGGAGGGGGCGGACAAAAACAAATAGCCGCCCCCTCATCCCGGATCGCTTGCCCAGCAAACCGGACCACCGCATGTACCGGAGGGGGTCCCGATCGGACCCCCGACCCACGTCAAGGCAGCAACGTATATATACGTTGATGTGCCTGCCTGTGCCATTCTGCCGACGTAAATGTACATGCGGCGGTCCATAAGGGGTTAAGGGAAATGTCCACCTTAGGCAATTATCGCAATAAAATGTTTCCCTTTTAAAAGGCAACAAACAAAAAAAAACAAAAAAAACATGGTTAATCATTCCCTACGCTAAATATAACAAAAAAGCCTTTACACGTGCTTCAACCCTTTACTGCCACCAACATAAGGCTTACAGTAGTGACAGAGGGGGTTTTACATACACTCTCATATATGCATACTCCACAAGCCGACTACTGGCTTTCTGATTAAATTGATCCAGCAGCTATACAGCCTCCAGATTACTTTCCATGACCCCAGTAGTGTGTCTCCCCACACACCCAGTGTGACTCCCACACCATACTTCTTGGGCTCTGCAATACCACCTATGGACCTGGGAAGGGCATCGCCGAGTGCAGCGAAGGGAGACCAGCAAACATGATCTATTAGCCAGAATGAACCTCTTAAGCCCCATACACACTATCAGTTTTCCTGACGGTTTTCTCTTCAGGTTTACCAAAACCATGTAGTACAAGGGCCTGCCTGATTGCATACAAATTGAAACTCTTGAGGTTTGACCTCATATTGGATGGTTTTGGTAAACCTGAATAGAAAACCTTCAGGAGAACTGATAGTGTGTATGGGGCTTTATGTTTCATTAACTGCTTCAGCAGTCGTGCAATGTACCCAAACAAAATTCATGTTCATGTTTTTTCCCCACATTTAGAGCTTTCTTTTATTTGATCACCTCTAGGGTTTTTTTTTTTTTTTTTTGGACTATAAACAAAAAAAATTTGAATTTTTGAAAAAAACACAATTGGGGTTATTTTCTAAAGGCAAATCTACTTTGCACTACAAGTGCACTACAAGTGCACTGAAAGTGCATTTGGAAGTGCAGTCGCTGTAGAGGGGAAGCTCTGAAATGAAGGGAAGCTCTGCTAATTTTATCATCCAGTCACGTGCAAGCTAAAATGCTGTTTTTTATTTTCCTTGCATGTCCCCCTCAGATCTACAGCGACTGCACTTCCAAATGCCCTTTTAGAGCATTTGGAAGTGCACTTGCAGTGCAAAATGGATTTGCCTTTAGTAAATAACCCCCAATATCTTTTACTTTTTGCTATAGTAAATATCGCAAATTTTTAAAAATAAAATGAAAAATGTTTTCCTCGGTTTAGGCTGATATGTATTCTTCTACAAATTCCTGGTAAAAAAAAAAAAAAAAAAAAAAAAAAAAAATCGCAATAAGCTTTTATTGATTGGTTTGCGCAAAAGTTATAGTATCTACAAACTATAGGAAAGATTTATGGCATTTATATGGCGTTTTTTTTTTTTTACTAGTAATGGCGGTGATCTGCATTTTTTGCGGTATTGCGACTGACAGGTCTGACACTTTTGACACATTTTTGGGACCATTGACATTTACAGAGCTATCAGTGCTATAAATATGCACTGATTACCATGTAAATGTCACTACCCGGGAAGGGGTTAATACTTAGGGGGCGATCAAGGGGTTAACTGTGTTCCCTTTTGTGTGTTCTAACTGTGGGGGGTGGGACTAACTAGGAGAGATGACAATTTGTGGTTTCTACTTTTTAGAAAAACACACGCTCTGTCATCTCTCCTCTGACAGCATGGGGATTTGTGTGTATGCACACACAAACCCCCGCACTGACGCTCGTCCACAAGATCGCATGTGGGCGGCAGGAACAGGTTCACCTTCGTGCAGTTGGGCACTCGCTGGGGTCAGGCCCCTTCCCCCCTCTGTCTTCTGGGAAACACACCGGTCCCAGAAGTCAGCGGGGACCAGTTAGGAATCGCAGCGTGGCTCACTGAAATGGAAAGTGAAGCCGCAACGCTCCACTTCCTGATTCCCTCACTGAGGACATTGCGGGCACCCTGGACAGGTAAGTGTCCATTTATTAAAAGTCAGCAGCTGCAGTATTTGTAGCTACTGGCTTTTAATTTTTTTTTTTTTTTTTTTTTTTTTAGGCGGACCTCCGCTTTAACATGATAGAGAAAGCAACAGGAAGAATGAGAGCAGCCAAAGAGGACATGAATAAATTCAGGAACTTTAGCACAGATATAATTTATCCAGGGTTCCTAAAACTGATTATCATGTAGTTTGCAAAGTTCCCCAGCAGATTCCAAGGTCAGAGGGGATCTAATAAGCAGTCCTTAAAGGGGTTGTAAAGGTACATTTTTTTTTCCTAAATAGCTTCCTTTACCTTAGTGCAGTCCTCCTTCACTTACCTCATCCTTCAATTTTGCTTTTAAACGTCTTTATTTCTTCTGAGAAATCCTCACTTCCTGTTCTTCTGTCTGTAACTCCACACAGTAATGCAAGGCTTTCTCCCTGGTGTGTAGTGTCGTGCTCACACAGAAGACAGGAAGTGAGGATTTCTCAGAAGAAATAAGGACATTTAAAAGCAAAATTGAAGGATGAGGTAAGTGAAGGAGGACTGCACTAAAGTAAAGGAAGCTATTTAGGGAAAAAAATGTTTTACCTTTATTACAACCCCTTTAAGTCACCATGGACCTCATCCCCTTGTGCCCCTCTGACCTTACTATTATTCTGCTTCTATGATGGATGGTTTTAATCATTTTTGCTGAATTTCAAGATTTAGAAGACATTTTTTCACATTAGAAGTTGCTATTTTGCTATTTTTGTAATAGACCTGCCTGGGCTTTTGAGCTACCCGGGAGCTTTAAACACTAGGGGCCAGATCCAGATACACTTAATATTGCGCTGCGTAATTGAAATACTCTACGCTGCCGTATTTCACCAGGCTCTACGCCGAATCCTGGTAGATTTTTGCCCGTACGCTACGGCGGCGTAGTCTATTTCTCGCCGCGTAATCGAAATACGCGATTGGGGGGCGTGAAGCATTTAAATTAAGCGCGTCCCCGCGGCGATCAAACTGCGCATGCTCCGTTCAGAAATTTCCCGCCATGCATTGCGCAAAATCATGTCGTTACGTCATTCGTTGTTTGAGTAGCGTCGTTAACGAACATTCCTATTCCCGGACGACTTACATAAAAAATAATAAAAGACGTCGGAAAACGTAGAAATTCGACGCGGGAACGACGGCCATACTTAACATGGGCTGTCTAATATTAGACCAGCAAAAAGCTGGTATAGTGGTACGTAAAAAAAAAGATGACTAAAGGTGCCGTAAGAGATTGCGATTGAAGAACGTAATTTCGGGGATGGCCGGCAAAAGCTCATTAGCATACCCCGACGCGGAAAAAGACGGGAAGTCCACCCAGTGGCTGCAATTTTATTGCAGCGTAGATCCGAAGGCGTACGAACACGTAATCCAGTCGAATTGAAGCCCGCAGCCATCTATTCATGGTTTGAGGTTTTCGACTAGCTAAAAAACGCGCGTAATTCGAGATTTTCCTAGCTTGTGAGGCGAGTATCTTGCATTAATCTTTCTTTATTAATGCCCATAGCAGAATCTTAAATAACTTTTTTAAAAGAAGAATAAACATAAGAACAACTGTGTGGGACTACAAATCCCAGCAGCCCTCAGTGTAACGGCCCCTCCTCCCTACGGACCCTATAAGAAGGCTGAGTACTTCCTTGCACTTCCTCTTTCTGACTGCGATGCCAGTGTGAACAACCAGACAACAGTCCAAAATCAGAAGTCGGTATCCCCGTAATAGACCGATGAGTTCTCTCAGTGGATCCATAGGCACGGGACGTCATCTCTTGTTGGGGAAACTTCAGCCAGGATCCAACCAAAAACAACATTCCAACGTGGAGTCAACACGGATCTGGGAAGTCCGAATGGTATACCCTCGGATCGTTTCAGTAACCTAAAACGAGAGCAAGACGACCATAACAGGGAGGGTAGGGTGGGAAGATACTCGCCTCCTGTCTTCATATAACCAATATTTTCCGTCACAAGCTAGGAAAATCTCGAATTATATTTCAGACAGGAGGCTCATATCTTGCATGTTTAAAGCTAAGCGTACTTATTCTATACACCAGGGCAAAATATCAGAGTATGTATACATATGCCGAGTGTAAGTAAATTACAACAGTTTGTACGATAACTAGGTACCCACACTAGGGCGTAAGAACTGACAAGGATACATGGGATTCAGGCCTGAAGTAAAATTCCCGAAAGGTAGATTCCGACGACCAGTCGGCCGCCAATAAGAGGTCCGATAAGGAACCCCCTGTGGAAATCACCTTAGTGGCCATCGCCCCCCTGGTCGAGTGAGCGCCAAACAAAGCTAAATCTATGCCTGCTAATTCCATTACTAGACGAACCCACCTGGCCAGAGTGGCCGAAGTCACCGGGAGGTGAGGTCGCACATAAGAGACCAACAATTGTGATAGGTTAGGAGAACGAAGAGTCGCCGTACGCGATTCGTAGGCTTGAAGGCAACGTACCACGCAAAGCTGTGGGTGAGAAGGAAAGAACGGGTAAAAAACCGAATGAAGTTGAGTCTTGGTTCTGCGCACCACCGAGAATCTAACCCCTTCCGGCGAAAATTGACGCCGCGAAACGTCTAGGGCTCTGACGTCCGAAACTCTTTTTATAGACACTAGGCAAAGCAACATGGTGAGCTTGAGGGAAAGATCTCGCAGGGAAAGCAGGTGATTGTCTTCCCAGGTAGAAAATAGCTGAAGTACTTTGGTCACATCCCAAGTGGATTGGTAGCGAGGTTTAGGAGGACGGGTGAGCCTAGCCCCGCGGAGGAGACGACACACCAAGGGGTGTCTCCCGATAGGGAGGGACTCTACGGGAAGGTGATATGCCGATATAGCGGATCTGTACACATTAAGTGAATTGTATGCCTTTCCCGAGTGAAAATCTTCAGCCAGGTAGTTGACAATCGTGTTCACAGGGGCTCGAGTGGGATCAACTTGTCGTTGATCACACCAACGAACCCATAATCCCCAGGCAGATCGGTATGCCGATCTAGTCCCAGGGGCCCAGGCCAGGGCGAGAAGGTCTCTAGCTGAAGATGAAAGTCCATCACTGGAGTCTGACGTCCCGAGACCAACCATGCCAGCAGAGGCAATCTGCCTTCCAGTATTAGCGGGTGAGCATCCCCGACAGGATTGGTCAACAGGTGGGTCGTGTGAGGGAGGAGTCTGGGATAATCGATCGACATACCCAGAATCATGGGAAACCATGGTTGAGTTGGCCACCACGGAGTGATAAGGGCTACCGTGGCCGCCTGATTGGCTACGTGAAGGAGCATTCTGGTTATCATGGTGAAAGGAGGGAACGCATAGTGTAACCCCGCGGGCCATGTCTGAAGGAGTGCGTCCGCCGCAATCGCTTCTGGATCCGGCCTCCAGCTGTAAAAGCGGGGTAGTTGGCGATTGAGCCTCGATGCGAACAGGTCCGTGTGAAAGGGACCCCACAAGGTGTGGATTGCTAGAAACACCGATCTGTCCAGCATCCAGTCGCTCGTATCGGTCAGATAACGGGAGTTCCAGTCTGCCACGTCGTTGGAAGTTCCCGGAATATATTCCGCTAGAGGGGTGATGTCGTGTGAAAGGCAGAATTTCCAGAATTCTGATGCCAAATTGGCCAGGACTTTGGATCTCGATCCCCCCAGGCGATTGACATACTGGACTGCCGCCACATTGTCCATGCGTATAAGAACGCAACATCTGGATCTCTGTGACAGAAAACTCTTGACGGCGAAAAATGCTGCCAGGAGTTCCAACGCGTTGATATGAAGGGTAGCTTCCTCTGCTGACCATGTCCCCCCAGTGGAGACAGGGCCACAGCGAGCTCCCCATCCTAGACGGCTCACGTCTGATTCCAGAATGATGTCTGGTCGGGGCGTGAAAATAGCCTTGCCGTTCCATTCTACCGCGTATCGGAGCCACCAACGTAATTCCGCCTCCGAATCCGGACAAAGGGAGATCTTGTCCGAGTAGCGGAGGCCTTGTCTCAGGTGGAGAGTTTTCAGCCGTTGGAGAGCCCGATAGTGTAGAGGAGCCGGGAAAATAGCTTGAATGGAAGCGGATAAAAGGCCGACCATGCGAGCAAGAGTCCTCAGAGAAATGAGGCGTTTCCGGAGAATCGTATTGATTTCTTTCCGGATCAGGGCCAGCTTGGCACTGGGCAAACGCAGTACCGCGTGTGTGGTGTCCACCGAGAACCCTAAAAATTCCACCACCTGGGATGGTTGGAGAACCGATTTGTCGAGGTTGATGAGGAAACCCAATTTTTCCAAAAGTGCTACTGTCCAGTGTTTGTGTAATTCGGCTTGCGCCTTTGAATGAGCCATGATAAGTATGTCGTCGAGATAGATGATAAGTCGAACGCCCCTGCGGCGGAGGGTGGCTATCACCGGTTTCATCACTTTGGTGAAGCACCAAGGGGCTGAAGACAGTCCGAAGGGCAGGCAAGTAAACTGCCACATGTGGTTTCTCCATTGAAATCTCAGGAATTGTTGGGATGACCGGTGCATAGGTATCGTCAGATACGCATCTTTGAGGTCTATTTTCACTAGCCAGTCCCCTTGAATTAAAAGGTCCCTCAACATGTGAATCCCTTCCATTTTGAAGTGACGATACGACACAAATTGGTTTAAATCCCTGAGATTTATCACAGGTCTGTATCCCCCATCCTTTTTTCGTACCAGAAAGAGATTGCTCACGAACCCGGGAGACCTGGGGTCCACCTCTATCACCGCACATTTTGCGATGAGGTCCTGGAGTTCTCTGTCTATGAGATACACATTGTCTTCTGAAAAATGTATGGGATTTAGGGGCACCAACCTGTTTGGTTGTGATGTTAGTTCTATGCAATAACCGTTGACTACGGCCAGAACCCATGGGTCTGCCGTAATCATGGACCAAGCGTGGGTAAAATGTCTCAACCTGCCCCCCACCGGTATGACAGAATGGCATTTTTCCAGTAAACTCACCGGATGGACGGGATCGTGGGAATCCTCTGCCGCCGCGTCCTCTCCATGGACGTCCTCTGGGAGGGAAGAATGGAGCTGGTTGAACCATAGGGGTGGAGTACAGTTGCTGCGCGGGAGCGTAAAATTGAGCTGGTGTTCTGGGGGAGGCCCTGTAATAATTTCCTCGGCCGGCAGATCGGCCTCTACCTCTGCCAGCCCTATTAAAAACTCTAGCCCCAGAGTTTGACATTTTTGAGGGAAAATTGAGCCTTGTCCAGACTGTTAAAAAGTCCAACGAACCGATTTATATTTTTGACCAAATCGTCTCCGAATAGCAGACCCTTGGCTGAGGGACCCGGTTCTGCTTCAGCTAAGTGCGACAACTGGGGGTCAAGCCTCATCAATATAGACCTGCGCCGTTCAATGGCGCAGGTTGTGTTAGCTGATCCTAGCAGGCATATGGCCCGTTGTGCCCAGCCACGTAATTGGACCAAGTCAATAGGTTCCTCTGAGGTGACTGCCTGTTCGGACAGGTTGAGAATTTTTGTTAGTGGGCCCAAGAGGTCCAGGACGTGGTCCTGGATCGTTTTGAACGAACGTTCAATCCCCTTTTTTGAAAATTTTCCTGCCTTGGTCAGGTACTTTAATAAGACCGGATCGATCTCGGGTGTGGCTGCCACTTTGTTGGGGATGGACGGCCTGGGGCATTCTGCACGCAATTTGTTTCTATTGGATTTATCCAGAATCCGCCTTACCCAGTGCTCCACGTATTGGGATACCTGGGGAAGAGGGGCCCAATCCCCAGAGCGGGGGTGAATAATCAACTCCGGATTAAAGAAGGGCTCTCCTAGAGAGTCTAATATCGCCTCTGATGGGGCGTCCGGATTGGCTTCCATGTTTGTAGCCATTTGCCCAGCCTCCTCTGTGTCTGAATCAGAATCTCTTGCTGAAGTGTCTAAGGACTCGCCCGAGTCTTCATCCGAATCCTCAATAAATGAGTCGGGTTTTTCCCGGAGGGATGACATTAGCTTCTTAGATGGGTACTCCTTGGTTATCAAGGGTCGCATAATTGTAGGATGGCTGGGTCGGCAGGCCGAGGAAGGTCCTGCCTCACGCATCAATTCTACTTCCCCTGCCGGGGAGTCGATATAAGTCGCAGTATGTTTGCGCTTGCAAGAGGCCTTGCCCGATTTTTCCTTTACAGGTAACGTGGGCTGGGTAGAGGTACGAGGGGCAGCAGGAGCTAAAGCAGCCTGTATGGATTGTGTTATTAACACTTGAATTTGTGCTGCGGTGAGCATTTGTGGGGTTTCCACATTGGTTTCAGGTTCCATGTCATCCTGTACCTTATTATGTGACATGTCAATAGATTGTTAGCTCTTGTAGTACTGTAGGGATCAGGGATGCGCTCAGTACGGTCGAGATATAGGGTATCTGTAACTGGGTAGAATACCCAGTAGGACAAGTATAGGGGAGGACAGTACAGCACCCGGAATGAGGTTCCGCCCTACCGCTCCGCTCCGTTGCAGCCGCCGAATGATTACCAGCGCGGGCTTGCAGGGAGAAACGGCGCTGCCGTGTGACGTCACGGCGATCCGATAGGTTGGTTAGCCAGGAGGAGAGCGAGAGGGAGAGCGAGAGAAGGCGGGGACGCGCCGTGCATAGGCACGCCCCTCCTATGAACAGCGCGCTGAACCTGTGAGGAGATGGCGCTCACAGAAGACGGCGCAGTACAAGGTAAAATAACATGCGGTGTGGCACTAAAACAGGGGCATACACCGGTAGAACGTAGGAATAAAATAAGAATATAATATAATAATAATATAATAATATAATAATAATAACAGTGAAGAGTATGAGAATTAAATTAGTACTTATCTGACTATGAGCAGAAAGAAAGAGGAAGTGCAAGGAAGTACTCAGCCTTCTTATAGGGTCCGTAGGGAGGAGGGGCCGTTACACTGAGGGCTGCTGGGATTTGTAGTCCCACACAGTTGTTCTTATTTTTTTTCTTCTTTTAAAAAAGTTATTTAAGATTCTGCTATGGGCATTAATAAAGAAAGATTAATGCAAGATATGAGCCTCCTGTCTGAAATATAATTTGAAATTACTCCAGTCTAACACCAGTTAGACAGGCGTAATGGCTCTGTGAATCTGGCCCTAGGTGACCATATGTGCAGGCACCTTTAGGTGTCTATACATGTGCATAGTAAGATTGAGTTCATATTGTTCTCATATATTGTTCTCACAGATTCCCTCTAAATGACTATAAGTTCAGTTCACAAAGTTTTAATGCACGTTCGGTCACGTGACTGTTATTTTCAATCTAACTGCAAAAGTTACAGTTGTTATGGTAAATAGTGAACATCAGCTTAGTAAATTGAGCCATATATTTTTAACAATATATTGTTCTCACAGGAAGCTTTCCGTGTCAGCTCTAAAGGAGTTCAATAGGTGTACGATTTTCTTAAGGTCCACTATAAACCACTATTGATGGGAAACGGTGCAATCAGGATACATAATGGAGTGTAATTTTAGTCGCGTTTTAATACAGGCTTAAAATAGCTCAAATAGCCCAATGATCTGCAGTGGTGGCAGACCAACAGAATAATGTATCATATCACATTACTTTCAGTGTATATGTGACCTAATTTCATTTCCTGAAGTATTTTCTTGCCGTGAGTTGAATCATATTTTACAATGTATATGACCAAGCCAAATTTTCTGCCATTTCCATGCACAGGAGAAATGCATAATACATACCTGAAAATAGAGAAGAAAATAACCCAAAACACATATACAGTGCCTTTAAAAAGTATTCATATGTTACAAACAAAAAGGTAAATATATTTTATTGGGATTTTATGTGATAGACCAGCACAAAGTGGCACATAATTGTGAAGTGAAAGGACAATTATAAACGGTTTTCAAAAATATTTACAAATACATATTTGAAAAGTGTGGCGTGCATTTGTTTTCAGCCCCCTTTACTCTGATACCTCTAAGGGCTCTTTCACACGTCCGTTCAGTTTTTTAGATCAGTTTTTTCCCCCTTCAGTTGATCCGTTTTTTCATCAGTTTTTCGTCCGTTTTCCGTCCGTTTACATCCGTTTCCGTTCCGTTTTCCGTCCGTTTTTCATCAGTTTTTTTCTTTCAAATAGTTTTTATTGAGAAATACAAATACAGCAGTAAGTTACACCTAGGCAAACAAGCCATGAGCAGTATTGAATACAGCAAAGGGTTTCTGATTGTGCATAAACAAACTCGTAACATATCAGAACATTCAAATTACATATAACTGTATACTGTAGGGATGATCATAAGGGAGTGCGATATCTATGCTAAGGAGGGGAGGATGGGGGGGGGGGGGGCTTCACACATGAGGGGAGGGGAGGGGGTGGAGCGCATCAAGGATTGGATGGAGCGTTCAGGAATGGATCAATGATCAGTGATTCCATTTAGTGTCGTACCATAGTCGCCATGGAGTCCATTGAGTCAATAGTGTGGGGCAGGAATGTTTCCTGCGAGCAAGGATTGTCTCATACTGGTAGTGAGTGTGAGTTAATTGTATTACGTCCGCTATTGTGGGGGTGGTACTAGATTTCCAGTTCCTGGCAATGAGAAGTCTGGTTGCCAGTAGGACATGGGATGTCACTAGTCGCAGGGGGGGAGGTACGTCATCGATGGTCAGATTGAGAATAGCTAGTTGGGGGGTCAGTGGTATGGGAGAGCCAGTCAATTCCCTCAGTACTTGTTCTAGCAAAGTCCACAGATTCCTCAAGTGGGGACATGTCCAGAAAATGTGGATTAGAGTGCCAGGTTCACCGCAACCTCTCCAGCAGTCAGGTGAAGTATGGGATGGAATTTGGCTATTCTGGACGGCGTTAGGTACCATCTTAGTAGCAGCTTCTGGGAGAGTTCCCATAGGGCTGTACAAGAGGTGGATTTGTATATAGACTTAATTGCTGTCTGCCATTGTTGGTCAGAAAATTGGGTCTGGAAGTCAGATTCCCAATCAGTGAGGGGTTTAGACTTGAGGAAGGAATTTTTCTCCTGCAGGGACGAATAAAGTATAGAGGTACCTTTGGTCGGGCGTGTCTGAGCAAAGAGGTATTGCCATATGTTCACTGGTAGGTGTCCCTCCAGTGAGGGCGTGGCTAAAAGACAGTGTCGCAGCCTGTAGCATGTAAAGTAGTCAGAAGTGGGAGCTTGGAAAGTAGTCTGAAGCTGTAGAAATGAGGAGTTAGTCACAAGGTGTCGCAGTTCATAGGTGTACGTCAGCTTCTCAGTCAGCCATTTCGGAATGTGTAGGTCTGGGGTTAATAGTGTCAGTGTTTGTATCGGTATGGGGATGGGTTTAATTGGTACAGTCGACCATTTAGCACGAGTTAGCAGTCTCCAGGCTTTAACAGAGGCCTGAATGGTGGGGGAGTATAGGCCCAGTGGAGGGTTAGTGATTAGTGTGCTAAATAACCAGTGGGCCAGGCTATGACCTGGAATCATGTTGGATTCTATATCGCTCCAAAGAGTGGAGGGTGTTGTTGCCATCCACTCCTTGAGTTGTGTGAGAATAGTGGCCAGGTAATAGTCTTTGATGACCACATATCCCATACCTCCTGCAGATCTGTGTTTGGAAATTTTTGTCAAGCTACATCTGGGCTTCTTGCCTTGCCATATGTAGCATCCCAAGACAGATTGTAGGGCTGCTAGGTAAGATTGCGAGAGCGGTATGGGGAGTGTTCGGAATGTATACAGTAGCTTGGGCAAGACCATCATTTTGAAAGCCGCAAGTCTGCCTGCCCAGGAGAATTCGTACTTGGAGAGTTTCGTGGTTTCGGAAATAAGCATTTGTTTCAATTCAACATAGTTGCGGGGAAACAAAGCCCTTGTGGACTTAGTTAAGGTAATGCCAAGGTATGAGATTCCGGAGTCTGCCCAGGGGTAGGGGAATTTGTTCCTGAGTAAGTTACTGGTGATAGCATCCAACCCTAAATCTAGGATATAAGATTTGTTCTCATTGACCTTGTAGTAAGATATGCTACTAAATCTTTGTAACAGCAATTGTACCGAAGCCAGGGAAGAAAGGGGGTTTGTCATCATGATTATCACGTCGTCCGCAAATAGGTTGATTTTGTGTTCTAGGGTGCCGATCTTAAACCCTGATATCATGTCTTGGGTTCTGATGTGTTCTGCTAGGGGCTCCATGACAAGGTTAAAGATAAGTGGTGACAGGGGACAGCCTTGGCGTGTGCCATTAGTGATTAAAAAGGGCTTCGAGAGTATTTCCGACGTGTATACTTGGGCTGATGGGGAGGAATACAATGCCATTATGGCGGAGAGAATAGGGCCTTGAAATCCAAACTTGACCAGTGCAGCCCGCATGTACCCCCAGTGGACCCGGTCGAATGCCTTCTCCGCATCCAGTGATAGGAGCAGAGAAGGCGTTCGAGTAGATTCCGCAGCATGGATGATGTTAATGATCCTCCGGGTCGCATCAAAGGTCTGTCTGCCTTTGGTAAAGCCAGACTGATCCTTGTGTATGAGAATGGGCATTAGGTCCACTAGACGGTTGGCTATGAGTTTTGCATAAATCTTGGCATCTAAATTTAGGAGAGATATGGGCCGGAAATTTTGGGCACAGGTGGGTTCCTTCCCTGGCTTCGGCAGCGTAACAATTAAAGCAGATAACATTTCAGGGGGAAGAGAGGAGGATGAGGCAGCGTCGTTACAAACTCTAGCAAGAAATGGTGATAGGATGGAGCCAAATTTTTTATAATATTCCCCCGTTAGGCCATCAGGGCCCGGGGATTTGTTGGAGGGTAGTCCAGAGATCGTGTGTTGAATTTCTAGGGCTGTGAACGGGGCATTAAGCGTCTCCAAGTGATCCTCAGACAATTTTGGGAGATTGATTTCCTGGAGGAATGCTGTTATGTCTTGAGGGGATGGTTGGAGAACTGAACTATCATCTTTCAGGTTGTATAAGGTGGTGTAATAGTCGCTAAAGGCATTGGCAATTTCTGTGGGGTCAATTAATTTTTGGTTTGAGGAGGGGTGGAACAAGTGGGTGATTTTAGTCTTGGATAGGTGGCCCTTAATCCTATTAGCCATAGCTTTACCCGCTTTATTGCCGGTGGAATAATGGAGGGCTTTAAAGTGGGTATGGGCTCTCTCAAAGGAGTCCAGCAAGTGAGCTCTTAGTTCTTGTCTTAAGAGATCTAGTTTGCGTTTTGTAACACTACTAGGAGCTGATTGATTTTGAGTTTCCAATACTTTTATATCTGAGGTAAGGGATTCTAAACGCTGTGATCTCAACCTCCTCTCTCTGGCCCCCAGTTGAATAAAGAGTCCTCGAACGAATGCTTTATGGGCATTCCACAGTACATTATGACTAGTCACAGAATTAGCATTTAGGGAGAAGAACTCAGTTAGGTGTTCCCTGATATATTCAAAATGAATTGGGGAATGGATGAGAGAGGCATTGGCTCTCCAAACCCTTGATCGAGAGGAAGGAGAGGAGTCATTCAGGGAGATAGTGACAGGTGCGTGGTCGGACCACGTGATGGAGGAGATGTCAGATGCTGAGACCTTGGGGAGGAGCCATTTGTCCACCAAGAAATAGTCAATCCTTGTATAGGAATTATGCCGAGGAGAGAAGTAAGAGTAGTCCCTTTCGGTAGTGTGGTGGCATCTCCACACATCATAAAGATCATGAGATCGTATGAAAGGTCCCATGGGTGAGGTTGTTCTGCCCGAGTGGGAGGAAGTATCAATCGTGTTATCAGGCACTATATTAAAATCACCACATAGTATAAGGTGACCTTTCTTGAAGCGGTTGATTTTTTTCATTAGTTTGGATAGGAAGCTAATCTGTCGCTTGTTAGGAGCGTACACCGTCACGACGGTGTATCTGACATTGTTAATGGAGCAATCCAACGCTAAGTATCTGCCATCGACGTCTGTCAAGCTATCATGGAGATTGAACTGTACTGTGTCTTTGATGGCGATTAAGACCCCATTTTTCTTTTCCGGGCCAGAGGCTTTGAATATATTCGGAAAGTGCTTGTTAGTACAAGTCGGTTCTGCAGAGGATTTAAAGTGCGTTTCTTGCACACAGAGGATGTCACAGTGAGATGCGTGAGCAGTTTTCCACAGTGATACCCGTTTAACCGGGTGGTTCAGTCCCTTAGCATTCAAGGTGAGGAATTTAGGCATCTCGGCAAGAGCAGTGTAGTGAGCGTGTAGAGAAAGGTACTCACAGTTTGTTGAAGGTAGTCAAGCAGATCAAGGAGGCAGTAGATGAGAGGTGGTTCCGCTGACCAGGGGGTAGGTCTTCTCAGAGTGGTGATGTTCTCCGGGGTCCAGGTGAAAGGGAGAGGGAGCAAGTGGGGAAACAAAAAACAAGGGGACAAAAGTAACAGTCAACAGCAACTTATTCAGAACAATGGAAAGCTGGGCGCAGCAGGGGCACCAATGTCAGCAGTATGTCAGGATTGCTGACAGCTTACGGGGTGAAAGTTTGTGGGTTAACTGCAACGAGCAGGCACCAACCGGAGTGCTTTGTAGTGGTAATAGTAGAGGAATACTAACCGCAAGGTCACACACCTGCACTGGGGGAGGAATCCATGTCGGTGGGGTGCGTTACATCAGAGATTGGCACCTGGGGCGGTGGGTTGTTCCCAGGGATGATGTGCCACTTTCTGAGGAGCTGGATGCCTTCCTCCACTGAGTGGATGTTGTGCTTTACCCCATTTTTGGTAACCATGAGTTTGGTCGGGAATCCCCATTGATAAGGGATCTTGTGGTTATTCAATGGTTTTGTGATGGTCTGGAGTTGTCTTCTCTGTTGGCGGGTATATTGTGAGATATCTGCAAACAGTTGTAACTTTGTATATGGCGCGGGTAGTTGACCCAAACGCCTGGATTTGGCCATGAGCATATCTTTGGCGTGGTAGAAGTGTACCCTCATGAGGGTGTCACGGGGCACTTCAGGTGGTAGGTGGGGAGGCTTCGGCAGCCGGTGGATACGGTCAATGACCGTCTCAACAGGAGGGAGGTCAGGAAGGAGCAGAGATATCATTTTCCTAGCATAATTGTTGAGATCGGCGGGAACGATCGTTTCAGGTATGCCGCGTATCTTAACATTATTGCGTCTCGATCGGTCTTCGAGATCCGCCATCTTGGCCCGTACCCATCGTTGTTCCTCCCTGGTGTGGTCATGGGCATCAACTAGGTCATTGACTGTAACTGTCATGGCGCTCATTTGATGCTCAATGCGGCCTATTCTATTGTTCACAAGGCCCATCTCAGATTTAAATGCTGACAGCATAGATGAAATGTCATTGTGGATGGAGCTGTGCAGCGTGATCAGCATGTCTTTTAACATGGTGTCAACTACTGGTTGATTGGTGGTGGGGAAAGCAGCTATGGGGGATGGTCCGGACGTTAGTGAGGGGAGACTGTCCAGGGCAGGCCTTACCTCAGGTGCCTGTGAGCTGGGATCTAAGCGCATCCGCGCCTTGGCAGGGCTGGCGGTAGTGGAGGCTGTGCCAGAGAGCGCCGGTGGATCAGGAGGAAAGGAGCGTGAGGGGACAGATGTATCCTCGTCCCCAGACAGGTCAGTGTATGCCTTCTCTCCTCGCGGTGAGCGGTCGCGGGCGCCATCTTGGCCATGGGACCTGTGAGGTGGCGAGAAGAAATCCGTCAATTTCCGCGGCTGGCGGTAATCTTTTCGTTTGCGGGATGACCCGTCCGGGTTCCCCAGCACATGCTGGTTAGAGTGGTGCATCGTTCGCGGTGCGGAGTAGCGTTGCTGGTGCTCGAATCTCCGGTTGGTGCGGGAGCTGGGAGATCAGACGTCCATGCAGCTCGGCAGTCGGCCACGCCCCCCTTCATCAGTTTTTTTCATCCGTTTTTTCATCCGTCCGTTTTTCGTCCGTTCCGTTTTTTTGACGGAAGAAAAATAGGGTTTTCTTCCGTCCAAAAAAACGGAGCTTACCGCAGACGGATGTTAACGGACGTTAGCGGATGCTCATCCGCTAACGGACACTAACCCATAGGGAAGCATTGAGGTCCGTTAACGGACGTCCAAAAAACGGACGAACTGAACGGACGTGTGAAAGAGCCCTAACTAAAATCGAGTGCAACCAATTGCCTTCAGAAGTCACCTAATTAGTAAATAGGGTCCACCTGTGTCTAATTTAATCTCAGTCTAAATACAGCTGTTCTGTGAAACCCTCAGAGGTTTGTTAGAGAACCTTAGTGAACAAAGCATTAAGAAGGCCAATGAACACACCAGACAGGTAAGGGATGGAGTTGTGGAGAAGTTTACAGCAGGTTTAGGTTATAAAAAAATATCCCTAGCTTTGAACATTTCATAGAGCACAGTTCAATCCATTGTCTGAAAATGGAAAGTATATGGAACAACTGAAAACATACCAAGACATGGCCGTCCACCTAAACTGACAGACCGGACAAGGAGAGAATTAATCAGAGAAGCAGCCAAGAGGCCCACAGCTCAGGTGGGAGAATCTGTCCAAAGGACAACTATAATGCCGCGTACACACGATCACTTTTTGTGATGAAATAAATGACGTTTTTAAAAATGTCAATTTTATTGACCGTGTGTAGGGGAAAACGTCGTTTTATGTCTTGTAAAAAATGACAAAAATAATTTTTCAAAAAAAGTCACAGTGTGTAGCAAAAAAACGTCGTTTAAAACAAAGTTTTTCAACCCGCGCATGCCCAGAAGCTAGTTATGAAGAGAGCTTAAATGGAAAAGAGTGGTGAACGTAACCTCGCTTTGCTAGAGCATTGTGAAAAAAACAATGGTGTGTAGGCAACATCGTCTTTGAAAATTTAAGTTTCAAAAACGTAGTTTTTTACTTCACAGAAAACGTCGTTTTTTTTCATCACATAAAGTGATCGTGTGTACGCGGCATTAGTCGTGCACTCCACAAATCTGGCATTTATGGAAGAGTGGCAAGAAGAAAGCCATTGTTGAAAGAAAGTCATAAACGGATGGATGAAAAAGCGGACATACGGTCCGCACGTGTGAAAGGGGCCTTATACCCATTAGAACTATTTTACCAATCTCTATGTGTATGCCATGCCTTTTTTGTATTAATAAAACAATGCTCAATATAATTAGTTCATATAACTCAGTAGTGTGCATCATTTAAAGTACCACCATCTAGTTTCTTCTGTAGTATTACCCCCAGTGGAGCTGCTGGATTTTTGGGCGGCGTGTTACCTCGTGGCTCCTCCGAAATTCCTAGGGTTGAATGATGCGTATTGCATGTAGTAGAAGTAAAGGAATGTCCAGACAGGTTCTCTTTTGATGTGCTCTTTATTACCCAGCCGGGTAAAAACAGTAAACTTGTGGTGAGGAAAGTAGATCTGAAGAAGATAGAAGAATAGCAGATTCAGGCGTAATGATAGAAAACAGTCCTGCTCCCAAACGTAACACTTCTTTGCACCACTTCCGCCGGAATGGGTTTAGTGTACTCAGACAGGCCTCTCTCACTGACCTGGCAGCCGGAGTATCACCCAGACAACTGTAGGATAAAGTCTCTGCCACAGACCCCATTCAATGAGCCTCAGAAAGATACCTCCGCCACAGGTCTCCTCTGGGTTGAATCCATGGATATATGCCTCCTTAAATGAGTTACGTCTGAATCTCCTTCAACTTGTCGCCCAAGTACTGACTGACAGGTGATCAATCCCTCGGTGTCCAGCTACCTCGATCCCGGGTGGTTTGTCCAGGCCCTTTTGGACCACCAGCCTTTCAATATCGCTCCTCAGACTGACTCCCCACTGAACAGCAGTACAACTTGGGATTTTTAATTAATTAAAATAATAAACATGTTATACTTACCAGCTCTGTGCAATGGTATTGCAGAGAGCAGCCTGATTCTCCTATTTTTGGGGCCACTGCCAGTGATCATGGCTCCTCCTCTTCTCTGTGTGCCCCCATAGCAAGCCGCTTGTTATGGGGGCACATGTGCATGCCTGCTCCTGAGCCGTGTGTGTCTTTGGTGCTGCCCCACACATCCCCCTCACAGCATTTGATTGACAGCAGCTGGAGCCAATGGCTCCCGCTGCTGCCTACGTCCCTGTATGAAGATGGAGAGGAGAGTAGAGATCCAGCCATGCACAGCACTGGATCGATTGAAGACGTAGGTAAGTATTTAGGTGGGTGGGGGGACAGAAAGTCGTAAACATTTTTTACTTTAACCCCTTGGAGCCGGCACCTCTCAGCCCTTTAAGGGGTTTAGAATGCCGGGAGGCGGGGCAAGGTTTATGATCATGTGATTCCAGTAATTGGCTGTCATGGCGGTCACATGTTTGGAAAGCTCCTGATCGTAAGTAGCAATCAAGAGCTTTTCGTAAGCCACCGGAAACTGTTACAGGAGTGCCACAGCTGTATTTACACTAATACACACCAAGGCCCACCCACCAAATGGCCGCATATTTGCCTGAATGTTGCATGATCTGAGCAGTGCACATTCCCTGCCTGGAAGATCAGGGTATCACTGTGAGGGACTATAAAGAAAAATAAACATCCCCCACACCATGTCAATTATGATAAAATGCATTGGATGGAGCTTGTGTCCATGACATCATTGCGTTTTTTGATTCAGGACTTTTACCCCATCATCCTTGGGACTGATGTTCTATACAGCACTGTATTTTACCACACTATTGTAAGAGTTTAGTACATTTTTAATAAAAGTTTTAGTAATGGTTTTACACTATGTGCGGATGCTTGGTATTCCTTTGCATATATCCATGAGATAAGAGGTTGACTTATGAGTGCGATGACCATCCACCCTGTCCTGAAGTGCTGGGAGATCTGAAAATAGCTCTTATGGGTTGATTGAGCGGGTTCTGGAAAGTGTGTGAGGCATACACAGCTTTGTTGACTCAATACCAATGGTATATACAGTAAGTCCACTTGCTCTGGTAAGCTTGTTAGCTATACATTTGGTGGTCGATCACTGATTAACTTTGGAACTTTGGACATATTATCTACACACGTGGAGATTCACCTATCATCCTTTTTTAGATTCACTTTATACAGTAGTTTATTATGATGATTGTTTCACATGACCATTGAACTTGTAGTTTTAAAACTTTGGACTATTTGATGTTTATATTTTGCTTGTTCATGTTCACTCACTTTTTTTTTTTATATACTGGCATATTATTCAATGTTGTTTTGATTGTATATTTGTGTATCGTATTTTCCGGGGTATAAGACGACATTTTATACTTAAAAATATGCTTCAAAAACCGGGGGTCGTCTTATACACCGGATGCAGAGTCAGTCAGACTGCGGGCGTCCATTGTGCGAAATCCGCTCCTTCTCCTCGTGTTGTTCCCAGCAGTTTCCCAGCAGAGCCTGTGTTCAGTGTTCCGCCTATCATGGGTGAGACGACGTCCATAATAAGTGGAACACTGAACACAGGCTCTGCTGGTAAACTGAGTGTTCCACCTATCATGGAACAGGACGAGGAGGAGGCGCAGCTTTTGAACAATGGACACCCGCAGTCTGACTGACTCTGACAGGGATAAGGTAAGGAGAGCATTGAAGTGAGGCATGCAATGGCACAGTGAGGCATGCAATGGCACAGTGAGGCATGCAATGGCACAGTGAGGTATGCAATGGCACAGTGAGGGGGGAAGGGGGTCATCTTATACGGCGAGTATATCCCAAAACCAACATTTTAGCTGGAAAATTAGGGGCTTGTCTTATACGCCCAGTCACCTTATACACCGGCAAATATGGTTTGTACTTTTGTATTGATATGTTTTAGTGCTGTGTTTATGTACTGTATTATATTATTGGGATCTATAAGAATGAAACAAAAAGAGTGCAGAATAAGGTTAAAAAAAAATGGAAATAATTCTAAATAATAATAAGTTCTGCTTAAAGGAAAAAGGAAAATGTTTTTATGCCTAGATTTTAATGCTACTTTAAATAGCAGAAGCATAGTCAACCATGATGTTAGCTTCTTCAGTTAGCCGTTGGGTTTTCTATCTGATAGATTACATAGATAGACAGTACAACAAACAACTGAAGCAACACTGACAATGCTGTTGCTGTTTGGTAGGCAGTGGCTTCAGTGTTCTCAACCTACAACAGAAAATGCTGTTACTTGCAGGATCATTTGTGTTCCTTCAAAGATTGACCTACTGTAAGGTAATCTCGAGTGTGGCTTGGGGGGAAATTTCAGTACCAAAAGCGGTAACCCGAGCCACACTTGGGATCGCATTGCAGGATCCAGGCAACGTTACTTACCTTGTCCCCTGGATCCTACGATGTCTCCCCGCTGTGTGTGCAAGCTGTCTCCTCTGCTCGATTCACACAGTGCCCGAGTGCCACCGAGCTCCTTTTCCTTGCGAGCACTGCGATGCACGGGGGGCAGGGTTCAGCACCAAATAAAATAAAAATTAAAACACAGTATACATACAGTACACTATAATCTTAGGCCCTGTACACACGAGGAGACATGTCCGATGTAAACGGTCCGCGTACTAACCAGCGGACAGGTTTCCAGCGGACAAGGTGTCCGACGGACAGGTTTCCAGCGGACACGTTTCTAAGCATGCTTAGAAACTTTCGTCCGCTGGAAACCTGTCCGCTAGGCCGTACACACGATCGGACATGTCCGCGGAAACTGGACTGCGGACCAGTTTCAGAGGATATGTCTCCTCGTGTGTACGCGGCCTAACAGATTACAGTACTGTATAAAATAATTTCACATCCCCTTTGTCCCTAGTGGTCTGTCCAGTGTCCTGCATGCAGTTTTACATTCTAAATACTTTTCTTTCTGCCTGGAAAATGGAGATTGTCCATAGCAACCAAAAAGTGTCCCTTTAAGTCAAAAGTAGTTTTAGACCAGCTACAGTAGAAAACAGTAATAATAAATTAGAATCACTTGCAGAATTGAGCAATAGCGATTTGTGGAGAACTTCATCATCAGACACTGAAAGTAATGACAACGACAATTGTGCAACTGAGCAAATTTCAGTGTTTTTGATTTGATTACATTATTGAATCATTTTTATTATTATATTATTATTTGTTATAATTATTTATAGGTATTTATTATATTATAATTTATGTTTTTGTGTTTTATACATTATCATACCCGGGATGTCTACTAGACTTTTGTTTGGCAGATTTAAGTGAGTTATTTCTAATGCCGCGTACACACAACCGTTTTTCATGTTATGGAAAAAAACTAGGGGCCAGATTCACAAAGCACCTACTGCGGAGTATCACGAGTTAGGCATGCGTAAGTCTAAAAATGCACACGCTTATCTATGCACCGTATCCCCAAAACGATATACGCCTGAAATCCACATTTTTTAGACCAACGTAATTTGGATAGACTGCACTAGGCACAACATTGATTTGCTATGCAAATATGCAAATGAGGGAGATACGCCGATCCACAAAAGTAAGTTTGTGCGGTGCAGTCTACACGATGTGCTTATCAGCTGCACGGCTGGTCTAAAATTAGACCATATAAAAGCTTGCTTAAAATTAGACAATCCGTCTACATGTCAGCAAAAGCAACACCATTAGGGCCGAGCTGAGCAGCCACACTTGCAGGACATTAATCTGTATGCCAACATGCCAGGGGCATCCTTGCTCATAGCTATACTACTGACTTTAGATGAGCGCAGAAGGAGGAGGGCACAGGAGAGGATCTTTGTCAGGTATATCCGTAGGGTGAGCCCAATGGTAATAGGCCCCCCTTTTGGCTGGAATTAGGATGCAATTGGAGAGATACCCTGTGTTAATAGGAGGGTAGACGTTGGTTCCTCAGCTTCCACTAATTTCAGTGAAATTGAGTAAAGGTGGATTAATTAGGTCAGGAGCCTGTGCAGGCCAGCAGGCCCAAAGATTGCTAAAGTAAAATGATCCTATGCTGCTATAAGGATGCCAGTTGTGACCGATGCACCCTAGGTATTAATTTAGCAGCACCATTTCCCTTTCTACTATTCATATTTATATTAGGTCCCCACATAGGGATCCTACTGGGAGGAAACAGCTACTTTATTCACCATAGCGCGGACTCCCCTGTTCTTACACGGGAGAGGATCTGCCGACCGCCACTGGGCAAGGTACTGGCAACACCCCATTTCCTTGCCAGTGGCTCTTTTCCCCCTAATGGGTAAATATATATTTTTATATACATTTTTTTCTGTTTAGTATATATTTTATAATAATTAATATAATAAATATAAATTTACTAATTTTAATATTATTATAATTATCTTATTTAATTATATATATATATATATATATATATATATATATATATATATATATATATATATATATATATATATTGTGACAAAGTCGTAGAGATAGCGATAATGTCATGCAGCAAAGTCGCTGATCTTAAGCAATAAATATGGCTTTATTGCACTCAAAAATAAATAATACAAAAACAAAATGGCCTACTCCAATTTAGGAGGCTAACTGACAGTAGTGTCCCTCACTACACTGTACTGGAGGGGCTATTCCGGCCTCCAGTACAAAACAAACAGAATATCAGTCCAAAATAAACAAATCTATGACAGACCTTGTTCCTTCCATGCAGACAGTTTCCAACCTGTCCGTCCAGCTCAGCATACCTCTCACACTGAGCTCTCACTTCCCATTTCCCTACCAGGTGACTGTTAATTAATAGGGGGAAGAGAGGAGGTTTACCTGTTGGCCAGGCTTAACCCCTTCCAGGGCAGGGAAAACTGACCTTTCCAGCCTCTCACTGGTGTACATACAATCGTGTACCCTGTCACGCATCCTCCCCCCCAGCTTAACACTTGGGTGGGAAGCGGCCATCTCTACAAACCCATGCACTCGGGACAGAGCATCTGCATTACTGTGGAGGAGACCTGCCCTATGTCGTACCACAAAAGTAAAGGGCTGTAGGGACAGAAACCACCTCGTGACCCGAGCGTTCTTGTCCCTATTGGTGTGCATCCACTTTAACGGAGCATGGTCTGTGACGAGGGTAAACCGCCTGCCCAACAAATAGTAGCGGAGTGTTTCTACTGCCCACTTGATTGCCAAACACTCTTTTTCCACTGTGGCATAGCGCTGTTCTCGAGGTAACAACTTCCGACTCAAATACAGCACAGGGTGTTCCTCACCATCCACATATTGGGACAAAACTGCACCCAGACCCACCTCTGAGGCATCGGTCTGGAGAAAGAACTCCTTTCTAAAGTCAGGAGCCACAAGCACAGGTTGGGTACAAAGCGCTGCCCGCAGACCAGCAAAGGCTTCCTCAGCCTCGCTGTTCCACTTTACAGTGTCTGGACTTTTGGCTTTAATAAGGTCTGTGAGCGGAGCAGCCCTCGTAGCAAAGTGAGGAATAAACCTCCGATAGTAGCCTACAATCCCCAAGAAAGCTCTGACTTGTTTTTTCCTCAATGGTCTGGGCCAGCTCTGTATAGCTCCTATTTTGTTCATCTGTGGTTTAACAAGTCCTCTGCCAACCAGGTAACCCAAGTATCTAGCCTCTGCTAGACCCAAGGCACATTTAGAGGGGTTAGCTGTCAGATCCGCTCTTCTAAGAGTGTCCAAGACTGCCTGTACTTTATCCAGATGGCTTTCCCAGTCCGGGCTATGAATGATCACATCATCCAAGTATGCGGCTGCATACTCAGTGTGGGGCCTGAGCAACTTATCCATTAGCCTTTGAAAAGTGGCTGGAGCCCCATGGAGGCCAAAAGGCATGATCCTGTACTGGAATAGGCCATCAGGAGTGGCAAAGGCTGTCTTCTCTCGGGCGTGCTTTGTCAATGGGATCTGCCAATAACCCTTTGTCAGATCCAACGTGGTGAAGAACCTATCTTTGGCTAATCTCTCTACTAGTTCATCCACCCTAGGCATGGGGTAGGCGTCAAACTTAGACACCTCGTTTAACTTCCTGAAGTCATTACAAAACCTGATGGACCCATCAGGTTTGGGCACTAGAACAATGGGGCTGCACCACTGGCTATGAGACTCCTCTATCACTCCAAGCTCAAGCATTTTCCTGATTTCAGCCCTTACAGCTTCCCTCTTGGCCTCCGGAATGCGGTAAGACTTCACTCTTACGACAACCCCTGGTTCTGTAATAATGTCATGGGTAATCTCTCGGGTTTGTCCAGGGTTGGGGGAGAAAACATCGTTATTCCTCTCAACCAAGCCTCTAGCTTCTTTTATTTGCTCAGGTGTCAGCTCTGGAGAGATTGTCACCGAAGGACTAGGTGCCTGTGGACCAGGTGTGGTGTCCCCCACTGCGGCCATGCAGTCCTCTCTAGTCCTCCATGGCTTAAGAAGGTTTATGTGGAACACGGCCTCCTTCTTCCGGCGTCCCGGCTGACTAACTTTATAATTTACTGGGCTCACTTTTTCCAACACCTCATAGGGTCCCTGCCACTGTGCTAGAAGTTTGCTTTCTGCGGTGGGTACTAGAACCATTACTCTGTCCCCTCTTTCAAACTGTCTCACTAGGGCCCTCTGGTCGTAGTAGGACTTCTGCCTACTCTGCGCCTGCTCCATATGCTGGCTACCAAGAGGGGCAATCTGAGCCATACGCACCCGCATATCTTCAACATACTGGAGGACATTGGTCCCAGTTACCCCCTGTTCTTCCCAAGTTTCCTTTAGGATATCCAGAATACCCCTGGGATGCCTACCATATAAAAGCTCAAACGGGGAGAAGCCCGTAGAACTTTGGGGAATCTCTCGAACTGCAAACAACAGGTAAGGAAGTAACAAGTCCCAATCCTTCCCATCCCTGCTAACGACTTTCCTCAACATCCCCTTTAGGGTCCGGTTAAACCTTTCTACCAACCCATCTGTCTGGGGGTGATACACTGACGTTCTCAGAGTCTGTACCTTAAATAGTTGACATAGCTCTTTCATAATACGGGAGACAAACGGAGTCCCCTGATCCGTGAGCAATGTCGTGGGTATCCCCACCCGTGTAAACATCTGAACCAACTCTTTTGCAATACTTTTAGCATTCGCCTTACGTAGTGGAATGGCCTCTGGGTATCTGGTGGCATAATCGACGATGACAAGGATGTACTGGTGACCTCGAGCTGTTTTCTCTAAGGGACCCACTAGGTCCATGCCAATCCTCTCAAACGGAACGTCAACTATGGGGAGAGGTATGAGTGGGGCTCTCAACTTCGGTCTGGGAGATGCCAGCTGGCATTCCGGGCAAGAAGCACAATACCTTTTAATCCCCTCATATACCCCAGGCCAGAAGAACCTCCTGAGCACCCGTTCTTGTGTTTTCTCCACCCCTAAGTGTCCCCCCAGCAGATGAGAGTGAGAGTAATCTAGGATTTTTCGGGTGTATGATAAAGGCACAACCAGTTGTTCAAGCTCTTGTCCCTCATCGGAGGTTACTCTGTAGAGAAGATCGTTTTTAAGGATAAAATAGGGATAGGCCTTTCCTGTTACCCCTTCTACTGGTACCCCATTCACCTCTACAACATTACTCCTGGCTTCCTGCAGCAGGGGATCATCTGCCTGGTCACGGCCAAAGCCACTACCCGAGATATCCAGGATATCTGTATCCCCTTCATCGTCTTCACTGGTAGCCTCTGGGGCGGGTTCCGGTTGACCAACTTCTGCCTCATCTTCTGTCTGTCGTGGGGCCCCACCTCTCCTGGACTGCTCCCCACGCTGATTCAACAGGACTTCCTGGACAGCCCTATTAAATCGTAGCTTGCTCTCCCTGCGTTCCCGTCTTGTTTTACCTCTTTTTGGATTAGAGATATACAAGTCAGGATGAGCAAAGGGAAATACTTCATGGACCCCTGTATTTCTCTGCTCCACTTCAGGTTTCCCTTGTTCTCCCCTCACAGGGGGCTGTAACAGATTAGGGAAATTTTATTATCTATTATCAAAGGATATGGTAGACGAGGAACTACCACAGCTACGATCCTTACCAAACTGCCCTGTACTGACACTTCTATGTTGGCAGTAGGATACCGCACAGTACACCCATGAATACACAACACCCCCATGGTTCTATGCTTCTGAATCCAACAAGGTTTTACCAATTTACTGGCTACCAAAGTCAGGGCACTGCCAGAGTCCACCAGGGCCACTGTCTCTTGTTTGTCCAGCAGGACAGGTACTCGGAAGGTATGTCCCCCTTCTACCAGGCCTGCTAAACAAATGAGCCCACAAAAGTCAGAGGAATCTTCCCCTAGTCCACACTGCATTGGCTCAGGAAGATTGGGGCATCTCGCCCTGACATGTCCTTTGGCGCCACACTCAAAACAAGTTATGGAGTTTCTCCTAGGGTGGTCCTCTTTCCCAGGGTTTTGACTTCTAAAGTCAGGTTTGGAGAAACGGGCTCCGGATCCGAAGTCTGCTTCCACTCCACTCCTCCGGCCTCCTGGTCTCTGTATTTTCCCGATCGTCCTAGAGAGAGATCGGTCCAAACTTTTGGTAGATGGGTACCGCTCCACTTGTGCGACCATACTATCACAGTCCAGGGGATTTCCCTGAGTGACCCACTCCCAGAGGCCATTTGGAAGCTCTCTCACGTAACGGTCCAGTACAAGCGCTTCTATAATCTGTGCAGGGGTTTGAGTCTCTGGTTTGAGCCACTTCCGCGCCAGATGAATTAAATTGAACATCTGGGATCTTGGCGCTTTTCCTTCTTTAAACCTCCAGTTGTAGAAACGTTGGGCCCTCACTGTGGAAGTCACCCCTAAGCGAGCCAGGATCTCTCCTTTCAGTTTGGGATAGTCTGCAGCAGCCACCTCATCCAGATCAAAATAGGCTTTCTGTGCTTCTCCCAGGAGGAAGGGTGCAATGATTCCAGCCCACTGTTCCGGGGCCCAGCCTTCTCGGGTAGCGGTCCGTTCGAACGCCAGTAGGTAAGTCTCCACATCATCATCCGGGGTCATTTTCTGCAGACAGCTGCTGGCACGTATTTGGCTTACCCCCCTTGCTGGTGGGTTAGAAGACCCTTGGGTAGTCATGTGATCCAGGGTTGCTTTGAGAACAGCATGGTCTGCCTTTTGTGCTTCAGCTAGCTGTCTATTAGTCTCTTGTTGCGCTGCAGCTACCTGTCTATTAGTTTCTTGTTGTGCTGCAGCTGAGGCCGCTATCTGTCTATTAGTCTCTTGCTGCACAGAGACCGCTTGTAACAGGGCTTTCATAATATCTTCCATTTTCTGGGTCCTGTACCTTTAAGGCCACTGTAACTGTACATTGACCGGTACCACAGCAAACATCCCACTGCTGCCACCACTTGTGACAAAGTCGTAGAAATAGCGATAATGTCATGCAGCAAAGTCGCTGATCTTAAGCAATAAATATGGCTTTATTGCACTCAAAAATAAATAATACAAAAACAAAATGGCCTACTCCAATTTAGGAGGCTAACTGACAGTAGTGTCCCTCACTACACTGTACTGGAGGGGCTATTCCGGCCTCCAGTACAAAACAAACAGAATATCAGTCCAAAATAAACAAATCTATGACAGACATTGTTCCTTCCATGCAGACAGTTTCCAACCTGTCCGTCCAGCTTAGCATACCTCTCACACTGAGCTCTCACTTCCCATTTCCCTACCAGGTGACTGTTAATTAATAGGGGGAAGAGAGGAGGTTTACCTGTTGGCCAGGCTTAACCCCTTCCAGGGCAGGGAAAACTGACCTTTCCAGCCTCTCACTGGTGTACATACAATCGTGTACCCTGTCACAATATATATATATATATATATATATATATATATATATATATATATATATATATATATATATATACACACCGACATTACACAAACCTCCAAACAGCAACAGACAACGGAATAAAAGCACCTTGCTTCAGGAAAGGAAAAAAATTGGATAAACTTTTGCAATGGAAGGGCATTTCTCTCGGTCTATTTAGGCACTGTGCATAGCTCACTAAGTCTGACGGGCCTAGTTCCTATCTAACTGATTGCGCCGTGCCGAGTTCTGAGCATGCTCATAGAGGTGCTGACCATAGTCTGCTTCATGTGCACATGCCCAGTCTGGCTGGCCCTTCATTTGCATGGGGTCACGGCTCATTTCAATGGAACACGCCCACGTCCTTCCCACTTTGAATTACACCGCCTTACGCCTCGGAATTTACATTGCACCGGTGCAAATTTGGCCGAAAATACTACGAGGATACGGTACTTGCGCCTCGAAATTAAGCTGGTCTAACTTAAAGGAGTTGCACTACGCCGGTCCAAAAATGCGCCGATGTACGTGAATCTGGCCCATATTTTATATACATTTTTTTCTGTTTAGTATATATTTTATAATAATATAATAAATATATATTTTTTATTTTTTTAACTAATATAAATTGACTAATTTTAATATTATTATAATTATCTTATATATATATATATATACACACCGACACGACACAAACCTCCAAACAGCAACAGACAACGGAATAAAAGCACCTTGCTTCAGGAAGGGAAACAAATTGGATGTACTTTTGCAATTGAAGGGCATTTCTCTCGGTCTATTTAAGCACTGTGCATAGCTCACTAAGTCTGACGAGCCTAGTTCCTATCTAACTGATTGCGCCGTGCCGAGTTCTAAAGCATGCTCAGAGAGGTGCTGACCATAGTCTGCTTCATGTGCACATGCCCAGTCTGGCCGGCCCTTCATTTGCATGGGGTCACGGCTCATTTCAATGGAACACGCCCACGTCCTTCCCACTTTGAATTACACTGCCTTACGCCTCGGAATTTACATTGTACCGGTGCAAATTTGGCCAAAAATACTACGAGGATATGGTACTTGCGCCTCGAAATTAAGTCGGTCTAACTTAAAGGAGTTGCACTACGCCGGTCCAAAAATGCGCCGATGTACGTGAATCTGGCCCTATGTTTTTCTCAACGTGATTCCTCTCAAGCCTGCCTTGCATACACACGATCGTGATAAAAAATGCTCGAGCAAAGCGCAGTGACATACAATACGTACAACGGCACTATAAAGGGGAAGTTCCATTCGAATGGCGCCAACCTTTGGGCTGATTATGCAAATTTCCCTTCTCATAACTTGCTTCTGAGCATGCACGTTTTTTTCCTGTTGTTAAAGTGTACACACGACTGTTTTTCACAACGAGAAAAATGACGACGTGAAAAACGTCTAGAAAAAATAGAGCAGGCTCTAAATTTTTAATTTGGGAGTATACGGCGCAGGTCTCAGAAAAAGTAAACAATAGAATCACAATATGAATAGGTGAAAAATTGTGAATATATGCTGCTGCAGCTATGATGTCAGATATAAACATAAATAGCAGATAAATAAGGAATAGGCTGGGAAGCATAAAAAAAACATTAATGATGTGAAACAAAATGATAAATGAAATATATATGAATAATTCATACACAATACTGTGCGCAAAAAAACACCTGTGCAAAACTATAACTGAAAAAGCGTGAACTTGTGGTTATAAATTATGGTGATAAATAACAAATAGTCCAAATATAACAATTAGTCCCAGGAGGTTCAGAAGAAATGTTTTAGGGAATGTGCAAACATATCCGAATGGGTGCTGAACAGGTCCAGAAGAAATCGTGCCACTTAGCAGGATAGATGAAAATAGCCTACACCTCTTATATCTTATCTGCTTACCAAAACGAGTTGATCTCGGTAATTAAGATCGCATTCGCGTGTAGCCAGCAGCCCTGTTTAAGATTTCCTAGGAATGCCTTGTCCACTGTGCTTGTTTGCATTCGACCCTTATATTGTCAAACGTATCTGGAGGCCCAGGTCCTCTCTGTGGTCTGCCAACAAACGATAATAAAAATAAGAGTCGATGACCACTCTTTCTTAGTTCTGGAAAAGCTTGTGTTTGATTGTGTCCTTTCTCAGCCCTGGTTCACACTGATGCTACTTTGAAATCGCACCACTTTACTTGAAGTACCGCGATTTCAAAGTAGCAAGGTCAGTGCAATTTCAGGTGCTACTTGATAGACATTTGTGTGGCTTCATACACAGATGTGTATAGAAATCTCACCTGAAATCGGCAAAAGTAGTGCAGGAACTACTTTTGCAAATCGGTGCCATGCCGCAAAATCAGTGTCGCACCGATTGGAACAATGCCATTGCCGCCAATAGGCTGCGACTTGTCATGCGACTTGATCTCTCAAATTGCATGACAAATCGCTCCAATGTGAACGTAGGCTCAGACTGATTGGGAATGGGAAAATCTGCCTTTGTTATTGGCACCTGTTGTGCCAATAACAGGTGCCAATAACGAAGGCAGACTTTCCCAACAAAAGGCAGACTTTCGGACATAATCATACCGCCAGGGAGGTTTGGAGGTACAGTATAGCTATATATAAATTTCAGACAGTTTTTGTGAACCATTTTGCTTACCAAAAAATGTGTATTTCTATTTCTAGTGGTTATTGAGACACCTGCTTGTATATTGAACAATGAAGCAGCGTCACTACAATGTGGGTTGGCTATGCATTATGCCAGTGATGTATGAACCACAAGACTGATTAAAGAGTCTAATTAAAGAGTCTAATTAAAAAATCCTCTGCAAGTAATACAGTTTATATACTGTATACACTAGTATGTAGTAAATGTTTTACATAGTTGCCAGCAGTCCAACTTTAAGATTTGTAGTTTTGCTTCTCTCGTCTCAGTAGTAAAACTTCTCCAGCACTAGAAGAGAATTAAAATGTACTTCCGTTAAAATAATACAGTGAAGGGGAAAAAAGATGGACATAGATGAATAATTCTGCAGTAGTGGTAGATGAACTGACAACTGCTGTCAGTGCAAAGAACGGAAAAGCGGGACATTTTTCAGTTTCTGAAAATGACTTTGAAAGTCTGTGGATGAAACATGTCAGAATGAAAATGCAGGTAGTATACTATGATTTTTGTTGATGCTGCTTTTATTTTTGATAAACTGTCAAACACGTGTAAAGGGTTTCTGAACCAAAAACCCAACACACAAGACAATATTGGGCCTTACGCATTAATATAATGCATTATAATTATAATCATAGTCATACTAAAAAAAAAAATCCAATTACAGTAAATCAGACATTGTTTTCACTGCAGAGTAGAGAATGAAAATAAAGCACCACACCAGAAGGAATCACTGAGCCACTGGATGTTTGGGCTCTTCTGTTCCTGGTGCTGATGGCCCCCCTAATTGACACCACACTCTGCAACACACTAGAGGCTAACAGAAGGGTTATTTATTTGCGCTACAACATCCAACAGGGTAAAACAATTGTAGTATTAATAAACAATAACCATCTAACCACTTCAGCCCCGGGAGAACTTACCCCCTTCCTAACCAGAGCATTTTTTTGCGATTCTGTACTGCGTCACTTTAGCTGACAATTGCGCGTGTGACATTGTACCCCAAAAAAATTGACGTCCTTTTTTTCCCACAAATAGAGCTTTCCTTTGGTGGTATTTGATCACCTCTGCGGTTTTTATTGTTTGCTCTATAAACAAAAAAAGAGCGCAATCTTGAAAACAATAAAAATATTTTTACTTTTTGCTTTAATAAATATCCCCAAAAAATATATATATATAAAAAAAATCAAATTTCTACCGCAGTTTAGGTCGATATGTATTCTACATATTTTTGGTAAAAAAAAATTGTAATATGTGTATATTGATTGGTTTGCACAAAAGTTATAGGGCCAGATTCAGGTACATCTGCGCATTATTGGACCGGCGTAGCGCACCGCCTTTACGTTAGACTGGCGCAATGTAGCGGCGCAATCACCCTATTCTCGTCGCTTTTACGCAGAAATTAGCGCCTGTGCAACGTTATATCTGAGGCGCAAGGCAGAGTAATCCAAATTTGGAAGGACGTGGGCGTGTTACATTGAAATGAGCCGTGACCCCATGCAAATGAAGGGCCGGCCGGCTCGCGCATGCGCGCTTGAAGCAGACCATGTCAGCACCTCTATGCGCAGTCTCACAACTCGGGAACAGCGCAATCAGTGAAATTGGAAGTGGACTAGGGCAAAATCATGAACTACGCAGACAGCATAAATAGACAGACACAAACGCACTTCCTTTGCAAAAGTACATCCCTTTGTATCCCTCCCTATACAGCAAGGTGCTTTTGTTCTGTTAGTTGCATTGTGGTTTGTCTTTGTGATATTTGTGGACTGTGTGATCTTGTGTTTGTTAGAAGATATTTGTAAGTGATTTTCCCTGGACACCGAGTACAACTATGGACGTCACCCCATCTCCTCGCACCAAGAGATATAGGCCTTCCAGGTGCGATTTTAGATTCTGCAGGAAGAAGACTACCGTGCTCTCAGCATGGTTGACATAGCTTTCAATAGCCATGTCGTGCAATCCAGCAACTGTACAACAGGAGGAAGCATGGGACCTTGAGACAGAAGGTTCTCTCGCCCTGGCAACTACCAGGGTACCTCCGCCAACAGGCACCCGAGATCGGCGTACCAAGGACGCCGAGGCCAATCTGGAGCAATTAGAATCATCGGGATCCCCTCAGCCTCCACTCTGTGGAGCAGCCAAGGAAGCAACTACAGGAGAAGGAAAGGCATAAAGTAGCCGATACTGACCTCACAGGGCCACCAACACGACTGACGCGTCTGTACAGGATCACTAGACCTGGCCACAAACTTTGACACCTTGCTGTTGAGACGAGTGGTCAGAAGATCCATGCCCTGTGAGTCTCACCTCCTGCAAGGGAGCTGAAACATCTCCAAGTACAAAGACCAGTCGCCCTGGTCTAGCATCTAGCAACTCTAGTAGTCCACCTGCCCGTATACCTGATGGTAAACTGAAGCCATGGCAGTGGCGTTGTCTGGCTGAATCCAGATCGGATGAGAGTGGGCGCATTCAGGGTGGTGTGGCCGTAGGCCCACTAAGGTCCAGCGACCCTGGGCCGACTGGACCCCCCAGGGGCCCCCCTCAACCCGTGAGGCTGGCGTCCGTCGTAATCACTGTCCACTGGAAGGGAAGAAACGACTTCCCGGACCGAATAGTCAGGGATCTCAGCCACCAATTCAGAGAGACTCTGACTAGGTGGCGCACCTGAATCTCATGATCCAGAGACAAAGAGATTTGTAACACTTGGACAATATCTCCCTCTGGAAAACACGAGTGTGGAACTGGGCATACAGTACCGTCTCGAAGGAGGCTACCAAAAGGCCCAGGACTTGCATGCAAAATGGAGAGATGACCGATTGCGTGATGCCAATTCCTTCACTGCAGACTGAAGAGTCTGCAATTTCTCCAGGGGAAGAAAGACCTTTGCCACCGAGGAGTCCGGATCAACCCTAGGTACTCCAAGCGCTGAGTCGGAACCAGGATCGACTCCAAAATGTTTAACACCCACCCAAATTCTCGGAGGGTCTGAATAGTTATAGACATATCCACTAATTCTGAGCCAGAAGCTGCTCTCAGAAGAAAGTCTTCTAGGTAGCTCACGATGGCAAAGCCTCACTGTCCCAGCGAAAAGTGCGAGCTCCCTAGCGAAAACTCTTGGTGTTGATGCTAGATCAAAAGGAAGGGCCACAAACTGACAGCGGTCCTCTCCCATCACGAAGCAATGAAACCTCTGACTTGCGCAAAATGGGACACGCATGTATGCGTCCTTGATGTCCAAGGACACCAGAAAGTCCCAGCGAATGAAAGGATTCTATGCGGAACTTCCTTACCTTCATAAAGGCATTTAGGGCTTGAGGCCCAAAATCAGATGGACCCCGTCCATCTTCAGGACCGAGAACAGATTAGAGTAGAATCCCTCAAACCTCTCGTCCTGCAGGACAGGTAAAATTACCCCACAACTTAGCAAGTCTCACACTGCCCCAGGGAAGACCGACGAGCCGGAAAGGAGAGGGAGACAGGAGGGAAAAAATCTGTTTTGGTGGATAGGAAGGAACCCTATCTAGTACTCCAAAGAGACCACCTCGCAGACCCACTGGTCGGACAGCAAGGAAGTTTAGCGAGCTGTGAACCTGCAAAGCTGTACCCCCACCCAAGTGACGGGCAGGAGAAAGCTACATAAGTTGGCGGGTTTGGGTGCCGGCGTGTTCGTCTTACGCACCCAGGGACGTTTCAGTCCCCCAGGTGAGCCTTTGTTGGCCTGGGAGGGTTTGCCCGCGGACCCTGACTGACGAAAATACCACTTCAGTGTGGGAAAGGAAGGACCCGGCCAACGGCGGGGCTCCTTGCCCCTGGAGGACTGAGGGAGGAGAGTGACATCCTTGATAATGTCATCCAGCGAGGATCCAAAAAGCCTCCCACCTTTTAAGGGTAAATCCACCAGGACATATGTTAGAGGCCTGGTCAGCAGACCAGCATTCCAACCAGAGGAGGTGGAGTAAAACCATCTCTGAAACAGAAGCCCTGGATATTAAGGGCGCGGCATCCAATGAAGCATCACAGACATATATAAGGCCCTGGACCACGGAAGTGACGTCATCCTCTACACACCGTTTGCGTCCCAGCAGGATCCATTGTTTGCGCTCCAGCCCTCTCTCTGGTTGCCGCAGAGACTTACCCGGAAAGCGCTTGTCGGTGAACCAGGGACACGCTCTCCCACAAAAGCAGCATAAGCACAGCAAATGGACTCTACAACAACAAGGGATTACACATCGCAGTCGTGAACTGACTGTCACCAGGACCACATCTACATGCCTGTATACAACTACTTCCATGTGAGTGCTTTTTTATATTAAAGTTTGCAGTTTTTCTTTTGTTTATAGCGCAAAAGTTAAAAACCGCAGAGATAATCAAATACCACCAAAACAAATCTCTATATTTGGGGGAAAAAAGGACGCAAATTTAGTTTGGGTGCAATGTCACGCAAACATGCTCTGGTTAGGAAGGGGGTAAAAATGTTCTGGGGTTAAATTACTTTTCTTTTTAGTATCGACATGCAATGTGCCAGTATTAAAAGAAAATACAGAAATGTGTAAACTGATATGGGTTATATGTTTGAAACATGGTAAACCTGCTTTTTTATGGATATTATTCTGATGTGATAGTCAGTAAAGATACTAGACAAAAGCTGACGTTCAGAAACTTTTAATACAGCATGATACTATTATTCAGGCACAGGTGAAATTTTTAAAAGAAAGAAGATAAAGGGGAATTCAACTTTTTTTTTCCTCTCTGTGTGATATACAGTATATATATAAAATGGGTATAATGCAGAAAGTCGATAGAACAAACATCACAAGAACTGACAGTGATACCTTTAAAGCCCTTAGTGTCTAAAGCCCAATTGAACTTTCAGTTTAAATGAGCTAAATACATTCCAGATGCATCAAAACCATGGTGTTCATAGGCCTTTTTCCCATTGATCTAGTGCCGACTCACAATCTGTGGAGGATGGCGTTGTCAGCAGAAGCTGGCCTACAGTTAGTAGAACATCAGGAGCTGTTATGCCATCTGCCACATGCCTGTTTAAAAGATTTTTTTCATACGGAAATCTATTTTTACATCGCCACAACCACATCCATTGGACGTGTCAGTATAGTTGTTCCAGCTTGGCTGCCTGCCAAATTGCAGCAAAATGCAGTCACAGTATAAAAAGTCTGCCTTCTTCCTGCAGTTGCAGAACGGGACCCTTGTTGGAGATACAACAAACCTTCAGCTTAGCCTATTGTATTAAATGCAGTTTAGAGAAAGGACACAAGATGTTGCTAATGCTTAATGATATGCTATGCTATGTATTTTGTATGATGTGTTGTATTTCTTGTCCACAGTGACGTACTTGTTGTTTTTTTTCCTGTCTGTGTGTTCTTCTTACCATGTCCAGTGACATCTTTGCCTGTGTGGTTATGTTCCAATAAAGAAGCCAGTTCCTGTTACTACACAACGTCAGATATGAATTGACTCCGCTGCACCTATCAATTGTACTTTGCAACAGGTTATGGGCCCAGTGTCCGGATAAAGTCTTATGACCAGGTGCGGCCCAAGCAGAACAAAGCCTTGAACAGAAGACAGTGTGGCTGATGCAGAGATCGACATAAGGAAGCTTTCCAGTGACATCTCCTATAGACAAGTAAGACTGTTTATATATAAAGGAGGAATAAAATGGCCGTAAACTCAGAGCTTAAACTCTCAGTGGCCAAGCTGAACAATGACAATTAACAGCTATGGAAGTTTAAAGTGGAAATGCTATTATCCAAAGATGACTTGTGGGAGGTTACCACTACAGAGAGGCCACAGGACTGGGACAAGAAAAACAGACAAGCACAGGCCACCATAAGCTTACTAGTGGAGGATGATCAGCTCATTCATATACGCAATGAGGACACAATGAAAGGCATGTGGGATGTATTGAAAAGACTGCATGAAAGATTCAGTTTAAACAACAAGCTGTTTATATTGCGGAAACTTTAAAAAATGAGACTTGGCAGAGAACAGGACATGTAGGAGCATATAAATGCAATGCTGGAAGTGATTGCGCAACTCAAGCGGGGAGAATATAACAGACAGTCACATTACAGCCATGTTATGCA
Organism: Rana kukunoris; assembly: GCA_029574335.1. Lineage (NCBI taxonomy): Eukaryota > Metazoa > Chordata > Amphibia > Anura > Ranidae > Rana > Rana kukunoris. The sequence goes on from CM056052.1 coordinate 446,451,802, forward strand.
GTTTGCCCGATACATACACTGCACTAATCAATGCACTGGAGACACGACCTGAGACAGATCTGACGGTAGCATTTGTAAAAACCAGGCTCATGGATGAGTATCAGAGAAATAAGGAATTAATGCATGACTCCACAGAAACCGACACCAGCACCGCTCTTAAAGCTACAGACGCAAGATTACATAGGAAAGGAACCAGAGTGTGTTTCAGATGCCACAAACAGGGACACAAAGAAAGACTGTATCATATGGAAAGCAGAGAAAATTAGACAACATCCCTCTTATGCTATAAAAAAGGTTAAAACCACAATCAATGACCCAAGGGAAGGTAACTGGAATGGCACATTTAAAGCGACAGGCAACAATAAATGCCAAGACTGGTGCATCGATTCAGGGGCAACCAGTCACATGACTGATAGAAGTTTCTTCACAGAACTTGATCTGAACAACAAAGAAACTATTTACTTTGCAGATGGAAGCACAATACATGCAGAAGGATGTGGGCATGGAACCCTTGTATGCCCTGATGATGCGGGACACAATTTAAACATACCAGTGAAAGATGTGCTTTATGTTCCTAATCTAGAAGGAGGACTATTATCTGTGAAGCGTCTAACAGCCAGAGGACTCACTGTGAAATTCCAAGGTGACAAGTGTTCCATTCTAAATGGCAAACAGACAATAGCAAGCGCCAAGCTGGATGATCATCTATATCACCTCGACACAGTGAAGGAAAAGGTGAGACTATGTACACACAAGCACAATGACTGTATACATATATGGCACAGACGTCTAGGTCACAGACACCCAGAATGCATACAGGAACTACAGAGGAGGAATCTGATAAGGGATCTAATAGTATCCCCTTGTCCAGTCACTGTTAAATGTGAATGTTGCATTAAATCCAAAGCTACGAGAGCAACACTTCCCAAAGTCATAAGATGAAAGAAAAATCCTGGACCGCTGCGCTCCTTAAAAAACTATGTCTTTATTCGGAATGTGAGAATCAAAAAACAACCAAAAATTGATGCAGTCAAAAAAGAAGAAGTAGACAAAAGGAAAAGGCTGACATGTTTCACATTGTGCGATGCTTACTCGTAGCTAGTGAACAAATGACAAAACTATGCTTAAATGGAGGAGGGAAAGAGGTGAGTGGGGCATTTCACCAATTAGCCCACAGGTGATCATAGATCACTAGACCTTGATGTATCACACATGAAGTACTAAGAATTGAAAAAATACATAAATGAACAGTCTTTCATGTTAATGATGAGAGTAATGAGAGAAAAAAAAAAGAGACATCATGTGTGAGACACATATACATCATAACCAATGTAATGAGAGAAAAAAATAATAAGTTTGTGTAACGTGATAAAAAGGTTGTGGAGTAGACATATGTGGCTTATGGTTAATAAGGTTAATGTAGTCGATAGATAATAAATATCAAATGTGAAAATTCCTAAAATCTGCAACCATGTATATGTCTAAAAAACTAAAAATATATATACAAATATAGGGAAATCACATAAGCTACATTCTTTCATCAATTGCAATGCACGATATGTAGTATACAGTACGTGATCACATGCAAACTTTGTTCAATACAATATGTTGGTAGGACAACTAGAAGACTCAAAGATCGCCTCTATGATCACTTATACGACATTGATAAGGATCATGCCACCAATGTCGCATGGCACTGGAACAATGTTCACCATAAAAACACTTCCAGTCTAGTCATTCAAGGGCTAGAAAGAATTATAAAACCAGCCAGGGGCGGAGATAAATTCAACATATTGTGCAGACAAGAAGTCCGATGGATTTTTATTCTCAATTCCAGACACCCTTTCGGGTCTCAATTTTGAGGTTTCTGTGCTTTAATTCAAACTGAAAATAGAAGATAGATGACAGTAGAGCCTTTAAAAAGGGTTCTGCCCTTGACGCATACCACTAGGTCATTGCAGGTTTGTTTTTTGCTTATTATATCATATCCTAAAAAAGTATTTTGGAGCATATACACCCCTTTCTTTTATTTTTTATTTTTTCATGTAAAACATTATAATGATATTATATCCCCAGAAATGACACGCAAACCAGAAAAGCCTAGCGGTATAGCGTATGGTATTATAACCATACATATACTATTTTGATAAAATACTATATATATATATATATATATATATATTGTTTTTTAGACATATAAGGCCGCGTACACACAATCAAATCTATCTGCTGGAAACGGTCTGCCCGACCGTCCCAGCAGACAGATTCGTCCGTGTGTACGGGTGAGCCGACGGATTTGGCCACCCGACAGATTTCAAAGCATGCTTTGAAATCTGTCGGCTGGGAACCCGTCCGCCTGACATGTCTGCTGGTTAGTACGCTAACCAGCAGACACGTCTTCTCGCACACGCGCCAAATGGTTTTACTTCCTGGTCTTCTCGCACACCGTGCCATCTGGCGGCGGGGATTTTGATTTGATCGTGTGTACACGATCAAACCAATACGTCCCCAGCAGACAGATTTGTTCAAATCGGTCGGCCCGACCGATTTGAACAAATCTGTCTGCTCTTGTGTACGCGGCCTAAAAGGTTGCAGCTTTTAGGACTACATCAATCGACTACATTAACCTTCAAGCCACATATGTCTACTCCACAACCTTTTTATCACGGTACCAAAACTTATTTTTTCTCTCATTACATTGGTTATGATGTATATGTGTCTCACACATGGTCTCTTTTTGTTTTCTCTCATCATTAGCATGAGAGACTGTTCATTTATGGATTTTTTCAATTCTATACACAAGAGTACCTCATGTGTGATATATCAAGGATACTGTAATAGTGTTCTACTGACCTATGATCACCTGTGGGCTAATTGGTGAAACGCCCAACTCACCTGTTTCCCTCCTCCATTTAAGCATAGTTTTGTCATTTGTTCACTAGGTACAAATAAGCATCGCACAATGTGAAACATGTCAGCCTTTTACTTTTGTCCACTTCTTTTTTGACTGCATCAATTTTTGGTTGTTTTTTTATTCTCATTTTCCGAATAAAGACATAGTTTAAGGAGCGCGGCGGTCCAGGATTTTTCTTTTATCTTATGCACCTGTGCACAGCCAGTACCCTTTCGGTTCAGTGGGATGGCAGCATGGGGGATTAGCAGTTTTTCAGAGCGGTATACATTTCTTTCACTTCCCAAAGTCAGTCAGAAGAGAGCCTCAAGACCACTTGACTTAGTTCACAGTGACGTGTGTGGTCCCCTAAACCCACCAACACCTGGAGGCAACAGAAACATAGTGACTTTAATAGACGACTACTCAAGATATACAGTCGCTTAACATAATGCAACATAAGAGTGAAGTTTGACAAATTACAAGACTATATAACAAAGACAAGTAACAAGTTTCAGAGGAAGCCCCTCATACTTTGGAGCGATAATGGAGGTGAATTCACAGGAGGTAAGATACAAGAGTACTTAAAAAGGCATGGAATAGAACATCAAAATACAGTCCCGTATACACCAGAACAGAATGGAGTAGCTGAAAGAAAGAACAGAACTCTGACTGAAATGATCAGATGTATGCTGACAGACTCTGGACGGCCACAAAAATACTGGGATGAGGCAGCCATGACAGCTACATATCTGCAGAACAGACTTCTTTCCAGAACAGTGGAGAAAACCCCATATGAGCTATGGCACAATGAGAAGCCAAGTGTAAAACACCTAATGCCGCGTACACACGGTCGTTATTTGTGATGAAATAAAACGACGTTTTAAAAAACGTCATTTAAAATGATTGTGTGTGGGCTTCACATCGTTTTTTGTCTTCTAAAAAACGACCAAAAAAAAAATTCAAACATGCTTCAATTTTTTATGTCGTTTTTCAAAATGTATTTTTTTGTGTCAGAAAAAATGATTGTGTGTGGGCTAAAACGACATTTTAAACAACGTTTTAAACCCGCGCATGCTCAGAAGCAAGTTATGAGACTGGAGTTTGAATGGAACAGAGTGCCGTTGTATGTGTTGTACGTAACCGCGCTTTGCTAGAGCATTTTCAGAAAACGATGGTGTGTAGGCAACGTCGTTTTTTATGATGAAGTTAGAAAAACGTTGTTTTTTTTCATGATGAAAAACGTTGTTTTATTTCATCACAAAAAACGACCGTGTTTACGTGGCATAAGAGTTTTTGGATGTAAAGCAGCCATCTACATACCTGAAGAAAAAAGCACCAAACTCCAAAACAGAGCGTTTGAAGGTATCTTCGTTGGATACAGTGACAATGTCAAGGGTTACAGAATCCTAATTCTCAAAACAGCCAAGGTTACCATTAGCAACAGCGTAACTTTTGTTGAAGATTTAAGAGAAAATGTAATGACAACAGTAGAAGCAAGAATAGAAGAGAAAACCGACATTGATCAGCCCATCTCTGTAACTTCCGAACAAACAGTTGAATTGAGTGTAGACTCAACCAGTACTGAAGAGCAGATACAAGAAGACTCAGACACAAAACCGAGATGTTCAACAACAGAAAACAAAGGTAAACCACCTATACATCTCTCATACAAAGCAAGTACTGCTAGTATCAATGAACCTGTAAACTGGGAAGACATATCTCAACTTTCAGAACAAGAAGCAACTAAATGGATAAAGGCTGCTGAGGAAGAGATACAATCCATGCATCCATACAGAAAAGCCATAGGCTGAAAATGGACTTTTAAAGTGAAATACAGATGGCACAATTGAACGATACAAAACAAGACTAGTAGCTAAAAGCTATTCTCAAAAATACAGAGAGGACTATGATGAGACGTTTGCACCAGTAGTCAAGCACACTACAATATGGACTTAACTGACAGTATCCGTCACAAGGAAAATGCAAGTGAAGCATTTTGATGTGAAAACCGCGTTTCTACATGGCGATTTAACAGAAGAAATCTACATGGAACAGCCGCCAGGATTCACAGATGAACAAAGGTCAGACCTATTGTGCAAACTTCACAGGAGTATATATGGCCTAAAGCAGGCAGCCAGAGCGTGGAATATAAAAATAAATGAAGTGCTTACACATCAAAACTTTCAAAGGAGTAAAGCAGACCCCTGCTTATACACAAAGAGATTGGCAAAACAGATGGGTCTATATGCTTATTTATGTGGATGATATCCTGATTTGCTTTGAGCAAGAAGGGGATGAAGCAGAAATACTGGAAAAAAATAAATCAGCACTTTGACACCAAAGACCTCGGCAACATAAAGAATTACCTCAGCATCCAGATCGAGAGAGAGGAAGATGGTAGCTTCCTTCTGAAGCAAAGACACAAAATACAAGAAATAATTGAAACTTTTGGAATTTAAGACGCCAAACCAGTGAAATTTCCCATGGAAACCTACTACCTTAAGGAGATGAATTGTAAAGATAACCCATTACCTACTAATACTCAATACAGGAAAACAATAGGGAAATTGGCTGTACCTTACCACTGCTACAAGGCCGGACATTGCAGCAACAGTTGAAATTCTATGCAGAAAGGTTTCAATGCCAAGTCAGAAGGACTGGAATGCTGTAAAACGAATCATTCGCTATCTTAAAGGGACTTCGCACTACAAGCTCAAGTTACCAGCAAGCGATGAAAGCACCTTAACAGGATATGTGGATGCTAACTGGGCAGGAGACACCAGTGACAGAAAACTCTCTGTTTTCACTGTCATCTACTGAAGCAGAATACATTGCTGCAGTGCAGGCAAGCAAAGAAGGTATATGGCTGAGACAGCTATTAACAGATTTGGGTCAACCACAGTCGTGATCAACAGAAATCTAAATAATTATGGCTCTCCATTTTTTGCAAGCTGTGATTGGTCAAGCATGCGTGTCATAGTGCATGCTTGGCAAATCATCAGCCAGCAATGCACTCCGATGCCCCAGTGAATTATCGGCTGTGAAACGTAACTCGAATTTGGCACGAACGTCCCAAAACTTTCGTAAATCGATGAACGATCGAACATACGATGTTCGAGTCGAACATGAGTTTGATTCGAATACGAAGCTCATCCCTAGCTGTCACAATCAGGGAGCCAGTCCAGAGCAAATGCATGCAGTCGATGATGAAGCAAGTTTAGTTAGATAGAATTGTCTAAAAAAAGCTATTGAGAATTAGTAACACAGACATGCAATTAAAGAAAAGGATGGAAAGAAGATTACTTATTATAAGAAAATAAAAAGGGCATTTAATGTAAAAATGTACAACTGTTTATGATGTGCTGTGCTTTAGCAAACTTAAAGTAATCTATATAGGGTTTAGATCTACTTTAACTCAAATTCAGTTTATAAAGAACTTAGATTTTATCCTTTATATTGGTCTTTTTCTTTTATATTTTTGAAAATTCAGTCTATAAAAACCTAACTTTCAAACCTAATTTCTGTGTTTCACAAAAAAAAGTTTTCAGCTAGATCTAATGAAAATGTTATGTCACATTTACTTTAAATTCCCTTTATCCCTCTGCCTACTTGCTTTTTATCTTGTACCTACAGGTAAGCCTTTAGTAAGTTCACAGTTTAAGAGATATTTACACGTGTAGCAGCTGGCGCATGACCATGACTCCCACTTGCATGTCCACGAACACGGAAGAAAGACCAGGTGAAGATGGATTCCCTATCAGCAGTGTCAGCGCACTGCTAGATGGATCAGTTTTTTAGGTTAGACTATCATAATGTGCTAGTATGCAGTGCATACTAGCACATTATGACATGAGCCTGTGGGGACCATTTTTTTAATTAATTTGTTTAATGCAGTTTACTACTGCTTTAAATACGGATCCATATGTGCTCTATCTTGACAACTCCTAAGTTGTTTTTATGTTCAATCTGTTTTATTGAGTTGCAAACAGTTGTAAAACATTGACAAAACATAGGTCAGATATAACATTTGTCTATTGAGTGTAAAAGTCCATATTAGGATCAGAAGGACACCAAAAGAACCTGTATCACATATGCATAGTCAGGTAAATAACCTTAATGAACCCAGAAAGGAGTGAGATGAGCACAGTAATGTTAAATCAATTAACCAATAAACCACGATCAAAACAGAAAACAAAGGCTCAACACAAATGGCCTGAACGCATGGTAGATCTACTAGTAAGATTATTAGACTGATAAAAGTACAAGGGGAGGAGAAATAAAGAGAAAAGAAAAGAGGAAAGAAAAAAAAAAGGGGGGGAATGAGAAAAAGCCGGGAGAGGGGGCATCACGCTACTCATGAGAGGGCACTCGGGAAGCAGAAGGACCTGTGGTCGCTATAAAAAAAAGAGTCAAAATCAACAGAGAACCTGAAGTGTAACCAAACGGTCCACATGATAGTGTGGTCTTCACACTTATCGGTATCCCACGCTAGCATCCTTTCAATGTGTTCGATCCTGTTCATTTCACATGCCCAATCAGCCAGAGAGGGGGTCACAGGTTGACGCCACGCTCTGGCGATAACTGAAAGTGCAGCAGTCAGCACATGGCGGATTAAGCTCTTCTTGATTTGTTTGTATGACCCCGGGATCATAGATAGGACTGTTAAGCGGGGTTCATTGGGGTATTTGTCACCTACTAACTTGTCATAGAGGTTGAGAATCTTGTCCCAAAAGGGGGCGACACGTGGGCACGTACCCCAAATGTGCGTCATATTCCCCGTAGCGTGCAAACATCTCCAGCACACATCAGAGATATTAGGATCAAACTTATGTAGAATAGTGGGGCAGCGGTACCACCTAGAGAAAATACGGTAGTTTCGTTCTTGGGCATGAGACAAGGTAGATCATTTAAAAGAGAGCGCCAGTGTCTTGCCCCACTCCATATCATCCAGAGACAAATTCATCTCCCTTTCCCATTTCGAGAGGAATGATGGTGGGTTTGGATAGGAGACCTGGATCAGCATTTGGTATATCAGGGAAAGCGAATGCTCTGGTCTGTCTGACTGGGAAAGCAATGACTCAAAAGCAGTCTGTGGTCTAGTCATATCGTCGATGTTTGGTATTTTGTGTAGAAAGTGTGTTAATTGAGTGTGTTCAAGCCAAGCAATAGAAGGGTTGTGGCAGGAAGAGAGCATGTCTGGTAGGGGAATCGGTTGTCCAGCATGAAGCGTATGCCTCAACAGAGAAGCTTCTGATTTTTGCCATATAAGAAATTTAGAATTAGCACAAGTCGGAGGGAAAGAGTTTATATAAAAAAATGGGGTCAAGGGGCTGGGCCTCGAGGACAATAAACCTTTGTGGATGTAGTTGTCCCAAATTCAAAAGGTAGTGGAAGTCACACGGGGCAATAAGTCCGCAGGGGGTCTGTGTCGGGTGCGTCCACAGAAGGAATGTGAGGTCAGGAGATATTCGGTCATTTTCTAGTGATGTCCATAATTTAGTGGAGGAACCGTGACACCAATCTACTAGTCTGATCAAAGAGGCAGCGTGAAAGTACAGTTGCAAGTCCAGGAGGGCAACACCCCCTCTATCTTGTCGCCATATAAAGTCCCGAATGGCCCTGTTAATCGATTGGAAGAAGCCACGAGGAGGGGGGCTAGGAATTGCCTGAAATACATATAAATTCTTGGGTAGAATGTCCATTTTGACAGCGTTCATTCGGCCAAACCAGGAGATGTTCGGTTTATCGTAAGATTCTAGGCACGTCCGCAATGTTCTCATTAGGGGCAGATAGTTTATATCTGTCAGGGTGGGTAAAGAGGTAGGGATTTGAATTTCAAGATATTTGACAGCTTTTAGCTGCCATTTAAATTCAAATGCAGATTGGACCCGGGTTACTGTAGGTTTGGGTAGGGAGATGTTAAGGGGCTCAGTTTTGTCATAATTCACCTTAAAGTTGCTAGCCAGTCCAAACTCTGTGAATGCCTCGATAATGGCTGGTATAGATGTATGGGGTTTAGTCACATATAATAAGAGGTCGTCCGCATACAGGGACAGTTTATATTGACGGTGGCCAATGGATATACCCTGAATATTGGAGTCGTGACAGATGGCCATGGCTAGATGCTCCATTGTTAGGATGTATAACAATGGCAATAAGGGACATCCCTGGCGGGTTCCGTTACGAATCCATATTGGGTCAGATAGTAGGCCATTAGATTGGATCCTTGCCGTAGGGTTGGTATAGAGAGCCAGGATCTTGCAGAGCATGTTGGGTCCAAGGCCTACTTGGTGAAGCGTTCTCTCCAAGAATTGCCAATGAACCCAGTCGAACGCTTTTTCGGCGTCGACCGAGATCAAGCAAGCTGGGATTTTACATTTTTGCGCATATTCCATCAGGGAAATAGTTTTGAGCATGTTATCCCTGGCTTCCCTCTTTGGGGTGAACCCCACCTGGTCAAGGTGTATTAGGCCTGGTATTGTTGGTAGCAGTCGGTTGGCCAGAAGTTTGGAGTATAAGTGGATGTCAATGTTGGTGAGGGAAATGGGGCGAAAGCTACCGCACAGCGTAGGATCTTTCCCAGGTTTTGGTAGAACTACAATATGGGCTTCTAGAGCCTGTCTCGGAAAAGGTGAATCCCTAGAGATGTTATTATACATTTTCAGAAGAAGCGGTGTAAGAGAGTCGTGGAAGGATTTATAGAAACGGGTTGAGTATCCGTCTGGGCCTGGACTTTGTTAGGCTTCAGGGATGATATTGCCAGAGTTCTTCCTCGACAAACGGTTGTTCAAGATCGTGCACTAGATCTGTAGGGATAGTCGGAAGTGCCGTGGCAGCAATGCAATTGTCAATTTTAGATTGAAAGTCTCCAGGCGACATGTGTGGAGGGTGTGAGGGGAGGTTGTATAGTGATTCGTAGAATGAATGAAACAATTCGTTAATTTCCTTAGGATGATGGGTGAGTTGGCCGTCAGGTCTCTTGAGTTTAGGAATGGAAGCAATGCTATTTCTAGCATTGAGGGCTCTAGCTAACATTCTACCCAGTTTATTAGCTTCGACATAAAATAATTTACGTGATCCGTCCCTAATGGACAAGGCCTTCTGTTTAAAAAAGTTCAACAGTTTGAGCCTTGCGGCGGATAAGGCAAGTTGGGTGGTCGGGGATTGAATACTGTGAGGGATTAGCTCGGTAGCGGGTGTGTGTGACCCCCTTTATGGGTTCACTACACGCTGAACTATACAAAAAAAGCACTTGAGGATGACTGAAAACAAATTATATGGTTTATTCTTCCATCTTGCGGGATACACGTGCAAGCATCAAAACAGCATGAACAAAACAAAACATAAAATAAACCCTTGCCACTTGGGGCGTCTACCTTCCCAACACAGGAACCTACCTATTGAGTCTGGCACAGCCTACTGCTGGGCAGACACTGCTGGTCCTACAGCAGAAAACAACAAAAAAAGTCTCTTTGATATTTCTCACACAGAAATATCCATCAGCACCTCACCTCTTCAGAAGTGCTTCTGACTGTTCCTTCACTCACACAGCCTTCAGGATGCAGCAATCAGCCGTTATCCTTAGGCTTTATTTAAATGGGCTTTAATTGCTTCATTTTGAACAGCTGAAGGCTTCTTTTTTTTTTTTTTTTTTTAAGGCTTCTAACTCCCCAAACCTCTCTGACCATTTCTACAGCCGACACCCAATAGTAATTGGTGTATTGTCTACACAAGGCAGGAAAGTATCTTCCATCTGGGACAACACACACAGATTTACCTGACTTTCTGTCACAATACTTTTATGGGAACGTTCCAGGTTAGCAATCTGGAGAGACAGATCCTGAATCTGGGCCAGACGTAGACGTTTAAGTCTAGAGCCATGTTTAATAAAGACCCCACGTAATACGCATTTCAATGCCTCCCATTGTATAGGAGCAGAAGTATCGTCATTACTATGGTCCGAGATAAAGTTTAATATGGTGGTCCGGATATCATCAGAACATACGTCATCCTGTAATAGTGAGTCATTAAGTCTCCAAGTCCAGTCATGACCAGGAAAATCAGGTAGGGAGAGGGACAAAAACACTGACGCGTGATCAGACCATAGTATATTCCCAATCTTAGTCTGGGGATGGTACGTCAATGCGTATTGGCTGACAAGAAAACAATCAATACGGGAGTTGGAGTTATGAGCTGCAGAGAAGAAGGAATAATCCCTATCTGTAGGGTGGAGGATGCGCCATACATCCAACACATTGTGTTGGAGTAGGAATCTCTTCAATTTATTGATTTGGTTATTGGAGATAGAACTTCTACCCGAGGAGGTATCCAGTGCCGGGTTTAAAACACTGTTAAAATCTCCAGCACCTCCACCCCCGCAGCGAAGTCCATTAGCTTGTGAAGGTATTGAATAGTATTAGTTATCTGGTCTTGGTTTGCGATATACATGTTAGCTAGGGTGTATGTTTCACCGCTGAGAGATATTTTCTAAAACAGGTATCTACCGTCAGGGTCTGAATAGGAATCTAACAGAGTATAATTTACTGATTTGTGGAGGGCAATCGCCACCTCTCTAGATTTAGATTGGGAGTACGTGCTATGTACCCAAGTTGGGTAATATTTATTTCACAATTTTGGAATGTGATTTGTACGGAAATGGGTTTCTTGGAAGCAAATTACGTCAATTTTGGATTCATGAAAGTCATATAGTATCTGTGATCGTTTAGTCGGTTAATTCAAACCACGGGCATTGAATGAGCACAGGTGAAGAGTAGCTGCATCCTGAGGGCCCCCCATGGCAGCGAGATGGAAGAGAATAAAAAAAAAATAAAAAAAAAACTAGATAAATAAAAATCAGGAAGAATGGTAGAGGGAGGAGAAGGGTGGGGGAGAGAAGACAACAGAAATAACAGAACCACTCAGATGCTAGTATAGAGTTTAGCACAGGGGCGGACTGACAACTCATGGGGCCCCCGGGCAATAGAAGATTATGGGGCCCCCAGGCTTACAGATGGCCACCAAGCCAGGTGGCAGTACAGAGGCAGGGCAGCTAAAATCTCTGGATTTTTACATCAAAAGCATGTAGGTTTTGGACATAACAGGGACAGATGTAAAAAAAACACAGAGCCTGGCAACCCTGATGGGGCCCCCTAGTGGCATGGGGCCCTCGGGCAGTGCCCGAGTTCCTCAATGGTCAGTCCGCCCCTGGTCTAGCACCAATCAAATACCCCAATCAGGGGTGGCCATAAAGGCCATTAGGATTCAATCTGTCCCGACAAATCAGAACAGGCAGAAGCGCTAAAGTCTATGTGGGGAAGGAAAAGTACACAAGCATCAGTTTGCCTGAGCTCCACCCCACAATGCCTTAAACCAGTTTATGAGAACATAATGATAAAGGAAGAGGACTCGCCAGAAACACAGTGGCTAAGTCATTTTAGAACCCTTTTACAGTTAAGGAAATAAGAACAGTAGGTAAACACCTCTTTACTATAACATCTGTCCGGCTGGACCCACAAGAGGAGAATCCTGATTGGAGAAAAACCCCGAAAAACAAAACAAAAACAAACCAATCAAAAAAAAATCAAAAACCATGGGGAGTGATACGCTCTAGAGCAATATAAACAATATGTCCTATGAGGGGGTTTACCCATCAATTGGCTCAGCAAACATTAGTCTAGTAATACAGAAAGAATCCCCCCCCCCCAGCTGGGCAGAGATTGAAATACTTTTGGGGTCCCAACCAGGGGTCCTCTCGGAGTCCAAGCCAGACAGAAAACAATCCTAAGCTAACAGCGCCTGCTATAACACATCCCAGGGATTCTCAGAGCAAATAAGGGAGTACTAGGAGACACATATGCGTTACGCTAAAACTGCGTAGAAGTCAGTTGCAAAAAAATAAATAAAAAATTAAATATAAAATTCCACAGTAAAGGAAAAAACACAACACATGTTATTGCCAATTTTCAGTACATGCAATAAAGCCCCGCCCAAGGATGCAACATTGGCCACCACAATTTATGGGTGGTATAGGTGGTGAAGCGGTCCATGGCCAAGGCCAATGCTTTCAACATTGTAACCATTACTGAGTGGAAGCTGAACATGTAGCTCTAAACGAGGTATGACAGTATGGGATTTTGAGGGTTCCCTATAAGGCCAAGCATTGTGGTTGTAACTAAGTCTGGTGGTGCGCGTATAGTCCCTACTGAAGCTGTAATCCGTATGTACAGTCTGTCGTACCATGTTGGTCAGTGCATCGTTGATCCTATGATAAAGGATTGTCTATTCCCCTTAAAGAACAGAGTAGCAAGGCTGTATGGTCTTTTATCGAGATGGCGTCCAAATGTAGTTGAAGGCAACAAGGGCGAATCATATGAGTCGGTTTGTCAAAGCATAGTAAACAGGTCACATCTCTCTAGAATGTGGGCCAGGAGGTGGTGACCTTGGAGTGTTTCTGTTGGAAGGCCCCGCACGTCTGCGTTGTGGGATCAAGGTATCGGCGGGAACGGCATCCAGAGCTAACCAGTCAGGCACGTCAATGGGTTCGGTGTCCAGAAAGTGGAAAACATCTGGGAGTTGTCTGTGATCGTTCACAAAGATGCTGTCGTTGCGTAGGCGGACAGTAAGGCCAAAAGGGTAGTTCCGTACATAGGTGCCACCACAATCCCCAATTTTATCCAGTAAAGGTTTAATTTGGTGTCTCATGTTCAAAGTTCTGCGGGACAGATCCGGGAGGAGGTGGATCGTAGCCCCATCCAAGTGATATGGGCCCCTGTTCCAGGTGCGGCGCATTATTTCCTCTTTCATGAGAAAAAAATGCACCCTGCACAACACATCTCTGGGCTGGGTGCGTTCTCCCCCCCCCCCCAGGAGTGTTGACTCTGTGTATCCTATCCAATTCGATGGGTGCAGAGGCAGGCCTGCCCAGGATGTCATTAAATATGCCACTAACAGTGTCCCGTAAGTCTGCCGCTCTAATGGACTCCGGAATGCCACGCAGTTTTATATTATTTCGCCTATGGCGATTTTCCAAATCGTCATGTTGCAGACGCAGATGGGTCATAGCGGCCTGATGTTGCTTGTGCATACCTTCCAGAGAGTCTAGCCTGTACAGTATTGCATCTCTGTCCGTAGATATAATTTCAACAGAGTTTTTAAGCTTCTGCACATTCTGCGATATGTTAGTTATGTCTTGACGCAGGGATGATACCATCCTGGTCGCAATAGTTTCCATGTCTTGTCTCGTGGGTAGGAATAGGAGGATAGCAGACATCTCTGCAGGAGATAGTACAGCATGAGAGGATGGGGCAGACGGAGCGCCATGATCTGTGGAGCTGATAGACATGCTAGGCTGATCAGGGTTGGCAGTTAAATCCTCCCTCAGCAACAAAGGTATGCCAGAGAGGCTGGAGCCCGGACCAGAGGGTCCTTTGGTAGTATGAGGGGGAAGCGGAGGGAGAGTGACTACCTGTGGAGTGGTTGCAGTAGGTGCCGCGTTGTCCCTCTTAGCGGGTTCTGGTGCCATTTTGTCTCGGGAGGGAGACCTAGTTCTCGGTGTTTCTGGGGTGAAGTAGTGCTGGATGTCAGCAGAATGTGTTCCGCGGAGGTCTCCGTGTTTATGAACCTTTCTGGACGTGGACATCTCAGGCAAGGTCGGGAGAGAGGCTCTTCCTTGCAGGCATATGGAGTGGAGCTCAGGCAGTGCAATTTCACACCGTCATAGCGAGCCTATTTCCCCAAATACTAAAGTTTTAGACGGGGCAGTTCACTGGTAGGCTTGGATGTCATGGTGACCAAGAGGGGCCCACAACGAGCAGGGGCCAGGCTGGGAGAACAGGGATACTCGTCTGAATGTGTCAAGAAAGCCGCCACTTACATGGGAGAGTCAGGGGTCACTCACTGGCAGGCATCTGCACATACACGTCTCTTCAATGGGTGTGTGGAGTAGAATGTAGGCTGGCCGGCTACAGGGGCTGTGAGAGAAGGCAGCTGCAAGTCCAGGAGGCCCGGATTGGGAGTAAGTCTAGAGCCTGGGTTAGGAGTACCAAGATTGCCGCCGTTCCATGAGTAGGCCATCTTGCTTACTAGCCACCGCCGCGTTGAGGAGCGCCACTCCGTTCAGGCCTGGACCAGCCGACTTGTCGTGGAGCCGGATCGGGAGGTGCAGGGGGTCCCAGGGGGCCACACAGGCCGGGGATCGGCGTCGGGAGTCCAAAGATGGCCGCCGCTCCACGAGTAGGCCGGAGACCGCTGACTTTCCTGATGGGCACCGTCGTGCGAAGGAGCGCCGCTCCGTTTAGGCCTTGTAGCGCTTCCCCCCAAAGGGGCTGCTGGATTTTAGCACAGAGTCTTCCCGCACAGTACAGAGGCAGCCAAGCACACAGCGACAGTCCATTCCCTCTGGCTCAGAAACCAGTCTAAGGAATGTATTTTTGTAATTTATTGCTGAATAAAACTTGTAACAGGGAAGGGTAGCAGGGTGTAGGATACTCCAAAACGCTTAACACAGCTAAAGGAGGACACTTCTCGTGTAGTACAGTACTACTACAAGGTCAAATTGACTAATATGGTCTGTCGGTGCACAGCCGACGACCACACAGAAGTATGTATCATGAGAGGTTAAAGACTTGGACAGTCTTTGAATGCACAGGTGAAGACCATGCAGGCATATGTAGTACAAGTATTTGAAGACTTGGACAGTCTATGAATGCACAGGTGAAGACCATGCAGGAGTATGTAGTACAAGTAGTTAAAGACTTGGATAGCCTATGAATGCACAGGTTAAGACCATGCAGGAGTATGTAGTACAAGTAGTTAAAGACTTGGACAGTCTATGAATGCACAGGTGAAGACCATGCAGGAGTATGTAGTACAAGTAGTTAACCACATAAGGACCTGCTCATGTACATATACATCCTTTTTTTAAAGATGGATATCTCGGTAACGGCAGGTATCCATCTTTAGCATGAGCGGTCCTTTAACCACTTGCCCACAGCGCCATAGACATTTTACTGCTACAGCATGGTGGGTAACTCTGACACAACGTCCCGGGGATGTCCTCCCAGAATCCTCCTCTTGCGCGCCCCCTGGGTCTAGAAGACCTGGCGCATCACGGATCGCAGTAAATTGCCGCTGATAGCGGCCGTTTACCACGTGATCGCTCCGTCAAATGACTCTGCAATACCCCAATACTCTGCAATACCCTGCGCGATACTCTGCAATACCCCAATATCCTGCGCGATACTCTGCAATACCTCAATACTCTGCAATACCCTGCGCGGTACTCTGCAATACCCCAATACTCTGCAATACCCTGCGCGATACTCTGCAATACCCCAATACTCTGCAATACCCCAATACTCTGCAATACCCTGCGCGATACTCTGCAATACCCCAATACTCTGCAATACCCTGCGCGATACTCTGCAATACCCCAATACTCTGCAATACCCAAATACTCTGCAATACCCAAATACTCTGCAATACCCAAATACTCTGCAATATCTAATTTTTTTAAAGCACCCCTGTCCCCGTGTGCTCGCATGCAGAAGCGAACGCATACGTAAGTCCCGCCCACATATGAAAACGGTGTTCAAGCTACACATGTGAGGTATCTCTGCGAACGTTAGAGCGAGAGCAATCATTTTGGCCCAAGATCTCCTCTGTAACTAAAAACATGTAACCAATAAAAGTAATTAAAGCGTCGCCAATGGGGATTTTTAAGTATCGAAGTTTGGCGCCATTCCATGAGTGTGCGCAATTTTGAAGTGTGACATGTTTGGTATCTATTTACTTGGCGTAACTTCATCTTTCACATTATGAAAAAAAAATTGGGCTAACTTTACTGTTTTTCTTTTTTTTTTTAAGCACAAAACTGTTTTTTTTTTAAAAACATGCATTCAAAAGATTTCTGCGAAAATACCATGCGAGATATAAAGTTGTAACAGCCGCCATTGTATTCTCTAGGGTCTTTGCTAAAAAAACATATATAATGTTTTGGGGTTCTATGTAATTTTCTAGCAAATAAATGATGATTTTTCCATGTAGGAGAGAAATGTCAGAATTGGTCTGGGTGCTCCAGAACGCCTGATGGTGCTCCCTGCATGTTGGGCCTCTGTATGTGGCCACGCTGTGTAAAAGTCTCACAACATGGGGTATCGCCATACTCGGGAGGAATAGCAGAATGTGTTTTGGGTTGTAATTTGTGGTATGCATATGCTGTGTGTGAGAAATAACTTGCTAATATGACAGAAGGGGGTTTAAGTGCCCAGTGGTCAAGTGGTTAAACGATAACGACGTGTTAAAAAAAATATAATAAATAAAAAAATAAAAAAAAAAAAATGTTTAAAGCGTCCCGTCCCGACGAGCTTGCGCGCAGAAGCGAACGCATAGGTGAGTAGCGCCCGCATATGAAAACGGTGTTCAAACTACACAAATGAGGTATCACCGCGATCGTTAGAGCGAGAGCAATAATTTTTTTTTTTAACAAAGAGGTTGGTCTTTATTAAGAAAGTATCGAAATACAAATGACATGGGTATGCAGTTCATACAGAGGCACATAAAACAACTACAATGACGATAGTACAGGTTGCGCGTAATCAAAGTCATTCACAAGCCTTATCATCAGCCCTCCCGTCCACCCATCAATCAGGTATAATAAGGAACAAGAAGGCACAGACTGTAAATAGAACACACATTAAAACTGTTGTGTCCAGGGAAGCCAGACTCTGTCAAATTTACGAGGGCATCCCCTGTTAATACAAGTCAATTTATACATTGGCAACAGAGCATTTACTGAAGAGTCCCAAGCCCCAACAGTGGGGGGCGAGGGAGAGGACCACATCTTAAGAATTTCTTCTTGGCATAAAAAAGCAGCATGGAGACAAGCAGTTTCGTACCACGAGGACGCTGGTCATCCTCATGTATCCAAAGCAGAGCCAGCTCAGGCGAGAACGGGATAGACAGCGTGAGACGCATGTTGATACACTCAAACACTCTTTCCCAGTACGACACCAGCCGCGGGCAGGTCCAGAACATATGAAAGAAAGAGCCTTCTGGGGAACGACACTTAGGGCAGTTGGGAGACCTATCCAGGTATATGCGATGCAACCTCTGGCGTGTAATAGACTCGATGCATGAACTTAGTCTGTATCAGTTTGTCCCTAGAGGATATCAACATTCTGGCCCCATCCTCAAAACATTCTTCCCAATCTTCCTTATCAAGGCTAGGAATGTCAGAGTGCCACCTGTCCCAGAGGACACCCACCCTGGGAGAATCTACCTCCAGCAGGGCCATATATAGTGTAGACAGCGTCTTCTTAAGAGTCTCCTGAGCCAGTATCTCCTCAATGGGGTCAGCACTTAGGGTGATAGCCTGCGGGAATTGTGCCCTAGCGGCGTGCCTCAGCTGGTAATACCTAAACAACATGTGTCCCAGAAGTCCATACTTGACCGCCAAGGCCCGGAAGGGCAACAGCGATCCCGCACGCATTATGTCCTGGAGCTTCTTGACCCCATAACCTGCCCACATTTGAGGGTCCGGTACAGTCCTAAAGTGAGGAAGGGAGGGATTCCCCCAAATCGGGCAGAAGGGGGAGTAATGGTGGGGGCGAACTAGTCGCCTACGGGCCGCAGACCATACCTGCAGGGTAGTGATGGTAGGTGCAGGGAGAGAGGGGTACGCAGCGGCCCCTCTATACACCAAATTGCCCAGTTCTCTAAACGAATCCAGGCACCGCCTCCAAACAAGAGGCGGCATTCAAGCTAGATTGTTCGAACCACCACCGCACAGTGACCAGGACCGCCGCCTGATAATACACCAGGAAATTAAGAAGCGCAAGCCCCCCACAGTGGACCGGCAACTGCAGGATGGACAGAGCTAGCCTAGGGGCGGACCCCCTCCACAGAAAGGAGCCTATACAGGCATCCATCTCCCTGAAAAAGGAAAGGGGAAGCTTAACCGGGCAATTCCGAAAGATATAATTGAACCGTGGTAGATAAAGCATTTTTATTATATTGATGCGTCCTAATAAGTTAAGGGGCAAGTCCCTCCACCTGGAGCAGTGCTCGTTGAGCCGTCTAGTGATAGGAGTCAAGTTAAGGCAACGAAAGTCACGGAGGTCGCGAGACACCACAATCCCCAGGTATTTAATCTCCTCAACCCATAATAGCGGGGACGAAGTCCCCCTCGCCTGGGCCCCCAGATCGAGTGGGAACAGGACAGACTTGGTCCAATTAATCCTGATTCCTGCAAATCTCCCAAATTTGCAAGGCCACCTGCAGCGAGGTGTCCGCATCCTGCAGATAGAGCAACGTGTCATCTCCATAGAGGGAGATCCTCTCCTCCAGGGGGCCCACCCTGAGCCCTCGGACCTCGTCCGACTCCCTAATCAGGATCGCCAGCGGCTCCAGTGCGAGAGCAAACAGGCTGGGCGATAAAGGACAGCCCTGCCTGGTGCCCCTCTGGAGGGGGAAGAACTCCAACAAAGTACCATTGGTGCGAATCCTAGCCCTGGGGGAAGCATATAGCATACCCAACCACTGCAGAAACCGGGGACCGAAGCCGAAACGCCTCAGCACCTCCCAGAAATAGCCCCACTCTACCGAGTCAAAAGCCTTCTCGGCATCAAGTGAGGCTATGACCCGGGCGCCACCATGGTCATGGGTATTATCTAAATTGAGGAACAATCTCCTGATATTGATGTCCGTGCCCCTCCCCGGCATAAACCCGGTTTGGTCCTGGTGAACCAAATCCTCCAGCACGGCAACCAATCTTAGGGCCAAAATCTTCGCCAGAAGCTTAGCGTCCGCGTTTATCAAGGATATGGGTCTATATGACCCATATTCCTCAGGGTCTTTACCAGGTTTAGGCACCAGAACAATCACCGCCTCAGACATGGAGCTCAGAAGAGCCCCAAGAGCTGAGAACTGCGAGAAAAGGGAGGTCAACCTAGGAGCTAGTAATTCCTGGTGCTCAGAGTATAACTCAGTGGGCAACCCGTCCAGCCCAGGGGTCTTACCTGATTGCATACAACCCAGTGCCGTCTGCACCTCTTCCAAAGTGATATCTTTATCCAGGTCTCTACATTTGGTCGAGTCAAGTGTCGGGAACGGGATGCCATCTAGAAAAACTGAAAGATCACCCGGGGTATAGGACACCCTAGAGGAGTAAAGATTCTGATAGAAACGGAGAAACCTAGAGTTAATGTCCTCCGGGGTGGTCAGTAGACTGGCATCTCCGTCCCTCACCCTACCTATGTGCGTAGTGGGGTTCTGACCCCTAGCGAGCCACGCCAGAAGCCTTCCATTCTTGTCCCCAAATTCGAATACACGCTGGGCACTGTCAAGCATGGACTTCTTAGTAAGATCAATTCTTAGGAGGGAGAGTTCACCGAGAGTGTGCTGCCAGGGATAATAAGTGCCTGCATCGGGAGATTGAACATACACCACCTCCTGCGACCGGGCCCAGTCCTCTAGTAGCTCAAGAGCTCGTTCCGACCCTCCCCTCCTCGCTGCTATACGTTTGATGTATTTCCCTCTGAGCCAGGCCTTGAAGGTGTCCCAAATTACCAAGCATAGCAAGGGGGCCAGCCGTAGAGGAAAAAGAAAATCCATGTGCTGGGTGCACAAAAATGTCAGTATAGAACAGGGGGTACAGAAAACGAATAAAATTAAAAAAAAACGAAAACAGAAACAGGGCCAGTCATTGTGGGATCTTCGGTGCTTCAGCATACTGTAGAGGCAACGGAGGGTAAGATCGACAGGCAGTGTAATCCGTCCCGAGCATTAGGAGAACCGGCGAACACACTAACACAACTGACTCCAAACTCAGGGCAATAAGTCACAGTCAGTAAGGCACTCACCCTTCCGCGGTAGTTTCAAATAGCTAGGCACCAAACTTTCAGTAATCCACAGGACTCCAAACGATCGCTCCTATGGAGGAAGAGTGTCCAGCCACACACTGGCATCCTTGGGGCTAGTAAAGATCCGCACAGTTTCTCCGTCAACCACCCACAGCTTAGCCGGGAACAGGATGCTGTAGGGAATGCCTTTTGCCCGAAGCGCCGACTTCACACCATCAAAGGATCTCCGTTGTCTTTGCGTGTCCATCGTGTAGTCCGGGAACATCATTAGGTTAGTGTTGCGATACGGAAGCCTGCCCGCCTGTGAGAGCAATAATTCTAGCCCTAGACCTCCTCTGTAGCTCAAAAGATGTTTAAGGGTAAAAGTTTGATGCCATGCCACGAACGGGCGCAATTTTTAAGCGTTACATGTTGGGTATCATTTTACTCGGCGTAACATTAGCTTTCACGATATATATAAAAAAATTGGCCCAAATTTATTGTTGTCTTACTTTTTAATTCAAAAAAGTGTTTGTTTGTTTTTTCAAAAAAAGTGCGCTTGTAAGACCGCTATGCAAATACGGTGTGACAAAAAGTATTGCAATGACCGCCATTTTATTCTCTATGGTGTTAGAAAAAAATATATAATGTTTGGGGGTTTTAAGTAATTTTCTAGCAAAAAAAAAAATGTTTTAGTCTTGCAAACACCAAATCTGAAAAACACCAAAGGTCCTTAAGTGGTTAAAGACTTGGACAGTCTATTAATGCACAGGTGAAGACCATGCAGGAGTATGTAGTACAAGTAGTTGAAGATTTGGACAGTCCATGAATGCACAGGTGAAGACCATGCAAGAGTATGTAGTACAAGTATGTGAAGACTTGGACAGTCTATGAATGCACAGGTGAAGACCATGCAGGAGTATGTAGTACAAGAAGTTAAAGAATTTGACAGTCTATGAATGCACAGGTGAAGACCATGCAGGAGTATGTAGTACAAGTAGTTGAAGACTTGGACAGTCTATGAATGCACAGGTGAAGACCATGCAGTAGTATGTAGTACAGGTAGTTGATGATGTGAACAGTCTATGGAGGAACAGCTAAGGACCATGCAGGGGTATGTAGTACAAGTAGTTGAGGATGTGAACAGTCTACAGAGTAACAGCTGAAGGATATGCAGGGGTATGTAGTACAAGTGGTTAAAGACTTGGACAGTCTATGGTTGCAGAGCTGAAGAATCCTGATTAGCTGTTGTGGGAAAAAAAAAATTGCCCTTTTGTTACAAATCCTGTGCATTGGGGTTGATTTACTAAAGGCAAACAGGTCGTTTTGCAAGGGAAGCTGCACTTTGCAAAGGGGTTTGCCCCAGAGCTTATAGTACTTCAGGTTCACTTCAAATACTGTATTTATTGGCGTATAACGCTCACTTTTTTACCCTGAAAATAGAGGGTAAACTGTAAACGCAGGGGGCTGTGGAAAGTTTTTTAAAGTTAGGGTGCGTGTTATACGCCGATAAATACAGTAACTACCCGATAGCATGCTAAGGAAAAATAAAACTTTTTTTTTGCTTGCACATGATTGAATGGTGAATATCAGCAGAACTTCACTTCAATGACCAAGCTCTGGGGCAAATTTGCTCGCAAAGTGCAACTTTCCTTGCAAAGTGAATAGTCCATCATTTCCAATGCAATAATCTGTATAGTGAAGTAAAAGTAAAGATTTTTGCTTGATAATGCCAGTTTTGGCAGCCAGCGAGAGACCCAGGACATATGCCCTACATGGCAGAACTTAGTGAGATCATTGGTATAGACCCAATATAACATTCAGCAATATGCAAAAATGTAATAATGCTCTGTTGTATCAAACTAAATGTAACTTTGGAGATAAAGCCATGTAGCGTTTTGCACTGGTGGAAGTTAGACATTAGGAATTCAAGCAGGAAAACTTGTGGGGAAGTGATTAACACGGTTAGAAGTAATTACATGCATTATTGGTTGGCTGGGATGTGTTAATGTTTATTGTGTATCATGCTGAGTTAATTAGAGGCATGGTACGCCAATACACTAATTAGAAATTTAAATACTTTGCCTTGTTGAGTGCATACAACTACAAAAGGTTTACAACTTTTACAATTTTTTTACTTTTTTGATGACTATACAAAAATATTATCACATTAAAAAAAAACAAATAAAATGTAAGTGCAAATGAAAATTTATTATAAAGATTTTCTTAAATAAATAAAAATATCTTAGCTATCATCCATTCTAACAGCCACTGTCTTCTGTTTATCTTGGCTGAAAAGAGATCTGACCATTTAGATTTAATAGCATATACAAGCATCTTATATTATCTGATGGGCAGCACTGTAATACAATACAATACAATTTAAGATTTTTTTTCCCTAAATAGCTTAATTTACCTTAGTGCAGTCCTCCTTCACTTACCTCATCCTTCCATTTGGCTTTTAAATGTCCTTATTTCTTCTGAGAAATCCTAATTTCCTGTTCTTCTGTCTGTAACTCAACACAGTAATGCAAGGCTTTCTTCCTGGTGTGGAGAAAGCCTCTTGAGGGGGGAGGGGGCGAGCAGGAGTGTCAGGACGCCGACTAACACACAGCTTCTCTCTCTATCTGCAAAGTAGAGAGTGTCCTGACTTGCCTGCTCGCCCCCTCCCCCCTCAAGAGTCTTTCTCCACACCAGGGACAAAGCCTTGCATTACTGTGTTGAGTTACAGACCCCGAGGGCCGAGGGACAGATAGGCTTTGGGTGCCGACATCGCGGGCACCCAGGACAGGTAAGTATTCATATATTAAAAGTCAGCAGCTGCAGTATTTGTAGCTGCTGACTTTTAATTTACTTATTGTAACGGTCACCACCGCTTACAACCTTCCATCCAACCACGACAAGCTTATCTGACACACTCCGACTATATTGCATACACGATCCATATCCTTTCCCAGAATAAACGAGACTGTGCTCCGTTCTTGCTTCCAAAGATATGACAATTTATTAGTATTTTCTCAGCTTCTTATATCCAGTACAGCATAATACAGTTAATCACAGGACAATGCAATCTCCACCCCCCTTCACACCATGGGGGGCTTCAATCACACTCTAAAAGGCATTCAGGTAAGCTAACCATGTAGACCGGTCGGCACCGCATCTTCAATAACACAGACATCTAGTTGAATAAGTTATCTATACAGCTTTATCACACAATGGCAAAGTCTAGTGAGAGTGGGTGCAATCCACACCTTCAGATATTTCAATAGCATATTATACAAAGGTATGACTCACTGGCTGGCTGACCTGAATTAACACCTTTCAAAAGCATGTGTGCCCAGATTGCATAGCTAACCGCTTTTGGTATTTGAAGACATCCTGCAAACATGAATTATTATTAATGTCCCTTATTAATGTCTTCTGTAACATATGAATTATGATTCTTTGTCACCCTATGGCCCTAGTGGACATAAGGTGACCCTAGACATAGGAATATCTCAGTCTGTTACGGTGCATTCCGTTACACTTATTTTTTCGAAACTCCGCTTTAACCACTTAAGACCCGGACCAATATGCTGCCAAATGACCCAAGGGGTTTTTGCGATTCGGCACTGTGTCGCTTTAACAGACAATTGCGCGGTCGTGTGACGTGGCTCCCAAACAAAATTTGCGTCCTTTTCTTCCCACAAATAGAGCTTTCTTTTGGTGGTATTTGCGCTATATACAAAAATAGGGCGACATTTTTGAAAAAAAATCAATATTTTTTACTTTTTGTTATAAGAAAAATCAATAAACGAAATTTTAGTCAAACATTTAGGCCAAAATGTATTTAGCCACATGTCTTTAGTAAAAAAAAAAAAAAAAAAATCGCAAAAAAAAAAAATTAGCTACCTAGCGGGAACAGCGACACTAATACAGCGATCAGAAAAATGATCGCTTAGTGATGCTGGCAATAGGGAGTGAAAGGGTTAACTAGGGCGGTGATCAAGGGGTTAAAACTTTATTAGGGGGGGTACGGGGCTACCCTGAACCTAACACTAACTGACTGTCACACTGCCTGTCACACTGACACTAAATACAGTAATCATATATGTATGATTACTGCATTCAGTGAAACTGTGACAGGGGGGAGGGGGGGGGGGTTAAATGTGTTTATGTGTAGTGTTAGTGCAGTGTAGTGTTAGTGCAGGACTTACTGTGTGGTGATCTCTCCTCAGCGGTGGTTGAAAAAAACGCCGAGGGAGAGATCACATCGCTTCCTCCTTCCTGTGTTTACACAGGAGGAGGAAGTGACAGGGCGGGCGGGCGCGCGCATTGGCTGGGAGCGATCCGGAGGGGGCGGACAAAAACGAATAGCCGCCCCCTCTTGTCGGATCACTCCTGCAGCCACGCGAACCCCCCAAGGCACCAACGTATATATACGTTGATGTGCCTGTCGGTGCCATTCTGCCGACGTAAATGTACATGCGGCGGTCTTTAAGTGGTTAAACACACGGTAGCAATGAACCTCAACCTCATCCCCACTGAGGCGGCGTACACACGGCCGAGGTTCTCGGCAGAAACCAGCGAGAACCTCGCTGGGAGCCGCATTCTGCCGAGAACCTCGGCCGTGTGTACGCTCTCGGCGAGCATCCCGTCGGGAATGCCGTCGAGCAGAAATAGAGAGCATGTTCTCTATTTGCTCGACGGCCCGTCGGGATGAATGGCTGGTTACCATTCCCGACGGGCGGGTCGCCGAATCTGACGGCCGGCAGAGAACCTCGACGGGCGGAACCATGTGTTCTGCCCGTCGAGGTTCTCTGCCGTGTGTACGCGGCTTCACTGGTCAAAAAAGAATGTGCAGGAAACCAGACAGGTAGAAACATTTTACTATGCTTTGCCTAGCCTTGAAGCTACTGTTGGTATTTGTGAGCATCTCTAGATGCTTGCCCTTTATACCCGCAGCAGCTTCTATTTGTCTTTATTTTTATTTTTTTATCTGGATAATACTTTAATTCATAGTTGTATCAAAATGTTTTAACTTGATGTGATTGTAAAGTCCAATTTAAAAAAAAATCAAAAATAAGAAACATGTCATACTTACATGCTTTGTGCAGTGGATTTGCCTAGAGCTGCCCGTATCCTCCTCTTCTCAGGTCCCTCGCTGGCTCTCCTGGCTCCTCCCTCCTATTAAATGCCCCCCACAGCAAGCAGCTTGCTATAGGGGCACTGAAGCTGAGTCGCAGCTTTCAGTGTCCATTCAGACATGAAGCCGTGGCCCCCTTTCTCTCCCGATTGGTTGACTGACTTTGATTGACAGCAGCTGGAGCCAATGGCACCACACTGCTGTCTCAGCCAATGAGAAGGGGAGTCCTGGGCAGCTGAGACACATAGAATGCATTAAGATAAAAAAAAAAACTTCTATCTTTACAATCCATTTAAAATAGAAGATCCCTTGGTTCAACTCAACATAATATGTGATGGAAAGGAAGCCTTCTATTTCACTCAACAGCAATTACATGTATTTATGGGAATTTTAAGCCCAATCGAACCTTCATTTTGAATCAGCTAAATACATTCCAGCTACATGAAAACAAGTTTACTTTCAGTTTGTGTTCTTTCTGAACAAGCCAAAGCCTGAGTTGAAAAGCCTGTTGGCTGCCAGAAGCTGCGGAGTGGGACTGTTGTTAAAGTAGTGGTCTTTCAGCAGAATTCCCCCTAGCAAGTAGGATTAAAAAATCTCCAATCGAGAGCTGATGTTGTCCGCTGATTGGAGAGCTCTGGCTCTGAGGGGGCATGTCAGACCTCTGTAAAAAGATCACTCTTCCCCACAGAGAGCAAGGGTCCCGCTCTGCAGGATGCTGGCAGGGCACTGGCTTTTATTTTACAAATATTTTATTGAGAGAAAATACCATGACAAAACAACGCATCAATAAGAAAGGCATAAAGAACATAAGGTTCATACATAGCAGTATTGCTATGTTCAATAGCTAGTCGAAGGGCCACAAAGAAAATAAAAGAAAACTGTTACATATATAAACTATCCACTAAGGTTTGGGGAATTGCTTTTCTTCCCAGGCTGTGGTTGATTTTTAAAGAAAATTAACCTTTGAAGCACTTTGAATGTAATGTGCTAACTTTAAAAGGGGTTGTAAAGGAAAACATTTTTTTCCCTAAATAGCTTCCTTTACCTTAGTGCAGTCCTCCGTCACTTACCTCATTCTTCAATTTTGCTTTTAAATGTCCTTATTTCTTCTGAGAAATCCTCACTTCCTGTTCTTCTGTCTGTAACTCAACACCATAATGCAAGGCTTTCTTCCTGGTGTGGAGAAAGCCTCTTGAGGGGGAAGAGGGCGAGCAGAAATGTCAGGACGCACATTAACACACAGCTCCTTTCTCTATCTGCAAAGTAGAGAGTGTCCTGACTTGCCTGCCCCCCCCCCCCTCTCAAGAGGCTTTCTAGTGACCCCTATTTCTATTGTGACCTTCCCCTCCTCAGGGGTTGACTACTGTGGTGATACACATGGATCGTCACTATTTTAAGTTTTTATATTTTTTTGTATTTTATCGTCTTTGTGTTAATAAAATGTATATTCTCCTTTACACTTGCAATCTTTACAATTGTTTATCGTACCGCAATAGTCCAAACTGCCCTAACCCCCCTTTTTTGTTTGGTTTTTGGTTTGGGGTCCAAAATCCAATCCTTACTCAAATCCGATTCTTGGATGATGGTACCTTTAATTAACTTTACACTACATGTATATTTCTTTAGAGGCCAATTCTATATCACATTGCCCTTTGTATGTCAGCCCCATCTGTATTTTCATTGCATTTGAAAACGATCTGAGAGCCTCTTAAAATGATCAGAGTACTTTATGAACCATCAATAAAAAAAAATTAATTGACTTACTAAGAAAACAACTAGACTGTGCATTTTGTCTGGGAACTTGCACTTTGCAAGTAAATAATCCCAGAGCTTATTGAATGTGGTGAAATAAAATTTGGCAAAAAATACAACTCTCATGAAATCAAAATAAAAAACTGTGTTTTTGATTCCACATGGTTGGATGATGGGAGTCAGCTTTACCAACTTTCCTTGCAAAGTGAACAGCCTATATGCTTTTGTAAATCAACCACAATGTGTCAGAATAATACAGACCTGAAGAAGGCATATATGAATATGAATTCATATATATATTGTGAGGGATTAACTCGGTAGCGGGTGTGTGTGACCCCCTCTATGGGTTCACTACACGCTGAACTGTACAAAAAGGCACTTGAGGATGACTGAAAACAAATGATATGGTTTATTTTTCCATCTTGCGGGATACACGTGCAAGCATCAAAACAGCATAAACAAAACAAAACATAAAATAAACCCTTGCCACTTGGGGGCGTCTACCTTCCCAACACAGGAACCTACAGGAACCTACCTATGGAGTCTGGCACAGCCTACTGCTGGGCAGACACTGCTGGTTCTACAGCAGAAAACAACAAAAAAGTCTCTGATATTTCTCACACAGAAATATCCATCAGCACCTCACCTCTTCAGAAGTGCTTGTGACTGCTCCTTCACTCACAAAGCCCCAGGATCCAGCAATCAGTTGTTATCCTTAGGCTGTCTTTATAGGGGCTTTAATTGCTTAATTCTAAACAGCTGAACAGCTGAAACCTTTTAACACCCCACCCTCTCTGGCCATCTCTGCAGCCGACGCCCAATAGTAATTGGTGTATTGTCTACACAAGGCAGAAAAGTATCTTCCGTCTGGGACAACACACGCAGATTTACCTGACTTCCTGTCACAATATGAATATGTCCAGAATACCACATATGTTAATATTCTTTCGGGTGATAAGGAAACAATGAGCTGTATTAAAAAAAAAAGCAGTTTATACAAAGTAGAGAGTCACTAGCTTCGAAAATGGAAACAAGTGTACCTAAATAAAATGTTTGATAAACATAATACTGGAAAAAGGCCCTTAACACTTTCCAGAGGTTATGTTTTCCTTTTAAATTTTTTTGTAATCTTTGTGTATTTTGACCCTTTTAATGTGTGGTTTCTACTTTCTATTTAAGGCAGTGCATTATATAAGTTGTACATAAAAAAAAATTATCATGGAGGATCGATTAGCCCCTGAAAAATGCATTATTTGCTTTAAAATATGATTCACTTTCTCACACAATGAAAAATAGATGTGGGTATTAGATAAATATCCATTTTGCCATTTGGGAGAGAACAATGCTATTTTTAGTAAATGTTTAATAATCCATCTTAATATCCACATCTAGTCAATCCAAACCAGATGTTTGTGAATCTGGGAGTTCTTTAACTTTAGTGAAAAATTCAGCAGGCGGCTAAACCTCAGAAATCAAAATAAAGATTGGTGTTGGTTATAAAACTAAAACATGTAAATGATAACTTTAAATGAACACTATTTTTATTCCATATATTAATATATTAACATAAATATTTTATAAAACAAAAGTTAGACACCATAAGAGGAAATGTTTTGTGATAGTTATTTTTATTAGAATATATAAAACATTAAAATAAATGCGCTACAGTGAACCCCCGCAAAGTCGCGGTTCAGAGTTCGCGGCCTCAGCCATTTGTGGATTTTTCCCCTCCGGTAGATGCAGCTTAACATTCCCACATCATAACAGTTTACTGCTTGTAGCTATATTGAGTGTTTCCCTGAATGTTCTCGTGTTTTTCATTTTGTTCTTCTTAAGCCCTAAGATGCCGCCCAAATGCCCTGCACCTTCTAAGGCTTCTGGCAATGTACCTAAGTGCCAGAAAAAGTTTAAAAATAGGCATTTATAGTCATTTTTTGACCACTTCAAAATGTGTGGTTTTTCACAATTTGCGTGTGCTCTACGAACGTAATCCCGTGAATTACTTCTATACACAATGAACCCCGATGGCATCTTTTGTTTGTAAATTCAGAAAGTTTAGTCATATTGTGCTGGGGGATGTTAAAACAGGCTCACATCAATGGACTACATGATAAAATGAGCTGCATTTGGGAAAAGAAGCTGTCCTGGGGGAACACATTATTAGAGTGGATTGTAGTCAGGTATACCATATGAAAGGATGCTTTGTGGTGCGTCAGAAAGTGCCTCATTCACCAGAGGAAGAGGATGTCCATTGAGGACTGCTGCAGACAGTCTGTTCAGAGACTATAACCTGATGGACTTTAAGGAGGAAGAGGATGACTGAAGAAGATTTCCCCATCCCCCACTCTCTCTTTTGTGTCTTTCTTCTTTCTAAAAAGCTTTGGGCCTGTAAACTCTTTTCCTTTCCCTTATACTTTTTTTGTATTCCCCATCACACCCGTTGCTTGTTGAAATGTTTTGAATTTTTTTTAATGTTTTGAGCACTTAGCTTTTGTTGCGATGCCATGTAGGACATGTAGGGCACTCTGGTACTGCACGTCTGATATCGGTAGGTATTTCAGGGGACACATACTGTTTTTTGGGTAAAGCATGACATGATGGTTTGGGAAACTTTCGCTCTGCACAACACGTCAGGCATCAAACCACAGAGTGAATGTATTTATTGTGCAATTGAAACTGTATTATTACATAGTTACATAGTTAGTATGGTTGAAAAAAGACATGTCCATCTTGTTCAACCAATAAAAGGGAAACAGAATCATACAATCCTATATACACACACCCTTTACCCACAGCTGATCCAGAGAAAGCCAAAAAAAACAGCAAAGCATGATCCAATTTGCCCCAAGAGGGGGGGGGGGATCCATCCTGATCCCACAAGAGGCAATCGAATATTTGCTGTATTAACTTTACCTATAAATGTTAGTATCCAGTTATATTATGTACATTTAGGAAAGAATCCAGGCCTTTTTAAAAACAATCTACTGAGCTGTCCAGAACCACCTCTGGGGGGCAGTCTGCTTAAAATGAATAGATAGAGATATGGACTCCCTGGGAGAGTCCTACACTTCCCATAATCCTCCTCCTCCCTCTTCCTCTCTCTATAGGTGATGGTAACCGCGATGAGTTTTTTTTTTTCTTTTCCTTCTCTCCCTTTTTTTTTGTAGGCTTCTCCTGAAGCATCTCTGGAGTACTTAGGCCCCGTCTCCCCCCTCCCTTCCATGTACACCCCCTAGGGGAAATAAAATGACCTTACCAGATTGCTTTTTGGTTGATTATACGGGAAACATGGAGAGGCCCGGAGCTACAAACTTTTTTTTTCTCAATTTTTAGGTTTTGGATAAGGGTTTTTTTTTTCGTTTTTTTCCCTGTCTCCTCCAAAAGGAACATCTATGTCCTGAGATTCCTTTTATTTACTTTTTTTTTTGTACTTGATCTCTATAAGATA
The DNA here is from genome assembly GCA_029574335.1 of Rana kukunoris. Lineage (NCBI taxonomy): Eukaryota > Metazoa > Chordata > Amphibia > Anura > Ranidae > Rana > Rana kukunoris. Next base: position 446,482,857 of record CM056052.1, read on the forward strand.
AAGGACATAGGAATAACATAGGAGCCATCTAAGGTACACGCCCCTACACATAGGACGACGCTCAAACACCGTTAATACGGTGAGTGTTTAGTAGCAAGATAGCCAACATTAGTAAGGGGGGGATCTTCCATCTGACTACAGTGGGAGATTGCCCCCCTTTGTCTCCTTTTTTTTCCTTTCTTGTGTTTTTTTTTCTCTTCCTCTTTCCCCTCTTACACCCACCCCCTCTCACTGTCTGCCCTCTCCCCCTACAAGTATAATAAAACCCAGGTGTGAAAATAGGAAAGTAGGATGGAAGCACTGAACGTACTATCATTGAACGCAAAGGGACTAAACACACCCGAAAAATACATAAGTTATTAACTTGACCTTATTTTAGATAGATTGGTTATGTATTTTATGTAAGCAGAAGGGGTGTCACTCAGTTCTAGTGGACAACCCCCTCTCCCCATTTGAATATCAGTCCAATTCTATTTTAGCCTCCATACTGATTTGGGTGATCAAATATTAAGTTTCAGTATAATTTGCATTTATATAAGCCGATTACTGGCCCCTATAGAAGTACAGTAGCTATATACCTAACATCTTCCCTTGTGCAATGTTTGCCCGTATTTTGCCGCTTATGTCACTCTATACAGACATTTTTTCGTCTCCCTTTCCGAAAATGGCCGCTACGGTATTCCCGTTTCGACGTTAGGTCGAATATGATTGGGAGTTCGGGATACATAGAAGCACAGTGATTATCACAAAACACTCCATGGCACATCTATAATTTATAGTTTGCTGGCATCTGCTTTGGAGATTTATTTAGACAACAGTCTTTTCCCCTTATCGAAAATGGCCGCAGAGATACTTCCGTTCCGATTGTTACCTATAAAAGATTGTATCCGATAGGCCCTTGGTAACCTCTGATGAAGTCACGTGACGTGACACAATGCGTAAGGTTGACCGGAAGTGACGTGACACCCTGACCGTCCGACCGGAAGTGCCGTTGTTTGGCGTTTTATTCGTTTTTCTTTTGTAAGTGTATTTTAATTTTATTAAACTGATCTCAGTTTTACATACTTCACTATGTGAGCTTCATTTTTCTTCAAAACATCCCTCCATGCTCCAATCCCACGGTGAACGGACCCTGATTGCGGCAAGTTTTGGCTAAAGACTTACACCAGAGACGGTTATCTACAGGACCATCGGTGACTGTGTTGATGCCCCTTTCTTCCTTCTGGAAGGTAAGCGCTCTGTGAGCACATTCATCTTTGAAGTCTCATCTGGATGGTCTCATTGTTCACATGGACAGAAGCCTTGTCATTGGTTGATCCACACTTTTTGTTTCACTGGATCGCACTTACTTGGAACATTTCACTTGTCTGATTTTTGGAATTCATTTGAACTACCACCTATTTGCATTTAGCGGTGCTCACTTGTTTATTTTAGGATTGATTGTTTTATTTAGTTTAGTTTAGTTGCGCTCATCATTTCACTTTACTACCCATTTTATGTTGTTAGCACATACCAGATTTGAGCTGGATTTATTTAGTTTAATTTCTATTTTTATTGGTCTTTATTGATTCACTGTTGGCTAGCGCTTTAGTTTCACTTTTATATACTCTCGTATAGACCTTTTCTTAATTCCACATGCCCAACTGCACTCAGTACGATCGGCTAAAATAGGACCCATTACATGGTCAGACCATGCACCGATTTTCCTGGTATACGAGATACAGGACCTAAGACAGACCAGACCAAATCAATGGAGACTAAATGAAAGCTTGCTGCAAGATAAAGAGGTCCTAGGGGATGTAATTAAAGAGTTGGAGTTTTACTTTAGCACTGATGATACCCCAGAATGCGACCCAGGAATCGTCTGGGAAGCACATAAGGCGGTCATTAGAGGTGTGTTACTTAAGCATGGATCTAGAATAAAAAGGAAATGTACAGAAAAATTAAAAAGGTTATTGGAAGAACTAGCCACCCTAGAGGGTAGACATAAGCAAACAAGACTAACTATAGTAGAAGAAGAGATGGTGAGGAAAAGAGCGGAAATCACTGATCTTATGTACCATAAAGCAAAAGCAGCAATACAGAGATGCAAATTGTTTGCATATGAATCAGGCGACAAGTGCAGGAAAAGACTTGCTAGATTATTATGAGAACAGAAGATGAGCAATTATATTGCACAGATTAAGCCACCAAAGAAACCGAAGGTTACTAAGCACAAAAGATATAGCAAAAGAGTTTCAAGAATATTACTGCTCCCTTTATAATATACAGAGTAAACCTCCGACTCTAGATCAGATTGACTGGTACCTTACGGAAACAGATATCCCAAGATTATCAAAATCACACAAAGAGAATTTAGATGCCCCTATTGCTGAAGAGGAACTAAAAGTGGCAGTAAGCTCAATAAAAATGGGGAAAGCCCCTGGACCTGACGGCTATACGGGTCAATACTATTAAATCCTGTTCCCCTCGTTATCGAAATACATGACTAAATTATTTAACCTTATTAGTCTACATTTCGTTTATACCAAAGAGAGAAAAGACCTGGAACTATGTGGAAGTTACCGGTCGATCTCCTTGCTAAACCTAGATGTGAAGATCTTTGCCAAGGTCCTAGCAAACAGGATGCAACAGTATATCCCAGATCTGATACATCTGGATCAGGTGGGATTTGTCCCCACGCGGGAGGCACGCGACAATACTATTAAAGCCATCAACCTGGTACAGATAGCAAACACAACTCAGACGCAATGTGTGTTCCTGAATACAGACGCAGAGAAGGCCTTCGACAGGGTGAATTGGAGTTTTATGCGGGCAGTCTTACAACAGGGAGGCTTTGGAAACAAAATAATAAAATGGATATTCTCTATGTACTCAGGGCTAACGGCCCAGGTAAGGTGCAACGGAATATTATCAGAGCCCCTACAGATTTCGAACGGGACTAGACAGGGTTGCCCCCTGTCCCCACCCCTCTTCGCCCTGTCATTAAAGCCATTTTTGTGCACCCTGCACCGAAACCCGGATATCTCAGGAATACAAATAGGGAAGAACCATTGCAAAATTACAGCCTATGCAGATGACATGTTTTTTACCCTCACTAATCCGCTGATCTCAATCCCGAACTTGATGAGGGAATTTGAGAAATATGGATCTCTCTCGAATCTAAGTATCAACTTCAATAAGTCAGAAGCAATGGGAGTCAATGGGGGTGATTTACTATTGAAGCTGCGCTGCGCCGGTTCATGCCTTAATTATTGCGCTGGATGAAGCCTTAATTAGGCGCATGAACCGGCCGCAGCAGCAGCGCGATGCAATTGATAAGTAAAGCCGCCGCCGAACTCCCTGTTAAAGTCTATGGGGGAAATCTTAATTGTGAATTTTAAAGGCTAATCTGTAAGTTTTGTCCTAAAAAGTGTTTGGGGACCTCAGTCCTGCCCCAGGGGACATGTATCAATGCTTTTTTTATTTTTTAAAACGTCCGTTTTTTCGGGAGCAGTGATTTTAATAATGCTAAAAGTGCAATAATAAAAGTGTAATTTTTCTTTAAATTTCGTACTATGGGGGGCTCTAATGTCAGCATGTGAAAAAGCGCATGTTTCCCGTGGTTAGAACTGTCCCTGCACAAAATTACATTCTCCAAAGCAAAAAAGCCGTTTAAAACTGACTAATGAATGAATGAATAATGAATGAATGAATGAATAATGAATTGTCGGCTCCCGGCAATTGCAGGAGAATTCATTCATAAAAAAAACGAAAAAAAAAGCGTGGGGGTCCCCCCCAAATTCAATAACCAGACCCTTTAGGTCTGGTATGGATATTAAGGGGAACCCCGCCGTCAATTTTTTTAAAAAATGTCGTGGGGTTCCCCCCAAATATCCATAACCAGACCCTTCAGGTCTGGTGTGGAATTAAAGGGGAACTCCACCCCAAATTTAAAAAAAAATGGCGTGGAGTCCCCCCTAAAATCCACACCAGACCCCTTATCCGAGCACGTTGACCTGGCCGGCCGCAGAAAAGGGGGGGGGACAGAGCGCGCCCCCCCCCTCTCCTGAACCGCACCAGGCCACATGCCCTCAACATTGGGAGGGTGTTTTGGGGTGCCCCCCAAAACACCTTGTCCCCATGTTGATGAGGACAAGGGTCTCTTCCCCACAACCCTTGCCCGGTGGTTGTGGGGGTCTGCGGGCAGGAGGCTTATCGAAATCTGGAAGACCCCTTTAAAAAAGGTGTCCCCCAGATTCCGGCCCCCCCCCCTGTGTGAAATGGTAATGGGGTACATTGTACCTCTACAATTTCACCAAAAAAAAATAGTGTCAAGGGTTAAAAACGACAAGAGCCGGTTTTTGACAAGTCCTTTATTATCTTCTTTTCTTCTTTTCTTCTTTCCTTCGGGTTTCTTCCTCCATCTTCTTCTTCTTCCTCTGCTTCTGTCTTGGATCTTCTATTCAGGCATCTTGCCCGGAATGTTCTTCCATCTTCTTCTCCTTCCGCTGTCCTTCTCGTCCGAATCTTCTTCTTGTTCTTCTTCACCGGAGCCGCCGCTTCCAATTGAAATCCCCGCTGTCTGCCGGACCCCGCCCCCCTCTGACGCCACGGGCAAGCTCTTAGGAAAGTCCCCGTGTGGTGCCTGTGCATCAGAGGGGGGCGTGGTCACATGTCAGAAAGCGGGCAATTCAATTGGAAGCGGCGACTTCGGCAAAGAAGAAGCCGCGCACAAGCTTCCAATTGAATTGCCCGCCCTCTGACATGTGACCACGCCCCCCTCTGACGCACTTGCAGCACACTCCTAAGAGCTTGCCCGTGGCGTCAGAGGGGGGGCGTGGTCTGGCAGGCAGCGGGGATTTCAATTGGAAGCGGCGGCTCCGGCGAAGAAGAACAAGAAGAAGATGCGGACGAGAAGGACAGCGGAAGGAGAAGAAGATGGAAGAACATTCCGGGCAAGATGCGGGAATAGAAGACCCAAGACAGAAGCAGAGGAAGAAGAAGAAGATGGAGGAAGAAACCCGAAGGAAAGAAGAAAAGAAGAAGAAAGAAGATAATAAAGGACCGGCTCTTGTCGTTTTTAACCCTTGACATTTTTTTTTTTTTGGTGAAATGGTAGAGGTACAGTGTACCCCATTACCATTTCACACAGGGGGGGCCGGGATCTGGGGGGCCCCTTTGTTAAAGGGGTCTTCCAGATTTCGATAAGCCTCCTGCCCGCAGACCCCCACAACCACCAGGCAAGGGTTGTGGGCAAGAGACCCTTGTCCTCATCAACATGGGGACAAGGTGTTTTGGGGGGTACCCCAAAACACCCTCCCAATGTTGAGGGCATGTGGCCTCGTGCGGTTCAGGAGAGGGGGGACTGCGCTCTGTCCCCCCCTCTTTTCTGCGGCCGGCCAGGTCATCGTGCTCGGATAAGGGGTCTGGTGTGGATTTTAGGGGGGACTCCACGCCATTTTTTTTCAATTTGGGGTGGAGTTCCCCTTAAATTCCACACCAGACCTGAAGGGTCTGGTTATGGATATTTGGGGGGAACCCCACGTCATTTTTTTTAGAAAATTGACGGCGGGGTTCCCCTTAATATCCATACCAGACCTAAAGGGTCTGGTTATTGAATTTGGGGGAACCCCACGCTTTTTTTTGGTGTTTTTTATGAATGAATTCTCCTGCAATTGCCAGAAGCTGACAATTCATTATTGCCGCGAGTCAGTTTTAAACGGCTTTTTTCCTTCAGAATGTCACTTTTCACATGCTGACATTAGACCCAGGGCCGCCATCAGGGGGGTACAGGCAGTACACCTGTAAGGGGCCCGGAGGTGCCCAGATGCCTGGAGGCCCCCCAGCGCCCCAGATGGTAACCCCCCTCTTTTTTTTTTTATATACCGTATTTATCGGCGTATATCGCGCACTTTTTTGCCCTGAAAATCAGGGCAAAATCGTGGGTGCGCGATATACGCCGATACCCGCTTTCCCGCGCCGAATTTTGAATACTGCGCCGGCATATACCGAGCGCAGTACACTCGGGTATATTCGGCCAGTCTCGGCTTCTTCCGCGGTCACGTCCTGGACGTACAGGACGTGAGCGCGAAAGTTGCCGAGCCTGCCCGAGTGTACTGCGCTCAGTATATGCTGGCGTAGTATTTAAAACTCGGCGCGGGAAACGAGCGGGGAGGACGCGAGGACGCCGCGAGGACCCTGGACCCGCCGAAGAGGACGCCGGACCCGCCGAAGAGGACACCGGACCCGCCGAAGAGGACACCGGACCTGCCGAAGAGGACACCGGACCCGCCGCAGAAGGACACCGAACCCGACGAGGCCGCCGATGGACGCCGCGCAAGACACCAAAACTGTAAGTACAAAATAACTTTTTTTCCACAGGATTGGGGGGCACTTTGGGGGTGCGCGGTATACGCGGGAGCGCGTTATACCGCAATAAATACGGTATATTTTTTAGTTTATTCTTTTATTAAAGGGCCAATTTTTGGAATTGAATTTTTTTTAGTAGTCCGGAGGTCCCCAGGGGCCCAGAGGCCCCCAGGGCCCCGGGTGGCAACCCCCCATATTTTTTGTTATTAAAGGGCCAATGTTTTTTTTTAGGGGTCTGGAGGTCCCCATATTTTTTTTTGTTATTTTTTTTAACATATATATATAATATTATTATGAAAGGGCCCAGAGGGCCCCAGATGACAACCTTTTTGCTTATAAAAATGTTATAAGCATTTTATATTTTCCCCAGGTTGTTTTTTTTTTCTTTAATTTATTTTTTAAAGTGTATTTTGTGCGTGAAGTCGAGAGAGAGGAGCTGGACTGCAGGAGTTGGGAGTAGGCAGACCCTCCCCCCAGAGGCAATCGCCATCCTTCTTCATGCCCCCGGTGGCAATGGCGGGTGTGAGGGGGGGCCTCCCACTCACCCCACCCTACCTGCTCCACTTGGGAGCCCGATGGGACAGAGGGACTCCCCCTATGAGGGAGTGTAGCCCACCCAGCCAGCCCTGTAGGTCCTTCGCCTCTCTTTATTTTAGGAGACTTCATGGCCAAAGTGCGTGCGTGTTAAACTAATTTCGTGTGCGTGCAAGTGTGGTGTTTTTTTTGGGGGGGGGGGGGTGGGCATACTAAGCACAGGCGTACCTTGCATAGCACACCCACCGAGAGCCGGGCTGAGACCACCAAACTCAATTCACATGTAGTCGAGACCGGGATCCGAACCCTTGGCTGCAGAGGTGAACGGCTTGTCAGCGCAGTGCCGATCACGTTGAGCCACCACAGCTCCCACCCCATGTTATTTTTGTTTAGATATTTTTTGAGTTATTTTTTATTAAAGGGCCCAGAGCTCCCAAGGCAACCCCCTTTTTTATTTTTTATATATATATATATATATATATATATATATATGTATATATATATATATAGATAGATATTTTTATTTATTTTTCATTAAAGGGCCCAGAGGTTTATTTTTATTAAAGGGCCCAGAGGTTCCCAGGGCCCCCGGATGGCTACCACCCTTTTTTTAATATATATTTTTCTATATTTATTTTTTTGTAAAGGAACCCCCCGCTTATCAAATTGCGGCAGCCCCCCCCTTCTCAATTTCAGGCGGCAGTACCCCCCCCCCTGTTCTCTGCTCCAGGGGGCCCATGACTGAAGCTGTGTAAGGGGCCCCATAATTCCTGATGGCGGCCCTGATTCCCCCCCCCCCCCATGGTACGAAATTTCAAGGAATTTTTTACTGTTATTGTTGCACTTTAACCACTTCCATACCGCGCCTATTCTGGCACTTCTCTCCTTCATGTAACAATTATATTTTCTTCCTTGAAAATTACTCAGGACCCCCAAACATTATATATATTTTATTAACAAACACCCTAGGGAATAAAGTGGCGGCCATTTTTTCTTACAAATTTCCAACGGTATTTGCGCCAAAAATTTTCAAACTTTTTTTTTTTTTTTTGGCTTACAAAAAAAAACCTGTTTCATGAATGACAAAATAAGAAAGCAGTAAAGCTAGCCCAATTTTTAGGGATAAGGTGAAAGATGATGTTACAACGAGTAAATAGATACCTAACTTGTCACGCTTTCATATTGCGCACACTCATGGAATGGCGCTAAACTTCGTTATTAAAAATCTCCATAGGCGACGCTTGACTTTTTTTCTCAGGTTAGCAGTTTTGAGTTACAGAGGAGGTCTAGTGCTAAAATTATCTCTCACTCTAACGCACGCTATGATACCTCACATGTGGGGTTTGAAGGGTGTTTACATATGTGGGTGGGACTTGCATGCGTGTTCGCTTCTGAGTGCGAGCTACTAGGGACAGGGGCATTTAAATTTAGTTTTTTTTTTTTTTTTTTTTACTTAATATTTTTATTTTTGCACTTGTTTGTCCCTTTTTTTGTATTATTTTTCACTTTTCTTCCTATTACAAGGAATGTAAACATCCCTTGTAATAGGACTAGTGTGTGACAGGTCCTCTTTATAGAGAGAGGCGGGGTCAATTAGACCCCAAATCTGTCCTCCAGGCTGGAAAGCATGGAATTGGAAAAAAAAAATCATCTCATGCTTTCAGCTACGATCATGTTCGTTCAGCACAGTGGTGTAGTGTGTAGCATGTTCACCTAGCAGCAAAAGGGTTGCTGGTTCGAATCCCGCCCGTGACACTATCTGCCTGGAGTTTGCATGTTCTCCCTGTGCCTATGTGGGTTTCCTCCCACAATCTAAAAACATGCTGTAAATTGGATCCTGTCTAAATAAGCCCTAATATGTAGTAGGATATTTAGATTTTGTGCTGCCCTAGGCCTAACCAAATTTTGGCACCCCCTAATAGAAAAATGACCCACCCTTCCTGTCAAGGCCACACCCTGTTTTTTTATGACCCACCCAGGAATTTTCAGGGGACACGCACAAGTTCTGTGGGGGGGGGGCGGGGGCACAGGAGTCCCTTAATTTGCCTAGTTTTTCGACCACTTCCTGTTTGGCTATGGGGCAGGAAGTGAAGGCCAATCTCCCCAAATGGACAGGGATAATACAAAATAAACTGACAGAGCTTCTAACCCCCCCCCAACTCTATCCAAAATGAAAGAAAACAAAAAAATAAAAGTGATGATTATAGTTCCAGTTTAACCCCAAATTTGAGATCATTTTATTGAGAGGCTTAAGAAAATATAACCATGCCAATAGGCCAGGATCCAGCGTTGCTAATATGTATGAATGTGTGTTAGGGACCCCCACAAACACCACCCAATGTTAAATCAACAATTTCCTTGTTTGTTTTGGGGATGCCTGCACCCCTGATAGGGTAAAGACACCTCACAAATGTTGTCACTTTCTACTTAATTCATTCACTTCCTGCCACATAGCCAAACAGGAAGTGAGGGAAAAACCTGAGTAATGTCTTGTTGGGGACACACAGATCAATCTAAATAGTTTCCCATTTTGGAAATTGCATTTTGCTGTGTACACCCCAAATTAGTATGGATCTTGGACTTTGGGGTCCATTTACTAAAGGCAAATCCACTTTGCACTACAAGTGGACAAGCAAGGAAGAAAAATAAAAACTTGGCGGGATTGGAAGTAAAAACCATCAGTGCTTCCCTTCTGATTTTCATTGCCTACGCTTCTACTGCAGAGCGGCTTTGCCTTTACTAAACCCCAAAGTAACTAGTCATTTGGGGTGTACACAGCAGTGCAATTTCCTAATGGGGACACTAGTTAGATTGACCTGTGTCCTGAAGAAATGACCATTGGTAGGGTTTTAACCTCACTTCCTGTTCAGCTGTGTGACAGGAAGTGAAGCCAATTTTAAGAAAAGGGACACAAAGCCCAACCTAAAAACACTAGCAGGGGTTCTAACACTCAATTGGCTTCCCTCAAACAACCCACAATTAGAATAGGATTGTCTTGTGCTAGTTTCAAGCACAGCGCTGTAAATCAGCACTTCAAGCCTGTCCACCAATACACCACCTCCCCCCCCCCCCCCCCTCCAAACAGGCCCTGTTTGCAGGTTTTCCTACATCTTGCACATGTGCTTTAAAAAGTCAGTCTGGACATCAATTCTAGGAAACAATACTTACCGCTTTGTCCTTCCTTTTCTGGTGACTAAACATTTCATGCATACACACCAGGAAAGAGCTTAGAGACAAATCACACTTGATGGTTTAGGCCCAAACTATTTCAGCTGCAGCTGTTGAAATCCATAACATGAAAAAAATATCACAAAACAAACTTCAAAATTTGAAATTGTATTGGTCCACAAAACAAGGAAAGCAAAACAAAATATTAAAAATAAACACACAAAAAAAATAAAAAAAACATAAACAAAAAATAGACCAACGTTTATTTCACACAGTCATTGGAAAATAAATCATGCTTTTGAAATAACAGGATAGACCCACAGGATTAAAACATTAGTCATTAACATCTTGAGAAACATTTTGCAAAATTATGCAGCAGACAAAACATCAAAAAAACAAAACTTGCTCCAAAACATCTGTTTCGCTCCGCCATTACTTCCAGCCAGCAAGTCTGCCCCCTCTGAGGGCAGCTGACACGTGCTCTATCCATGCTTTTTATAACATGTGTGCTAATGAACCAATTGGAAACACATGAAGAAATGTCAGCCTCTAGTTCGTGTGCACTTGTAACTGCTTACACCTGTTAAGGATGTCCTTAAATTACTAAGCCAAAAAACAAGCTTTCTGAGCATGCTCAGAAAGATGCATGTCATTTTCAGGCACAAACACCCAGCTTATTTTTCTAAGTGTTCGAGGATGCCCAGTTCACTCGAAATGCATTACCAGAATCAAATCTGCAATGGGGGATGAAAGCATTAGGTTTTTTTTTTTTTTTGTTCCCCCTGAACTGATGCTTTACAACCTGAAGGGGAGGTCTTATAGAATTTTTACGTAACAAACATAAATAATAATAATTAAAACGCCCATGTCCCTAGTAGCTCGCAGTCAGAAGCGAACACGCAGCATTTTTTTTTTTTCCGGTTACCAGTTTAGATTTACAGATGAGGTCTAGTGCTAAAAGTATTCCTCTCGCTCTTACGCACACTATGATACCTCACATGTGTGGTTTGAAGGATGTTTCCATATGTGGGCGGGCCTTAAATGTGTAAGTCCCGCCCACATAGTTAACCCCCGTTTAAACCCCACATGTGAGGTATCATAGCGTACGTTAGAGCGAGAGCAATACTTTTAGCACTAGACCTCCTCTGTAAATCTAAACTGGTAACCTGAAAATAAATAAAAAAGTGTTGCCTATGGGTATTTTCAAGTACTGAAGTTTGGCGCCATTCCATGAGTGTGTGCAATATTAAAGCGTGACATGTTGGGTATCTATTTACTCGGTGTAACATCATCTTTTACATTATGGCCATAAATTGGGCTAACTTTAGTGTTTTCTTAATTTGTAACCACTTGAGCCCCAGACCATATTACTGGTCACTGACGGGGCCAGTTTTTGCATTTCAACACTGCGTCATTTTAACTGACAATTGCGTGGTTGTGCGATGTGGCACCCAAAACAAAATTGGCGTCCTCTTTTTTCCCCCAACAAAATTTTTTTTTTTTGTTTTTTTGGTGGTATTTGATCACCTCTGCGTTTTTTCTTATTTTTGCTTGAACCAAAAATATAGCGACAATTTTGTAAATAAAAAGACAACTTTTTTACTGTTTGCTATAATAAATCTCCCCCAAAATATATTCAAAAAAAATTGCCCTCAGTTTAGGCCGATACGTATTCTTCGACATATTTTTGGTTCCAAAAAAAAATCGCAATAAGCATTTGATTGGTTTGGGCAAAAGTTATAAGTAGGGGTTGGTCTTATGGGTTTTTTAGGAATATATTTTTGTTTTACTAGTAATGGTGGCGATCATTGATTTTTCTGGCTACTGCGACATTGTGGCGGACACATTTTTGTGAGCTTTGGCATTTTTCTAGCGACCAATGGTATACAAATGCATTGCTTACTATAAAAATTTCACTGGCAGGGAAGGGGTTAACACTAGGGGCGAGGAAGGGGTTGATTATGTTACCTGGGTGTGTTCTAACTGTAAAGGGGGTGGGACTGTCTAGGGGAAATGACAGATCGCTGTTCATACATTGTATGGACAGACAAGCAGGCATTCCCCCCCCTGACAGGACCGGGATAAAGGGGAACTCCACACCAAATTTAAAAAAAAAACGGCGTGGGGGTCCCCCTCCAGGTGCACAACAGGCTCTTAGATTTGATCTGGAAATAAGGGGTTAAACCCACGCCAAAAACGGCGTGGGGTTCCCCCTCAGATCCAGACCAAACCCTTCTCCCAGGCACGCAGTCTGGCCGGACAGGAATGGGGGTGGGGGACGAGCGAGCGTCGCCCCCCCCCTCCTGAGCCGTACCAGACCACATGCCCTCGACATGGGGGAGTGTCTGCTTTGGGGGAGGGGGGCACTGCCCCTCCCCCCCAAAGCACTCTTGTCCCCATGTCGATAGGGACAAGATCCTCTTCCCGACAACCCTGGCCGTTGGTTGTCGGGGTATGCGGGCAGGGGGCTTATCAGAATCTGAGAGCCCCCTATAATAAGGGGGCCCCCAGATTCTGGCCCCCCACCCTATGTGAATGAGTATGGGGTACATCGTACACCTACCCATTCACCGGGTGGAAAAGTGTAAACACAAATAAACCACACAGAATAAAATAATTTATTAGTCAGCTCTGTGGGTCTTCTGCCGGGACTCCCCACCACCAGCCCATTGAGCCCCGGGCTTTGCCGTTTTCTGCCGGGGGGGGGGGGGACACCCACCGATGCTCTCCGCCATGTTCAGCCAGGCCCCCACCCCAAATTAAGCTCTTTTACATCCGGGGGGGGCGGCGGAAAATGGCGGAGAACAAGGGGGCGAAACCCCTCCTCGGTCTTCGCCGCCGCCTTCTGCGGGGGGCTCCTGCCTCCCGCGGGCTGATGGCTGTCTTCCGCCGGGGGGGTACACCTACCCCCCCCCGGTCTTCGCCGCCGCCTTCCGCTGGGGGGAGAGACACCCACCGATGCTCTCTGCCATGTTCGGCCAGGCCCCCACCCCAAATTAAGCTCTTTCACATCCGGGGGGGAGGCGGAGAACAACGGGGGCGTCGCTACTCCTCGGTCTTCTAGCCGTTTTCTGCCGGGGGGGGGGGGAAACACCCACCGATGCTCTCCGCCATGTTCGGCCGGGCCCCCACCCCAAAATTAAGCTCTTTCACATCCGGGGGGGGGGCGGCCGAAAACAGCGGAGAACAACAGGTGTGTCGTCCCACCTCGGGCTTCTCCGCTTCTGCCTGGCTCCTCCCGAGGCCAGGGCTTCTTTCGCTGTCTTCCGCCGGAGGGCGCCACTCTCCGGGCTTCTCGTCGCTGTCTTCCGCCGCGGGCCACCAACCTCGGGCATTGTCGGCTTCTGCCTGGCTCCTCCGCAGGGGCCAGGCCTTCTCGTCGCTGTGTCGCCGTCTTCTGCCGCCGCCCCCTTCGACGGTTTCTGCTGGGATGAGGGTCGCACATCCCATCCCGGACTTCGACGTGGCGGGCTTCTCGTCGCTGTGTCGCCGCCTTCTGCCGCCGCCCCCTTCACCACAAAGCTCCCGTGCTTGTGTGGGAGGGCAGCGGGCTTCGAAGTTTTCGGCCGGGGTGAGGGTCGCACATCCCACCCCGGGCTTCTCGTCGCTGTCTTCCGCCGCGGGGTGACACTCGTGGGCTTCTTCGGCGACCTCCGCTTCTGCCTGGCTCCGCCGCTGGGGCCAGAGCTTCTTCTTCCATTCGATGTTGACACGGCGAGGTCCGGCGCTGAAATGCCAACAGAGCGGTGGGCACGGACTTATATTGGCATAGGGCGTGGGCGTGGTTATGCCACCATGTGACCTTAACCCATGTGACATCACATTCCCATCATGCCCTGTGAATAGAATTTAATCAACCCCCAGAACAATACTCAATCACAGATAATCCCATCAGTAGCTAAACATTTCGGCACCGCAAAGCCTGACAATTTCTTCGGAACATAATTGACATGCTAATTCAATACACTGATCGGGGACTGTTAATTTGTAATACAATACACAAAAGAGAGAAGAGGACATTTAGAATTTAGTAGTGAAAGAGTCACTCTACAATTAACCCTTTGAGCTCAGAATTAACAAACTTAAAATAGCCCTACAGATATCTCAGAATATAATGAGGATAATCCTATCTCAGGTAGTCCCAGATATCATTATTATAGATGTACAGGCAGAATACATAGTTCCGTTACACTGCTCCCCTTTTGTGGAACACTCCGGCAGACCCGGATTGATCCTTTTCGGGTCAACTTGGGGATGTCCGGAACTAGGAGGCCGGGATGACGTCTGTTTGCCAGGATAAACCATCAGCATTGCCATCTGGCTTACCAGGTCGGTAGCTGATGGTGAAGGTGAATAATGGAATTCAGTTCTGGAACAGTCACATGCTTTGCTCTCTCAATGGCTCCCAAAACCTGTTGCTGATGCTCTTGGGAGAGATAAGGCACCACCTGAGCGCAAATCCCATTTAACCTTTTGACAATTTCAGCCTGTTTATGCATTTCAATGTTCAAACCACGGGACATCTCATAATACATGATGTAGTGTCGTTGTATCTCCGATTTCTCACTGGCCAACTTGTCACATTCCCATTTTAGACTGTGATATTGGGCCGGATCTACAGTACATGTCGGGGAAGGTAGTCTTACCCGGGTCTCAGCAGCAAGCAAATTGGTTCCAGCAACGCGGGTTGGGGCACAGGTAGTCACTGTGTGGGCTTCAGCGGGGCACATCGGGGCGTACGCAGAAACAAGGGGGGCCAAATCATTCCCCAGTAGTACCACTGCTGACAAATCCTTCATCACCCCCACATTCACATGTCCTGAACCAACCCCCCAATCCAGGTGAACCCGGGCAACGGGTAGCCGGAAGATGGTTCCTCCCGCTACTCTTATGGCTATGGTGTCTCCGGTGTGCTGGCTCTCTGGGATGAGTTTCTTCTGTAGCAGTGTCATCGTGGCCCCAGTATCGCGTAGCCCATTGGCTACCTTTCCATTGACCCAGACAGTCTGCCTGTGTTGCTGCCTGTTGTCCTGGTTAACTGCTTGTATCGGATCTGCCTCGTGCAGATTGTCCCAATGTTCTTCCTCCCCAACGCAGTGGGCCGCAGGCATGGATGTGTGGGGGTTCCCCTTTCTGCCGGTCTCCATGACTGTGACTGCCGGGGTGGATTCAATGGACAGTCTGACTTTTTGTGCCCTGGTTGTTTACACCCAAAACACTTGATGGGTTGTGAGTAGCCCTGGGAGTTGAACCTAGGCTGCTGAGGATTAGGGATGAGCTTCGAGTTCGAGTGGAACTCATGTTCGACTCGAACATTGCCTGTTCGCCGAACAGCAAACTATTTGGGGTGTTCGCAGCAAGTTCGTGTGAACTTTAGCACCCTGTTAAAGTCTATGGGACTCGAACGTTTGAAATCTAAAGTGCTAATTTTAAAGGCTAATATGCAAGTTATTGTAATAAAAAGTGTTTGGGGGGGCCTGGATCCTGCCCCAGGGGACATGTATCAATGCAAAAAAAAGTTTAAAAAAAACTGCAGTTTTTTTGGCAGCAGTGATTTTAATAATTCCTTTAAGTGAAACAATAAAAGTGAAAAATTCCTTTAAATTTCGTACCTAGGGGGGGTGTATAGTATGCCTGTAAAGTAGCACTTGTTTCCCATGCTTAGAACTGTCCCTGCACAAAGTGTCATTTCTAAAGGAAAAAAAGTAATTTAAAATCACTCGCGGCTATAATGAATTGTCGGCTCCTGGCAAAGTCATTCATAAAAAAAAAGTGCGTGGGGGTCCACGGCATTTTTTTTTCAATTTGGGGTGGAGTTCCCCTTAGAATCCATACCAGACCTGAAGGGTCTGGAATGGATATTTGGGGGGAACCCCACATAATTTAATTTGATGCAGGGTTCCCCTTAAAGGGGTGTTCCAGCCCAAAAATGTGTTTATTAAAAGTCAGCAGCTACAAAAAGTGTAGCTGCTGCCTTTTAATAAACACTCACTTACCTGCTCCTGCGTTCCAGCGACGCGCCGACGGGGCTCCACTCCTCTCCCCCCCTCCCCGGCCGGCGTCTCCATCCTGACTGTGGGCACCCAGCCGTGACAGCCTTCGGCTTCACGGCCGGGCACCCACTGCGCATGCGCGAGCCGCACTGCGCATGCGCGCGCGGCGCGGCTCGCCTCTGATTGGAGAGGCGATCGCATGGGACCTGTCAGTGTCCCATGTGATCGCCTACAGGGAGGGGCTGGTGTAGGCGATTAAGGCTTAATCGCCTATCCAGCCCCTCGGCGGAAGCAGGAAGTGGGACAGGAAGTCCCACTCCTACTGAAGCCCCCACTCCCCCCCCAAAAAAAATTACATGCCAAATGTGGCATGTAAGGGGGTAAGGAGTGGGATAAGAGGAAGTTCCAAATTTGGGTGGAACTCCTCTTTAATATCCATAACAGACCCTAAGGTGAGTGATTTTAAATTACTTTTTTCCTTAAGAAATTACATTTTGTGCAGGGACAGTTCTAAGCACAGGAAACAAGCGCTACTTTACAGGCATACTATACACCCCCCTAGGTACAAAATTTAAAGGAATATTTCAATGTTATAGTTTCACTTTAAGCATTATTAAAATCACTGCTCCTGAAAAAACGGACGTTTTTTAAAACTTTTTTTGCATTGATACATGTCCCCTGGGGCAGGACCCAGGTCCCCAAACACTACCCTGGGGCAGGACCCGAGTCCCCAAAAACTTTTTAGGACAATCACTTGCATATTAGCCTTTAAAATTAGTACTTTAGATTTCAAACGTTCGAGTTCCATAGACTTTAACAGGGTTCTAAAGTTCACACAAACTTTTAGTCTGTTCGCAGGTTCTGGTGCGAACTGAACCCAGGGGTGTTCGGCTCATCCCTACTGAGGATAAGTGGCCGCTGGAGGTGGTGTTGTAGGACGGTCTGACTGGGGTTGGTAGGCAATAGCTGGAGGGGGTGCCGCGGATCAATAATCCACCCTGGTCCACCCTGGTGCGAACCGAACCCAGGGGTGTTCGGCTCATCCCTACTGAGGATAAGTGGCCGCTGGAGGTGGTGTTGTAGGACGGTCTGACTGGGGTTGGTAGGCAATAGCCGGAGGGGGTGCCGCGGATCGATAATCTACCCGAGCTGTCGTCTTGCCCACAGAGTTATCCAGTTTGCGGGCATCTGTGTATTTGTCCGCCAGGCGAGCTGCTTCAGGCAAGGAGAGAGGTTTTCGGTCCCAGACCCACTCTCTGACTTCCAGGGACAGTTTGTCAAAGAAGTGCTCCAGCAGGAACACTTGCAGCACCTCTTCCCCGGATTCTGCTTGGTATCCATCGACCCAGTAGGATGCTGTGCGGTGTAGGCGGCATGCCCACTCGGTATACGAGTCTCCAGCTTGCTTGCTCGTTTCTCGGAACCGCCTCCGATATGCCTCTGGTGTGACGGCATACCTGGCCAAAAGTGCTTCTTTTACCAGTCCATAGTTCATAATATCCTTGTCTGGGATGGCCCTGAACGCTTCACTGGCCCGGCCGGCCAATTTCCCAGACAAAATGGTAACCCATTCCTCTGTGGGCACCCGGTGTAGTGAGCACTGCCTCTCAAAATCAGCCAAATATCCATCTATTTCCTCCTCAATTTCTATAAAAGCTTTAAATGCAGTGAACGGTATTTTCTTTCCTGTATCAGCGGGTGAGGAGGTAGGAACTGCGTGTGTAATGGGCTGTCTAGCTCTTACCAGTTCCAGTTCTTGTCACCTCTTAGTTTGAATTTCTTCTCTTGCTTCCCGAAACAGCTGGTTTATTAGTTCCACGGTCGTTTCTGGATACAAGGATCTCCACTGTACAATATCAGTAATTACATCTTCCTCGCTGACAGGTGCTAGGGGCTCAGTTCCTTCCATGGATCCATCCATTTGGTCCAGCTCCAGCAGGTCAGCTATCGGCTCCCTCCATGGTCTGTTACTGGCACTCCTACCACGACTCTCCAATAAATCTTTTACTGTGGATCTTTTCAGCCTGGCATACTGAGACTCCATTCAGAACTTGGATAAAAGGACCATCCCGCTGCTGCCAACCAATGTAACGGCTACCCAAGTAGGGAGAGGGTATCAGCCGTTGGAGACGTCCTTTTCCCTTGAAAGTTGCTATGCAAGTAAGTCTGCTATAAGCCCATCCACGAGGTCCAGAGGAAGAGTCAGGTCCAGTTGTAAAATGAACAGAATAATAATCCCATCGCATGCCCTTTCAAGAACGAGACGGTGCTACGTTTTGAAGGGTCAAGTAGACTAGCTTTAATGGTACAACTCTTGGTTTATATCTTGTTACAAGCTTGTGAGTAATCAAGGAACAATGGAACTCTCCGCTCCCTCCCTCCACAGGGGGCCCCAAGGTAGACACCCTGGCACCAGGCCAAATAAGCCACATTCCTTTATCAATAGAATTCAATCAACCCCCAGAACAATACTCAATCACAGATAATCCCATCAGTAGCTAAACATTTCGGCACCGCAAAGCCTGACAATTTCTTCTGAACATAATTGACATGCTAATTCAATACACTGACAGGAGACTGTTAATTTGTAATACAATACACAAAAAAAAGAAGAGGACATTTAGAATTTAGTAGTGAAAGAGTCACTCTACAATTAACCCTTTGAGCTCAGAATTAACAAACTTAAAATAGCCCTACAGATATCTCAGAATATAATGAGGATAATCCATTCCATGATAAAATGAAGTATCCGCGCTTTGGATGTGTGATGTAGCTGCTGCCTCCCTAAGGATCTCCTGGGAGATCAAATCATAAGTGTGCAAATATTGGGATGGTGGCGCTGCTATATGCGTCAAGTGTGCAAAGCGTCTAAAAAGACAAAGTGTTGGGTAACTTGTAAAAGGGGAGTCCCAAGAGAAAGGTAGACCCTTTTTTTGGCCTCTCAGAAAGGTTTTTATAGTTACCTCTTTAATAATATGGACTGACTAAATGTTCTGTTTTAGTGGGTGCTGGAGACTCCCACCACTAGGTGGTGTCCTCTAACGTGTATGGAGTGATTCCTAAAAAGTGAGCATGTGTACCCAAAATAAATAAAATAAGAAAGCCAAAATTTTTTGTTCAAGACTCTGTGCAGGTAAATGGAAGAATACCTTCCAATAATAGTGTTAAACTTGTGACTAATGTGCCAAATGTAGATTCTAATAATCCAAGGTGGTGGGTCTGTTGACCGCACTAAGTGATTCCTCCAAATCAAATTAAACAAACACAACAAAACGACAAGTCCCAAACAGTGATATATGTCAGGTGATCTAATAAATCACAAATATTCTCCCAACATGTGTAACCCAAGTATGATCTACAGTATCGGCAGGACACTGTGCGAGCCACTAGGTAAGATATAAGAATGCTGTGAGCTTAGAGGGGAATATATATCAGAACACGCATGAACATCAGATATGGATCCAATGTACCTCCCTTCAACAGGGATTCTGCTGATATATATATATATAAAACTTTAAACAAGGAGAATCATTTGCAGACCATACATAAAGGAAAAAAGGGTAAAAGTCTATAGGTGACTTGGTGCAATTATTTTCCTATTAAGATGCTGCTTCGTGACTTCAGTGCTCCCCCACGTGGGTCCCCACTCACCAGATGATGGCACCCTCCAGGGGCTAAGGGCAGATGGTGGTGGTACCTTAGGTGTTACTATTCCACGAATCCCTTTATCCGCGTAGCACCTGCTGTCAGCTGTAGGGGTATCCTCACGTTATTTGCAGTGATGAACTTCCGGTGTCACTCAGAAAGACAAAAAGTGAAGTATCCACATAGTGTAGTATGTTTCCAAAAGCACTGAGTGCATTTATTATAAAAAACTGCTATAAGCGGTCATTTCCACTTAAAATCCCAGAGGCACCTGGGCTGGTTAAAAAATATATGAACTTAAAACAAAACAAATGAGATAGTACGAGTATAAGCCGCAGCTATCTGTGCTGTCCACCTGCCCCTAAGCCGGGCTGCTATGGAAACGAGTCCGCCGTTGCACCCGGAGTGTATAATCCGTGGGTGGTGGTTGTCCGTCCTCGGTAACTCGCTAACCCGCAGCGCGGCGTGTGGATCAGCTGCGTAGCTGTATAGCTGAGCGTACTATGCGTGCATACGTATAATCCATTCCATCCGTTTGGATGTAGACCAGCTAGAAAACAGCGATAATAAATTATAATCACTTGCAGAATTGAGCGATAGCAATTTGTGGGGAAATTTGTCATAAAAAAATAAAAGTAATGACAGCGACAATTCTGCAACTGAGCAAATTTCAGTGATTTTGAGTTGATTACATTATTGAATCATTTTTATTATAATTGTATTATTATTTGTTATAATTATTTATAATTATTTATTACATTATAATTTATGATTTTGTTTTTCAAACTTTTTCATACCCGAGATGTCGACTAGACTCTTGTTCGGACAGATTTAAGTGAGTTATTCCTAAAAATTACAGGCCTACAATGTAAAACACCAAATTTCCTTGCAAAATAATGGTACCGCTTTCAGCACCTAAAATCTGAAATAATCATACCGCCAGGGAGGTTAAAGCCTAATGCCACGTACACACGATCATTTTTCGCCATGAAAAAAAACAACGTTTTTAAAAACGTCATTTAAAATGATCTTGTGTGGGATTCACATCGTTTTCCATCTTCTGAAAAAGGACAAAAAAAAATTTGAGCATGCTGCATTTTTTAACGTCGTTTAAAAAAATGTCATTTTTTGGGTTCTAAAAAATTATTGTGTGTGGGCTAAAATTACGTTAAAAACTACGTTTTAAACCCGCGCATGCTCAGAAGCAAGTTATGAGATGGGAGCTTGAATGGAACTTCCCCTTTAGAGTGCCGTCGTACGTGTTGTACATCACCGCGCTTTGCTCATCATTTTTTTAAAACGATGGTGTGTGAGCAACGAAGTTGGAAAAACTTTGTTTTTTCTACATGCTGAACAACTTAGTTTGCCGATCAAAGTGAAGTACTTCTGGCCCTCTAATCCCCCCTATTTACTCGGCTGTAATCTTCTTGTAAATAAGGGGTTAATAAAAGCTGAAGAGCCTGTCATATGCTCTCATCAAGAGAGCCAACTATGCCTGTCATATCCACCCCCTCTCAACCCTTTATAGGAGCTGTACTATAGCTTCAATGAATGAAAAGCACTCTATGAATGTGGGATGGAAGGATAAATGAAAGGTTCACCCCCTCCATTTATAGATGCTTTTTTCATTCATGGAAGCTATAGAATAGCTTATATTAACTTCAACAGCAAAGGAAGATTATGGCTGCAGAGGATGGGATCAACTAAATTTCAACAAAAACCTCAGCCAACAACACAATGCACAAATCACATTCATTGTAAGTATGGTCCAATGATGCAAAAAAATATATATAATTAGTCTTTGAATAAGCTCCATTATAGAAATTAATTATAAAAAAGGGCCGTATTGGAGAACTACATTGTAAAAATGGCTGCCTTGAGGTACCACGTGAAAAAGGAGTTGCATCAAAGGACTGCATTGTTATAACAAATTAACTGCAACGATAACATATTCTGAAATTATGTTTTAATCACTCAAAAATCCATGTAAAACAGGCAGTTTTGCTAATATATTTTACATTTTACTTCTGCATTTATATTATAGAATTATTAAGAAAAGGCAGGCTACAAGAAAGAGATAAAAAAAAAATAAAGATAAAAGATAAAAAAAAAAAAACAGTTACAGCAGGAAAAAAAGCCACTTTCCAATGTCATTTATGACAAGAGAAGCGAAAATAAGGAACTAAAGCCTAGGACTGTACAATTGCCCTAAAGGTAAAGGTTGCAAAAGAAAGAATACCACAGGGAAGAAGAGAAATGAATGATGAGGTTTATTCTGAGCTGGAACAACCCTCTCATGAGATCCAATTTACTAAAAAAAGGTATGAGCTACCCAGAAATGGGTGAAAGGCTAATAAAGAGTTCCCCATACTCCAGATTTATATTATTTTTGGCAACATTTCAGGGAACTAGCCTCACAGTGGAAATGTAATCTATTCTGCCAAAAAAAAATGTTCTATTATGAAAACTTAAAAGACAATCTATTAGGAGAATAAAATTCTTCCACTTTAGAAAGGAAAGAAACAAGACATGGCACAAATTTCTTTGTTTTTTAATATTTTTTTTGTCTTCTAGGAATGTTGCCCGCAGACAACAACAGCTTAAATATATCCAGCTCCCCTCTCAATAATGCTTAATAGCTTATTTTTAATACCAATAATCATGCTAATCGCCTACCAAGACATATGAATATTCTATTTTAAGGTATTTAGAAATATCTAGAACAACTATTTATTTCCATGCATCTTTTTGAAAACGTGTGTATAAAAAATATAAATAATAACATTTGTATGTTAATACCCAGATCAAGGTTTGATCTAGGTTAGTGCCAGGGTTAGTGTTTGGGTCAAGGTTGGGGTCAAAGGTCAAGGCCAGGGTCAACTGTCAGGGTCAGTATTTTGTTTGGACAGTGTTAGCAGGTTTTAGGTAGGATTAAAAAAAAAAGCAAACTGCACACTTTTGTTTTTGGGCTGTACTGTGTTTATAAATAACAACTAACATACACATATGTGGTATCACTGCAATCATAAGGAGCAGCAACATTTGGGTTGTTCTTTTGTAAAAGGTTATGGTAGTAGCAAGAAATATACAGCTTAATAAAAAAAAAAAAAAAAAAAAAGTATTTATTTTTTAATGTAAATTATGGTGGGTAATGAAATGAAAAAGAGGAAGTGAGAGGTGGTAGGGATCATGGGTGAACTCAGCAGTGAAAAAGAAAAAGTATCTGATGATACTAAAATAAACAATACAGAAAAACTGGCATAAAATAAGTGAAAAAATATATATATAAAAAAGATGCAAAACTATCCAAAAAAAATCACACAAGTGATAAAGTCCTGTCCATAAATAAAGATCAGATCTAAAAGTCCAATAATTCCTCCATGGAACAGTGTCTAGATGTGGGCCAGTTTTAATTTGACAATACAAATAAATCAGGAGCTATACATTACCGTTTACCACCAAATAAAAGGCCAATTTGTCTGAAAAAAACAAGGTATAATTGAGCCTCAATTAGAATATTATGCTATTTTTAACTTTTTGTTCAATATTTTTGTGAGCAAAAAAATTGTGACCAAACCAACTGTACATTTGCGATGATGTTCCAGAGTCCAAGGGAATAACTGAAGGGCAGAAGCAGAATCAGTGCCTAGGCCATCGTATGCGTGAGAAAGGGACCCTAGAGGGCATGAGGAAATTCCAGAGCTGTGGCAGCTGCTAATGGTGTCAGCACCAAAGCCATCCCAATGGGGGCATGGGTGGACTCAGAGGCATGTTTTGCAGTGACGTCACACACTGACTAGGGCCAGCGTGATCACCCCAGTCAGGGTTCATTTAAAGACAGGGAAATGGGTCTGGCAACAGGCCATATTTCACAGAAGCACTGTGACTACAGTACGCATGGTTCCACAAAGGAGGAGGGAATCCAATACTCTTCAAACTCTCAGGCATTCATGCTAGGTTCAACTGGATGGATCGTTTTTGCAAAATTTGATGCATCTCTTTTTTTCTCCCCAATTAATACAAGGCTTTTTACTTTGGGCTGTTTGGTAATGTCTTTTAGGGCATTCATCTTGCTATGATGTTTTCTCAATTTTGAGCCTATGTGGGAACAGTTGGACCGACTGTACATACATTTCATCCTTCCCCTCAGATTCACCTGCAGCATCTAAACCAGAGCCTAATTCCTGAGGCACAACTGTTTAAGGTACAATGTCATATTTTGGTGAAGTGCTACCGTAAATGTGATCTTGTATTCATGCCATTGAATACCGGCAGCGGGCCCCTTTTCTTATACTCCCTTTATAGGAATAATGATCCCAAGATTGCTGTGGCCAGTACAGCCAATGGTCTGATACATCATTTGGCCTAGTAGAATCTATTATATTCTGTTCCTTTAAGTGCCTCTTAATTATTCCTGGTTTGGGCAATATATGTATAGATGATATATATCACACTAAGTGCTTGTCTTTCCTTTTATTGCCTATAGTCCTTGATAGCACAACCATACTCACCCTGGGATTGGGCTGTTGCTGACCTATGTTAATATGTTATTATCTTGTTACTAGAAATTAATTTGTGTTATATTTACATTAAACGTATGCACTTTTTCCTTGTATTAGATACAATACAAGCTCCTGAGGAAGCAATTACAAGGTCGCAAAACATGTTGAGCAAAAACCTAAGAAGGTGGAACTCCTATAGACATTGCCTTGTTCATCATATAACCTTTACATATGGCTACTCCAAGGGGATTACACCATGTGGTTTCAGTTAAAGTGCATTGGTCAATTCTTATGATCAATGTGAATAAAGATTTGTAAATTTTTTATTATACTGTTCTGTTTGTGCCTAAAAAATCCATATACACCTTTTCTACTTTTATAGTTAATTTTTGTGGTCAAGATGTTTTACTGATTTTTATTGAGAGGGTTCAAACACTCCCAGTCTTTGTTTACTCCACTGTGTAAAGGATGTGAAAGTCAGTCTTCTCTTTTTGTAAAAAAAATAATAATCATATAAAAGTAAAAAGTACCAAAAACTTCAGATTGTGGACCTATTCCCACTGCAGACCTTCCTTATGTTAGTGGCTACTAGCTTAGTGTAATTCATATATCCTCATTATGTTTTAGCCTTAAAAATGGTGGATAGGCAGAGCATTCTCCAGTTGTCAAATGGAGCCTCAGTTTAAATATTATGTAATTTTCATTATTTGTGTTCAATATTTTGGTGGGAAAAATATTTTACTGGTCATTACAAAGGGATGGTGGATAGGCAGAGGATTCTCCAATTGTCAAATCTATTCAACAGCAGTAACTTGTATTGATATATTCAAAGGTTCTATACACTGTCCTAATGTGTTTATTAAAAAACAGTGAACTCTACAATTTAAAGTTGATGTAAACCCTTTCCTATACCCAGTGACGTGAACAGCGTCAGACGATACACAGAGATTAAACAAATCTCCCTACATAAGTTTTACTTGTATATCTGCTGTCTTTCCCTTTCTACACTCTTTGGAAAGTGCAGATCGTATTATAAATCTTTGTGTAAGAGCTTATTGGAGGAAAGGCACACACCCCTCCACATAGGCAGAGAAATGAAGGAAAATGCAGAGCTGTAGAAAGATAAGCTTTCTGCTTATCTACCTCTAACCTCATGTGTCAGAAGTGACTCTGCTGATAACAAAGGCACTAAGCACCAGAAAGAAACAGCACTCAGAGCTTTGGAGAGAGATAAGTAAACACTACAGATACAGTATACTGTATGTGCCTAGGTCAAATTTTATGAATGGGGTTTACAACCACTTTAACTTTGTTTCCCGAGTTGGTCAGTGCAAGATGTTTTTTCACCTTAATGCATAGGATGCATTAAGGCCGCATTCACACCTGAGCGTTTTGTCGCCTGAAGCATGAAGCTCCAAAACGCTAGAGGGGAAAAAATACATTATTCTCTATGGAGATGGTTCACATCTCCACTCCAAAACGCCTGAAGCCGAACACCTGAAGCACAAGTTCCGGACGGATTTGGGCGTTTTAGAATGTTTGTATTCCCATAGAAAGTAATTGAAACACTCGATACAAGCGTCTAGCGCGACAATGAGCGTTTCTACTTTTTTTTTTGCCGCTTTAATCAATATAACATTTCACCAAGGCAGAAGATAAAACAATCTACAAACATAGCAACAAGTGATGAAAGAGATGATAATTTTTCCTATTGGCTAAAATAAAAAAGTCAAAGTTCAAAAACACCGGACAACGCTGTATGCAAGCGCGCGAATACGCGCGACAAAACGCCAGAAAAAAATACCGAAAACGCTACGCTCGGGTGTGAATGCAGCCTAAGGTGGAAAAATACGAGGCTTTACAACCCCTTTAAATGAGTCATTCAAGCCTTTCTACTTCATCATATTCAAGAATTCTTTACAATATTTTATCCATGACATTTGAGGCCAGTCTTTTTACACCTTATCATGATATGTGCTATGCTATCCCTTTTGTTATATGTTAAATGGTTTTGCAGCATGAATGATGTTTTTGATTTCAAATGTATGTACCTTTTATGAGATGTTTTTGTCATCCATGGTATAGCAAACCTACGCTCTCTAAAATACTGACCATTTTATAGCCTCTATATATATGCCTCATTTAAAGTCCCAGCCTTCTTTTTTTACTGTTGAACAATATAAATAACACTAATTATTGATTATATAGGGTTCAGTCACACTAACACAATCCATCTTGGTGCATCAACGCACACTCAACACAAGTTATGCCACGTGTTACCATGCATTGGATTAATGTAGCTCATTCATTATTACTAGGGGGTCAGTGCACCAGAACAGATGAAAAAATGTGCATGACCCTTTTTTTCAAAACTAGGCACGTCAAAATGATATATGTTTTGTATATATGCACTTGGTTGCATTGTGTTCCACTGTACAATGCATTAGGCTTTTGTTCACAATGAATGGCACTACAGCGCATTGCACAAACGGTAGGTTTATTGCCATGTGTTAATTTGCTTTAGCGCATCTGTTGCCACAATGCACAAGTGTTAATGGGCCCCTTAACATGTATGCACAGCAGGACTTTATATGAGCAATGACATATAATAAAGTTCAGTGCTGCTATACTAAACCTTGCGTTATATAACACAATCAGGGCTGTCTCAATGAGAGGGCACTGCCCAGGGGCCCCATCTGCATGGGGTGCCCCTGCACTTCCCCCAAAGCTACTGGTCCTTGAGCCCACTCTGCCCCGAAATTGTGGGCCCCATGGTGGCACTGTGAGTGATAGATACAAAGAAAAGGCAGTCTGCCTCCTACCTACTTGATGTCTGTTTACCTGCACTGTCATTGTAGGGGCCCCAGAGCATTACTTTACCCAGGGGCCCATTATGCTATTAAGACGGCCCTGAATACAATAGAGTGCATTTGTTAACATAAAACTGCGGCCAAGCAAAGTGCTCCTTCAAATGTCCTCTATAATGCCAGTCAGTAAAGTTCTTAGTGCAATGATGTGCAAAAAACGTCCACTGTTTAACTTCACCAACTTACCTCCATGACTTAGGAAGACTCATCAGAAATCCCTCTAGGCTCAGTGGGTCAATATGCACCTTGTTCCTTCAGAGAACCAACCACACAGAATTTAGGCCCTTTTCCTCCTCAGCAAATAAACCGTAACCACCATAAAAGTCAGAAGCGAAAAGTTCCGTATAGTGTAACACCTTTATTAAAATTGCACCATCAAAATCCAACAGTATATGCACTTAAATTCAAAGGGGTTGTAAAGGTATGTTTTTTTTATTTTCTAAATAGGTGCCTTTAAGCTAGTGCATTGTTGGTTTACTTACCTTTTCCTTCGATTTCCCTTCTAACTAATTTTGTTTTCTTTGTCTAAATTTCTTACTTCCTGTTCTTCCTCAGTAAGCTGTTCTGGCTGACTAACCCTCAGCCAGAACAGCTCAGATGATGAGGGCAAGCTTACTGAGGAGAAACAGGAAGTGAGAAATTCAGACAAAGAAAAAAAAAACATTTAGAAGGGAAATTGAAGGAAAAGGTAAGTGAATCAACAATGCACTAGCTTAATGAACCTATTTAGAAAATAAAAAACAAACCTTTACAACCCCTTTAAAAGTGCATTCTGCCATGCACCTCGGTTAAATCACTTAACTATATTGCAGCCCGGCTCCACCATTCAAATTAAAAGCTCTGTCTGTCCTCCAGGTTGTTCTGGGTGTACATCACCACTTATGAATGTAGTGGACAGAATGACATCACTTCCTGTAGCACTGCCCCATTATGGAAAAACAAGGGGGGTGGTGTCTGCGCTGTGAAAAGTGGGTGAAATCCAAGGGTGGTACGGGAATAAATCCCTGGGCTGGTGAACGTGGGGGAGGGGGGGTGTTTTTAGAACAGAGTGATAGCGTACATAAGTTTAGTGTCAATACGTAAACCGTCAAAATGTAGCACAAAAGATAATATTGAATACTAAACAATGGCAAGTGACAAAAAAGGAGTACAAATTCACAAGCAGTAAAATGTACACAATGTGCTGGTCCAAGTAATGTGAAATCAGGGAGAACTACCGCTAGGGGCGCCCCTGAATGTGTAACACAGTGAACAATACAAATAATAATATATAAATCAGTGAAGAAATGCAAAAAAGTCTCTGAAAGTGTTTCCCAAATGTCCCAGAAGACAGGTTCCAAAGATGTCCCAGAAGACAGTTTCTAAAAGATGGAGGAAATGGTGCCGGGAAAGGACGTGGTACAGTGAACACCTCAGGTGGTCCCTAGCCCCTCACCTCATGGCTATGGCACGGATAGCCAAATAAAACCACCTCTGGCAGGGGGAGGAGGAATACACTTCAATGGACAGAAACTACATCAGCACTCAGCAGTAAGGCATGGAGAAGATACAAAGCAAGTAGGATATGGTGTTATGGAAGTGTCTAAACAGGCAACATCATTCACTCATACATCCACTCACATGGAGGTGATGGATGGTGGGCCTATCTCCCACGAACACCGAGTTCGTCCTAAGTCCTGGATGCACACCTGGCTCCTCTTCTTCTGTGTCTGAGCTGGGTGGACACTTGGAGCAGATAGAGGGGACCCTCACACAGCATATAGGATGGGAGAAAAAAAGACCATAGTACAGCCCCGCAAAAATGGAACAGGTTTATTAAAACATATAGGTGCACTCACATTTGGATGATAAAAACTGGGCACAGAAACCAAACGGACGGCAGGGGGGTCTTGCTGCGTCAGGCGTGTGGACTCTGATGCTCCTTGATCCCTACGTGTCTCGTCATGTCACATGACTTCCTTAGGGGATAACATAGATGGAATATTGGAGGCTTTAAATAGACCGCCTAATGGTCTGCTGTAATGGGTGCATGGCGGCCATTTTCTTGTGGCCTGCACTCATATAGGTAACTGGTGACTGCTGAGATAGTGGCCATCTTGCCTAGGTCACTTCCTATTAGTAAGTAGGAGTGGCTTGAAGACAGAGAGAAGCACCGCTCGCCTGCCTGGGTGTCTGCTATGCTGGGCGCATGTCGGCCATTTTCTCGTAGCCCACACTCTTATTGTAATGGCTAATCACAAATAAAGCAATCGCCATTTTGCCTGGGCTTTTTCCTATTGATAGGTAGGAGTGACTCCAGGATAAGGGATGATCTTGGTGCAGTGTACAGCAGAATAGGCGGACCAATAACTTAGCATGGAAGGGGAGAGAACCTGTGTGTCTGAAACCAGAGGAAGCTGTATGCTGACATATAGCGAGCGGCTACCATGTTTGCATATACAGCAAAGGACCCCAGTGGTCAGGTGGACTAGAGGGGAGATGTTTTGTTTCCATACCATGGGAGACATATTCTGCCGAGAAAACCGGTCGTGTGTACACTTTTCGCCGAGCATGCTCTCTATTTTCCTCGTTGTTCTATGGGAAAATTTGGCTCGACAAGCTTTTCGACAGCTGAACGGGAAACTCAACGGGCGGAGCGATGAGTTTCGCCCGACGAGTTTCTTGGTCGTGTGTACGCGGCCTAAGAAATAATTTACAGGAAACTGTGAATGAATGACGCAGCCATGTAGGCAGAGCCCCGCTTGTACACGCTGTTTTTAAATTTTGACAGCGGGTTAGGGGAGGAGATCCCCCACCCACTGTCACAGGAAGGGAGGATTGGGGGAGATAAGCTGCAGATGCTGGAAAACGTTACATGTTTCATGCTAAAAATGGGTGTAACGTGTAACATGTTCCAAATGTGAACTTATACTTTAAAGCAGAACTGAACCTGAGCACCGCAAACTGAAAACACAATTTATTTTATTTTTAATATTTAAAGAAAACCACCATTTTTATTAAGAACAGGTGATTCATGTAGCATTTACTTCCTGGAATCCATCTGTCCTTAGTTCAGGTATGCGGGGAGAAGGAAGTGCTTACCCCTCCTCCAGATTAAAGGAAAAAAAAAATACCCATAAATATTCCTGGGATGTATGACATAATTTTGGCCTTGGCCAGAAACCAAATGAAAATGTCTGGCAACCTGGTATTTCTCTTCTTAAAGCAGAGTTCCCCCCAAAAGTGGACCTCACCCTCACCTCCTCACCCCCTTACATGCCACATTTGGCATGTAATTTTTTGGGGGTGGGAGTGGGGGCTTTGGTAGGAGTGAGACTTCCTGTCCCACTTCCTCCTTCTACCAGGGACCGCCTCTGCGACTTCTCTTCTTGCCTTTAGGCGATCTCCAGGGACACGTAACAGGTTGCCTGTCCAATCATAGAGCAGACCTCAAAATTTACAGTCGCCTGCTCGCATTTTGCGAGTAAATTTTGAGGTCTGGCGTGTGTGGGTTGCCTAGGAGTGGGGGGCGAACAAGGAGAGGAGAGTCGCGCCGCCTGTTTGTTAATAGCGAGCGCCGGGAAACATTACAGCTTTCCAATCAATAGCTGCTGCCGCCATAAGCGTCATATACAACCCCTCCCCCTTGTCCGGGCACTTTTTTCATAGACAGATCACCCATCCCAGGATTGGATGGGTGATCTGTCTATCAAAGTTTCCCAGGCAAGGGGGAGGGGTTGTATATGACGCTTACGGTGGCGGCAGCTATTGATTGGAAAGCTGTAATGTTTCCCGGCCCGCACTATTAACAAACAGGCGGTCACGGCGGCGATGGTGGCTTGGCTCCGTCTCCTCTCCTACTCAGCACAGGTAGGCTGCTATGTGGGGGGGGGACTCTTGGCTGCCGTGTGGGGGGGGGAACACCTGGCTGCCGTGTGGGGGGGGAACTCCTGGCTGCCGTGTGGGGGGGGAACTCCTGGCTGCCGTGTGGGGGCGGAACTCCTGGCTGCTGTGTGGGGGGGGGAACTCCTGACTGCTGTGTGGGGGGGGGGGGAACTCCTGGCTGTAATTGTGGGGGGACTCCTGGCTGTAATTGTGGGGGGACTCCTGGCTGTAATTGTGGGGGGACTCCTGGCTGCAAAATGGGGACATTTTGCTGCACTGGTAGACATGGGCAGGCTGCATTTTTGGGCACAGATAAAGTTGTTGTTAATATTTATTTTATAACTTAATTCTTCATAAAACTTTTAAGTGTAATTTCATGAGATTTATGAGGGCGTGTCTAGGGGCAGGATTAGGGGTGGGGCATGGTAGGGGTTGGGCGGGGCAACTGGTGGCGATTACGCCTTGAGGCCTGGCTAGTAGCTCAGGACTTGAAATTTTGAGCCCTGTCAGAGTGCAGCGCGACTCACTCATGCGCAGTGAGTGCCCGGCCGTGAAGCCGAAAACTGTCACGGCCGGGTGCCCACACTATGGGAGGTGCCAGCCGGAGAGGGAGGGAGATGAGCGGAGCTCCGGGCGGCCGCGTCGCTGGACCGTGGAGCAGGCAAGTGTCTGTTTATTAAAAGTCAGCAGCTACACTTTTTGTAACTGCTGCCTTTTAATAAACACAAAAAGGCTGGAACTCCACTTTGATTTAAGTAACACCGCTATCTTTCCTTTGTACCCCTAGCCTATCACCTGACAGTGAAGAGAAAAAGTCATCTTTCTGCTCACACCTTCTTTGCCAGATCATGTAAATGTGCTACTGTATAAAGTATTACAAGAGGCTAAAGAAAGCCAAATGCAAGCTTTTATACCAATTACATGTCAAATACATAAAAAATAAAAAATAAAATAAACACTTAACTACATTAATTGTTTGTTTTTTTTAGCTTTAAATGGTTACTCTTTAAAAACATATTAACACTGTCTGACTGCATTTTGGAAAGAAAAATTGCCCCCTCGTGAGTTCAATTAAATAAACTGTTCTGATTTGCAGCCCTATTTTTTTTGGCAAATATTATGACCAAGACTATGCAAAGCTACAATTTATCATATAACAATGTCAAAAGTTATAATGGTCATTGGGAACTGCCTTATTTCTAAAAATGTATTTCATTCCAAAAACTGCAGTGCAGATGATGATAACTAAGTGGGTGGTCTGATAACTCTGCTGAGTATATAAATATTAAAGATAACAGGATTCCAGACATGGAGGGATAATATTCATGCTTTTTGTTTTTTCTTGTGTCAAACATACACTGCGTGTTGGACCAGCCAATGCTTTTGATAACTTGCATAGCTGAGTGTGAATTTGAAAATAGGAGAAAAGTCTTAAAATAGTTCTGGTTTGACCTCACATGGCATAGTGTGCTTTACAGAAAATACAGTAAGAAAGTAAAGGAGAGAAATCTACTAATATAACATCACCTATTATGTACAATAAAACCAGCTCAGTGTCTTATACACCCTCTCACAGGGTCATTCAACCTCTTCTTATTATGTACACTATATTGTAATATATATATATATATACAGGGAGTGCAGAATTATTAGGCAAATGAGTATTTTGACCACATCATCCTCTTTATGCATGTTGTCTTACTCCAAGCTGTATAGGCTCGAAAGCCTACTACCAATTAAGCATATTAGGTGATGTGCATCTCTGTAATGAGAAGGGGTGTGGTCTAATGACATAAACACCCTATATCAGGTGTGCATAATTATTGGGCAACTTCCTTTCCTTTGGCAAAATGGGTCAAAAGAAGGACTTGACAGGCTCAGAAAAGTCAAAAATAGTGAGATATCTTGCAGAGGGATGCAGCACTTTTAAAATTGCAAAGCTTCTGAAGCGTGATCATCGAACAATCAAGCGTTTCATTCAAAATAGTCAACAGGGTCACAAGAAGCGTGTGGAAAAACCTAGGCGCAAAATAACTGCCCATGAACTGAGAAAAGTCAAGCGTGCAGCTGCCAAGATGCCACTTGCCACCAGTTTGGCCATATTTTAGAGCTGCAACATCACTGGAGTGCCCAAATGCACAAGGTGTGCAATACTCAGAGACATGGCCAAGGTAAGAAAGGCTGAAAGACGACCACCACTGAACAAGACACACAAGCTGAAACGTCAAGACTGGGCCAAGAAATATCTCAAGACTGATTTTTCTAAGGTTTTATGGACTGATGAAATGAGAGTGAGTCTTGATGGGCCAGATGGATGGGCCCGTGGCTGGATTGGTAAAGGGCAGAGAGCTCCAGTCCGACTCAGATGCCAGCAAGGTGGAGGTGGAGTACTGGTTTGGGCTGGTATCATCAAAGATGAGCTTGTGGGGCCTTTTCGGGTTGAGGATGGAGTCAAGCTCAACTCACAGTCCTACTGACAGTTTCTGGAAGACACCTTCTTCAAGCAGTGGTACAGGAAGAAGTCTGCATCTTTCAAGAAAAACATGATTTTCATGCAGGACAATGCTCCATCACACGCGTCCAAGTACTCCACAGCGTGGCTGGCAAGAAAGGGTATAAAAGAAGAAAAACTAATGACATGGCCTCCTTGTTCACCTGATCTGAACCCCATTGAGAACCTGTGGTCCATCATCAAATGTGAGATTTACAAGGAGGGAAAACAGTACACCTCTCTGAACAGTGTCTGGGAGGCTGTGGTTGCTGCTGCACGCAATGTTGATGGTGAACAGATCAAAACACTGACAGAATCCATGGATGGCAGGCTGCATGAGTGTCCTTGCAAAGAAAGGTGGCTATATTGGTCACTGATTTGTTTTTGTTTTGTTTTTGAATGTTATAAATGTATATTTGTGAATGTTGAGATGTTATATTGGTTTCACTGGTAAAAATAAATAATTGAAATGGGTATATATTTGTTTTTTGTTAAGTTGCCTAATAATTATGCACAGTAATAGTCACCTGCACACACAGATATCCCCCTAAAATAGCTAAAACTAAAAACAAACTAAAAACTACTTCCAAAAATATTCAGCTTTGATATTGAGTTTTTTGGGGTTCATTGAGAACATGGTTGTTGTTCAATAATAAAATGAATCCTCAAAAATACAACTTGCCTAATAATTCTGCACTCCCCGTATATATATATATATATATATATATATATATATATGAACTTTAATGGCATCCCAGTCTTAGTCTGTAGGGTTCAATTTGGTGATATTGTCTTATGATTTTTTTGTATTTAATTTTCTATGCAATCTGTAGACAAAAAAAAAAATCTACTTTGATCAGTTTAAAAAAAAAATGCTTTACAGTAGATAAAAATACATACATTTTATTCTATAATCTGGCCCTTTTATAATGGTATTAAATGAAGATTCTAGCACAAAATATTGTAAATTACGGCTGCAAGGCGGTTGCTTAACTCTGGGAGGACGTCCCCTGGGGCGCGCACATGGGAATGACCGTGACCGCCGGGCCCAGAGGACCCGGCGCATCACAGATCGCGGTAAATTGCCGCTTATAACGGCCGTTTACCACGTGATCGCTCCGTCCAATGACGGAGCGATCACATGTAAACAAACTGGCGTCATTTGATGACGCTGGTTCCTCCCTCCTCTCTCTGTACCGATCGGTACAGTGTGAGAGGGGGAGAGCGGGTGGCAGCAGTGCTGTGGCTGGATCTGTGACTATTGCAGTCACAGATCCATCCCTGCAACCCCCGCCCCAATACTCTGCATTACCCCCTGCAATTCTCTGCATTACCCCCTGCAATACTCTGCATTACTCCCTGCAATACCCCCTGCAATACTCTGTGTGACGGATCTCAGATACCCCAGGTGGGCACATCTGCCAGACCTGTGTCTTCTGTCCTCCAAATGCACCCGCAGCCTGCAGATTCGCCATAACCAGCCCTTAACCCCTCAATCACGAGACAATCCACACATGTTGAGGGTTACACATCCAGAGCTTAACTGTTTATTAAATTCCAAACCATACAGTTTTCCACACAGTTAGGGACACTCCCCTTAGCCTTGTCTATGAGGGGTGAGGGACACAGAACAATAAATGGGAACAGAACATTTGGACATTAAAACAGTGTACAGATACCTAATGAGATTATGGTAAACAGGCAGCCTGGCTTTTCAATACACACCCCCTGCGAAGAGACGTCTGCAGTCCACTCTCCATTGTCTGTGTCCAGCAGCAAGAGGGGGGGATGGGGAGAAGGGCTGTAATATTACATTATATTAATGCCAGCTTCAGGTCTCCAGTATCTTTCTGGGCCATAGTCTGTCGGTAGGAGGCACACGCACAGTCCCTTCCAAGACATACAATGACAGTGGGTTCTGTCACACTCTGCATTACCCCCTGAAAAACTCTGCATTACCCTCTGCAATACTACCTGCAATACTCTGCATTACCCCCTACAATACTCTGCAATACCCCCCACGCAATACTCTGCAATACCCCCCGCGCAATACTCTGCAATACCCCCCGCGCAATACTCTGCAATACCCCCCGCGCAATACTCTGCAATACCCCCCGCGCAATACTCTGCAATACCCTGCAATACCCCCAGCGCAATACTCTGCAATACCCCCCGAACAATACTGTGCAATACACCCCGCACAATACTCTGCAATACCCCCCGCACAATACTCTGCAATACTCCCCGCACAATACTCTGCAATACCCCCTGCACAATACTCTGCAATACCCCCCGCACAATACTCTGCAATACCCCCCGCACAATACTCTGCAATATCCGGCCAATACTCTGCAATACCTGGAAAATTCTCTGGGAAAAAAAAATGCGTTTTAACCACTTCCCGCCCGCCGTCATATGACATCCTTGACTTTGTGCAGGGATATCTGAATGATGCCGGCAGCTACAGTTCTCTGTCTTTCCAGAGCTTCAACAAATTCACATGATAAATTTGGTAGGGTTTTCTTTTCCCTGGTTGGTGTACCTTATAGTTTACCTCACCCATTTTCTCCACTATTTCAAACGGACCTTGCCACTTGGCCAAGAACTTGCTTTCTACCGTTGGTATTAGGACAGCTACCCTGTCTCCCACTTGGAACTGTCTCACTTGAGCCTTCTGCATGTGCTCTTACCAGCGGCGTCACTTTAGCCACCGGTTTTCTCGCAGTTGAGAAATATGTTCTACCACGCTTTTGACTCACTTTTCCCACGTTTCCTTTACCAGATCAAGCAACCCCCGGGGCCTTCGTCCGTACACTAGCTCAAATGGTGAGAAACCCGTGGATGCCTGTGGTACCTCCCGGAAAGCGAACAATAGGGCAGGGAGCAACATATCCCAATCTTTCCCGTGTTTCTGGATGACTCTTTTTAACATAGATTTTAGAGTTTTGTTAAACCTCTCAACTAGGCCATCGGTCTGCGGGTGATAGACGGACGTCCGCAACTGCTTAATCTGAAACAGCCTGCACAAGTCCGCCATCACCTTTAACATAAAAGGGGTGATCTGTTAATATTTCCTTGGGGAACCCAGTTCGTGAGAACATTTGAAACAACTCCCGGGCAATGGCCTTAGAGGAAGTTTTTCTCAACGGGACTGCTTCTGGGTATCTAGTGGCGTAGTCTAGGATGACCAATATGTATTGGTGCCCCCTTGCTCACTTTACCAGGGGTCCTACAAGATCCATAGAGATCCGTTCAAACGGGACCTCAATAACTGGCAAGGGTACAAGGGGGTTTCTATAGCGGGGCACTGGGGCAGTTAACTGGCAAACAGGACAAGACTCACAATATCTTTTAACCTCAGCCTTCACCCCTGGCCAGTAAAACCGGTCGGTTATCCTGGCCTCCGTTTTCTCCGCCCCCAGGTGTCCTCCCAGTGCGTCGTTGTGGGCCAGATCAAGGAGCATCTGCCTATACGGTTGAGGGACCAGCAACTGCTCTATGGGTTCCCCTCGGCTCTCAACCACACGATAGACCAGGTCCCCCTTCAACGCAAAATGAGGAAACCTCTGATCTGCATCTGGTATTTGTGAAGCCCCATCAACGACAGAAACCTGCTCTCGAGCGTTGACCAAAGTAGGGTCCTGTAACTGGGCGGTGCCAAATGCACCTCTGGGTACGTCCAGATCTGGATGCACTGGCCCCTGGGATATTTTCCCCTCACCCTCCTCATCCGGGGCAAGCTCCTAGTCATCCTCCCAGCATGACTTGTAGTGGGGAGACTCCCCCCCTCAGAGGTCAACTCGGTTTTGAGTCCGGACACAGGACTATTATTATTAGAACTAAGATTTTCTGCAACATCATTATCCCTAACAAGTATCTCCACATTAGAGGGGTGTGTTGTGGAGGTTTCAGGCCCGGACCCCCCAGACTCTGTCCCTTCCAAACTCAGAGTCCTGAGTTCTCCTGGCAGGCCTGTCTGTACCTGGTTCCATAGTTCCAAAAATATTGGACAGTCCCGCCCCACTATGATATCATATATCAGGCTTTTTACCACCCCAACCTCCTGGGTAACTGAGGTTTGGCCATAGGACACAGTTACTGGGACCAAGGGGTACTCCTTGGTGTCCCCATGGATACACACTACCCGTAGGGTCTTAGTTACTGGACCAATCATTCCAAGTACCCTGGCATGTACCAGCGTGACCATGCTACCAGAGTCCAGTAGAGCCCTGACATGAAGGTGGTTTACCCACACTTCACACGCGAACTGTCCGGAAGCCAGGTCAAGATGCGTGGCACACGCTCTTTGCGCATAGAAAGAGCTTCTTCGGGAAGCCCCGCAATCCATAGGCTTCTCCTGGAGCGGGCACTGTGCCCGGGTATGCCCCTAGGACCGACATCGCCAACACTGTATGTCTCCCATCTTTGGCACAGGAACCGACCTCCGTGGTTCTATGGCAGACGGTGTAGATCTGCGGACGCCAACATCTGGCAAGACTTCTCTCCTCGGGGTAGTGGCTGGTCTGGGTGTCCTTGGCATGAGTTCCCGACGCTTGGCAGGCCCAAGCAGGTCCTCCACCACGGTGTACCGTTCAACCAGCTTGACCAGCTGGTCAGCGTTAGTGGGGTTTCCATGGCTTAACCAGCACTGTAGGTCATATGGTAGGGACCGTAGGTACCAGTCCATCACCACCCGTTCCACTATTTGTGGGCCTAACAACTTTTCCGGCTGCAGCCATTTTTTAACTAATTGAATTAGTTCATGCATTTGGGACCTGGGTGGTTGATCCGATTTGTACTGCCAGCGATGCACCCTCTGGGCCCGGACAGCTGTGGTTACCCCCAGGCGGGCCAGGATCTCGGCTTTTAGACGTTCATAGTCTCTGATGTGCTCAGCTGGGAGGTCAAATTAGGCCTTTTGCGGGTCACCAGTGAGAAAAGGGGAGATACTGCCGGCCCATTGGTCCCGGGGCCACCCTTCTCTCTCTCTGCTATTCTTTCAAAGGTGGTGAGAAAAGCTTCCACGTCATCGCTGGATGTTAGTTTTTGCAAGAAATGGCTGGCTCTCACAGACACTGGGTTGCTAACGGCAACGGCCGATTGCTCTTGTCCCTGAGCCAGCCGCTGTACTGCCTCCTGCAAGGCAGCCACCTGTGCTTGAGTGGACTCCTGCTGGGCTGTAAACTGGGCGGCTAGCAGCACGTGTGTTTTCCTGCTGCGCAGCTATAGCCTGGGCCTGCTGCTGCTGAGCCATCTCTTCCTCATGGCGACGGTTGGCGTCTGTTGACGCTTGCTGCTGAGTCACGGTGGCTTGTGCCAAAGCCCTAAAGACCTCTTCCATGTCGTTGCGTGCTGTTTGTTATGTCTGGGCTGACTTCACCCAAGACATGCCATAAGTACAATGTCTCTTTAAATGTCAGTTTTTTTAAATGGTTTTTGCGCCTGCAAATGCACTTTGCCCGCATTCGACACCAGTTGTGAACTTTGGGGGTTCTTTAGCTCCGCGAAACAAGTGCGTAAACCGTAATAGTAAAGCAAAGAGTTTTTATTTGCGATCAAAGAGCTTCTTCGGGAAGCCCCGCAATCCATAGGCTTCTCCTGGAGCGGGCACTGTGCCCGGGTATGCCCCTAGGACCGACATCGCCAACACTGTATGTCTCCCATCTTTGGCACAGGAACCGACCTCCGTGGTTCTATGGCAGACGGTGTAGATCTGCGGACGCCAACATCTGGCAAGGCTTCTCTCCTCGGGGTAGTGGCTGGTCTGGGTGTCCTTGGCATGAGTTCCCAAAACAAAATAATGCTTTCTTCAGCACCAACAAAAGTCCTGCTTGTTTCCAGCATAAATTAGAGAAAGTCTCTCTTCAGCACAGCAAAACAAACAAAAGAAAGGCACATACGTTTTAGTAAGAAGTCCTCCAGTCCTTCCCTGCAGACACAGCTTCACTTCCATACTACTCCACCCTCTGTCAGTACTTCCTTTCTTTTTAACTCGATTCCTGGAAGTGGTTAACCCCTTGTGTGCCTGAAGCCAGGGGTCAGAAGGGGAGGCTCTCTTCCCTCCCAATTGTCGCTTCAGAGCCTCCGAAATCCCGGACCCCAAATATCATTAAAAGAAGAGAGGACTTTAAGCCCGTCCTCTCTGGATCCATTTTATCTATCCGGAATCTCTCACCCCCTTCAGGGTGACCTCCTGAACCTGTGTTTCAAATGGCCCAAACTCCAAAAATCGGCGCTATGTAGCATCCATCCAGGACCCAACCCTGGCATCCTGTACAGGTTCTATGTAATTTTCTAGCAAAAAAATTATGATTTTTACATGTAGGAGAGGAATGTCAGAATTGGCCTGGGTGTTCCAGAACGCCGGAAGGTGCTCCCTGCATGTTGGGCCTCTGTATGTGGCCACGCTGTGTAAAAGTCTCACACATACGGTATCACCTTACTCAGGAGTAATAGCAGAATGTATTTTGGGGTGTAATTTGTGGTATGCATTTGCTGTGTGTGAGAAATAACCTGCTAATATAAACATTTTGTGAAAATAAAATCTTGATTTTGCAAAGAATTGTGGGAAAAAATGGCAACTTCAAAAAACTCACAATGCCTCCTTCTAAATACTTTGGAATGTCTTCTTACCAAAAAGGGGTCATTTGGGGGGTATTTGTACTTTTCTGGCTTGTTAGGGTCTCAAGAAATGAGAGAGGCTGTCAGTACATCAGGTATGATCAAATTGATCAATTTTCAGTAATTGGTACCATAGCTTGTAGACCCTATAACTTTCACCCAGACTAAATAATAACCAAAAACCAAAGATATGTAGCAGTATACATTTTAGGCCAAATTTTAGAAGAAAAACTACTTTTTTGCAAAATTTTATAATAGAAATGAAGAAAAATAAATTTTTTTTACAAAATGATAGTTCTTAATTTATAGCGAAAAAAATAAAAACCGCAGAGGTGATCAAATACCACCAAAAGAAAGCTCTATTTGTGGGAAAAAAAGGACAAAAATTGTATTTGGTTACAGTGTTGTATGACTGAGTAATTGTCATTCAAAATGTGAGAGCACCGAAAGCTGAAAATCGGTCTGGTTAAAGTGCACAGTGGTCAAGTAGTTAACAATGAAATAAATAATTTAGGTATAAAGTGAAAATTTAAAACGTTGAAGAAAAATAATAGCTAAGGGGAGAAAGAGAGGTCATTTGGGCTTGTTAGGGTTAATTAGGGGTTGAGAAGGTGTTAGGATTACATTTTATGAAAAAAAAATGTCTTTGTAAGATTCCTTTAACTGACATCCCGTTCACTTCAAAAGTCACCTAATTTATCTTTGTATGAAAGAAAAGAGTTCATATTAAAGGGGTTGTAAAGTTTTTTTTTTTTCCCCTAAATAGCTTCCTTTACCTTAGTGCAGTCCTCCTTCACTTACCTCATCCTTCGATTTTGCTTTTAAATGTCCTTATTTCTTCTGAGAAATCCTCACTTCCTGTTCTTCTGTCTGTAACTCAACACGGTAATGCAAGGCTTTCTTCCTGGTGTGAAAAAAGCCCCTTGAGGGTGGAGGGGGCGAGCAGGCAAGTCAGGACACTCTCTACTTTGCAAATAGAGAAAGGAGCTGTGTGTTAGTCAATGGTGACCCTAGGGGGGCCAGAGGGGGCCCTGACCCCCAAACATTATGCTGTGCCCCACCACGTAGCCCCCCCCAAAAAAAAAAATTTCTTTTTTTTTGCATTTTTTTGTATTTTGCTCGGCCACCGCTGGAGTAACAGTCTCTCCTGAGAGGGATACACAAGTGAATATGCGCAAGGGGTGAAAAACACACAGGTACCTCAGCAGTATAAATAATAGTGAGCTTAAGATTGATAAAAATGAATAATTAGTAAAAAACACAATGTACAGGAAATCTTGTACAGTATGAGAGGGTAGCTTAAAATAAAGTCCAAGGCTCAGGGGCATGTAAATAATAGAGAGTCCGAGGATGAGTGAGAAATTGTTTGTTGTGGAGATCACATATACATGCTCAGGGCTGCCATCATGGGAGAACAGAAACCGTGTTCCAAGTACTGTCAGGAAAAAACAAGGGGAGAGGCGCCTCTAAGAGTAGATGTTTAGGTAATTTAATAAGTTAATATATACAGGCAACTCACGTTTAGTGAAGTAAAAACAAGCATTGTATACAAATTCTTGGGAGGGAGAAGTCCTCAGGTCGGTCACTGGTGTTCTGTTGCGCTGCACTGTCTCCAATAGTCCTTTTCCAACCGCAGTAAGATGTTGGGGCCGGCGGCGGTGGTAGACCTGTAGGGTCAGGCTAGAACTTTGAATTCTGCGGCAATCTGAACACGGTGACGTCACTGGTATGCAACGCGTTTCAGAGCAGGCGCACTGCGATGACGCGGCAGTCGCGCTCCTTTATCAAGCTCTTGATATAAATGTGTATAAGTGTATAAATATATGTACAACTGTTAAGATGTATATATATTCTCTACACACTGTAAGATTAACTAACTAAGCTGGCTGC
This sequence comes from Rana kukunoris, assembly GCA_029574335.1. NCBI lineage: Eukaryota > Metazoa > Chordata > Amphibia > Anura > Ranidae > Rana > Rana kukunoris. The sequence goes on from CM056052.1 coordinate 446,524,783, forward strand.
TCTATCTATCTGACTAAAAGATATTACAGTCTCGCAGCACTGATTTAAAAAAAAAATGATTGCTGATTCATTAGCCCTAACAAGGGCTGTTTGAGACTTGGGAGTGCTGTTATAACAGCAGAGATCAGATAAATCTTCCAGGAATGGATTTCAGGAGCCTTAGCTAACACTGTCCCTATGCAATCGGCAGCAGAGAAACTATCCCTCCTCTCACTAAGAATCCAGCAGCAGAATGAACGTAAAATGGATGCTGCCCTACAGGTGGGAAGGTCTACTAGGGAGAGTATGCTGCTGATTGGCTGAAATGTGTCTGCTGACTGTGAGGTAGAGGGTCAAAGTTTGCTCAATGTTAATTAATAGGGGGCAGGTCGAACATCGCATATGTTCGCCCGCGGCGGCGAACGCGAACATGCCGAAATCGCCGCGAATAGTTTGCGGGGAACCGTTCTCTACATCTCTACCTCCCAGTACTCCCCCTAGAGATACAAAGTGGCATAAAGCCTGAATCTAGGAGAAACATACCTATCATCTTGGATACAACCAGGGTATTTAACCTGCCTACTATTACAATATATAAATATATATATATATATATATATATATATATATATATATATATATATAAATTGCATTTTATAATTAACCCCCCTACTTTTGTCCCTGTCCCCCCATGTGCCCCCCCTAAATATGAAAGCTGGAGACACCACTGGTGGGCGTCCTGTCACTCCTGCTCGCCCCCTCTCCCTCAAGAGGCTTTCTCCACACCAGGGAGAAAGCCTTGCATTACTGTGTGGAGTTACAGACAGAAGACCAGGAACCTAGGATAGCTTCAGCTGTTGATAATGAGGCAATTAAGGCTCTACAAGTTATCCAGAGGATCACTACTGATTGCTGCATCCTGAGGCCTTTGAGTTGAGGAGAGCAGTGGGCTGAGAAAGACTTCTGAAGGTGAGGTCGTATCAGTATTTCTGTGTGATAAATATCAAAGAGACTTTTTGTTTTCTGCTGTATGACCAGCAGTGTCTGGAACTCCTCATAAAGCTCTCCACATTTGAGATGGTCTTAGGCAGCGTACACACGATCAGACCGGTCCGATGAAACTGGTCTTAAGACCAGTTTCATCGGACCAATTTGATGGTGTGTACGGCCCATCGGACCATTGTCCGACGGACACCTGTCTGTTGGACCAAAACGATGGGTATTACACAAAAGCATCGGACCAAAAACCCGCGCATGCTCAGAATCAAGTCGACGCATGCTTGGAAGCATTGAACTTAATTTTTTTAGCACCTGCTGTTACTGCACGTTTGTTGTTTAATAGCACCTAAACGCAGTTGCTGTTACTGCACGTGTGCTGTTACTGAACATATGCTGTGTAATAGCACATAAACGTCCTTTGTGTTACTGCACTTGTGCTGTTTATTAGCGCCTAAACATACTTTTTGTTACTGCACTTCTGCTGTTTATTTGCACCTAAACTTAGTTGGTGTTACTGCACTTGTGCTGTTTATTAGCACCTAAACGTACTTGGTGTTACTGCACTTGTGCTGTTCAGTTGCACGTAAACATCCTTTGTGTTACTGCACTTGTGCTGTTTATTAGCACCTAAACATAGTTGTGTTACTGCACTTGTGCTGTATATTTTTCACTTAAACCTACTTGGAGTTTACTGCACTTGTCCTCTCCAGTTTTTACCTAAAGGTACGAGGTGTGTGTACTGATTTTGTCCTGTGCAGGCCATTAAAATGTCTGGAAGGACAACAAAGAAAGGCAGAGAGTCATGAGGGCAAGCAGGCTCTGCATCTAGAGGCAACGCTGGTGGTGGACATGGTGCATCCTCTTCAGCACGTGGCCGTGGCCGCTCGTCCTTCTTTTAGGGAGCTGGCTGTGTTGAGCCTCAACATGCAGAGAAATTAGTAGAGTGGATGACCAAGCCGTCCTCATCCTCCTCATCCTCTCTCACCCAGGCTGAGCTTAGTTTGTCTGGTAAAGCAGCTGCCAAGGCGTCCTCTTCCCTCTGCACAATGGCATCACACAATCCTTCCCTAGTCCCACCATGTCCTCCTGAGGAGTCCTCCAAACTGTTTCAACACAGTGTTGGGTACATGCTGCATGAAGATGCGCAGCGTTTTGAAGGCTCTGATGATGGAACACAGATAGAGAAAGGCATTGATGTGAGCCCAGAGAGAGGGGGTGCCCGAGAGGGACAGCAATCTGGCAGTGATTTTCCCCCAGTTGAAGCATACTGCCAGGTTTTCGACAGTGATGAGGAGGGAGGGGATGATGAGGTCACTGACTCTACGTGGGTGCCTCATAGGAGAGAGGAGGAGGAAGAGGAGGAGGAAGAGGAGGAGAAGGAGGAGGACGAGGCACAGGCACATCTCTAAAGAGGCAGGATGCCCCCCAGGGGCCAGCTTAAGGTCAGCACCCCAACTGCATTACATTGCAGAGCTACGCCTGTGCAGGGCGCTGCTGTGTCTCAACGTTACTGCAAAAGTTCTTTGGTGTGGGCGTTTTTTGAGACATGTGCATCAGATCGCACCATTGCTATTTGCAACATATGTCTCAAGCGTATCTAGCGTGGCCAAAACATCACCCGCTTTGGCACCACATGCTTGACCAGACATATGTCGTCCTACCATGCAGTTCATTGGCAAGCATACCAGAAAGACCCACACCAAAGAACAAAGCGGACCTCCCCTTTACCCTCATCAGCTGCAACCTCCAACCCCACTAGATCCTCTGTCCTCTCTGAAGCCTGCACTGATAGGACTGAAGGTGTAAAAATGGGTGTGTCACAACCTAGTAGTACATGCGGGCAATCTACTGATAGTACCAGACAAATTTCCCTGCCCCAGCTGCTGCAGCACCAAAAAGAAGTACTCTCCCAGCCATCCACATGCCCAGCGGTTGAATGCTAGCTTAGCGAAATTGCTAGCACTTCAACTTCTACCTTTTCAGTTGGTAGATTCTGCCCCCTTCCGTGAGTTTGTGGAATGTGCGGTACCTCAGTGGCAAGTTCCCAAACGCCACTTTTTCTCACGGATGGCGATTCCGGCTCTCTACAGCCATGTGGAAGGCAATTTCTATGCCTCGCTGGACAGGGCAGTCAGTGGTAAGGTGCATATTACCACTGACTTATGGCCCAGCAGGCATGGACAGGGTCGTTACCTCTCTTTCACGGCGCATTGGGTGACTCTGCTGGCAGCTGGGAAGGACGCAGGGCACAGTAGTGTTGGAGGTTGTTCCGCCACCACGCTTTCAAAACACTACTACTGGTTGTGACACACCTCTCTCCTCCACCCCCTCCTCTTCTTCTTCCTCTGTGGCCTCTTCCTGTGCTGATGTCTCCTCAGAACCAGCCGTGCTCCGTAGGCGTACGAGAGGCTACGCAGGAATGCAGGCCAAGAGATGCCATACGGTGCTAGAGCTGGTGTGCTTGGGAGACAGGAGCCACACTGGGGCCGAGGTTCTGTCAGCTCTGCAGGGGCAAGCTCAGAGGTGGTGGATGCCACGCCAGCTTAAACCTGGAATGGTGGTTAGCGACAATGGCACCAACCTCCTCTCTGCCCTGTGACAGGGAAAACTCACCCATGTGCCCTGTTTTGTGCATGTCCTGAATTTAGTGATGCAGCGGTTCTTAGGCAGGTACCCAGGCTTACAGGATGTCCTGAAGCAGGCCAGGAAAGTCTGTGTGCATTTCCGGAGGTCATATAATGCCACTGCACGGCTGACAGACCTCCAAAGGGAATACAACCTGCCCAAGAACCGTCTAATCTGTGACATGCCCACCAGATGGAACTCTACATTGGCCATGCTGCAGCGGCTGCACACGCAGCAGAGGGCCATCAATGAGTACCTGTGCCAATATGGCAGCAGAACTGGGTCAGGGGAGCTTGTTTTTTTCCCCACGCCAGTGGGCCTTGAACAGGGATGCATGCACTGCCCTGTCACTATTTGAGGAGGCCACGAGGATGGTGAGCAGTGACAGTGCATGCATCAGTGAGACTGTCCCTCTTATTCACATGTTGGAGCACATGCTACGTGGAAAAATGGACAGGGCCCTTGAGGCAGAACAGAGGGAGGAAGAGGAGGACTTTCTTACCTCTCAAGGCCACCTTTATCCAGACAGTGTTCCTGCTTGCCCAACTAGCACACAGGAAGAGGACGAGGAGGAGGAGGATGATTGTATCAGCAGCATGGAGGTGGAGCCTAGCACTCAGCATCAGCAGCAGTCTTCAAGGGATCACTTACAGTCCCAAGGAACCCATGGACTTTTACGTGGCTGGGATGAAGTGGCTGCGGATCCTGTCGTCCTCAGTGACCCAGAGGACAGTGCCCCGAATGCCTCAGCAAACCTACACTGCATGTCCTCCCTGATCCTGCAAAGCCTGCGTAAGGATCCTTGTGTTTGTGGTATCAAGGAGAGGGATCATTACTGGCTTGCAACTCTTCTTGATCCACGTTACAAGAGTAAGGTTGCGGAGCTTATCTTGCCGTCGCAGAGGGAGCAGAAGATAAAACTTCTGTGGGAGGCCTTGCAGAAGGGTCTGTGCAACTCGTTCCAAATCCTGGTCCTGGACAACGTGTTGCTGAGGCTTCGGTGAGTCACAGAAGGAGTGGTGGAGAAGGTGGCCGTCTGACCTATGCGTTCAGACAATTTTTTAGTCCACAGTAGACATGTGCACAGAAAAAAAAAAAGTTTTTTTTGTTCTGTTTCGTATCGTTCCGTTTTTTCGTTTTCGTTCATTTTTCATAAGACGCCCGTTTTCCTGTTTGTTCCCGTTCGTTTTTCGTATGACGCGATTTTTTCGTATTCCGATCGTTTCATATTTTCGTTACTGTTTTATTTTCGTACATGCGGGATGGTTCGTTATTCTGTTTAATTCATGTTCGTTACTTGTTAGACAATAATTTTCGTGAATTTTCGTCAATGATTTGCAGTATCTTAAAACCCTTTTCTTTTGCTATTTTCAGTCGTATGTTCATATGACATCTATAACAAAAGATTTGCATTCTGTATTTTAAATTCCTTTTTTCTGTTCGTATTTTGGATTCAAAATAGTTCAATCACTTTCTGATAAACTAAGTCATGAATGTAATGATGTCTGACATCGATGTGCTTGGTTCTTCCATTAATCATCTCACTTGTTGCAAGCTTATTGCAACCCTGATTATCCTCAAATAAGACAGTAGGTTCTGATGTTGCTTTTCCAAGATCCTTGAGTAATTGTTGTAACCACACAACTTCTTGACTGGCATAAGCTGCAGATATGTATTCAGCTTCTGTAGAGGACAATGCCACTGTCATCTGTTTCTTGCTGGACCATGATATAGGACTGTCTCCCAATTTTAATAAGTAACCACTTGTGGATTTGCGTGTGCTGTGATCACCTGCCCAATCGGAGTCCACATATCCCACAAGGTTTAAATCACCACTTGCTGACAAATTTCAAATTTAAGTATTTTGTCTGTTTCAGATATCTCATAACTCTTTTGATCGCATTCCAATCTCTTAGACGTGGTTTATCAACTCGCCTGCAAAGAAGAGACATGCTGGCTGCAATGTCTGGACATGTAGTGGTTGCAATGTAGAGAAGTGCCCCCACTGCTTGTCTGTATTGTTCATTGGATGTGAGAAGATCATCGTCTCCTTCTAACTTTGGATAGGCTGTGTCCATAGGTGTGCTTGCTCCTTTCACCTCTGTCATGTTGAATTGCTGAAGAATAGATTCAATTTTTGCACTCTGATTCAACAGGAAACTTCCATCTTTCTCACGCTGGATGTCAATTCCAAGATAATATGTCACTTCACCTAGGTCTTTAGTTTCAAAGTGCTTGTTGAGTACTCCTGTTAATTTTGCAATTTCATTGTTATTTTTGTGAGCAATGATCAGGTCATCAACATAAATTAGCAGATACATCCACTCAGTGTCTACTTGTTTAGCGTATAGGCACGGATCAGCTTTGCTTCTTGTAAATCCTTCATTTAGTAGAACTTGATTAATCTTCAGGTTCCATGCTCGAGCTGATTGTTTAAGGCCATAAAGAGATTTATTCAACTTGCAGACAAGATGCTCTTGTCCCTTTTTCAAATATCCTTCTGGTTGTGACATGTAAATTTCTTCTTCAATATCACCATTAAGAAAAGCTGTCTTAATATCGTGATGTTTCACAATCATTGTACGCATGGCAGCCACTGTCATTAGTGTTCTGAAAGTACTTTGTTTAGCAACTGGAGCAAAAGTAGCATCATAGTCCTCACCGAACTTCTGTGAGTAACCTTTAGCAACCAGCCTTGCCTTGTACCGACAGACTTTCCCTTCAGAGTTACATTTGGTTTTAAAAACCCATTTACATCCTATGGCATGTTTACCTTGAGGTAGCTCTGAAAGTGTCCATGTCTGGAGATCTTCGAGTGATGTCATTTCTTCATCAGCGGCTTTATTCCATACTTGTTTCTCATGCATTGGCAGTTTCTGCATCTCTTTCCATGAACGTGGTTCAGTTTGAACAGCTCTGCGAGCTATGTAAGATAAACGTTCAGCTGGAACACCTTTATTGATTCTGGTTGATTTTCTGACTGAAGGTATTTCTGGTTCAGATTCAGGTTTTGATTCTTCTGCAGTAATTTCTATTTCTGTATCACTTTCCTTATTTTCTTGAGTGACTGATATTGATTCTTTCTCAGTTTGAATAGTTTGTGTCTGTTGTTCAAACTTTGAGCACATAGAGGTTTCATCAATAATCACACTTCTGCTGACTGTTACCTTGTTCGTGTCTTGATGTAAAATCCTGTATCCTTTTTGAGATTCACTGTACCCCACAAGTACACCTTCTTTTGCACATGCATCCCATTTTGTGCGTTTTTCTTTTGGAATGTGTACATAGGCTTTACTTCCAAAAATTCTGATGTGTCTTAAATCTGGTTTCCTTTTGTTCCATAGTTCATATGGAGTTTTTGTTGTTGCTTTTCCCGGCAAACGATTTTGAAGATAACATGCAGTTGTGATAGCTTCTCCCCAGAATGTAGTTGGCATATCAGCATCAAATAGCATGCTCCTCCCACTTTCACACAGTGTGCGGTTCATTCTCTCTGCAACTCTTTTGCTCCGGGTTATATGGAACTGTTGTCTGGAACATAATTCCATGCTTCCAGATAATGGCTTGTGTTTTACCACTTGTATATTCTGAGCCATTGTCTGTTCGTAGTACTCTGGGCATTCTGCCGAAAATATTATTTACTTGAGCGAGATACTGTTCTAATTTCTCTGGCACTTCATCCTTATTGTGAAGTAGAAATACTGTGGTATATCTGGAGTATTCATCAATGAAGGTCAGGAAGTACTTTTTCTTTCCTGGAGTCATAGTTTTCATTGGACCACAAAGATCTGAATGTATTAAGTCCAGAGGTTTTTGAACTTTGCTGTTTGTCTGCTTGGGAAAAGGTGTCCTTGCCATTTTTCCTTTAATACAGCTGGTACAAATCATTGTGTGATCACATGGATTAATCTTAATACCACATGCATAGTTATTCTCAACTATTTTCTTTATTGTATCAGAATTTCTGTGCCCCAATCGTCTGTGCCAAGTGTGGATGCAGTTTGAATGTTTATCCTCTTTGGCTATTTTAACCATTTCACTGCAGTTCAACTGATATAGTTCATCTATGATTTTAGCCTTTGCAAGCAAGCAATCCCCTTTTGTTATGATACAACTGTCACCCTGAAATGTGACTACATTGCCTTGGTTAGTGAGTTTCTTTACTGACAAAAGGTTGCTTTCAAGATCTGGCACATACAGAACATTCCTCATATGGATCTTTTTAGTGATATCTGGAGAGAAAGGACAGTATAGAAAGCCATCTCCTATTCCCACTGATTTCATGAGTTGTCCATTAGCTGTAGTTATCCCTTCTGTTTTGCTTTCATCAAGCTGAGCGAAGAAACTTCGGTTATTTGTCATGTGACTTGTAGCGCCTGAGTCCACACACCATGCTTGCACACAGGTGACACAATTTTTGGATCCGAATGCATACTCCTTTGTTTCTATGACATTCTTAGCTTGTTGGAATGCACTTTGTTTTTGCATTCTAGCTTTCCAGATTCTACAATCTGCTTTTAGATGTCCTGGTTTCTTGCACACAAAGCATTCCCGCTTTTCTAGCTGCACGTTACTGTGTTTATTTTTGTATCTTGTCTTTAAAGCCGTCTCTGAACACACACTCACAGTACTCATGCTTTCAGTTTTGTGCTTGTATTCATCCACAAGCTTGCCTTTAACATATTCCAGTGTCAGATCATCATCTGGACGTGCATCTAGTGCTGTGACAAGTGTCTCATAACTTTCAGGAAGTCCACTTAATAGTAGCGCTGCAACATGAAAATCCTTTATCTCTTCTCCAATCCCTCGCAGTCTCTCCACCATCTCTAAGGTCTGTCTTATATAGTCCTGCATGTCCTGGTCATTCTATAGCTTAGTCTGATAGAGCTTTCTGATTAAATACAGTTTATTGCTGAGATTAACTCTTTCATGTGCTTTCTGTAACTCTTCCCACATGTCTTTAGCAGTTTGACAGTTACATATATGTATGATTTGATCATCATCTATGCACAGGGAGATTGTGCTTTGCACCTCCTGATCTCTGTCTAACCACTCCTCTGTGGGCTGTGCAGGTCTTTGCTCATTTATGCATTTCCGCGTACCTTCTCTTATAAGCAGCATTTTCATCTTGAATTTCCAAGATTGGTAGTTCTGATTTGTCAGATTTGCAATGGAGAACTTTGCTGAGGGGATGGCAGCTGCCATTACTGCTGTTTGTCTTTCTGTTGCTGTCTTCTGCACTGAATTGCTCTAGCTCACTGTATCTGGCTATATCCAGGGGTGATCTGTATTATATCCTGGGCTTCTGTAACATGCTCTGGGCCCATAACCTGTTAGACATAAACTTTTGGAGCTAAACAAATTACAGGCAGACAGTCTGTAGCTCGTGGAAGAAACAGGAACTGAACTTTATTACTTTTTGTGCATGGACAAAACATGAACTAGCAAACGTAACACTGCCATCTAGTGATCATATAATGTAATGGGCACACAGCAATGACATTTAGTAGATGTTGCTCATATAATACAAACCTTGTATGCTAACAAAATACAGCATGCAAATCTTTTGTTATAGATGTCATATGAACAATGAACATAGGACTGAAAACAAACAGAAAAAGGATTGAAACAAAATACAGAATGCAAATCTTTTGTTATAGATGTCATATGAACAATGAACATAGGACTGAAAACAAACAGAAAAAGGATTGAAACAAAATACAGCATGCAAATCTTTTGTTATAGATGTCATATGAACAATGAACATAGGACTGAAAACAAACAGAAAAATGATTGAAACAAAATACAGCATGCAAATCTTTTGTTATAGATGTCATATGAACAATGAACATAGAACTGAAAACAAACAGAAAAAGGATTGAAACAAAATTCAGCATGCAAATATTTTGTTATAGATGTCATATGAACATAGGACTGAAAACAAACAGAAAAAGGATTCAAACAAAATACAGCATGCAAATCTTTTGTTATAGATGTCATATGAACAATGAACATAGGACTGAAAACAAACAGAAAAAGGATTCAAACAAAATACACAATGTAAATCTTTTGTTATAGATGTAATTTTTGTTCTTTTGCCATTTTCGTTTTGTCGTTTTTTTCGTCGGATCATTCGTTCGTATTTGCGGTTGTTCGTTATGCGGCTCATTCGTAATCTCGTAGTTTTCGTATTTTGGTGCTTTAATTTTTTCGTATGTACACATTATCCTGCGGGTACGAAAATGAACATTTTCGTACGAAAATAACATTCGTACGAACAGGAATGCACATATCTAGTCCGCAGCCCCAAGGTCTGACTGGTTCCAGCAACCATCACCAGCATCTGGTTTACATGGGGCGGGAATACCTAGGGGCAAGATCCGACTTGGACACCTTCTCCACCGAAAATCCTCTGGCTTACTGGGTCTTGAGGATAGATCACTGGCCAGAGCTTGCACAGTACGCAATTGAGCTACTGGCTTGCCCTGCATCCAGCGTTCTTTCAGAACGCACATTCAGTGCTGCTGGAGGCTTTGTGACCGATCACAGGGTGTGTCTCTCCACCGACTCCGTCGATGGACTGACCTTTATCAAAATGAATCAGGCTTGGATCAACACCAGCTACCAAGCACCTGATGCAGATGTAACTGAATAATTTTTTTGAAAAGTCAGATCCCTTTGAGACTGCCTATGCTGAGGCTGAGTGACTGTCCTGTTATGCTGCTGATGGAATATCCTTTTCCTCCTCACTGATCTTGCTGATAGCTAGTAAGAACATTTTTGCTTCTGGGCTCCGCCACCAGTGCCCAAGGCCAAATTTTTCTGCCCCTGTTTAACAGGGGCGTCTAATAACAATTTTTGATGCAATACTTTGCATGTGGCTCTTTGTTGCGTTCCAATTACAGTATCTGTGAGGGGTAGCTTTAGCGCTTTCGCACTTTGAATGACAATTGCTCGGTTATGCAACACTGTACCCAAACAACATTTTTCTAATTTTCTTCCCACAAATAGACAAATAGAGCTTTCTTTTGGTGGTATTTGATCACCACTGGGGTTTTTATTATTTGCTTGCCCTGCATCCAGCGTTCTTTCAGAACGCACATTCAGTGCTGCTGGAGGCTTTGTGACCGATCACAGAGTGCGCCTCTCCACCGACTCCGTCGATGGACTGACCTTCATCAAAATGAATCAGGCTTGGATCAACACCAGCTATCAAGCACCTGATGCAGATGTAACTGAATAATTTTTTTGAAATGTCAGATCCCTTTGAGACTGCCTATGCTGATGCTGAGTGACTGTCCTGTTATGATGCTGATGGAATATCCTTTTCCTCCTCACTGATCTTGCTGATAGCTAGTAAGAACATTTTTGTTTCTGGGCTCCGCCACCAGTGCCCAAGGCCCAATTTTTCTGCCCCTGTTTAACAGGGGCGTCTAATAACAATTTTTGATGCAATACTTTGCATGTGGCTCTTTGTTGCGCTCCAATTACAGTATCTGTGAGGGGTTGCAGTGTTGTGTTGTGCCTAAGGCCCAATTTTTCTGCCCCTGTTTAACAGGGGCGTCTAATAACTATTTTTGATGCAATACTTTGCATGTGGCTCTTTGTTGCGCTCCAATTACAGTATCTGTGAGGGGTTGCAGTGTTTTGTTGTGCCTAAGGCCCAATTTTTCTGCCCCTGTTTAACAGGGGCGTCTAATAACAGTCCCATAGACTTCAATGGGGTTCTAAATGTTCGCGTGAACGGTCGGTCTGTTCGACGTTTCTGGTGCGAACCGAACGCGGGGGTGTTCGGCTCATCCTTAGTGACTACCATATTTATCGGCGTATAACACGCACCCCAATTTTAGGAGGGAAGTTTAACCACTAAAATACTAGGCACTTTCTCCCCTTCCTGTCCAAGACAGTTTTCAGCTTTAGCGCTTTCGCACTTTGAATGACAATTGCTCGGTTATGCAACACTGTACCCAAACAAAAAATTTCAAATTTTCTTCCCACAAATAGAGCTTTCTTTTGGTGGTATTTGATCACCACTGTGGTTTTTATTTTTTGCTAAACAAACTAAAAACGACCAAAATTTTGGGAAAAAAAGGGTTTCTTAGTACTGATGGGCACCAATAGGCAGCACTGATATGCAGCCAGCACTGATGGGCACTAATAGGTGGCACTGATGGGCACTGACAGGCGGCTGTGATGAGCAATTACAAGTGGCACTGATAGGTGGTACTCATTGTACCCATCATTGTAGCCTTGTTGGATTTTCCCTTCTGTCTCCGAGGGAAGAGGAGGAGCAAGCACTACTGAATTTACACAGAGCCACGATCTCCTAGGTACTCGGAGCTTAGTCACTCACAGCCATGCCTGGCCCTGCTCATATGATAGACAGAACAGTGGCCCAATGCGGGGCCAGGAGGTGTGGCCGTGTGTGACAGAGTGCCTCTTACCTCCGAGAAAGCAGGGATCGGCATTTACCACGCACCCAAGATTTTCCCCTGATTTTAAGGGGAAAAGTGCATGTTTTACGCAGATAATTACGGTAAATAGGATCCACCAGGCTCGAAAAAATAAACTGAAAAAACGGATAGTGAAGTACTGTTATATAAATGAATTGCACAAGTAATGCGCCACTTACGAGAAAACAGGCATCAGTGCAGAGAATTAATTCATCCGGGTTCCCCACTGCTCAGCGTGCGTTCCATGGAGGGCGGAAGTGACATCAATGGTTTGAACCGCATTTCCTGTTTTTCAAACTTCTGCCCTCCGTGGAACGCACACAGAGCAGCGGCGAACCCAGATGAGTTCATTCTCTGCAGTGATGCCTGTTTTCTCATAAGTGGTGCAAAGGTTGCACAATTCATTTATATAACAGTACTTCTCTATTAGCTTGTTCTGTTTTTTTGAGCCTGGTGAAGCCTATTTAGCCACCCCTAAGACCATTTTAAATGTGGAGAGCTTTATGAGGAGTCCTAAGTTTACCCCACAAATACCAGATCAATAAATCGCAGTGTTTGACCCACAGATGGCAAGCTGAACATCCATTATTTCTGGTGAGTGGGGCATATGACACTGTAATTGATTTGAGCACTACAGCACCAAGCACATTGCAAGAGACTGTGTTTTTTTCAATATATTGATGTATTTTGATTGTTTCATCTTTATCACAAGTGTTGCATACACTATATTTGGAGCACTTTAGCTCAGGCTTCTTTCAGGCAACTCGACCATGCAGCTAATTTTGCTCAAGTATCGTTGTACTGTGCGCCTTGAAACAACCACACATTTTCCAAAGCAGCCTGTATTTCTTTTGGGATTACCTGTGGGTGTTTCTTTGTATTCTGAAAAATTCTTCTGGCAGTTGTGTGCAATCTTTCTTGGCTTGGTATCAAGAGATGCCACTTCTTATTGTGTCAGTACCAAGGCCAAACATTCCAGGGTGTGTAAACTTTTGATCAGGGCCATTTAGGTAAATTCTGTTCTCTTTATGATTTAAAAGGAGCCGAACAACTATGTGATAATAAAGAATCTCATATGATCACTATCTTTAAATAAAATATTTTTTTTGGCCATGATAGTCTTATTTTTAATATAGATGGCAAAGTTTCATGATTTCTGTCAGGGTATGCAAATTTTTTAGCACAACTGTATACTATCCAGCCAGTATATATTATTTAAGGCTATTGTCTCTTAAATATTACATTCTATTTTGATTCATGATAGAACCTGATTAGACCCTCACCAAACATATACCTGCAGTATACAGGTATATACATACCTCCCAACTTTTTAACCGGTTCCCAACCGGCTCCTGTACATATACGTCAGCAGAATGGCAGCCAAATCCTCTGGAGGTGAAGTGGTTAAGATAAGAGCAAGGGGCACCTGTTAAAAAATGTATGTAGGCATAGGACACACCCCCTGCCATGCCCCCTTAAAGGAGGAGTATAACGAAAAAAAGGATTAGTTAAACCCACAATTCCTTTTTTTGACATTATTTTATACTGGCTTTTGAAATTTACAAATGCAGCAATTTAGAAATTGGATAAAAGGTTTAGCCCTGGGAAACACTTTTTGAAATATAAATAGTGAATTATATATACAATTATATAGATCAGACCAAAATAAGGGAAAGTCCCTCAAAATCAGGGACAGTTGGGAGCTATGTATATATATCGAATATTTTGACAATAATTGAGGATAAATGACCGGGAGGAGATTCAAAAAATGTGAAGTTGTGGTTTTGAAGTGTTTGTGCACCCTGTTTTGATGTGTTATTAAACTTTTAAGACCATACACTGTGGTACTGCAAAAAAATAAAAAAAAATAAGCCCATAAAACATATTGTTAAACTGTTGTGCCCCTAACCAATCTCTACAAAAGTAAAAGCTTTAGCTTTATTTTTTTTTAAGACCAAACTTTCTTTTAGATTTTCTGTGGCTTCAGTTTCCAGCACTTGATTCAGGCCTTTTAACGCTGGATAACAGAACAGGTACGGTAGGTAAAGCTAGTTAAAAAAGCTTATTTTTTCCAAGTTGAAATGCATCAGATTTTAGTCCTTCTGTTCTATTATAGCCACGCTTATACCCAAGCTAAATTTAAAAGTTAAACAATCTTTTATACATAAAAAATATGTAAGGCCAGAAAATGGTGTCGCTGTCTGTAAAAATTGATCTGTAGCACCTCATACAGCTTAAAACGTCTGTAATTCAAAGAACTGGGGTTTCTTTTATGTTGCTGTTGAAGGTGCCTTAAATGGGGGACCCTCTGTTACTATACATTACTTTATGCTGGAACTAAAAGAGGCTGATATCAGGTCAAATGTAGGAACTTTCAAGGTTTGCATTTAAGATGTAATGATTACAGAGCTGCATTGATTTGCGTACAAATATCTAACTAGAGTTTTAATAGCTTTTTTTTTAAATTAACCACTTAAGGACCTGCTCACGCAGATATACGCCCTTTTTTTAAAGATGGATATCTCGGTAACGGCAGCAGCTGCTGCCACAACCGAGATATCTATCTTTAGCGTGAGCGGTCCTGTTAACGATAACGGTGGTCTCCACGGCGAATAGATCACTGTTATCGGCAGTGGGAAAGGGGCGATCGGGTCATCTGTTGTGCTGTGTGGGGATGCGAGTGAGGACAAGATGGCCCCCACCCGTCCCCATAGCATAGCAGGGCGGAAGTGAGGTCAAAACGTGCTTCTTAAAGAAACATTTTCTAAATGTCATTTTTTCAAATGACAAAATTTTCTTTTTTTTTTTGCATCTATGTCCAAATATGAGATCTGTGGTCTTTTTGACCCCAGATCTCATATTTAAGAGGACCTGTCATGCTTTTTTCTATTACAAGGGATGTTTACATTCCTTGTAATAGGAATAAAAGTGATCCATTTTTTTTTCAGTATAAAAAATAATAAAATACATAAAAATAAATAAGAAAACACCCAAAAAAAAATGTTTTAAAGCGCCCCGTCCCGACGAGATCGCGCGCAGAAGCGAACGCAAACGTGAGTAGTGCCCGCATATGAAAATGGTGTTCAAACCACACAAGTAAGGTATCACCGCAATCGTTAGAGCGAGAGAAATAATTCTAGCCCTGAAACCCCTCTGTAGCTCAAAAGATGCAACCTATAGATTTTTTTAAACGTCGCCTATCGAGATTTTTAAGGGTAAAAGTTTGATGCCATTCCACGAGCGGGCGCAATTTTTAAGCGTGACATGTTGGGTATCATTTTACTTGGCGTAACATTATCTTTCACAATATATAAAAAAATTGGGCCAAATTTAATGTTGTCTTATTTTTTAATTAAAAAAAATGTTTTTTTTTCCAAAAAAAAGTGCACTTGTAAGACCGCTGCGCAAATAGTATTGCAATGACCGCCAATGACCGCCATTTTATTCTCTAGGGTGTTAGAAAAAAATATATATAATATTTGGGGGTTTTAAGTAATTTTCTAGCAAAAAAAAACTGTTTTAGTCTTGTAAACGCCAAATCTGAAAAACACCCAAGGTTCTTAAAGGGGTAATTCCCCCAAAAACCTTTTTTTAACATTGATTGAGGCTCGTTATGTCAAGGGGAATCGGGTAGTTTTTTATTAGAAACGAAGCAGTACTTACCGTTTTACAGATGCATCGTCTCCATCGCTTCCGGGTATGATCGTCTGGTCTGGGCGTGCCTATTTGATTGACAGGCTTCCGACGGTCGCATACATCGCGTCACGAGTAGCCGAAAGAAGCCGAGCGACGGTGCGGCTCTATACTGCGCCTGCGCACCGTCGTTCGGTCACTTTCGGAAAATCGTGACGCGATGTATCCGACCTCGGAAGCCTGTCAATCAAATAGGAACACCTAGACCCGGAGACCATACCCGGAAGCGTCGGAGACGATGCATCTCTAAAACGGTAAGTACGGCTTCATTTCTAAAAAAAAAACACCCGATTCCCCTTGACAAAACGAGCCTCAATCAATGTTAAAAAAAAAGGTTTTTGGGGGAACTACCCCTTTAAGTGGTTAAGAGAAAGAAAGTTTAAAACGTTGCACCTGTATCACCACCTGTTTACCAGATTTTTGCTCTGTTTAAGAGCTACAGTCTCTGTCAAAATGTTCACTTTTCAAAATGTTCATATTTCACAGTGTGTCAGATTTCTGGCTTGATTTCTGCTCTGTGGTTCCATCTGCCAGTTCCTACATTGTTACAGAAGAAAGTAGTGAAGCATGAGCTTCCGGATAAAACCACAGCATGATGAGGACACAGGTATCTGACACACTTGAGAGTGTCAGATATAAATGTTAAGTCGGAGGCCATCACTAAAGAAATACCTGGCAGAGGGCCTTTTGCACTTTTACTTTTCCTGGACCCCCATTTTTATTTTATTATATACATTCCACAGCCTCTGAATGAATGAATGAATGAAAAACGTATATAGCGCGACACATGCAAACTAAATCGCCTCTGGGCGCTCGTTGTTTCTGTCACTCATGACCTCAAAAGAGCAGAGTTTTAATGATGGTAGAAGCTGCGATTTTGGCCCGGGTGGCCTATAGCAGAGAAGAATGTGGACGGTCTCCTGGGGGTTTGTTTGCAGTTGCAGAGTAAGGGTTTCCATAAATGGAAGCGAGTACTGAAGGGCTGGTTTAGTGATCACAAGGTGAATCTTGTGGATCATCACCAGGCCTCCCCCTCTTTGCCCTATTCTGTTTTCGGTTATAATACGATAATTCTCTGGCACCAGTTCTCCTAGAATGGTGTTACAGTCGGCTGTAAGCCAGCTTTCTGTAATAAAGAGGCAGTCTAAATTGTATTGTAGTATGAAATCATGGATTTCTAATCTGTGTCTTACTGCCGATCTTGTATTGATCAAAGGACATGATATGTGCTTGTGCTGGGGTGGGTGACTGAATTTTTTGACAGTCGATCGTCGATCGATCCTCAAAAGTTGCTAAATTCTTAGGGCCTTTTTGGTGACGGCTGGTAGTATTGTGGCAAATTGCCTCAGGCCCCAAATGGTTTCTGCAGAGTACTGCAGATTAGCCATAGTTGGCCGTCACCAGGGGGGGGGGGTTGGTGGTCAGATGGCGATGGAGAGAAGATTCACTGAATCCTCTCTTCCAGATTTTTTCGGTCCAGAGGAAGGCAAAAAAACCCTGGCCGAGCTATGCCAATGTGCTGGGGCAGGGAAAAAAAATTCTTCCTGATCCCTAAAAGGCGATCGGTCGAGACCCTAGATCAAATGCTGTTGAATTGTGAGGGGATGGGGGTGAAAGGTATCTCTGTTGCTGGGGGGTGTACCCAGTTGTCCGTCGGCCTGACACAGGACTCAGGCCGGGGGGCAATAAACTGGATGGGATTAGCAACAGAGAGGCGGCTGGTTGATTGATTCGGAGGTGGATTGGGTCCTCCACGGGTGAGGGGGGTATACTGGGTGAATCTGAGGGTAATACAGGGCGTGGATGTGGTGCGCCGCTAGGCCGTGGTTGAAGCCGCGGTCTCTCCTAAGATGCAGCTGCCGCAGACCTAGCATAGGCTGGCGCGGACCATCGAAAAAGATGGGAACCAGCGGCGGGGAGGGACGGCAAGAGGGGGATGCCTCGGTTGTGGTCTGGGATATAGTTGGCCTGATTCTCGGGATCGAAAAGCCGTGGCTTATTCTGAAAAGGACGGCCCCCCTCGATCCCAGGGGGACAGGCAGGTTTTACCTTGTCAGATGGTGCTCAAAGGAGGGGAGGAAGGATGCTGGAGAAAGGCTGGAGGAGATGGGGCCAGATACAGATGCGGGCTGTACTGAGGCTGGAGCTGGGCTGGACTGGAGTGACCCTGCCTGCTAGCCTACACCTGCCTGGAGCTATAGCATACATGTTCCTACTCCTAGGAGATGTGCGCCATTGTGGGCTCCTACTGCTAATCCGTCTGCCTCGCTCACTGTCTTTCTTCCTGTCACCCTTATCATCTCCACATGCTACTTTACATGATATATACATTAATTTCCCTCTAACCTTCTCCTGAAACCTTCCTAAGTCTGTTCTGATCCTCTAACTAAAGTAAAAAAAAAATGCCCCTGTTCCTACATTCTTATCCATTGACCTCTTAGCAAAGGTCATGTTCATCCTTCTAACATTCATTAGCCATAAAATTGATGGAACTACCAGTGATCTGTTGGGAAGTGTGAAGCAGACCCACGGGGAGGTGTGTTTGAATTTACAGGACAGGAGAATAGAGTGAGTACTTGATTAGTGTAGATTAGATAGTCCAACCTTTACTCACACCTTTTAGAACCCCCCAAATTTAAACATTTTCCCATTAACGAGATCGACACAGAAGTTGGAGTAAAATCGGCCACGACAGCCTATTTTATTTTTCCAAACCAAATTAAATATTTAAATTAAATTAAATAATTCCAAGTAACCAAAACTTTATTCATTAACATTTAACCAAAATAACTTTATTAACACCCCTCCCATTTGGTCTTTGACAGTAACCCCACTTAAACCTTTTTATTTTCCATTACACTGCGTTCCCATTATCATATCTGGCCCCCAGCCGACTCCAGCTTGGAGACACCCACTTTTTACACCGCAGTGTACCATAACCGTATTCCAGCAGAATACCGTTCCACTGGAATAACACCATACGGGGGCCATCCCACCGATGAGCCCCCCCCACCATTTCAATTCCATCTGTTAACTGTCACCATCAAAAACCAAAGGACACCGCCAACACTGTCGTGACAACCCCTCTTCCGAACCTGAAAGAAAAGAAAACAGACGCACAACACCAGACATTAGATATGTGCATTCCTGTTCGTACGAATGTTATTTTCGTACGAAAATGTTCATTTTCGTACCCGCGGGATAATGTGTACATACGAAAAAATTAAAGCACCAAAATACGAAAACGACGGGATTATGAATGAGCCGCATAACGAACAACCGCAAATACGAACGAACGTTCCCGACGAAAAAAACGACAAAACAAAAAAACGGCAAAAGAACGAAAATGACATCTATAACAAAAGATTTGCATTCTGTATTTTGTTTGAATCCTTTTTCTGTTTGTTTTCAGTCGTGAGTGAGTGTAGTTAGTGAAGCAGCTTCTCTTTTGTGCTGAGTACACTAGTACAGTGAGTAGTACAGTAAAGCCAAATAAACTTTTCTGTGGATTTTCATCTGAAGGGAGATCAGTTGGCCAGACTTTTGAACCCAAAAATGGTTTTCTTATGTAGTTTGAAAATGAACAAATTTTCTGAGAACGAACAGAAAACGATCGTTTTTATGTTTGTGGTTAAAAAAGTCTGACCAAGTGTATGGGGCTTAACAATAGTTAATATGGATGAGCCGCGTGTTGAATGTGCCGCGAATCCCGCAATATATTTACGAAAGTACAAAATGACAAAAATCCTTTTTCTGTTCATATTTTCAGTCGCATTTTCATATGACATAGATACATCGTTGTGAAGAGGAGCACTGGTTAGAGGGGCAACTACATTGTAAATAAGATTTAATATTATTAGATGCAAAGTTATACACAATACAGTACATGCATCATACAATCCAGCGGAGTTAAAACTAAGTAAATTACTTAGGAGAGCAGATACCTGTGTAATCCAGGTATTACTGCCACTTCCGGGCATAGGTCACCGCAACAACCTACACCATGCCCGGCATCTACTCCGCCCCCCACTGTCTTCTGGGAGACACACACGTCCCAGAGGACAGCAGGGACCAGTGGACTTGCTCATGTGCAGTAGGGAACCAGGAACCGAAGATGGCAATGCCTCCACCCGAGAGCCGAGGGAAAGATCAGGTTCGGGTGCCAACACCCCAGGCCCACAGGACAGGTAAGTGTCCTTATATTAAAAGTCAACAGCCACAGTATTTGTAGCTGCTGACTTTGATTATTTTTTTGGGCGGAATTCCGCTTTAAATACAACAGCAAGAAAAAGTATGTAGCCCCCTGGATTAACTGTTTTTCTGCAGTAATTATTGTGACCTGATCCGCATCTAAGTCACAACAAACACGATGTGCTTAAAGTAGTTGTAAAGGCAGAAGTTTTTTTTATCCAAGTGCATTCTATGCATTAAAAAAAAAGCCTTCTGTGTGTAGCAGCCCCATCTCTCTCCAGCGATGTCCACAAGTCCTTCGGTAACCTGGGACTCTCTTTCTGATTGGCTGAGACATAGCAGCAGTGCCATTGGCTCCCATGGCTGTCAATCAAAGTCAGTTAGCCAATCAGGGGGGAGAGGGGGTGGGGCAGAACAGCAGCTGCATGTCTGAATGGACACAGGGAACTGTAGCTTAGCTCAGGTGCCCCTATAACAGGCTGCTTGCTCTTGGGTCACTCGAGACAGGAGGGAGGGGCCAGGAGCAGCGAAGGGGGATCTAAGAAGAAAAGGGTCTGGGCTGCTCTGTGAAAAACCATCTACAAGGAGCAGGTAAGTATACCATGCAGGGCATCTTTAGTGCAGGGCAAACGGGGAACTTGCCCTGGGCCCAATCTTTGTAGGGGGCCCCGCGGGACATGGGAGGCTGTATTCCTGATCTAGCTAGCAGTGAGGGGGCGGAGCCGGGAGCTCCACTGATGCAATGACCCCACCCCATGTAGACTGTATGCAGAGCGGCTGTAGTAAGAGCAGTGATTGTGTCAGTGGAGCTCCCGGCTCCGCCCCCTCTGCACTGGTTGGGCAATACAGAGGTCCGGGAGCAAGGCCGGGAGCTCCACTGATGTGCACACTCTGATCACTGGCTCTCACTACAGCCACTCTGTTCCGAGCGAAGCTCCCGGCCCGCCCCCTCTCTGCAGGCTAGCATGCGAATGCAGCCTCCTGTGTCACAGAATTTAATGCAGTATGTCCACAGTATCTGGTAATCTAATGCAGTATGTCCACAGTCTCTGGTAATCTCATTCAGTAAGTCACAGTCTCTGGTAATCTCGTGCAGTATGTCCACAGTGTCTGGTAATCTTGTGCAGTATGTCCACAGTCTCTGTTAATCTTGTGTAGTATGTCTGCAGTCTCTGTTAATCTCATGAAGTATGTCCACAATCTCTGGTAATCTTGTGCTGTATGTCCGCAGTCTTTGGTAATCTCGTGCAGTATGTCCGCAGTCTCTGGTAATCACATGCAGTATTTCTGCAGTCTCTAGTAATCTTGTGCAGTATATCTGCAGTCTCTGGTAATCTTGTGCAGTATGTCCACAGTCTCTGGTAATCTCGTACAGTATGTCACAGTATCTGGTAATCTTGTGCAGTATGTCCGCAGTATCTGGTAATCTTGTGCAGTATGTCCGCAGTCTCTGGTAATCTCGTGCAGTATGTCTGCAGTCTCTGGTAATCTCGTGAAGCATGTCCGCAGTCTCTGGTAATCTTGTGCAGTATGTCCGCAGTCTCTGACCCTCTCCTGTAGTATGTGTATTAATGTGCCGCTTTACTTGCTAAATTATTTGAGATTGCTCCACTGCTCAGTGAGTGGTAATGATGTGCATTAACCTATAGCAACCAATCAGTGAGCGCTAATAATGTGTAGTAACCTCTAGCAACCAATCTGCAAGCAGAAATTATGTGTTGTAACCTCTAGCAACCAGCCAGTGAGCGGTAAGGATAGGCTGTAACCTCTGGCAAACAATTGCAATTGCTGCGTGATCTGCTGCAATAAACTGATTTTGAGTCTAACTGCTATTTTTTTGTATACCTCAGATTGGAGGGGGGGGGGGAGAAAATGTTTTCCCAGGGCCCAATCAAAATTAAAGACGTCCCTGATACCATGTTTGCTATATATTTAAAAAAAAAAAACTTTACAATCATTTTAAGCTGATAACACACAAACAATTATAGTTTCTTGTGCTTATATTGAACACACCCATTAAACATTCACAGTGCTGGAGCATAGAGCCGGTTTACACTGGGGCCAACTGGGATCCGACTTCAAGACGCCCAAAGTTGCCTCAAGTCGTGCGGTTGAGAAAATGAATGGAAGTGAATGGGAGCCGTCTTAATGTACACTACTGAAGTCGCTCCGACTTCAGAAAAGTTTCCTGTACTACTTCAATCCGACTTCTAGGCGACCTGTACCCATTGATTTCAATGGAAGTCGCCTCCAAGTCGGATCCCCGTTCACAGTGAGGCAACTTTACAAGTCGCCCCAGTGTGAACCTGTTCTAAGGCAAGCTCCTCCCTCCCACAAGGAAACTTCACGCCAAATTAAAAAAACGGTATGGGTTCCCCCTCTAGGAGCATACCAGGCCCTTAGGTCTTCCAGCATGCTCCGGGTGGTCACGTCACCACCTGGAGCCTGCTGGGACAGTGATGTCATAAGAGGCCTATATAAATTGCGACGCACCGCACACCCGGCATTACAGCGATAGGGAGCGTTGAGTCAACATCGAAGAGGAGAAGAAGGCAACACAGGCGACACAGAAGACGGGGCCCTGCTGGCGAAAGAGCTGAAAGAAGACAGCGGTGGTGCCCGGCGCTCGCCCGTCCCCACCCCCTTTCCTAACCGGTCGATCTGTGTGCTCATATAAGGGTCTGGTATGGACTTAGGAGGAACCACACGCCGTTTTTTCAGCATAGGGGGTTCCCAGTAGTTTGTCAGGAAAAGTCTGCAAGCGCTTTCCAAAGCTATGGATCAGATCTTATTTGCTGTGAAGTCACCAGCCAAAACTCCTCGGGAGTATCGGGTGGACTACATCACCGGAGTCGTCACTGCGGAGGAGGAAGTCACAAGGCCTGAACCTTCCCCGTCGGTGGAGATCGCGGAGCCGGAGGCTGTGAATGCTGAAGTCATTTGGGTGTCATCAACGCTCACCCTGCCATCGGCTGCCTTGCCATCCCGCTTATCGGAGGTAAGCCCTAAAGACGATGCAAGCCAAATTGATGACTTCATTAGCATGACTAGAACACACCTGAGACCTGACACCTGAGACCACCACCTCTACAGCGGTCTCCGTGTGGTGTGCCTCCATGGGAGCAGGGCCTGCTTCAGCCTCCCGCAGCCACGGTCAAGGCCTGCCTGTGAAGAGCTGTTTGCCGGATTGGCCCAGGGACCATCCAAGGTCCACGGTTACCTGCCTGCTGAGGAACTGAATTCCTCAGACTTTGATTCACAATTGGGAGAAGATGGACCTTCTGGACTATCTTTTTGAGCCAAGGTTCCCGGAGCAACAGGGGTTCAGAGGATTCCATGCCCCCCACCCTATTCGACGGAGAAAGAAACGCTCCGGCCGGAGCACACCGCGTGGGCCAGAAGTATCGTCCGTGGACGTCCCGCAGCTGACCTGGGGAGACGGTGAGTCTGTTCCTGTTTTGTCCCTCACAGCTCCTTTGCCCCTTGCTGTGCCTGCCTTGAGAAGGGCACCGGACGCTTTTGTGCTGCCAGGACAAGGAGATCCACGCACGCTGCCCAGACTGTGCAGGTTACAGTGCCTGATAATACAAAAGGTTGCCACCCGCTACAGGTATGAGTACCCTTATGTGCCATCCTCCCTTCTACATCAGGTGGATCAGGATCGGGAGGGATGGTGCCAGGAGGCCATATGGACACATTTAAATGTGCCCCATGTTCTAAAGGGTGCGGACCTGGGCCTATCCTACCTAAACTCCAGGTTTGAGCGTTGCCACCGAGACTGGAGCTGGGGTCGACACATTTATAGTGACCGGGTTGTGCTAAAGTGCCCTGGAAGAGAAAACCAGGTATTTTCGGTCACTTCCACTACAGCAGATAGAGACATTGTAATCCTGCCGGTCCGCGGTTTTATAAATAGGTCTGATGCCCATTTTGCTTGAAGTAATTGCTTTCATGAAGTTTTGAACAAGGATTCTCGCCCCCACTCAAGTTGTGTTTTTTTCTCTCCGTGTCCCCTTTTCCCCCTGGCCTCTCCAGATCCGCATCTGGTGCACATGTAAAGTACTCTGGGAGGGGTTGGGTTCAGTCAGTTAGAGTGGGACCTTGCCAACTTCTACACAGCATCGAAGACTCAGTGAAAGGAATGTTTTATCTTCTGCTTCCCTTTTGCTGCTATTTCTTTGCCTTGGACTTGGACTGCCACAGTATCAGCGCACTGACCGCTAGGGGCAGAGTCTTGCATTTTTTTTTCTCCTCGTAGGACAAGAATGTATATATTTGTTTTATTTCTTGCAACAGAGTGACAGAAATGCTAAAGCACTTATAGTTAAACTCCTTGGGGGGAAGGGAAACTTCACACTCTGACGAGAGGGTGCAGTCTCAATTCTGACCTTGGAGATTTGTATATAGAAGGGTTATTAATATATCAGGATGTATATTTTTGTGTATGTTCTCTTTTGTATTTCCTATGCAGGTTATTGGACCCACCTACTATCAACACTGTGGAGAATGGGCAGCATAGATAGATAGGGTTGTGTATGTTTGTAATGTCACATGTTATTTACAAATGTCAATATTTGTAATTCAATGTTTACAATATTACTTTCTCTTTTTCCTACTTTTCTTTACTGGTTAGCAGGTATCAGGCTGGCATTCAGGCTTGAATGCTTAAGGACACTGGGGACAGTGTCATTTTCAAGTGGGGGGGAGTATGTAGCACCCCCTTTCTTTTAGAAAAGGCTCTACGCTAAAGTTAGGGGAGAGTGGGAGAGTTATGTTGCTCCCACTTCTAATTTTGAAATTGTGCTGCTGTCAGCCCTGAATTATACTGTGGGTCATTCTGTGCTCCAGAGATGTAGTTCCATCTTTTCCCCAGCAGCCAATTGGAGGAGTTTTCCCTCGCGGGGCATGCTGGGGAGGGGTATATCTGGTACAGACGCCATTTTTCGGGGTTCTTCGCGGGTTCCAGGTTCCAAGTGCGGCACCCAACTTCAGGGTGTGCGCACCCAACGGATTCCGGCGATATGGCCTACCAGGCCGGGGTCGCATGCTACGCAGAGTTCCCTGCTGATGCTGAAAGGGGCCCTAGCAACTTGCTGGGGGTTTCCCTTCTACTGAAGAGATCCTAAGCTGTGTGCTGTTTGGTGGGGGATCGGCTTGAGGAGAACCCGGAGGCAGGTGATCCAAAAGGGCTTGAACGAACCATCGGGGATCTGGTTGTCAGGAACTGACATATAACCATAGACTGTCAGCTGGTGACCCCCTACTGAAAAGAGAACTTTCTGGGAGGATTCGCTCTACAGTTCACCATTGGGCCTGTGGCAGAGGTCTTCATCTTGAAACACTAAATTCAACTAGAGCCAAGTCAGTGAGAGAGACTTGTTCCTCCGAGCAACCTTAAGTGACATTCTGGCTGCAAGGCTTGTGGCAGAAGTCTGTCCAGAGGCACTTTACCCACTCTGGCTAGAGTGGCGACGAATTGTTCTACTACGTAGAGCAGGACCGCTCTCTCTTTTTTTTTTTTATATTTTAGATGTTTTTCTTTTTAAAGTTCTGTCAAGTCATCATTGAAATATAAGTGTATGCTGGCTGTATACAGGTCTGAATCTAACTTCAGCTCCTCAAATTCATCATCTTCATCTTTCACACCGTTTTCCTCTAATGTCAGATCCATGTTCAGAGGAACGCCGCAATACTTCCATGTGTAACTGGCAGCATGGGCATTGTATGGCAAATAGCGGCGCAGAATCTCCCATATAGTTTCCTCAGAACAGACCTCCAGGGTATGCTCCTGGGATGTCAGCGTGTTAATGATACGTATGGTCCGGGTTTTGGCAGACAAGATTCCAATTTCATAGGATGAATCCCGCCACCAAGGGCGTCCAAAGTCTGTGTCCCAATCTGAACAGGGGTAGGAAGGGGATATATGGAGAAACCGCCCCTGAGGCGTAGAGTATCTCAGGCAGCCAGTTTGTGGATCTATGGATGTCTTGATATCGCCTGTCTTGGGATTGAACCAATGGCTGATATCCTTCCCTGCAGCTTCAATAATTGGCTTCAACAAAATGTCACCTCTGTAGTGGGCGGCCAGTGGGGTGAGGTCATACACCCGTCCCAGGTAGGACACCCACAGGTCGGCGGCGGTGCAGTGGCGGGACACCTCCCTGGGAGTGAAGAAGGGAGCTCTCGCAGCCGGAGACATGACTGCTCTCTCTTTTTATCCAAAGCCTGATACCACAACGTTATCTCCTTTCATCAACCTTTTCTCTCTACCTCATGTTGATGTTGGTCGTGTTGGACCAGGAAATAAAGCATTCAGAAAACTTCAGCGGCAGGTTTGGACATTCTCTTATTGCTCTGCTCACTGCAATCACCCCTAGACAACACACAAGTGTAACTTAATACGCCGATCCCAAATCAATCAGCGGCTCCTGAGGGGGTACCGCTACAATGAAAACATTAATGTTCAGCTTTAATTCATGTAAACAAATGTAGCATTACCCCCGGTAGAGCTGTTGGATTTTTGGACGGCACATTACCTCACGTCTCCTAGGGGTGAATGATGCGTATTACACAGGGCCAGTGCAAGGATTTTTGACATTTTGCCGCCCCCCGACACACACGCACACGCGCACACACATACAGCAGTGGTGTTGAGGGTGTGGCAGTGGTGGTATTAAGGGGGTGGAAGCGGTGGTGTTGAGGGGGTGGCAGCGATGGTGTTGAGGGGGGGTGCCATCGGTGGTGTTGAGGGGATGGCAGCGGTGGTATTAAGGGGGTGGCAGCGGTGGTGTTGAGGGGGGTGGCAGCGGTGGTGTTGAGGGGGGTGGCACTGGCAGCGGTGGTGTTGAGGGGGGTGGCAGTGGTGGTGTTGAGGGGGGGTGGCAGCGAGGGTGTTGAGGGGGGGCAGCAGTGGTATTGAAGGGGGGTGGCAGCAGTGGTGGGTGGATGGGATGATCAGTAAGAGGCAGAGGTGGAGAAGGTTGGAATTGATTGTACTAGCAATTTGTCACTTACTTAGTTCAGGCAATCGATTCCTCCTCAGCGTGATAATAGGAAACAGTCCTGCTCCCAAACGTAACACTTCTCTGCGCCACTGCCGCCAGAGTGGGTTTAGTGTACCCGGACAGGCCTCTCTAATTGACCTGGCAGCCAGAGTATCACTCGGACAATTATAGGATAAAGTCTCTGCCACAGACCCTCCTTGGTGAACTTGAACTTGAGGAAATAGTCTCTGCCACAGACCTCCCTCCGTGAGCCTCAGAAAGACACCTCTGCCACAGGCCCTCTCTGGATTGAATTCTTGTAGATATCCATCTTAGGATAAGTTACGCCTGGATCTCCTTCAACTTGTTGCCTAGGTGTCGACTGACAGGTGAGCAATCCCTAAGTGTGCGGCTACCTTGATTCCCGGTGGTTTGTCCAGGCCATTTTGGACCACCAGCCTCTCAACGGCGCTCCTCAGACTGATTCCCCACCGAACAGCAGTACAGCTTGGGATCTTCAGAAGTGGGAATCCAGTCACTCACTGGGTCCCCGTCGCTGTTCAGATGCTCAGGACCAGCATGGTCCAGGAACCAGGAACACCGCATGGAACACACGCCCCCTGGCCAAGTAGGTCATATCGCCGGGGCGCCGTGATGTGGTCACCCTAAAGGTGGATGCCACACTGGACGAAGTGTGGCATCCAGAAGAAGACTGCAGCACCGGGGCTGTAAGAACACCCCAGTACAACAGAATAAGCCTACAGCACAGCCAAGCTGAGACGGAGACCCTATTTTGCACTTAACAATCCGGCTTAGAGTCCAACTACACTCTCTACCCTTAAATTAAACTAGCACCAGTACCATAAAGTACACAGGCGCTACACAAAATTTTGCATGCATAAAGACATGTGGGGTAATGTAAATCCACAATCCTATCTTTGATTATATTGATATACTGTAATAACTAAGTCTAGTAAAACTAAGAAGATTAATATATTGTGGCTCAAGTAAGATCCCTATCTTATTTCACCATTACACAAATGTCTGATCTTCTGATTAATACCATGAGCATTTTTATATTTAGGGTGGTCTTGATACTTCAACATGAAATATTTTATATGCATGAACACATCAATTTTTTTTATCAGTATGAATGCTGACAGTTCTCAACATTATAAAGTCTTGTTTCTAAACTTAGTGCCAACACATTTGGTATTCATCTTCTGAAATATTGCATGTTTGTAAGGGTGGTCAAAACTGTTACTTGGCAGCTGTCAATAGCATTTCCAGATATCACTAAATGCATGCATTTTACTGATTTGTAGGGCAATCTTTAGTACATCACATACACAGATAACAAAAAGTTGATCTATTTACTACCAAATAGGGCAGCTGCTGAGTGCTGCAGGACTTTAATCACTGGAACTGAAAGAAAATATTGGCTAGGCTGTGCCTGCATACAAGGCCAGAAGGTCTGTTATCAGTACACAGATGAATTCCCCCAATCATACCCCCAATTGTACTCCCCCTATTATGCATGCTGCAATCATATTCTTAGCCCCCCTTTACATTTATCAACATTCGCGATTAAAACGACAGTAAGGAAAATACCAAAACCCAACTCTGATCTTGTAAAGTTAAGTTTGTAGAAAGTGTTTAAAAAGGCTCAATTATAACCAGGCCCTACTAGACCAACCATTGCCTTGCAGGAAAACACAAGAGGGTATACTGCAAAAGCAGACAACCAAATGCCCCACTAAAATAAGCAAAGCTATACACTAAATAAACTCCATTGTGTACTTAAAAGTGGGGTATGCCTGTAGACAACACAGCTGACTGGGAGCTCAATTAACCAAGGAATATGACATGCGATATTTAACCACTTCAATACTGGCGTATTGTCATTTGACGTCCACAAGGTGGCTCTGTGTGTAAAAACAGAGATCCACGTCTTGTCAGGGAGAGTAAACCGATGCTGTGTCCCTTGTACATATGGACACCGATTGGTCACCTCCCCCAATCAGTCCCCTCCCTCCACAGTTAGAATCACTAAATAGGGAACACATTTAACCCCTTGATCACCCCCTAGTGTTAACCCCTTCCCTGCCAGTGACATTTATACAGTAATCAGTGCATATTTATAGCACTGTTAGCTGTATAAATGTGAATGGTTCCAAAATAGTGTCAAAAGTGTCCGAACTGTCCGCCGCAATATCACAGTCCTGACAAAAATCGCAGATCGCCACCATTACTAGTAAAAAATAATAATAAAAAAATGTCATAAATCTATCCCCTATTTTGTAGGCGCTATAACTTTTGCGCAACCCAATTACTATACGCTTATTGCGGTTTATTGCATTTTTTTTAACAAAAATATGTAAAAGAATACGTATCGGCCTAAACTGAGCGTGTGAACATCCAAGCCTGAAATAGAAACGAGAACTATGCTCATTCTCGTTAGGTGACATGGCGAAAAAGCAGCAATGCACATGCGCGATGCCGCTAAGCCTCATGGGAAATGTAGTTCTTTTGATGCCGTGGTGTCGCTTTAGTGAATGCGCTACAAAACCCGGAAGTAGAGGAGAGAGTCAAGAGAAAACGATGAGGACGAGAAATAGCACACTAATGGGGGGCGCATGCGCGGCGCGACGCTGATGGGAAGTGCCTAGTCACATCTCCTCCACACCCGGACACATTGCGGCCGTTTCCCCAGGGCTATAACACTCGTTTTTCGCCCAAAATCATCAGCACCCCTGTGGGAATACGAGGTGCATGCCTGGCAACAACAAGAAGAAAAAACGGAGCCAGCATCGCTCTTTAACAAACTTTCTTCTTACAATGGAGCAGAGGACAGGGAAATCCCAAAATGGCGCCTGCAGCAGCATGTGCGGAGAGGATGCAGCCATCTCACACCCTCCCAAAGCCCTGGAAAACTGTGAGTACAACTCCCCCCTCTCCAAGGCTGACTTAGATGAAAGTCTTACAGCAATATTTAACAAACTGGTGGACAAAATAGAAAAAGAAGTGCATAAATCTACTGCTGCACTATCCCAGGAAATTGCTAGCATAGGAGGACGCACTGACCTCCTAGAGACAAAGCATGATGAACTCTCCCTAGCACACAATGACTTGAGGAAAGACTATGAAAATCTGGCCGATAATTTTGCTTTTATGCAAGCCCAATTAGAAGATTTGGACAATAGAAATCGCCGCCAAAATATTAGATTGCGCGGTATACCGGAATCCACTACTGATTTACTTCCAGCTGTGTCCCAAATTTTCCATGGTCTCCTACCAAAAAAAGCATTAACCGCCTTTGCCTGTGACAGAATCCACAGGGCCCTCCGCCCCAAACCCCCCCCTGAAAACCCCCCCAGGGACATCATCACGTGCATGAAGGATTTTCTAGTCAAGGAAGACATAATGCGTGCTTCCAGAAACAGCCCCAACATCTCCTTTGAGGGTAAGCGCATACAAATCTTCCCTGACATCTCTCCAGCCACATTAGATAGAAGGCGCAGGATGAAAGAAGTTACCACAGTCCTTCAATCAGCCAGAATAAGGTACAAATGGGGATTTCCCTTTAAGCTGACAGTACCTCACAACGGATCCACCTATACGGTCTACAATGTGATTGAAGGCAAAGAATTGCTAATCAAGTTGGGTTTATTGCCTAACGAACCTCATCCACGACTCCCAGCTACCCCAAGACCCTCACCTATTTGGTCTACCCCTTCCAACAGGCGCAGCCAGAGAGACCAGAGAAGATTATTCAATCCCTAGTGAAATTACCTCATATAAATCTTCATATGGTTCACCAAGCCATTGCACTATCCCTCCTGAAGATTGCTGCATTTCAGACATTTGGTCCCTTGCTTCAGGAATACCCAACACTACAGGATTCAAAGAGTTCCAGTACAACTTAATCATTTAGACTCTGCAGGAAAGGCAGGAAAGTTCTTTTGACTTTTTTTTTCTTTCTTTCAAGACTTTTCACACCTGATTCACACTTCCTCCACTGGAGGTCCCCCCTCCCCTTCTGGAAAGTCTCTATCCACTTTTCTGGCTCATGGGCTCATGTTACAAATAGCTCTATACACAACGCTCTATGCACTGTTCAAGCCACTATAGCAGTCTTACTTCCTATCATCTTAATCTACCATGTGCTTTGTTGCTTAGAGCAATTTTATGTTATAGCCCTGTTTTTCCCTTGCACTAAGAACCATCCGTCCTGAATTTGTTGTGTTTTAATCCCTGGATGCTGCACAGGACTGCCTCAAATTGCTCTTGATCTACCTCTTCCATATTGAAACGGTTGAGACTTAAACCACAATATCACATTCCTTTCCTTTTTGCAATCCATTTTATACAATGTTATGGTTGGTTATGCTGACCCTGTTCTCTAATGTTTGAATGTTATATCTTATTACATCATTGTTCTAGGCTGCCATGCACTTATATGATACTTCTATACAGTTTAGCATGTACTTTTGTCCGGGTGCGTCCGCCGCAGTTGGTTTGACCCCACTCCTGCCTCGATCTACATCCTGACCACCACCTTGATGGTCTGGCTGGATCTGACGCAGGATAAGGATAATTTTCCTTTATCCTATATGTTCTTTTTTGTTTCTCTTTTATTTTTTATGTTTGTTCAATTTAATACCAAAACAAATGGGTTATTATCCTTTTTGCAAAATCTGGTATATATCAGGAGTATGTTCTCCTGCGTTTTCGCACAGAAAAAACTATATTTGTTTTGCACAGGCATAGTGTATATGTTTTCTTATTATTTTTCACTCATAGATACACATAACCAAGATAACTTATATTTTTGCCCTACTTGCGAGCTGCCATGTATGACGGAGATGCTGACTCCATGCAGGATTCTCGCATGGCTTAGGTGTTCCCTGCCTTGTAACGGTAAACCACACACATGCGACAACTTTATGGTTAGATCTGTTGCCCCTTTATGTTATCAGCTTTTATATATTTCTACTGTTCAGTTGATAGATTGTTATGACTCTAACCATGGGTCTTAAAATTATATCTCATAACACGAATGGGTTTAACTCACCCAATAAACGTAAAAAAGCCTTTCAACAATACAAAAAACTAGGCGCAGACATTATTCTGCTCCAGGAGACTCACTTTGCATCCGCTAACCACCCTAAATTCTTCCACAAATCCTATAACCAAGTGTACTATACCACCTTTGACAATAAAACTAAGGGGGTCGCCATCCTTATACGTAACACGATCATCTTTGATGTTCACCATATATTTAAAGACCCTGAAAGCAGATATATCATTCTCAAGGGTATCATTAACAATAGGGAAATCACCATAGCCTCGGTTTATGCCCCTAATGACACCCACACCTCCTTTTTCCTTAAATTCTTCGAAACTCTAGACAAATACCACTCACCCCACATGTTGATCGGTGGCGATTTTAACTTAGCTGCCCACCCAATCCTTGACAGAAGCTCCATATCCCCCCATACAAAATCTTTCTCTAAGACCATAAACCGTCTAATCAATAAGGCACAATTATTAGATACATGGAGAGCTCATAACACGGGTATTAAAGCCTATACCCATTATTCCCACCCACATGACTGCTATGCTAGACTTGACTATGTGCTGTCTACCCCTATCTTACTTGCCAACTCCACTCAAGCGCAGATCCACCCTTGCCCATGGTCGGACCACGATGTCTGCACATTCACTACATCCTACATAGGACTAACCCCCTCTCCTCATAACTGGCGTCTTAATGACTCCTTACTAACAAACCCTACTAACAACTCTACTATTTCCTCACACATAGAAAATTATTTCACAGATAATATTAATGAGGAAACCCCACCCACTTCCATATGGGTCGCCCACAAAGCAGTTCTAAGAGGCCACATCATTAGCCTAGCGGCATCCAAAAATAGAGAGCGACAGGCCGACATCAGACGCCTCACCAATGAACTCCACCATCTCTACATTAAACTACATCATTCAGTCGATCCTGCCATTACCCATCAAATACAAGAAAAACGCAAATCCCTAGATACCCTCCTTTCCACTAATGTCGAGAAATCCCTCAGGTTCTCTAAAGCCAAATATATGCTACACTGCAACTCTTATTCAGCAATGTTTGCAAGGAAACTTAAACAAGACAGTAACCCTACACATACGTACAAACTTAGAAATAATAAGGGCAACCTAGTCTCCCACCCACAAGAAGTTATGGAAATTTTTACCTCCTTCTATCAAAACCTCATGTCAAATCCCAACACTCCCCCAAATGAAGCTGCTAAATCCTGGCTCGACAGCCTCAATCTCCCCTCCCTCAATCACGAACATTTAGACTCTCTTAACACACCTTGTACAATCGAGGAAATTACACACATTATTAAATCACTCAAAACCTCCACTGCTCCGGGCCCTGATGGGTACTCATCCCTATACTACAAAAAATATGCCCCTCTCCTTGCCCCCCACTTGAAGAACCTCTTTAATCACATCCTAGAAGGCAATTCCTTTCCAAGAGAAATGCTATTAGCTAATCTCTCCTTAATCCCCAAACCCAATAAAGACCATTCACTCCCCCAGAATTTCCGCCCCATTTCAGTCCTGAATAACGACCTTAAGATCTTTGGCAGGATCCTTGCAGACAGACTCGCCAAAGTCATCTCCCCACTAGTTCACATTGACCAATCTGGCTTCATACCTAACAGACAGATCACGGACAACATCAGGCTTGTCACCAATGTTATTCAAGATGCTAATCTCCACTCACGCCAAACCTGTCTTCTCAGCCTTGACATCCACAAGGCGTTTGACAGTGTCAGCTGGTCGTACTTGAACTACCTGCTCCCCAAATTTGGAATCTCTGGAGCATTTTTGCAGGGATTCAATGCTCTGTACGATTCTCCACAGACTCGCATCCGTTTGCCTGGTGTCAACTCTGATTTTTTTCCATTAGGTAGAGGTACCAGACAGGGCTGTCCCCTGTCTCCACTCCTCTTCGCTCTAGCCATGGAGCCCTTAGCCCAGGCTATCAGAGCCAACCCAGATATAAGAGGATATACTAAGGATCATCAGGAATACAAGATCAGCTTATATGCTGACGATGCACTACTATACATCACCAACCCCCATACCTCCCTCCCCGTACTACTCAACCAACTAGAACTTTTCCATAAGATCTCAGGTCTAAAAATTAACTTAAGCAAATGCTCCGCACTACCCATTAACATCCCTCCAGTAGAACTTAGTCTTCTCCAGTCCAACTTCCCCTTTACGTGGATCTCCTCCTCATTTACATACCTTGGCGTTAATATCACTCCTCTTTACAACGGCTTATATAAGGCTAACTACATCCCATTACTAGCCCGTATCACATCCCTCCTGAAATCCTGGTCCTCCTACCACATCTCTTTTTTGGGCAGAGTTTGCGCAATTAAGATGAACATCCTCCCCAAACTTTTATATTACTTTCGCTCCATCCCAATCAACATCCCTAAAACCAAACTTGAGGCTCTTCAAAGACAAATTAATAAATTTATCTGGGCTGACAAAAGACCACGATATAGTTACAACCTACAATATAAACCACAGGCTAGAGGCGGTCTGGGACTCCCCAATTTATGGAAATACTTTTTAGCCGCACGCCTATCACAAATCTCCCAATGGTTTTCCCCAAATAAAAACATTCCCTGGCTGTGCTTCGAGACCTCATCTATATATCCACTACACCTACAAGGGATACTTTGGTCTAGGTACATCCTTTATAAAGACCTCATCAAACGTAACATTATAGTGGCCCATGCATTCAAACTTTGGCAAAATACTAGCGACACTTTCCCACTAGCTTCAGCAACCTCCTCACTCACATCATTCTTGGGTGACCCCAGACTACCTCTCGCATATAAAGACAGACAATGTGTCTCTACCTGGATAGACCTTGGACTGACTTCTTTGGGCTCACTACAATCTAAGTGGAACTTTAGAAGCTTTGAATCCCTTCAAAGAGACTTTAGACTCCCCCCCTCAGAGATTGAGAGATTCCATTTAATTAAATCATTTTTTCAGACACATTTCTCACTCTCCACGAGTCCATCTATGACAGTCTTTGAAAGAATTTGCAAATCCTCATCCAGGGACAGAGGAATGATATCTAGGCTATACAACAACCTTAATGATTTCTCGGCCTCTGAGAAAACCCAACCCATGCTACGATGGGAATCAGACTTAGGTATTGACCTTCCCCCAAATACATGGTTTGCTATGTTCGAAAACCTCAGGAAAAGCAACAAAGCAGTCTCCTTTAGGGAAACCCCAACAAAACTATTCACAAGATGGTACCTAACCCCATCCAAAATCCATACCTTTTATCCGACAGTTTCCCCTGATTGCTTCAGAGGTTGCCAAGCTGAAGGTACGCTACTTCACACTTTCTGGAGCTGCCCACGAATATCACTGATCTGGCTAGAGGTAGCACGTAGATTTGAAGACTCCTCTAAACATAAGATCTCCCTCACCCCATTAATCTGTTTACTCTATGGAGATGTCCCAGACATCCCTCCCCCATGCTCCAGACTCCTCCATTCACTATGTAGCTCGGTGCAATGGATGATCGCACTAAACTGGAGATCTAGGGAGGTAATATGGTCACAGGTGCTCGACAGGATGGAACTGTTGAAACTATCAGAAAGAATATACCACACAATCAATGACAGCCTACATGTTTTTGATGCCAAATGGTCATACTGGTAGTCCACTTTTTGATGTGTCCATTTGCTGATATACGCACTGTACTATAATGATGTATTACTAAGTTTACCCTCTAACCACTCATGACCGCTCATCATGACCTGCCTTACATGTTATTAATTCACTGTTATGCCTTTGAAAAGTGTTATGTTTTTCTATACCTATGCTTGTATCCCAATTTATACTTCTTAATAAACTTTTGTAAACAAAAAAGAAATAGCACACTAATTAAAAAAATTGATTACATTTTTTAAACGGAAATAACAAATATATTCAATATCTATATATAACAGAGATCTCTTATAGGCTAAAAAATGTTAACCTTTACAACCCCTTTAAGTTTTTTAGTAAGAGTTTACTACCAGTTTAACTATTTCAACCCCCGGAAAGGATTTACCCCATTAATGATCAGGCCATTTTTTGTGATACGGCACTGCGTTACTTTAACTGACATTACCCAAATAAAATTGATGGGCCAGATACACGTACATTGGCGCATATATTGACCGGCGTTGCGCACCTCCTTTACATTAGACCGGCGCAATGTAGAGGCGCCGGTGCAACGCAATTTCCGAGGCGTAAGGCGGTGTAATTCAAATTGGGAAGGACGTGGGCGTGTTCCATTGAAAGCAAACCAAAAGAACCGCAAGCAAACCAAAATAACCGCCCCCCATTCAGTCGGACAAATCTCCCCAGTCGCTCTGTCAATCTGCGCCACATGCCCATGCATTTTTGATGCAAATTAGAGCCTCATGCTTTAATTATGTGCTTCATAACAACAACAAACAAAAAATTGAAATCCATTCATCCAGTGCCCTGCATGTAGATTAGGGGCCGGTGAAGTGGTCGCCACTGATGGGATTCCTTTATGTTGGTATGGGCTCAGCATACATCCAGCGTCACCAGTAGGAACATCCCAAAATGAAAAAACAATACCAAATAAGTGTGCAATAAAAAAAATTCCCATAAAAACATAAGCCGATAGACTCACATTTCCTTGTGCTGTGTAGTGACACCCACTGTAAATCGCCTGGTTTGTTTAAAATCCTCACTGCTTATGTCTTTGAGCCGGTGTGCGTTCCACCTGCATTCCACCGGAGTCAGTCGGATGTGATGGAACCGAAAAAAAACACTGCTACAAGGACCTCAATGCATTTCACCTGAAGGCATCATCAGGAAGTCCACCTTTATTCACTTGTTTTTTTATGCAGATTTATGTATAAGTTATTTAGTTTATACATTAATAGTTAGCACCTCAACACAAAAAATAATATGCATTTTTTGGATATTTAACAAAATAGATAGCAGCTGGTTGATAAGGAATTAAAAGTTACACAAGAGGCACCATTTCATTTTTATATTCACCTCTTTTCTTTACTATTGCCAGGTTCAATGCTTGAACTTTATACACAGATATAACATGAGACCTTTTATAATCTGTGTCAGAAATATAGAAGGCGCTGATCAGGATTGGAGCACTGCAGGACAATAACAATAAACAATTGCTCTTAGTCATTACCCTCTGTGTCAGTGTGTTGGCCTCTTCTTAATATGATTTTAGAAACAGTGTTAAAGGGTCACTAAAGGAAATTTTGTTTTTAGCTAAATAGCTTCCTTTACCTTACTGCAGTCCTGTTTTCATGTCCTCATTGTTCGTTTTTGCTATGATGTTGCTGTAATCCTTCTCTGTTCTGGACACTTCCTGGTTGTCTGTTTCCTGTTAAAAAAAAGTCATGGGAGCTTCTCTCTGTGGTCACTAATCAAGGAGGTGTGATTGCTGTGTGTCTAAAACCCCTCAGAACCAATCACTTTCATTTTACAAACCATCACTGCCCTCTATTGGCTCTGTGTCTCTGTACATCACAGAAGCATGAAAAAGCATGCAAAAACTAAACTGAAACTGCAGGTACATTATATGATTGATATTTATCTCTTTTTAATCATTTTTAAAATGAATCGGTTAACTATTATGTCTCTATACCCTGTAAACTGTCATTTTTAGCAACAAATTTTTTTTTCCTTTACAACTCCTTTAAGTTTTATCCCTTTTTGTTTATGGCTATATCTCCTTCACAATTTATGGAAGAATTAATTTTCTGTACAAAGACCTAACAATCTTCTGATAGTATTCATGGGCATGGATTAATTAACACCCAGGACAGCTTTTTCCATCAGATTGCACATTTTATTTTAGGATAAGACTGACTTGGGGTGATCACTCAAAATGTCAACATGTACAATAAATATGCCTATATTATATGTTTTCATATAAATAAATATATACAACTATAAAATCTTAAAATAAAATATGGGGTGTAGGGTGTTGGGGGTTCGATTTCAGTATTAAGGCCGATAGTTGAGCAATTTTGTTTGTTGTTAAAAAGTGGTGCCAACAGGACCAAACCTTGTTTAATTTGGATTGCATCTCTTTCGCTTGGTGTACAAGCCACTCCATCTCTGTGGTTTTTGTTCTGCATCAATTCAATGCATGAATCTCTATGTATTGTCACCACTGCCCCCACTATTCAGATGGGTGGCCCCCTGGTGAGCGCCGGCCATCTGAATAACAGCAGTTTGTTGGTGTTTGGAAGTGCCTATCAGAGCCTGGTTAACACTGTCACTCGTCTCATCCAATCAGGTTCACCGGGTCTGGTTTGATGGCACAGTGGCTGCGTTTGATGGCATGGCACGTTTGATGGCACAGTGGTGACGTTTGATGCGTTGTGCTTTTTTAAGGTCATTTTTTTTACCCGCACAGTATTTGTTTTGAATTATTTTTTAACCGCTTGCCGACCGCCCGCCGTCATATTACGGCGGGACGCAGGGACTCCTGGGCCAGAGCCCGTAGCTATACGTCCGCTAGGGGGCGTGCGCGTGTCCCCACTCGCCCCCGAGTCCCGCGCGCGTGCCTGGCGGGTACGATCACCGCCGGGCACCCACGATTGCTCATTACAGAGTGGGGAATGGGAGCTTTGTGTGTAAACACAAAGCTCTCGTTCCTGTCAGCGGGGAAACGCTGATTTTCTGTTCATACAATGTGTGAACAGAAGATCAGTGATTTCCCCTAGTGAGGCCACCCCCCCCCATACAGTTAGAACACACCAGGAACACACTTAACCCCTTCCCTGCCCCCTAGTGTTAACCCCTTCACTGCCAATGGCATTTTTATAGTAATACAATGCATTTTTATAGCATTGATCGCTATAAAAATGCCAATGGCCCCAAAAATGTGTCAAAAGTGTCCGAAGTGCCCACCATAATGTCGCAGTACTGAAAAAAAATGCTGATCGCCGCAATTACTAGTAAAAAAAAAATATTAATAAAAATGCCATAAAACGACCCCCTATTTTGTAAACCAATCAATAAACGCTTATTGCGATTTTTTTTATACGTATCGGCCTAAACTGAGGAAAAAAAATGTTTATATATATTTTTGGGGGATATTTATTATAGCAAAAAGTAAAAAATATTGAATTTTTTTCAAAATTGTCGCTCTATTTTTGTTTATAGCGCAAAAAATAAAACCCGCAGAGATGATCAAATACCACCAAAAGAAAGCTCTATTTGTGGGAAAAAAAGGACGCCAATTTTGTTTGGGAGCCACGTCGCACGACCGCGCAATTGTCAGTTAAAGCGACGCAGTGCCGAATCACAAAAAGTGCTCTGGTCATTGGACAGCAATATGGTCCGGGGCTAAAGTGGTTAATGAAGATATTTTTGAATACAAGTCAATCTATATGACATAGGGGCCAGATTCTCGTAGATATTCATTCTTTTGGCGTAGCGTATCCCATTTACGCTACGCCTCT
This sequence comes from Rana kukunoris, assembly GCA_029574335.1. Classification (NCBI taxonomy): domain Eukaryota; kingdom Metazoa; phylum Chordata; class Amphibia; order Anura; family Ranidae; genus Rana; species Rana kukunoris. The sequence continues at coordinate 446,564,281 of CM056052.1, forward strand.
GCAGCTTTTATGGGCAAGTGCTGTATTCTCAAATCACTTGCTCCGTAATTTGCGGCGGTGTAGTGTAAATGGGCCAGCGTAAGGCCACGTAATTCAAAGTAGGAAGGAGGTGGGAGTGCTGTATTAAAATTAAGCGCGTCCCCGCCCCGAACGAACTGCGCATGTGCCGGCCGTAAACGTAGCCCACTGCGCATGCTCCATAGTACGCCGCAAATACATTGATTTTGACATCAACGTAATTAACGCACAGCCCTATTCACGACGAGTTACGTAAACGACGGAAAAACACAACGCTGTCCCGACGTCCATACTTAACATGGCGTACGCCGCACCTACGCAAGGTTACCCCTCATATAGCAGGGGTTACCTTACGCTTACGCAAACTACGTAAACTACGACAGCACGTAAATACGTTCGGGAATCGGCGTATCAGGCTCATTTGCATATTTGAATCAGAAATCGATGGGAACGCCGCCTAGCGCCCAAGCATAACATTGCAACTTAGATCCGACGGTGTAAGTGACTTAGGCCAGTCGGATCTACGCCAAATCTATGCGTAGAAACAGAGATACAATGGTGTATCTGAAGATACACCGCCGTATCTCTTCTGAGAATCTGGCCCATAGTCTATAATATGAAACTTATTAACGGAGACGTATGATCATACAAAATAGCTAAATTTATTGGTTGACAAGAATATTAATATTTACATGAAATTAAAATACCAATTGCGTTACATGACTTGAAAATCAATAAAAAATACCCCCACAATGGGCATGCAGTACACTTGATATTTGTGCCATGATAAATTCTCAATAACTTTGTGTAAATGAAAATGAAAAAGAACGTCTATTTCCCATGTCCAACCGTTACTATACTGCAGGTAAGTAAGTAGTTAACAATGTGAAATACATTGGACGTTTGTTTTGTCAATAAAATTGGAACTATGTAAAAAGAAAAATATAATGAATAATGTACTCTTTAGAAAAAAAATCTACCAGTTATTGATTAATGAGAATAAATCATAATTGCAAGATATTAAATACTTAAACATTTCTGAGAACAACATCAATACTTCAATATTTTAGGGAACAACATCAATACTTCAATATTTTAGAGAACAACAATAGATTCAAGATAAAATCAAAATGACATAATTACCCATTCCAAAATGGCTATTTCCTACTTGCAAGTGACCAGAGTTAAATGGCTGCAGTGGCTTTCTATGGATCTTCATGGGATAAGAATATGTCCTCATGCATTGTGCTAGAGTGCCCCTCCCCGTCGGAGTCAGTCCTGAGTCATCCCTACATGGGTCCTTCCTCCTCCAGGCATCCTTCAGTCATTGATCCATTGATTCATTCATTGCTCCCTCTCTTTCCATTTTCTTCCCTTTTTGTACCCATCAGGACAATAAGACTATAAAGTTATACTAATGTATACACACATATAATGAAAAGAAATAGAGGGCGCTAGTGGGTGAGATGTGTATAGACTAGGTAGGTCATCTGTCTATGATGGAAATTAGGATATGATACAATAAATATGTGCCTCATGTGCAACATCAAGTTACCATAGTGATGGATATAGATACAACATAGATGAGAAAAAATATATACAATGAAAACATATATACTATATTATATAGCAAGTGATATATATTGAGAATAAATGACAGTCCATAGATGCAATGGTGAACAATAAATACAGTGCTAAAGTACACTAAATGATCACTAGTGCTAAAAATTGCTCACTCTTGGTGAGGTCAATAGTGCAAATAGAAATAAAGTGCAAGATAGGTTAGTCTATATCAGGGATCTTCAAACTACGGCCCTCCAGCTGTTGTGGAACTACACATCCCATTAGGCATTGTAGAAGTCTGACATTCAGACATGACAAGGCATGGTGGGAATTGTAGTTCCTGAACAACTGGAGGGCCATAGTTTGAAGACCCCTGGTCTATATAGTGTATTGTCCCATGGAAGCTCCAACCATAAATCAATGGGAAATTGTTGAGCGCTGGGTCATGGATGTGTCTTAAATCCTCCACCATTAGGACTCCACCCAAAGTGCTGGGGAAATACTAAGCGTTTACCACAAGGAGAGACCTCTTAGTTAAAAGTAGGTCAGAAATGCAGGACAGGATGAGTGCCTGTTTCACTGGGCGCGTGACTGGATCTCGATGGAACCGTAGTTATGACCGTGGAATTCACAAAGTGATGGAAGCAAACAAGAACAATTCATAGTGCATTACCTTTATTTTAAAACATTAAATATCACACATACAGCCAAGTGGCCTCTTACTATGGCATGTGCCTGCCTGGCACTGGGACTGTAGCGTAACGGATGCTCTCCGGCAGAAGGATCTCGTTGGGTACACTTGGTGCGGCTGGATGCCAAAGGTTTGAGAGGCACTGGTTGGTCTGGAGCGGGGGAGAGAGCCAGATGTCGCCGCCGACATATGTTTCGTACTTAGTACGTCATCAGGGGGGCGTGTGACCCACTGCACCACCGAGGAGCAGCATATTCACTTTTTTATTTCTTGTATTCTAAGCTCTAGGTAGTTTTAAGAATACTCCTGTTGGCGCGGAATTGACTTTAATATACACACATATACACATTCTGGTAACTTTATATTATACAAAATACTATTAGTATACTTTTGATTCCTACATAACATGCTTATTTGTTCCTTTATAAATGTATATTTAAAAAAAAAAAATGTTCTAAACATGCACAGGTTATATCTCTCAATCTACACAACATAATTATTAATGTGGACACATGAATCATTTTGATATGTGTTTGATGAAGACGTGTTAAGTACAGGTTAATTAATATCCTTTTATAATCACAATTTTATATCTTTCATAATGCTGTTTAACTTCTATAGAATGCTTCTATATTAAAATTACATTCAGATGTGTGTATATATATATATATATATATATATATATATATATATATTTCTTCTAACAAAGTCTCTAAATCAACAGATGCTATAGTCATATTTTCCCTCTGACCTAAGATGTCATTGATAATCTAAACATTATTTTTCATTTATTCCATGTCAACATATAATCTTACTTTTAATATCATGTGTATTTATAATACAAGTCAAATTTATACATGATTTGGTTTGTGAAGATCGAACTTTAGACTGTCTCTTAACCACTTGCCCACCGGGCCTGTTTATCAGATTCGGTGTTTACGAGACTAAAACAGTTTTTTTTGCTAGAAAATTACTTAAACCCCCCAAACATTATATATATTTTTTCTAACACCCTAGAGAATAAAATGGCAGTCATTGCAATACTTTTTGTCACACCGTATTTGCGCAGCGGTCTTACAAACGCACTTTTTTTTGAAAAAAAATCACTTTTTTGAATAAAAAAATAAGACAACAATAAATTTGGCCCAATTTTTTTATATATTGTGAAAGATAATGTTACGCCGAGTAAAATGATACCCAACATGTCACACTTAAAAATTGCGCCCGCTCGTGGCATGGCGTCAAACTTTTACCCTTAAAAATCTCGATAGGCTACGTTTAAAAAATTCTACAGGTTGCATTTTTTGAGATACAGAGGAGGTCTAGGGCTAGAATTATTGCTCTCGCTCTAACGATCGCGGCGATACCTCACTTGTGTGGATTGAACACCGTTTTCATATGCAGACGCTACTCGCGTATGCGTTCGCTTCTGTGCGCAAGCTCGTCGGGATGGGGCATTTTAAATTTTTATTTTTTTTGTTTTCTTATTTATTTTAAATTAGTTTATAATTTTATACACCGAAATAAATAAAAAAAAATTATCACTTTTATTCCTATTACAAGGAATGTAAACATCCCTTGTAATAAAAAAAAGCATGACAGGTCCTCTTAAATATGAGATCTGGGGTCAAAAAGACCTCAGATCTCATATTTAGGCTTAAATGCAAAAAAAGAAAAAAAAATGTAATTTTTCAAATGTCAGAAAAAAAAAATGTTTCTTTAAGACGCTGGGCGGGACTGACGTTTTGACGTCACTTCCGCCCAGCAGAGCTATGGGGGACGGGTGGGGGCGATTTTTCCCTCACTCGTATCCCAACACAGCTGCCGACAGGACCCGATCGCCTCCGCCGCTACCGACAGCTCCGGTAAGCGGCGGAGGGTGCGGGAGAACGGCGGGATGGGGGCCCTCTCCCACCACCGATAACGGCGATCTTGCGGCGAATCCGCCGCGGAGACCGTCATTATCGTGTACAGGACTGGGCATGGAAAAGATGGATATCTCGGTTGTGGCAGCAGCTGCTGCCGTTACCGAGATATCCATCTTCAAAAACATGACGTCTTTTTACCATGACGCCGTGGGCAAGTGGTTAATGAAGACAGTATAATAGCTCAGTTGTGTAAACAATTTCTTCTCAGGGACTCTCCTTGGTCAACACCATCCATTGTTTTTAGCACAGCTAAAGCCAACACTAGTGTCCACTAAAACGAACCCACAATGGGTATATCTCCTCACTTGAAACCAGTTCAAACATCTTGTTTGGTGAGAAAGCTACTATCATTGTTATAAACTTTCAACCCAGGCTTGTAAATGTTATAGATAACTAGTCCAAGTGTTAATGTCTTGGACACTTGTCAAACATGAGCTAAGATTTTTCTTTTTTTTTTTTTCTTTTCTGAAAGACTTCCATTCGCAATAGTTCACTTCAATTTTGAGGCCTACTGGACTTTCATATTCCTGCCAGTAAATCTTAAATTATTATTATTATTTTCCTAATAACCCACGGCAGATGGCACAGTGAGGCTCCAAAACATTTTGAGCACCACCTGCCATTGTTCTATAGTAATGTAGTGGCTGGTTGGAAGAGGCTTGGGTTTTTTACCTTCCTGTGAATCATCTGGGGGTATAGGATTGAATACATGGGATTGTATACTTTTTTTAATTTTTTTTATTGGTTGTACTAGATGAACTTGTGTCTTTTTTCAACCTAAATATGTAACTATGTAAGGACCATAGCACCCAGCAAAATGACTACCCAAATCAGCAGCCATGTTCAGTGGCGGAATTATCAGTGTCGCAGCAGTCGCCGTTGTGACTGGGCCCTGTAATTCCGCCAAGTCCGGGTGGCCCGCCACCCGCATGTGTGAGATGCCCGTCCGCCGCTGGTGCGTCCTGTTCGTTCCAGGGATCAGGTGCTGGCTGAGTTGGATGAAGGTCCCGGACCATCATGCTCCTGTAAGCGGGTGCAGCGGATCCCGATCCGCTTGCTCTCCCCACCAGTCACCACTGGCAAATGACAGGAGCGGGTCCGAGAATGAGAGCTCCTTCATCCCCCCTGCTCCAACCGCCACTAAAAGGACTGGATGTCTCTCTCTCTCTCTCTATGCTTCCTGCCCATTCCCCTCCTCCCTTCTGTCAGTAGAGAGCAGAACAGCAAAAGATCGGAGCGACAGTGTCTGTGTAGAGAGAGAGAGAAGCTGCTGCTGCTGCGGGCTCCCCCCTCCTCCCCCCATCACTGTGTACTGTATTCGTTTTTTCTTCCCCCTCCTTATTGGACAGGGAGAAAAGACTCTACAATGAAGCAGAGAGGAGGATTATGGGAAATGTAGTGCCGAGGGCTGGACATGCAATACTTAGGGTAGAAACTGCAGCCCCCAGCATGCCCAGTTGAAGAGGAGGGAGAGATTCAGGAGCCCGGGAGAATTTTGGGGAAGTGCACCCAGAAGGACTCCATTAGAGAGAGAGAGAGAATCCCACTGCACTGAACCACCAGAGAGAAATCCACACAGCCTAGCACTATCCCTTCTGAAGAAAGGCATGAAGTTATTTCCAGAATACAGATCTGGGCACTATCCACAGGCACAGGCAACCCAGAATGAGCTAATTGCTGATCAGAGGAACCATTGTTGCTGTATCTCCGGGTCTGGTAAGAGGGCCGGTCGGCCATTATCTACTGCCATCCATTGGAACTGCCCACCCTGTTATTCTTTAGGCCTAATACTACCCGCAGGCCCTATTCACAGCTGCAACATGCACCAGAAATTAAAGATGAAGATTTAGGACTTGCTGGTTCACACTGCAGCAATGCCAGACATCGCATGTGATTTGCAGCGCACTGCTGTTCACATCACATGCAATGTCTGTGCGATGCGATTTCAACCATACAGATAGTTTGGCTGATATTGCACCGCATTCGGTTCAAACACAAACCGGACCCTTTTTATTCGGACCAGAATCGGATCGCATGGGTGTTCACACCCATGCGATCCGATTCATGTCTGTAACGGTCACCACCGTTTACGACTTTCCATCCAACCACGACAAGCTTATCTGACACACTCAGACAATATTGCACACACGATCCATATCCTTTCCCAGAATAAGACGAGACAGAGCTCCGTTCTTGCTTCCAAAGATATGACAATTTATTGGTATTTTCTCAGCTTCTTATACAGTCTCAAGCATAATGCAGTTTATCACAGGACAATGCAATCTCCACCCCCCTATTCACTCACTGAGGATAATTCTTTAATTGGTAGCTAGACATGACGGCACCGTATCATCAATAGGGTTCAATTAACCTTGAATAGTAACACAGACATCTAGTTGAATAAGTTCTCTAGACAGCTTTATCACACAATGGCAGAGTCTGATGAGAGTGGGTGCAATCCACACCTTCAACGGAAAGTCTTTACAGTGAATAGCCAACACCTTAAGATATTTCAATAGCCTATTATACAAAGGTATGACTCACTCTGGTCTTGTAGACCTGAATTAACACCTTTCAAAAGCATGTGTGCCCAGATTGCATAGCTAACAGCTTTTGATATTTGAAGACATCCTGCAAACATGAATTATTATTAATGTCCCTTATTAATGTCTTCTGTAATATATGAATTATGATTCTTTGTCACCCTATGGCCCTAGTGGACATAAGGTGACCCTAGACATAGGAATATCTCAGTCTGTCACGGGCCAATTCCGTTACATCTCTCCCCTTTCGGTGGGAGACGGATACAGGTAGTAACCCCAAACGGGTTGATTCAAAAAATAGGGAACGGGGAAACATAAAAGCACTCACATGTAGCCAGCATCCGAAATGGTTCAATCAAAAAATGGGGATTACTACAAAAAGCCTTTTTACTACTTTTTGTAGTAATCCCCATTTTTTGATTGAACCCAAACGGGTTGACTCCGAAGTCCGTCAGTAGGTCCAGTCCTCCAATGCTGGTCTCCATACTGTACCCCAAATAAATGGCTCCAAACTGAGCATTACTCACCCCGCCAACCTCTGCCTCTCTCAGATAACACGTCCAAATTTGCAGTTCGCACTGTGATATGCAAATTGATTTGGGGGTGTCATTAACTTTTAACTGACACGCCCAGCAGTTCGCATAGGGCAGTGTGAACTGCCACTGGGAGACATGCGATGTGGGAACCCACAGTGGATTTGCAGGGTTCTTACATCGCTGCAGTGTGAACCAGTACTTGGGCTTGGTTCACACTAGTGCGATGCGAGAACCCTGTGAATCCACTGCGGGTTCCTGCATCGCACCTGACTCGCAAGTGGTTCACACTGCCTTATGCGAACCGCTGGGAGTGTCAATACAAAGTTAATGACACCCCCAGATCGGTTCACATAGTGCCATGCAAACTGTCAATTCAGACATTAATCGGATCGCAAGGGTGTGAACACCCATGCAATCAGATTCTGGTGTGGACCAAAAAAGGGTGTGCATGACCTTGGTCCAAATGCGATGCAAATTCAGCCATACTATCTATATGGCAGAAATTGCATAGCACAGACTTCACATGTGATTTGCACTCCAGTGTGGTGCGAATCACATGTCAGGGTGCACAGCACACTGGTGTGAACCAAGCCTAAAGGCTGCCCTATAACTGTAGTGGCCCCAGGGCTATGGCAGGCACTACCATATGGCGCCCTAAGCAGCCACCTAAGGGCGTCAGAATAGGGGGGCAGTAAAATCCTAATCCCCAGACACTTGCTTTTTTTTTTTTACACACTCCCAGTCCCTATAGCAGCTAGGAGTGTGTGTACTTTAGTAAATCTGACTGTCGCCTTTCATGTGAAAGTGTTACAAGTGAACACTTTCACATGTGAAGCCGCCTATCACTTCCACCACTGCCACAATGTGCAACCCCCTTCACCATTTTTATGGGCACCATTGCCTGCTGACTTTTTTTTCCTTCTGTAGGAAGTTGGGCCGACTACCCAGCCAGCCACTGTTTTATTCCGGGAGTTGTAGTCCGCGCTTAAGCTCCTGAGCAGGGCAGGGGAAACTACAACTCTGGTGAGCATGCATTTATGGACACTGGTGAGACTGCATTGATGGGCATTGGTGAGGCTGCATTGATGGGCACTGGGGAGGTGGCACTGGTGAGGCTGCATTGAAAAAACAGGTGGGTATGGATGAGCTGATTGGGTGGTTCAATGGGCCACTTGACTGGACAGGCTGCCAGCCCTCCCCTGTATGTCGTCACTTCTTGGACCGGGGATAAGTAAACAAAATTCCTTGCACTGGCCCTGCGCAGTTTGTTGTTGCCATTTAAAAGGCGACCCCACCATTTTTCGAAGGGGACTCAAAAACCAATAGGAAACTGTTATTCCTTTAGACACGTTTAGATTACAGTTGTGTTGCTAAATATTGATTTACCTATTCTCGTATTGATTTTCCTGCTATTAATATAGAGCTGCTTTTATAGATATATTTGTTTACCTTTATTACCTCTGGGCAGTTCTACTCTGATGTCATTTATGCAAGTTCCTAATTCACTTCTGACATCTGCACTCTGTACGTAGCACACCCCGGACACTGTACGTAGCACACCCCAGACACTGTACGTAACACGCCCTGGACTCTGTACGTAGCACACCTTGATCTCTGCAGGTAACACACATTTAACCAGTGGCGGAATTATCAGGGTCGCAGCAGTCACCATTGCGACTAGGCCCTGTAATTCCACCAAGTCCGGGGGCCCTTCACTCGCCCGTGTGAGGTGCCCGACTGCCGTCCGCCAGTGTGAGGGGTCCACCTGACTCTCATGTCACTGTGGAGGGGGGGGCCCCATTCATGATTTCTTGCACCGGGGCCCTGAAGTCTCTAGTTACGCCACTGGCCATGTTGTAACGCAGCCACTGGTGTGTGCTGCAGCCACTGGTATACACAAGTACACAATGAATTGCAGTCTTACTTTCGTTCTTTAACTTTATTGGAATATCACAACATTATATTCCAGTTAAGTTTCCTCACCACAATGCATTGCAATGTGGTGTAGTGCATTGCCATACCTTCCAAGAAAAAAAAAAGACTGCGTGTTCTATTCTATCTTAGGGCCCATACAAACTGTACATAACTGTGCGATTTTGATTGCATGTTTACATGCATTTGAAGTGCGCTTGAATGCGTTATTTTGTGCTGTGTTTGAAGTGCATTTTTCTATATGTTTTTGGGCTTGGCCTCCTTGGCTTAAAGGGGTGTGGTGCGCTGCGTGTATACAAAATGCAGGGAACTGCACGTTTGTAGCATGTTATCTGCATTTGCAGTGCCAAACAATGCAGCATGCTCTACATTTTTAAACTGTGCTGCATTGCACTACAGTGATGTGAACTACATCCATAGGAATACCTTGATTTTGGGCAGTCTATGCCAGTGTTTCTCAACTCCAGCCCTCAAGGCACCCCAACAGGTCATGTTTTCAGGCTTCCCATTATTTTGCACAGGTGATTTGATCATTTTAACTGCCTTAGTAACTACCACAGCCGTTTCACCTGAGGAAAATCCTGAAAAAAAGATCTGTTGGGGCACCTTGAGTACCTTGAGAAACACTGGTCTATGCGTTGGAATGTAGTTCAAGATGCATTCAACTGCATCCCACTGCATTCGGTGTGAAAGGGCTCTTAAAGTGTCACTAAATCCAGGGCTCGTATACACTACATCTGGTCTCTCAGGCCTTGTACACACGAGGGAATAAATCCGCTGAACATGGTCCGACGGACCATTTCAGCCGAAAAATCCGCTCGTGTGTAGGGGCAAACGGACCGTTCTGGCCGGATTCCTCCGGCGGAAAAATTTCAAAGCATGCTTTGGAATTTTTCCGCCGGATAGCTGCCCGTCAGATATGTCCGCTGGTTAGTACGGCAAACCAGCGGACATATCTGCCCGCACATGCGTCGTATCCTGTGAATGGATCCGACGCATGCGCGCGGAAGTGTTTACTTCCTGGTGCGGTGACGAGGCGGTCACGTGGCGGTCATGTGGTGGCGTCAACATCACCGACGCGTCACCGCGCTGTCCTCCGGCGGGGAATTTGATCCGATGGTGTGTACAGCCATCGGATCAAAGCAATCCGGTGGACAGATCCGATGGGAACGGTCCGTCGGACCATTCCCATCGGATATATTACCTCGTGTGTACAAGGCCTAACAGTACACAGAACATAGAAATGCAATTATTTTAGTAAACATAAACTGCTAAATACCGTTACTCATCAGCAGTTAGAGCAGTCTTGTGACTTCTATCAGTGTATGGTTAAAGCTTGTGGGAAGAGTTTTCATTTTACCCTGACTTTCCTATAAGGCTGCAGGACCCCTAAGCCTTTGTCTGGACAGTGCTGATTGGCACATGCACTCTCTCAAAAATAAAAATACTCTCTAGCAATACACACCAAACAGAGCATGTGCAGCTCTCTACCAAAGCTCTGTTCTATCAGGAGATGGTTTGGGGACTGTGGAAGAAGGTGAGGGTCAGAGCCTTTTTACACAATGCAGAGGATTAACCCCTCTGTGAGTATACCAAGCATGCTTTACTGCATATACAGACTGATTTTACTGTTATGGGTTTACTAACAGTTTAAGGTCACAACCCAGTAGCGTGAACTGAATAAATAGGGCATAAGGCAAATTGCCTTGTCCATGCTTTAGGATTTCATTTTAAAGACCTGGTATGAATAGGGCCTAAATGTGGACCATTGCAAGCACCCATGGAAAAGTTTGTTTGTATGTCAGTATGTCACTTTTGTTGGACACCAGGTATATACAGAGAAAAAAATAGATAAAGGTGCGTAAAATAAAAATAATAAACACACTTTAACTACTTAAGAACCGTTAAGATTTGCTCCCTTAATCGGTTTAGGCCAATATGTATTCTTCTACATATTTTTGGTAAAAAAAAGCAATAAGCATATATTATTATTATTATTATTTAGGTACTTATATAGCACCGTCATTTTAGGCAGCGCTTTACATATACAATGTACATTCACATCAGTCCCTACCCTCGAAGAGCTTACAATATAAGGTCCCTAACTCACATTCATATACTAGGGCCAATTTTAGACAGAAGCCAATTAACCTACCAGCATGTCTTTGGAGTGTGGGAGGAAACCGGAGTACCCAGAGGAAACCCACGCAAGCACAGGGAGAACATGCAAACTCCAGGCAGGTAGTGTCGTGGTCGGGATTTGAGCCAGCAACCCTTTTTACTGCTAGGCGAGAGTGCTACTCACTACACCACTGTGCCGCCCATATTGATTGGTTTGCGCAAACGTTATAGAGTCTACAAAATTGGGGATAGATTTATGGCATTTTTATTCATTTAGAATTGTATACTAATAATGGCAGCGATCTGCGATTTTTAGCCAGACTGCGACATTGCGGTGGACAGATTAGACACTTTTGACACTTTTTTCGGACCAGTGAAATTAATACAGCAATCAGAGATAAAAATACTGATTACTGTATAAACGTCACTGGCAGGGAAGGAGTTAACACTAGGGGGCGATCAAGGGGTTAAGTGTTCCCTAGGAATGTCTTTATAACTGTGGGGGCAGTGTACTGACTGGAGAAGGAGAGAGATCACTATTCCCGATCACTAGGAACAGTAGATCTCTCTCTACTCCCCTGTCAGAATGGGGATCTGTCTGTTTACATTGACAGATCTCGGTTTTTTCTTTTACGGACATCGCGAGAGCCGGCCACGTGCATCGGCTCCAGCGTCGCGGGCACGCGCATGCCCCCTTTCGTTCTTAAAGCGACCAACATGACCTACGGCGATTTGCGCAGCCGTGCAAACCAACCAGACGGCAGCGGGTTGGCAAGCAGTTAAAATACATTATTATAATATATAGAGAATGTTACCCTTGCTGTGCCAAACAGATTTCCAGTGTGTGTGCGGTGGTCTATGCTTCATAAAGTTGGTGATGGGTGCTCAATGACCGAAGAATTTGCATATCATGGTTTATGCATCCCAAAGAGAATCCGTAATTCAAATGCATATAAAATAAGATGATCACATGCAAAATGCCACTAAAACTGTTTTTGTGTGATCATTATGGAGAGCTTGTTTATAATAAAAACGAGTTTCTGTTGCTATCCTGGCTATCTTCACCAGATATGAGATACTTCAATGTTTACAGTATCTGTTACACTTGATGTGTGCATAGAACGATTTAATGGAGCCCAGATATCTAGGGGAACAGTTTAAGGTCACAACCCAGTAGCGTGAACTGAATAAATAGGGCATAAGGCAAATTGCCTTGTCCATGCTTTAGGATTTCATTTTAAAGACCTGGTATGAATAGGGCCTAAATGTGGACCATTGCAAGCACCCATGGAAAAGTTTGTTTGTATGTCAGTATGTCACTTTTGTTGGACACCAGGTATATACAGAGAAAAAAATAGATAAAGGTGCGTAAAATAAAAATAATAAACACACTTTAACTACTTAAGAACCGTTAAGATTTGCTCCCTTAATCGGTTTAGGCCAATATGTATTCTTCTACATATTTTTGGTAAAAAAAAGCAATAAGCATATATTATTATTATTATTATTTAGGTACTTATATAGCACCGTCATTTTAGGCAGCGCTTTACATATACAATGTACATTCACATCAGTCCCTACCCTCGAAGAGCTTACAATATAAGGTCCCTAACTCACATTCATATACTAGGGCCAATTTTAGACAGAAGCCAATTAACCTACCAGCATGTCTTTGGAGTGTGGGAGGAAACCGGAGTACCCAGAGGAAACCCACGCAAGCACAGGGAGAACATGCAAACTCCAGGCAGGTAGTGTCGTGGTCGGGATTTGAGCCAGCAACCCTTTTTACTGCTAGGCGAGAGTGCTACTCACTACACCACTGTGCCGCCCATATTGATTGGTTTGCGCAAACGTTATAGAGTCTACAAAATTGGGGATAGATTTATGGCATTTTTATTCATTTAGAATTGTATACTAATAATGGCAGCGATCTGCGATTTTTAGCCAGACTGCGACATTGCGGTGGACAGATTAGACACTTTTGACACTTTTTTCGGACCAGTGAAATTAATACAGCAATCAGAGATAAAAATACTGATTACTGTATAAACGTCACTGGCAGGGAAGGAGTTAACACTAGGGGGCGATCAAGGGGTTAAGTGTTCCCTAGGAATGTCTTTATAACTGTGGGGGCAGTGTACTGACTGGAGAAGGAGAGAGATCACTATTCCCGATCACTAGGAACAGTAGATCTCTCTCTACTCCCCTGTCAGAATGGGGATCTGTCTGTTTACATTGACAGATCTCGGTTTTTTCTTTTACGGACATCGCGAGAGCCGGCCACGTGCATCGGCTCCAGCGTCGCGGGCACGCGCATGCCCCCTTTCGTTCTTAAAGCGACCAACATGACCTACGGCGATTTGCGCAGCCGTGCAAACCAACCAGACGGCAGCGGGTTGGCAAGCAGTTAAAATACATTATTATAATATATAGAGAATGTTACCCTTGCTGTGCCAAACAGATTTCCAGTGTGTGTGCGGTGGTCTATGCTTCATAAAGTTGGTGATGGGTGCTCAATGACCGAAGAATTTGTATATCATGGTTTATGCATCCCAAAGAGAATCCGTAATTCAAATGCATATAAAATAAGATGATCACATGCAAAATGCCACTAAAACTGTTTTTGTGTGATCATTATGGAGAGCTTGTTTATAATAAAAACGAGTTTCTGTTGCTATCCTGGCTATCTTCACCAGATATGAGATACTTCAATGTTTACAGTATCTGTTACACTTGATGTGTGCATAGAACGATTTAATGGAGCCCAGATATCTAGGGGAACATATAAGTTTATGTGCAAGCAAGGTCTGCCATTTAGTGAAAGAGATAAACCAGGTCTACCTAGAGCCTGGCATGACTTTATATGGTCTCCCTTTAGTGTTGTGGCAAAGAGCAGTGACAGTCTCTAATAAAGTAAATCACTGGAGATGGGATTAAATGAATCATCTTACTAGTAGAGGCTAGCTACTTAGTAAGAGCGTTTCTGCTAGTAATGCTACAGGTCTGCAAACAGCCATACAAGGCAAAGTTGTTTCCAGCGTCTTCTCACAGAAATCGCACTTCACTTGACAAAAAACAGGAGATGACTATTAAGGAAGCCGCAATTTACAGGGACGGTAATGAAATAACTAATCGTTTTTGCTTTTGGCCTTATTTTAAGACAGTAAGTGCTAGATTTTCATCTCAAGTACCGTAGTAACAACACTGGAAAAATTTTGAGTGCAGGTGAAGTTTTGTAATATCAACAAAAGCAACTTTATTCAGAGGAATGATATATACATAACACAGTGTTTGGTGGCTAGAGGCACTACTGAGCAAAAACTGCTTGACATAAAAAGACATTTTATTTATCATTTATCAAAAAGTAAAATATACATCTCTGTGAATTACTAAAGAGGGTGACATGTACAAGGAAGGCTCAGGCAGTTGGAAATTAGTGGTTTACAGGAATGTTGTTTTGACACATAATTCATTCATGGCTGTTGTATAATCCAGAAGGATCTACAGACAATATCAAATGTCAGCAAGAAATCCCTCAATGTTCTCGGTAGTGACAATCGTATGCCTCAGGAGTATATTATTGGAAAAGAAGCTCTTTCTGTGTGTATAAATTTAGTTTTAATAAAAGGAAGCATAATGTGAAGCTAAATGTACAGATAATCCTTCTGCCAAAAACCCTTACTTTTGACAGGGTACCCCGTCTGGGTATACCTCTACTTCTTGGACTGAATAAGGACCAAAAAAGGTTCATGATGCCACCAGAGTTTCCCTTTGACCCCTTTCACACTGAAGGTGGTTTTCAGGCGTTTTAGCGCTAGAAATATCATCTAAAAAAAAGTGCCTGAAAAATACCTCCCATGCCTCCCGAGTGTGAAAGCCTGAGTGCTTTCACACGGGGGCGCTTGCAGGATGTTACAAAAAGTCCTGCAAGCATAATTTTTGGGGTGGGGTAGGAGAGCTGTATACAGCGTTCCTACCCCACCCCTGCCCATTGGAATGCATGGGCAGTGATTCGGAAGTGCCACAACACGGGCAGTTTTAACCCTTTCTTTGGCCGCTAACGGGGGTTCAAAGCGCCCCGCTAGCAGGCGAAAAGCTAACGTGCCACAGCCCCAGTGTAATAGCCTTTGTGTGGAGCATTGTAGTGATAATGATAGTCACAAGTCATGATAGTCACAAGACAAAGGCTCACCCTCCACTGCACATCTTCCACCCTCTCAGACCCTCTCAGGCCCCGTACACATGACCGGTTTTCTCGGCAGAATCCATCAAGAAACTTGATGGGAGACGTATTCTGCCGAGAAAAACGGTCGTGTGTACACTTTTCGCCGAGAAAACCGTTGAGAAACTCGTCGAGCCAAAAAGAGAGCAGGTTCTCTATTTTCTCGACGGGAGTCGAATTTGGCTCGTCGAGTTTCTCGTCGGGCTGGTTTCCAACGAGAAACTCGAGCGTGTGTATGCTAAGAAACCTGCGCACCTTCTGTAAAAGTAGCGTTTGTAATGGAAATAGCACATTTGTTACGCTGTAACAGACTGAAAAGTGAAAATGTCTCTTACCAAACTTTTCAGTAACATGAGATTAGCAAAAGCAGCCCCAAGGGTTGTGCCAATGGAATCAAACTTCCCCTGTTGTTGTATGTGTTGAAGCAGTGCAGCCACTGGTGAGGTCACCCAGAGGGGGTGAGAGGTTCCGAAAAGTTAAAATAGATCCAGAGAGGACGTGCTAACGGTCCTCTCTGTTTTTCTCTTAATGTTATTTGGGGGTCCGGAATTTCGGAGGCTCTGAAGCGACAATTGGGAGGGAAGAGAGCCTCCCCTTCTGACCCCTAGCTTCAGGTACGCAGGGGGTTAACCTCATCCAGGAAGTCAGTTAAAAGGAGAGGAAGTGCTGACAGAGGGTGGAGGAGTGTGGAAGTAAAAGTGTCTGCAGAAGTTGTAAGCCTGCTGAGAAGGACTGGGATACTCACCAAACCGTATGTGCTTGTATTTTGTTTTGTTTGCTGTGCTGAAAGGAAAACAGACTTTTCATTTGTGCTGAAGACAAACAGGACGTTTGTGTTGATGATTTTTCCCATGCTGAAGTAAGCGTGGTTTTTGGTTTGGTTTTGCAAATAAAAAACCCTTTTTTTCATTATCACAGTTTAAGCACTTGTCTCGCTGAGCTAAAGAACCCCCAAAGTTCACAATATATATATATATATATATATATATATATATATATATATATATATAATGTATATGTGTGTGTGTATGAATTCCTCTTTCTTGTATGCCATCAACTTGTATATAGAAAAATACTCATGTTCAACCATGTACCACATGTTTATGAGGTATGCTTTGCTTATATGCCAGTTAAACACTTTTACAGTTTCTCCTACCACATGTCTTGTGCCTCATTCAAAGTCCCAAAAAACCCTTTCTTATCACTTACTATTGAATGTCACTTGTGTTGGAATTGAAGAAGAATGGATAATGCCAAGTTATAAGAATAGCAAAGATGCTCAAACCTGTAGTTAAAATAAATAATAGCATATTTGGGCAGCACAGTGCCTAAGGCCCCTTTCACACGGGGCGGATCAGTAATGATCCGCCTCCCTATGCTCCGTATGCTCATCGGTGATCGCTCCGTAGATCCCCGCTGAGCCGGTTAATGACAGGGTAGTCCCCGCACACTGTGCAGGGACCGCCCTGTCTTTTCTCTGCTCTCCCCTATGGGGGATCGGAGGAACACGGACCGTATGTTCGGGTTCATCTGATCCGCAGACGAAAGGAAAGGTAGGGTTTTCGTCCGTCTGCAGAATCGGATCATTGCGGAGACGGATGAGATCGGGTTTCATCGGATGTTCATCCGTTGACACCCGCAATCTCATAGGGACCAATGTTTGTCCCTTTTTCATCCGCAAACGGATGGATGAAAAAGCGGACATGCGGTCCGCAGGTGTGAAAGGGGCTTAAGTGGTTAGCACTGCCACTTGGCAGCACTAGGGTTATTGGTTTGAATTCCATCCATGGCACTACCTACATGGAATTTGCATGTTCTCCCCATGCCTGCATGAGCCCAGCTATTGCAAAATTATTTAGGTTTGAGAGTTGGAAGTAAGTAGCTATCTCTGCAAGTGACACCACCACCCAAGCCAAAGTCAAGTGTAATCTATGTGCCAACTGCCAATACAAGATCTAGCTGGAGTCCCAGACATATTGGACAAAACAATGGGGAGGTTAGATCCACAGAAGTTCTTGTATTTACAAAAAAAAAAAATCCTTTATTGGATTAATTTGGCCTTTAATGTAAAGAAGGATAATTAAACTATTATAGATCCCCCTTTCATATGTCCTTTCTAAAGGTGAGTGGGAAACTGGGAAGTTATTTAGAATGCATGAAATAAGTAACATATAAGGAAAAATGGCAAAAAGCACATTTTATTCTAAAGATCATGCTTAAGCAAAATAAATTGTACTATGTGTTTTTTTTTTCCCCCAAAGATAATGCAGATTTAAGAGATTAATCTATAAAGTCCCCAAACTCTTACAGCCTTGAATAGCAGTTTTTAACCAATTGCAGCTGCAGAGCTTACGCAATAAGCCTCTTAAGGCTGAGCAAAGATGTTAACAGAAAATCTCTACAAAAGACTGATTTATATTTCCACGCACTTACTTATTTTTGGGGGGATATTTTTCTTGACCTTTAAAGAATCTTTTTTTCAATAACAGCACTGGAAAGAGTACTTTGTGGTTTATCAAAGTTTGTGATTATCTACACAGGATTCCTGTAAAATAGATTTTTATTAATTATGGATTTATTTTATTTTCCTGTACATTCTGTGTTGCTAAATAAAAAAAATGTACATACACATCATGTGTTATTCAACAAGGATTTAACTATATGTCCAACTCATGGCACATCCCAAAAGTATTGGTTATCAGGAAGAAAAGTAGAGCACAGCGATCACCCTAAACTGCATAGTTACAGTATGTATGTCACTCACTAGAATGGCTAGAAAATATTGCAATACAAATTCTTTGCACAAAATATAGTAATAAACATGCTGGAGAATATTGACCAAATCTGTTGTAATTAAAAAAGGCAATAGGTAAAAAATGTAAAAAAAATAGACTCGCTTATACCATTCAAAGTGCTAATAAAAGTTTTAGCAATAGTGACTGCAACTCCAATTGAGATTATTTGGTAGCGGGCAAAGAAAAGAGAGAGAAAGGGAAAAGGACAGAAGAAAAAAAAGGAGGGGGTGGTGGTATGTTAAGCAGCAAACATGGGCAAGATGTTAGCTTTAAGAAATATAGGCCAATTGCTATCGGGCATTAGTTGGTCCAGGCCTAAGGAATTCAAGAAATGTTACTTTCCTGGTCAAGTGCTTACACAGGTTGACCCATGAATGTCCTATATTCCATGGTCTCTTTATACGTTATCCATCTATACCAAGTCTTGGTGCTTGTTAAATTTTATTCCCTAATATTCAAACTTGTGGTTTTAGTAATCCCATGTCTATTTGAGTCTCATTCTCCTGGTTTTAGCTGACATGGGTGGGACTCGCATTGTTTGTCTACTACCGTAGCTCGTCCTTTTTTTTTAAAGATGCTTTTTGGTAAATTTGTTTATGTGAACAATATTGTATACATCACAGCAAACACATTTTACAATCAATGAATCACACATGTAAATGTTGGTCAAAAGGTTACACGCTCCCCTAACATTTTAATCCATCTCTACGCCCAGGTGTAAAAAATGAACCTAAAGTTGCTACTTAATATATGTGTAGCACAACCCCCGTAGGAGCTGCTGGTTTAGATTTTGGGTTTTGCACATTACCTCTGGTCCAGGGGAAGAAGTCTGTAGAAATTGCAATGTCCACACAAGATGTAAAACCTTTAAAGGGGTTGTAAAGACAAAAAAATTTTCCTCTTAAATTAAAGTCTGACAGTAGCTGATAAAGTAAAAAGTAATGTTTTGCATTATAACAATCCAGCGGACTGTAAGACAATTTGTGTAGCGGACCATTTTTTCCTTAACAAGGTCACCAGGCCTATCCGGAGACATCAGCTTGCCTTGCTTGTCTCATCCAGGGCAGGTCCCCCCCTGGTTTCCTTCGCTAAGAAGCTTCCTCCACTTGGATGGACAGCTGGGGATCCCTTGTAGAACCATATGCCCCAGCCAGCATAGCTGGGCCTACTTGACAGGAACACAGCCTCAGGCCAACGTGGTTCCAGAGACTGAAATCACGCACACCCACCTCACGCCAGGAGGGCCACGAGGCGAAGGACCCCGAAAAACGCCATCTGCCCCTTAATTACCCTCTCCCAGCATGCACAGGGGGGCTCCACTACCACTGGGCTGCTGCCGAGAAGGGTCACTCAACACACTATGGTTTGCCCAAGTTCCAACCTGGGCCTGAAGTGGTATTGCCACCTACAGGCAACAAGGGAATATTCCTACTGAGCACAACCATAGCCAGAACAGAGGCTAATTTAAGTAGAATTAATAGAGTCTGAGCCCAACTATTGGCTCAGACACCCCTAAATTTACATTAGCGCCCGACTCGTTGGGAGACCAGCGCTACATATGTGTGTGATATTGGTGATGTATTTTAAATGAATAAATAGTAGCGCTGTGTACATAACAATATATACAAAACATTCTAAAGTGACAGACAGATAGCATGCAAATTAATCACCATGTGACAATGAAAAAATATTGCATATAACAAATAACTTAAAAAAACTGAAATATGTGTTCCTAAACGTTCATCCGATGTAACAAACAGTGGTTTGAAAGAAATCCAGAATCCAAAAATCATTGTGTTCACAAAGCGATTACGCCTGTGTAAATGTTGTTAGACAGGAGTAATTTCGATTTACGAGCGTTTTTACGCTAGTCGAAATCCTCAAACATGAAAAGCACCTGCGTGCTAAATTTCACTTTATTACGTGTTATACGCCTTCAGATCTCGCTGCCTGAAATTGCGGCCACTGGGCGGACTTCCTGTTGTTTTTCATTCATGGTATGCTATGAGCTTTTGCCTGGAATCCACAAAATTTCCTCTTCAAACGCAATTCTTACGGCACCTTTAGTCATTTTTTTTTCCGTTTCACTATACCAGCTTTTTGCTGGTCTATTTAGACAGCCCATGTTAAGTATGGCCGTCGTTCCTCGAATTTCAACCATTTCTTTTATTATTTTTAACGAAGTCGTCCGGGAATAGGAATGTTCTAAACGCCGCTACTCAAACAACGAATGACGTCACGACGTGATTTCGCGCAATGCACGGCGGGAAATTCCTGAACAGAGCATGCGCAGTTCGATCGTCGCGGGGACGCGCTTAATTTAAATGCTTCACGCCCCCTACTCACGTATTTCGATTGCGCGGCGGAAAAAAAATACGATACAATAGCGTACGCGCAAAAAAACTACCTGAATTCGGCGTAGAGTCTGGTGATAGACGGCAGCGTAGCGTATTTCGATTACGCAGCGGAAGATTACATCTATGTGAATCTGCCCCATTGTGTGTATTCTAGTGATTAAACTCAAACAAGCAACACGATATTCTTCAAATAAATAAATCTTCCACCACACCAGTTGTGATTGTGATTTTGCTCCCTTAACCACTTGACCACTGGGCACTTAAACCCTCTTCCTAACCAGACCAATTTTCAGCTTTCGGTGCTCTCACACTTTGAATGACAATTACTCAGTCATACAACATTCTACCCATTTGAAATGTTTGTCCTTTTTTTCACACAAATAGAGCTTTCTTTTGGTGGTATTTGATCACCTCTGGGTTTTTTATTGTTTGCGCTATAAAAGAAAAACGACTGAAAATTCTGTAAAAAAAAAAAAAAAAAAACTTGTTTCTGTCATATTAGCAGGTTATTTCTCACAGACAGCATATGCATACCACAAATTACACCCCAAAACACATTCTGCTATTCCTCCCGAGTATGGCGATACCCCATGTGTGGGACTTTTACACAGCGTGGCCACATACAGAGGCCCAACATGCAGGGAGCGCCACCAGGCGTTCTGGAACACCGACCAATTCTGACATTTCTCTCCTACATGGAAAAATCATCATTTATTCGCTAGAAAATTACATAGAACCCCAAAACATAATATATGCTTTTTTAGCAAAGACCCTAGAGAATACAATGGCGGCCGTTTTTTAAACGCGTGTTTTTAAAAAAACTGTTTTGTGCTTAAAACAAAACAAAACAGTAACGTTAGCCCAATTTTTTTTCATAATGTGAAAGATGAAGTTACGCCGAGTAAATAGATACCCAACATGTCACACTTCAAAATTGCGCACACTCGTGGAATGGCGCCAAACTTCGCTACTTAAAAATCCCCATAGGCGGTATTGCAGAGTATTGGGGTATTGCAAAGTATCATGCAGGGTATTGGGGTATTGCCGAGTATTGGGGTATTGCCGAGTATTGGGGTATTGCCGAGTATTGGGGTATTGCCGAGTATTGGGGTATTGGGGTATTGTTGAGTACTGGAGTATTGGGGTATTGCCGAGTATTGGGGTATTGCCGAGTATTGGGGTATTGCCGAGTACTGGGGTATTGCCGAGTACTGGAGTATTGGGGTATTGTCGAGTACTGGAGTATTGGGGTATTGCCGAGTACTGGGGTATTGCCGAGTACTGGAGTATTGGGGTATTGCCGAGTATTGGGGTATTGCCGAGTATTGGGGTATTGCCGAGTATTGGGGTATTGCCGAGTACTGGGGTATTGCCGAGTACTGGAGTATTGGGGTATTGTCGAGTACTGGAGTATTGCCGAGTACTGGAGTATTGGGGTATTGCCGAGTATTGGGGTATTGCCGAGTACTGGGGTATTGCTGAGTACTGGAGTATTGGGGTATTGCCGAGTACTGGGGTATTGTTGAGTACTGGAGTACTGGGGTATTGTTGAGTACTGGGGTATTGTTGAGTACTGGGGTATTGTTGGGTACTGGGGTATTGTTGGGTACTGGGGGGATTGCTGGGTACTGGGGGGATTGCTGGGTACTGGGGGGATTGCAGAGCTGGGATGTTTTGAGGGATGGCTGGATCTGTGACTGCATTTGTCACAGATCCAGCCACAGCTCAGCTGCTGACACCCCGCTCCCCCCCCTCTCCTCGCACACTGTACAGAGAGGAGAGGGAGGAGAGGGAGGAACCGGCGTCATCAAATGACGCCGGTTTGTTTACAAGTGATCGCGCCGTCATTCGACGGCGCGATCACGTGGTAAACGGCCGCGATCAGCGGCAATTTACCGTGATCCGTGATGCGCCGGGTCTTCTAGACCCGGCGAGCACGGACACTTTCGCGAGCGCGTCCCAGGGGACGCGCAATCGTGAAAGTGAAGGACGACGTCCCAGGGAGGTCGTCCCAAGATAACCGCGCCGTAGCAGTAAAATGCTTATGGCGCGGTGGGAAAGTGGTTAAGAATAACACTCACCAAAACTATATGCCTTGCACTCTCATGCTCAGCATTAAGGCTTAATAACCCCCCATGGCTCATAAACTATTCCAACTGTGTTCAAAAGAAGGAAAACCTCCACATGTAAAAATAAAAAAATGCTTCCAATAGTAAAGTATAGTAAAACAACATTTATTTAAAAAAGGCACACCAAACCTTCAACCATTGCACTTACAGTATTTCAAACATATAAAGGCACTTCAAGTCAAACTTCAAAGAGCAAACAAATATTGTAGCGGTCTGCATGGAGTGTTAAAGTCACGGTGGACACAGGAAGTGACCTGTTGATCTCAACCTCCACTCGCTCGCTCGCTCGCTCCTCTAACCTGAAGCATCTTCACAACCGGCAGTTCCGAACGTCGGACGCCTCAGATAATTGCCGCAAAGCTACGGCCAGACATGTTTAGTCGCTAGGACTTCTTTATTGGGATTGGGTGTGTGGCTCGGCAACCTCCCCTTTAAACTCCTCCTGTCACCCATTGCGGAAGTGATCGCTAATGTGCTTGCGCACGTCCCGTGTCTCTGTGACCACAAGACCCTGGCTCTGACCCCGCGCGCAGTGATCAACAAGCAACACCTTACTGTATCTTTGCCTAAACAATGCTAATGTATTAAAAATTACCAGTAACTATTAGGTAGACTAGCACATAAATGCTAAGACATTATGGCGGACACTTCGGACAATTTTGACACATTTTTGGGACCATTGTAATTTTCACAGAAAAATATGCATTAAAAATGCATTGTTTACTGTGAAAATAACAATTGCAGTTTGGGAGTTAACCACAAGGGGGCGCTGAAGGGATTATGTATGACCTCATCTGTGTTTCTAACTGTAGGGGGGTGTGGCTGTAGGTGTGACGTCATTGATTGTGTCTCCCTTTATAAGGGAACACACGATCAATGACAGCGCCACAGTGAAGAACAGGGAAGCTGTGTTTACACACAGCTCTCCCCGTTCTTCAGCTCCGGTGACCGATCGTGGGACTCCAGTGGCGATTGTGGTCTGCGGGTCCCACGGCTGGGCGCTTAAAGAGGACGTACCTGCACATGCTTGTGCCCAGCCGTGCCATTCTGTCGACGTATATGTGCAGGCGGCGGTTCGTAAGTGGTTAATTAGGGGTTTTAACTTGGATAGGGATGGGAGATTATGGGATGCCCATTTGACTTCAACAACCTCAGGGAAAATCTTCCTATATACAGTTTCTATATACAGTCTCCACTTCCTCAGCCATCTGCACAAACTTGGTTCCTTCTCCTTCACTCAGTGTCTGCTGAATCTGCCTCTTTACATCAGTCCACCTCTTCACCAGCACTCCCAGCTGACTTTTTACTAGATCACACAGCTGACTCTCAGGAGATCTCTAGGGAAAGGTTTGAAGACTTAAGCACACCACTTTCTCCAAGGTAAACTGACTTCATGTGGCAGTCTCCCCTCTTTGTAGTCCCCACAGTTCTACTCACTTTGTCATCTCTTGCTCCTGTGCCTCAAGGAAGACTTCCTTCTCTGTGTTTTAGAGGAATCCTCCAGCACCCGAACGCCCTGGCCCAAGGTCACCCCCCCAGACTAGGGCCCCCCCCTGAGGGCCACTGACAATCTCCTTAGCAATGTATCTCCATCTTCCACCCGACTGTTCTTGCTGGCATGGCCCATGTCTATTCATGAGGTAAGCGCTGACCCCTGCCAACCCACTACTGGGGATTGGCTGAGGCCTCATAAAAATGCATGGCAACCCCTCCTTACTCCCATCCTCCAGTTCTGGAAGTTTCTACAAACTTCCGAACCAGGGGGAAGGGCCAGAGAGAGCTGCAAGATGAGTCATCCAACCCCTAAGTCACTGAACCCTGACCCAGATTTCATAGTTCAGGCTTAGCCTTAAGCTAAACTAAATTTGCCTACTCCAACACAACCTGCAGGACTTCTAGCACACACTCGAGGGTGCTACACACAATAGACTATATATAAAGAAGAAAAAAAAACAGCCCCATGTCATTCATTATTAATACACAACTGTGGTTCAAGTAAACTATACCATGAAATGCACAAAACAAAACTAGATCAAATAAATAATAATACAGTCTTCTGCTTTTAACCATTTGGGGATTTTGTTGTACAGGGTGACTGATCCATGTACCCTAAATGTTATCAAAATTCTGCAAGGAGCTTTGATTAACCACTTAAGGACCGCCGCATGTACATTTACGTCGGCAGAATGGCACCGACAGGCACATCAACGTATATATACGTTGGTGCCTTGGGGGGGATCGGGGGTCCGATCGGACCCCCCCCCGTACATGCGGCGGTCCGCGCGGCTGCAGGAGCGATCCGACAAGTGGGGGCGGCTATCCGTTTTCATCCGCCCCCTCCGGATCGCTCCCAGCCAATGCGCGCGCCCGCCTGACCTGTCACTTCCTCCTCCTGTGTAAACACAGGAAGGAGGAAGCGACGTGATCTCTCCCTCGGCGTTTGTTTCAAGCGCCGCTGAGGAGAGATCACTACAGAACAAGTAAGTCCTGCACCAAACAGCACACTGACACACACAATAACACATTTAACCCCCGCGATCGCCCCCCCCCCCTCCCCCCTGTCACAGTGTCACTGAATGCAGTAATCATACATGTATGATTACTGTATTTAGTGTCAGTGTGACAGACAGTGTGACAGTCAGTCAGTGTTAGTGTCAGGGTAGCCCCCCCCACCCCCCCAATAAAGTTTTAACCCCTTGATCACTGCCCTAGTTAACCCTTTCACTCCCTATTGCCAGCGTCACTAAGCGATCATTTTTCTGATCGCTGTATTAGTGTCGCTGTTCCCGCTAGGTAGCTAATTTTTTTTTAATGCGATTTTTTTTTTACTAAAGACATGTGGCTAAATAAATTTTGGCCTAAATGTTTGACTAAAATTTAGTTTATTGGTTTTTTATTATAACAAAAAGTAAAAAATATTGATTTTTTTTCAAAAATGTCGCTCTATTTTTGTATATAGCGCAAAAAATAAAAATCGCAGAGGCGATCAAATACCACCAAAAGAAAGCTCTATTTGTGGGAAAAAAAGGACGCGAAATTTTGTTTGGGAGCCACGTCGCACGACCGCGCAATTGTCTGTTAAAGCGACGCAGTGCCGAATCGCAAAAACCCCTTGGGTCATTTGCCAGCGTATTGGTCCGGGTCTTAAGTGGTTAAAGCAAAATTTGATATAGGGAGAGAGTGGAGTTAATTAGGTTTTCCCAGTCAGTTAGAGAAGGGGGAGAGAGTGAAGGTTAGGTAGACCTGACAAAGTGTTAATGAAAGAATTAACTTCTACCCAGAATGACCGTATCATATAAATTGCATGAAAAAAATATTTAATTCCTGACCACACGCTTTGAGGCCAAGTCTAACCTTTATATTTTACATCCTCAATGAGAAAGATATTTAAAAAATATATATTTTATTGAAATTTTTTACGATTGAACATTGTCTAAAGTATGTACCTTGTGAGAGTAAACAATGCCCCCCAGAGATTTTTGCCATTGTTCATAGCATCCCTGGAATTCTTCAAGTGGGATAGCTTTCAGAGCCTGTTTAGTGGCTATTTAGACAGTAACCACACTACCAAAATGGTGTCCTTTCTCATGTTCAAATCCAGATTCACGGTTTCATGAACAATTGACTTGATAACTCCCGTCTCCCCTGCAATCATTCTGTTAGCAATCTGTTGGTCAAAAACGGAACAGAATGTTGAGGTCTGTTCGCAACCGTGACTGAATCATACATCATAGTCATCTTTGACTATTTTTAATCCCTATGCTGCTAGCATTCGTAAATAGATAGGAACGTATATTATATTTACTTGTTTTAAACCTATTTTCTTACATTTATTCAGTTTTTTTCCTGCTTTGCAGGCAAATTATGTCATTCATCCCAGGAATCTTTAGAAGAGGAGGAGGGGTTTCCTCAGTTAAGCACACCCTCCTGCCCGCATGCCTGAACTTAGAGTAGATGAATTCCAGGAAGTACAGTATTTATCAGCGTATAACACGCACCCTAACTTTAAGAGGGAAGTTTCAGGAAAAAAACTTTCCACAGCCCCCTGCGTATAACACGCAGGCACAGTTTACCCTCTATTTTCAGGGTAAAGTGAGTGTTATACGCCAATAAATACAGTAAATGCTACATTAATCATTTTCCCTTACTCAACATAGCCACAGCCAGAAATGTTAGTTTTTTTTTTTAAAAAAATGATTTCTCAGCATGGAGACATAGATGGATGGCTAAGTTTCCCTTGAATATTAAAATTAATTAAATAGGGTTTTTGGTTTGGGGTGTCCGTAGTTCTGCTTCAACAGTTAAATTTAATTGTAAAAGTTATTTTTAATCTTTTTAACTCTGCGGTTTTCATTAAAATAATCCCTGGTGATTCTGCGATTAGAATCCTTGTTTAGGCACTGTTATAGGGTGAAGACTCTTTTTCCAGTTGAGCTCCTGTGTTGCCACCCTGTCAGTTGCTGCACCAATTTGCACAGGCATGGTCCACTGTTGTCACTTTTAGGAAAGCAGTCTAGAGCATTAATGTATAGCTGTGAGTACATGTGACTAAAATAGGCTGCAGAAAATCTTCAGCACTAACATAGAAAAAAAAACGAATAAAAGGTCAAAACTGTATTTTATTCAAAACGATGGCAATTATTTTTGATACACAGAGTAAACGAAATGTCATCCAGTTAAAGTTTACATATACTTTAAACAATTTTAGCCATTTGCCTCGGACCTCGCTAATAAACTAGGTGTTTTCACCAACAGGCCTGCCACTCATTGAATGTAATTTGTTTGTTTGTCAAACCATTCTTTGTAAACCTTAAAAGCAGATCTCTGGGGAAAAAAAATGTTTTTCATGTCCTTGTTGCTGATCTCTGTAATAGCCTGTTGATCTTGCTAAAAAAAAAAACATTATTGCCATCTGGTTTCCTGTTTGTAAGAACGCTGGCTGCTATTCCTCCTGTATCCTATGGCAGCAGTCTTGGCACTTCCCATCAGTAGTTCTGTAGCAGGAAATAGAAATGTAGTGGGTGAAGGGGTCTCACAGCCCCCGGTCTGTGCTGCCCATGGAGGAGGTGTCCTCCTTCTCCTCTCTCCTCCCTCTTCCTCTTCTGCTCCCTGCCAGTCAATGTCCCCACTCCGCCCTCCCCCATCCCCACGCTGCCACCCGCCATCTCCGTGTTGAGTGGGATCGTTATCAGAAATCATCCAGATAACACAGCAGGGATCTCAGGCTGTGACAGGTATTGTATGTGAAGCAGGGCCGCCATCAGAAATTATGGGGCCCCTTACACAGCTTCAGGCATAGGCCCCCTGGAGCAGAGAACCCGGGGGGGTGCTGCCGCCTGAAATTGAGAAGCGGGGGGGCCCTTTACAAAAAAAAGAAGACATAAATAAAAATCTAAAAAAAGGGGGGGTAGCCATCCGGGGCCCTGGGGACCTCTGGGCCCTTTAATAAAAATAAAAAAGGAAGAAAAAATATATATAAAAATATATATTTATTTTTTAAATGGAGAGTTGCCATATGTGGCCCTGGGGACTTCTGGGCCCTTTAATATTTTTTTTATAAAAATAAATTACAAAAAAGGGGGGTTGCCATCTGGGCCCTTTAATAAAAAAATAAAAATAAACCTCTAGGCCCTTTAATAAAAATAAAAAATAAAAAAAATTATATAAACAAAAATAGAAAAATAAACATTAATAAAATAAAAGGGGGGTTTGCCACATGAGGCCCTGGGGACATCTGAGCCCTTTATAAATAAATAATATATATATATATATATATATATATATATATATATATATATATATATATATATATATATATATATATATATATATATATTTATTTATAAAGGGCTCAGATGTCCCCAGGGCCTCATGTGGCAAACCCCCCTTTTATTTTATTAATGTTTATTTTTCTATTTTTGTTTATATAATTTTTTTTATTTTTATTTTTTATTAAAGGGCCTAGAGGTTTATTTTTATTTTTTTATTAAAGGGCCCAGATGGCAAACACCCTTTTTTTTTTTTATAAAAAAATATATATTTTTTTTTATATTATTTTATTACTATATATATATGTAATAAAATAATATAAAAAAAATATATATTTTTTTATAAAAAAAAAAAGGGTGTTTGCCATCTGGGCCCTTTAATAATAATACGTGTGTGTGTGTGTATGTATATATATATATATATATATATATATATATATATATATATATATATATATATACATATACATACAGGGCTCAAAATTTCAAGTCCTGAGCTACTAGCCAGGCCTCAAGAGTTACTCGCCACCAGTTGCCCCACCTAATTCATACACTGCCCTGCGCCTAATTGCACCCATAAACACGCCCTCGTAGATTATCTCATGGAATGACACTGTTAAATGTTTTATGCAGAATCAAGTTACAAAATTAAATATTACCAACAACAACTTTAACAAAATGGGACAGGGCACTGGGGTCAGACCAGAGGGACAGGGCACTGGGGTCAGACCAGAGGGACAGGGCACTGGGGTCAGACCAGAGGGACAGGGCACTGGGGTCAGACCAGAGGGACAGGGCACTGGGGTCAGACCAGGGGGACAGGGCACTGGGGTCAGACCAGGGGGACAGGGCACTGGGGTCAGACCAGGGGGACAGGGCACTGGGGTCAGACCAGAGGGACAGGGCACTAGAACTGGGTCTCTTCCCCATTCTCTTGCTGTCTCCTCTGCAACTCCCATCCATCCATCCTCTCTCTCTCTCTCTCCCTCCCATTCATCTCATCATCAGGAGCCTGTGTGTACGGCTCCACGCTTGCATGTCCCCACTTCCCCCTTTTATTTAGGCTGGCAGTGAGGAGAGGAGCTGCAGCACAGTGGGAGGGATTAAAATCCAGCGCTGAGATCCACACAACTGCACAGCCATTGACACCATAGCACAGCGCACACTGACACTGCACAGCACATTTCTGCTCTCCAGCTACATTGGTCGGAAGGAGGGGGGCAGGCTCACAGAGGTCATACTGTTAGGTCCAATGGCTTAATGAGAATTGTAAGGAGAGCACCTGTGTACTGCTCTGCCTGTGCGCAGCTCACCAGACTACTTTTCCCAAGCATGCACCTTTCCTCTTCGGCCACCAATCTCATCAGGACTCTAAGTGTAGGCACAGATTGGAGGGAGATTGGTCATGTAGCCCTGTCATCACTCGCCCCCAGCTTAAATCCACTCGCCAAATGCTAGTAGGCGAGTGGAAATTTTGAGGGCTGTATGTGTATATATATATATATATATATATATATATATATTATAAAAAAAGGGGGGTTGTCATCAGGGGCAGTGGGGATCTCCGGGCCCCTGCGGACCTCCAGACCCATAAAAAAAAAAAAAAAAAAATTGGCTCTTTAATATAAAATAAAATAAAAATATATTTAAAAAATATAGATTCTCGTAGAGTATCAGAAATACACTACGCCGCCGTTTTTTACCTGGCTCTACGTGGAATCCAGGTAGATTTTGTCCAGTAAACGACGGCGGCGTAGTGTATTTCTTCCGTCGCAATCCATCTGCGCGAGTAGGGGCCGTGAAGCATTTAAAATAGGCGCGTTCCCGCGGCGATCGAACTGCGCATGCTCCGTTCGCAAATTTCCCGCCGTGCATTGCACGAAAACACGTCGTCACGTCGTAGTAGCGTCGTTTACGTACATTCCTATTCCCGAACGAGTTACGTTAAAAAAAAAATATATATTTTCAAATCGACGTGGGAACGACGGCCATACTTTACATGTGTTACGCACTGTTAGACCAGCAAAAAGCTCCTCTAACATTACGTAGCCAAAAAATGACGTAGGCGAATGCGAGGGACACTCGTACCTTCGTGGATCGCCGTAAAAACTCATTTGCATATCCCGACGCATGAAAACGACGCGAACTCCTCCCAGCGGCTGCAAAAATATCGCAGTGTAGATCCGAAGGCTTACGAGGACGTAAGCCTCTCGGATCGAAGCCTGAAGCCGCCGTATCATGGTTTGAGGATTCAAACTAGTGATACGGCGCGCAAAATTTGAAATTACTCCTGTCTAACACCAGTTAGACAGGCGTAATTGCTCTGTGAATCTGGGCCAATATGTCTATCTCCTGTTGTGGCTGGAGGGGAGAGAACAGACATGCTTTGCATTTGTAAGGCTGTAACCTATCTATCATACTGTGTGTTACTGAGTAGTGTGGCTGGCTGCAGAATGAGGGACGTCATTTATGAAGTGGGCGAGTTCACATTTACATGTACAGGGCTAATGTACCATCCTGCATTCAATCCAATCCCAAACATTTATGGGGAATGTAGTTAGAGAGAGAGGGGAGGATATGATGCAACAGATCCTCCCTGGCAGAATACATGATGCATTTTTTGAATTAGTGTTTTGTGTGGGGTTGTACTAATGGAGGATTTTTTGAAAATCATTGAGTTCTGCTTTAAGTTTGTGCTCCATTCAAAATCCTAGGAGACCAGCAGTAAATAACATGGCCACCACAGTGACCTGGTCCAGCAATAACAACCATTCTAAGTTTGAGGTCATGCAATCTACCCATGCTGATATCTGTTTAACCACTTAAGCCCCGGACCAATATGCTGCTAAATGCCCAGAGGTGTTTTTACAATTTGGCACTGCGTTGTTTTAACTGGTAATTGTGCGGTCATGCAATGTTGTACCGAAACAAAATCTGCGTCCTTTTCTTCCCACAAATAGAGCTTTCTTTTGATGGTATTTGATTGCCTCTGCGATTTTTATTTTTTGCGATATAAACGGGAAAAGGCCATACATTTTGAAAAAAAAATGATTTTTCTTATAACAAAAAGTAAAAAATATTGAATAAACTAAATTTTAGTCAAACATTTAGGCCAAAATACATTCAGCCACATGTCTTTAGTAAAAAAAAATCACAATAAGCGTATATTTATTGGTTTTCGCAAAAGTTATAGCGTCTACAAACTAGGGTACATTTTCTGGAATTTACACAGCTTTTATTTTATGATTGCCTATCTCATTTCTTGAGGTGCTAAAATGGCAGGGCAGTACAAAACCCCCCCAAATGACCCCATTTTGGAAAGTAGACACCCCAAGGAAACTGCTGAGAGGCATGTTGAGTCCATTGAATATTTTTTTTTTTTTTTTTGTCCCAAGTGATTGAATAATGACAACATTTTTTTTTTTTTTAAGTTGTCACTAAATGATATATTGCTCACACATGCCATGGTTATATGTGGAATTGCACCCCAAAATACATTCTGCTGCTTCTCCTGAGTACGGGGATACCACATGTTTGGTACTTTTGGGAGTCTAGCTGCATATGGGGCCCCAAATACCAAGCACCGCCTTCAGCATTTCTAAGGGCGCAAATGTTTGATTTCACTCCTCACTACCTATCACAGTTTCGAAGGCCATAAAATGCCAAATTAGCACAAAACCCCCCCAAATTACCCCATTTTGGAAAGTAGACACCCCAAGCTATTTTCTGAGAGGCATGTCGAGTCCATGGAATGGTTTATATTTTAACACAAGTTGCGGGAATATGACAAACTGATTTTTGTTTTGCACAAAGTTGTCACTAAATGATATATTGCTCACACATGCCATGGTTATATGTGGAATTGCACCCCAAAATACATTCTGCTACTTCTCCTGAGTATGGGGATACCACATGTGTGGGACTTTTTGGGAGCCTAGCCGCATACGGAACCCCGAAAACCAAGCACCGCCTTCAAGATTTCTAAGGGCATACATTTTTGATTTCACTCCTCACTACCAATCACAGTTTTGAAGGCCATAAAATGCCAAGATGGCATACAACCCCCCCAAATGACAACATTTTGGAAAGGCACCCCAAGCTATTTGCTGAGAGGCATGTTGAGTCCATGGAATATTTTTTTTTTTTGCCCCAAGTCATTGAATAATGACCAAAAAAAAAATTTACAAAACGTTGTCACTAAATAATATATTTCTCACACATGCCATGGGCACATGTGGAATTACACCCCAAAATACATTCTGCTGCTTCTCCTGAGTACGGGGATACCACATGTGTGGGACTTTTTGGGAGCCTAGCCGCGTACGGGACCCCGAAAACCAATCACCGCCTTCAAGATTTGTGTGAGTGAAATCAAAAATGTATGTCCTTAGAAATCTTGAAGGTGGTGATTGGATTTCGGGGTCCCATACGCGGCTAGTTTTCCCAAAAAGTCCCACACCTGTGGTATCCCCGTACTCAGGAGAAGCAGCAGAATGTATTTTGGGGTGCAATTCCACATATAACCATGGCATGTGTGAGAAGTATATCATTTAGTGACAACGTTTTGTAAATTTTTTATTTTTTTGGTCATTATTCAATCACTTGGGGCAAAAAATAATAATATTTAAAAATTAAAGTCACGGCTTTATCGTGGGAGCAAAGGCTGTTGCTGTCAAGATAAATAAGTCCGAGCAACAGCTGAATGGCGTACCTGAAAACAGTAAAGTAAATTACATACCTGAAAAGCAAGCATTAAAAAACATAACAACAATAACACTTTGCAGAAAAGAATACAGTAAAAAAGAGCAGAAAAATAGAGAGAGAATAGAGAGGGAGAGAACAATAAAATGAAGACTATTTTTGTTTTTTTTATTTTATAATTTTTTTGTGTTTTTTTTTTTATTTTTAACTTTTTATTTTTAACACTTTTTTTTTGTAACTGTAACTGTTCAACTTTTCGGTTCCAGGTTTGGGTCTCTCACAATGCGATGGCATCTTGGGAGACCCTGTGTAAGTGTGCCTAGCCTGTGAAATGTTTTACTCTACGCTAATACTTCACTCGTGTGTGGAATCGTTCAAAACATTCCCCAATACAAAGACCAGGATCGGCAGCACATTGGGGACAAAAATAACGGGTGTCACGCCTAAATCCGCGCTTGCTACAGACACGACATTTTCTTTGGGGGGCTCGTTGGGTAGGGGTACTCTCGAGGGCATACAAAAAATGCCTCTCATGCAGTCGGCTTACTGCATTTGGTAGGGGATGGTGAGGTGCAGAACCGCCTGGATACAGGAGTTCTGTGACGATCTCTTCCTGGAATTGAAGGAAGGTTCCATTCTGTCCTGAAGTTTTGTATAAGACAAAAGCATTCAGTAAAGTCAATTGAAATAATTATAGAGACACTTTTTTGTACCAGCGTCTCGCCTTACGGGCAATATGATACGGCGCCATCAACTGGTCGTTAAGGTCCACCCCTCCCATATTTTGGTTATATTCATGGACACAGAGGGGTTTCTCCACAACACCAGTCCCTGTACGAATTTGTACTGTCGTGTCTGCATGAAGGATGGTAAGAACGAAAACATTCTTATTGTCCCGCCACTTCACAGCGAGCAAATTATTACATCTGCAGCAGGCTCTCGCCCCCAGCCTAATACGGGCATCTACAAGCCGCTGGGGAAAGCCCCGGCGATTAGGTCGCACGGTGCCACATGTTCCAATCTGATGGCAAAAAAGTGGCACGCTGCTGTAATAATTGTCCACATACAAGTGGTACCCCTTTCCGAATAAGGGTGACACCAAGTCCCAAACGATCTTGCCAGCACTCCCCATGTAATCTGGGCATCCTTCCGGCTCTCCCTCACTATCTTTGCCCTCATAAACCCTAAAGCTCCATTTGTAGCCTATTGCCCTGTCACAAAGCTTATAGAGCTTGACCCCGTATCTGGCACGCTTGCTGGGAAGGAACTGCTTGATCAACGCTGGGGATTAAACAAGGCTGCATAACGTTCGTTGAAATGGTTTATGAGGGGCCGAATTTTGTAGAGCCGGTCAAATTCAGGGTCTCCAAGTGGACGACAAAGTGCACTGTCACTGAAATGCAGGAACCGCAGGATCGCCTCATATCGATTTCTGGCCATGTGAGCAGAGAATATGGGCATATTGTGAATTGGATCTGTGGACCAATACATCCGCAACTGAGATAATTGGTGTATGCCCATGTTGAGGGTAAGGCCCAGAAAGGTCTTAAATTGGAAACCTCAAGAGGTTTCCATTCTTTGGCAAGGAAGGACTGTGGATTAGCGGCGATGTATTGACCAGCATATAAATTAGTTTGGTCCACAATAGATCTATAGAGATCTTCCGTGAAATACAGCGAATAAAGATCAAGTGGCATAAAATTCGCTGTATCCACCTGAATACCGGGTTGGCCAG
Organism: Rana kukunoris; assembly: GCA_029574335.1. Lineage (NCBI taxonomy): Eukaryota > Metazoa > Chordata > Amphibia > Anura > Ranidae > Rana > Rana kukunoris. The sequence goes on from CM056052.1 coordinate 446,599,320, forward strand.
TGAATGGGGGAAGTACGGGTGCTGCAGAAGTGGTGGGGACCCATTTAGGATAGGCAAATTCTGAAGGAAGGGCACTATGGGCACTACGGGCCTGTCTTTGTCTTCTTCTTCTTCTTCTTGGTGGCAGTGGAACACTACTTGTGCTTGCCACCTCGCCAGCTTGAACTGCACTTATGGGACTCGCCACGTCGCCACGTGATACTGCAGTGCTGGATGAACGACCAGGGTGTACTAGGCTGCTGGTGCTTGCCAATCCACCAGAAGGAATAGCGGCGCTAGTACTTCTCTGCTCCATTCTCTGCTCCATCTTGCGGTTCTTGCTGCTCAACAACATCAGAACGGGATCGGGTACGCCTGGCCTTAGAAGGGACCACAACTTCGTCGTCAGAGCTATCTGACATGGAGCCGCTGTCATAAATAGGATCGTATTCTGAGCCAGAATCTGACAGATGCGTGACCTCCTCTTCACTATCTGACATGCTCAGGATCCTAAAAGCCTCTTCACCAGTGTACATTCACTTTGCCATTTTGGGCTCTAAATTTAATCGTAGACTGGTGATGATTCACAGGTAAAAAAAGCACAGGTAAGAAAAGCAAATGTAGAAAACGCTTCCAAAAAAACCTGTTAGCGATCGCAGGGATCAGGCCTGTCTCTGCGAATGCTGCAGTTGTGTGTGTTATGTTTTTGAAGTGACAGTGATCGATCGATACTGCACTTGGGTGGGTTGGGCTGGGCGGAGGGGCAAAACGCAGGTGCTAGCGGGTATTTGGGCCGATTCCGCTAACAATGCGTTTTTGGGTACCCTAAACTGCTGGGTACGCTAGTATAGATCTGATCAGATCAGGTATCGATCCGTTCAGATACTATACCACTAAGGGGGTGTATGCTTTGCGTGTGGGTGTAAGCATTCCTGGCACAAACCTAACACTGCCTGGGGTGGCTAAAATGTTATTGATATCACCCGCCGGGCGATCAGGGGGTTAAACCTTTATTGGGTTATATACGGCGGGTGCCCTGATCCTATAAACAGCAAACTAACTAACCAGCGTCAACCGTAACAATTATACGGTGATCACTGGTGAAAGGGTTAACTAGGGAGCAATCAGGGGGTTAAAACCTTTATTAGGTAATATATGGGGGTACCTACCACTTTCTAAAAACCTAAAAAACGAAATAACTAACCTGCGTCACCAGTGACACTTATACGGTGATCACTGGTGAACACTGGTGAAAGGGTTAACTCTAGGGGCAATCAGAGGTTAAAACCTTTATGGGGGTACCTAACGCTATATAAACCTGGCGGCAAACCTCAAAAAAAACTAACTACCTAGCGGCAACAGTGACACTAATACAGCGATCAGAAAACAGATCGCTTAGTGACACTGGCAATAGGGGGTGAAAGGGTTAACTAGGGTGGTGATCAAGGGGTTAAACCTTTATTAGGGGGGGTAGGGGGACTAAAGCTAATCTCCCTAACACTTTTTTCTGTCACAAATGACATTAAATGCAGTGATCAGAAAATAAATGATCACTGCAATAGTGACACGGTGACAGGGGGCTGGGGTGATCGGCGGTGACTGGGGGGGTTGTGTGCCTATGTGTAACTGTGTCAGTGTACTGTTTAGTGCAACTCACGGTTACAGATGTCTTCTCTCCTCAATCGGTGGTCGAAAAGACCGCCACGAGGAGAGATGACATCACTTCCCCCTTCCTGTGTTTACACTTAACACAGGAAGGGCGGGTGGAGGACGCGCATTGGCTGAGAGCGATCGCGAGGGGGTGGCTGGAAAAGAATAGCCGCCCCCTCATCCCCGATCGCTCCCGACCCCTTACCGACTGCCGCACGTAGTGGGGGGGTCCCGATCGGACCCCCCACCCACGGAAAGGCAGTGACGTACATGTACGCCCATCTGCCTGTACGTGCCATTTTGTGGACGTACATAGTCGTGCGGCTGGCGTTAAGTGGTTATATAAACAGCTGAATTGCTTGAAAAAGTCTGCATGCTTTAGATCAGGGGTGCTCAATCTTTAGAAGAGTTTGGGCCACTTAACGTGGATGTAAACCCACTCTCATCCTTTCCAAACTACTGCCATGGTGCTGATCTATAAGGATATAGATGCCTCCTGCAAGTATCCTTACCTGTCAAATGTCTCCCCTCTGTCTGTTATAAGAACTGAAAAAACTGCAGATTCTGTGGGTGGTTCTGTTGTCTGGAGCTCGATGGGTGGAGTCATGATGTCAGTAGACTCCCCGCCCACCTCGACACTCTCCTTACACTGAATTCTGCTATGATCACTAACATCCAGTCAAAATCCAGAAAAGTAATCGGATGACTTCAGAAAAGGAGTGGGGGTAGGAATTAAAAAATACCTGTCTCCAGGGTAGTTTATGAGATATGTAAATAACCTGTCATTCACAGCAAGGGGGAAGAACAGATAAAAGTTTTCTCCTGTTTGTCCGTTTATCTCACTGAAAAAAGAAAAGAAGATTGCTCAGAGCTGGATTAACTCTTTGTGGCAAGACTGGGCACAGATGATAGGAAATCGTATACTCTACATCGTGACAGCAAAACAATAAATACAATTTTTTGGGGTTTACATCCACTTTAAGTGATTTGGTACAGTGAAATGGTACAGAATTGCTTCTTTCTCATTTTAAATACTGTAAAGAACATTTTAAACAACAATTAGGGTCATCATTTTCCATGGAACTAATCCCCATTGAATGTTTACCCACTGTTTAATCACAAAACAAATTATTAACCAGATCACCATTAATCCCACTCCCGTGCTCAAGCGTGACAAGCCAAAAACCTCCCAACCAGTGTTGCAGCCTTCACTATATCAGCGCCTTTGGAGCCATTCCTTAGGTTGCCAAAACAAGCACTGTTTACAAACTAAACAGAGGCAACAGACCAGAAAGTTCATGCCTAGTAGTGCAATAAACTTTTTTATTAAGCCAAGATGATGCATAATGCACTTATATGATCTTGGATTGACACCAAGTTTTTTAATTTGGTAGGAGAAGATCCCACGCCCTCTGTAACATTGATGGGGGATCAGATGAAGAGGAGGGAGGAGCTGGAACATATCCCACCCTAAATATGGGTGGAACATAAAACATGGCCCAAGGGAGAACTTTTATAAAGCATGATATTTACAGTATGTATAAGACGTATCAGGGTATTTTTAAAATGATGAGTCCCAGAAGCACAATTTTAATGGGCCCCCTTTATTACCACAGATAGTCCAGATTAGGATAAGGGCTAAATTGTATGTGAAGTGCACCATAGCAAAAAGCATTGTAATGAGAAACACTGCCCCATTGTTCTCTTGGTTTCCTTACCAAGAGGAAAAGCCGTAAAGAGGAACATTCTGTTCCTTTCTCAATCTGCTGTAACTGCACAATTCTAATGTAGTTACTTGTGGACATGTTCTTACATTGTGTCCAGGCCAAAAAAATAGGAAAACCATGTGTAAGGGAGCTTCTTTTTCAACTAGTATGTCCCATCCCTGCTAGCTGGAGGGCTGTGATATCGTTATAAAGGGTCATTCCCAGGAAGTAGACAGAAAATTGGATCACATGACTTTCCACACATGAGCTGCTGTTTTATCATCCAGACCAGGAATATAGACTATTAGGCAAGTGTTCCTTTGATGTACTAACAGTTTCTTTGTTGCAGCTTATGTGTATATCTGAAGTCTGGAGACAGAAGTATCTCTGTATTTTAGATCCTTTTTAACATGCACAGTGCCAAATAGCTGGGTCTGTGCTAACTGTATGTGCATAGTGGTCACCTTGCATTGTATTATTGGGTGAACCTCTTTATTAAAATAGAGTTCCTACTTTAATTATCTTCTGTCCATTATGATCTGGGATTCTCTAGCTGGATTTAGCTCAGAGCTCAGTAAACAGTATAGTGTAAAGTCAGGTTAGGCATCCGAAGGCCCATTGGTAGATAGAGGTCTGGGTGCATGGCATATTAGAAACTGTTAGGGAATGAGAAGTAGAGTAGATAGGCTGACACTAGTTTTCTGTCACACCACTGATGTTGTCTATAAACCCTCGTACACACTTAGATTTTCGGATGACCAAATGTTCGTTTTCTGTAGCATGCTAGTCTCACGTCGAAAGTGAAGAGGTTGCCCACAATACGAAAATTTTCGTACGATAGATACGTCAGAAGTGACGTAATGTGTTGAATAGCTTTGTATGTATTCTTTCATTTCTGAGCATGCATACTGTTAGACATAAGCTTTTGGATATAAACAAATTACAGGCAGACAGTCTGTAGGTCTTGGAAACAGGAACTGAACTTTATTATTACTTCTTGTACATAGACAAAACATGAACTAGCAAACGTAACACTGCCATCTAGTGATCATATAATGTAATAGGCACACAGCAATGACATTTAGTAGATGTTGCTCATATAATACAAACCTTGTATGCTAACACCCCCACTCAACAACTACTATCTATGTCAATCCCATTTTTGATCTAAGATCAACAAATCTGTTTCTAGCTAGTGGTTTTGTCAAAACATCAGCAATCATTTTTTCCGTTTCACAATACACAAGTTCAATCACTTTCTGATCAACTAAGTCATGAATGTAATGATGTCTGACATCGATGTGCTTGGTTCTTCCATTAATCTTCTCACTTGTTGCAAGCTTAATGCAACCCTGATTATCCTCAAATAAGACGGTAGGTTCTGATGTTGCTTCTCCAAGATCCTTGAGTAATTGTTGTAACCACACAACTTCTTGACTGGCATAAGCTGCAGATATGTATTCAGCTTCTGTAGAGGACAATGCCACTGACATCTGTTTCTTGCTGGACCATGATATAGGACTGTCTCCCAATTTTAATAAGTAACCACTTGTGGATTTGCGTGTGCTGTGATCACCTGCCCAATCGGAGTCCACATATCCCACGAGGTTTAAATCACCACTTGCTGACAGTTTCAAATTTAAGTCTTTTGTCTGTTTCAGATATCTCATAACTCTTTTGATCGCATTCCAATCTCTTAGACGTGGTTTATCAACTCGCCTGCAAAGAAGAGACATGCTGGCTGCAATGTCTGGACGTGTAGTGGTTGCAATGTAGAGAAGTGCCCCCACTGCTTGTCTGTATTGTTCATTGGATGTGAGAAGATCATCTTCTCCTTCTAACTTTGGATAGGCTGTGTCCATAGGTGTGCTTGCTCCTTTCGCCTCTGTCATGTTGAATTGCTGAAGAATAGATTCAATTTTTGCGCTCTGATTCAACAGGAAACTTCCATCTTTCTCACGCTGGATGTCAATTCCAAGATAATATGTCACTTCACCTAGGTCTTTCGTTTCAAAGTGCTTGTTGAGTACTCCTGTTAATTTTGCAATTTCATTGTTATTTTTGTGAGCAATGATCAGGTCATCTACATAAATTAGCAGATACATCCACTCAGTGTCTACTTGTTTAGCGTATAGGCACGGATCAGCTTTGCTTCTTGTAAATCCTTCATTTAGTAGAACTTGATTAATCTTCAGGTTCCATGCTCGAGCTGATTGTTTAAGGCCATAAAGAGATTTATTCAACTTGCAGACAAGATGCTCTTGTCCCTTTTTCAAATATCCTTCTGGCTGTGACATGTAAATTTCTTCTTCAACATCACCATTAAGAAAAGCTGTCTTAATATCGTGATGTTTCACAATCATTGTACGCATGGCAGCCACTGTCATTAGTGTTCTGAAAGTACTTTGTTTAGCAACTGGAGCAAAAGTAGCATCATAGTCCTCACCGAACTTCTGTGAGTAACCTTTAGCAACCAGCCTTGCCTTGTACCGACAGACTTTCCCTTCAGAGTTACATTTGGTTTTAAAAACCCATTTACATCCTATGGCATGTTTACCTTGAGGTAGCTCTGAAAGTGTCCATGTCTGGAGATCTTCGAGTGATGTCATTTCTTCATCAGCGGCTTTGTTCCATACGTGTTTCTCATGCATTGGCAGTTTCTGCATCTCTTTCCATGAACCTGGTTCAGTTTGAACAGCTCTGCGAGCTATGTAAGATAAACGTTCAGCTGGAACACCTTTATTGATTCTGGTTGATTTTCTGACTGAAGGTATTTCTGGTTCAGATTCAGGTTTTGATTCTTCTGCAGTGATTTCTATTTCTGTATCACTTTCCTTATTTTCTTGAGTGACTGGTGTTGATTCTTTCTCAGTTTGAATAGTTTGTGTCTGTTGTTCAAACTTTGAGCACATAGAAGTTTCATCAATAATCACACTTCTGCTGACTGTTACCTTGTTCGTGTCTTGATGTAAAATCCTGTATCCTTTTTGAGATTCACTGTACCCCACAAGTACACCTTCTTTTGCACATGCATCCCATTTTGTACGTTTTTCTTTTGGAATGTGTACATAGGCTTTACTTCCAAAAATTCTGATGTGTCTTAAATCTGGTTTCCTTTTGTTCCATAGTTCATATGGAGTTGTTGTTGTTGCTTTTCCCGGCAAACGATTTTGAAGATAACATGCAGTTGTGATAGCTTCTCCCCAGAATGTAGTTGGCATATCAGCATCAAATAGCATGCTCCTCCCACTTTCACACAATGTGCGGTTCATTCTCTCTGCAACTCCATTTTGCTCCGGGTTATATGGAACTGTTGTCTGGAACATAATTCCATGCTTCCTGAGAATGGCTTGTGTTTTACCACTTGTATATTCTGAGCCATTGTCTGTTCGTAGTACTCTGGGCATTCTGCCGAAAATATTATTTACTTGAGCGAGATACTGTTCTAATTTCTCTGGCACTTCATCCTTATTGTGAAGTAGAAATACTGTGGTATATCTGGAGTATTCATCAATGAAGGTCAGGAAGTACTTTTTCTTTCCTGGAGTCATAGTTTTCATTGGACCACAAAGATCTGAATGTATTAAGTCCAGAGGTTTTTGAACTTTGCTGTTTGTCTGCTTGGGAAAAGGTGTCCTTGCCATTTTTCCTTTAATACAGCTGGTACAAATCATTGTGTGATCACATGGATTAATCTTAATACCACTTGCATAGTTATTCTCAACTATTTTCTTTATTGTATCAGAATTTCTGTGTCCCAATCGTCTGTGCCAAGTGTGGATGCAGTTTGAATGTTTATCCTCTTTGGCTATTTTAACCATTTCACTGCAGTTCAACTGATATAGTTCATCTATGATTTTAGCCTTTGCAAGCAAGCAATCCCCTTTTGTTATGATACAACTGTCACCCTGAAATGTGACTACATTGCCTTGGTTAGTGAGTTTCTTTACTGACAAAATGTTGCTTTCAAGATCTGGCACATACAGAACATTCCTCATATGGATCTTTTTAGTGATATCTGGAGAGATAGGACAGTATAGAAAGCCATCTCCTATTCCCACTGATTTCATGAGTTGTCCATTAGCTGTAGTTATCCCTTCTGTTTTGCTTTCATCAAGCTGAGCGAAGAAACTTTGGTTATTTGTCATGTGACTTGTAGCGCCTGAGTCCACACACCATGCTTGCACAGTGGTGACACAATTTTTGGATCCGAATGCATATTCCTTTGTTTCTATGACATTCTTAGCTTGTTGGAATGCACTTTGTTTTTGCATTCTAGCTTTCCAGATTCTACAATCTGCTTTTAGATGTCCTGGTTTCTTGCACACAAAGCATTCCTGCTTTTCTAGCTGCACGTTACTGTGTTTATTTTTGTATCTTGTCTTTAAAGCCGTCTCTGAACACACACTCACAGTACTCATGCTTTCAGTTTTGCGCTTGTATTCATCCACAAGCTTGCCTTTAACATATTCCAGTGTCAGATCATCATCTGGACGTGCATCTAGTGCTGTGACAAGTGTCTCATAACTTTCAGGAAGTCCACTTAATAATAGCGCTGCAACATGGAAATCTTTCATCTCTTCTCCAATCCCTCGCAGTCTCTCCACCATCTCTAAGGTCTGTCTTATATAGTCCTGCATGTCCTGGTCTTTCTGTAGCTTAGTCTGATAGAGCTTTCTGATTAAATACAGTTTATTGCTGAGATTAACTCTTTCATGTGCTTTCTGTAACTCTTCCCACATGTCTTTAGCAGTTTGACAGTTACATATATGTATGATTTGATCATCATCTATGCACAGGGAGATTGTGCTTTGCGCCTTCTGAACTCTGTCTAACCACTCCTCTATGGGCTGTGCAGGTCTTTGTTCATTTATGCATTTCCACGTACATTCTCTTATAAGCAGCATTTTCATCTTGAATTTCCAAGATTGGTAGTTCTGATTTGTCAGATTTGCAATGGAAAACGTTGCTGAGGGGATAGCAGCTGCCATTACTGATGTTTGTCTTTCTGTTGCTGTCTTCTGCACTGAATTGCTCTAGCTCACTGTATCTGGCTATATCCAGGGGTGATCTGTATTATATCCTGGGCTTCTGTAACATGCTCTGGGCCCATAACCTGTTAGACATAAGCTTTTGGAGCTAAACAAATTACAGGCAGACAGTCTGTAGGTCGTGGAAACAGGAACTGAACTTTATTATTACTTCTTGTACATAGACAAAACATGAACTAGCAAACGTAACACTGCCATCTAGTGATCATATAATGTAATAGGCACACAGCAATGACATTTAGTAGATGTTGCTCATATAATACAAACCTTGTATGCTAACACATACTCATGCTCTTACAATTTTTTTCGTACGAAAGCCTCACTAATGAAACGAAAATCGGACGTTGAGTTCACATCCGACAAAAATGTTATAGTCTGCACATCCATCTTTTGTCTGACGTAAAAGGAAAAGCACCGTACTAACGATCTTAAAACCGGCAGACAGCTTGTCGTACAAATGTTTTCATCCGATTTTCGTATTGTGTGTGTACAGGCCTTTAGAAGCTGCAATTGCTTAGATTACAAATTAATTTCCCAGGAAAGAAACCCCTCTTCTTACTGAGGCCCTGTCCTGGGTGTAGGCACTGCCAAGGTTTTTATCAAACCCTCTCTTCCACTTACGGAAGGTTCTGGTTCTCCTAACGGCCTACAGGTTTTGTTCCACAGCCTGTTTGGAATTGGCCATTTTCTATATCTCACCACAAAAGATGGCTACATGTGCTTTGTTCTGTCATTCACTGCTATGAGAAGATAACAGTGTGCAGTGAAATCAGTTTTGAATGAAGATATATTTACAGTATCTGTGATTACCAACTGCTCATGTAACCCCTACGGTAAGGCCGCGTACACACGATCTGTCCAACCCGATGAGAATGGTCCAACGGACCGCTATGATCGGTTCACAGACTAATGGTCTGATGGTCTGATGTGCGTACACACCATCAGTTCAAAAACCGATCATGTCAGAACACGGTGACGTAAAACACAACGACGTGCTGAAAAAAAAAGAAGTTCAATGCTTCCAAGCATGCGTCGACTTGATTCTGAGTATGCGTGGGTTTTTGAACCGATGCTTTTGCATACTAACCATTGGTTTGGACCGATGGTCAGGCGTCCATCAGTCCGATTTTAAAGCAAGTTTTAAAACTTTGGTCCGAAGGACGACGGACCAATGGGCCGTACATACGGTCGGTTTGGACTTCAGTCCATTTTCATCGGTTTGGACCGATCGTGTGTACGTGGCCTTAGAGTTTAGCTTACAGTCCTGCACACTGTTTTTTCTGTTCCTATCCCAATTAAATGTTTTGCATATAGGTTGTTCCGGCGTTATTTACTCTTTTATTGTTTTGGTTCATTCACACTTGTAGTATAGTCTGTTATTTACTGCTTGTTTTCTGTTGTACTCACTTTTAGGGCTCATTCACATGGGTGGGCATAGGGTGGTAAAAGCAGGTGGTGGGAAATTTAACAACTGCACAGGGCTGTACATATGCCACAAATACAATACACTGCATTAGCACCAACATTAAACCCTGTGTCATGTTCGGGAGGCAGTGTTACTGCAAAACACAACCCATGAAAGGAAGTGAAAGGGGCCAAACTGCAACCGCCCTGTGCAATGCACACTGTTACAGTGTGGTGGTTTGGCATTTTCAGGGTTAAAAGAGACGCTAAGAAAACGTTTTGTCTCCCAACTGCCCATCAAGCACCCTCTGAAATGTGATTCACTGTGGATTTATTTTCGGAGGGAAGGCAAGGGCTGGTGCATGTCTGAGTAAAGCCTCACAGTTTCTTTGGCTATGCTCATTATCACTTGTAGATTGCACTTGTGCACATTAAACAACTTGTATCCATATGTTTTATATTAAAACTGATCTTCATTTACCAAAAGAATCTGGATTATTTGGACCCCCCTTTTCAAAATGATAAAATCAGATTATTATTTTTTTACTTTTTTTTTCTGAGGGGGACCAACCCATCCTAATCCCCATATTCTTGCCTAGGTGAAATGTATGCCTCCTTTGCTCCAGAAACCTCCTAGGATACCCACGTCAGATATCCCAGGAGGCATCAGCTTGCACAAAGTAGATAGAGGAAGTTAAACCTAGCATCACATCATTAGGGGCCGGCTGCAAGATCCCTGAAGAGACAACCAGCTCCCACTGATGTCAGAAGGAAGGACCTAGGATGTGGTAGGGAATTGGTGCATCACAGTAGGATAACACTGGATGAGTTGGGTGGGTGGGTGGGTGAGAATGCTATTTGAGCTTAACCCAATGGGTAAGGTAAGAGGGAGTTGGAGGTGTAGGACCCAGCATGTGGTAGGAAATCGGTGCATCACAGCAGGATAACACTGGATGTGTTGGGTGGGTAAGAATGCTATTTGAGCTTAACCCAATAGGCAAGGTAAAAGGGAGTTAAAAGGGGGGTGAAGTTGCTCTTTAATATCTCATATTCGCCTGTATTCCGTAGCTGTGTGTAGACCTGCATGAAATAGTTTGGTGTTCACAGTTCACTAGTTATCCAAGAGATGAAAAAATCACAGACCTAAAACCACAACTGGAAGTGTCATTACTTTTAAACAGCGATTAACAACTGTCCCATGAGGACCGGCAGTAGGATCTTTATCATTCCTTTCAGGCTACTGGCACAAAATGAGAAGATAATGCATTCAGATGAATACATAACAACCGCAGACCTCAAAACATAGTAATATTTTCATTTAATAAAACATCACAGCATTACAACCCGAGTAAAAGGTTTTGTTGCACTTAACTGAACTATGCTACTATCAACTATAACGCTACAATAAATTCTTTAGACACATTAATTTTTTTTTTTTTTTTTCAAAATGAACTCCAGGCCAACGGCTAAATATGCAGTAGGAAAAAAAAAGGCTGCATGTGAACTGTCTTACCTGCAAAAGGATTTGTCATTCTTATCAGCCAGTCTTGTGACCCAGATACTCCTGTCAGACACCACAGCCAGATTATGCACTTCCTCTTTGTAGTCTATTCTATAGGTCTAGGTCTCTACCCAGTGCAGGAGCAGCAGAACACTGATGAAATCATCACGTTTTGATCTTGTTTTCCCTCAAAGCTTACAGATTAAAAATATGAATCCTAAGGGCCTGTGTCAACAAACTTTGGGATTGTGTTGATGGTATCAGTTTGGCATCATTTTGAGATGATTCTGAGATCATTCAGAATTCATTGACCTGCTTTTCACCTGCTCCAAGTCTCTTTTGCATTCTCATTGACTTGTATACGAATTTCAAACTTGTTTGAAGGGAACAAAAGCCCGACAACACAGACCCTAAATCAATTTTCTGTTTGGCATCATATCCTACCATACAAAGTTATTTATTCTTACTTTAAAGGAGAAGTACAGCCAAAGCTCATTTGTGACCTGTTTTCAGCAGGCAGCGTGCTGAAGCTGGCTGTCAGCTGACATCACAGAGCCGGACAAGACTCAAGGAAGATTGCGACAATGAAGTCTGGATCCGCCCATATGCCTGGACCCTGAAAGGTTTTTACCCGCTTCATGAACAGGGCATTTTTTGCTATTCAGCACTGTGCTATTTTAACTGGTAACTGCGCAGTCATGCAACGCTGTACCCAAATGAAATTTGTATCTTTTTTTTCCACAGAAAAATACTTTTCTTTTGGTGGTATCAACTGTGTTTTATTGTTTGTTTTATAAATTAAAAAAATAAAAAAATTATATTTTCTACTTTCTGTTTGAAAACATATCCGCCAAAATCAAATTTCTTCATAAATGTAGGCCAAAATGTATTCTTTTACATGTCTTTGGTAAAAAAGCAAACAGAATTTTTGGGCTCCCTATACTATTGGGGACACTAGTATAGTTCTGATCATGATCAAGATACTGATCTGTACAGACACTATACTAGTAATGGCAGTGATCAGCAGCTTAGGCGGCGTACAGACGATCGGACATATCCGATGAAAACGGTCCGCGGACCATTTCCATCGGATATGTCCGATCGGGAGTTTGATCCGATGGCGTGTACACACCATCGGATCAAATTCCCCGCCGCCGGACGGCGTGGTGACGCGGCGGTGACGTTGACGCCGCCGCGTCACCGCCACGTCACCGCACCAGGAAGTAAAACACTTCCGCGCATGCGCCGAATCCATTCGGCAGCGGCGCGGCGGTGGGGGCCGACATGTCTGCTGGTAAGTGTACTAACCAGCAGACATGTCGGGCGGACAGATTCCACCGGATAGATTTCAAAGCTTGCTTTGAAATCTGTCGGGTGGAGAAATCTGTCCGCTAGCCCATACACACGAGCGGAGATGTCTGCTGAAACGGTCCATCGGACCGTTTTCAGCGGACATATCCCCTCGTGTGTACGCCGCCTTATAGTGTGATTGTGATAGTGTGGTGGGCAATCCAAAGACAAACTGACACTGGCTGGGAGAGACGCTAGCTAACTGACATTGACATTACTAGTGACACTAAAACAGTGATCAGTGAGAATACTGTACACTGTACACATGGCATTGGTTGGGAAGGGGCAATCAAGGGGTTAACTGTATCCCTAACAAGTGTAATGTCTGCTGCTTTTACTAACAGATCTGTCAACACAGAACTCTGTGCTGTGATTGGTCACAGCTGATCAGCAGGTTTCAGCCAACATCATTGGCTGAAATCTGCTGACACACTTGTACAGTAATATGGAAAAAATTGGAAAAACTGCGCTAAAAAGATGCTAAAAGAAAAAACAACTATAAAACTAAGTTTGTAGTTTGTTCAGTTGAGAGCTGCGATTAACGCGTAAACAATTTGGTACAGAAGAATATATGAAAAGAAAAATAAATTGCGCTTCCCCCTAACCATGTGAAATAATATTAATTAAGGAGAATCCAATCACCAAAATTATAATACCAAAAACAGGCTAGTGACAGACTAATATGTGACTAATAACATATATAAATAAAAACGAATGTGTTCAACAGGGGCGGACTGACCATTATGGCACTCGGGCACTGCCACTAGGTGGCCCCATCAGGGTTGCCAGGCTCAGTAAAACCAGGGACAGTATGTAAAAATCTGTGTTTTTTTTTACATCTGTCCCTGACATGTCCGACATGCTTTTGATGTCAGAATCCCGAGATTTTAGCTGCCCCGCCTCTGCACTGCCTCCTGGCATGGTGACCATCTGTAAGCCCGGGGGCCCCATAATCTTCTATTGCCCGGGGGCCCCATAAGTTGTCAGTCCGCCCCTGGTGTTCAACCATAAAAAGCATCAGTTGCTGTGCAGCAAGCAATCTCATGCCAATTAATGCAGTTAATTGGATTATTAACCAATACCTAAATACAATTAAAATGAACATAAAAAATAAATGAAAATACAGTCCATAGGTGCTTAAGTAATGAACAAAACACCAGTGCTCTGTGCAAAGAACCAAAAACTGATGAGTAAGCGTGTCCAAAGACTTGTGATGAGTCCTCCACCAATTAGTAAAAATGTACCGACTTGCCATGATCCCTTATGACAGGGGATCACTGAAAGCATGTAGTCAAAGTGCTCATTCCAACAGCGCAGCTCAAACACATCCAATCTTTAAGCAATGGAACTCAATGGTCTCATGGGTCATCAGCATATACACCCGACATGCAAAAAATAATGATGGCTCCACATAGCGCATTTAACGTATAAATGTTTATTTAACCACTTCCCGCCCGGCCAATAGCAGATTTACGGCCGGGAAGTGGTTAAAAAATCGTGACTAGACGTTCTCAAACGTCCAGCACGATTTCATGCCACGCACGCCCGTGGGGGCACGCAGCGCGGCGATCGCTGATGCGGGGTGTCAGTCTGACACCCTGCATCACCGATCTCGGTAACGAGTCTCCGGCAGAGGCTCGCTACCACGTGATCAGCCGTATCTAATCTCGGCTGACCACGAGGTAAACAGGAAGAGCCGCCTGTGACAGACGCGAGTACAGGAGAGCCGATCGGCGGCTCTCCTGACAGGGGGGGTTCGTGCTGATTGTTTATCAGCGCAGCCCCCCCTCGTATGCCCACACTGGACACCAGGGATGCCCACACTAGACCACCAGGGATGCCCACACTGGCAGGGCAAAACAAATAAAAAAAAAAAAAAACAGGATTTAAAAAAAAAAAAAAACAGGAAAAAAAGAAAAATGCCAGTCAGTGCCCACACATGGGCACTGACTGGCAACATATACATCAGTGCCACCCCTCAAAGTCCATCAGTGCCACCCCACAGTGTCCTTCAGTGCCACCCCTCCGTGCCAATCCATGCCCAGTGCCCATCTATCAGTGCCCATCTGTGCCACCCATAAGTACCCATCAGTGCCACCCATCAGTGCCACCCATGAGTGCCATTCTGTGCCGCCTATGAGTTCCCAGTGCTGCCCATGAGTGCCCATCAGTGCCGCCTATGAGTGCCCATCAGTGCCGCCTATGAGTGCCCATCAGTGCCGCCTATGAGTGCCCATCAGTGCCACCTATGAGTGCCCATCAGTGCCGCATACCAGTGCCGCCTATGAGTGCCCATCAGTGCCGCCTATGAGTGCCCATCAGTACCACCTCATCAGTGCCCATCAGTGCCGCCATATAAGTGCCCATAATTGAAAGAGAAAACATACTTATTTACAAAAAAGTTAACAGAAAAAAATAAAAATGTATTTTTTTTCTACATTTTTAGTCTTTTATTAGTTGTTGCGCAAAAAATAAAAACCGCAGAGGTGATCAAATACCACCAAAAGAAAGCTCTATTTGTGGGAAAAAAGGATGCAATTTTGTTTGGGTACAGTGTAGCATGACCGCGCAATTGTCATTCAAAGTGCGACAGTGCTGAAAGCTGAAAATTGGCTTGGGCGGGAAGGTGCGTAAGTGCCTGGTATGGAAGTGGTTAAAAAGTGAATGTTGCACTTACAATTTAGCAGAATTTAGCAGAAAAAATAGGCCTTGAATCTGGTGTGCCGGCTGGTACACAGAATCCAGACACCCGTCCTACTGGGGGATTGAATGGAGCTTGAGGTTACAACCATGCGCCACTCCGCCCTACGTCCGTTTCGTAATAACTTACTTTGTCCAGGAGCACGAGCAGCGCACTGCGTCACCTCTATTTGTACAAAACATAAATAAAAACCAAGCCTACTCTGGGTCAAAACCACCTCACAGGCATACACAATAATAGGCGGAGCCGGCTCCAACATGGCTCCCGACTCAGCAGACACTACAGAGCATCCCTAATGAAAACCATGAAGCTGTATGTCACCGAAGTTCGGTACAGAATTCCAAATCTGCTGTATCTATAAGGACCTTGGTAGACATACCAATCACCTGAAGATATTACGATTCTGTTATTATCCACTTAAGGACTGCTTCCTGCACATATACGTCAGCAGAATGGCTCGGCTGGGCACAAGCACGTACAGGTACGTCCTCTTTAAGTGCCCAGCTGTGGGTCGCGGGCGTGGGCCCGCGGCGTGCTCCCACGACCCGGTCCAAAGCTACGTGACTGCGGGACCCGCGGACCGGATCGCCGATGGAGTCCTGCGATCGGTCCCTGGAGCTGAAGAACAGGGAGAGCTGTGTGTAAACACAACTTCCCCGTTCTTCACTGTGGCGCTGTCATTGATCGTGTGTTCCCTTATATAGGGAACCACAATGACGTCACACCTACAGCCACAACCCCCTACAGTTAGAAACACAGATGAGGTCATACCTAACCCCTTCAGCACCCCCTTGTGGTTAACTCCCAAACTGCAATTGTCATTTTCACAATTTTAAATGCATTTTTTGCTGTGAAAATGACAATGGTCCCAAAAATGTGTCAAAATTGTCTGAAGTGTCCGCCATAATGTTGCAATCACGTAAAAAATCGCTGATCGCCACCATTAGTAGTAAAAATAAATAAATAATAAAAACGCAATAAAACTATCCCCTATTTTGTAAACGCTATGGGCCAGATTCACAGAGCCATTACTCCGGTCTATCTCCTGACCGGAGTAATTTCAAATTACCCGCGTCGTATCATTAGTTTTAATCCTCAAACCATGATACGACGGCTTCGGGCTTCAATCCGACAGGCTTACGTCTTCGTACGCCGTCGGATCTACGCTGCAATCTTTTTCCACCCGCTGGATGGAGTTCGCGTTGTTTTCAGCGTCGGGGTATGCAAATTAACTTTTTCCGGCGATCCACGAAGTTACGATCGGCCGTCACATTCGCTTACGGCATCTGTAGTCAGCTTTTTGCTGCGTAAAGTTAGGGAAGCTATTATCTGGTCTAACGTTAGACAGCCCATGTTAAGTATGGCTGTCGTTCCCGCGTCAAATTTCAAATTTTGTTTTCGTTTTTGTGTAAGTCGTCCGGGAATAGGAATGTACGTGAACGACGCTACTCCAAAAAAAATTACGTAATGACGTTATTTCGCGCAATGCACGGCGGGAAATTTCTGAACGGAGCATGCGCAATTCGATTGCCGCGGGGACACGCCTAATTTAAATGCTTCACACCCCCTAATCGCGTATTTCGATTCCGCCGCGAGAAATACACTACGCCGCCGTACCTTACGGGCCGAAATCTACCTGAATTAGTCTTAGAGCCAGGTAAAATACGGCGGCGTAGTGTATCTCTGATACTCTGCGCCAGGGCAATTGTACCTGAATCTGGCCCAATAAATTTTGCGCAAACCAACCGATAAACGCTTATTGCAATTTTTTTTACCAAAAATAGGTAGAAGAATACGTATCAGCCTAAACTGAGGAAAAAATATTGTTTTTTTATATATTTTTGTGGGATATTTATTACAGCAAAAAGTAAAATATATTTCTTTTTTTTTTCTAATTGTCGCTCTATTTTTGTTTATAGCGCACAAAATAAAAACCGCAGAGGTGATCAAATACCACCAAAATAAAGCTCTATTTGTGGGAAAAAAAGGACGGAAATTTTGTTTGGGAGCCACGTCGCTCAGAGGAGTCTGCCATCCACACTGACAGGGTGAGGACCCATTGGGAGCTGAGGAGCTGCATCCCTGCTGATCTTTCATCATTGGATCGTGAGGATTTATGTGCCTTTTTGACCCCATGTAAAACCCCAGCGTATCCGGTAAGAGTATTCACCTACCCCACTTCTGGTGTGATCTTGAAGCTCTTCTTCCTTTCAACCCATCTTCTTTTGAACCGGTGGTGGACTGCGTCCTTTCATCTTTTCATAGTTTTTGAATTTATTTGAAATTGGACAATGGTCTTCACATTTTTTTGATTCACCTTTTTTTAATTTGTGTTTTTTTCATGTTGGATATATGTTATTTGGACTTATGTTATTAGTCGGATTACTTAGGGTGATCACGTTCTATAGTACATCTACATTTAAGATTGTTTGAATGCATAGAAATCTACATATTTATTTGGTATAATATTCACATTTATCCATTTAATTTTTTTTCACTTTCTTATCATATTCCTTCATTTTACTTTACACACATATTAATCAGGTTGTGTATAGTTCTCTAGCGCAACCCATTTTTCTTTGTCCCATATATTGTTACGTGTATATCACATGTTTTCAGGTGTTGCTGCTTGACTTATTAATTTAATTATTATCACTTACTTTATTTATCAGTATCAATTATCACTATTATCACTATTTCCTTAGCGCGATATAATTTCCCCTTGGTAGACTACATTTTTAAATAAAGGACTTGTCCAGCTGTGTCTGTGTGTTTTTTTTAAATGTTTTTACACTTTATTTGTGAAATGGTAGGGGTATCCCATTACCAATTCACATAGGGGGGCAGGATCTGGAGTTCCCCTTTGTTAAGATTTTGATAAGACCCCCACAACCCTTGCCCGGTTCAGGAGGGGGGGCGCTCTCTCTTCCCCCCTCTTTTCCTGCAGCCTGCCAGGTTGCGTGCTCGGATAAGGGTCTGGTATGTATTCTTGGGGAAACCCCATGCCATTTTTTTATTTATTTTTTGGTGCGGGGTTCTCCTTAAAACCTGAAGGGTCTGGTATGTATTTTTGGGGGAACCCCATGGCATTTAAAAAAAATGGCATGGGGTTCCCTTTAACATCCATACCAGACCTGAAGGGCCTGATATGGAATTTGGGGGGGTCCCCCACGCCTTTTTTTGGCTCAGGGTTCCCCTTAATATTAATACCAGACCCAAGGGGCCTGGTAATGGACTGGGGCAGGAAACCCTGCCATTTTTTTCAATGACTTTGATCTGTATTGCCCGGACCCGACAATTCATGAATAGCCGTGAGTTTTAAACTACTTTTTTTCCTTTAGAAATTACATTTTGTGCAGGGACAGTTCTAAACACAGGAAACATGCGCTACTTTACAGGCATACTATACACACACCCCAGGTATGAAATTTAAAGGAATGTTTCACTTTTATTGTTTCACTTTAAGCATTATTAAAATCACTGCTCCCGAAAAAACTGTAGTTTTTAAAACTTTTTTTTTGATACATGTCCCCTGGGGCAGGACCCAGGTCCCCAAATACTAATGACAATAACTTGCATATTAACCTTTAAAACTAACACTTTTGGTTTCTCCCATAGACTTTTAACGGTATTCCGCTGCTTTTCGAATTTGCAGCGAACACCCCAAATTGTTCACTGTTTGCCGAACGGGCGAACAGCCAGTGTTCGAGTTGAACTCATGTTCGACTCGAACATAAAGCTCATCCCTAACTCTGACCATTAACCTGTACAGGAATAATAATACTTTCCATCCACTCCAGAAAGGAACCCTTATTGCCTTTATTCAGAGAATTAATTCAAGCCTCTCTCTCAGAATTCATCACGTTGTTGTCCATCATTGGAGAATGATCTGCTTTCTCCGTGGGATCAGTGGCTGAATTGAGCTGTTTTCCATGCTCTGTCCAGGATAATCAGACAAAATCCCCAGTCTCCTCCATGGGCCATAATCAGTGGGTAGAAACCTAGCCCCTAGTCCCCTCCAAAAGACCCTGTCTTGGTTGGATCTGTCACAATCGTTGTGTGCAGAGCATTCATATGTGTGTGTTCTCAACAATACTGCACTTTCTGACTGCTTAATCTAGTGTGTCAGAGGGCTTGAGGTTGCCCACAGAATCAAGGTAAAAAAACAGGGAACCCAAGCTTTTAAGCAGCTCCACAGGGGGTAACACTAGAATGATTCAGTCTGGTTCAGAATGTACAAGAATGTACAAATCGTGGTAAATACAGTATATTTGAAAATGTATCAATTATGATGATCTGATTGCCTCTTATTTTTTGAGGCCCTTAAATGCCAAGAAAGTACAAATACTCCCAAAATTACTCCTTTTTGGAAATTAGACTTAGTATTTAGTAGGAGGCATGGTTAGTTTTTGAAATTTTAATTTATGTCACAATTTTGGGGAAAAATTAGAAATTAAATTGAAATTTTAACACGTTATTTGCCACACATAGCATAGGCCTACTTACAAATACACCACAAAACAAATTATTCTTTCTTTCCTCTGGTTTCTTCTTGGTGACTCAACTGTTATTGCATTGCCTTGGTCTCATTTTGAGGAAATTGTATACTGGCTTTTCCCTATTACCCCCCATTTCATAACCCCTCCTCACTGTCCTTTCCTTCTTCCCCTCACTATGTAATTGCTGTCAACAATATGTCTCTCTAAGCAAATATTATAATACGTTTTGATGTTACTGAAAGAATTTTTTTATCACAAAGTTGTCAATGAATGAGACATTTCTAACACACAACATAGGCATTCTTAGAATTACACAGAAAAAACATATTCCGCTTCCAGAGTATGGCAATACCACATGTGTGAGACTTTTTCACAGCGTAGCCACATAGAGTGCCACAAAATCCAAGGAGTCCCTTTAGGTGTTCTAGGGGCATTCAATTTTACATCTAATTTTCTAGACTACCTATCACATTTTTGGAGGCTCTGGAGCAGCAGGGCAGTGGAAACATCTGCAAAATTACAACAGTGACTGTAGTAAGCAATCACTGTGAGAGGAAATGGCCCTAAGGCTACAACCATGCAGTATTTTTTTTACAAGTGTGATTCTATTTCAATTGGCCCTCTATATCAGGGGTCTCAAACTGGCGGTCCACCAGCTGTTGCGAAACTACAAGTTCCATCAAGCCTCTGCCTGTGGAAGTCATACTTGTAACTGTCAGCCTTGCAAAGCCTCATGGGACTTGTAGTTTCACAACAGCTGGAGGGTCACCAGTTTGAGACCCCTGCTCTACATTGATCTGAAGTACACAGCAATCACAGAGTGCACCATTGCACACCTTAGAGGTATGTGATGCAGGGTCAGGTAGATGTAGAGGTACATAATCAATTGAGGAAGCTCCCAAAAAGACAGCAGGTAAATGTACTGTAGCTGCTGACTTTTAAAAACACATGATTACCAGCCCATGAAGTCAAGCACTGTCTTCCTGACACCAAAAGTATTGGATTTGGATGCCAGCTATCACTTCCAGCTCACTCACAGCCGGCTTCCTGCTGAAGTGCTGCTGCACAGGTGTGAGATCTGAAAATTGAGAGGAGATTGTCCTGAAGCCTCTTGGATTGTGTGATGTGATATACCAGGTGGCAGCAAGGTAAGTAATCCTTGCCTAGGCAATAAATGAGGACATGGGAGCGAACACCAGAAAAAAAGGTACTGTACTTGATTTCCAGAACAAAATTACATCTGTTTGTGTAACAGGGAGGAGGGAGAATTAGATTGATGACAAATTTTATTGTTGTATGAAAGTCTGCTTTAATGTACTGTAAATGTATAGGTAAATTGGAATTATCCATTCCAAAATGCATAAACATACAAGTTGTTCCATTTTTATGGCCACTAATATATGAGCATTAAAAAAACATAAGTGTAACAAAGAGACCAAGAGGGATTATCTGGAATTACATTATTTACAGTACCAAGAAGACTAATTTCAAGATTGCATACATTATGAAAGGAAAATGTACTGGAATGAAAATCCATATTGCAGACTAGAAGTCTCTAACCTTAAATGTTCCTTTGTTAAGTGGAAAGAAATCATCAACTCCAACTGCACTTGAAACTACCAGCATGTATATTTTTCACTTTGATTGCTGTAAAGTAATTTTGATCAGTAACATAAATTCATCAACTAATCCCTAACTAAAATGATGGTATACATACAGTTTTTTGTAACGTTTAACCATTGTTATGCTATTATTATCATGCTGGGTCTGCAAGAATATAATTGTTAGGATGCTGTTTATACAGACATAGGTGCAACAAACATTCTCAGGCAGTAGAGTTTTTTTTATTGTTTTTCTAACTTAGCGATTGTCCCCTAACTTAGAGATGAGCCAGGAGTTCTTCCTTAAGCGTCTTTGTCCCATGTCCTACACACTTGTACTGATGTACAGTATGTGCTGCATTTGGAGGAACAGACTGAGCCACGGCCCACTCAACCAGACAGCATACCTCTATTACCTCAGTCTCAATAACAGAATGTGGTCCCACCAAGCACATAGCGCAGACCTCATGCATGCTCTCACTTAACTCTTTTCAGTCCGTACCAAGTGATCATTCCATAGATCTCAATAATGCTGGTCCTCTCCCAGTGACCAACAGAGACAGACAGCTAGGAAGAGAGTCCAAGCACTGACCCTCTCATTACTGGAGAACCTGGTACCATGCCAAAGACTGGTTGCTGTTTCTCCTTGTAGTTACTCCTGGACCTTGTCATACTGATGTTACTCATATCCCATAGTGTGGATAAGGACCCAAGTTCTTTAACTACTTCAATACCGGGCACTTTCAACCCTTCCTGCCCAGGACAACTTTCACCTTTCAGCGCTGTTGCACTTTGAATGACTATTGCGTGGTAATGCAACACTTTACCCAAACTACTGCCGCACTACCCCCGAAGGAGCTTCTGGTTTAGATTGGGTTTTTCACGTTACCTCTAAGTTCGTTGTCAGGGGAAGAAAGTGTACAGAAATTGCAATGTCCACACAAGATGTAAAACCTTAAACTGTTAGGTTTTATTTTTGCTGCATAAAACTCGTGAAGAAAGTAGAAGGTAGAAGGGGAAGGTTCAGGTACACAGTACAGAATGCACAAAAATATCTAAAGTTCCAGTATTCGCCACTCTCTTTTGAGTGGGTATTGCTCACCCGGACAGACCCCTCTCACTTGGCCTAGCAGCAGGCATGATGCACGGACAGTATGAGAACAGTCGCTGCCACAAACTGTCTGAGAACGAAAGATGGATAGCCAGGAATCCTCTGCCACAGGATTTAAGTCCCAAACTTCCTGCCTTACAGTAAAAGAGCCTATAAGCCGATTCGGCGGACTTTAAGACAAATAGAATAGTGCATACCTTTATAATGAAGTCACCAGGCCTATTCTGAGACATCAGCTTGCTTTGCTTGGTCTCCTTCATGGTAGGTCCTCCACTGGTTTCCTTCGTTAAGCAGCTTCCTCCCCTTGGATGGAGAGCTTGGGATCCCCCTTGTAATCATAGGCCCCAGCCAGCATAACTGGGCCTACTCCATGGAAATGAGACCTCGGGCCAACGTGGTCCCAAAGTCGAGATCATACAGGAGGGCCACGAGGCGAAGGATTCCAAAAAATGGCGTCTGTCACTTACGTATCCCTTCCCGGCATGCACAGCGGGGCACCACTCCCACTGGGCTGCTGCCGAGAAGGGTCATCTAACACACCATGGTTCGCTTGTGTTCCAACATGGGCCTGAGGTGGTAACGCCACCTACAGGCAACAGGAGAAAATCCTACCACGCATAACCATTAGCTAGAACAGAGGCTAATTTCAATGGAATTCAAAAAAGTCTGAGCCCACTATTGGCTCAGACGCCCTCTAAATTTAGTACAGCGCCCCAGTCATTGGTAGCAGGGCGCTACATACACCCACCGCTACAAAAAGACAATGTCCTCAGTGTCTGGGGAAAAAAAACACAACACCTCAAGCCTGAGGGTTGGGTAACTGAACCAAAAACTTGGATGGGGGAAAGAAAAGAAAGAAAGATAACAAGGTGTAACAATGACATACATTTCAAAAAGACACCATGACATTATATATTACTAGGGTTGTCCCAATACCAATACTAGTATCGGTATCGGGACCAATACTGAGCATTTGCGTGAGTACTTGTACTCGCGCAATTGCTCCTGATGCTTATTATTATTGTTTATTGTTTATTGTTTGTTTCTTTTACAAGGCGCATAGTTCACAAAACATGTTTGCATCGATGCGCCTGCTTCACCGATACTTTTTTTTCTTCCTCCTGAGAGGGGGCGGTGAGTGGGCGGAGAGCGGGCAGAGAGAGGGCGGAGTGCGCTTGGAGAGGGGACTAAGAGGGGGCGGAGAGGAGGCGGAGAGCAGAGCAGTCCTCAGGTATGTAAAACATGCCACTGGAGAGGAGAGCTGCTGCTGCCGTCTGATCGGCGCTCAGGGAACATAACAGCTTTCAATTGAATAGCTGCGTGTTTCCCGCTGCGCCCGTCATATATAGCCCCCCCCCCTTGTCCGGGCACTTTGATAGACAGATCACCCATCCCAGGATTGCATTTGGGGAGAGACACGGCTGCATTTGGGGAGAGACACGGCTTCATTTGGGGAGACACACGGCTGCATTTGGGGAGACACACGGCTGCATTTGGGGAGAGACACGGCTGCATTTGGGGAGAGACACGGCTGCATTTGGGGAGAGACACGGCTGCATTTGGGAGACACGTCTGCATTTGGGGAGAGACACGGCTGCATTTGGGGAGAAACACGACTGCATTTGGGGAGAGACACGCCTGCATTGGGAGACACGGCTGCATTGGGAGACACGGCTGCATTGGGAGACACAGCTGCATTGGGAGACACCACTGCTTTGGGAGACACAGCTGCATTGGGAGACATAGCTGCATTGGGAGACACGGCTGCATTGGGAGACACGGCTGCATTGGGAGACACGGCTGCATTTGGTGACACAAGGCTGCATTTGGGGACACATGGCTGCATTTGGGGACACATGGCTGCATTTAAAAAAAAAGTATCGGTAATCGGTATTGGCGAGTACAAAAAGTATCGGTACTTGTACTCGGTCTGGACATCCCTATATATTACATATGACATTCTACCACGCTTCACTAGCTGTCTAATCCCACCCCATTCTCCGTTGGTCTTGACAGCAGATCTGGTACCTAAAAGAAAACACAAGTATGCATAGAAAAA
The DNA here is from genome assembly GCA_029574335.1 of Rana kukunoris. Classification (NCBI taxonomy): domain Eukaryota; kingdom Metazoa; phylum Chordata; class Amphibia; order Anura; family Ranidae; genus Rana; species Rana kukunoris. Next base: position 446,623,932 of record CM056052.1, read on the forward strand.
TACTTTTAAAGCATCAATAATATTTACATAGAAGCAGAGCTGCACCTCCGAAGAGGTGAAACTTTCCTTCTTAAAGATTATGTATCAACTCTAGAGAGTGCACAGAGTGTGCATTGAGGTGCAAGGGAGCGTGATCACTGAGGAATTTGATGACATTTGCACAATGGATATCACTGGAAACACTGATTTTTTTCTGGAATGGGCACTATTATATAAAAATCAAGTCACCAAATTAAATTGCTTTTCTTACTTTATCACTGTGTTGATTAACCACTTGTCGAACAGACGTTGTCATTATACTGTGGCAGGACGTCTTGTTCCCACGAATCGCTCCAGCTGTACATCGGTCCCTTTAACAGCTATAGCTGATGCGCGTGTCCTGTGGCTGCAATTTCCACCGGCCACCCACAATCCCTCCACAGAGAGACAGAATGGGATCTGCCAATGTAAACAAACAGATCTCCGTTCTCACAGGGGAGTAGAGAGTGATCGTCTTTTCCTAATGTTTAGGAACAGCGATCTCTCTTTACTCCCAGTCAGTCCCCACCCCCCACATTTAGAAACACTTCTCTAGGGAACACCTAACCCCTTAATCGCCCCCTAGTGTTAACCCCTTCCCTGCCAGTATCATTTATACAGTAATCAGTTCTCTTTTATAGCACTGATCGCTGTATAAATGTCACTGGTCCCAAAAAAGTGTCAAAAGTGTCCGAACTGTCCACCGCAATGTCGCAGTCCCGCTAAAAATCGCGATCACCGTCATTACTAATTAAAAAAAATTATAATCAAAATACTATTAATATATTCCCTATTTTGTAGACACCATAACTTTTTCACAAACCAATCAATATACGCTTATTGGGATTTTTTAGCAAAAATATGTAGAAGAACATATTGACCTAAACTGATAAAGATTTTTTTTAAATTATAGCAAAAAGTAAACAATATTGCTACAAGTGCAAACTACAAGTGCAAAGTGCGCTTAAATGTAATCTGGGGGGGGGGACATGCAAGAAAAATAAAAAAAAAACAGCATTTTAGCTTGCACATGATTGGATGATAACATCAGCAGAGCTTCCCCTCATTTCAGATCTACCCCTCAGATTTACAGCGACTGCACTTCCAGGTGCACTTTTAGTGCAATTTCAAGTGCACTTTACACTTGTAGTGCAAAGTAGAGTTGTCTTTAGTAAATAACCCCCATTATTAGGTTGTAAGCAGCTGCTTTCTATTTCTTATAATATGGTAGCACATAGGATTCTACAGTATATCTACAATCTTTTTGTTTGTCTCTTTGAGCGTTGCTTGTTGTGCCATCCCTTCTAGGTCTACACTTTAATATTGCTTCTGTTGGATGCTCCCGTTTATTAATCTGTCTCCAACCTGCTTCACCTTGCTCTTCTATTTTTTTCAACCTGCTCCACCATTTGTCTCTTGTTCTAGCAATGCCGGAGGTAATAAATGTATGCATGGTTATCAGCCATGGCTGGTACATTGCATGCCAGCCTAGATCTGTTTGATATTCCTTGCTTTCAATTCTGTTTTCCGAACCTATCCTGGTAAACTTCTCTTCCAGCTTTTGCTGTTTTGTTATGTTGTTCTCTCATAGGAATCATATGACCCTGTCATTGTTGTCCCGCTGCTTACAGTTAAAGCCACCATACACAGGCTGAACAAGAAGTTGAGAGAAAAACAGTCGATTTCCCCATCCATGATAGAAGTCAAGCTGGGTTGTGATTGCATGGGCACTATCAGCTTCAATTTGGGTGCAGATTTAATAAGATTAAAATTACTTTTGGAGATACATTACCATGTTTTTGTTTTTATTTATTTTTTATTCAAGGTTTTTCACATAGAAAAAGAAGAATACAAACTTAGAACATAAATATTCAGCACTACAATTTTCCAGCAGCAGTGTACAATGCAGCTCCCGGACGAGATAAGAGAAAAAACGTCAGAGATCCTTCCATTATAAAATTCATAGTAAAGGGGAGAAGGAGAAGGGGGTATACACAATATACATTTATTATATGCAGTACAATATCCCCCTCCTGCTGTATTAAAGGAAATTATAATGTTTAAGCTCATAGCAGAACTCTGCATCTGAGCACCCCAAACCAAAAACGTTATTTGATTGATTTCTAATATTTAAAGCAAACTTACGCATCCATCCATGTCTCCATGCCTTATTCTGCTGAGAAATCAATTTGAAAAACACTCCCTAGCATTTCAAGGGCAGATGATTAATGCAACATTTACTTCCTGGAATCCATCTGCCCTTAGCAGAGGAATGCAGAAAGGAGGGTGTGCAAAGCTAAAAAAAACTGCCCCCTCCTGAAGACTCCTGGGATCTATGACATAATTTTCATAGGCCTGGAAATCAGGAAGCAACTGCAAATATGTAAATAAAAAGTTTAAAACAAGTTAATATAATATACCTTCTTATCTATTTACTAATGCTAACAGAAAGAGGATTAAACATAGTTAATCTTGATTGAGAGAGTAAAGTTATGCTTTAGGGTACTTTTATACTGGGGCAGGAGTCCCTTAGTGGTAAAACACCGCTTAAGGCAGGGGTGGGCAACTTCGGCCCTCCAGCTGTGGTGAAACTACAAATCCCATCATGCCTCTGCTTTTAGAAGTCATGTCTGTGATTGTCAGGGTCCTGCAATGTCTCATGGGACTTGTAGTTTCACCACAGCTGGAGGGCCGAAGTTGCCCACCCCTAGCTTAAGGCATTGTTTACTCCCCCGCTCTCCATATTATGAATCCTATCCTTATATCCTTATAGCCAATGTAAATAAACAGATCACTGTTCTGACAGAGGAGTAGAGAGTGACCGTCTGTTGCTAGTGTTTAGGAACATCGATCTCTTTTCACCCAGTCAGTCCCCACCCCCCACAGTTAGAAACACTTCCATAGGGAACACTTAACCCCTTAATTGCCCCCTAGTGTCAACCCTTTCCCTGCCAGTGTTATTTATACAGTAATCAGTGCTCTTTTATAGCACTGATCGCTGTGTAAATGTCACTGGTCCCAAAAAAGTGTCAAAAGTGTCCGATCTGTCCACCGCAATGTCGCAGTCCTGCTAAAAATCGATGATCACCGCCATTACTAATAAAAAAAAAAATTATAATAAAAATGCAATTAATATATTCTCTATTTTGTAGATGCCATAACTTTTTCACAAACCAATCAATATACGCTTATTGGGATTTTTTACCAAAAATATGTAGAACATATTGACCTAAACTGATGAAGATTTTTTTTTTTATTATAGCAGAAAGTAAACAATATTGCTACAAGTGCAAACTAAAAGTTTAAAACAAGTTAATATGATATACCTTCTTATCTATTTACTAATGCTAACAGAAAGAGGATTAAACATAGTTAATCTTGATTGAGAGAGTGAAATTCTGCTTTAGGGTACTTTCATACTGGGGCAGGAGTCCGTTAGTGGTAAAAGCACCGCTTAAGGCATTGTTTTTGCGATTTCCACCGGCCACCCGCAATCGCTCCACAGAGAGCCAGAATAGGGATCTGCCAATGTAAATAAACAGATCCCTGTTCTGACAGAGGACTAGAGAGTTAACGTCTGTTCCTAGTGTTTAGGAACATCAATCTCTCTTTACACCCAGTCAGTCCCCACCCCCCACAGTTAGAAACACCTCCCTAGGGAGCACTTAACTCCTTAATTGCCCCCTAGTGTTAACCATTTCCCTGCCAGTGTCATTTATACAGTAATCAGTGCTCTTTTATAGCACTGATTGCTGTAATAATGTCACTGGTCCCAAAAAAGTGTCAAAAGTGTTCGATCTGTCCACCGCAATGTCGCAGTCCAGCTAAAAATCGCCGATTACCGTCATTACTAAAAAAAAAATTAAAGTGTCCAAGCTGTCTGCTGGCTGTCTGTTGGCTGTCGCAGTCCTGCTAAAAATTGCTGATCGCTGGCATTACTAGTAAAAACAAAATCAGTAATAAAAATGCCATAAATATACATATAATTACATAACTTTTGTGCAAATCAATATATGCTTATGCCGATTTTTTTTTTTTTAACAAAAATATGTAGAAGAATACACTTGTGGGCTTGGAGCGCAGTGCTCTGTGCCCCAGGACCTAAACTGTAAAAATATTGTTGTTTTTTGTTTTTGTTTTTAATTGTCGTTCTTTTTTTGTTTATAGCACAACAAACAAAAACCGCAGAGGTGATCAAATACCACCAGAAGAAAGCGCTAATTTGTGGCAAAAGGACATCAATGTTGTTTGTGTACAATGTCGCATGACTGTGCAATTGTCAGTTAAATTGACGCAGTGCTGTATAGCAAAACATGGCCTTGCCATTAAGGGGGTAATTCCTTCCGGGGCTGAAGTAGTTAATGTGTTTCAAGTGGAAAAAAAAAATCTGACTTGTTACCACTGTAGGATATATACACAATAATAATTTTATCTCAGAAGTTTCTGCTGGTGGTTTGCATATTCCAAAAGCCAATTCTTTTATTTTATTTCATACTGTGAGCCACAAGCTAAAAAATAAGATATGGGAAATCGTAATGCTGTAAACTTATTTGGACAAGCTTGGGCTTTGGGCCTCGGGATTGTGTTTAAAGTATAAAGTGTCTCATGTATTTTATGGCATTATAACATGTTTTCTCTCACTTCTCCAAGATACCAATGCAGAGTGTATAAAACAAAGAGAAGGATGAGAATTACGAAAAAATTACACTTCACAAATTTGTCACAGCACGAGAGGATATTTGCTGTACTGAGACAGGGAGATAAGGGGCACTTTGCACAAATGCAAAAATAGATGTAATCATTTCAGACATACAGGAGGTAATCAGCACAGTTTTGTAGTGAGAGTTCAAAGCAGTGCCTTTGTAGTTATAAAAATTAATGCAAATGCTAATGGTAGGGACGCTTTGACACTGGATGAAAACTACCATTATCTGTACTCAGGGAAATGCTAAAAGCACCCGGACAACTTTATTTAAAAGTTGTTTTCGGAAACCTTTGAATACTAACAAGCTGCATAAAGAACCTATGTACAGTATACAAGGGCAAATGTGAGTGTTACTTTGGGCATACCTTCCAACTGTTCCTGATTTCGATGGACTGTCCCTGATTTGGAACAAAGTCCCTCTGTCCCTCCTTTCTCCTCATTTGTCCCTCAGTTTGGTCTGATCTATATACAGTCAGGTCCATAAATATTGGGACATTGACACAATTCTAATATTTTTGGCTCTATACACCACTACAATGGATTTGAGATGAAACAAACAAGATGTGCTTTAACCGCAGACTTTCAGCTTTAATTTGAGGGTATTTACATCCAAATCAGGTGTAAGCATTACAACAGTTTGTTTATGTGCCTCCCACTTTTTAAGGGACCAAAAGTAATGGGACAATTGGTTGCTCAGCTGTTCCATGGCCAGGTGTGTGTTATTCCATCATTATCCCATTTACAGGCAGCAGATAAAAGGTCCAGAGTTCATTTCAAGTGTGCTATTTGCATTTGGAATCTGTTGCTGTCAACTCTCAATATAATATCCAAAGAGCTGTCACTATCAGTGAAGCAAGCCATAATTAGGCTGAAAAAAAAAAAAAAAACATCAGAGAAATAGCAAAAACATTAGATGTGGCCAAATCAACTGTTTGGAACATTCTTAAAAAGAAAGAACGCACCGGTGAGCTTAGCAACACCAAAATACCCGGAAGACCACGGAAAACAACTGTGGTGGGTGACCGAAGAATTCTTTCCCTGGTGAAGAAAACACCCTTCACAACAGTTGGCCAAGTCAACAATCAAGAGAAGACTTCACCAGAGTGAATACACAGGGTTCACCACAAACCATTGGTAAGCCTCAAAACAGGAAGGTCAGATTGGAGTTTGCCAAACAACATCCAAAAAAGCCTTCACAGTTCTGAAACAATATCCTATGGACAGATGATACCAAGATTAACTTGTACCAGAGTGATGAGAAGAGTATAGGGAAGGAAAGGAACTACTCATGACCCAAAGCACACCACCTCATCAGTTTAGCATGGTGGTGGTAGTGTCATGGCGTTGGCATGTATGGCTGCCAATGGAACTGGTTCTCTTGTGTTTATTGATGATGTGACTGAAGTGTTTCAGACAATATTATCTGCTCATATTCAGCCAAATCCTTCAGAACTCATTGGACGGCGCTTCACAGTGCAGATAGACAATGACCCGAAGCATACTGCTAAAGCAACCAAAGAGTTTTTTAAGGGAAAGAAGTGGAATGTTATGTAATGGCCAAGTCAATCACCTGACCTGAATCCGATTGAGCATGCATCTCACTTGCTGAAGACAAAACTAAAGGGAAAATGCCCCAACAACAAGCAGAAACTGAAGTAGAGGCCTGGCAGAGCATCACCAGGGAGGAAACCCAGCATCTTGTGATGTCTATGCGTTCCAGACTTCAGGCTGTAATTGACTGAAAAGGATTTGCAACCGAGTATTAAAAAGTGAAAGTTTGATTTGAAAGTTTAATCTGTCCCATTACTTTTGGTCCCTTTAAAAAGTGGGAGGCACAGATACAAACTGTTGTAATTCCTACATCGTTCACCTGATTTGAATGTAAATACCTTCAAATTAAAGCTGAAAGTCTGTAGTTAAAGCACATTATATTTCAGAAAGTGTTTCCCATAGCTAAACATTTCATTCAATTTGTAAATTTCAAAAGCCAATATAAAGGAATAGTAGTGGTAATAAAAAGCATGTGTGGATTTAACTCATTTTTTTTGTATATTTCTCTTTTAAGGTGATGTGGCATAGGGTGTCCTATGCCTACATACTTTTGCTAATAGGTGGCCCTCATTCCCACCTCAAAAAGTTGGGAGGTATGCTTTGGGGGGGCACAGAAGAAATATGCTAATATGCTCATTGATCTGCTCATATTCATGAGCATATGGCTTGCGTTCTCCCCCGCATTGCACAAACAATTATGTGTCGGTAGGAGAATGGAGGTGCTTTGCTATACCCAAAGAGTGATGGGTCAGGTGGGTGATCTAGTGATCCTGTGATTGCTAAATTTCACTCACCTTGTATTAAACAACACAGCCATGTGATTGCTGATTGCACACCTACTGTATTGTTCCCCTGAATTTCGTTTAGAGATTATTTACCATTATATAATACAGTATTTTCCATTTGGGAACCACAGCAGATGTGATTGCATAGGTGTCCGGACTGTCTTTGTATTTGTTATATGTTTGTTACTGTCTTCCATGTATATGTATCACTTGCACATAGTAATCCTTTACTGGTGCATATTGTCCATATCTTGAGATCCTTGTCTTGTTTATCACTTGCATTAGCACCTTAACTTCTAATTTTATCTCTTTTTGTAGTGGCATATTTATAAATAAATAATCCTTATATTTTTTCAATAATTGAGTGTTACCTATAGTAGCCCCTTTCTACCCCTAGGGCACCTCCCTCTTGAGGTCCCCTATGAGGTTGTACTTTGTATTTTGTGCTTATTGTTTGGCTACGGTAGAGACCTCTTACATGAGGAGTGTCCACTCATATTAATCGCTACAAGTATTTAGCATCTCTACTGTACAGAATATACTCATCAACTATCATATGCTTTAATTTTGGATTTTCTTTTGATCCGTCTGAATATATCCTGTATAGTAATCAAGACATGGATCTCACATTGGACAATATTTAATGAGTTCCTACTGGGATTACCCAGGAACAACACCGCATTATAATAAGACTGCCATTTGCAGCTTATTAGGTGCATAGGCATACACTTAAAACAATTATTCCCCGCATTATACATTTTTTGGCCATTAATTATCTTTTGATGGCATTTACCCTAGGTGAGGACATTGACCTAGAAATTAGGGAAGCATTTGAAAATGATTCATTCCAACTTCTAAACAGGGAAGAGGAAATAAGAAATGGTTTTAAAAAACACAAAAAATTATTGACTAAACACCTAAATAGAAAGTGGGATGTTTCCTTTTTTTTTGTTTCCTCAAAAAGGAGATAGAGAGAGCACAAAAAAGCCTGAAAACCACCAAACAATCCGAATATAGAAGAGACATACTGGATTTTGAAAAGGATCAGGTTTTTGATCTCACTGCACGACGAGGAAGGAGTGGTTCCTCCAGGAGAGGACCTAGATCATATTCTAGAAATAGACGTGAAACATCTCCAAATAACCAAGAGGAAGAAGACACCCCACGGAGTGTGACTTTTTTTGGAAAAAGAGGGGCTGAGGGACTGTGTGACTCACGCCCCCTCTCAAGAAATTCCACAGTCTCAGAAATTTCAAAAAACACAAAACAAAGGGTGAAAAGCCAAAAAGCGGGAAGGGACGGGTATCGCACCAGAAGCCAGAAATAACAAATAGTGAATCTGTAACGCCTCACCCAGACAATAAGGTTATTAACCTCTCTTCCTTTCCTCTCGAGACTAGACACATAATACTTTGTAAGAGTATTATGTGTCTAGTCTCGAGAGGAAAGGAAGAGAGGTTAATAACCTTATTGTCTGGGTGAGGCTGGGTGAGGGATGTCTTTCTCTTCTGTAAATAATATGGAGGAATTCACGGTATACAAAGATATCATGCTGTTCCTTCGTAAGATTTTCTTTAGATCCCTGTACCAGCGGGGGAAGACAGAGGAGCCCCCTACTGACACGGATGACCTACAGGCATTAGCAATGCTTAACTCTCTTTTGGAGGAAAATGAGGCACATGAAACTGGCAATTTAACAAAAAGACAAGCCAACATGTTCATCAACTCCAAAAAAATGCCATCTCTTAATAAGAATAGATGGCTTAATGTCTTTCTGGAGATGGTCCAGAAGGACCTGGAGGAAATCCCATGGAAAATTAAAAATCTTGATAATCTCTCATCAAGTGAACGACAGGCCTTAAAAGAACTTAAGGAAGCCAAAAATCTCACTATTAAAAGAAGTGATAAAGGTGGAAATGTCGTCCTTATGGATGACGACTACTATGAGGCGGAGGCCAAACGGCTGTTGGACGACCATGACACTTACTTGAAAATAGAAAGGGACCCTTTCCCAAAAGTGGCAAAAGCACTAAATAGCATACTTGATGATGCAATGGAAACGGGTTTGTTAACGAAACGAGAATTTGAGCACCTTTCAGTTGAAGTTACAACATCCCTACGTTCTATTGCATACCCAAGGTGCATAAATCACTGGAAAAGCCTCCAGCGAGGCCCATTGTGTCTACGATACATGGACCCCTGGATAGGATAGGACGTTACCTTTACCTCTTATTAAAGGAAATGGCACACGACATGTCCTTTCTAAGATAGCACATATAACAGTAGAAGGTGAAACATGGCTGATTGACATAGATGTAGAGTCTCTTTATACGTAGATTCCACATGATTGCAGTATCAGGGCAGTCAAGACGTTTCTGGAAGAACAGTACCCACAAATGGGACATCAGAATTAGTTTTTACTTGATTTACTTCAATTTGCTCTTTCTAATAATTTTTTTTTCAATTCTCCTCCCAATTTTACCAACAAATCAAAGGCACCTCAATGGGTGCGGCCTGGGTTCCAGCCTACGCATGCCTGCATTTGGGACTTTGGGAGGAGGAAGATGTATTCCATCAGTCACAATATCTCAGCCATGTACATACATGGCTGAGATACATTGATGATGTTTTTGTCATCTGGGCGGGTGATATTGACTCATTTCATAGTTTTTATCCATCAATTAAATGCCAATGATCGGAATAAAGGGATTTTTAAATACAGCTTACCTGTAAAATCCTTTTCTTGGAGTACATCACGGGACACAGAGCGGCATATTCATTACTATGTGGGTTATATGGAGTACCTTCAGGTGTGGACACTGGCAATCTCAAACAGGAAGTCCCCTCCCTATATAACCCCCTCCCCTAGAGGGAGTCCCTCAGTTTTGTAGCAAGCAGTATGCCTCCCAAAATGGTCACCCAAAAGAGGGGTGGGAGCTCTGTGTCCCGTGATGTACTCCAAGAAAAGGATTTTACAGGTAAGCTGTATTTAAAAATCCCTTTTTCTTTCTCGTACATCACGGGACACAGAGCGGCATATTCATTACTATGTGGGATGTCCGAAAGCAATGCTTTAATGAGGGGAGGGAGACATCTTCCAAAGAAGGATTCAATTTAGAGGTAAACTCAAACAATAATAATAAATCCAACTTAGTCAAGAAAAAAACTTTTTTTTTTTTTTTTTTTTTTTTAACCCAGGGTGCTTCTGATCCCGAGGATTTCAAACTGCAGCCTGTAGTACTGCCTGTCCAAAGGCAGAATCCGCATTCCTTCTCACGTCTAGTTGATAAAACCTTGTAAACGTGTGGACTGATGACCACGTTGCCGCCTTGCATATCTGAGCCATAGAGATCTGATGGTGTGCTGCCCAAGAGGCGCCCATGGCCCTGGTAGAATGGGCCTTTACCGACAACGGAGGAGGTAACCTCTTCAAACCGTAGGCTTGAATGATTAATTGTCTAATCCATCTCGAGATGGTGGATTTTGCCGCTGCCTGCCCCTTCTTGGGGCCATCTGGTAGAACGAATAATACGTCTGTCTTCCGGATCTTTTCTGTAGCTTTAAGATAGGCCTTCAAGGCCCGGACAATATCCAAGGTATGCAGCAACCCCTCCTTTCTAGATGTAGGTTTTGGAAAGAAGGATGGAAGTACCAAATCCTGGTTTAAGTGAAATTTGGATATAACCTTTGGTAGAAAGGAAGGATGGGGCCGGAGAACTGCCCTGTCCTTATGTAGAACGAGATATGGTTCCTTACACGATAAGGCTGCTAATTCTGACACTCTCCTGGCCGAAACTATGGCGACCAAGAAAACCAACTTTCTTGTCAGTAAGACTAAAGGAATCTCAGCCAACGGCTCAAAGGGTTGTTTCTGTAAAGTGGACAGGACAAGATTTAAGTCCCATGGACAAATTGGTGACTTGACAGGAGGATTAATACGCAAGACCCCCTGTAAGAAGGTCTTTACCAGCGAGTGGGTGGCCAGCGGCCTCTGAAACCACACTGACAGAGCTGAGATCTGTCCCTTGATTGTGCTTAGTGCCAGGCCTTTATCCACTCCTAGCTGGAGAAAACTTAACACCCTATCAATAGTATATTTGCGGGAATTCCATCTTTTGGATTCACACCAGCCTACGTAGTTCCTCCACACCCTGTAATAAATCACCCTGGAGACCGGCTTTCTAGCCCTAATCAGGGTAGGGATTACCTGCCTAGACAGACCTCTACCCCTGAGAATCAGGGATTCAGCCTCCAGGTCGTCAAATTTAGACGCTGTAATGTAGGGTGGAGGATCGGGCCTTGTGAGAGTAGGTCTGGTTGTAGAGGAAGAGTCCAAGGGTCTCCCACTGCCATCTTCAGGACTAGTGAGTACCAAGTCCTCCGGGGCCAAGCCGGAGCTACTAGAATGACTGGCTTGTGCTCCACTCTGATCTTGCGCAACAGGCGAGGGAGTAACTGTAGTGGAGGGAATGCATATAGAAGTTTGAATTGATGCCAAGGGCAAACCAACGCATCGGTTCCGCAGGCCATCGGATCCCTCGCTCGAAACACAAACCTGTCTAGTTTCTTGTTGAACCTGGATGCCATTATATCTACGTCCGGCATTCCCCACCTCTGGCAGATTGTCTGAAAGACCTGGGGATGCAGAGACCACTCCCCTGGCAACAGACTCTGGCGACTTAAGAAGTCTGCCTGCAGGTTGTCCACTCCGGGAATGAATATCGCCGAAATGCAGGGTACATGAACCTCTGCCCACTGAAAAATCAAGCTCACCTCCCTCTGAGCGGCCTGACTCCTGGTTCCCCCTTGGTGGTTTATGTATGCCACCGCCGTGGCATTGTCTGACTGGATTCTCACCGGGAACCCCTTTAATCTGGAGGTCCATGCCAGAAGGGCTAGGCGAGCAGCTCTGATCTCCAAGATATTGATGGGGAGCTGCCTCTCTGCTTTCACCCAAGTTCCCTGGCGAGAGAACCCCTCGAAGACCGCCCCCCCAGCCTGCCAGGCTGGCGTCTGTGGTAACTACCTTCCAGACAACAGGGCTGAAGGATTTTCCCTTTAGAAGATTCTGGGGGTTCAACCACCAGGCCAGGCTTTGTCGGACCCTTGATGATAGCGTCAAAGGGGACTCTAAGGCATGTGCCCTCTTGCCCCAGGCTGCTAGAATGGCTGCCTGTAGGACGCGAGTGTGGATCTGAGCGTATGGTACTGCCTCGAACGTGGCCACTAGCTTGCCTAGTACTCGCATACATAGGCGAATAGTTGGTTTTTTCTTGTTTAGAACCAACTGAACCAACTCCTTGATAGCTTCGATCTTTACCAGGGGCAGGAACACCTTTTGCTGTTCTGTGTCTAACCTCATGCCGAGGTATTCCAACTGCTTTGTAGGCTGGAACGCTGACTTTCCCCGGTTTAGGACCCAGCCGAATTCTTCGAGGTACCGAACCGTGAGGTTTACTGCCTTTTGCATACCCGACCGTGAGTGATCTATGATTAAAAGGTCGTCCAAGTATGCTAGGACTGTGACCCCCTGGACCCTTAAATTGGCCAGAACTGGGGCTAGGATCTTCGTGAATACCCGGGGGGCCGTGGCCAGCCCGAAGGGGAGCGCCCTGAATTGGAAGTGTCGCTGCCCCACCGCGAAGCGTAAAAATCTTTGATGCGACTGACAGATTGGTACATGAAGGTAAGCATCCTTTATGTCTATGGAGGCCAGAAAATCGTCCTTCTGAAGCGCGGCGGCTGCTGACCGGATGGATTCCATCCGGAAGGAACGAACCCTTAGGAAACCGTTTAACCTCTTTAGGTCCAAGATTGGCCTGACATCGCCGTTGGGCTTTGGTATGACAAAGAGATTGGAATAGAAACCTAGCCCTTGCTCTTGGGCTGGCACTTCTATAATTACGTCCTGGCAAAGCAGGTGATCCAAAGCTGCCAGCATTGAGGCCTTCCTTGCTGGATCCCTTGGTAGCCTTGATTCCTGAAAATGAGGCGGAGGATACCTTAGAAACTCCAGTCTGTAACCTGTGGTTACAGATGCCCGGACCCATTTGTCGGGGATCTTGGCTTCCCAAACTTCTGAGAAGAAACGAAGCCTTCCCCCCACCCGCGAGAGTGGGGGCGCCCCTTCATAAGGCAGACTTAGGGGCTGTCTTTGTCGGCTTGCGATACCACGGCCTCTTACCCCCAGGGGCCTGTCCCTGCGATCTACCGTTAACGTTGGATCGTGCAGGCGGCCGTCGATACTGCCTGGAATTTGAGGGCCCCGAGACAGGAAAGAGCTGCCTTTTAAATGTAGGCGCCCGGAATGTCTTTTTGACCGGTAAAAGGGTACTCTTGCCATTTGAAATAGTCTGAATATATTTATCCAGATCCTCTCCGAAGAGTCGTCCTCCATGGAAGGGAAACCCTGCCAGAAGCTTTTTGCATGGGGGCTCCGCCGCCCAGTTCTTCAACCATAAGAGCCTTCTCATGTGTACCAAAAATAGTGATAAACGAGAGGCCTGCTGGATGGAATCTTTTATAGCATCTACAGCAAAACACAGAGCTCTGGGAATGTCAGAAAACTCTTCTGCTTGTTGGGTAGGCATGTCCTTTAACATTTCCTTTGTCTGGTCTTTTAACGCCTGACAAACACCAATCGCAGCCACAGCTGGCTGTACCACTGCTCCTGCCGTAGCAAAGGATGCTTTTAAAAGTGTCTCTAACCTTTTATCAACCGGATCTTTAAACATATGTATGTTTTCCACCGGGCAAGTTAGTGATTTATTCACACATGAGATGGCTGCATCCACTACTGGGAGCCTCCACCTCTTGGAGAATTTTTCCTCCATGGGGTAAATGACCGCAAATCTTTTCGGTGGCAGAAAAATCCTGTCCGGGCGTACCCAATCCCGAAAGATCAATTCCTCCAAAAGAGGATGGACTGGAAAAACTGCGTTGCTTAACGGAGCTTTCAAAGAGCCCAGAGAGGATACCGGAGGAACCTGAGGCTCTGGCAATGGTAAACTAAATGCCGAGCGGACCATGTCCGTCAAAGACTGTACCCACAGTCTTTCTGTCTGGGAGTCTGAAAATGGTTCCTCCGAGGCAGACCCCTCAATCCCTGAACCCTCTTGGTTCAGGTCTAGTTGATCCTCCTGTGATTCCAATTCCTCCGGAGAGAGAATCTCAGCATCTGAGGATACACCTCTTGGTGATGGGGATCTAACCCGTTTCTTACCAGGAATAGCTCTAGCGATCAATGCTGCTATTCTCTCTTCTAGCCCCCCTAGGGATACGGCTAGCATCTCCTCTGTGATAAACACAGGGCTGGGCTGATCTGGGCCAGCCTCCGCACCAGATCCCCCTAATGGCTCATCCAAGGCGCTTTTTATGTTAATAAGTTGCGGGGAAAGTATCGGCATATCAGAATCAGAAAGGGAACCCTTTTGTTTTTTGGTCTTTTTTGTACCCTTTGACCCCGAACCTTTGGAAGCCATAATACAAAATCGAGGGACTCCGCCCACACAACAGACTGTAGTGGGCCGGAGTACAAAACCAGAGTTTAGGGGACAATAGATCACTAATGCCCAAAAACTTATGGGATCCCGTATGTTTTTTTTTTTTTTTTTTTTTTTTAAATATATATTATATATTTACTTTTGACAACATACAGTGACCCCAAACTAAGTTTGCCAGCCTCCAACCTGCTGCAAAAAGGGGGATTTCTTGGCTTAACAAAAAAGGCATTGGAACAAAGTCCACATGTACTACCCCTCTTCCGCCACCGGGAGTCACTGTTCTGCCGCTCTGCGTCCTCTCCTCTGAAAATCAGCCTCAGACTGAGCACTGACAATGCCTGCTGTCTATAACAGCACAAAGGCGCGCCCCTGTATGACGCCGCAGGCACGCCCCCCCCCCCCCCGCCCCTGTCGGAACGGCGCGAAAAACGTCAATAAGACGTGCGCGCGCACGCGCGCGCGCGTATGCCGGAAACAGGAGGAACATGGAGGAGCCGCGCTGCTGGAGATCCAGGAACGCAGAAACAGGCGGCAGATTCAAACCCCCGGCCAGGTAGGACTCTCCAAAGGCCCCTAGGGATCCTTACTAGCCCTAGGAAGAAACAGCAGGTTTAGCTAGCAACACATATTTAGACAGGGGGACCTAGTGATGGGGGAGAAAAGGGTGTCATCCTGTCTCTTTTAGACATAGTGAGCAAGGTTGCCCATGCAGAGCATACTTAGGCTATCCCCCTTTTTAGGTTACCCCGGAGAGCCTGCTGTCGAACCAAGTCCCGCAGGCTCCCCCTTACCTGCTCCATGCTGCAGGATGTTTGTCCAGCAAACTGATCCAATCTTCTCCCATCTCCGTGGGTAGCGTAGTAGACCTTCAGGCCCTGGGGTCCTATGAAGGTACCCACTGTCCTGGACCTATATAGCACCCTGGCAAACAGGAACTTATGGTTTTTACAAACTCCAAGTCCTGGGCCCAGGGTCCAGCCCTCCAAAGAGGAGCATTATAGGCAAAACCCCACGGCTTGGGGCCCGGGTACTGTCCACTTTGGCACTGAGGCTCCTTGGACAGATCCGGTTAGCCCGCCCTTAATCCCAAGGATGTGGAGCAAAGCTATTCCGTGACCAACACCTAAGACACTGGCGAAAAAACTGAGGGACTCCCTCTAGGGGAGGGGGTTATATAGGGAGGGGACTTCCTGTTTGAGATTGCCAGTGTCCACACCTGAAGGTACTCCATATAACCCACATAGTAATGAATATGCCGCTCTGTGTCCCGTGATGTACGAGAAAGAAATACATCTAACCTACACCTTTGACAGGACTTTGATTTCCTACCTAGATTTTAAGATAGGTCTGAAGGAAGGAAGAATAACCACTTGCACTTTCCGTAAGGAAACCGCAGCCAACACCCTGTTACAGGCGGACAGCCACCACCCTCCCTGGCAAAAGAACAGCATACCTATTGGTGAATTCATGAGGATTAAGCGAAATTGTTCAGAACTATCTACCTTAAAGTGGAGTTCCACCCATTTTTTTATGTTTGTCTGTGCTGCATGCCCTAATCTCATAGTGTTCAGAATGGACAATTTTTATTTATTTTGTTGCTTGTAAATACCTTGGGCCAGATTCAGATACAATTAGATTATCGTAGCGTTTCCCAAATACACTACGCCGCCGTATTTTACCTGGCTCTACGTGGAATCCAGGTAGATTTTGTCCAGTAAACGACGGCGGCGTAGTGTATTTCTCCCGGCGCAATCCATATACGCGATTAGGGGGCGTGAAGCATTTAAAATAGGCGCGTTCCCGCGGCGATCGAACTGCGCATGCTCCGTTCGCAAATTTCCCGCCGTGCATTGCGCGAAAACACGGCGTTACGTCATTCGTTGTTTGAGTAGCGTCGTTTACGCACAATCCTCGTCCCGAACGAGTTGCGTAAAAAAAAAAAAAAAAAAAAAAAATCGACGCGTGAACGACGGCCATACTTAACATGGGCTACGTACCGTTAGACCAGCAAAAAGCTGGTCTAACAGTACGTAAAAAAAAAAATAGACGAAAGCGATTGCGAAGACCACTCGTATCTTCGTGGATCGCCATAAAAACACATTTCCATATCCCGACGCATGAAAACGACGCGAACTCCTCCCAGCGGCCGCAAAAATATCGCAGCGTAGATCTGAAGGCTTACGAAGACGTAAGCCTCTCGGATCGAAGCCCGAAGCCACCGTATCATGGTTTGAGGATTCAAACTAGTGATACGGCGCGCGAAATTTGAAATTACTCCTGTCTAACACCAGTTAGACAGGCCTAATTGCTTTCTGAATCTGGGCCCTTTATTTTGTAGTCCTTCATTACTTCCTCTTCCTTATTAGCCTAGGCTATTAAGTTACATGGCTATTCGCAAGGGTTTCTGGGATAGGCATCATGTTTCCCAGTAGTCCTTGAAAACCTGACTGAAACCTATTACATTGCTTGTGCAGCACTGAGCATGGGCAAGATATGCAAAGCTGAAATCCAGAAAGTCATACAGTCTGGCTTCATGATGCCCACACTTAAGATGGCCACGGTCTATTTCTAGATTATAAACTAATCTAAATGCTGTAACAACCTAACAAAACGGACCTTAGTTTACAGACTAACTTTACTAGAATACATTAAGCTTGTGTATTACAGGGGTATTTATATTTAAAAAGTGAAATTGTGGGTGGAACTCCCCTTTAAGTACAGAAAGTAAGGAACTCTATTTGAGATTTCGCGAAAGAGGTTATTCGCATAAACAGATCAAATATGTGAAACGAAAAGCAGCGCAACGCAGCAGGAGTAGCTTACTTCTCATGAATTCCAATAAAACCAGCGACAGTAAGAAGGATCTCAACCCAGTGAGACTAATTACCACCTATGGTCCTCAATGGGGAAATGTAAGAAAAGCACTAGAGAAACATTGGGGTATTCTGACAGGCAACAAAATGCTGGCAAATATTGTTGGAGCACGCCCAAAAATGGTAGCTCGTAGAGTCAGAAATTTGGGCGACATTTTAGTCCATTCGGAATTTGTTAAACAACCCAGCATCTCGTGGCTGTCAGAATATTCTCGCAGAACTAGTATGTTCCCGTGCTCAAAATGTCAAGTATGTCCCTTTGTACACAGGACTAAAACTTTCAGGCCCTGTACACACGATCAGACATGTCCGAGGAAACATGTCGTTTTCATCGGACAAGGCTGAATGCGTACACACCATCGGACCAAAATCCCCTCAGACCAGAACGCGGTGACGTAGAACACAACGACGTGATGAAAAAACGAAGTTCAATGCTTCTAAGCTTGCGTCGACTTGATTCTGCGCATGCGGGGGATTTTGGTCCGATGGTTTGTGTACTAACCATCGAACCTGTCCGGTGGACAGGTTTCCAGTGGAGATGTTTTCAAGCATGTTTGGAAATTTTTGTCCGATGGAAAACAGTCCGATAGGCCGTACACACGATCAAACGTGTCCGGATCAGGATAGGAGAGCATCTCAGAGACATCAAAAGAGAAGAAAAGGAAGAGGAAAGGAGGAAAAAAGACAGGGACAGGGAAAAATATCACGAAAGCCCTGTAGCAAAACATTTCCTAGAACACCATGGGGGTAAACCTAATAGCCTTAAGGTGAAGGGCATATACACACTCAGATTACCAGCTAGACGGGGGGATTTTGATAAAATTCTACAACAAAAGGAAAAATGGTGGATATACACCCTAAAATCCCTAGTGCCCCCTAGAAATGAATGTTGAAATGAACATGCAATCCTTTTTGGAATAAATAATCAACATCCATTTCCTCTCCATGGCCTGTGTGCCACCTCTTACAGCTACTGTATATTTAGCACTAGGCTCCTCTTCTACACTTATTAGGCCTTATCACTGGGTCTTCTATTGATCCTTTTACGGTTAATTCCATCATCGTCTAAGGATATATATATATATATATATATATATATATATATAAAGATTGTGATTACCTACATCTTACTGTCACTGTTCAGCAATTGAGGATATTTTCATCCTATCCCCACCATCATCAGGACGGTATCCGCATTATGCCCTCTGTATAACCCTTTACAGATGGGTTTAGATTTTTGTTGTATGTTTGTCAGTTTTTTGTTTTTGTTTTTGTGTTTCATGTATTGTTTGATTAGCCAATCAAAAACAGATGACGGTGCTGTAAAAGAAAAAAATTCACTAATGTGTATAGATACAGCATTACCAATCTTGATCTTGGCTTAATTTGTATCTAATTACATGTTAACACACTACCAATTCGGTGTATTACCTGTGTACCCTAGCGGAACTTATTAGATTGCAACCCATACCGAGTCCAACCTCAAGGGGACAGAACCGTAGGGCCAGATGGAGGAGGGCCGCGGATCTATAGGCCTATGGGAGGTCAATAGCCCCAAATTTAGGGGGGAGGTGGGCAGGGAGGTTTGGGAGGTAGAGGGATGGTGGGAGGGGAAGAGTCAGAGGGAGGGACAGGGAGGGATGGCCTCTACGAGAACCTACATGAAATTCTCAGTCGCAAAGAATAGCTTTAGCTATAGGAAAGCCTTAAGAAATGCCAATAGTTAAAATAATATCCTACAATGTCCGGGGTTTAAACGCCCCCATCAAAACTGCAAACATATTAAGAGAGCTAGCCTTATTGAGGGCAGATGTAAAATTTTTACAGGAGACTCACTTGACTTTGGGTACTAGCCGTAGAATCATCTCAGAAGACTTCCCCTTATGGTTCTATGCAGATTCTCCAATTGCGAGAGCTAAAGGGGTAGCCATAGGGTTCGTCAGGGGAATACGATTTACACTGGGGGAAAGGAGAGAGGACCCAGAGGGGCAATTTCTATTTTTAAATGGGAAGTTAAACGACTCAGAGATCTCACTGGCAAACATCTACGGCCCGAACAAAAAGTCGGCCCAATTTGTGGCTGGAGTAGTGGAAAAGATTATGAGTTTTAGGAAAGGAGAGGTTGTCATAGGAGGGGATTTTAACCTATGTCTAGATCCTAAACTAGATAGTACGTCGCATGCACAGGGGAGCGAAATAGGTCAGAGAAATAAACTAAAAAAGAAGATGCACCAACACCAACTGGTGGACGCATGGAGAGCGCAGCATATGAGGCAAAGAGACTATACATTCCGCTCACCAGTGCATGGGACGTACACTAGAATTGACCATATTTGGGTAGAACATAAGCTTCTCGAAAGGGTGGAGGACACAGGGATAGGAATAACAACATTTTCTGATCACTCGCCTATCACACTTCAACTGAAAATAGGCGAAACAGAAAATAAGAAAGTCAACTGGAGATTGAATGAAGAGCTAATACTCGATAAAGACGTAGAGAAGAAAATAAGAAAGGAGTTAAATCTGTTTTTAAGGAAAACAGCACAGAGGGAATGTCGGAGGCGATAATCTGGGAAACCCATAAGGTTTACATTAGAGGAATCCTAATAAAAGAGGGGACCTTTAAAAAGAAAAGTCTGAAAGTGAAAAAAACAAAATTAATTAACACTTAAATATAATGGCTCGTAAGGCACAAGAAATAACCGAACCCCCTCCGAGAGCGATCATCTGCAATCAGCCAATGGGAAAGAACACTCTCAAGCCAAAGAGAAGACATCTATTTCTGAATCTCTGTATTACTGAAAGAGACGAAATCAGAGAATTAATAGAACAGCCCTAGTTAACCCTTTCACTCCCTATTGAAACCCGAAAAACCTTAGGCATAATTAAATGAAGGAACAATAAAAAATCAATGGGGTAATAAAATGGGAAAATTTTGTTTGGGATTTAGCAAGTATACTAAAAAAAAAAAAATTAAGTGGTTAAAGAAATAACAGCCAATTATATTGAAAAAATACAAACAAATACGGGAGAAAAAATGAAAATATTTAGAAGTATACTAAAAAAAAAAAAAATCGTCAGATATTATTACAAATTTTCAGGAATTTTATGAGAAATTATATACTATTAATAAGCATAGCACTAAAGAGGAACTGAAATTAAAGAGGAAAAAATGAAAGCTTATCTAAAGGAAATCGATTTAAAAAAAATTTCAGAACATAAACTTGTTAGTCTGGAAACCCCAATAACGGAAGAAGAAATACTTAAAACTATTCGAGATTTGTCTAATGATAAAAGCCCTGGCCCAGATGGATTTACGTCATTATATTATAAACTACTGGCCGATATCCTTACACCAAAATTGTGCTCCTAATGGAATCGGAACAAAATGGGAAATGATGAAAGAAGCTCTTGAAGCCTTAATAATTGTAATACCTAAAGAAGGTAAAGATAATACACTATGCTCTAGTTACAGACCGATCTCGCTCCTCAACATCGATTTAAAAATATTTTCAAAAATTCTTGCTAATCGGTTAGAAAAAATTATGAAAGATATAGTACATATAGACCAAGTAGGGTTCATAACAGGTAGAGAGGGAAGGGACAATAGTATCAGATCCCTATTGATTATAGAGGAAATCAAGAAAAGTGAAGCCCCAGGTCTGCTCTTGTCGATAGATGCCGAAAAGGCTTTCGACAGAGTAGACTGGGGCTTCATGTTAAGAACATTAGAGGCAATGGAAATAGGACCCAGAATGAGAAGCTAGATAGGAGCTTTATATAACAGACCAACAGCAAGAATTAAAGTTAATGGAAATATCTCAGAACCCTTTGAGTTAGAAAATGGCACTAGGCAGGGATGTCCATTGTCCCCGTTATTGTTCACATTCACATTAGAACCCCTTCTAAGAGAAATAAGGCGTAATGGGGACATTAAGGGGATAACAATTGGAGGAGAGGAACATAAACTCGCCGCATATGCCGACGATATTATGTTCTATGTAACAAATCCCAGGAAAACTTTATCCAATATAATTAAAACAATAAAAGAATTCGGAACGATCTCTAATTTTAAGATAAACCCGATTAAATCAGAAATATTGGGTATTAATATTCCTAAGAAAGAAAGAAATGTCCTACAGGAAGACTTTCCATTTAGCTGGAAAAGGGATTTAAAATACCTTGGAATCAGACTAGCAACTGCTAGTGAGACGCTTTACAAGATTAATTACATTCCATTATTAAACGAGATCAAAGACGACCTCAAAAGAATTGCTCGGGGCCAACTTTTAAGGACGGGGCGGATAAATATCTTTAAAATGACTTTACTCCCAAAAATTGTTTATAAAATGAAAATGCTCCCTATCCCAATATCACAAACTTTTTTCAAGAAACTCCAGTCAATGTTTCTTAAGTTTATCTGGAGAGGGAAAAAAACACGTATTAGATTAGCACTATTGAGTAAAGATAGGACACAAGGAGGATTAGGAGCACCAGACATTAGAAAGTATTATCACTCAATTGTTCTCTCACGAATAATAGATTGGGCAAAAAATAACGTAGATAAAAGATGGGTATCTATGGAAAATAAAAGTAGTAAAATAGCACTGGGGAAAGTAATATGGATTCCGACACAGTTTAGAGGACTAAGTTCAGAAGTTCGCGTTATTACAAGACATGCACTAAAATTGTGGGATCAGATTCACAAAAAAGAAAAATGGGTATATAATTCACCTTTCATTCCTTTAAAAGATACACAATTTTTCGCACCAGGTGAGGAAAAAGGTTTGGTAAATGGATAATGAAAGATAATATCCAACTAAAAGATCTAATGGAGCAAAATAAACTAGCAACTTTACAAGAATTAAAAAACAGGAAAGAAACAGTATTGATTGATGATTGGATGTACGCTCAGTTGAAACACTTCTTTGAGAGTCTCCCACAACCTATGAGATCAGAAACAAATCTTCGGCCTCTGGAGAGACTATGCATAGGAAAGATTGAGAAAGGAACAATCTCAAAGATTTATCAAATCTTGAATGTCTCGAAATCACTGAGCGCACCTCCATTCGTCAAGAAATGGGAGGAGGAAATCGGATCAACTATAAACGAATATGAGACTAAACAAATAATAAAAAGGGTGCATGCGACGTCGGTCAACAACAAGATAATGGAACAGAACTATAAGTGTCTGACACGATGGTACCTCACACCGGATAGAGTACAGACGTCATCAGTAACCAGAACGCGGTTATGCTGGAGAGGGTGCAATGAAATTGGCACAATGATCCACATCTGGTGGTCATGTCCCAAAATCAGAACATTCTGGACAGCAATTAGACAGAAAATTAGAGAAATTATAGAGCTATCCATTCCAGATGACCCATGGGTATGTGTTCTGCACGGGGCTCGAATGCCAACTAAAAAATATCTGAGTACACTAATCCCGGAGTTCTTGAACGCTGCAAAGAGTCAAATATCTGGTAGTTGGCAACAACCTGAGAGTCCCACCTTGAGAGAGTGGTCCAACAAAATAGATGAAATCTATAATAACGAATACATAAGATCTAGAGATGAGAATAAATTAGAGAAATTTGAAGAAAAATGGGTAAAATGGAAAGGATTCAAGATCAAGATGGGATATGCAGAGATGATGGAGGCCTAATCCAACGTATATAAAATAAAACCGAGAGGATAATACTAATAAGGGACAGAGAAAGCTAAAATTGCTAATAGAAAGGCTGAGAGAGAGGCTGGGGATGGTAGGGTAGAGGGGAGGGGTGGGAGGATAGAGGTAAGGGAGGCGGGTAGCGAAGTATATTATTGTAAATGTTAAATCTTTACATAAGAGTTTACACAAAAAAAAAAATATATATATATATATATATATATATATATATATATATAAAAAAAAAAAAAGACTGAGGATATAAAAATTAATAATATGATTTCCACATATGATGTGTAATCGAAGTTGAGACTGAACTATTGAATGGAACCATGAGTGGGTCTCTTGTTATGGTTTAATCTGAAGTGGGAAAAAAATAAATAAATTAGATTGCATGGAGATATACGATCCATTGCTTAACACTCCTACTCGTAATGAAAATTTTTAACCTGGTGATGTGGGCGTGCACTGATGGAACATAAGGAGCGATGCACGGCCCCTTCTCCAACATCCAGACGAAGCTACGTGACCACGCTTGCAAAACGCGTTGACGTCACAGCCTCCGGACACCACACCCACAACTCCCGGGACCAGTGGGAGTGACGGTACGGCGTAGCTGGCCGGGCTTGCTTTTGCTGAGGAAACACATGAGCGGCTAAAAAACATAAGCACGAGTGATCACATTCAGCATCTATTTCATCGGATGTCCCCCACTGATTATTTTTTAATCGGGGACACAGACTTGATACCATCCCGGACATCAGGTAGATTCTACCCTATAACAACAAGATGATTGTGTCTCTATCTCTTAGAATTATATTAAAATTATATTTTTACATTACTTCTCTGGCAGTGGTCATAATTTTTGATTCAACCCTTCCCTTGTTTTTTCTTACCCCCCTATTACTCCCCTTTCCACCCCGTCCTCCCCCTGTCATTCTTGGGCCCACTAACAGTGGTCATCAACCCTGTCCTCAGGGCCCACTAACAGGCCAGATTTGCAACGTAACTGAAATACAGCACAAGTGATATCATTTGCTGCTCAGTGATTGCAGTATTCTAGTCTGCACCTCCTCAAGGTAATACATAAAACCTGGCCTGTTAGTGGGCCCTGAGGACAGGGTTGATGACCACTGTCTTAGACCATGGAAATGGTAAGGTGGATATTATCTGGTATACCTAATATCAGGCACCATATATATAAGATGCTTAGTGCTTCACATGGCTCTGAACCAATGGTCATCTCATAAGAGACTATTACTATAAGAACTGTTTAACCATACCAGCAACAAGCTGTGGTCAAATAGCAACACATGATAGATCTATCAGAGAAAAACTTTTTTGTCAACTCTTATTTTCCAATTATTGTCATTTTTATGACCATCTGTATCTACATATGTGCAATGCTTGATAATCATTGGGAAAATCATTAATGCAGCAGCAGGACATTTGCTTAGAGCATAATTCACCCTAATGCCGCGTACACACGATCACTTTATGTGATGAAAAAAAATGACGTTTTTTAAAACGTCAATTTCATTGACCGTGTGTAGTGGAAAACGTTGTTTTATGTCTTGTAAAAAAGCGAGCTTCAATGGAAAAGAGTGGTGAACGTGACCTCGCTTTTTGTGAAAAAACGATGGTGTGTAGGCAACATCGTCTTTGAAAAGTGAAGTTTCAAAAACGTCGTTTTTTACTTCACAGAAAACGTCGTTTTTTTCATCACATAAAGTGATCGTGTGTACGCGGCATAAGGAGCGGGCTCCTTCAATTTGTCCAATATTCATTATATACATGTGGATATTTCCCTATATTATACTTTTTCTACGCCGTCCATCCTCCCACCCCCCGCGGGGTCACACCTGCTGTATTGTTCCCCTTAATTTCTTTTAGAGATTATTTACCATTATATAATACATAATTTTCCGTTTGGGAACCACAGCAGATGTGATTGCATAGGTGTCCGGACTGTCTTTGTATTTGTTATATGTTTGTTACTGTCTTCCATGTATATGTATCACTTGCACATAGTAATCCTTTACTGGTGCATATTGTCCACATCTTGAGATCCTTGTCTTGTTTATCACTTGCATTAGCACCTTAACTGCTAATTTTATCTCTTTTTGTAGTGGCATATTTATAAATAAATAATTCTTATATTTTTTCAATAATTGAGTGTTGTCCATCTTACCAATAGTAGCCCCTTTCTACCCCTAGGGCACCTCCCTCTTGAGGTCCCCTATGAGGTTGTACTTTGTATTTTGGGTGATCTAGTGATCCGGTTATTGCTAAATTACTTCACCTTGTATTAAACAACACAGCCATGTGATTGCTGCATGCTACTGGTCCTAGCACAGAACTAATGTGTCCTCTGCCATAGGCTCCAGGGTGCCATCTTGGGAGAGCCTGTCTAGTTTTGATACAGTGTTCATGGTAGATATTATGGGATGCATTAGCAATGAGCCACAGAGTGGGAAGTGTATTTAGGGAAAGGAACTTATTTGGAAGGAACAGGCAGGCACTGTAGGCAAGGAAAGAAAAATGCTGGGATGGGATGGAAGTCCAGTAAATTCTGGATGCCTGAATGTCGGATCCTCTATGGCACGTGTTAAACACAAGGCCCATGGGCCGAATGCGGCCCACCAAGCCATTTCATGTGGCCCTTACACCTCTCCAGCAGCTATAGTACCCCATTGTCTCTTCCTCCACTTTGTCTCAGCAGTTAGAAGCAGAAATGTTTTGCATTCTATTGAAGTTTGACTGCAACCAAGTAAGTACCCCTGAATATCCAGGAGAAACAGAATCCTACTACAGTTCCAGGACCTCTATGGACACCTGCTAAGTCCTCCTTAGTTCTGTTTGAGTTGGGGGTTCTTTGTTCTTTTTTCTGTGAGTGATGCATTTCTTACACTTGTAGGGGATGCAGGGTGGGGGGATAGTTGATCTACTATTGTGGATTCCTGTGGGCCTTTTTATATTTTTGGTGGAGGCTTTTCTCCACTGGGGGCCTGTTGCCCTAGTTACAGTGCCTTGAAAAATATTCATACCCCTTGCAATTTTACTAATTTTGTCATGTTACAACCAAAAACGTAAATGTATTTTATTGGGATTTATGTGGTAGACCTACACAAAGTGGCACATAATTGTGAAGTGGAAGGGAAATGATAAATGGTTTTTAAAATGTTTTTTACAAATAAATATCTGAAAAGTGTGGCATGCATTTGTATTCAGCCTTCCCTTGGCCAATACTTTGTAGAACCACCTTTTCGCTGCAATTACAACTGCAAGTCTTATTGGGTATGTCTCTATCAGCTTTGCCTATCTAATGAGTGAAATTTTTGCCCATTTTTCTTTGCAAAATAGCTCAAGCTCTGTCATATTGGATGGAGAGCATCTGTAAACAGCAATGTTTAAGTTTTGCCACAGATTCTCAATTGGATTTAGGTCTGGACTTTGGCTGGGCCATTCTAACACATGAATATGCTTTGATCTAAACCATTCCATTGTAGCTCTGGCTGTATGTTTAGGGTCATTGTCCTGCTGGAAGGTGAACCTCCTCCCCAGTCTCAAGTCTTTTGCAGTTTTTAATACGTTTTCTTCTGAAATGCCCTATATTTCGCTTCATCCATCTTCCCATCAACTCTGACCAACTTCCCTGTCCCTGCTGAAGAAAAGCATCCCCACAACACAATTCTGCCTCCACCATGTTTCACAGTAGGGATGGTGTGTTCACAGTGATGTGCAGTGTTAGTTTTCTGCCACACATATGCCGCGTACACACGATTATTTTTCAGCATGAAAAAAAAAACAACGTTTTTAAAAACGTCATTTAAAATGATCATGTGTGGGCTTCACATCATTTTTCATGTTCTGAAAAACGACAATTTTTTTCCCGAACATGCTGCATTTTTTAAAGTCGTTTTAAACTATGTCATTTTTCGGGTTGTAAAAAATGATCGTATGTGGGCTAAAACGACGTTTTAAACCCCCGCATGCTCAGAAGGAAGTTACGAGATGGGACCGCTCGTTCTGGTAAAACTACCATTCATAATGGAGTAAGCACATTCATCACGCTGTAACAGACTGAAAAGCACAAATCGTCATTTACTAACAAGGAATCAACTAAAGCAGCCCAAAGGTGAATAGAACTTCCACTTTAGAGTGCCGTCGTACTTGTTGTACGTCACCACGCTTTTTTCATCATTTTTTTTAAACGATGGTGTGTAGGCAACGTGGTTTTTAATGATGAAGTCGGAAAAACTTTGTTTTTTTTCATGCTGAAAAATGATCATGTGTACGCGGCATTAGCGTTTTGCTTTTAGGCCAAAAAGTTTGATTTTGGTCTCATCTGACCAGAGCATCTTCTTCCACATGCTTCCTGTGTCCCCCACATTGCTTCTCGTCAACTGCAAATGGGACTTCATATGGCTTTCTTTCAACATTGTCTTTCTTTTTGTGGCTCTTCCAGAAAGGCCAGATTTGTGGAGTGCACAACTAATAGTTGTCCTGTGGACAGATTCTTCCACCTGAGCTGTGGATCTCTGTGGCTCCTTCAGAGTTACCATGGGTCTCTTGCCTGCTTTTCTGATTAATACTCTCCTTGGTCAGCCTGTCAGTTTAGGCAGACAGCCATGTCTTGGTAAGTTTTCAGTTTTGCCATACTCTTTCCATTTTTGGGTTAATGGATTGAATAGTGCTCCGTGAGATGTTCAAAGCTTAGGATATTTTTTATAACCTAACCCTGCTTTAAATTTCTCCACAACTTTATCCCTGACCTGCCTGGTGTGTTTCTTGGCCTTTATGATGCTGTTGGTTCACTAAGATTCTGAGATTAAATTAGACACCGGTGAACTCTTTCTACTAATTAGATAACTTCTGAAGGCAATTGGTTCCACTAGATTTTAGTTAGGAGTATCAGAGTAAAGGGGGCTGAATACAAATGCATGCCATAGTTTTCACATATATATTTGTAAAAAAAAATGAAAACCATTTATCATTTTCCCTCCACTTCACAATTAAAGTAGTTGGGTCTAAAATACTTGGCCTTCATAAGGATTGGGTTGGAGCTCATTATCATTCCACTTATTCCAATTATGCCAGACGTGTCAGTATTCTGATTCGTAGATCTCTCCCATTTCAATTACTAGATGTGCGTACGGACCCAGAGGGCATATATGTGATCCTGTATGCTCTTATTTATGACAAATGTTTGGTTTTGGTGGGGTTATACATACCTCCCCCGCTAATGTTCAGGTTTTGAGTGTTATAATGCAACACTTATAGAAATATGATATCCCTGAAGTTTTCCTTTTTGGGGATTTTAACATGGTCCCTGCTTCAGGGATTGGTAGTCTTCACTCCACTGCTCACCCTTCTGCTGATTTGCAACAATGGGCTTTTACATTTCTATTGACAGGTGTATGGCGCTACTTCATTCCCACCAATATCCCAATATATGTGTAATTCTACATCTTATAGAACGCGGTTTCATATTGATTTTGCCTCTTCTGTGGCCCTCCGTTGGGTACAGGAGGTGCACTATTTGTCTAGGGGGGTCTCTTATCCCGCTCCTTTATGTCTCACTATCTCAGTCTCTAAATCCCCTGGGCTGAGATTTTGGCACCTGTCCAGGTTCTGGGTCACAGACACTAAGTTGCAGGAACCACTTGTGGTAGCTATCTGTAATTATTGGGTCCTTAACGGGAATTTGTCTGATCCTAAGATGATGTGGGATGCATTTAAATCTTGGCTTAGAGATGAATACATCCCATATATCTACTCTTCAGAAGGAGGCAGTTAGCTATTTGGGGTCACTGAAGGAAGAGGCTAAGAGGTGTGAGGAGGTGTATGTGATGTCCCAAGGGCAGCTACTTGACCTGGCAGGCACTGAGGGAGCTCTCTATTTTAAGATTCGAACAAACCCCAAAAATCTATTTTGCACTTCACGCAGCAAATATTTAAGTATGGTGATAAAAATGGTCGGTTGCTGACTTGGCTGGCTAGGAATCGAGTAACCTCCACACATATAATGGGCTTTCAGGATGAGAGGGGTTTACTGTTGAAATCTCCTGAAGGGATAAACGTCAGGTTCTTGGATTTTTTTTAGAGAGGTATACACCTCTAGAGTCGGTTTTTCCCACTCTGACCTACAGGGGTTTCTGGATAGTGTCCCCTTTCCTATGTTAGAGGACTCTAAAGCCACGTACACACGATCAGTCCATCCGATAAGAACGGTCTGAAGGAGCATGCGTGGATTTTTAACCGATGGTCGTGCCTACTAACGATCGGTTTTGACCTATCAGTTAGGAATCCATCGGTCAAATTTAAAGCAAGTTGGCTTTTTTTTAACCGATGGTTAAATAACCTATGGGGCCCACAGACGATCGGTTTTGACCGAAGAAAACGGTCCATCAGACCGTTGTCCTCTGTTTAACCTATTGTGTGTATGAGGTCTAAGAGGACTAATTTGGGGGAGGCTATTATTCTGTAAAAGGTTCAGATGGCTGTTGGTGGTCAATAGGGTGGGAAAACTCCTGGTGTAGATGGGTTACCCCCAGAATCTTATTCCCCCTAGACTTACAACGCTTTTTTGCATCCTTGGAGTCTCTTTCTGACTCCATATCCTTATTAAATGTAGATGCCAAGGTTCTTGTCAAGATCTTAGCTTCTTGATTATCTACTGTTCTTGCAGATCTGACTCAGATTGATCAGACTGGTTTCATGCCTGGTAAAGGCACTGGTCTTAATACTAGACGCCTCTTCCTGAACGTATCCTGCTGTGTCGCTTCTTTCTTTTTTCCTCCATGTGTTTTTTATTGATTTGATACCCACCCCTATTTTGAGGGCTTGTTTTGCTATAAATATCAGTTTTTAAATCAAATATGTGTGCTTTTATGAAGGCTTCATAGCCGAAATGTGTTAGAATATAGTTTGTACCTGTATACCCATGTAACAAATAAAGTACTTTTATTTGAGAGCATCTGAGTTGCCAGCCTTTCTGATTCAAGAATCTTTCTTAACGTATCCCTGACCCATGACAATATTGTTTCTCGGGTGGTGGCTTCTCTTGATGCCTTCGACTCCGTGGAATGGGTGTATCTCTGGGAGGTCCTTTGCCAATTTGGATTTGGTCCTAATCTACTACGTTGGCTTGGAATGCTGTACAGGGAACGAGGGTCCACACCAATGATTGGCTCTCTGAGCCATTCCCATACATAGGATACCCGGGAGGGCTGCCCTCTATCGCCTAGTTTATTTGCCCTAGCCTTGGAACCTCTGGCAGTCAGGGAATGAACGGCAATTTGAGGGTTACATATTGGGAATCTGGAGGAAAAGAATCTCTCTACACAATGATACATTATTGTATCTTAATAATGTGGGCACCTCTCTCTTGGCTACCCTGGAGCTATTCAATATGTTTGGCACTTTTTTTTGGGTATCCGCATTAACTGGACTAAATATGTATTGTTTGTTTCCCCTTGATGACCCTGCATCTGTCATCGATGGCCCCTCTTCCCTGAGATGGGTGACTGAATTTAGTTAGGGGTTCCCGTAACTAGGGACGTCTCTCAGTATTAGCAAATAAAACCAAAAGAATTTCCAAGCTCAACTTACCAACCAGCCTGCGACCAACTGAATTAACCTGTCTTACAGTATGAGTTAAAAACAGGAGTTTAGTTGCACACATTTGCAAATAAATGCGTAAGCTGCAGGCCCTGCCAAGGCACCCTGTATTCTGCAGACCCTAACTCTAAATTTGAAGAGTCTCCACAGTGGGAGCACATGTATTCTGATGGATAGATGAAGGGCAGATAACTGGAGGGAGCCCAACCCTCCTTAAAGGTGCAGGAACACACTAGACACCCAGCACATTGCACAATGGCAGCAAAGGTGTCAGTGCGCAGCCTGACCAATATGTCAACAATACAAAAAAAGGTTACTACCCCCACCCACAACTGGTTTTCACAGCAGGGAGCACTGGAAGGGCAAACACGTGGCAAATAAAACCAAAGAATTTCCAAGCTCAACTTGCCAACCAGCCTGCGACCAAACGCATTTATTTGACATGCGTTTGCCCTTCCAGTGCTCCTTGCTGTAAAGACCAGTTATAGGTGGGGGCAGTGACCTTTTTTTGTATTGTCTCTCAGTATTATGCTCGTAATTGATTTCCCCTGCTCTCTGTCCTTAAAGAAATATGTAAATCATGGTCTGGGCTCCAGTTGAATCTCCTTGGTTGTATTGACATCGATAAAATTATGCTTTTACCTAAATTTTATTACCTTTTCCGCAATTGTCCAATATGGATCCCAGTTCTGTTTTTTTTGAGAAGTGGATCGGTGCCTTAGCTCCTTCATTTGGAACAGTCCCCCTCCTCGTCTAGCTAAAAAGACTCACCTTCCTGTACAGTTAGTGGGGGGTTTGCCCTACCTAATTTCCATGTCTATTACTAGGCGATAGTGTTGGTAATGACCTACTGGTGGTTTGGGGGTTTGGTGGCTAATGCTGCACTATGTGTGGAGGCTGTCTGCTTGGGATCTCTGTCTGACCTGCAAAATTTGGTAGAGAGGCTGGGGCTTACACTGTTGTGCCGGGGACGACGTTGAGACTCTGGATGACATCTAGGGGTCGTTTTTACGTGAGGAGCACTGGTCCCCTGTTCAACCCCTATGGGGTAATCCTCAGATGGCCCACTTTCGATCGGTTCCTGATTCCCAAGCGTGGGCACGATTTGGAATTAAAACTCTTTGTGATATTATGTCTACGGGTAAGCTGTTGACCTTTCCCCAGCTTGCTCTTGTATTTCATCTGCCAGGGGTTTTTACCTTGTTTTTGTATGTTTTTACCTTATTTTCAACTATGCCATGCTGGCAGAGCTCAGTTCCCTACTCAGGCTTCTCCTTCATCTAGATCGTGTTGAGGAATTGCTGTCACATAATGCTCTTGATAAACCACTGGGCCAGATCCACATACCTTGGCTGCTCGTGCGGCGTGTCCCATTTACGCTACGCCACTGTAAGTCACAGCGGCTTTTTCCTTATCCTCAAAGAAATGCCGCTGTAACTTACGGCGGCGTAGCGTAAATTGGCCGGCGTTCGCGGGTGTAATTCAAATTTACTAGTGGGGGCGTGTTTTATTATAATTATGAATGACCCAATGCAAACAAAGCTTTTTTTTAACTGCACATGCACCAGCCGTGGACGTATCCCAGTGCGCATGGGTGAAATCATGTCGCAAATAGTCAATGAAAACGACGTGTACGTAATTTATGCAATTCCCTATTCACGAACGCATTACGCAAATGACGTGAACGACGGAAAATTCAACGCTGGCCCGACGTCCATACAACATTGGCTGCGCCTCCATATAGCAAGGGTAGCTTGCGCAAATAACGTAAATGGAATGCGCCAGCCGCTCGTACGTTCATGAATTAGCGTAACTCGCTCGATTTGCATATTCAACGCGGAAATCCGACGGGAGCGCCCCTAGCGTCCAGCGTAACACTACAACTAAGATACGACGGTGTAATATACTTACGCCAGTCGTCTCTTAGCATAATTCCGGCGTATAATGTTTTGTGGATACAAAACAATGATACGCCAGAGGGAAATTTGAATTATGCCGGTGTATCTGTAGATACGCCGGCGTAATTCTTTGTGGATCTGGCCCTCTGAGTTATACAAAACGCTACTAGTTAATGGCTCTCCTAAGATTGAGCAGTTGTGGGAGCAGTGGAAAGAGGACATTCCCTCATTAGACAGGGAGGACTCTCTTGAGCATTGCCCTAAATTGGTAATCTCCTCCAGAGATAAATTAATCCAGAATGAATTCCTACATCGAGTATATTATTCCCCAGTAAGACTACATAAAATGTATCCAGATAGAGACCCTCATTGTCTTAGATGTCAAACTCAATTAGGTACCTACTTTCACATGTTGAGGTCTTTGACTCGCTTAATATTAGGCTCCAACTAGCAGTTCCTGTAATGCCGGAATTGGCCCTACGTGGGATCCCTGATGATCATAGCAAATTATTAATATCTTACTTATTTTTTTATGCTAAAAAGGAAATTCTATGTAAGTGGTCATCTTCTATTTTCCCCACCAGTGGCGTAACCAGAGTTATGGGTGCTTGGGGCAGAAATTTATTTTCCGCCCCCCCCCCCCTTATATAAACATCTACTCTGATTATAAGGATAATTAAACATATGTAAAGGGCATTACCTTTTTAATGTTGATAAAGAGCATTACATTTTTAATGGTGGTAAAGAGCAATCAATTTTTCATGAAAAAACACTTTTATGAAAAAACAATAGAAACATATATTATAAAGGCAACATTATAAAGGCATTGTATTTCTAGTACTTTAATACAGCCTCATATCAGTTACAGGGAACTACACGTCCCAGTTGGACTGGCCGCTTGTAGTTCACAATTAATATAATGCCATTATAGAACATAGAATTTCTATGTTCTATAATGGCATTGTATTAATTGTGAACTACAACTGGGACTGGGACTGGGACCCTACCTTCACTAACTAAGTTAAACTAACCCACATGAGACCAGGACACAGCACAGAGCAGACAGACCCCCTGACCAGGCAGACTGTGACTGTCACCACCGGGTGGGCCGGCTATACCCAGGAGTCAGGACACAACACAGAGCAGACAGACCCCGCCGACTCACTGTAGGAGGAGCCACACATACGCACAGGCAGTCACGGAGCAGAGAGAGTCCGAGTCTGACCGTAGTCTGGACCGCAGCAAGAGTCCAAACCGCAGCAACAGAGACCAATCTCATCCCGGTATAATAACCGCCCCCCCCCTCAGCTCATCGCCCGGGGCAGAAAAAACACACTGGCTCCCCCCCCTCTCCCGGTTGTTACGCCACTGTTCCCTACCGTATCGTCCTGGGAACACATGATTGATGCTGTGTTACCCCTATATAAGTTGACATATATCAGTCATGGATGTCCTTGGAAATTCGATAAGGTCTGGCAACTGTAACAGCTCAGACAGCTTTTGGGATACTGTGAGTAAGACCTGTTTTGCCAGTGTGCATAAAATGTGTCAGTGGCAGACAGTCTTTGTACTAGTTTGTGAGAACATGTCTATTTCCAGCTGTCCCTTTGGGGATGAGCACTACAATGGATTGCTAAATAATTTTTCACGCCCTAGGCTAGCTGACCTATGACACTCACTTTCGCTTAAAAAAACTATTTGGATACTGATATCCCCCCTTGTCTTGCCCAACCCATGCACCCATACGACACATACACTGTTCTACAGAAATATGAATAAATAATCATAAACACAGCATATTAACCGCTGGTTAATTGCATTGAAGTATAGGAAATAACTTTGTAATCATTTATCATTCTCCCTTTCTGTGTTTTTCCTTTTTTGCAACGCTATATTATTTTTTTTTATTTTTTTTTAACTACTTCAGACAAACAGAGCCTTGCAAGGAGGGAGCAATTTTAATATTGACTTCCTGTGAACTTGGCAAGCAGATAGTGAAAGAAATGTCCTATTTAAACATTTTGAAATAGCATAAACTTTATCTGTATAAAATACATTCACATGCTCAAATGTGAATCTCTGATGAAGCTGCGAGGTGCAGCGTAACATGTAAGACCCGGAACCGGAAGTAGACGTGTAATCCGATCGTTCGCTCGTTTGTTTGTACTTTGATGTAAGTTGTTACTTTTATTATTAAATTGTTATTTACATACTTCACTATGGCACCATCCTTTCTTATTTGAGCACCACTGGTTAACCTCCATCCACATACCCTGGAACATTGGACCCCAACTAGGACCACTACACCATCCCATAGAGAGGATAGAGGGACATCTACTGGAGAACCCACCAAAGTGCTACATATTTTAAGGCTCTTTCCTTGCCTATAAAGGTAAGCACAATGTGAGCTCATTTTATTCAAGAAAATCACCTATTTCACAAAATCAGCTGCAACACCACGGATGGAATCATTTATTTGATATTAATATATATATATATATATATATATATATATATATATATATATATATATTTATATATGCATTTGCACTTTGTTGCACAGTTTGCACTTTGCTCTTTGTTTTTATGACAGATTCTCAGTGGTATATGTATATGCGCTTATCACCCTTTTAATTTATCACTGTTGTTTTATCACATATCACAATCCAGATTGAGCAGCATTTACATTTTTTTCACTTTATTTATTTTGGTGGCGCAAGAGCCTCACAAACACATAGGCCTTGTACACACGACGGGAAATATCCGCTGTAAACGGTCCCCGGACCGTTTACAGCGTATATTTGCGCCGGGATGTTTTGATCCGATGGCTGTACACACCATCGGATCAAATTCCCCGCCGGCGGATAGCGCGGTGACGCGGCGGTGACGTTGACGCCGCCACGTGACCGCCACGTCACCGCACCAGGAAGTAAACACTTCCGCGCGCATGCGTCGGATCCATTCACAGGATACGACGCATGTGCGGCAAGATATGTCCGCTGGTTTGCCGTACTAACCAGCGGACATATCTGCCAGCCAGCTATCCGGCGGAAATATTTCAAAGCATGCTTTGGAATTTTTCCGCCGGATGAATCCAGCAAAAAGCGTCCGTTTGCCCCTACACACGAGGGGATTTTTCCGCTGAAATGGTCCGTCGGACCATCTTCAGCGGATTTATTCCCTCGTGTGTACAAGGCCATACATTCACATGCTGCTCTTGTTATTCTGTTATAATAAAAAGAAGATCCATTTTTTTTTATCTTACATTTATATATATTTCCTATAATAATACAGTCAGTTTATGTGTTAACTGTATGCAAAGATCAACAAAAGCCAGCCAGTTCTTTACTGGGGAAGAATCGTCCCGGGTTATATTGTTTTGGAAAAATGTCATGTAACTGTCTGGGCATGACTATTACATTATATAAAGGACATGGTTATTGTCAGGGTGAATGTTTCCAGAGCTCTTGATATAAAGCAATACAACGTAAGGATGCAGTTGTTGCTAGGTAACGGCCAGGTACACAGTCTGCAATTTATAGAAGGGGTCAGAACACAAGACTTTGTTTAACATCACATATGCA
Source organism: Rana kukunoris (assembly GCA_029574335.1). Taxonomy (NCBI): domain Eukaryota; kingdom Metazoa; phylum Chordata; class Amphibia; order Anura; family Ranidae; genus Rana; species Rana kukunoris. The sequence goes on from CM056052.1 coordinate 446,660,139, forward strand.
GATACTGTGCCTTTGAGATCACAGCATAAACAATCTTGTGATGTCATGTCCTGCAATGATGTAATGAGCAAGCATGTATGATGGTACTGCTTGCTGGGTAGTTAGGAAACATAACTTAATTATAAATGTTTATATTGATGTTATGTTTCAGAGACAAAATTAAACCAAAAATGTTATATATTGCAGTTTACCAATCATTAGATGTGGTGGCTGTATTATTTTCTTCTCTTTGGCTTTTTTCCCTTTGTTTTCACCTGGTGATTTAGCCTCCTGTATTAGTGAGACAGCAGTCGGGATGAATGCGCACATGAGGCATATCAGGCAGCAGCATTCTCAGTCTTGGGGGGGGGGGTTAAAATGTTACTAAACCCACAACAGTAAAATCAGTCTGTATATGCTGGTAAGCATGCTTGTTATACTCACTGTGGAACCTATAAGGGGTTAATCATCTGCATTGTCTAAAAAGGCTGTTTGATCCTGTCTTCTCTGATCCTCCCCTTCTTTTACTGTCTCCGATCCAACTTCAGATAGAACAGAGCCTTGGGGGCACTCTGCACATGCTCAGTTTGTAGTGTTTTGCTAGAGCGTTTTTTGTTTTGTTTTTGGGAGGGTGCATATGCTCAGCACAGGGCCAATCAGCACTATCCAGACATAGGATCAGGGGACATGCAGCCTAATAGGACAGTCAGAGGAGAATTAAAAATCCTCCTACAAGCTTTAACCAGACACCGATAGAAGTCACAAGACTATAAGGCCGCGTACACACGATCAGACAGGTCCTATGAAACTGGTCTGCAGACCAGTATCATCGGACCAGTTCGATGGTGTGTACGGCCCATCAGACCGTTGTCCGTCGGACCAAAGTTTTAAAACATGCTTTAAAACCTGTCTGATGGACACCTGTCCGTCGGACAGGTTCAATGGTTAGTACACAAAAGCATCGGACCAAAAACCCGCGCATGCTCAGAATCAAGTCGACGCATGCTTGAAAGCATTGAACTTTGTTTTTCTATCACGTCGTTGTGTTCTACGTCACTGCATTCTGGTCTGATCGGATTTTGGTCCGATGGTGTGTACGCACATCAGACCATCAGTCAAGTTCAGAGTTGTCTGATGAAAACGGTCCGTCGAACAAGTTTCATCAGAGCGGTCTGATCGTGTGTACTGTGTACAGGGCCTTAGACTATAATAATTGCATTTCCGTGTTCTGTGGGAGACCAGATTTAGGGAATGCAGGGTCCTGGGTTTGGTAACATTTTAACTGTATTAGCAGTTTTAGATTTGGGTATTTTCACTTAGGGGTGTACTCACTTTTGTTTCCAGCAGTTTAGACATTAAAATGGTTTTACACCCTTACAGACCACTTTAACCTACAGGTAAGCCTAGATTAAGGCTTACCTGTAGGTGTAACAAATATCTCCTAAACCTACACGGTTTAGGAGATATTTGCAGAAGAAAGACATCGATGCCTACAGCGCATGTGTCGTAGACAACGGCGCGCAGGTGCACTGAGCGTGCCGTTAGTGGCGGGAGTGACGTCATCGCCGCTCCGGCCAGTCACAGTGCTGGAGCCCCAAAATGCGGAAGTGAATCATGGAGAGATGGCACAGATGGAGGAGGTGACTGAGCACCGCTGCGGGGGCTTCGATCTCAGGTAAGTACTTCATAATGAGCTAGTATGCTATACATACTAGCTCATTATGCCTTTGCCTTGCAGGGTATTTTTTTTTTTTTTAAAGAGGGTTTACTTCCTCTTTAACCACTTAAGCCCCGGACCAATATGCTGCTAAATGCCCAGAGGCGTTTTTACAATTCGGCACTGCGCCGCTTTAACACACAATTGCGCGGTCGTGCGATGTGGCTCCCAAACAAAATTTGCGTCCTTTTCTTCCCACAAATAGAGCTTTCTTTTGCTGATATTTGATCACCTCTGCGATTTTTATTTTTTGCGCTATAAACAAAAATAGAGCGACATTTTTGAAAAAAAACAACAATATTTTTTACTTTTTGTTATAAGAAAAATTGAATAAACTAAATTTTAGTCAAACATTTAGGCCAAAATTTATTCAGCCACAGTAAAAAAAAAATGCAATAAAAAAAATTAGCTACCTAGCAGCAACAGTGACACTAATACAGCGATCAGAAAAATGATCGCTCAGTGACACTGGCAATAGGGAGTGAAAGGGTTAACTAGGGCGATGATCAAGGGGTTAAAACTTTATTAGGGGGGGGGTACGGGGCTACCCTGGACCTTACACTAACTGCCTGTCACACTGACATTAAATGCAGTGATCAGTACAGTGACAGTGTGACAGGGGGTGGGGGGGTGATCGCAAGGGGTTAAATGTGCCTGTGTGTACTGGTGTCAGTGTAGTGTTAGTGCGACTCACTGTGTCTCTTCTCTCATCTCGGTGGTTTTAAAATACCGCCGAGATGAGCGCTGCATCACTTCCCTCTGCCTGTGTTTACATTTTACAGGCAGAGGAAGTGACACGGCGGCGGCGCACGGGATTGGCTGGGAGCGATCACGAGGGGGCGGACAGAAACGAACCGCCGCCCCCTCGAGTCGGATCGCTTCCGGAGGTAAGCCGACCGCCGCACGCAGCGGAGGGGGTCCTGATCGAACCCACGACCCGCTAGTAGGCAGGGACGTATATATACGTCCATCTGCCTGTCCGTGCCATTCTGCGGGCGTTAATCGGTTAATGGCTGTGTGTTGAGTTATTTTGAGGAGACAGCAAATTTACACTGTTATACAAGCTGCACACTCACTACTTTACAGCAAAATGTCATTTCTTCAGTCTAAAGAAAAAATGGAGGGAGGGGTACCTGAGGACCCCAGGGACTTTTGGAGCGCTGCAAATAGAGTGTAATAACACACAGTTTTTTATATATATAAATATAAATAAAAACCATCCACTGTTGTCAAGATCAATAAGCTTCAACAATGTAAGAAGACTTGTTGTAGTGTTGGTTCACTCGCCATGTTTCGCTCCTAAATGGAGCTTCCTCAGGAGCTTACAACAAACATTACTACAAAATATCAGAAGAACAAAAATATGTAAACAGGATGGTAAACATAATTTTAAATACATACAGTATATATTTCAATATAGATATATCAACCAATAGAGTTGAATAGATAAGGTATGTAAGATTTCATAAATGATTAATTTAACATAATAACAGTTCACAGAGTTTTGTTTGAGCAGAGTTAAGGCGCAAGGAAACAACTTACCATTAGATATCAAATTCTTTCATTGAATGTGACCAAAAAGTGGATAAATGGAAAAAGCACAGTTGCCAGAAAAATTGGAGCCAAGGAGTCCAAGGTGGTTCGGCAAAGCAGTCAAAGAACCATAGCCTATAAAGAGCCAATTATCTCAAATGAATAAAATATTTTTAGATATAATAATAAATCCCAAAAGAGAAATATATATTGTAGATAAAAATATATGAGTGATATTTAAATTTGTAAATTCACTCAAAAACGATTTTTACATACCTTTCTGGCATGTATTGTAAAGTGTGGAATCAGAAAATCAGTTTAGCACAGAAGATCTATATGATTATATGAATGAATGAATGAAAACTTATATAGCGCGGCACATGCAAAGTAAATCGCCTCTGGGCGCTTGTTGTTCCTGTCTCCTTTGGAATCAAAAGAGATGAGTCTTGATCTTTCTCCGGAATGCTAAGTGATTCTCCTCCAACCGAATGCTGGTTGGTAAAGCGTTCCATAGTCTGGGACCTTGGACTGCGAATCTTCTATCTCCTTTAGACTTGTAGTTGGCTTTCGGTATCTGTAGTCGATTTTGATTGGTGGATCGCAGAACGCGATTGGGGTTATGAGCTTTTATTTTTTCGCATAGATAATAGGGAGCATTCCCATGAATACATCTTTGCGTTAGACAGAGTGCTTTAAAAGTGATTCTGTCTTTTACTGGTAACAAATGAAGGGATCTCAGTGAGGGCGAGATAGATTCCCAGGATTTTTTCCCAGTCACAAGTCTAGCGGCCGTATTTTGAACGACTTGTAGACGAGCGATTTGGTACTTGGGGAGTCCGAGGTAAAGGGCATTTGCATAGTCCAATCTTGGATTTACAATTGCTCCCACCACGACCGCTATTTGATACATTATAGAGAGCTTCAATGAGTCCAGACCCAAAGGGATACATCCTTGAATAGGGAACTTTACTGGATACAGAAGTGTCAATATCTATAGTAAGAAACAATAGGAGATAATAGGATCTCCAATTAATGAAGAGGTATAGCAAAACAAAGCAATTGGGTATAGCTGGAAAGCATGTCTCCAGGTATAACAAACAGTAAAATAGTACCTTTGTGATTAGAGTGCCAAGCTAACTTCGATTTAGACTGGCGCCGCCAGCAAGAGGGTCCAATTGTCATTTAATTGTGCCAGGAATTGCGGCTAGGTAAGCCGCGCTATTTATAGACTCCAGTCTGATTAACTACCGGTAAGTATGCTCCTCATCCCCCTCTAGTGGCCATATGGTATTTTCCTCCATCGCTTTTTTTTTATTTTTTTTTATGAATAACGTTCAATCTGCAGAGAATATAGCCTGAGAACATTTAATTATGCTTTATTTGCACAGAATACATTTACATGAAGTTTTGCTAGCTAAACAGCTATGTATTTGTTAAATAAATACATCCTTAATATAAAGCCAGTTTTGTATAGCATGTGACAGATTTTTCTGTGGCGTCCTGGGGAGATTTTCTCTAAGTTACTGTCATGGTAACAAGTTTCATCAGTTCCGATACAGTTATGGCCAAAAATATTGGCGTCCCTGCATTTCTGTCAGATAATGTACCACTTCGCCCAGAAAACTGTTGCAATTACAAATGTCTAGGTATTCTCATGTTAATTTCTTTTGTTTGTGCAGTAAAACCTTTTTTTTTTTTTTATTCAATAGTTTTTATTAGTTTTTAAATTATACAAAGATAAACAGAATAGACATTGCGGTAATGAAAACACAGTGAAATGAACGGTTTGAAACTTGAAGGTACAAATTAGACAATACCAGTTATATTGCTTATGTGTAAAATAACATTAGGTTAACATTGTTAAGTATGTGTCAAGTAACCCTTCTATGTAGGGTCGTGTTGGTGAAAGAAGATCAGAGAGGCTGACACCCCTAGGGGAACACTCTGTGTCCAGAAGAAGCCCGCCCACATCATCGTGGAGTTTAAGTTTGTTAAACATACTCAAAGGGGAAGAAACTATTCAATATTACCATACCAGGGGATCCAGGGTGACCAGCGGACCATATAGATATGTAGTCATCCCAGGGAGGATGCCAACATCTGCTCTTAAGTGCAGTGAAGGTTGGTCAGGTCTATTGCTTCATGAGGAGTTGGTTGGTGTGGGTCTTTCCACTTCCTTGTAATTGTTATTCTAGCTGCCAGAAGTAAGTTGGTAATGGTGCTCTGAAGCTGAAATGGGAAATGTTCAATCCCTAGGGACAGTAATGCCAATGCTGGGTTTAGCAAAAGGTACAGAGTCATGCCTTGGAAGCCCGGTGACGTGTCATATTCGGCTTCCCCATCACAGAGTGCTCCGGAAGTGCTGCATCGGCCAACTGCGCATGCGCGATGCGTTCCAAACGCATCTGCGATGCGTTCCAATGGCTTTACGACACTGCACACCAGCGAAGCCATCATTCATAGCGACGTGGACTTAGGGGAAAGTGGCCAGTCGGCCTCACGTCCTCGCTTCGCTCGGACGGCTCGCTGCGCTCGCTCGGCCTCCTGGCTCTTTTTTTAACATCCTCCAATTGACGGGGATGTTAAGGAAAGAGCCTGGATGTCGAATGACAGCTTCGCTGGTGTGCACTGTCGTAAATGCTTTGGAACGCATCGCAGATGCGTTTGGAACGCATCGCGCATGCGCAGTTGGCCACCCAGCACTTCCGGACCATTCTGTGATGGGGAGCAGAAAATGACAACACACCGGCCGCTGGTTTCCCTACTCCCTGTGTCCTACGGTCTCCGTGTTATGTAAGTGTTGGGTGCGGTGCTGTATAATGCAGGGGATGCCGCCCGGCGCCTCTGCAGTATGTTACATGTACTCAGGCAGGCAAGCGTCCTGTACAACTGTAGTATCATTAGAGGCGCAGCGCCGCGCTGAAGGATATGTCCTGAGTCTTCTGACAAAACGGAAGCAAACACATCCCCTGTCGCTGCACGCCTTTATGATTAGATCAGTGACCTGACTGTGTCTCTGGTCTCTTCCAGTACTGCCATACTGCCAGCTCTCTGCCCATACATGATTCAGTGACTGAGAGTCGCGGCTCGTATTCCGAGTCTAGTCATGTGATCCCTGAGCTCACCGCCCTGTGACCATCATTTGTAGAGGCCAGCTCTCACTCCCGATGTTCTGTCGCCTGTCCTGTGTGTACAGCGGCAGTGTCACTCACATGCAGACATGCTATAGCCGATCGGAGAAGTCAGTGCCTGGTGATTGGTGACAGCTGGAGGCATCGAGACAGGGTTTGTACTGGACAGAGTCATCGGATGCAATCTAAAGAGCAGAGCTCCATTGAGTGACGGTGAACTTGAAGTACACTGTATTACTGTATAGTGTGTATAGACTGATCTGTCTTCAGACTCCTCACATGAGTGATGTCATGATCGTACCAAGCACATTGCCTGAATGTAAGGGTCCCTCTCTCTCCCCTCTCCCTCTCCCTTTCCTCCTCCCTCTCCTCCCCCTCCCTCTTCTCCTCCTCCCCCTTCCTCTCCTCCTCCCTCTCCTCCTCTCCCCCTCCCCCTCTCCTTCTTCTCCCTCCCCTCCTCCTTGCTAACCACAGTTGTGGTTCACTCCATTCACCAGTGCTGTTACAGAATAATAGAACATTAAAAATGAACCCAGCAGAGCTTTCCAACCATGTGGTCGCCCTTACTCAAAGGGTAGATGCTCTCGCTCAAACTGTACAAACTCTGCCGTTCGGAGAACCAAACACTGCAAGAATTAGTTTCACAAAATCCAAATGTGCCTAGTTTTCCTCCTGAACCTAAGGTCAACCCACTTGCACCTTTTACTGGTGATCAAAAGACCGACAGGGAATTCATTAATGCGTGTAAATTTATGTTTGAATTATGCCGACGCACCTTCCCCAATGACAGGATTAAGGTACTTAGCCTCATATCCTATTTGCATGGTGAACCACGTGCTTGGGCAAATACTTACCTGGAAAAAGAGGATCCACTCCTAAATTCATATCCACAATTTTTGGCAACTATGTCCTTGCTTTATGATGACTTCAACAAGCAACTCACTGCGGAAAATGCTATTAGGAATCTCAAGCAAGGTAACAGACCTGTTGAGGACTTCATAGCATAATTTCAGAGGCGGGCCATAGAGACTGAGTGGAATGATGTTACACTCCGTAACCATTTCTGTCTCGGCCTTTCCGAACCTCTCATAGATGAGTTGGCTAGAGCTGATCTCCCCCAGTCTCCTGATGATGCCATATAATATTCTATCACAATAGATCGTACTGTAGGTTAAGAGAGAGATGAGCTATATGTTCATCAAATTCCACAGCACCTGTCCCTACACCTCAAGACTTGAGCCTGTCCCCTTTTGAGGAAGGAACGGACATTGGGACCGTGCAATGCTCCAGCAGTCGTTCAAAGCCTTCTGAATGATTCCCTAAAAGAGCTTCTGGACATGTGCGTAGTGGTGTGGTAGTGTTTTTATTTTTTGGGGGGGTTCGCAATTTTTTTTTCAGAAAGTATATAAAAAAAATGTTTACTGTTGAAAACCCCTTGATGGGCCTCCACTTAAGATCCCCAGGAGGGTATCGCTTAAGAGGGGGGTACTGTAACAGGCGCTTCTTCCACCGGGTGTTCCTTGTCACAACAGGCGCTTTCAGCACCGTAATGCATTCTGAGCTGGAGCGCATACGGCGCTCATGCGATGGCATCATCGCCTGGCACCGTGTGCAAACAGCTTGGAACGTGACAGTGTGCCGTAAATCGGCGGTTCTTTTGAATTCAGTGCTGATGCACTGCAGCTGTTGATTTTACAAAGGAACTTCGTTCTATTATTGTCACCGCTGCCATCGCTCCCCATGCTGCAACACTGCTACAGGCAACAACTACTACTTTGCTGCTATTGCACCTACTACAACACAGAGCCAATGCTGGGGACAACCTTTGAGGCCTTTGCTGAACACCCTACACCACGGAATCCCTATCTCCTACATTGAAGCCTACAAACGGATAAGTAGCTACTTGTAGTCCCATAAGAAGATCTGCTGCTTGTGTTTCATCTAATACATTTGTTGTTACTTAATATTCCTTGTGGATATCAAGATACTATTTGGGATATACTGCTGTGCTAAGAACTGTTTGCTAAGGAGTAGATTAAAGGGCTACCCTCAAATTACTTGTGCAATATTCACCTCATATATGCAACTATAATTACCCGAGTTATATTGCCTCTCACATGCAACTACTATTACGTGTGCAATATTCACCTCATGTATGCAACTATAATAACCTGAGCTATATTGCCTTTTATATGCAACTACTATTACCTGAGCTATATTTCCTCTCATACGCAACAACTAGTTGTCACTACAACTCCTATTTACTACGAGCTTGACATAAGTACAGATCCATTATAGGCCTTGTCCTAATTGTTTTTTTTTTTTTAAAGTAAAGAATTTTTCTTTTTATTGAATATTAACATTGACAGAAAGCAATGACAATCGAAAAGCAAAGTGTATACATTCAATCACATATTGCATTTACAGATCGAGTAGGAAAATCAAGGTAAGTACGGTAATAAGGGCCACAAAATAACAGAGAGGTGAGCAGAGCCTAAACCGACAAATCAACAGGACCAAGCAGGGAAGATCAGGTCAACAGGTCATCCCAGTCATTGCTCCATAATCCTACGCACCCCCATCCCCAATGGGGGGGAGGGGGTGCGATCAGGAGGATAACCACCCACAAGGAGGGGGGGGACCAAGGGAAGAGGGGGATACTCCCACCCAAAAAGGGGGGTGGGAGAAGGGGACCTAGCCAGAGGCATCGACCCAGTTGGACCAGATGTTGTCGAACTTCGTTGGACAGTTTCTGCTTTCGTATGTAATCTTGTACAGCGGCAGAACCCTCCCAATCGCGGTCCGCCACGAGGATCCCGTGGGGAGCTCCGGGCCCTGCCAACGAAGAAGGATCTCCCTCCTTGCGTAAAACAAAGCAAAAGTAATGCAAAGTTTGACATATCTATCTCCCTCAATCCCGCCCAGATAACTAAGCAGGTATATGCGAGGATCCATAGCCAGGTCCACCCCACAGAGATCGGACAGGGTGTCAGCCACCTCCCTCCAAAATGTGCACAATTTAGGACAGGACCATACCATGTGGAAAAATGTCCCGGTGTCAATTAGACAGCGGGTACAGAGCGGGCTCCTAGAGGGAAATATTCCAGCCAACCTCTGCGGTGTGTAGTATGCTCTTTGTAAAAACTTCAGTTGGATGAAACGGTCCCGGGAAGCTATCATAGAGGGGATATAGGAGGAGACACAATCCTTCCACACCTCCTCGTCAAGATCAGGGATGTCCGCACTCCACTTGCCCAGAGCCCCGACCGTGTCCACATCATGAGTCATCGTAAGTCAGAGGTAAAGGGAGGACAGAGGGCTCCCCATCACACCCGAGATGAGGAGACGCTCAATGGAATTGGACTCAAAGGTCACCGGGCCCGGAAACTGCGAGGCGAGGGCATGTCTGAGCTGGTAGTATCTGAATTGGAAGGAGAGGGGAAGGCGGTAAGTGCACCTCAGTTCCTGGAATTTCATCATCTTGCCATTTGGCATCACATGCCGGAGAGTAAGGATACCTCTTCTTGCCCATAACGCAGGATCAGGGAGGCTGCATAGGTGGGGAAGAAGAGGATTAGCCCATAGGGGAGTATGAGGGGAGACAGATCCGGGCTTAACGTTCTTGACCCTGGAGGAGCGCCACACCTGCAGGACAGTCCTCATGGGGCCAGTGACCGACGGATGCGCTATGGGGCCCCTAAAGACTAGGTTGGAGAGTGCCGCATACAAGCCCAGCACCGCCGCCTCCAACACGACCGTCAAGTTTTCAAAGTGGGCAAGGGCATTTCGCAGGGAAGAGGAAGCGTCCACCAAATAAAGCAAGGAGTCGTCCGCATAGAAGGACAATTTTTCCTCCAAGGGGCCCACCCGGACACCCCTAACTCCGGAGACCCTCCGCAAGTGGGCAGCCAGGGGCTCGAGTGCCAGGGCGAACAACGCCGGGGACAGCGGGCAGCCCTGCCTAGTCCCCCTCCCTAGGGAAAAGGAGTCCGACAGGGCGCTGTTAGTGCGGACGCGGAGTCTGGGATGTACATAGAGCATGCGGATCCAGGATAGGAAACGGGCGCCAAGGCCAAAACGGGAGAGGACCGTCCAGAGGTAGCCCCACTAGACCGAATCAAAGGCCTTCTCGGCCTCGAGTGAGGCCAACACGCCCGGAGCATCCGGTCCAGCAACCGCCAAATGCGCGTGCAGGCGACGCAGGTTGATATCTGTACCTCAACCAGGCATAAAGCCTGTCTGGTCCGGGTGGACCAGGGGCATAATGACTGTGTTTAGGCGGTTGGCCAGTATCTTCGCGAAAATCTTAGCGTTGACATTGAGAAGCGAAATGGGTCGATAAGAGGAACAGAGGGCAAGATCCTTACCGGGCTTGGGGATGACCACTATCACTGCCTCACTCATCGAGTCTGGAAGAGCCCCAGACTCCGACACCCGGGACAAGAGGGACAACAGCCAGGGAGCAAGGTCTTCAGCATAAGTCTTATAAAATTCCACCGGGAACCCATCCAGTCCCGGCGTCTTCCCCCCCCCTGCCTAATTTTCAGAGCCCGCTGAATCTCCTCCATCTTGATTGGGGCATCTAGGGTGTTCGCTGAAGAGGGGGTGAGGACAGGAACATCCACCGCCTCCAGGTAGTCAACCAAGTCAGATTGTTCATAATCCACCCTGGAGCTATATAGCCTCTAGTAGTAATTGGCGAAGCATAGGTTAATCTCCCCTGGGGCAGAATGGGGGTTCCCCTCATGGTCCAGAATCTGGGCAATGGTGGTGACCCCAGACTGTTCTTTAGACAGCCAGACAAGAACTCTACCCGTCCTCTCCCCCTGCTCGACGATACGCTGCGACTGGTGGAGTAGTCTCTTCTCTGTCAGGGACATCTGCAGTAGGAGAGTCTGGTGTGTCAACAACTGCAACTGGTCATAGTGGCAAGGGTCCCGAGTCCGAATATAAAGGGCCTCCTGTCTGCTCGCGTCCCCCTCGGTCCTGACAAGTTCCGCCCTGCGTTCCCGTCACACTGCAGCTATGATCGACTGGTATTGTCCCCTGGAGGAGGCCTTAAAGGCGTCCCACACAGAGGACTCCGCCGCCGTGCCTGGATTGTCAGACCAGTATTGCCTGAGGGAGTCATGGAACCGGGGCTCCACCTCCGTGTCAGTAATCCAGAATCTGGAGAGTCGATATTGTCAGGGATAAAAGCAGCGGTGTGTGTTCCGAAATACCTCTGGGTAGAATTCGGTACCCTTAAATATTTAAAAAAAATGTAATTAACAGTTGTTATATTAGATTTTATTCTCTGGAATGAGTATTTTGATAGTATGTATACATATTTTACTATACTGTCCCCCTCACGAGTAGGAAGACACTGCTACGATCACTATTTTTTGCCTGTGTTTAAACTACTGTTTGGTACGTGCATTTGGAGCGGGGGCAGTATAATCTATGAAGGGTTTTATCCACATTTATTAAACGAGATTGCACTATTTGGAGTCTTTTTGTGCTTTATCTGTTTTGTGTGGAACATTAACCCACTGGTCCCAGCTATAGAGACGGAAGATCGAGTGAAAGATACCTGTTGTGGCCTTGATTATTACACCCTCTGGTGAGTGTGTACCCCGAAGGGGAGTTTGCCCCACTTGTGGTGTTCCTGTTTTCTGGGAAGAGGTGTAGGATCCTCCACAATCTATCTTCACTTATTGATGAGTTAATCCGCCATCACACGAATGCTTATATGAAGTTGGACATTCAAACCAATATTTCAGCGCTGTTTATCATTTTGAACTATTTTTGTTCTTTATATGGTCTCCATTTATACAATGAGAACATCTCGGACTCTGGGCAGGACCGGGGCCCCCACATAGGCCAGGTCTATGCGAGAGAAGGACTTGTGCATAGCGGAGTGGCAAGTAAAAGCCTTGACATTCGAGTGTCTCCACCACCATACATCGGTGAAGCCATACGTGTCTGCCCAGGCCGCCAGACTTGTCCAAATTGTTTAAACATGTTCGCTCTAACTTTTCTATGCTAGGGGTTGATGGTATTTTATTCCATCTCCCTTAGTAGCCTAATACATCCCTATATGTATTGAAATCTTGACCTTTAAAGTATATTATAATTTTAAACGCTAAGCTCTGGTCACATGTTGTAATGGGTCCATCCTTAGTAGCTCAACGCCTTTCTTTATGTGACAGGGAGATGATGTAAAGGTAAAGAGGTAGGTGGTCGAGAGTCCAAATTAAGTCCAAATTAAGATACGGCACCTCATCCCTTGATAGGTTGTATGAAGGAAAGTGAGGGGGGTGGGATTAATTTGGTGCCAAAATAGAGACCAAACAAGGCATATATAGAAAAATGGAAAAATGTAATAGGTACATATGAAAAAAGACAGTAAATACAAAAAATAATATGGTTCAATCACAGTTGAGATGATGTAGCGATCCCCAAACTCCTGTTTGTGAGGAGTGACGCCTGGGGCCCAAATACTGAGTTGTCACAGAAAGAAGCGCATTGAAATCCTTGCTAACCGCGGTTGTGGTTCACTCCGTTCACCAGTGCTGTTACACACCTAGGGTGTCAAAAATCCTTGCACCAGCCCTGCAGGGGGTATAAAGCGCATCCTTGTAGTGCGCCATTAGATATGTGGAATGGTGTTGATAGAAGATTGGATGTGAATACTTGTGCTGAGGGGGTAGTGTAGAGAGCTTAAAATATACAGTTTAAAATATTCTCTAGTAAATCAGTCAGGGCCAGGGGATTTTGAGTTAGGTAAGTTTTCGATTGTTTTTAGAATTTCAGATTCCGTAAAAGGGGTATTTAGCTGCTATAGTTGGTCATCTGACATTTTCGGGAGTTTAATGTGGGTAAGAAACGCTTGGATCTCTGCAGGGGTGGGTTAACCACTTTAGCCCCGGACCATATTGCTGTCCAAAGACCAGAGCACTTTTTGTGATTCGGCACTGCGACGTTTTAACTGACAATTGCGCGGTCGTACGTCGTGGCTCCCAAACAAAATTGGCGTCCTTTTTTTCTCACAAATAGAGCTGTCTTTTGGTGGTATTTGATTATCTCTGCGGTTTTTATTTTTTGCGCTATAAACAAAAATAGAGTGACTATTTTGAAAAAAATGCAATATTTTTTACATTTTGCTATAATAAAAATCCCAAAAAATATATAAAAAAACATTTTTTTTCCTCAGTTTAGGCCGATAACTATTGTTCTACATATTTTTTGTTAAAAAAATCGCAATCGCAACCTGTTCTCTATTTGCTCGACGGGTTTCCCCGACGGGCGGGGCTCGCCTAGAGCGTACACACGGCCGAGGTTCTCGGCAGAATGCGGCTCCCAGCGAGGTTCTCGCTGGTTTCTGCCGAGAACCTCGGCCGTGTGTACGGGGCTTCACACAGATCGGAAGTAAAACCAGTGCAATAAAACTAGTGTTTGAAAAACTGTTATCCATTTGTTTGGCTGTTATCACCTTGTTAGCCATTTTTTGGTTGTTTTGATGTGGAGAGGTCCAGAGCTGATGGTGTGTGCTGGTGGATTGGGTCCCCAATACCCCCCTCTTTTGGATTCCAATTTCAAGTGTTTTGACCTCTTGTAATGAAATGGTCAATACTATCTGTTAAGAAGGATCTTTCTTCTGGCTACACTTTTTTCTTCTGGCTACACCCAGGGATGCCTTAATAAGATCATGGGCCCCTGGGCAAAGTAATAAACTGGGGCCCCTACCAGCCTTCCCCAATTTTCACCCCTACTCTAAAGAATTATAGTATGAGTAGTTGATAGAATTAAAAATATATTGATTAGTACTTTCAATAAAATCTATTTTAACCACTTAACGCCCGCCGCATGACTATGTACGTCTACAGAATGGCAAGTACAGGCAGATGGGCGTACATGTACGTCCCTGCCTTCTAGCGGGTCGGGGGTCCGATCGGGACCCCCCCGCTACATGCGACGGTCGCTAAGTGTCCGGGAGCGATCCGGGATGAGGGGGCGGCTGTTCGTTTTTGTCCGACCCCTCGCGATTGATCCCAGCCAATCCGCTTTCTCCTCTGCCTGAACTGTAAACACAGGCAAGGAGGAAGGAGACATCACACAGTGAGTAGCACAAGCACTACACTGACACACAGACACATAGGCACACAAATCCCCCCCCAGTCCCCTGTCACAGTGTCACTAAATAGCAGTGATCATTTATTTACTGATCACTGCATTTAGTGTCAGTGTGACATGCAGTTAGTGTTAGGTCCAGGGTAGCCCCCTACCCCCGCAATCAAGTTTTTAACCCCTTGATCACCCCCTAGTTAACCCTTCCACCCCCCTTTTGCCAGCGTCACTAAGCGATCGTTGTATTAGTGTCGCTGGTGCCGCTAGGTAGCTAGTTAGTTTATTTTTTGAGGTTCGCCGCCATGTTTTTATAGCGTTAGAAAATTTATGGGGGTACCTAACTCTATAAAAACATAGCGGCGAACCTCAAAAAATAACTAGCTACCTAGCGGCACCAGCGACTCTAATACAGCGATCAGAAAAAAGATTGCTTAGTGACGCTGGCAATAGGGGGTGAAAGGGTTAACTCCAGGGGCAATCAGGGGTTAAAACCTTTATTAGGTACCCCCATACATTTTCAAATAAAGGTTTTAACCCCTGATTGCCCCTAGAGTTAATCCTTTCACCCCTATTGCCAGCGTCACTAAGCGATCGTTTTTCTGATCGCTGTATTAGTTTCGCTAGTGCCGCTAGATAGCTAGTTATTTTTTGAGGTTCGCCCCCCAGGTTTTTATAGCGTTAGGTACCCCCATAAATTTTCTAATAAAGGTTTTAACCCCTGATTGCACCTAGTTAACCCTTTCACCCCCTATTGCCAGCGTCACTAAGCGATCGTTTTTCTGATCACTGTATTAGTGTCACTGGTGCCGCTAGTTAGCTAGTTCTTTTTTGAGGTTCGCCCGCCAGGTTTTTATTGCGTTAGGTACCCCCATAAATTTTTTAAATAACGTTTTTAACCCCTGATTGCCCCTAGAGTTAACCCTTTCACCCCCTATTGCCAGCGTCACTAAGCGATCATTTTTCTGATCGCTGTATTAGTGTCGCTGGTGCCGCTAGGTAGCTAGTTAGTGCCAGTAACGCTTACACCCACGCGCAAAGCATACACCCCCCATATGTGGAATTACACCCCAAAATACATTCTGCTGCTTCTCCTGAGTACGGGGATACCACATGTGTGAGACTTTTTGGGAGCCTAGACACGTAAGGCTCCTCAAAAACCAATCACCGCCTTCAGGCTTTCTAAGGGTGTACATTTTTGATTTCACTCCTCACTACCTATCACAGTTTCGAAGGCCATAAAATGCCAAAATAGCACAAAAAAAAAAAAAATTACCCCATTTTGAAAAGTAGACACCCCAAGCTATTTGCTGAGAGGCATGTCGAGTCCATGGAATATTTTATATTTTGACACAAGTTGCGGGAATATGACAAACTGATTTTTTTTGCAAATCAGTATGTGGCTAGGCTCCCAAAAAGTCCCAAACATGTGGTATCCCCGTACTCAGAATAAGCAGCAGAATGTATTTTGGGGTGCAATTCCACATACATGTGTATAACCATGGCATGTGTGAGCAATATATCATTTAGTGACAACTTTTTGTAAATTTTTTATTTATTTTTTGTCATTATTCAATCATTTGGGACAAAAAAATAAAAAATATTCAATGGACTCAACATGCCTCTCAGCAGTTTCCTTTGGGTGTCTACTTTCCAAAATGGGGTAATTTGGGGGGTTTTGTACTGCCCTGCCATTTTAGCACCTCAAGAAATGAGATAGGCAGTCATAAAATAAAAGCTGTGTAAATTCCAGAAAATGTACCCTAGTTTGTAGACGCTATCATTTTTGCGAAAAACAATAAATATATGCTTATTGCGATTTTTTTTTACTAAAGACATGTGGCTGAATACATTTTGGCCTAAATGTTCGACTAAAATTTAGTTTATTCAATATTTTTTTACTTTTTGTTATAAGAAAAATCATATTTTTTCAAAATTTACGGTCTTTTTCAGTTTATATCGCAAAAAATAAAAATCGCAGAGGCAATCAAATACCATCAAGAGAAAGCTCTATTTGTGGGAAGAAAAGGACGCACATTTCGTTTCGGTACAACATTGCATGACCGCGCAATTACCAGTTAAAGCAGCGCAGTGCCAAATTGTAAAAACACCTCTGGGCATTTAGCAGCATATTGGTCCGGGGCTTAAGTGGTTAAACAATGAGAACACCGGTGGCCGTGCATCCATAGTGGACGCAGGATCGCCGCCCCCTCTCTCTCCTGCACCGCCACTGAAAGTCAACAATACATAGATTCATACATTGCATGAATCTATGTATTGTCGCCGGCGCCGCTGCTGCCCACTATTCAGATGGCTGGCCCCCTGGTGAGCGCTGGTCATCTGAATAACAGCAGTTGGTTTTTGGAAGTGTCTATCAGATCCAGCGGCTCTGATAGGCTTCCCGATTACAGCCTGTTGGCTCTAATCGGCTTCCAAATAGTTAACCAGGGGACACATAGGATGTGCGTTCCCTGGTTAACACTGACACGCGTCTCAGCCAATCAGGTTCACCGGGTCTGGGTACCAGTAATCTGATTGGCTGAAGGGACATCGAGGGCGGGAGAAGACATCGAGGGATCGTGGAGGGAGGATGGCTGACCCGAGAAAGGTAAGTGCTGGGTGAGGGGAGGCGCAATCTGGTGGTATTTGAGGGGGCAATCTGGCAGCATTTTACGAGACAAACTGGCGATTTCTGAGGGGGCAAAATGGGGGCAATTGATGAGCACAGTGGCAACAATTAATGACATGGTACAGTGGCAACAATTGATGGGCACAGTGGCGACAATTGATGGGCACAGTGGCGACAATTGATGGGCGCAGTGTCGACAATTGATGGCACAGAGGCTGCATTTGATGGCATGGCACAGTGGTGACAATTGATGGCACAGTGGCGACAATTGATGGCACAGTGGCAGCAATTGATAGCACAGTGGCAGCAATTGATGGCATGGCACAGTGGCGACAATTGATGGCACAGTGGTGATAATTGATGTGCACAGTGGCTGCATTTGATGGGCACAATGGCTGCGTTTGATGGGCACAATGATGGAAATTGATGGGCACAGTAGCTGCGTTTGAAGGGCACAGTGAGGCTGCAATTTATGTTTGTTTGTTTTTTTAGTTTGTTTGGCCCCTCCCCAAAAAATTTGAGCACCAGCCACCACTGGAGAACACATGCCATAAATCAAAAGACTAATCAACGCAAAGGGCACAGTACAGAGGGAGGCAGAAAGGCACAGTATAGGGTAAGTCAGGAGGGCACAGTACTGGTTCTGGGCCGCTGGCCAGGACACACCCATCCTGGGACAGCTTAGTAAAAGCATGACTGTCCCAGCAAACCTGGGACAGTTAGCAAGTATGATGTAATGCAAGATTATCATAGGCCCCCATGTACCTAGGGCCCCTGCATTAAGATGGCCCTGGCTACACCTATACTCCATATCATGTATCAAGCACTACATGTGGATTAAGAATGTTTTGTTTTTTTTAAGTTAAGTTGAGAGGTATCTTGAAAGGGTCCCGACGCGCTGGGCCAATTTAGACATGATCCGATTAACCTACCAGCATGTCTTTAGAGAAACTATAACCAATAAAATTTATATTTACTTAGGTGTAACCTTATGTCATCATTTTTTATATAGTAGCGCTACACTTTTTATTTTATAAATCATATAAACTGAAATACTCTGCATTTTGTCGCTATACGAACATGTTTAAGTATGTTTGTCAGTACTGTTATATAGACATAACACTATAGTGTACATCCCTAAATACTCATTATGGCAATGCTTGCTGTGTATATAAACTTCAAGGTTATGTGACATTTTAGTAGTTCAGTTTAAAAAGACGACTCATTTACACAGGTCTATAAAGACTAATCCATATAATGAAGTTTCCTTTGTTGTTAAGTCCATTAGCTTCTTTTATGAACACTTTATCACCACTGTGCTTTATTAGGGAGAATTGTAATGACTCCTATCTTAGACATATCTAACTGTGCTTCAAGGTTTCTCATCACTCTAAGACCCCTTTCACACTGGGACATTTTTCTGACATTTTTCAGGCGATTTGGCGCCTGTAAAGCGCCTGAAAGAAGCCTCATCTGCAATCCCAAGGTGAAAGCCTGAGTGCTTTTAGAGCCATTTCACACTGCCAGTGTACGAAAAAGGCTGGTAAAGCTCCGTTAAGACCCCTTTCACACTTGGGGGTTTTTCAAGCGCTTTGGCGTTAAAAAAAAAAGAGCCTCAATGGGAAGCGGCGCTTTAGGAGCGGTGTATTCGCTGCTCCTAAAGCGCTGTAAAGAAGTTGCTTGCAGGTCTTTTTTTGACGCCCTGTCAGCACAGCGCCTCAGTGTGAAAGCAAACAAACAGAAGTCACTGCCCCTACCTATGACTGGTCTATACAATAGGGAGCACTGGAAAGGGCGCGTATACATACAAAAACATAGAATATCCAGGCTCAAACCAGTTGGTTGCTGATTGGTTCGGTAAGATTGAGCCTGGATATTCTATGTTTTTGTCAGTGTAAAAGCACTGACGCCACCCTTGTGGCTGCTTTTGCTGATTTTGTGTTAGTAAAAGACGATTCACGCTTTTCTGTCACTGTTACAGCGTGATGAATGTGCTTACTCCATTATGAAAGCTAGTTTTACCAGAACGAGCGCTCCCGTCTCATAACTTGCTTCTGAGCATGCGCGGGTTTTTCACGTCGTTAAAGCCCACACACGACCATTTTTTACGACATTAAAAACGTCAATGTTAACCACATATACGTCCACACGTGGCTATTCGTTTCTAGCCGCCCGCTCGCGATCGCTCCCCGGAGCTGAAGAATGGGGAGAGCCATATGTAAACACGGCTTCCCCGTGCTTCACTGTGGCGGCTGCATCGATCGAGTGATCCCTTTTATAGGGAGACTCGATAGATGACGTCAGACCTACAGCCACACCCCCCTACAGTTGTAAACACACACAAATCCTACAGCGCCCCCTGTGGTTAACTCCCAAACTGCAACTGTCATTTTCACAATAAACAATGCAATTTAAATGCATTTTTTGCTGTGAAAATGACAATGGTCCCAAAAATGTGTCAAAATTGTCCGAAGTCTCCGCCATAATGTCGCAGTCACGAAAAAAATCGCTGATCGGCGCCATTAGTAGTAAAAAAAAAAAAATGCAATAAAACTATCCCCTATTTTGTAAACGCTATAAATTTTGCGCAAACCAATCGATAAACGCTTATTGCGATTTTTTTTTTACCAAAAATAGGTAGAAGAATACGTATCGGTCTAAACTGAGGAAAAACAAATGTATATATGTTTTTGGGGGATATTTATTATAGCAAAAAGTAAAAAATATTGCATTTTTTTCCAAATTGTCGCTCTATTTTTGTTTATAGCGCAAAAAATAAAAATCACAGAGGTGATTAAATACCACCAAAAGAAAGCTCTATTTGTGGGGAAAAAAGGACGCCAATTTTGTTTGGGAGCCACGTCGCACGACCGCGCAATTGTCTGTTAAAGCGACGCAGTGCCGAATTGTAAAAACGCCTTTGGACATTTAGCAGCATATTGGTCCGGGGCTTAAGTGGTTAAAAACGTTGTGAAACATTAGAGCATATTCTAAATTTTTAATGCCCATTTTTTACATCGTGAAAAATGCTCTAGAGCCCACACAAGATCGTTTTTAATGACAACCCGAAAAACAGTCGTGTGTACGCGGCATTACGCATGCTTGAAAATGTGTGCAGACTAAACCCCTGCTTTTAAAGCCTCATACACACGACCGGACTTCCATCTGACTTTTCTGTGGATTTTGGTCCGAATGGGCGTGATTTTTCAGCTCTTTACCACCACCCTTTGGGCAACTTCTGCTATTGTTGTCTGATGTTTAGCATTGGTTCTGAGCATGCATGTTTGTACTTTGGACTTTAAGAGGAAGAAAACCCTCTTAAATCAATAAAAAAAAAAACACCTGCAAAAGAAAGGCTTAATGAGCTAGTATGCATAGCATACTAGCTTATTGTGTGGCACTTACCTCAAATCGAATCCCACAAAGTCTTGCTCTTTCCCCTCCGCTGCAGCCATGTCCCCTTGGAGCTTCTTTCTGTTACCGGCACTCTGGCGCTGTGATTGGCTGGAGCGGCGATGACGTCACTCCAGCGCATACGCGCGGGACCGGCAATCCTAGCGCATGCGTCAAAATACTGCATTAACTCTGGATTGTCCCATTCACAAAAACGACACGCTCAGTGCGCCTGCGCCGTTGTCTAGACATCGGTGCTCATTTTTGGGAGAATAACTCCTTAATCGTGTAGGTTAAGGAGATATTTCTTGCACCTACAGGTAAGCTTTAATCTAGGCTTACTTGTAGGTGCAAGTTGTGTGGTTGGGTTTATAACCACTTTAAGTCCGATGGACTTGTGTACACACAATCGGATTATCCTTCATCGAAAATTTGTTGCCGGAAAGTTTGAGAGCGAACATTTGTCTGTTGAAAAGCCAAAATTATTTGCCCCCCCCCCCCCCCAAAAAAAAGACCACCAGCCACCAATGTTATGGAGGCTACAAGGAGACAGAAAAATGATTTCATGAAAAATAGAGGAAAAACAGCCTCAAACTATTTTCAATGGCATAAAACACATCAGTAGGTCTGTCTGAATGTGATGACATTCAGTCCCACCACTGCAGTCCATACATACATTCCTGGTCAGCATACGTTAAAGCCGGGTTTCTACTACATTTTGCATTTTTTTTAAATGTGTCCATTCATTAATCGTTTTCGCTGTACACATAGGGCCACTTACTATGTCTAAATGCTCCGCCGTTCCACAGACTTCTTAGCAAAGAACACTTTATATTCCGTTGTGCTGATGGTTGTCATTTTGCTTGTGGGCATTGTGAAGCCCACAAGCAATTACTTCCTGGATTTCCCTGGAGACTATTCGGAAAGCGCCGCCCGTCCCGCCCCAATCTCATGCATGCTCAAGGCAGCATCAGCATCATGCCATCAACCACTTGGGTTGCCATCACAACGAGCGGCGGCGGCAGAAGTGCACGCCATTGTGATGGCAACCCATAAACAAAAAACATTTGTTTATGGGTTTAAGCGATTCTTGCCCTTGGGGAAGCGCACAGTATCCTGGAAAATGCATCAGCGTTCGGAGGAGCCGAGGGAACTGACGCCAGGATCCTTGGTGAATCCAAGGGCAGATTACGTGGGACCGCATAGCAACAGGCAGTTCCAGGTGAGTAAAACATTTATTTTTTTTCGGTCTACTTTCAACTATAAAGCAAAATTATTTTTTAGATGAAAACTCCACTTTAAGTAAATGGATCAATCTTTTTACTATTGATATGTATTTTTCCGGTCCCTGCTGCATATTGTCTGACACTTGTCTCTGCTGCCCTGTAAATGAAAGCTGCGTGTAGGTGACCTTCACAATGGGCACTTGCCAGGATGTGTTTTGCTGACAAATGCTGATCAGGCAGATATTAAATACTTGTATTTTTTCCATCACTAGTACAGATGTACTGATTAAACCACCATTGGGTACAGTACAAAAGAAAGGTATATTAAATATACTAAATTAAGAACGTCTATAGTTTTTTTATTATTATTATAATGAATAATGTTTTATAGGAATGTAATTGCAATAAATCTGTGTACAATCTAACAATGGGGCTTGATTTTGAACGGTTTCGTTTTCAACTAAATTATGTTTTCGATGAAAGTCAGTATATGAAAGAAGTTATAATTGTAATTTTGATTAGCATATTTATGCCTTCGTTGCATATTGTAAAGCACATTTCTCTGTTTTTCTTGTAGATTAGGAGTGTAATTTTGGCAGCGTATGATAAAACATGTGTGGCTTAATGCTAATGAAATTTGTTGCCCCCCCATGGTTCAGGGGTCTTGTTCACAGTGCAGTGATGATCCTGTTAATATATTATTTTAATTGAAGTGGTACTAAGTGTTGTGGGCTCTTTACCTTAAAGTGAATGTAAACCTGAAATTAGTTAATCCAGCTCTGAGCAATCCTCTTTTATTGTTCAGTGAAATTAAACGGAAAAAACTTCATTTCAGTCCATTCCGTCCCCTTGCTATGAGTGACAGGTTATTTACATATCTCATGCACTAGCCTGGAGACGGGTATTATTTTTTAATTCCCACCCCCACTCCTTTTCTGAAGTCGTGTGGTTACTTTTCTGGATTTTGACTGGATGTTAGTGATAATAGCAAAATTTAGTGTAAGGAATACAAAGGAAAAAATGCATGTTGACAAGGGGAGTGTAAAGGTGGGCAGGGAGACTAATGACATCACAACTCCACCCACCGAGCTCCAGACAACAAATTCACCCACAGAATCTGCAGTTTTTCAGTTCCTAAAACAGACAGAGGGGAGACATTTGACAGGTAAGGATACAGGCAGCATGAGTGATATATATCCTTATAGATCAGCACTATTTTAGTAGTTTAGAAAGGATGAGAGTGGGTTTACATCCACTTTAATGTATTCCCTGCATTAAGGTAAAAAAAATGCTCAGTTCCTTACTATGCCCCCTGTGACGAAACCCTTGCTCGCCCAGATCCTGCTCTCCCGACACTCCTCTGCTTCTATTCGATCAGCTTGCAGCTTGCAACATCTGATGGTCCAGTCATCCAAGATTCCGGGATCCAACCTACAGCTATGTGCCGATTGGATCCATGAAGAACACACACCAAACGAGTTGTATATGTGCTCAACCAGAACTCCCCTTTATTGAAACACTCTGCTGGTTATATACAGGTTACAGCTTTCCTCAATCAAAGAACAATGAAATCTCCACCCCCTTTTCCACACACTGGGGTTTCCATACAGAGACATCTCGGCACCGATGCCTTCAGCATGACTTCACTACCTCAGAAAGAATGACATTCCTGTAGACAATGACATCAGTGAAGTTTAACAGAATATGTTATCTAGCCGGCTTGTCTCCGCATAGAGAGGAGGTCATTACTACATCTGAGAGATCACACTTTTTTAGATAATGACATGCTAATCCAATACTCCTGATAATCAAAAGGCTCAAAACAGTGTTATCACACAATAGAAAGGTCTAAGAGCCGACTGAATTAACACCTCTACACACTGGACAATGAATGTCTTTCACAAGCCACTTAGCCTTTCAATAGTCCTCAATAGTCTAATTCAGTTCAATCCCCATCTACAGTAGACAGACACCTCATAATGTCCAAAGGCATCCTGCAATATGTCATATACATAATGTCTCATCTTATGTAATACATGAAGTATGATTTCACGGTCCATGACACCCCCTGTTTCCAAACAGGTGTGGTCCCTTGTCACCACTGGTAGGTCCAAGATGACCTGCACCACTTTACTTAACCACTTACCTTCCATAAGATTGACCCCCCTTCATGACGAGGCCATTATTTGCGATACAGCACTGCATTATTTAACTGACAATTGCGCGGTAGCTGTACACAAATAAAATGTATGTCCTTTTTTCCCCACAAATAGAGCTTTTGGTGGAATTTGATCACCTCTGCGTCTTTTATTTTTTGTGTTATAAACAAAGACCGACAAATTTTGAACAAAAGAAACAATATTTTTTACTTTCTGCTATAAAACCTATCCAATAAAATCATTGAAAAAATCTAGGGCTGTGCAAATCAACTTTTAATTAATGGATTAATCTTTAATTGTTTTGATCGATCAAAATCTTTTTGATCGATTAAAATTCTTTTAATTGGTACTCACCTCCCTGCCGGCTTCTGGGCCTTCAGGGAGTTCCGGAGATCTGGTAACATCACAGACACAGACGGGGCTTGCCGTGTCCATCTGAAGGGCTCCTTTGCTGTGCCTTCATATCTGCATGCTGGCGGGACCTTACTATCTGCCACACAAAAGGGCTGTTACACTTCCCTCTATCACTTCCCTCTATCAACCTGGGGTTCTATGGCCATCCACTGGGAGTTGTGATAGTTCCCTTCATGGGACATCTACATGCCGACAGACTGATGTTAACCTCTCCTCATCTGGATTAAGCAGTGGTATCGTTGTACACATTTTTATACCAGTATCATACTTAGCTACATGTTTTTATGATTGCTTTTGCTACCGTTTGGTATTACTCGCACCATTTTTACAGTTAATGTAGCTACAACGATTTTATCTCCAGTGCAATATTTATTTGGTTACCTACTTGAAGACTATAAGGCCGCGTACACACGATCAAATTTATCTGCTAAAACCGGTCCGACGGACCGTTTCAGCAGACAAATTCGATCGTGTGTACGGGCGAGCAGACAGGTTTGAGCGGACATGTTTGAGCGGACATGTCTCATCGTGTGTACGCGGCCTAAAAGTTTTAATGCTATTCCCATCAAACACTGCCTTTGTGTGTTTTTTGTATCCTGCTATCCATTTTTCCAGTGGTTGGGAGCTGCACTGGGAATCAGCTTGCAAGGAGATCAGCTAAAAGTAGTTGGATCTGTATGTGCGTTATAATTAATCAAAAATAGTCGATTAATCGATTAAAAAACAAAACGATTAATCGAACAGAAACATTTTGATCAGTAACAGCCCTAAAAAAATCAAATGTCTTCATAAATTTAGGCCAATATGTTTTCTGCTACATATATTTGGTAAAAAAATTCCCAATCTGGGGTGCCCGATTCCCCCCTTTTTCCATTTCTCTTCTATTTCTCCTTCTTTTAGGCCCCTTTCACATGGGGCAGTGGAGGTGCGCTGGCGGTATAGCGCCGCTAAAAATAGCGGCGCTATACCAGCAGAATTGCCGCGAGTTGCGGCCGCTAGCGGTGCTGTATTAACCCCCGCTAGCGGCCGTGAAAAGGTTAATACCGCCCGCAATGCGCCTCTATGGAGGCGCATTGCGGGCGGTATTGCCGCGGTCTCCCATTGTTTTCAATGGGAAGGAGCAGTGAAGGAGCGGTATACATGCCGCTCCTCTCACCGCTCCAAAGATGCTGCTGACAGGAGATTTTTTATCTCCCGCCAGCGCATCGCCTCAGTGTGAAAGCTCTCGGGCTTTCACATTGAGGTTGCTGGGGCAGGAGTTTTTCAGGCGGTATAGCAGCGCTATTTTTAGCGCTGTACCGCCTGAAAAACTCCTCAATGTGAAAAGGGGTCTCATCTTCTTGTAATTTCGCGTACACACGATCGGATTGCCGAGAGCCGACAATTCATTACAGCCGCGAGTAGTTTTAAATAAAAAATTTTCATTCAGAAATTACATTTTGTGCAGGGTCAGTTCTAAGCACGGGAAACAAGCGCTACTTTACAGGCATACTATACACACCCCCCAGGTACAAAATGTAAAGGAATATTTAACTTTAATTGTTTCACTCTAAGCATAGTTAAAATCACTGCTCCCGAAAAAACTGTAGTTTTTTTGCATTGCTACACGTCCCCTAGGTCTCCAAACACTTTTTATGACAATAAATTGCATATTAGCCTTTAAAATTAGCACTTTAGATTTCTCCCATAGACTTTTACCAGGTGTTCCGTGGCTTTTCAAATTTACACACACCCCAAATTGTTTGCTGTTCGCCGAATGGGCGAACAGGCAATATTCGACTCGAACTCGAAGCTCATCCCTATTTAGGAGCATGTGTCTGAATTGCTACAGACGATTGGAATTTCCGATTGGAAAGTAAAACTGCTATAGTGTGGATGGGAAGTGGTTAAAGTGCCACTAAACCACATCATAAAAAACTATCAATAAATGGTGTATTACACGCTGTTCATACTAACTCAGTAACTATGAGATTCATTTTTTGTATTCTGCAAAAAAAGTGGTTGATCCTGCTGCTCTCTATCTCGACCTTCTGTTCTTGTCCCCAATTCAGCTAGGGATTTTGCAGCTGTGGTGGCAACTCTGCACATGCTCAGTTTCCAGTGAGTTTCTATGCTGAGCATTTCCTCCCTATCACATCTGAGCAGCCCATGTGACTCTAGAGTGCCATGTGTCAGCCCGTGTGACAGACCACTCCCTCCCTCCTCCTCTTTCTCAATGCCCACTAACTGGCAAATAGGGGCTTGAACGATCTCTTATTCTAAAACACAGGCTGGAGGGGCGTGACACAGCCTGTGATTGGCAGAAATCCACCCACACCAGGATATTGGCAAAAAATAATAAACATTTGATTTTAAATATATATTTGTATGACTATTTAACCACTTGTTACCCGCCCACCATCATATGATGGCGGGCGGGTAACTCCATTGTCCTGACTGCACGTCATATGACGTGCAGTCATAGAAAGCTGCTAGTGGCGCGCGCACCCCGTCGGCGGGGCGCGCGCGCACCCGTCGCATCACTGCGAACCCCGTGCGTGTGCCCGGCGGCCGCGATGGCCGTCGGGCACACGCGATTGCCGAGTAACTGAGCTGGGACGTGGAGCTCTGTGTGTAAACACAGAGCTCCACGTCCCTGTCAGGGAGAGAGGAGACCGATTGTGTCCCTTGTACATAAGGGACACAATCGCGTTGTAAACTATTTAGTGCAAAATGCTAAATATAATATATTGTCAGAGAATCGTTGCAGTTCATACCAGACAGTATTTGTACATACTGTAGCCTTTGAAATAATGACATGCAGTTAATGAGACAGAAAAACTGCAAGGTTTCATAGTGCCATTCCAGTGAATGTCTGGACAAAAAGAAAGAAAAAAAGATAATTGTAATGAGAAATTGAGAGGGCACAGTGGTCTCAGAAGGCTGGAACAAAGGAGGAAGCTACACAAATAGATCTGCTGGCTCTGGCAGACCGAGCCACAGGGAATTGGGATAAGGTCAGGCTAATGGGCTACAGAAACCTATAAAAAAACATAGAAGGTTTTGCAATTTAGACAACGGCCATTCTTTAGTTAGTAAGAATATAAATGATAACAAAGAAATAAAATGCATGTAAATACATGACTTCGACAATGAAAAATCTTTTCCATATGTACCCAGATTTGGTGTCATATTTGTAGCATGGAAAAGTTTGCTACCTGCTAAATGAGATATACTTTGGCTCACTCAATTCATGAACCTATGTAGGTTGCACTTCACTATCCACATCTTTCAAGCAGACATCTACATTGTTACTTCTTTGGATCTCTGGCATGCCACCCACCATCCCAATATCCAATGAGTGGCCAGCTTTAATAGGAAACCCGTACTATTTTTACAAGAATCTAAGAAAAAAGAGATGTTGTTGTAGAGCAGGCGTGTCCAAGAACAGTCCACAAAGTCAGTTTTTCCTTTATTCACAGGCCTTGCTTTAACAGGATATATACCGTACATTTGGCAAAACTATTGAATATTAGCCAGTGAGTTATGTTGGATACTAATGAACCAAAAAAATGCTGATGAGAATATTATTCTTTTTTGCTCCTTGATAACCTAGGGGTTGTATAGACAAGTCCGTGTGAGTGTGTGGGAATCCAGTAGGCCTAATCAGTGGCTGGTCCACCCACTCACCAATCTAGTTTGATGAAACCCAATAGGCTCTGATCAGCGGATGGTCCACCCACTCACCAACCTAGTTTGATGAAACCCAATAGGCTCTGATCAGCGGATGGTCCACCCACTCACCAATCTAGTTTGATGAAACCCAATAGGCTCTGATCAGTGGATGGTCCACCCACTCACCAATCTAGTTTGATGAAACCCAATAGGCTCTGATCAGCAGATGGTCCACCCACTCACCAATCTAGTTTGATGAAACCCAATAGGCTCTGATCAGTGGATGGTCCACCCACTCACCAATCTAGTTTGATGGAACCCAATAGGCTCTGATCAGTAGATGGTCCACCCACTCACAAAACCAGTTTGATGGAACCCAATAGGCTCTGATCAGTGGCTGGTCCACCCACTCACCAATCTAGTTTGATGAAACCCAATAGGCTCTGATCAGTGGATGGTCCACCCACTCACAAAACCAGTTTGATGGAACCCAATAGGCTCTGATCAGTGGATGGTCCACCTACTCACAAAACCAGTTTGATGGACAGGCTCACCCCCTCTTTCTGCCAGGCGGGATCCCCATGCTGACCCTATAGGGCCCAAGGGCCAGTACAGGTGAGTTGCCCGTAACCTCTGTAACAGAACTATGTATTTTGCCTGTACATCTATAATAATCATGCAGTGGGACAAACAAGGAACCGAAGGACGTGTTACAATAGGATGAATGATATCTGGGACTACCTGAGATATGGATTACCCACATTATATCCTAAGATATCTGGAGGGCTGTTTTGGGTTTGTTAGTTCTGAATTTAGAAGGTTAATTGTAGAGTGGCTCTTTCACTGATGAATGCTAAATGTCTCTTCTTTCTTTTGTGTATTGTATTACAAATTAACAGTCTCCTGTCTGTGTATTGAATTAGCATGTCATTTGTGTTCAGAAGAACTTGTCAGGCTTTGCGGTGCCAAAATGCTTATCCACTGATGGGATTATCTGTGATTGTAGTCTATTGAGAAAGAAATGTGGTTTCTTTTGACCTGGTGACAGTGTGTCTAACTTGGGGCCCCCCTGTGGAGGGAGGGAGCGGAGACTTTCATTGTTCCTTGAGCACTCACCAGTTTGTAACTAGATATAAACTGAGAAATGTACCATTAAAAGCTGAGTCTACTTGACCCTTCAAACGTAGCCTGTCTCGTTTATGGAAGAGAATGCGATGGGATTTATTCTGTGCCTCTTACAACTGGACCTGACTCTCCCTTTGGCTCTGGTGGATGGGCTTATACTGGACTTACTTGCATAGCAACTTGCCAGGGAAAAGGACGTCACCAACGGCGTATACTCTCCCCCTACTTGGGTAGCCGTTACATTGGTTGGCAGCGGTGGGATGGTCCTTTTATCCAAGGAGAAAGTTCTGAATGGAGTCTCAGTATGCCAGGCTGAAAAGAACCACACTAAAAGATTTATTGGAGAGTCGTGGTAGGAGTGCCAGTAACAGACCACGGAGGGAGCTGATAACGGATTTACTGAAGCTGGACCAAATGGATGGATCCATGGAAGGAGCGGAGCCTCTAGCACCTGTCAGCGAGGAAGATGTAATTACGGATATTGTACAGCGGAGATTATCCTTGTATCCAGAAACGTCCACGGAACTAATAAACCAGCTGTTCCAGGAAGCAAGAGAGGAGATTCAAACTAAGCGGGGACAAGAACTGGAACTGGTAAGAGCTAGACAGCCCATTACACACGCAGCTCCTACTTCCCCACCCGCTGCTACAGGAAAGAAAATACCGTTCACTGCATTTAAAGCTTTTGTAGAAAGTGAGGAGGAAATAGATGGATATGTGCTCACTGCACTCACTGCACCAGGTACCACCAGACCAATGGGTCACTATTTTGTCTGGGAAATTGTCGGGCAAAGCCAATGAAGCGTTTCGGGCTCTTGCTCCAGAGGATATTTTACAATATCAGCAAGTGAAAAAAGCGCTGTTAACCCAATATGCCGTAACCCCAGAAACCTACCGCCGTCGCTTCCGGGAATCCAAGAAAAAGGCTGTGGACTCCCACATGGAATGGGCCAACCAGTTACAAAGGGTGGCATCCCATTGGGTCCAAGGGTGCAAGGCCAACACCGGGGAGGAAGTATTGCAGCTATTCCTAATGGAACATTTCTTCCAAGACCTGGCCGCAGACATACAAGACTGGGTACGAGATCGCCGTCCCGCTAACTTAAACGAGGCGGCGCGGCTAGCGGATGAGTACGCGGAAACAAGGAAAGTAAGCCAGGGTACTACACGGCTGGCTCATAAGGTAGAACCACATACTCCAACCGACACCCCACGCCCAGAATTTCGGGCTCCAGTCCCACCAGGACCACAACGTCCTCAGGGACCCAACAACTACCCCTGGGATTCGTCTAGGGTGACGTGCCATCACTGCAGCAACACGGGACATATTGCTCGTTTTTGTCCTTTGAGAGGTACAGATAACAACTGGAGACGCCCAACACCCAACACAGAGGTCACTCCATCACGGCCCTCTGCGGCCCACTGCCTAGAGACCGAGATGGGCCCTGAGGAATGTCTAGGAATTTTGTATGAGGCAGACCCAATACAAGTGGCCTCTCCAGATAACCGTCAGCATCACCGTCAGGGGGTACGGGTGAATGGACAAGTAGCACAAGGCCTAAGAGATACCGAGGCTACTATCGCTCTGATTCAAAAACAACCAGGGCACAAAAAGTCAGACTGTTCATTAAATCCACCCAC
This sequence comes from Rana kukunoris, assembly GCA_029574335.1. Taxonomy (NCBI): domain Eukaryota; kingdom Metazoa; phylum Chordata; class Amphibia; order Anura; family Ranidae; genus Rana; species Rana kukunoris. Next base: position 446,690,846 of record CM056052.1, read on the forward strand.
GCAGTCACAGTCATGGAGACAGCCAGAAAGGGGGAACCCCCACACATCCATGCCTGCGGCCCACGGCGTTGGGGAGGTAGAACATTGGGGTGTTCTGCATGAGGCAGATCCGATACAAGCAGCTAACCAGGACAACAGGCAGCAACACAGGCAGACTGTCTGGGTCAATGGAAAGGCAGCCAACGGGTTACGTGATACTGGGGCCACGATGACACTGCTACAGAAGAAACTAATTTCAGAGAGCCAGCACACCGGAGACACCGTAGCCGTAAGAGTAGCGGGAGGCACGTCTTCCGGCTACCCGTTGCCCATGTTCACCTGGATTGGGGGGTTGGTTCGGGACATGTGAAAGTGGGGGTGATTAAGGATTTGCCAGCAGATGTACTACTGGGGAATGATTTGGCCCCCCTTGTTTCTGCGTACGCCCCAATGTGCCCCGCTGAAGCCTACACAGTGACTACCTGTGCCCCAACCCGCGTTGCTGGAACCAACTCGCTTGCTGCTGAGACCCGGGTAAGACTACCTTCCCCGACATGAACTGTAGATCCGGCCCAATATCAGTCTAAAATGGGAATGTGACAAGTTGGCCAGTGAGAAATCGGAGATGCAACGACACTACGTCATGTATTATGAGATGTCCCGTGGCTTGAACATTGAAATGCACAAACAGGCTGAAATTGTCAAAAGGTTAAATGGGATTTGCGCTCAGGTGGTGCCTTATCTCTCCCAAGAGCATCAGCAACAGGTTTTGGGAGCCATTGAGAGAGCAAAGCAAGTGACTGTTCCAGAACTGAATTCCATTATTCACCTTCACCATCAGCTACCGACCTGGCAGATTTAATGGCAATGCCGATGGACTGTCCAGGCAAACGGAACTTTTACTCTAACAGCAGACCGGACATCCCCAAGTTGACCCGAAAAGGATCAATCCGGGTCTGCCGGAGTGTTCCACAAAAGGGGAGCAGTGTAACAGAACTATGTATTCTACCTGTACATCTATAATAATCATGCAGTGGGACATACAAGGAACCGAAGGACGTGTTACAATAGGATGAATGATATCTGGGACTACCTGAGATATGGATTACCCACATTATATCCTGACATATCTGGAGGGCTGTTTTGGGTTTGTTAGTTCTGAATTTAGAAGGTTAATTGTACAGTGGCTCTTTCACTGCTGAATGCTAAATGTCTCTTCTTTCTTTTGTGTATTGTATTACAAATTAACAGTCTCCTGTCTGTGTATTGAATTAGCATGTCATTTGTGTTCAGAAGAACTTGTCAGGCTTTGCGGTGCCAAAATGTTTATCCACTGATGGGATTATCTGTGATTGTAGTCTATTGAGAAAGAAATGTGGTTTCTTTTGACCTGGTGCCAGGGTGTCTAACTTGGGGCCCCCCTGTGGAGGGAGGGGGCGGAGACTTTCATTGTTCCTTGAGCACTCACCAGTTTGTAACTAGATATAAACTGAGAAATGTACCATTAAAAGCTGAGTCTACTTGACCCTTCAAACGTAGCCTGTCTCGTTTATGGAAGGGAATGCGATGGGATTTATTCTGTGCCTCTTACAACTGGACCTGACTCTCCCTTTGGCTCTCGTGGATGGGCTTATACTGGACTTACTTGCATAGCAACTTGCCAGGGAAAAGGAAGTCACCAACGGCGTATACTCTCCCCCTACTTGGGTAGCCGTTACACCCTCCAATTGGCAGCCCAGTGTGGGGATGTTTAACTGTGCATGTGCAAATCCTTTATCTGCATGCCAAAAAATTTAAGCACCAGAAAAAAAAAACGCGAAACACTCCTAAACGTGCCCCAAACACGTGTACAAAAATGCTCTATATTAGCGTTTTTTTCCCTTTTCTTTCAAGGGATCTGCCATTTTTTTTAAGCACAGCATGCTGAATTGTGTGCATTTTATTATATAGTTATTCTGTCACAATACATTTTTATTTTTTTTATGAATTGAGCATTTCATTATTGGAGATAGCAGCATACATATACCCATATATACAGTATATTAGGGCTGCGCATCTTCACCGGTCTCACGATTTGATGTGATTACAATTATCATGTCAGCGATTAATGATGTATCACGATTACAAATATGAAGGAGTCTGGAGATGGGGAAGGAAGAATCCATGAATAGGAAAGGAAGGATGGAGTAGTCTGGAGATGGGAACTAAAAGGATGGAAGAGTCCAGAAATAGGGAAATAGGATACCATGAATAAGGAAAAAAGGATGGAGGATAGGAATGGATGGAGTCCAGAATTATTATTAGATGGAGTCTGGGGGGTGAAAGGAACTGAAGAATTGAGGGGTCGGTCTAGAGATAAGAATGGGTGGGACCTCAGATTGTTCAGGGCTGCATGGTGGGGGTTGGAGCCTGTGAATGGAGGTGAGGTGGGTGAGGGCTATGTGGTGGCCATTGGTTTGAACAAATATAGTCCTGAAATATATTTATATATAAATCTGATTGAAAGAAATCTTCTGTGTATTCAAAGTAATTCCAGTGCTGAGTGTGCTCTGCTGTGTTTAAATAATTCACCAGAAGGAATGGTTTGAACACAGCAGAGCACACTCAGCGCTGGAATTACTTTGAATACACAGAAGATTTATTTCAATCAAATCACAGATTTATATATATATATATATATTTCACTACTTAATAAGACTCTTTTGTACATCACCGCAAAGCACTGCACACCACTTTTGGTTGTATTGCCCTATCTGAATTCTGCATACAGTCTGGCACCTCCCTTAGCATGTCAGTCCTCTCAGTGTCCTCCCAGCGGCCCCCTTACCTGGCTCTACCGCTCTTCTGGCTCTCCTGCGGCTCTGCCTCATCCTCCTCCATCACACCTTCGGCTGGATACCCCGCGGCTGCCCTGAACCCTTCCGGGACCAAAAGCACTGATAGCTCCACTCTCCTCCTCTGAGCTCCGTGCTCCATAAGCCGGCCGCCACCATTCTTAGCAGCAGGGACAGCTCCAGCCACCACAAACTCCAGCCCCAGTGCTCCATCTCCCCGCCAACGTGAACACAGCGTGGCCCCTCACTTCCGCATTACGTCACCATGACGCCGCCTGGGATCACTATTGGCTGATGAGGGGAGAGGGAAGGTGATTGATGGATGTGTCACTCGGCTCCGCTGCAGTTTGTCGAGAGGAAGGTAAAATCTGAACAGATCGCTCTCCCGGGAGGGGCGGGGACAGGGCTGGAATAATCATCGATTACCATGATCGCATGCATCGGGGCCCCCTAGAACCACGATGCAGCGATTATATTTGACACCCCTACAGTATATATATATAAATATATATATATATATATATATATTTTATAAAAAAAATATCACTTTTTTTTTGCTTTTTTAAATTTTTATGGTATTAATTACATTGATAGTTGGGTGAGCGCAAAATAACTAAACTATACGCATTTATTTTATTGCAGATCTTTTCTCAAACTTTTTTTGCTCTGTTCATTCAGAGGTGCACCTTGGAGGAAATAGGGGGCATCAGCAGCAACATTATTTGGATGTTCTATGCCAAAATAGGAACACACCATAAACATTGAACGTCAGAGCATAATCAGTAGCTTCAAAGAAGGCTATAACACATTTGAGCGTGAACATTGGCAAAGATTTGGAAATAAGATCCATTCATAGAATTTATCTCTGCTCTTCTCTCTATTTCATTTAGTAAATCATCTTTGTTGAATCAAGCAGGAGTGTGGAGCAGATGCCTTTCTTGTTATTTCTCCTTGTATGCAGTTTAATGCAGACACAGACAAATTAATTATTAAAGTTTACACCAGCCTGGGACTGCGATTGTAGCTTTCAAAGCACAGGGGCAGCTTATATTGGCACAGTTGCTTGGTGTCTTTATATATAATAAGGTGATACTAAACTTTTTTTTTTTTTTATGAAATTTAAAAATATGCTATACTTACCTGCACTGTGCACAGAGGGGTGGCATACTGACTGCAGAGGGGGCACTCATGCTGGTTTTCTCCCGCGCCAAGCTGTGTGTGTCCATAGATCCGCTCTTCTGGTTCCAGGATTTGACTAACTGCAGGAACCTATGCTCTCAGTGTGTCCTGTGAAAGCTGAAAGAAGGAGCAGCAGTGATGCAGCCAGGATGGCACTGGATTGTGAGAAAAGTCAGGTAAGTTGTTAGGGAGACAAGGGGGTAAGGAACAGTTAGTGGGGCATTTTTTCACCTTAATGCATAGAGGTAAAAAAACATTTTAGCTTTACAACCACTTTAAGGAACATGTAAACCCAACTCATTCCTGATATGTGAATGCTGTATCATGTACTTGTATGAAAAAGCATCCTATCCTTTTTGTATTGCTTCCTTTGTGTGAAATCCCTGGTGTTCCTTCCATTTTCTCTGCTTTCCTATGAAAAACTGACCACACTAAGCAGCAGAACACACTGTGGTCAGTTGGTAGTGAAAACTCAGCCTGCTCTCCTCCAATGATCAGACCCCCCCCCCTTCCTCCTCCCCTGCACAGACAGTCACTGGGAAGATCAGTGTGCTGATACTTCTCTTCCTCAGCTTTTATGCAGCTGAGAACACAGAGGGATAAAAGGTATTTATAATAATTTTTTATATCTATATACAAATGTTTTGCCTTTCATTTCTCTTTTAAACTGAATGGGTTGTTTTACTAGGTGATAATTTACAATCACTTTAGGCTGGGTGGTTTAAAACTGCACTCATTCTTCAATACTTTGGGGTTGATTTACTAAAACTGGAGAATTAATAATCTGGTGCAGCTATCTGTGCATGGTAGCCAATCAGCTTCTAACTTCAGCTTTTTCAGTTGAGCTTTGGTTGGTTGGTTTCTATGCAGAGCTGCACCAGATTATGCACTCTCTGGTGTTATTAAATCAGCCATATTGTGTGCGTATTCTTCTACACCTTGAGTAGCATTTTATTACTTTAAAAAAATATTCTTTTGAGTTCTTAACCAAGCGATCAGGAATTACTTTGCTATCACCTTGTAGAAGTATTTTATGTATTTGGAGAGGTCACTGGTTTCAGTGCTTTAATGTCTGAGTGTCATTTATCTATCTGTCACATTGGTGACCCCATACAGACCTCCAGTAATATCTTGAGCTGTCTTGGGATGAGGATACTGAGAAGCAATCTGGACAACTACAGAAAGGAAACTTGAAGATTAACTATCTTGGATTTTTTTCTTGGATTTAGTTCCTAAATGGCAAACTTCTAGCTGTTTTTTTTTTTAACAAATTAAAGGGGTTGTAAAGGTTTGTTTTTTATTTTCTAAATAGGTTCCTTTAAGCTAGTGCATTGTTGGTTCACTTACCTTTTCCTTCCATTTCCCTTCTAAATGTTTTTTTTTCTTTGTCTGAATTTCTCACTTCCTGTTCCTTCTCAGTAAGGTGTTCAGTAAGCTGTTCTAAATGACATTCCACCGCTCAGATGATGGTAGAAAGCTTACTGAGGAGAAACAGGAAGTGAGAAATCCAAACAAAGAAAATAAACATTTAGAAGGGAAATCAAAGGAAAAGGTAAGTGAACCAACAATGCACTAGCTTAAAGGAACCTATTTAAAAAATAAAAGATGAACCTTTACAACCCCTTTAAATTATCTGCCTTTCCATTGTTGGACTATTTCTGATTGTTGACCAAGTTGGGATAATGTTTTATCGTGTCCCGGAAGGATGGGTTTTATGCATGTTTGCCGGCATACGCATGCAGATTAACAAATTTTTTACATTAGGATCTTGTAAGTGCAATCTTTATTCGGCTATAGTAAAGCTTTATACTATGTGGAGTCTTTCCTACTTTGGTGCATTCCAATGATTATCGTATGGGAGGTTTGATGTCCCTACTTAGAAGACTATACTGAAAAAAGGCCCTGGCTGTGTATGGAGCCACAGGCGTTATATGACCTTTTGTAATGAGAGGTCCACATAATCTGGTAAGCGAGCCCTTCAGCCTTAGGTGGTGGTGCCTATTCACAGGATCACCTTTCAGGGTGGTGGATGGTGATAAAAAACTCACTTTGACTACTGGATGAATTCACTTGTGGACTTTTTATATTTTTTTACTAATTTTATATCTTTACAATTTTCACATTTGTATGTTATAATTTTTAAGCGCAAATATATTGAACTATAACGTTTTATGCCTAGTGCACATAAGCCTAATATCAGCGACATGGGCAGTTTCAATAAAAACCGGATGACATTTGGCCCGTGTGTATGTCAGCTGACTGACCCCCGAATCAGGGCTTTCAGCCAATAGCCAATAGCTGAGAGCGCTGACCGGAGTGTTCTCGGGGGGGATCCCCCTGTCAGAGCACAAGAGCTCAGTGGGAGAGATTGCTGTACTAACATTGGCTCAGATTGGAGCTGTCCCTATTTTTTTGTTCAACCTGCTGGAGCCTGGAAAGCATCGCTTGTACGGCCAGGCAGTTTCACCCTGACAGGAAGAATCAATCAACTACTACAGCACTCAAAAACGCTGTGGTAGTTCATTGAGAACTACAAGCTGCCAGCCGCAAAGGCCGTCTGTACTTGTAAATCATGAATTCACAAAACTTTGTGAGCCCCTCGCAGTTGAGCTCTTTACAAAAAGTGACAGCTGGTACGGGGAACTTCTCCTCCTACTGCTGTCACACAGAGTGCTCGAATCACCGAGCAGCTGCAGGAGCGGTAAAAAACAGGTGGAACATGTAACATTTTCCTGAAGCTGAACTTATCCTTTAAAAGAAAAGTAAAGCCAAAGCTTTTTTTGGCCACACTTCTCTTGTGGGTCACAAGAGCCGACCTCACAAGATCCGACCTCAATGCTCTGTCTACCTGGGCGACTAAGTGACAGATGAGGTTTATGTTGATAAATGTAAAGTTATGCACTTGGGGGCTAAGAATATGCATGCATCATACATGCTAGGGGGAGTACAACTGGGTGAATCCGTAGTGGAGAAGGATCTGGGGGTTTTGGTAGATCATAAGCTCAATAATGGCATGCAATGTCAAGCTGCGGTTTCCAAAGCGAGCAAAGTCCTTTCTTGTATTAAGAGAGGTATGGACTCCAGAGAGAGATATCATTCTGCCCCTGTTCAAATCATTAGTAAGACCTCATCTGAAATATGCAGTTCAGTTTTGGGCACCAGTTCTCAAAAAGGATATCCGGGAACTGGAGAAAGTGCACAGAAGGGCAACCAAACTGATAAGAGGCATGGAGGAGCTCAGCTATGAGGAAAGATTAGTGAGTGCTGGAGGGGCAGAGAAGAGAGTGGTGACCGACAGTCACTGCTCTCCAATCTGGACAAACTAGAGGTGAATATATATGCTTATTTTTTTTGCAACCCAAACGCCTCCTTTAACCACTTGCCTACCGCCGTATTGTAATACGATGGCGGCAGGAACCCTTTGTCTCTCTGGGCGGCCGTCATATGACGGCCTCGGCTTATCGGCATTATGGAGATTGCGCGTGCGCTGCTGCTGGTTTTGGGGAGACCATTATTTCCCTGTACTGGGTGAGACTGTTATTGGCAGTCACAGCTTTCTGGTAAGCAGGCTACCTTCACTTGGGTGTAGAACGGATCACACTTTTTTTTTCTTTTTGGAAAATTTGTGTCACAACTTTTTTTCTGCAAATTTATCTTTATGCGACTGGATATCAACCTTTCACAGACTCTTATGCCACGTACACACGATCGGTTCATCCGATGAAAACGGACCAATGGATTTTTTCATCAGATATCCAATGAAGCTGACTTTCATCAGTCTTGTGTACACCATTAGTTAAAAATCCGTTCGTGTCAGAATGCGGTGACATAAAACACTACGACGTGCTAAGAAAAATTAAGTTCAATGCTTCCGAGCATGCGTTAACTTGATTCTGAGCATGCATGGATTTTTAACTGATGGACTTGCCCACAGACGATCGTTTTTCTCTATCGTTTTTTTAACCATCAGATAATTTTAAAACAGGTTCTATGTTTTTTCACCGATGGGGAAAAAAAAACATGCGATCGGTTCGCCCGATGAAAACGGTCCAACGGACCGTTTTCATCAGACGAACCGATCGTGTGTACGCGGCATAAATGTTTGGAATCTGAATGAGACTTTGCCTTAGTTTTCTTTTTTTCTATTTTTTCTTTTGTTGTTGATATTTTTATCATTACTTTTCAAGTTTCACTTACACTATGTTTATATATAGCAATGCACTCACCTTGTAAATTTATCCTGTTTACGTTTTTTGTACTGAACTTATAGGTGCTGCTGGCACAGCATTAGCCCTAGGACTTCTTTTTTACCCTGAGGTCCCTTTCACACTGAGGAGTTGTTCAGGTGTTTTAGCGCTAAAAATAGCGCCTAAATACTGCCTGAAAAACTCCTGCCCTGCGCAAGGGCTTTCACCCTGGAGCGGTGTGCTAGCAGGACCGCTCCAAATGTCCTGCTAGCAGCATCTTTGGAGCGGTGAAAGAGCAGTGTGTTTACCGCTCCTCCACCACTCCTTCCCATTAAAAGCAATGGGAAACCGCGGTGGAAACAGAGTCAGGATAAGAAGTAGTGAGAGCTATTGCTAACTGATTTCCTAAGAAATATGGGTAGCAAGGGTATCTTAGCCCATCATACTATTACTATAAGTAAAATACTGTATCACTTTTGGGTTGACTGATTTTTAAATGAGAATAAAAGAATCACTGGGGTGTGTTTTATATACAATACAAACAGCATTTTTTTTAACCATTGTTCACCCAATAGCCTTTCCTTCAGTACACATCTTTACGATTAACTTCCAATAGAGGGTGCAGACCTTTATTAATGTTCATGTCCATTTGAATAAAGACAAGAAGTTTTTTAAATATAACACTTTTTATTACACAGAAGGCTGAATACAAGCTGTGAGCTTCATACAAGTACACACACAGTGTTAGAGAAACAGGACTCCATTATGAAATTAATTACAGAGCAATATCCCTTGTCCTCCATGGTCTTTTGTTCCCTGAAACAATAACATTAAATGGATATTAGAAAGGTAATCTGCATGTTAAAAATAAAATTTGTTGCATGTGTCCCTTTATGATTTGTATGTTATCAGCCCACCATGTAATAGCAGAGAACAGTAATACTAAAAGATGGGGGACGCTGAGCTGTTCGTAGTCAATCACGTAGTAATCTGTTGTCCAATCACATGATCTATGTTCTGTAAGGCCACATACACACGATCGGTCCAGCCCGATGAGAATGGTCCAACGGACCGTTTTCATCGGACAAGGCTGAAGTGGTCCATTGGTCTGATGTGCGTACACACCATCGGTTCAAAATCTGATCAGATCAGAACGCGGTGACGTAGAACACAACGACGTGCTGAAAAAACGAAGTTCAATGCTTCCAACCATGCGTCAACTTGATTCTGAGCATGCGCGGGTTTTTGATCCGATGCTTTTGCGTACTAACCATCGTTTTGGTCCGATGGTCAGGCGTCCATCGGACCGATTTTAAAGCAAGTTTTAAAACTTTGGTCCGACGGACAACGGTCCGATGGGCCGTACACACGATCGGTTTGTACGATCGTGTGTACGCGGCCTAAGACTATAATATGACAAGAACCATCTCCACCCCATGTCTGCGTTTCCTAAATTTTAGCAGCGCTTATTCCACTCATAATCAATATTATTTGCTTTGTATTTCTTGGTTCTATTCTCTATACAGTTCTTCATTATTTTGTTAAGTGTAACTATAAAACCTGTGTTTGGAAAGCCTGCATTTCCTGTTAATTAAAATAGCCAACAATAGGATTTAAACTTTCAATATTCTGCTATTATTAAAGGCTTATATGGTACAATACTCCGCTGGTACAACAGTGAGGAAACACAAAAAAATGTCATGCCCAGCTACTGCAATATTTTAAATTACTTTTGGACAGATTAGGGAAATTCTAAAATTCCTGTTGATATGTTCTAATTCTAATGCCCCTTCCACGCTCTTCTACAAAGCACTGACACTGGGTACCATGGAGTTTTTTTTATATCTGCCTGGAGTTTAGCATTAAGAATGTGTCCTGTTGTGAATGAACAGATTTCTGGGCCTGTGGTCAGCTTAATGTGGGCCAATTGAGAATTACCGTATTTATTGGCGTATAAGGCCTCGTACACACGATCGGACATATCCGATGAAAACGGTCCGCGGACCATTTCCATCGGATATGTCCGATCGGGAGTTTGATCCGATGGCGTGTACACACCATCGGATCAAATTCCCCGCCGCCGGACGGCGCGGTGACGCGGCGGTGACGTTGACGCCGCCACGTCACCGCTACGTCACCGCACCAGGAAGTAAAACACTTCCGCGCATGCGCCGAATACATTCGGCGGCGGCGCGGCGGGACGACATGTCTGCTGGTAAGTGTACTAACCAGCAGACATGTCGGGTGGACAGATTCCCACCGGATAGATTTCAAAGCTTGCTTTGAAATCTGTCGGGTGGAGAAATCTGTCCGCTAGCCCATACACACGAGCGGAGATGTCTGCTGAAACGGTCCATCGGACCGGTTTTAGCGGACATATCCCCTTGTGTGTACGAGGCCTAACACGCACCCCAATTTAAGAGGGAAGTTTCAGGATTTTTTTTTTTTTTAATAAGCCACTTAGAAGCAAAATAATGGTATCTGAGCATCAATGCAGCCTGATCTGTGCCCATCTGCAGCCTCAATGCAGCCTGATCTGTGCCCATCTGCAGCCTCAATGCAGCCTGATCTGTGCCCATCTGCAGCCTCAATGCAGCCTGATCTGTGTCCATCTGCAGCTTCAGTGCAGCCTGATCTGTGTCCATCTGCAGCTTCAGTGCAGCCTGATTTGTGCTCATCTGCAGCATTGATCTTTAATGCAGTTTGATTAGTGCCCACCTGTAGCCTATAAATGTATCAAAATGCTCTGTTCAGTGCCGAACTGCAGTTTTTACCTTTCAATGTTAGATCATCTCTGTTGTCTCCGAGGGAAGAGGGGGAGCGAGTGCGCCAATAAATTACATCTCCTTCCTGTGTACCTGGCGCTCCGTCACTCACAGCCACGCCTCCTGCCCCTGCTCATATGATAGACAGTACAGTAGTCCAATGCGGGACCAGGAGGCGTGGCTGTGCGTGATACACAGGAAGGAGATCACCGCTCTATGTAATTCAGCGGCGATCGCTCCTCTTCCCTCAAACAGCAAGGATCGGCGTATAACATGCACACACGATTTTCCCCTGATTTTATGGGGAAAAAAGTGCGTGTTATACACCGATAAATATGGTAAGTTCTAAGTACAACATACAATAAATAATCAAACACAAATCACACAATAGAATGACTGCTGTGGACACTGTGCAGTCTGAACAGGCAACAAGCACAAACAGATATTGCATATTCTGTGCATTATTCCATAAGAACACCAATATTTTGGTCCCTAAGGAAATTTTCTCCAGGTTGGCTGTCTCCTGGAAGAGAAATACAAATATAAGAATATGTACCTGTTCCGACTTACAAATAGATTCAACTTCAGAACAAACCTGCCTGTACTTTAATTAGAATGTAGATATTTGCCAGCACACCATGGAATGACGTAAATAGCGTCCAAACAGATGATTTATTGCATGATTACAACACAAGGAGAGTGCAATGTTTCGGAGTCACGCAGGACCCCTGACAAAGGGATCCTGCGTGACTCCGAAATGTTGACTCCGAAACGTTGCACTCTCCTTGTGTTCTGATCATGCAACAAATCATCCGTTTGGACGCTATTCACGTTGTTCCATGGTGTACTGCCAAATATCTACATTGTGACTTGAACCAGTTTCCAGCTGGTTGTTGCTGCAGCACCCTAAGATGAGGGATCATCCAGGAATTTGTGCAATGGGAATATGAAGTATGTACTTCAATTAGGACACATGCCCAAAACAAACAAATATAAAATTTCACTGATATGGCTGTCATCCTTTGCTATGGCCAAAACTAGACACCTCTAGAACATACACATGAAAATGGAACATAAATACAGTACAGTATGATTGCAGTGGCAAAACATGGATGTGGCCTATTTGATAAGGTTATTTTCAGAATGATAACATTCGACAAGATCCTAAACAAATGTCTTGATACAAAAGCCTGAGGAATATTATGTCAGGGCCAGTTCACACCAGACGCAGTTCCGTGCGCATTTTTGTCTGCACTAAAAATGCATGCACATTGTTTTCCATGTATTCCAATGCCTCTAATTTGGCTCTAGTTCACACCATGCAGTCAGTTTCCGGTGCAGAAACTGCCCCGAAACTGACTGCATGGTGTGAACTAGAGCCATTGGAATACATGGAAAACACTGTGCCTGCATTTTGTGCAGAAAAAAAGCACACGGAACTAAACGGAACTGAGTCTGGTGTGGTCTGGCCCTTAAAGAAGTACCGTAAACCAGAGCCTGCCTCCATACCCATTCTTTTTTTCTCCAGGATGTGTTAGCTAGGCAGAGTATGCACATTCTAATGCCAGTTTGAGGCCATCATCACAGAATACACACTTCTTCCTCTGAGAGGTGTAATTTATATTGAACTCTATGTTTGTCCATAAACACATATTAAGTGATATTTTATGTTAAAGACTTGAGGATTGTCCTCCAACAAAGTTTCTAGGTTCAGCTCTCCCTCTGCTGCTGCTACCTCCACCACGCTATCAACATGCCAGTAAAAATCCAGCCAATCCTTGTTACAATGATCTCTTCAAGCAATCTACAAGTATCAATCAGTAGTACAGTGTGGCACTGTACTATTATATTATATTGTATTTATTTAATTTATATGTATATCAAAAAAATAAAATATATCCCTTTTTAACTGCTTGCCGACCAGCCGCCGCAGTTATACGGCGGCAGGTCGGCTCTGCTGGGCGAGATCACGTAGCTATACCTCACCTCGCCAAGCAGCCAATAGGGGCGAGCCCACACTCGCCCCCGACTCCCGTGCCCGGCGGGCACCATCGCTGTCGGGCACCCGCGAACGCTCGTTAAAGAGCGAGGTCCGGGAGCTGTGTGTGTAAACATTTTTATAGTAATCCAATGCATTTCTATAGCACTGATCGCTATAAAAATGGCAATGGTCCCAAAAATGTGTCAAAAGTGTCTGAAGTGTCCGCCATAATGTCGCAGTACCAAAAAAAAAATCGCTGATCGCCGCCATTACTAGTAAAAAAAAATATGAATAAAAATGCCATAAAACTACCCTCTATTTTGGAAACGCTATAACTTTTGCGCAAACCAAGCAATAAATGCTTATTGCGATTTTTTTTTTAAAGAAAAATAGGTAGAAGAATATGTATCGGCCTAAACAGAGGAAAAAAATGTTTTTTTATATATTTTTGGGGGATATTTATTAGCGCAAAAACTAAAAACGGCAGAGGTGATCAAATACCACCAAAAGAAAGCTCTATTTGTGGGGGGAAAAAAAGGACGCCAATTTTGTTTGGGAGCCACGTCGCACGACCGCGCAATTGTTAGTTAAAACAATGCAGTGCAAAAAGTGCTCTGGTCTTTGACCAGTAATATGGTCCGGGGGTTAAGTGGTTAACCCTAATTAGCCCTATTTAATTCCTTCCTCCCCTTAGCTTTTTTTCTGCACATTTTTTATCATAAACCCTTTTAAAGCATCGTATATCCCGCTTTTACATTTTTACCTACAGGTAAGCCTATAACCTGGAGTATGCTTTCCAGTTCTGGGCACCAGTCCTCAGGAAGGATGTGCTGGAACCGGAGAGAGTCTAGAGAAGGGCAACAAAACTAATAAAGGGTCTGGAGGACATTAGTTATGAGGAAAGGTTACAGGCACTGAAGTTGTGCATGTACAAATACTGCAGTATTTAAAGAAGGAGGTTCACACAAAAAGTGAACCTCCGCTTTTTGGATCCCTCTCCCCTTCCGGTGTCATATTTGGCACCTTTCAGGGGGTAGGGTGGTGCAGATACCTGTCTGAGACAGGTATTTGCATCACTTCCGGGTTCTCCCACGGGAGCCCAGCCTCGTCACGTCACCACCTCGCTGTCTTCTGGGAAACACTGTTCCCAGGAGAGAGCGGGACCAGTGACGGCGCGCTGTGATCCTCGCACATGAGCAGTAGGGAATCGGGCAGTGAAGCCGCAAGGCTTCACTGCCTGATTGCCTCACGAGGATGGTGGCGGAAGCAGCCGAGTACCGAGTGATTGCTGACATCGTGGGCACGCTGGACAGGTATGTGTCCATTTTTTAAAAGTCAGCAGCTGCAGTATTTGTAGCTGCTGGCTTTGAAAAAAAAAACGGGTGGACCCACTTTAAAAAAGGTATTCAGTGCTGACACAATAATAACAATAACAAAAGAATATTGCAAGTCAGCACTTAAATTAAATCAGGGAGAAGTCCATAGGTGCATGTGAAAAAGGCACAAATCATGAACTGCAGTGTAAACATTTTGACAGGTGACAGAATATCTCTCCACCACACACAGATTGGCCTCTCACCTCATCTACTCGACCTTTATAAAGTCACAAAGCAATAAACCCAACCTAGGGGTATGTATGGAAATCCTGCTCCTACGCTGAACTCATCCAATCGACCCGTAATGCAGCAGTACACTGAGGGTATAGAGAGATATCCTGCACTGTAGCTGAACTGCACCGCACATTAAAAATAAAGGAAGCGATCTACTGTAGTGCTCTCTGTATAAAATTTAATGATCATAAAAAGGCAAAAAAAAACCTACTCACAATCGATGGCACTCTATTGTGAGTGCCAGCATCAGAACGTGTAGTGGTTTCTAACCAAAGCAATGGCTGCGGGTAACGTCAGATGTGACTCCCCCCCCCCGTACGCGTTACGTTCTTGGGCGGGACTTTTTTAAAGCGTGGTTGGATGACACATCGACGGCCCGCAGTCAGCTTGATATATACTGTCATGGAAACCTTTTTACAGCAAATCAAGCTCCCAGAAAGAACCAACTAATCGTGGCTCGCATTACATAAAAACCTTTTATTTACCAAGGGAGCTGTTCACAGAAAAAAACTAGCTGCCCGACTACAATGAAATAATGAAAGGTGCATAGAATTGGCATGTTCACCCAATTTAGAAACTGGCCACCATCATCAACAAATAATAGGGGAAAAAAACTCATTAAACCATAAACGAAAGATAAAGGCACATACATCTCTAATTCATTTAAAAATTTAAAGGGGAACATACCAATAATTTAAAACCGCACTCTACCACAAATAAAATTACAAATAAAATAATAGTTATGCCCCCTTACAGGATTATTGGGAAGAACAACCATATACTGCTGCATTACGGGTCGATTGGATGAGTTCAGCATAGGAGCAGGGTTTCCATACATACACCTAGGTTGGGTTTATTGCTTTGTGACCTTATAAAGGTCGAGTAGATGAGGTAAAAGACCAATCTGTGTGTGGTGGAGAGATATTCTGTCACCTGTCAAAACGTTTACACTGCAGTTTATGATATGTGCCTTTTTCACATGTACCTATGGACTTCTTCCTGATTTAATTCATGGACATTTATTATTGTGCTTATAGATTTGTCTTACATACTGTATTGACTGTTTTACTATTGCTCTGCACTGTTCTATTTTATGAATGTACAAATACTGTACTGGTTACGCCACAATAGGGATAAAACTTTTCCCACTAAAGGGAATTTAATAATGTGGCCATTCACTAAAATTAGAAGAAAAGCGGTTTAACCTTAAACTGCATAGAGGGTTCTTTACTGTAAGAGTGGTAAGGATGTGATATTCTCTTCCACAGACAGTTGTTTCAACGGGAAGCATCGATAATTAACAAAAACTAATAGATAAGGACTTGAACGGCCACAACATACAGGGTTATACAATGTAATACGAACATAAAATCACACATGTAGGTTGGACTTGATGGATTTGTGTCTTTTTTCGAACTCACCTACTATGTAACTATGTAATAGAGAGAAGAGGTCTCAATTCTAGAAAACAACTGATGCTAGCAATGAATGTGAGGGGTTATAAAGGGTATGCCCCAGCAGATTTTTTTTTGTCCCATACTGAATGACACAGAAATATATTTATTTATTTTGTTCATTTTTTACATCTTTTTGGTTATAGATTATATAGGGAAAAAAATGCAAAACAATATTGGCAAAACAAAACCTAGTTTGTCCAAAATAGTATTAATTTGTTACCTTAAATAATTACAAAGTTATCATCTAATAAACAGGCCCAGAGTGGAAATGTAAAAATTGCTTTAGTCCATAAGGGGTTAGAGCTGCATGATTAATCATTAAAGAATCAAGATCACGATTCAAAATGAACATCCGCTGACACCTGATCTCGGCCGGTTCCGCATTCCTCCGATTCCGCAGAAGGAGGAAAACCTTATTTTTCCATCCATCTGCGGATCGCATCGGGTGAACACAGACAGACGGTTTGTGTTCATCCGATCCCTCCATAGAGGAGAGCTGAGAAAAGACAGGGCGGTCCCTGCACAGTGTGCGGGGACCGCCCTGTCATCCGCCGGCTCAGCGGGGATCAACGGAGCGATCCCCGCTGAGCAAGCAGAGGTTCATGGGGCAGATTATCACTGATCAACCCCGTGTGAAAGGGCCCTTACGGTAAATAATGTTTAGATATCAGCATCTCTCCTCACCCCCCTCTTTTACTTACCTATGCCCTTATTTGATCCAGTGCTGTGTACGTCTGCATCTCTTCTCTCTCCTCACTTCCAGGTATCGCTGGCTTTGCTAGGGGAATGGGATCCATTGGCTCCCAGTGCTGTCAATCAAAATCAGTGATGAGGAAACGTGGGGTGTGGCCAAGTCCCGCTGTCTGTGTCATCGGACGCATCAGTGGGGCTCGGGAGCGAGCACCCACGAGTGCACCAATGAGAGGAACATTTCCATGGGCGCATAGGACAGAGATGAGGGGCCAGGAGCGTCAGCGGAGGGACCCAAGAAGAGGGGGTTCAGGACAGTTCTGTGCAATTATATTGCACATAGCAGGCAGGTATAGACATGTCTTGTTATTTTAAAGGAAAATAAAAAAATGTACCTTTACAAATCGCTTTAATGCAGGGAATGCATTAAGTTAAAAAAAAGTTTTAGCTTTAGATCCACTTTAAAGAACAATCTCTACTTTTAGCATGCCAGAAATTGGTAGGCAATTTACTGCCAAACACTGAAAATTTTAATTAACTCTGACATTTCAAGCTGAACTTCAGGCAGATTATTAAAACATCTACTTGTGTATTAATTAAAAAAGAAGAAAAAAATGACATCACTTTTTCATACTATTACCATACATACCCAAATCTGATTTGATAACAGCATTACAGTAATCCCCAATGCTGTAATTTCCCCTTACTTTACATGTTTACAAGGCTGTGTGGAGGATGCAGAAGTATTGTATTAAGTTGCAACCAGGCTATTTAAAGCAGGACCTCAATTCTACCCCCTCATTACCTGTATTGCTAGGTTATTTTCAAAACACATATTTACAACCACAGCGACACCAGCTTTGTCCCGCTGTGGTTTGTTGTTGGGGTGACATGGCCCAGGTGCTTTACTACTATCTTTATCCTCTTCAGCTGGCTGCCACTACTGTGGTCAGACAACCAGATGATATGCTGGGCCTATACTCTGGCTGCTCTATGTGGCTGGTACTGCAGCCTTCTGGAAGATGTGACACAAGTATCCCAGGAGGGTGCAGGACCAGGAACACATCATTCTAGCTTAGGCAACAATGGTGGCGGGGTATCGGCCAGAAGACAAAAAAAAGAAAATCATGAAATAAACAAATAAAAAATAATGGCCTTTAAGAGTTCCCCAACCAAGCTACACTGTTAAAGAGTGTCTGAGCAGAGTTAAAAAATTGCAGCAAGTTAGACCGTTCTCTTCAGCAGCTACAAATACGGCAGCTGCTGACTTTTAAAAAAAGGACACTTACCTGTCCAGCGCACCCGCTATATCAGCAGCCGAGGCCGAGCAATCCTCGGTGAGGGAATTAGGAAGTGAAGCCTGACAGCTGCCCGATTCCCTACTGCGCATGCGTGAGGATCGCGGCGCGCCGTCACTGGTCCCGCTCTCTCCTGGGAACAGTGTTTCCCAGAATACAGCGTGGAAGGGTGACGTCACTGGCTTGATTCCCGTGGGGATCAGAATTGGAAGTGGTGCAAATACCTGTCTCAGACGGTGCCAAATGTGTCACTGGAGGGGGGGAGGGATCCAAAAAGCGGAGATTCACTTTTTGTGTGAACCTCCGCTTTAAATACATTTCAAACTGTATATGTAGCTGTCAGCCTAGCATTTAGCTTAAAATCCTCTAAACCATGTCTTCAGTGCTTCATCAATCCCTAACACTAATTGAATACACAACATTCTAGTAGTCTGTATGGTCCAGTCTCTGGTGATCTATATGGTCCTGTCTGTAGCAGTCTATATGACCCAGTCTATGGTGGTCTGTATGGCCCAGGATCTGTTGGGCTGCATGGCCCTGTCTCCAGCCATATTAATATTAATATACTAATTTAGATGTCATCCAGCTGTTAATGCTCAATAAAGATTTAAGAAGAAGCAATCAAGCTGCTGTTTTTTTTTTTATGTTTATGGGACACAACAAGCCTGAGCACCGTTATTCAGCTCATCATTCTACAATCATGTGGTAGATCTTGGGTGATTTTTTGTCTACCTTACCTGTAGCTACCCTGGCTATCTCCTAAACCTCCACAGTTTAGGAGATATCCCCTGTATAAGCATTTGCCAACGTCATCGGCACAGGCATACTGAAGCAATGGCACATTTGTGTGCCATTACCGGCAGTTCCTGCGTGGATGACGTCATTATGGCTCCTGCCAAATACAGCGTCGGGGGCCCACGATACCCGGAAGTAACTCTGGGAGCAATTTCGCCAGGGGGAGCTGTGTACTGGGATCGCTGCAGGGGCTTCTATCTAAGGAGATTATTTCATAATGAGCTCATTATGTCTTTGGTTTGCAGTTTTTTTTTTTGTGGGTTTACAACCTTGTCATCCAGTCGGCTCTTCTCAACCTTTAAAGGGGTTGTAAAGGTACAATTTTTTTTCCTAAATAGCTTCCTTTACCTTAGTGCAGTCCTCCCTCACTTACCTCATCCTTCGATTTTGCTTTTAAATGTCCTTATTTCTTCAGAGAAATCCTCACTTCCTGTTTTTCTGTTTTTAACTCCACACAGTAATGCAAGGCTTTCTCCCTGGTGTGGAGTGTTGTGCTCGCCCCCCTCCCTTGGACTACAGGACAGTCAGGATGCCCACTAACACACAGCTCCTTTCTCTATCTGCAACGTAGAGAGCGTCCCGACTATCCTGTCTTAATGGAGATATCGTAATGGAGATAGCACATTCGTCACGCTTTAACGAACTGAAGAGCATGAGGCTGAAAAGCGTGAATCGTCTCTCACCAAACTTTTACTAACACGAGGATCAGCAAAAGCAGCCCAAAGGGGAACGCCGTTTGAATGGAACTTCCGCTTTATAGTGTGGTCGTACGTGGTGTATGTCACCGCGCTTTGGACGAGCAGTATTTGGCCTGAACGTGTGTATGCAAGGCAGGCTTGATAGGAATCGGGAAAAACTATGTTTTTTTTTTCCTGCCGAGGAAAACGGTCGCGTGTACAGGGCATCAGACCTAGCATAGGCCTACTAACTTACAACAGTGAACTGCAAAAACAAGGACAAAAAAACTGCATCAACTCTTGACTGATAACTTCATAGGGAAACCCAAGCACTCTCGTCTGACTAAAAAAAGAGGATTTTTAATAAAAAGCTTACCTGTAAAATCCTTTTCTTGGAGTACATCACGGGACACAGAGCAGCAAAGCAATTACTATGTGGGTTATAGAGTCTACCTTGAGGTGATGGACACTGACACTCCCAGACAGGAAGTCCCCTCCCTATATCACCCCACCCATAATGGGAATACCTCAGTTTTGTAGCAAGCAGTATGCATCCCAAAATTCCCCATAAGAGGGGTGGGAGCTCTGTGTCCCGTGATGTACTCCAAGAAAAGGATTTTACAGGTAAGCTGTTTATTAAGAATCCTCTTTTCTTTATCGTACATCACGGGACACAGAGCAGCAAAGCAATTACTATGTGGAATGACCCAAAGCAATGCCAAATGAGGGGAGGGAGACATTCCAGCACAAAAGAATGGGTGCCACCGGACGCAAGGATCTTATACTACTGCCTGCAGTACCGCCTGCCCAAAGGCTGTGTCGGCGCTCCTCCTAACGTCCAGCTGATAAAACTTTGTAAACGTGTGGACTGACGACCAAGTCGCTGCCCTGCAGACCTGAGCCATGGAGACCCGGTGATACGCTTCCCGCGAGGCGCCCACGGCTCTAGTAGAATGAGCCTTTACCGTCAAAGGAGGGGTTTTCCCCTTTAGGCCGTAGGCCTGAGAAATCAACTGTTTTATCCACCTGGAAATGGTGGACTTTGACGCTGCTTGACCCTTCTTGGGACCCTCTGGTAGAATAAATAAAACATTGGTTTTCCGAATTTGGGCCGTGGCTCTTAGATATACCTTAACGGCCCTTACCACGTCCAAGGAATGCAGCAATCTCTCCTTCTCTGAAGTGGGATTTGGGAAAAAGGAAGGCAGAATCAGATCTTGATTCAAGTGGAAACTAGATACTACCTTCGAAAGGAAGAATGAATGCGGGCGTAGCACGACCCTGTCGTTATGCAGCACTAGGTAGGGTTCCCTACATGACAGGGCTGCCAATTCCGACACTTTTCTGGCGGAAGACATGGCCACCAGGAATACCAATTTTCTAGTCAGCAAAACCAAAGGGATTTTATCCAGTGGCTCAAAAGGCTGTCTCTGTAAAGCCGACAGAACCAGATTTAGGTCCCAAGAGCATAGGGGGGCCCTGACCAAAGGATTGACCCATAAAACACCCTGTAGGAATAAATTGACAAGAGAGTGAGTAGCTAATGGTCTCTGGAATAGGACCAACAAGGCTGAGACCTGTCCCTTGATTGTGCCAACTGCTAGGTTCATGTCCACTCCAAGCTGTAGGAATTCCAGAATCCTGCCAATTACATTGTAACGGAATGCACCGTGACAGACTGAGATATTCCTATGTCTAGGTTAACCTTATGTCCACTAGGGCCATAGGGTGACAAAGAATCATAATTCATATATTACAGATGGGACATTATTAATACTTCATTTTAGGACTGAGATATCACAAGGAGTTCATGATGACATGACCAGGTCAACCAGACAGTTAGTCATACCTTTGTATAATAGGCTATTGAAATATCTTAAGGTGTTGGCTATTCACTGTAAAGACATTCCGTTGAAGGTGTTGATTGCACCCACTCTCACAAGACTCTGCCATTGTGTGATAAAGCTGTCTAGATAACTTATTCAACTAGATGTCTGTGTATTATTCAAGGTTAATTGAACACTATTGATGATGCGATGCCGTCATGTCTAGCTACCAATTAAAGAATTATCCTCAGTGAGTGAATAGGGGGGTGGGGACTACATTGTCCTGTGATGAACTGTATTATGCGTGAAACTGTATAAGAAGCTGAGAAAATACCAATAAATTGTCATATCTTTGAAGCAAGTGCAGAGCTTGAGTCTCGTCTTGTTTATGGGAATGGATATGGATCGTGTATGCAAGATTGTCAGAGTGTGTCAGATAAGCTTGTCGTGGTTGGATGGAAGGTCGTAAGCGGTGGTGACCGTTACATTAATATTTGCGGGGATGCCACCCCTTAGCTTTGCACCAGGCTATATAGGCTCTCCACACCCTGTAATAGATAAACCTGGAAACCGGTTTTCTGGCATTTACCAGGGTGGAAATTACCTGGCTAGAAAGCCCTCTTCCCCTCAGGATAAGGTATTCAGCCGCCAGGCCGTCAAATGTAGCGCCTGTAAGGCAGGGTGGAAGATCCTTGCGAAAGCAGGTCTGGGCGAAGCGGGAGAGTCCAGGGCTCTTCCACCGACATCCTTATGTTCAGCGAGTACCAAGGCCTCCGGGGCCAGGCCGGAGCCACCAGAATAACCAGGTCTGCGTTCTACCCGGATTCTTGCAAAGGAGACAGGGTAACATCTGTAATGGAGGAAAGGCATACATTAGAGTAAACTGATGCCAAGGGCACACCAGAGCATTTGTCCCGCAAGCCAACGGGTCCCTTGTCCGGGACACAAATTTGTCCAGCTTTTTGATGAACCTGGATGCCATGATGTCCACCTCCAGAGATCCCCATTTCCGGCAAATGTCCTGGTAGACTTCGGGATGGAGAGACCATTCCCCTGGAGACAACTGCTGACGACTGAGGAAGTCTGCTTGCCAATTGTCCACCCCGGGGATTAAAATCGCCGAGATGCAAGGGACATGAGCCTCTGCCCAAGTGAAGATCTGGTCTACCTCCTTCTGGGCTGCCCGGCTCCGGGTGCCTCCTTGGTGGTTTATATACGCCACGGCCGTGGCATTGTCGGACTGTACCCTTACTGGGGACCCCCGCAATTCGGTCATCCATGCCTTTAGAGCTAACCGGGCGGCTTGGATCTCCAACAGGTTGATGGGCAAGACCCTCTCTGACCTTGACCACCTTCCCTGTTGAGTTAATCCTTCCAGGACTGCGCCTCAACCCAGCAGACTGGCGTCCGTGGTTACTAATCTCCAGGAGACCGGACTGAAGGATCTTCCTTTCAGCAGGTTCTGGGGTGACAACCACCAGCACAGACTCTGACGCACTGACGGAGGCAGGGTTATGGGAAGATCCAATGCCTGGGCCTTCCTGTTCCAGGCTGATAGAATGGCCCCTTGTAACTTCCATGAGTGGATTTGAGCGTATGGTACTGCCTCGAAAGTGGCTACTAGTTTGCCCAACAGTGGCATACAGAGGCGAATAGTTGGCCTTCCTCTGCTCAGAACCACCTGGATCATTTCCCTTATGGAATCGATCCTTGTCTGGGGCAAGAAAATCCTCTGGTGCTCTGTGTCTAAGAGCAAGCCAAGATATTCCAGTCTCTTTGTCGGCTACAAGGCTGACTTGTCCTGGTTTAAGATCCAGCCCAGAGATTCAAGATATTGAAACGTAAGGAGCACTGCCTGATTCAGGCTGGTGGCATTGTGATCTATTATTAAGAGGTTGTCTAGATATGCCAAGACTGAAATACCCTGGGCCCTCAGGTTGGCCAGGACAGGAGCCAACATTTTTGTAAACACCCGGGGGGCCGTGGCTAGTCCGAACGGGAGAGCCACAAACTGGTAGTGGAGCTGACCCACTGCCTGCAAACTGTAGGAACTTGTAATGCCCGGGGAAAATCGGAACGTGGAGGTATGCATCCTTGATATCGATAGGCGCTAGGAAATCTTCTCCCTGCAAGGCGGCGGCAACCGACCGAATAGACTACATGCGGAAGGAGAGGATCTCTAGGTAACGGTTAAACTCTTTTAGGTCCAATATTGGCCTGACATCGCCATTTGGTTTCGGGATAATGAAGAGTTTCGAATAGAACCCTAGGCCGCGTTGTTGAGCTGGTACCTCCATAATCACCCCCTTGGACAAGAGGCGATCTAAGGCTGTCAGGAGAGATACCTTCTTTATTGGATCGCCTGGCAGGTTTGACCTCTGAAAGTGAGGAGGGGGGAACTCCCGAAACTCCAGCCTGTATCCCAGAGCGATCGAGGAGAGAACCCACTTGTCGGGAATTCTGGCCTCCCGGTTTGCGAGACCAGGGTCTCTTGTTACCTGAAGTCTGCCCCTGCGACTTATTTGCCCCGCCTGTACACCCAGAAGGCCATTGATAATGCCTAGAGGCTGAGGGCCCTGGGGCTGGACGTTTAAAAGTGGGGCCTCGAAACCTCTTTTTTTTTTTAAGTGTATTTTCAAGTTGGGAGTAGGCAGACCCTCCCCCCGGAGGCAATCGCCATCCTTCTCCATGCCCCCGGTGGCAACGGTGGGTGTGAGGGGGGCCTCCCACTCACCCCACCCTACCTGCTCCACTTGGGGGCCCAACTGGGGCCCAACGGGACCCCAATGGGGCAGAGGGACTCCCCCTATGAGGGAGTGAGGGGGCCTAGCCCACCCAGCCAGCCCCGTAGGTCTTTCGCCTCTCTTTATTTTAGGAGACCTCATGGCCAAAGTGCGTGTGTGTTAAACCAATTTTGTGTGCGTGCAAGTGTGGTGGTTTTTGTGGGGGGGGGGCGTACTAAGCACAGGCGTACCTTGCATAGCACACCCACCGTGAGCCGGGCTGAGACCACCATCATCGAAACCTCTTTTTAACAGGCAGGAGGGTGCTCTTGCCACTGGAGATGTTCTGTATATATTTGTCCAGATCTTCTCCAAACAATCTCTCTCCATGAAAGGGAAACCCTGTTAAGAGCTTCTTGTAGGGAGACCAGTTATTTAACCACAAGAGTCTCCGCAGTCTTTGATAGCATCCACCGCAAAACACAGGGCTCTTGGAAGATCGGCCAGTTCTCAAGCTTGTTGAGCTGGAATGTCTTTCAGGACCTGTTTTGCTTGGTTCTTTAATGCCTGGCAAACCCCAATGGCGGCCACAGCCGGCTGTACCACCGCCCCTGCTGTGGCAAAGGAGGCTTTCAGAAAGGACTCTAGTCGTTTATCAACTGGATCCTTGAACATATGAATATTGTCCACTGGACAAGTCAAGGCCTTATTAACGCAGGAGATGGCTGCGTCCACCGTAGGGACCGCCCAATGGTACCCTCCATTGGGTACAGAACCGAGAACCTCTTAGGAGGAAAAATAAATTCTATCCGGCCGTACCCAGTCCTGAAAAATCAGTTCTTCCAATAGAGGGTGGACTGGAAACACCGAGTTGGTCTGTGGTGCCTTCAAGGAGCCTATGGAGGACACTGTGGAAGCCTGCGGCTCTGGAAGAGGCAATTTAAATGCAGACCGTACCGTATTCACTAGGGACTGGAACCACAGTTTCTCTGCATGGGAGGCTGAAAAAGGTTCCTCTTATGGTAGATTCCTCGGAATCTGAATGTTCCAACCATTCATCTGCCTGGTCCTCCGGAAACTCAAACTCCTCTGGGGAAAATATTTTCGTATTTGGGGACACCAACCTAGGAGAGGGGGACCTAGCCCGCTTCCTCTCAGGTAATGAGCACGCAATCAAAGTTGCTAACCTCTGTTCCAACCCACCTAGGGTGGAAGCCAACATCTCCTCTGTAACATAGACAGGAGCTGGTTGAATAGGGCCAGCCGTAGCACCTAGCAACCCTGATGGCTCACCTAGGGCAATGACCTCTGGTCTTTCCGGGGAGGATGGGACCGCCGAAGCATGGCCAATATCCTCAGAGCCCGATGGGGAACCCTTCTGCTTTTTAACATTTTTTGCATTCTTTGCAGTTCCCGTGCCCTTGGGAGCCATAATACAACCCCAAGGTACTCCGCTGTTTAGACAACTGACTGTCACAGTCAGAAGTAAATATATATATATATATATATATATATATATATATATATTGTGTCAGGAAGTCAGGTAAATCTGTGTGTGTTGTCACAGACGGGAGATATATTTCTGCCTTGTTTAGACAATACACCAATTACTATTAGGCGTCGGCTGCAGAGATGGCCAGTGAGGTTTGGGGCGTGGGAAGGCTTCACCTGTTCAGAATGAAGCAATTAAAGCCTCTATAAAGACAGCCTAAGGATGACAACTGATTGCTGCATCCTGAGGCTTTGGGGAGTTAAGGAGCAGTCACAAACACTACTGAAGAGGTGAGGTGCTAATTGATATTTCTGTGTGATAAATATCAAAGAGACTTTTTGTTTTCTGCTGTAGGACCAGCAGTAGGCTGTGCCAGACTCCATAGGTAGGTTCCTGTGTTGGGAAGGTAGACACCTCAAGTGGCAACGGTTTATTTTATGTTTTATTTTGTTTATGCTGTTTTGATGCTTGCACGTGTATCCAGCAATATGGAAAAATAAACCATATCATTTGTTTTCAACCATCCTCAACTGCCTTTTTGTACAGTTCAGCGTGTAGTGAACCCATCTAGGGGATCACACACACCCGTTACCGAGCTAAATCCCTCACAATATATATATATATATATAGGCTAGGGTAGATGTTAGATCATTTCTAAGGCCGCGTACACACGATCGAATTTGTCCGCTGAAAACGGTCCGATGGACCGTTTCAGCAGACAAATCCGATCGTGTGTACGGGCTAGGGACAGATTTGTCCATCGGACAAATTTCAAAGCATGCTTTGAAATTTGTCCGCTACAAACCTGTCCGTCGGATATGTCCGCTGGTTATAGGGAAACCAGCGGACATTCCTCCCGCACATGCTTCGTATCCTGTGAATGGATCCGACGCATCCCGGAAGTGTTTACTTCCTGGTGCGGTGAGTGGCCTAACGCGTCACCGCCGCGTCACCGCGCTGTCCGCCGGCAGGATTTGATCCGAGGTGTGTACAGCCATCGGACAAACAGTCCGGCGGACATATCCGATGGAAACGGTCCGTCGGACCGTTTCCATCGGATACATCCCATCGTGTGTACGCGGCCTAAGCCTCCCTAAGCCTAAAGAAGGATAAGCAATACTGTGCCCTCAGGGCTATGTAATTTAATATAACAGTTGAGTTAAGTACTGCCTCCTTAATGCTGGACTAGTACTGAGCAAAAAACTGGGCTGAATCTGTAAAAGCCAGGCAGTGGGTTGGGTAGCTCAGGCTGCTGCTAAGAACACCGGCTGAATCTGTGCTAACAGCGTGTCAGTATTGAGTCCAAGGCTCCTGCACAAGTGTGTACTTAAACTGCCCACCGGGTGTCGCCGTGTCCAGAAGGGAGTCTAGCTCTTTGGTAAACAAACCATAGCCTGTCCTGTGGCAGCTACCGACTGCCGCTCTGTGTCCCTCCAGCCGTCAGCTTGTACGCTCAGGCTTTATCTGTGTTCCACCTCTCTGACTTCAAGAGAAGGATAGGAACGCCCAGACGGTATCCGCACCCCCCCCCCACACGCACGCCGCCACGTCTATTTACGACGCATGCGCGCACGCACCCAACGCCACCGGAGGAAGCAGGAAGACGCTGCGTCTGGAGAGAGGGGACACATGGAGCTGCTGGACTACGACACCCGCACAGGTTACCGGGAAAGCACATAGCCCACGGGGCTCCCGGACTGGATTGGTAATGTCCCCTCCACTTACTCCAAGGAGCAGGGTATTTAGCAGGACTCACATCCCCAACCTTACAGCAGTAGTAGCAGCATACTAGCCAGCCAGGGGAAGTATATGGGTACTTGAGCAATCCGGTCTGTAAAGACATTGTGGTTAAATTTGCCCATGCATAGAAGCATATAGTGGATGGGACCCATAGTCCCCGATGGAGTACTTACTGTCGAACCAAGTCCCGTAAGTCCTCCACTTACCTCTCCACGCCGCAGAGTATTGCCGAGCAAGAGGCCCAATCTTCCCCCTTCTCCTTGGGTAAACTCCTAGACCTTCAGGGACCGGGGTCCAAGCTAGGAACACCACTCCCCTGGACCCATACAGCACCCTGGCAACAGGAAAAAACCTTTGGTCCTTTTAGAAGGCACAAAGTCCTGGAACCCAGAGTCCAGCCCTCCAATGGAGAGCCATTATAGGCAAAACCCCATCCACGTATCAGGGCCTGGGTACCGTCCACTTTGGCTTTGAAGCACCTTGGACGGATCCGGGTAGCTCGCCCAGGTCCCAAGGACGAACAGGCAGAGCTCTTCACGTGACCAACACCTAAGACACTGGCGAAAAAACTGAGGAAATCCCGTTATGGGTGGGGGTTATATAGGGAGGGGACTTCCTGTCTGGGAGTGCCAGTGTCCATCACCTGAAGGTAGACTCTATAACCCACACAGTAATTGCTTTGTTGCTCTGTGTCCCGTGATGTACGATAAAGAAAGTACATTTCTGTGTAAACTGGAATACAGCAGGTAGTCAATATGGACCACAAGACTGTCGCAGAAAGAACAGCAGCACAAATAATGAATTAGGAATTTGCGCTGTAGAGAACTGGAAAAGCTTCCAGTAATTAAGATGCAGAGAACACCAGTATAAACTGGGAAAACTTGAGCTTGATGGCTGACCAGAGAGATTCCAAGGATTTAATCTGGCATAAATCTACCAGCAGCTTTTGATAAACAGAGAAACAGCAGGCCTGAAGAAGACACCTCCACTCTTGTGAAAACACTAGCAAAAAACGGTGCCAAGATGGTTGTGGGCAGATTATCCTGTGGTGGCCAATATTTATTGTTGCCAGTGTTCAATTATCTTGTGGCAGTATAACCCAAGAATTCCTGAGTTACTCAATAGACAAGAAAGAAAAGACCATAAGGATAGTATTTTGCCCAGGTAAAAAGTGATAACCATATCTGCATAACCTAGTCCATAGCAATCAGCATGACCCAGTGTCTGGTAGCCTGCATGGCCCAATCTATAGCAGTCGGCATGATTCCGTATGGTAAAGCAATGGTGGCAGTTTTTACTGTGCTGTGAAGTCATGGTGGCAGCTTCTCTGTATAGTGCAGTCTTTCTGGCAGTCACTGGCATTCTCTCTATTTTGGACATGTATTGTCATAAATAAACAGTTATTGATTTCTGTAAATCTTCATAATTAATTGTGTTTCACCTGCTAATTCTTTCCAGAACCACTAGGGCTCTCTTTCGGAGGACATGTCTCCCTCTGCTCCACTGCTTGCACTAGGGTCATCCTTGGTAGAGGGTGTGCTCCTCTCTCGAGATTCTGAGGGGACCTTAGTTCTGGTCTTTTCTTTCCTTTGCTGCTGCTTTTCAAGTTTTGCAAGCTGTGAGGAAGAATGAGAAAATAAATACAGATCATAAAAAAGTTTATTTAAATGGGTGTTAGGAAAACACTATGGGCCAGATTCAGGTAGGGAGGCGTATCGTTAGGCAGGCGTAGTGTATCGAAAATACGCTACACCACCGCAACTTAGAGAGGCAAGTGCTATATTCACAAAGCACTTGCTCCCTAAGTTACGGCGGCGTAGCGTAGATGAGGTGCCGAACGAACGGCGCATGCCAGTGCGCATGCTCAGAATCACGTTGAATAGAATGCCTAAGATACACGTCGAACTTAACTTATGCACAACTCCATTCACGTACGACTTGCCTAAACGACGTAAAATTTGGCGGCTGTTCCGACGTCCATACTTAACATTGCCTGCGCCTCATATAGCAGGAGTAACTTTACACCGGTCATTCGCCTTACGTAAACGAAGTATATCAAGTACGCAAGTACGTTCGTGAATCGGCGTATCTAGCTCATTTGCATATTTTTAATGGGAACGTCTAATGTGTCCAGCGTAACTATGCGCCCACGATACGCCGGCGTAGGCAAGTTACGCCGGACGACTGAAGCCATGTTTTTCAGTGTATCTTGCTTTCTGAATCGGCGTAAAGATGCGACGGCGCACATTTGTACTTACGACGTCGTATCTTTTGATACGCCGGCGTAAAGCCTTTCTGAATCTGGCCCTAGATTTTTTAAATATTTGCTGTCAAAGCGAATATAATAATAATATACACTATATATGTGTATATATATATATATATATATATATATATATATATATATATATATATATATATATATATATACACATATACACACACACATAAATATACACACACACACACACACTGTGGCACGAAGTATGTGAACCCCTTGATATAAACTGGTTTTCTGATCCTCATTTAAGGCACAATAACAGACAAACACAATGTGCTAAAACTGATCACACACAAACAGCTCTCATTTCTTGTGTCTTTTTTGAACACTCCCATTTCACATTCTGTGCTGTAAGAAAAAGGAAGTGAACCCTTGGATTAAATAGCTGGTCAAACCTCCTTTACCATTATTACTTCAAGAAATTACTTTCGGTAACTCTGGATTGGTACATACAAATGGCTACCAAACCCAACCTATAACTGGCCTTTGCAGCAAGGAGCACATGCAAGCAACGCTGTATCCTGGCCTAGGCCAACAAGGCCCAGGCCTAGGGCAGCACTTTGCAGGGGGGGCAGCACGGAAAGAGTCCCCGCCAGCTTGCGCTACACTGTTAGCGCAATGCAAGCTGCTTCTAATTTTGACTGTCCTATCATCCTGGACCACAAATCTCCTTCACTGTGCTATATATTTACTGCTGCACCATTGGCATGGTTATATCTTCTTAGTCCTCTCTAAAATTATCAGAAATTTGTGCTTAAAGTAGAACTATAGGCAACACTTTTTTTTTTTCATTTTGGATAGAGTAGGGGAGGGTTATAGCCCCTGTCGGTTTATGTTTTACCATCCCTGTCCGATTACAGAGATTTCCCTACATTTCCTGTCCCATAGCCAAACAGGAAGTGAGAGTAAATCTATGCAAATTAAGGGAATCCATTGCCCCCCCAGGTCCCAAGAACTAGTGTCCCCACTCGAAAACATCAGGGCGTGTCTTAAACAGAAAGGGGTGTGGCCTGGACAGGAAGAGATGTGTCATATTTAAATTAGGGGGGTGTACGAGTTTAGTCTGGCCTAGGGCAGCACAAAACCTACACTACTACATGCAAGGGTAATGCATGTCAAAAAACAAACAACACAACACAAATTCCAAGCTCAACTACTAGCCAGCCTGCAACAAACCAAACTGACCTTGTCTAACAAAGCATGTTAAAACCAAGAGGTTTAGTTTACACATCTCTGCACGAGTAACACAAATGAGTAAGCTGTAGTGGCACTGGATACCTTTGCTGCCATTGTGCTATTGCTGGGTGTCCAGTACCTGTACCTTTGAAGAGGGGTGGGCTACCTCCAGGCATGCCTGCGCTTAATCTATCCATTATTATAGATGTGCTCAAACTCAGGAGACTCAAAATGACAGTGTTAGGGCTGCAGTACTCTGGGGTGCTGTGACAGCTGCAGCTTACATGTGTATTTGCAAAGGTGTGCAAATGAAACCGCTTAGTTTAACGGGAACTGGTTGGACAGGGTCAATTCCGTTTGTTGCAGGCTGGTAAGTGAGCTCTGAATCAAACCTGCATGACTTTCAGGAGGAATTTTTGGATGCTCTGACTGGGCCAATCCAAAAGGTGCATATACAGTGCCTTGCGAAAGTATTCGGCCCCCTTGAACTTTGCGACCTTTTGCCACATTTCAGGCTTCAAACATAAAGATATAAAACTGTAATTTTTTGTGAAGAATCAACAACAAGTGGGACACAATCATGAAGTGGAACGAAATTTATTGGATATTTCAAACTTTTTTAACAAATAAAAAACGGAAAAATTGGGCGTGCAAAATTATTTAGCCCCCTTAAAGTTCACCCTAAAAAAATAAAAAATCTTTGTCTCCACTGACAAGCATACTAGCGTGAGCTACAGTATGTTTATACAACATAAACAAACTTTAAAAAGGGAGGGAATCTGTGCTGTACTGATAATGGCACAGAATATAAACAATAAAATAATCTATGTTTTGCCAAAACAAACACTAGATTCAAGACTCCGATAGAATCAAAATAGTTCCCGAAAATATTTGTGAAGAAATCATATGCATTGTATGGACAAAAACACTCCAAAGTCACGAAATCTGTGTGTAGAGCCGAAGAAGCAGAATTTCCAGATAATCCTGATGAATTAGGACACCGCAATCTCAGTCACATTTGTGCTTCACTCAGGGATTTCACATTTCAGTGTGGATTCATGACACCGGAAAAGACAAAAGCAGGAAACTTGCATAGTGTAATACTGCATAAAGCATATATAGTCAACCACCCGTGGGGGGCAGCTGTATAATGGGGAGGGGACAGTACCAACCCACCACCAAAGTACACACTGAGCCTTACCAGATGGCAAGACCCCTTCAGGATCGATATAAGCACTGGAAATGACGGAGTTCAGGTTTCACCTTGCACCACCATGTATAGCCAAAAACGAATCCTCAGTAGATCACAGAAAAAAGACTTGCATAGTGTAGATTGCATAAACATAGAGGTTGATCACCCGTGGGGGACAATCATACAGCAAGGGGGGAACGGTGCCTAAACCCACCACCAAAGGTACACACTGACCCTTACCAGACGGCAGGACCCCTAGGATCAATAAGGCAATTGGAATAAAGTGATCAAGCTTCACCATACACCGCAATATAAAGCCATAAAGTGGATCCTCAGTGGGTCACACAGGATGACATGGAATCAAAGAAAACTCATATAGTGTAAGCCTGTATGAATTTATTGTATATAAAAAAAACAAATTGCACTTACAAACAAATGCAGGGTTTGGAGCATAAAACAAAGAGCTGCGGCCAGCTAATTTGGAACGCGTACGTCCTCTCGTGTGGTTGCGATGACGTCGGAACGTCTCCTCCCAACGTTTCGTCTTCACAAAAGACTTGGTCAAGGGATAAGGACGACGTTCCGCGTCACCGCAGAAATACCCTTAGTGGGCGGAGTCAGTCTCACATGATCGTGGCCCCGCCATCTTGGAGAAGGGACGGAGTATAAAAAAAAATTCAAAACAATGATCGTGGCCCCGCCATCTTGGATCATGGCCCCGCCATCTTGGAGAAGGGACAAACACTAGAGTAGGGAGTACTAATAGAATCCAAAACACTCCAACAAACGCATCCCGTTTATGGAAATATTTGTGAAAAAATCATATGCATTAGCTATGGACAAAAACACGGTCCAATTATGAGCAGTCCGAAATCTGTGTGTAGAGCCGAAGAAGCAGAATTTCCAGATAATCCTGATGAATTAACACCGCAATCTCAGTCACATTTGTGCTTCACTCAGGGATTTCACATTTCAGTGTGGATTCATGACACCGGAAAAGACAAAAGCAGGAAACTTGCATAGTGTAATACTGCATAAAGCATATATAGTCAACCACCCGTGGGGGGCAGCTGTATAATGGGGAGGGGACAGTACCAACCCACCACCAAAGTACACACTGAGCCTTACCAGATGGCAAGACCCCTTCAGGATCGATATAAGCACTGGAAATGACGGAGTTCAGGTTTCACCTTGCACCACCATGTATAGCCAAAAACGAATCCTCAGTAGATCACAGAAAAAAGACTTGCATAGTGTAGATTGCATAAAACATAGAGGTTGATCACCCGTGGGGGACAATCATACAGCAAGGGGGGAACGGTGCCAAACCCACCACCAAAGGTACACACTGACCCTTACCAGACGGCAGGACCCCTCAGGATCAATACAGGCAATTGGAATAAAGTTGATCAAGCTTCACCATACACCGCAATATAAAGCCAAAAGTGGATCCTCAGTGGGTCACACAGGATGACATGGAATCAAAGAAAACTCATATAGTGTAAGCCTGTATGAATTTATTGTATATAAAAAAACAAATTGCACTTACAAACAAATGCAGGGTTTGGAGCATAAAACAAAGAGCGCCGGCCAGCTAATTTGGAACGCGTACGTCCTCTCGTGTGGTTGCGATGACGTCGGAACGTCTCCTCCCAACGTTTCGTCTTCACAAAAGACTTGGTCACGGGATAAGGACGACGTTCCGCGTCACCGCAGAAATACCCTTAGTGGGCGGAGTCAGTCTCACATGATCGTGGCCCCGCCATCTTGGAGAAGGGACGGAGTAAGGGAAAAAAAATTCAAAACACATGATCGTGGCCCCGCCATCTTGGATCATGGCCCCGCCATCTTGGAGAAGGGACAGAGTGAGGGAAAAAAAAATCCAAAACACTCCAACAAACGCATCCCTGTTTATGGATAAGGATTCCGTTTAATAAAAAATATAACCTAAAAATGCCGGTCAATTATGAGCAGCCACTAAAATATCATGACAAGATAAAAAAAGGCTTTAGTAAGGGGAAGACGGATATTAAATTTGTCAGCTTCCTGTCCAAAGACATCTATCAGTGTGGCATTAAGACACAACTAAAAATAAAGGAAAAAACTGAAAAATATCATTAAAATCAAGGGGGGACCTTGTTATCATGAGAAACTGACACGCGGCCACTGTCTTGATAAATGAAACCAATATTAGGCAACTGACATGGCATTATATAGGCAAACACATGATATTACACACGACACATAATCGCATATAAAATATATCATATACATTTTCATTAATGTCATACCCATATAGATATGTAAAGAAAAAATAGAATTAATCACCTTAATAACTGGACAAAAAAAACAGTAAAAATAAAAATAAGTGTACAACACTTAAAATGAACATATCATTATACCATACTGGATGAATAGTATATAAAATTGGACAATAAAATAGTGTGCATTGGCCCCACATTGAGAATGAAGTACAATATGAATGGCAAAAAGTCAATTTTTTTTTAGTGTAGATATTAAATAGTCAACATAAGAGAGGTTATGTAGAACCTACAAATGTAGCCTACTCATATATCATATACTACCCAGTATCACATAAAATACCATCAAGAATTGTCGATAAAACAATTAACGTCTACTTCAATATTGAGGCCATGTGGTTCAAAACATTTAAGAGTATGAATCCACGTCATTTCGGAACGGGAGATGCTCCTAACAAGGTCGCTGCCTCTCCAATGGGCCTGATATTTGACAATCCCCAGAAAGATGGTACCCCTCGGGTCTTTATTATGAGCAGTTAAGAAATGTTTGGAAACCGAGTGGTCGGGAAAACCACTGCAGATATTGGTCAAGTGCTCATTCAGGCGTATATGTAGTGGGCGTTTAGTCCTGCCCACATACTGCAGCCCGCACGGGCATTGGAGCATGTAAATGACTTCCACTGTGGAGCATGTTATAAAAGATTTAATTTGGTAGACTTTGGATGAATGTCTAGAGCAAAAACTGGTGGTCCTCTTAGGAGTGTGATTACCGACCATACACACCCGACAATGTCCACATTTGAAGAAACCTACCAATCCAGATGAAAACATGGATAAAATCTTTGGTGGATCCAAAATTTTGGGAGCCACTTTGTTTCTAAGCAAGGTTGCACCCCTAAAGACTACCTGAGGCTTGTCAGGCAAAATACCGTCCAGGATTTTGTCACTCTTGAGGACATGCCAATGTTTACTCAAAATATGTTTTACACTAGCATGTTGGCAAGAATAGTCAATCACAAAGGGGCTTCTATATTTGTCCACCACAGTAGACTTAGGTTTTCCTCTCAAAATAACCTCTCTATTTGTATTGGCCACTGATGCCAAAGACTCAGTCAAGAATGAAGTGTCATAGCCCTTTTCGAGAAATTGTTTGTTCAGGACCTCAGCCTGTTTCAAAAAGGTCCCCTGATCGCTACAATTTCTCTTTAAACGGAGAAATTGGCCCTTAGGGACAGCCTTGAGCCAACTTGCATGGTGGCAACTGTCATGCGGTATAAAAGAGTTTCTATCTGTAGTGGACAACGTATTACCATCTCTAGTAATGACCAAATCTAAAAAATTAATGGTTTTCATACTTGCCTCATGTTTGAGAACAATCCCCCTATCATTGGTATTAAGAAAATTAATGAACTGGGTGAGGTCCTCCTCACTACCATCCCATAGGAAGAGGATGTCGTTGATGTACCTGGCCCACAGCAGCACCTGGGGCCTAGAAGGCACATCAACGACATCCTCCTCCCACTTGGCCATAAACAAATTTGCCAAGCTGGGGGCATACTCAGCCCCCATTGCGACCCCTCTATCTTGTCTATAGAATTGTCCATTATGCCCAAAAAAATTGTGGGATGCCGAATATTCAAGTAGCTCCATGATGAACACAATCTGTCCGTCAATAAGACCTGAGTCCCTCCTTAAAAAATGTGACACTGCTTCTAAACCCAATGCATGGGGAATTATGGTATACAATGATGTAACGTCAGCAGTCACTAACCATA
The DNA here is from genome assembly GCA_029574335.1 of Rana kukunoris. Classification (NCBI taxonomy): domain Eukaryota; kingdom Metazoa; phylum Chordata; class Amphibia; order Anura; family Ranidae; genus Rana; species Rana kukunoris. The sequence continues at coordinate 446,726,764 of CM056052.1, forward strand.
CATTGGGGGGAGTGCCAATCCAGTCATTAGACTGATGACATGACTAGTGTCTTTGATGAACGAAGGCATAGCCTTTACAAGGGGCTGGAGATAGAAATCGATATATTTGCCCACCCGGGACGTGACGGAATCAATTCCGCTAACTATAGAGCGTCCCGGGGGGCAAACTGGGTTCTTGTGCACCTTAGGAAGGTAATACATGATTGGCACTCGTGGAGCTTTAGGAACCAAAAAAGATTTCTCCTTTAGGTTAGGGATATTCAAACGGTATCCCCTATTTACAATCTCCACCAAGGCCTTTCTATATTTTTCTCCCGGGTTGAGAGGAAGAGGGGTATAGGTATCCCTATCACTTACAATGTTTGTCATCTCCTGTAAGTAGTCATGTTTGTTTAAGACTACAATGTTACATAGGGATTTGATGCCTACTTCAATATCTAGTTTACATCGGACTCTTTTGACCTGTAAATTATCCAGGTCCTTAAGGCCTCGTACACACGATTAAATATATTTGTTCAAAACGGTCTGTCCGACCGATTAGAACAAATCTGTCTGCTGGCATTTTGGTTTGCTCGCGTGTACACACGCTGACGTGTCGGTGACGTGGCGGTGACGTTGACGCCGCCACGTCACCGCACCGGGAAGTAAAACACTTCCGCGCATGCGTCGAAACCATTCGGCGCGTGTGCGAGAAGACATGTCTGCTGGTTAGTGTACTAACCAGCAGACATGTCGAGCGGACGGGTTCCCAGCCGACAGATTGGTAAGCATGCTTTCCAATCTGTCGGGTGGCCAAATCCGTCTGTTTGCCCGTACACACGATCGAATCTGTCTGCTGAAACGGTCTAGCAGATCATTTCCAGCAGACAGATTTGATCGTGTGTACGAGGCCTAAGAGTTAAATCTCTAAACACCTTCAATGAAGCCGGTAGTTGCCCCGGCGGGTTATACGTGGAGGTGTTTGCCAAACCAGAGTGAACATAGTTGTGAACAGAATTTTTAGGTGGACTAAAAGGATTGGACAATATATATCTTTGGATATTCAATTTCCGGACATACTTATGGATGTCCATATAGGTTTTAAATTTATTAATATTCTTTGGAGGGGCATATTTCAACCCTCTATCCAAAACAGTCAGTTCCGAATCCGTCAAAGGGAACTTAAATTGAATATCCCAGAACTAGTTAATTTTTTGGTCTTTTGGGGCTTAGCATGCCTACTTTGTAGCGCCACCTTTTGCTGCGATTACAGCTGTAAGTCGCTTGGGGTATGTCTTTATCAGTTTTGCACATCGAGAGACTGAAATTTTTGCCCATTCCTCCTTGCAAAATATCTGGAGCTCAGTGAGGTTGGATGGAGAGCGTTTGTGAACAGCAGTTTTCAGTTCTTTCCACAGATTCTCGATTGGATTCAGGTCTGGACTTTGACTTGGCCATTCTAACACCTGGATATGTTTATTTGTGAACCATTCCATTGTAGATTTTGCTTTATGTTTTGGATCATTGTCTTGTTGGAAGACAAATCTCTATCCCAGTCTCAGGTCTTTTGCAGACTCCATCAGATTTTCTTCCAGAATGGTCCTGTATTTGACTCCATCCATCTTCCCATTAATTTTAACCATCTTCCCTGCCCCTGCTGAAGAAAAGCAGGCCCAAACCATGATGCTGCCACCACCATGTTTGACAGTGGGGATGGTGTGTTCAGAGTGATGAGCTGTGTTGCTTTTACGCCAAACATAACATTTTGCATTGGTGCCAAAAAGTTGGATTTTGGTTTCATCTGACCAGAGCACCTTCTTCCACATGTTTGGTGTGTCTCCCAGGTGGCTTGTGGCAAGCTTTAAACAACACTTTTTATGGATATCTTTAAGAAATGGCTTTCTTCTTGCCACTCTTCCATAAAGGCCAGATTTGTGAGTATACGACTGATTGTCATCCTATGGACAGAGTCTCCTACCTCAGCTGTAGATCTCTGCAGTTCATCCAGAGTGATCGTGGGCCTCTTGGCTGCATCTCTGATCAGTCTTCTCCTTGTATGAGATGAAAGTTTAGATGGACGGCCAGGTCTTCGTAGATCTGCAGTGGTCTGATACTCCTTCCATTTCAATATTATCACTTGCACCGTGCTTCTTGGGATGTTTAAAGCTTGGGAAATCTTTTTGTATCCAAATCCGGCTTTAAACTTCTCCACAACAGTATCTGGGACCTGCCTGGTGTGTTCCTTGTTCTTCATGATGCTCTCTGCGCTATAAATGGACCTCTGAGACTATCACAGTGCAGGTGCATTTATACGGAGACTTGATTACACACAGGTGGATTCTATTTATCACAAAAAAATTCTCCTGCGCTCTGGTGTATCGCCAAACTGGGTATGTCAGTATAGTCAGATGGCAAAGTCTGAAGTCTTGCGGCTTTTCACAGAACAAAGGGTGTTCATAGAACTACAATAAAAAAAGAAAAGAAAGGAGGGCGCACCGACCTTGTGCATTACCACTTAAAAGTTTTATTAAACAAGATAAAAAAGCAATGGTCCTACTCACAAACCAATCAGAAGTATGCGCTTTTCGAAACAGCTGAGACTGGACCTCACGGCACCTACCAGTCAAACCCTTGACATCAACATGGCTAATGTTGATGTCAAGGGTTTGACTGGCAGGTGCCGTGAGGTCCAGTCTCAGCTGTTTCGAAAAGCGCATACTTCGGATTCTATTTATCATCATTAGTCATTTAGGTCAACATTGGATCATTCAGAGATCCTCACTGATCTTCTGGAGAGAGTTTGCTGCACTGAAAGTAAAGGGGCTGAATAATATTGCACGCCCAATTTTTCAGTTTTTTATTTGTTAAAAAAGTTGGAAATATCCAATAAATTTCGTTCCACTTCATGATTGTGTCCCACGTGTTGTTGATTCTTCACAAAAAAATACAGTTTTATATCTTTATGTTTGAAGCCTGAAATGTGGCAAAAGGTCACAAAGTTCAAGGGGGCCGAATACTTTAGCAAGGCCCTGTACCTGTACTTTGATGCTTAGGATCATTGTCCTGCTGCATCACCCAACTTATACTAAGCTTCAGCTGGTGGACAGCCACCCGGACATTATGTAGGATATTTTGGTAAACTTGAGAATTAATTTTCTCCTCGATGATTGCAAGTGATCCAGGCCCCCGAGGCAATTAACCACTTGCCGACCGCCAATTTCCGTTGACAGAATGGCACCGGCAGGCAGATTGGCGTACAGGTACGTCCCTTTAAATCTGGCGCCCGCGAGTTCTGGGAACTCGATGTTCCCGGGAGTCCCGCAATTGCGGTCGGCAAGAGCAGAACAGGGGCATGCCTTTGTAAACAAGGCATTCCCCTATTCTGCCTAGTGACACTGTCGCTGATGACCGTTCCCCGTGATCAGGAACGGTCATCAGTGACGTGTCACGTGTAGCTATGCCCCCTAACAGTAAGAATCACTTCCTAGGGAAAACTTAACCCCTGCAGAACCATCTAGTGGTTTACCCATTCACTGCCAGTGTAATTTTTTACAGTAATCGGTGCATTTTTATAGCACTGATCGTTGTAAAAATGACAATGGTCTCAAAATGGTGTCAAAAGTGTCCGATGTGTCCGCCATAATGTCACAGTCACGATAAAAAAATCCGCCATAACTAGTAAAACATTTTTTATTAATAAACATGCCATAAAACATTTTTTACCAAAAATATGTAGAAGAATACGTATCGGCCTAAACAGTCGGAAAAAAAAATTAATATGTATTTTTGGGAGATATTTATTATAGCAAAAAGAAAAAAATATTGCATTGTTTTCAAAATTGTCAGTCTTTTTTTGTTAATAGTGCAAAATGGCAGAGAAGATCAAATACCACCAAAAGAAAGCTCCCTTTGTGGGAAAAAAGGACGTCAATTTTGTTTGGGAGCCACGTCGCACGGCCGCGCAATTATCAGTTAAAGCAACGCAGTGCCGAATCGCAAAAAGTGGCCCGGTCTTTAACCACCAAAATGGCCGGGGGCTGAATCAGTTAAGCAAGCCCAAACCATGATGTTTCCTCCACTATACTTAAAGCGGAGTTCCACCCAAAAATGGAACTTCCGCTTAACCCACTCCTCACCTCATGTAATTTTTTTGGGGGGGGGTGTGGGGGCTTCAGGAGGAGTGGGACTTCCTGTCCCACTTCCTCCTTCCGCCGAGGGGCTGGTTAGGCGATTAAGCTTATTCGTCTACAGCAGCCCCTCCCTGTAGGCGATCACCTGGGACACTGACAGGTCCCAGGCAATCTCCTGTCCGATGGGACGGCGCAGCGCCGTCCGCGCATGCGCAGTGGGTGCCCGGCCGTGAAGCCGAAGGCTGTCACGGCTGGGTGCCCACAGTTGTAATGAAGACGCCGGCTGGGGAGGGGGGGGTAAGGAGCGGAGCCCCGACCGGCGCGTCGCTGGAACCATGGACAAGGTAAGTGTCTGTTTATTAAAAGCCAGCAGCTACACTTTTTGTAGCTGCTGACTTTTAATTAACATTAAAAAGGGCTGGAACACCCCTTTAACCATTGGTTAGATGTGCCCTTTTTGTGCCATACATGGTGCCAAATATTCTTCCAGAACAATTCAACTTTTGTTTCAGGAGTCCACAAAACATTTTTCCAGTAGTTTAGCAGTTTGAAAAGGCTCTTTGGCAAACTTCAGATGCACAGAATTTTTTTTTTCTTTTTGGAGCGGCGGCGTCCTCAGTAGTGTTCTGCCATGGACACCCTGCCTGTAAAAAGACTTACGTATAATGCTCATGAACAGTGATGTTTGACAGTTTCAGTGATGTCTTCAAGCCTTTAGTTGTTACTTGCATGTTCTTCTTTACCTCATTGAGGATTCTGCATTATGTCTTGGAAGTCATCTTGGCTGGATGCCCACTTTTAGAAAGAGTAGCCACAGTACTAAACTGTCTCCATCTATTGACAATTTGTCTAATGTCGACTGATGGATGCCTAAACACTCTGAGATTGCTTTGTATCTCCAGCTAGTCTTATGCAGATCAACCACTCTTGATTTGTGTTAGTCTTCAAAAAGCTCCTTTTTGCAAGGCATGGTTCACATCAGCTGATGCTTCTTATAAACAGAAATCTTAAAAGGTTTGAGTGTCTTTTATCAATCAAAGTTGCTGTAAACCACACCTCCATACTCCAATGTCATTAATTGGCTCTAGTTTCAACTACTGACACCAATTAGCTTTCTGTGAAGCATTTAGTCCATGGGTTCACTTACTTCTTCCTCCAGCAGTGTGACTGTCTAATAGTGTGTTCAATAAAGACATGAGAAATTAGAATTGTGTTTACTCACTTCTATATGTTCTATATGGCTGTTACTAGGCAGATTTCATAATCTGCCTAGTTCCTAGTCCTAGGTGGTAGAACGTCCTGTCCTAAGACCCCATTGCCTCCTGGGAAATGATGACACTAATTTCCCAGGAGTCTCCGGGCATTACTGTTCCTAAAAATCCCAGCATGCACCTCTCTTGGAAAATCCAGGAAGAAACATGAACTGGGCTTCATAATGCCCACAGCTATGATGGAAAGCCCACAAGATCCCTGAGATGATATCAGGTAAGTTTTTACAACTGTTTATGTACCAATCCTGCTTTATTAATATGTTTTAATGAATATTCATAATAATGTAATTGAGATTGCAAAAAAATAAAAAAATGTTATGCACGGAACCCCGCTTTAAGCACATTGGGTTCATCTATTGTTCAGCCTTAGATGAGGAACAGTACGGTATAGCAAAAAAAAAGCCATGGACACTACTAGACCTCTGATGCCCTGTACACACGCTCGGGATTCCCGACGGCAAAAGGTCTGTCGGAAATACCGTAGGGAAAACCGAGAATCTGCTGTTTACTTTTTCCCCTGTACAAACATTCGTTTTTTCCTCCGGAAAACTCAGAGAGCTTTTCCTCTGGAATCCTGACCGTGTGTATGCTCCATCGGTCTTTTTCCCCACAGGTTAACTGCAAACAACGTCGGTTGTCTGCCGGGAAAAATCCCACTGGGAATCCCAACAGGAAAAAAGAAAGCTGGTTCCCGGCCAAAAGCTCTACTCACAGTTTTCTCGTCGGAAAACCCGGTCGCGTGTATGGGGCATGACGGTATGATGTGGTATCTGGCACTATGCTGTCAAGTCTTTAAGTCTTGTACATTATGAGGTGGGACGTACAGTACATGGATTGGACTTATTTTTCCGTCCCACAAATGCTCAATTGGATTGAGATCAGGAGGATTTGGAAGCCAAGTCAACTCTTCAAACTCATTGTGTTCCTCAAACCATTCTTGAACCATTATTTCAATGTGGCAAAGCGCATTATCCTGCAGAAGGCACTGTCATCAGGTAATACAATTTTCATGCTTATTCGGTCAGCAGCAGTGATAAGGTAGTTGGTATGTGTCAAAGTAACATTCGGATGAATGGCAGGACCCAAAGTTTTGCAGCAGAACATTGTCCAAAGCATCACACTGCCTCCACCAGCCAGCCTTCTTCCTATTCTACATACTGGTGCAATCCAGGGACACAAACCCACCTGGCCATCTACATGATGTAAAAGAAAATGTGATTTATCAAACCAGGCCAACTTCTTTCATTATATCTAAAAAGGTGCTAGTGACGCCCTACCTAAAATTAGCACCACTCAGCGCTCAAGAGTAAGCAATACAGATAATTGGCCACCAATGTAAATTTAAGATTAAAAGCAAAAACTCTTTAAAATGTCCCAGAGTCCAGTATACTACCACCGTTTGAAAGACCTCTATGTGTGGTGCACATAGGAAACAATAATGGTGCAGGGGAACGAGGTGTAGTTGATCAAAACAGTTCTTAAAGTGGGGTTCCAACCACAATTAGCATTTTTTAAATGTATGTCCTTTCATCGTGCGTTTTTATAATATAAATCCGGTCACTTACTATTTTACAATCTGCCACCGCTCCGCATAGTTATTCAAAAGAGATAGTTTATAAAACTATGTCCACATCATTGTCATTTTGCTTGTGGGAATTGTGAAGCCCACAAGCACTTACTTCCTGGAAGTCTTGGATGGGGAGTGATAATTGGGTAGCGCACTGCATCCTGGGAAATGATGACACACATTTTCCAGGAGCATTAGAGGAAGATGATGTCAGAATCCTAGGTGATTCCAAAGGCAGATTTTGTGGGACCGCATAGCAACAGGCATTTCCAGATGAGTAAAAAATGTTTTTTTTTTTTTTTTAGGTCTAAGGCCGCGTACACACAATCAAACAAGTCTGCTGAAACTGGTCCGCGAACCAGTTTCAGCAGACAGATTCGATCGTGTGTACGGCCTAGCGGACAGGTTTTCAGCGGACAAAAGTTTTAAAGCATGCTTTAAAACTTGTCCGCTGGAAACATGTCCGTCGGATATGTCCGCTGGTTAGTACAAATAACCAGCGGACAGAAATCCCCCGCATGCGTTGAATGGATTTGACGCATGCGCGGAAACATTTTATTTCCTGGTTTGGTGACGTGGCAGCGTCCACGTCACCGCGTTCTCTGTCCGAGGGGATTTTCGTCCGATGCTGTGTACACACCGCCAGACCAAAATCCTGCAGGAGACATGTCCGATGAAAACGGTCCGCGAACCGTTTTCATCGGACATGTCTCCTCGTGTGTACGGGGCCTAATGAGCACAATAATGAAACAAAAAATTTGGGATGGAAACTCCACTTTAATCATTGGATAGTCACCACACTTCCTGTTTTGTTTGTAAACGGGACTCCCTAGGTATAGCTTTTACTTCCTCTACTAGCTTCTCCATTACTTGTGGGTTGGAAGTGACGCAACAAGGTCCCGAGCTCGCTGCTCGTTTTTATGCAATGCACTTTACATCATTTGAAATGCATGACATCTGCTACTGGGACCTTTTCAGTCTGAAGTGTGCTGACTAGAGTTGAGCGGACACCTGGATGTTCGCGTTTGACGGGTTCGGCTGAACTTCGGAAAAAAGTCTGGGTTCGGGACCCGAACTTGACCCCGAACCCGATTGAAGTCAATGGGGACACAAACGTTTCAGTACTAAAATGTCTCTAAAAAACGAATGGAATGGGCTTGAAGGCTGCAAATGGCAGCAAAATGTTGGTAAGAGCATGGCAAGTACTCTGCAAACAAATATGGATAGGGAAATAACTTAACCACTTAAGACCCGGACCAATACGCTGGCAAATGACCCAAGGGGTTTTTGCGATTCGGCACTGCGTCGCTTTAACAGACAATTGCGCGGTCGTGCGACGTGGCTCCCAAACAAAATTTGCGTCCTTTTTTTCCCACAAATAGAGCTTTCTTTTGGTGGTATTTGATCACCTCTGCGGTTTTTATTTTTTGCGCTATAAACAAAAATAGAGCGACAATTTAAAAAAAAATGCAATATTTTTTACTTTTTGCTATAATAAATATCCCCCAAAAATATATAAAAAAACTTTTTTTTTCCTCAGTTTAGGCCGATATGTATTCTTCTACATATTTTTGGTAAAAAAAATCGCAATAAGCGTTTATCGGTTTATTGCATTTTTATAAATTTTTTTTTTTTTTACTACTAATAGCGGCGATCAGCGATTTTTTTCGTGACTGCGACAATATGGCGGACACTTCGGACAATTTTTACACATTTTTGGGACAATTGTCATTTTCACAGCAAAAAATGCATTTAAATTGCATTGTTTACTGTGGAAATGACAGTTGCAGTTTGGGAGTTAACCACAGGTGGCGCTGTAGGGAATGTGTACCTAATGTGTGTGTTTACTACTGTAGGGGGGTGTGGCTGTAGGTGTGACGTCATCGATCGCGTCCCCCTATTACAGGGATGACGCGATCGATGCTCCGGCCACAGAGAAGCACGGGGAAGCCGTGTGTACACACGGCTCTCCCCGTTCTTCCGCTCCAGGGACGGATCGCCGCACTGTGGCGGTGTAGGTGGATGCGGAAGACGAGGTAGCCAACACAGGAAACACTGCAAAATATATGTTTTTGCCCTAAATGGGTGTTTTTTGAATAGCAAAATAGAAGAACAGTAGCTAAAGTGTTTATCTCACACGTACAGATATGGAGTAAACACTGCAAACACTGGAGGAAACACTGCAAACACTGGAGGAAACACTGCAAAATATATTTTTTTGCCCTAAATGGGTGTTTTTTGAATAGCAAAATAGAAGAACAGTAGCTAAAGTGTTTATATCACACGTACAGATATGGAGGAAACACTGCAATTTTTTTTCCCTAAATGGATGTTTTTTGAACAGCACAATAGAAGAAAAGTATCTAAAGGGTGTATCTTACAGTAACATATGCACTACTGGTATAATTTAATTTCTGAAGCAAGAGTGACTCCTATTTTTCTCCCTAAAAGCAAAAGCAGGCAGGAACCTTTCCCTAAAGCATATAAAGGGTGTATCTCACAGAAACATATGCAGTGCTGGTATAATTTGATTTCTGAAGCAAGAGTGACTCATATTTCTCTCCCTAAAAGCAAAAGCAGGCAGGAACCTTTCCCTAAAGTTACTATCTAAAGCAGAGTGACTTGCTGTGCTATGTAGATCGCTGAGTAATGTGATTTCTGAAGCTGGACAGTCTGACTCCTATCTAATTCTCTCCCTCAGAAGAGCAGCAGCAGCAGCCTTTCCCCACCCTATCTAAAGCAGAGTGACAAGCTGTGCTATGTGCCTCTAGCTTATTTAGAGGCTGGGTCACATGCTGCACTGGCCAATCACAGCCATGCCATTAGTAGGCATGGCTGTGATGGCTTCTAGGTCACACAAGTAAAACAAATGGTGATTGGCTGCCCTGCAGGGCGCCATTACATTGCCAAACACCGAACCCGAACTTACGGTAAATTGTTCGGGTTTGAGTCCGGGTACCAAAAATCCAAAAGTCTGGTACGAACACGAACTTTACAGTAATGAGGGGTCACTGAGATCTGGTAAGCAGGCATTCTTATCACATTGGTGGTGGATCTCACTAAACTGCCTTTACTGTGAAAGAACTTCAGCATATGGAGGAATGGATCAGAGACTATTTCTGCACGGGTGTTTCAAGTTTCAACTCAACAGTTTAACACAGACTTTATTCTATTTGTGTTTTTGAATTTATTTGGTACATATACCAATAGATATTTTTATGTAGTTTTATGTGCAATTTCCCCCTTTTTTTTCACTGCTCATTGGATTAATATATTTTTCTTTGTGTTTTTACACATTTATGTGCACTTTTTGATAATAGTCTTTTTGTCAAACTTTGTGCTGACAATTTATAGTTAGCGCAACCTATTTATTTTTTCATATAGCCATTTCTATCAGTGGGTTTAAAAAAACTATTGTACGATCGGAAGCACTGCGAGCGTTCCAAGGACCAGGAACAAGGAAGTCTGCAGACGTACTGGTAATCAGAGCGGCTTCATTGTCATGGTGACCGGAGCAACCACAGTCACAAGTAACACACTATATGCTTGAGATCTTTTTTTCTTGGGGTACGCATATTTGTATAAGGGATACTGGTGGGTTTTAATAAAGTTTTTGCACTATATGAATTTTATTTCCTCATATGGAATTGCAGACTTAATTCAACAAGCGAGAGCAAGTGGTGGAGAGTGCAATATTCATGGCAGATGTAGATGATGGTTCCATGACATGTCCTTTTGCTTAGGGCCCCAGGGAGTTCAAGATCGGCACTGTTTCATAGTAGCGCTGCTACAATAGTATACTGGACTCTGGGACATTTTAAAGAGTTTTTTTATTACTGCGTTTCACATCTTCCATTGCTCCGTAGTCCAGTTCTGATGCTCATGTGTCAATTTTAGGGGCTTTTGGCCGTGGACATGGGTCAGTACGGGCACCCTGACTGCTCTGCGGCTACATTGCCCCATATATTGTACAACAAACTGCGATGCCCAATGTTTCTGCTTTTAACACATCAACTTTAGGAATAACATTTTTACTTGCTGCCTAATGTATCCCACTGTTTTTCAGACGCCATTGCAACCAGATAGTTTCCTAACCTGGCAGTGGTCATAAAGTTATGTGGCTGATCAGTGTGTGTACTGCGTTCTCTATATTAGGTTCACACAATAATGTCTGGGAATTCATTTTATGTGTTTAAATGAAGCTGCTGAATGTAATTTAAACAGTGGAAGTGTACAGAACACTTTAGCAGCAAAGTTTGAATAATATGTGATAAGTAATGCTATGAATCAAACTGGAAGTGTATAACACGAGTCTCCGTGGTATTACTGCCCACCGACACGCCTTTTTCATCATATACTCTTGTACTTTAATCAAATTTTAACAAACCAAAATCCCCGCCAGCAGACAGCGTGCTGACGTGGCGGTGACGTTGACGCCGCCACGTCACCACACCAGGAAGTAAAACACTTCCGCGCATGCGTCGAAACCATTCGGCACGTGTGCGAGAAGACATGTCTGCTGGTTAGCGTACTAACCAGCTGACATGTCGGGCGGACGGGTTCCCAGCCGACAGATTTCAAAGCATGCTTTGAAATCTGTCGGGTGGCCAAATCCATCTGTTAGCCCGTACACACGATCGAATCTGTCTGCTGAAACGGTTTGATCGTGTGTACGAGGCCTTACATAATCAAGAACTGAAATTAAAAGTACAGACGCAGTGAATTTTATGTATAAAAAAAGGAATTTAGTGGCGGTGAATATGCTTCTCCAAATGGACAAAAAAAAAATCTTTAACCTGTTCTGTGCTCAAGCTGTAAATGCACAACAGTGGAATCAATGAGACCAACCTGCATTTTAAAGGGGTTGTAAAGGTTTGTTTTTTATTTTCTAAATAGGTTCCTTTAACCCCTTCCATACCGGCCCATAGGGGATTGACGTCTGCAGCAACCCCTCGCCGATGAGAGTGGACTTTCATATGACGTCCTTTGTTCCCGACATTCTAGGGCGCGCGCGCTGCACCACTCGCGATCGCGCGCGTGCCCGACGGCCGCGATTGCCGCCGGGCACCCGCGATTACTGCTGATCACGGCAGGAGTGTGGATCTGTTTGTGTAAACACACAGGTCCAACTCCTGTCAGCGGTGAGGAGACTGATGTGTGTTCCCAGTACAGAGGAACACACATCGGTCCTCCCCTTGTGAGTCCCCCTCCCCCTACAGTTAGAACATACTTTAGGTAACATTTTAACCCCTTCAGCGCCCCCTAATGTTAACCCCTTCCCTGCCAGTCACATTTACACAGTAATCAGTGCAGTTTTATAGCACTAATCGCTGTGTAAATGTGAATGGTTCCAAATACGTGTCAAAAGTGTCCGATATGTCCGCCGCAATGTCACGGTCACAAAAAAAAAACGGAGATCGCCACCATTACTAGTAAAAAAAATAAAATAAAAGTGCCATAAATCTATCACCTATTTTGTAGACGCTATAACTTTTGCGCAAACCAATCAATATATGATTTTCACGTTTTTTTTTTTTAACAAAAATACGTAGAAGAATACGTATCGTTTTTTTTTTTTTTTTTTTAAATGTGATATTTATTAACCACTTAAGACCCGGACCAATACGCTGGCAAATGACCCAAGGGGTTTTTGCGATTCGGCACTGCGTCGCTTTAACAGACAAATTCGCGTCCTTTTTTTCCCCACAAATAGAGCTTTCTTTTGGTGGTATTTGATCGCCTCTGCGATTTTTATTTTTTGCGCTATATACAAAAATAGAGCGTCATTTTTGGAAAAAAATCAATATTTTTTACTTTTTGTTATAATAAAAAACCAATAAACTAAATTTTAGTCAAACATTTAGGCCAAAATTTATTTAGCCGCATGTCTTTAGTAAAAAAAAAATCGCATTAAAAAAAAATTAGCTACCTAGCGGGAACAGCGACACTAATACAGCGATCAGAAAAATGATGTGATGCTGGCAATAGGGAGTGAAAGGGTTAACTAGGGCAGTGATCAAGGGGTTAAAACTTTATTGGGGGGGGTGGGGGGGCTACCCTGACACTAACACTGACTGACTGTCACACTGTCTGTCACACTGACACTAAATACAGTAATCATACATGTATGATTACTGCATTCAGTGACACTGTGACAAGGGGGAGGGGGGGGGGGGCGATCGCGGGGGTTAAATGTGATTTTGTGTGTGTGTAGTGTAGTGTTGGTGCAGGACTTACTTGTTGTGTTGTGATCTCTCCTCAGCGGCGCTTGAAACAAACGCCGAGGGAGAGATCACGTCGCTTCCTCCTTCCTGTGTTTACACAGGAGGAGGAAGTGACAGGTCAGGCGGGCGCGCGCATTGGCTGGGAGCGATCCGGAGGGGGCGGATGAAAACGGATAGCCGCCCCCACTTGTCGGATCGCTCCTGCAGCCGCGCGGACCGCCGCATGTACGGGGGGGGGTCCGATCGGACCCCCGATCCCCCCCAAGGCACCAACGTATATATACGTTGATGTGCCTGTCGGTGCCATTCTGCCGACGTAAATGTACATGCGGCGGTCCTTAAGTGGTTAAATAAAAAAGTAAAAAAAAAATTTTTTTTTTTTAAATGTCGCTCTTTTTTTATTTATAGCGCAAAAAACAAAAACCGCAGAGATGATCAAATACCACCAAAAGAAAGCTCTATTTGTGTGGGGAAAAAACATAACGATTTAATTTGGGTACAGTGTTTCATGACTGCGCAATTGTCATTCAAAGTGCAACAGCGCTGAAAACTAAAAATTGGTCTGGGCAGGAAGGGGGTGAAAATGCCCTGTATGGAAGGGGTTAAGCTAGTGCATTGTTGGTTCACTTACCTTTTCCTAAGCTTGCCCCCATAATCCGTGATGTTCTGGCTAGGGGTTAGTCAGCGTTCTTGCCCCCTCCCTTAGGACTACATCCCTGTGAACACAGCATCTACCCGCAGGGATGTAGTCCCAGGTGAGCTGGCGAGAACGCTGACTAACCCTCAGCCAGAACATCTCAGATGATGGGGGCAAGCTTACTAAGGAGAAACAGGAAGTGAGAAATTCAGACAAAGAAAAAAAACATTTTGTTCTGTAAAAGGTAAACACTTTAAGGCTGGAGTACTGCAAACAATGACCAATACCCTTTAGCAGATAGTGATAGAGGGGTCAATTAATGAAGAGTTATTATCCATAGAAATATGTCAACTCATAAATGAAAAAAGATGATACTAGTAGTCAAAGGGAAGTTGTTTCACAGGAAACACCTGGCATATCAAAAACAACTAGAGTAAATCCCCAAAATTTATAAATGTCCATATATTGAATAATAGTTGTATAATGTACATCCCTACAAATTAAAAGGATCCCTTATGCCGCGTACACACGATCGTTTTTCATGACAAGAAAAATGCAATTTTTTAAATCGGTCGTGAAAAACAATCGTGTGTAGGCTCCAGTCTTCCTAACTAGAAAAATGGCTGTTAAAAATTTAGAACCTGCTCTATTTTTTCTTTTTTCATGTCGTTCTATTTCACGTTGTGAAAAACGGTCATGTGTACGCTTTAACGAGGGGGGGGGAACGTGCATGCTCAGAAGCAAGTTATGAGACGGGAGCGCTGGTAAAACTAGCGTTTGTAATGAAGATAGCACATTCGCCACGCTGTAACAGACTGAAAAGCACGAAGACTGAAAAGCACGAAGACTGAAAAGCGCGAATCGTCTCTCACCAAACTTTTACTAACAAGTGGTAACACAAAATCAGCAAAAGCAGCCCAAAGGGTGGCACCATTCGAATGGAACTTCCCCTTTATAGTGCCGTCGTGCGTGTTTTTGTGGTGCTTTTCGTCCACTAGTGTAGCGCTTTTAAGCCCCAATATTGGCCGAAAAAGGGTTAAAACCGCTGACAAATCGCCACTTTGCCGGTGGCTCGGAGGTGTTGCCACATAATTTCAATGGGCAGGGGCGCTTTAGGAACGGTGTATTCACCGATCCCACAGCGCCTCAAAGATGCAGCTGGCAGGACTTTTTGGAGTGTCCTGCCAGCGCACCAAACACGTATGAAAGCCCCTAGCCTAACTTTCAATGATAAAGGTAAACAGGAGAGAAATCATTGCATTCCAAGTCCGTGGTGCTCCTGCAATTTATCATTAAACTCACCTGTATCAATTAACAGGTGCTGACAATATAGAAATCACACCAGCAACCAGTTAAAATGGTGAAAATTTTAATCAACCTTTCTGTTTGTGACTCTGTGTTCCACATTGAGCATGTATAAGAGAAAGAGCAGCAAAGAATTGGCTGAGGATTTGAGAACAAACATTTTGGAAATTCATGGACAATCTCAAGGTTACAAGATCATCTCCAGAGATCTTAACCACTTCAATACCAGGCACTTACACCCCCTTCCTGCCCAAGCCAATTTTCAGCTTTCAGCGCTGTTGCTGTTTAAATGACAATTGAGCAGTCATGCTACACTGTACCCAAACAAAATTTTTATCATTTTGTTCCCACAAATAGAGCTTTGGTGGCATTTGATCACCTTTGCGTTTTTAATTTTTTGCTAAACAAATAAAAAAAGACCAAAAAAGCTTTTCTTTTGTTTGTTATAAAATTTTGTAAATAAGTATTTTTTCTCTTTTACTGATGGGCACTTATAAGGCAGCACTGATAAGGTGGCACTGACGGGCATTGTTGATGGCCTGGGCACTGATTGGCATATCCCTGGTGGTCTAGGGTGGCATACCTGGTGGTCCAGGCGGCGTCCTTGTGGTCCTGGGTGGGCATCCGAGGGGGGGGGTGTGCTGATAAACAATCAGCACAACTCCCCTGTCAGGAGAGCAACCGATCGGCTCTCCTTTTCTCCCGTATGTCAGATGCAAGTGAGGAAAAGACCGTCAGAGATTCTTTACTGAGATCGGTGTAGCGGTTTGTGTCAGACTGACACGCCACACCGCCGTTCGCCGCGATGCGTGCTTCCACGCGGGCGCCCGGCAGTGGTTATTCTGCCGAACGTCATATCAGTCAGGATAACTGAACCACTGCCCGGCCATCATTCTGCTATAGGCCAGGTGGGAAGTGGTTAGGGTTCCTGGGTCCACTGTTTCAGAAAGTTTACAGCCCATGGCATTGTAGCTAATCTCACTGGAAGTGAATGAAAGATAAAAAAATAGATCAAAGTTTGCAACAAAGGATTGTTTGAATGGTGGATAAAGAACCTTGATCAATTTCCAGACCAATTCAACCTGGCCTTCAGGCACAGGGTACAACTGTGTCAGCTCGCACTATATGTCGCCATCTGAATGAAAAGGGATGCTAGGATAGGAGACCAAGGAGGACCCCACTGCTGACACACAGAGAGAGAGAGAGAGAGAGAGAGAGAATGTGCTGTCGAAAGACAAAACAGAAGTACAGCTTTTTGGTAAAGACCAGGCCTGAGGCCTAAAGATTGAGGCCTTTAACGAAAATAATACAGTCCCCACAGTCAAACATGGTGGAGGTTTACTGATGTTTTGGGGTTGTTTGCTATTTCGGGCAATGGATGTTTTGACTGTGGGCATGGCATTATGAAATCTGAAGACTAGTAAAGAATTCTGGGGAGTAATGTAGGGCCCAATGTCAGAAAGTTGGGTCTCTGTCAGTGGTCAAGCACACATGAAAAATAACCCATAAATGGATTGAGACAAAGTGCTGGAGAGCACAAAACAGCAGTTGGGAAAAGGAACCCATCCAATCTGAGAGATCTGGAGAAGTTGGTGAAAGAAAAGTGGTCCAAAATTCCAGTAGAGAGGTGTAAGAAACACATTGATGAATACAGGAAGTAATTAATTTCACAATTTTTTTTCTCCAAGGGGTGTTCTACCAAATATTAGAGTTTTGCGTGAAATGTGTCAGATTTGGCTTCTTGTTGTTTGTCCACTTGTTTGTGTCATACCAAACAAAAGAAAAACATAGAATGCCTAAACATTTCTAACTGCAACAATTTTCTGGGCGAAGTGGTGCATTATCTGACAGAAATGCAGGGGTGCCAATGTTTTTGGCTATCACTGTAAAAACCTCATAAAGGTGATAGTGGACATGGCCGTCCACCTAAACTGACAGGCCAAGCAACGAGAACATTAAATTAGAGAAGCAGCCAAGAGGCCCATGATAACTCTGAGGCCGCGTACACACGTACGAGAACCTCGACGGGCCAAACACATCGTTCCGTCCGTCGAGGTTCTCGCCCGGCCGTCAAAATCGTCGACCAAGCCTTCGGGAAAGGCGCCGAGCCATGGTTCTCGATGGGCCATCGAGCAAATAGAGAACCTGCTCTCTATTTTGGCTTGACGGCTTTCTCGACGGGATGCTCGGCGAACGCGTACACACGACCGAGTATCTCGGCAGAATATGGATCCCAGCGAGCTTCTCGCTGGATTCTGCCGAGGTTCTCGGTCGTGTGTACGGGGCCTGAAGGAGCTGCAGAGATCCACAGCTCAGATGGGAGAATATATCCACAGGACAACTATTATGCCGTGTACACATAATCGGTCTTTCCGATGAAAAGGTCCGATGGACTTTTTTCATCGGAAAAAACGATTGTGTGTGGGCCCCATCTGACTTTTTTTCATCGGTGTAAAAAAATAGAACATGATTTAAATTTTTCTGATGAAAAAAAAACCTGTGTGGAACTCCATCGGAGAAAAATCCATGCATGCTCAGAATCAAGTCGGCGCATGCTCGGAAGCATTAAACTTAATTTTTCTCGGCTCGTCGTAGTGTTTTACGTCACCGCGTTTTGAACGGTGGGATAGTGTGTAGGCAAGACTGATGAAAGTCAGCTTCATCGGAAGTCCGACGAAAAATTCCATCTGATTTTTTTCCATCGGAAATCCGATCTTGTGTAAGCGCCAATAGTTGTACACTCCACAAATCTGGCCTTTATGGAAGAATGTCAAGAAGAAAGTCATCCTTGAAAGAAAGAAGAAAGCCATAAGAAGTCTCGTTTGCAGTTTGTGAGAAGTCATGTGGGGGACACAGCAAACATGTGGAAGAAGGTGCTCTGGTCAGAGGAGACCAAAATTTAACTTTTTGGCCTAAAAGCAAAACGCTATGTGTGGCGGAAAAATAACACTGTACACACCATCCCCACCGTAAAACATGGTGGCAGCATCATGTTGTGGGGATCCTTTTCTTCAGCAGGGACAGGGAAGCTGGTCAGAGTTGATGGGAAGATGGATGGAGTCAAATACAAGGCAATCTTCGAAGAAAGCCTATTAGAGTCTACAAAAGACTTGAGACTGGGGCGGAGATTCACCTTCCAACAGGACAACGACCCTAAACATACAGCCAGAGTTACAATTGAATGGTTTAGATCAAAGCATATTCATGTGTGTTACAATGGCTCAATCAAAGTCCAGACCTAAATCCAATTGAGAATCTGTGGCAAGACTTGAAAATTGCTATTCACAGACGCTCTCCATCTAATCTGACAGAGCTTGAGCTATTTTGCAAAGAAGAATGGGAAAAATGTCACTCTCTAGATGTGCAAAGCTGGTAGAGACGTATCCAAAAAGATTTGCAGCTGTAATTGCAGTAAAGGTGGTTCTACAAAGTACTGACTCAGGGGGGCTGAATACAAATACACGCCACACTTTTCACATATTTATTTGTAAAAAAAATAATTGGAAAACCATTTATCATTTTCCTTCCACTTTACTATTAAGTGCCACTTTGTGTTGGTCTATAACATAAAATACATTTACATTTTTGGTTGTAACATGACAAAAATTTCAAGGGGTAGGAATACTTTTTCAAGGCACTGTATCTCACGAGATATCCTTTAGTAAAATTAAGCCCAGAATGTGCTGTTTTAATTGACACGTGAAATTCTCTCATGTGTCTATCTTGTGTTACATTATCTATGTAAGAGTTATTAAGAAATGCATAAATGAGGCTGGAATCTGGATGTTCATATTCTCACAGAAAAGATATAGAAGACAAAAGCATATTAAAAATGTAACTGTAAACTGGAACATCAAAGTGAGCATTCTGAATCAAATCCCCATGCTTTAAAATGATCTATGAGTAGAATTTATATTTGCAAGGATTACCATGAAGTCATCGCAGATTGCTAACAAAAGAAGAAAATGTGTAATTGGCAAGACTGTATTGTACAACAGAGTAACAGGATAAACAGCTGTCAAATCAAACGCCAACTTCCCCACCAAACTAAAGATTCTGCAAGTATTACTGACACTAGATTAACAATGCTTAGGAATCAGAAGAAAAACATGCAATGCAGCTGTCATGGAGAAATAACACCATTATAGTCATTCATTATAAAGAAGTCTTCAACATGTACTGCATGTATTTTAACCACTTTAGCCCCGGACCATATTGCTGTCCAAAGACCAGAGCACTTTTTGTGATTCGGCACTGCATCGCTTTAACTGACAATTGCGCAGTCGTGCGACGTGGCTCCCAAACAAAATTGGCGTCCTTTTTTTCCCACAAATAGAGCTTTCTTTTGGTGGTATTTGATCATCTCTGCGGTTTTTATTTTTTGCGCTATAAACAAAAATAGAGCGACTATTTTGAAAAAAAGGCAATATGTTTTACTTTTTTCTGTAATAAATATCCCCCAAAAATATATAAAAAAACTTTTTTTTTCCTCAGTTTAGGCCGATATGTACTCTTCTACATATTTATTGTAAAAAAAAAAAAAATCGCAATTAGCATTTATTGATTGGTTTGCGCAAAAGTTATAGCGTTTCCAAAATAGGGGGTAGTTTTATGGCATTTTTATTATTTTTTTTTTTTTACTAGTAATGTCGGCGATCAGCGGTTTTTTTCAGTACTCCGACCTTATGGCGGACACTTCGAACACTTTTGACACATTTTTGGGACCATTGGCATTTTTTTAGCGATCAATGCTATAAAAATGCATTGTATTACTATAAAAATGAAGGGGTAACACTAGGGGGCAGGGAAGGGGTTAAGTGTGTTCCTGGGTGTGTTCTAACTGTATGGGGGGGGTGGACTCACTAGGGGAAATCACTGGTCTTCTGTTCATACATTGTATGAACAGAAAATCAGCATTTCCCCCGCTGACAGGAACGAGAGCTATGTGTTTACACACATAGCTCTCGTTCCCTGCTCTGTAACGAGCAATCGCGGATGCCCGGCGGTGATTGTACCTGCCGGGCACGCGCGCGGGACTCGGTGCGCACGCACCCCCTAGTGGCCGTTGAAAGAGCCGACGTAGAATGACGGGCTCTCGCCCAGGAGAGCCGACCTGCCGCCGTCAGCAAGTGGTTAAGCAATCCTTATTTCTTCTGTTCTGAAACTACAGCCTTTGCCTATGCACTGTTGAAATGTTTAAGATGAGAATCAGACT
This sequence comes from Rana kukunoris, assembly GCA_029574335.1. Taxonomy (NCBI): domain Eukaryota; kingdom Metazoa; phylum Chordata; class Amphibia; order Anura; family Ranidae; genus Rana; species Rana kukunoris. The sequence continues at coordinate 446,747,092 of CM056052.1, forward strand.
GGGGAGGTCCAGATCTTGAAATCGATCAGTGGCGGCCCATTCATTAGGTGCACAGGGGCGGCACCCCTCATCCATGCTTCTGGCCTCCTAGTTTACATGCAGGACGCCAGACGCATGGATTCCAAACAGGGTTTTTTTTTTTTTAAGCATGTAACTAGAACCTGGGGCTCTAATAAAATTCAAAAAAGGGTGGACGCGGGGCGCAGAGCACTGTGCCCTGAGCCCACCCAGTTGTGTTACAATAGCAGGTTATTTTTCACTATTTTCACACTGATTCTACTCCGACCAATCAGGAAGCGGGTCCTGAGACCCATTACCTGATTGTCTGAAAGGAGAAGCAATCTGATTGGCCTAGGAGGAGGAGGAGGGAGGTGATGCAAGGCCGCCGTGATGTAAAAAGCCTAGATAAATGGTGCATGAACAAACATACGTTAGGTGAAAAATATATATATATAAATTACATTTTTGCTTGGTCTGTATAGTGTGTGGAAGGGTTAGAACCTCTGCAGCAGTATACTGTAATCTCTGTCTCCAACAGGGAAAGTCCTCTTCACTTTCTGTCCCAGTCAAAGTGTTTATGGGGAAAGGAAATTTGGGGAAATCTCTTCCCTGAAGGCAAAGACTAAAAAAATATTTTAGTCTACGGTGGAAGGGTACATACACATGACCGGTTTTCTCGACCAATATAAAAAATGGCAGTTTTCTCGTCGTGAAAAATGGTCGTGTGTACAAGGCTTTAGAGATTTTGTTCTGGGGGTTACCATTTGTTTATCTGTACCAGCTCCCACCTCCGCAATCGGTGCCTACGTGAGGATGATGCTCCTTGCTCTTTTCCCTCCTGCAGCCTTCTGTGACACGTTACATGTGCCAAAAGGCTGCAAGACTATTCACAAAGCTCCACACAAGCTTGAGCATGAGCAGTGGGATGCCAGCTGTGGTTTCTCAAAAAGTCACAGCCAGCTCCCACATCCAAGATGGCAGTGAAGGGAATCCGCAGAAGTAAGAAGAACCAACTGCAGGAAGACCGTGCTGGACTGCAGCCACCAGGAAGCAGCTTTAGTATTTGCAGCTGTTGACTATTGAAAAAAAAAATACGTTCCTCTTTAAGTATAATGTACAAACCATTATTAAAAGTGGAATTATTCTCTAGGATTCTTTCCTAAAGATAGATTTTTGACAAGTGCTATGGAGAGAGGGCAAATAAACAAAAATCATTCCAACTAATATTCCATTACAGAGTCACCTACAAACCACTGAGAGATGCATCAGAGGCAATCCAGAAAAAGACTACTCTAAATATTTAACTAGTGTCAAATAAACCTCTACTAAATCCATTTAAATTAAAAGTATTTCCACTTTGATGATTATATTGGTAAATGTCAGGTGTAGGATTCCTGTGCTTTGCATTCTAGTAATGGGTGAGATGGAAATCTGAGCATGACATAGCCATGCAACATTACCCATCAAACTATGTACTTATGAAGACTTATGTTTTTTAAAGGTCAGCCCACCTAGAATGGCCTGTTCAGTTTCAGGCAGATCCCACAGAGCAAAACATTTTTTTTACATCCTTTAAGGACTAGTGCTGAGGTTTCTTCACATGAGTTACTTTTTCTGAGCACCTGTTAGGTCGCGTACACACGATAAGACATGTCCGCTCAAACATGTCCGACGGACCGTTTGCAGCGGACATGTCTCATCGGATTTTGGTCCGATGGCGTATACACACCATCGGACCAAAATCCCCTCGGTCTGAGGACGCGGTGACGTGGCGGTGACGTTGACGCCGCCACGTCACCACTCCAGGAAGTAAAATACTTCTACGCATGCGCCGAATCCATTCGACGCATGCGCGAACAGTTCTGTCCGCTGGTTAGTGTACTAACCAGCGGACATATCCGACGGACAGGTTTGTAGCGGATGAATTTCAAAGCATGCAAAACCTGTCCGCTAGCCCGTACACACGATCAGAGATGTCTGCTGAAACGGTCCGTCGGACCAGTTTCAGCAGATAAATTTGATCGTGTGTACGCAACCTAATACCTATTCCCCTTGATTTTTTTTTTTTCGTTTTTTTTTTTTGAAGATTCTTTTTTATTAAGTATGAACTAGAAAAAAAACACCCTAAGGTGGGTGGATAACAGAGCCATGACATATGGCAAGGAGATGCTACTGATGGAGCCAGTCCAAAACAGAAACAAGATGCCAAATATTTACAACAGAGGGTAATGTTGGATTTTAGCCCCTTTACCTCTTTCACATCCCGACCGATCCATGCAGCAAAAACAAAATGACCCAGAGGAACAGCATATTTTCTAATACCAACAATTTGACCATTTAAACCACTTGGATGCTAGACTGTCTGGCTTATCCTGTTGCTCAGATGCTCGCCCAAGGAGACTTTGTTTGCTTGTATATCCATATTCAGGCAAGTGAGGCCTGTTTTTCCCATATTACCCCTTTGTGTGTCCTGAGGAAGCGAGGCAGCAATACGCGTTGACGCACAGATGCTCACTTACCTGACATTATGCAATAATACTTTACATGTACTCAGCCGTTGTGGGTTGTTTCTTGCACATATGTGAATACATGGTTTTAAACAAAATGCTGTTTTTTGTCCATGCATATTCTTTTATATTTTTTATATGTATAAATAAAAGATAGATTTTTTATATAAATGGTGTGAGCAACTGTTACATCTATGATACTTTCTATACTATGTACACCTTATTTCCAGTCCCTGTTAGGCCCCGTACACACGAGCAAATAGATTTGTTCAAATCAGTCAGACCGACCGATTTGAACAAATCTGTCTGCTGGCCGTTTTGGTTTGATCGCTGTACACACGATCAAACCAAAATCCCCGCCAGCAGACAGCGAGGTGACGTTGACGCCGCCACGTCACCGCACCAGGAAGTAAATTACTTCCGCGCATGCGTCGAATCCATTCAACGCATGTGCGAGAAGATATGTCTGCTGGTTAGCGTACTAACCAGCAGACATATCAGGCAGACGGATTCCCAGCCGACAGATTTTAAAGCATGCTTTAAAATCTGTCGGCTGGCCAAATCTGTCTGCTCGCCCGTACACACGATCGAATCTGTCTGCTGGGACGGTCTGGCAGACCGTTTCCAGCAGATAGATTTGATCGTGTGTACCCGGCCCTATGATATACTCAGAAGGTTGCATGTGTCTTATGGATGCCTAAAGGAATTCAACTGTAACCACTCAGCCTACCCAAACTACAGGGCACAATATTCACCCTTATAAATATCTTTAATAGAAGTACAAGCTTCAGATACAGACCAAGCAAAGCTCCCACTGCCTGATATACTAAACAGGGTTTCAACATTCTCTAAAATCACTGGGTGATTTTATGCAAATTTCCCCATGACTTGTCTTTTGTTTATTCTGAAGAATAAAGATATACAGAAGAATGACAATGACAAAATGGGTACAAGAGCAAGAATAAAATCAGAGAAATGCAAAGACTGGCATGTATCTAGGTCACGTACAGCATATTAAGTGATTCATTACAAACAGTTTTGAAGGTAACATTAAACAACAGTTGGTTCCTCGCCACAGGTAGCCGCAGTGCCAACCAAGAGTCCCAAATCTTGTTAAATTTATTCGGACAACCCCTATGCTTATATAGCTCCCTCTTATAAGGCAGGACCATGTTGACCGCCGAGATCCACTCCTGAGGCGTCGGCGGGGAAACCCGCAACCATTTTCTCACAATTAACAACCTGGCGATAAAGAGTGACTCTTGCAAGAATAGTTTATGGTATTTATCAGCGTCAGGGTCTGGGAAAACACCCAGTAAGCACTGTTTAGGGCAGAGTGTCAACGGAGACCCCATCTCATCATGTATAAAGCGCACTATATGAGACCAATAGTCCTGTATCACAGGGCACGACCAGATGAGATGAAAAAAGGTACTGGCCGGGCTATCACATCTGGGGCACAGAGGGTTGTGGTCAGGCTTGTACTTAGCTAGGCGAATGGGAGTCAGGTAAGACCTATGCAGGATATACATTTGGACCAGGCGGTCGGATAGCCTAACAGAGACCTTCCTACACGTATCCATAGCATCCTCCCATTCATCGTCCACCCACTCCCCCACGTCCCCAGCCCAGCGATCCCTCAAAGTATAGGCAAGAGCCACCGCCCCAGGGCGAAGCAGGGACTCATAAAATATCGAGATAGGTTATTGGGACAAGATCCACTCAAACTTATCAAGAATAGTCATTCGGTCCAAATTAGGAGGGTCACAACAAAACTGGGACTGGAGGGCGTGGCGAAGCTGAAGGAAGCGAAAATGCATGGAGTGTGGAAGGCCAAACCCGTCTCGAAGCTGCTGGAAAGATTTCAGCGTGGAGCCAGTATAAACATCCGACAAAAAGATCACCCCGTGATTAAGCCATAACACATGGTCTGGAACAGTAAGCAACTCTGGCAAGCAAGGGTTATCCCACAGTGGAGTATGAGAATGAGTGGGGGGCAGTTTAAGTCTATGTCTCACTACAGCCCATATCCTACAGTGAGTGTGTAACAGCGTCCCCCGTTCACCCAACGTCCATGGCTCTGTAGGGTCTCTAAAAATGATCTGGAAGGGATGGATGTACCTGCGCGCCTCAGGAGGGCAGACCAGTGCTAGGTAGCGATCCTTGTCCTGTTTGTCTATATAATAGAAATGGGACAGCTGTGCGGCCAAATAATACAAAATTAAAGTCGGGCAGCGCCGCGCCACCCAGGTCAGTAGGGCTTTTCAGTGCCTGCCATGACAGCTTATGTCGGGAACATCCCCACACAAAGGAATTTAGGATAGATTCTATGACCTTAAAAATTCTAAGCGGCAGGTACACCGGTGCATGCCAGAAAACATACATGAACTGGGGGAGCAGGACCATCTTAACTAGGTTCACCCGGCCCATAACTCCGAGGGGAAGTTTAGCCCACGTTTGAGTCTTGGACTTCAGGGTTGCGATCAAAGGCTCTATGTTGAGTGTAATAAAGTCCCTCGGGTACCGACTAATGACAATACCTAAATATTTCATGGAACTTACCTTAAGCAGAGGAGAGGAGGATTGAGGCTCTGTGGGGACGCTTACGTCGATGGGAAGGATTTGGGACTTATCCCAATTAATCTTTAGGCCCGAGTAGCTGCCAAAGTGCTGTATAATTTCCAGGGCCGTCTGTAGAGACGGACCAGCGTCAGCCAGGTACAATAACATGTCGTCGGCGTACAAACTAATCAGCTCCCTCACCTCCCCACGACACAGGCCCTGAATACCCGGATGTACCCGCAAGGTGGAGGCAAGGGGCTCCACCGCCAGTGCATACAACAACAGGGAGAGAGAACAACCCTGGCGCGTACCCCTGGACAATGGGAAAGAGGTCGATACTCGCCCATTAACCAAAACCCTGGCGCTGGGCCCGCTGTACAGGAGTTGGACCCATTTAACAAATCTGGGACCAAATCCGAACCTGGCCAGACACACCCAGAGGTACTCCCACTCGACAGTCGAATGCCTTTGCGGCGTCAAGAGACACCACAACCCTGGAGCCCATCTGGTCGTGTGTGGCCTGCAAGTTCATGTGAAGCCTACGCAGGTTAAATGCTGTGTTCTTAGCAGGCATAAATCCAGTTTGATCCGGATGGATCAGTGAAAGGATCACCTTATTCAAGTGCAGCGCCAGGATCTTGGCCAGAATCTTCACATCCAGTTGAAGAAGAGATATGGGGCGATAGGACTCAGGGAGCTCCAGATTTTTACCAGGTTTGGGTATCAGCACAATAAAGGCTTCAGACATAGAGGGGGGCAGGGAGCCAGATTCAAAAATACAGGAAAATAATTCATGCAGTTTAGGAACAAGAACGTCCGCGTACATCGTATAAAATTCGAGGTTGAGACCGTCCGAGCCAGGTGCCTTAGACGGGTTAAGGTGGGACATGGCCTCGACTATGTCATCTTTTGAAATAGGGGCCTCCAGCATCTCCCTATGGGACTGGGTAAGTACCGGTAGGTCAATAGTATCAAAAAGAGCCTCCAACTCCTCCCGCGTGCAAGTAGTTTCAGAAGAGTATAAGGATGCAAAGAAGGCGCTAAACTCCCCAGCCACTAGATCGGGATCAGTAAGCAGCTCACCATCGGCAGCTCGAAGGGAGACCACCGTAGGAGGCTTGTTGTCCAGATGGGCAAGATAGGCCAGGAGACGTCCCGCCCGTTCTCCACACTCATACACTCTCTGCTTACTATAAAATATTTTCCTCTCTGCCTGCTCAAAATTAAGATTGTTCACCAACCTGGCTTGTAGTTTTAAGCGGTCGGCCGTGGCCGCGGACGGATCAGCAGTGAACTCCCACTCTATATCCATCAAGGATTGCTCAGCCTGTCTTACTACCTCAGAGGAGGTTTTCTTGTACCTGGCAATACGATGGGAAAGATACATGCAGGCATGGGACTTAAGAGTCCCAGACCACATCTGGCGATGCCGTATTTCTATTAGTCTGGAAAAAAAAATCCCATTCCACTCCAGCCTCCTCCAAATCGGGGATGACTGACAACCAGAAGGGATTACGTTTCCAGGAGTAGGTCGTGGGGGTAGAATTGAGCCGAAGTTCGGCCCAGTAGGGAGCATGGTCAGATAGGACCCAAGGGCTGAACCCCACGTCCCCCAAAAACGGCAGCAGGGACCTGGACACCAATATCAGATCTATACGGGACATGGAATTATGTGTGGCAGAAAAACAGGAGTATGTCCTATCTGAGGGGTGACGGTGTCTCCACGTGTCCACCAGGCTCAGATCTGCAAGTAGCTTGCCGAATCTAGTGATAGGTTGGGCCGAGTCATCAGGGGGAGGAAGAAGACAGCCTGTCCAGGTCTCTATTCGACACATTGTTAAAGTCTCCTAGCCAGAGAGCGGGCACTGTGGGGAACTGGGCCATGAAGGACAAACCCTCCGTCAAAACTGCAAACTGAAAGGGGGGGGATATAAATTGCTAATATTAGAAGTTCCAGACCATGTATCCTGGCATGCAAAAATAAAAATCTTCCCTGCGGGTCAGATTGGAGCGACAGCAGCGAGAATTGTGCGGTCTTAGCCACCAGAATTGTGACACCCCTAGAATTAGCTGTGTATGGAGCCTGATAGATCCAGCCCACCCAGGGTTACTTAAGTGATAGTTGAAGTTGGCCTGTAAGATGGGTCTCCACCAACACCATGAGCTCTGCGCACTGTGCTTTAAGGAATGCTAGTACTGCATTCCGTTTGGGACGGGCCCGGATACCACGCACATTCCAGGTTATACACTTCAGGGTGGGCATGATACAATAAAACAATATACGGCGTCCCCAACCCCCTGTGCCGCAAACCCGAACACCCGCACCTGAGTGGGGGCCCCGGACGCTGCACATGGAGCCACGAGGGACCCGGGCAGGACATTGAAGAGGGAGCCACCCCCACCCAGATCCACGATGTAATCTACCATAAGGGGAAGAGGGAGCAAGGGCATACACATCACAATATTTAAGCAGACAAGATAGCATGGACACACCCCCCTCCCAAATGGGTGAGGGAAACCCAGGAACAGCCATACAGCCCGATAAGCACCACCCAGGGACATTCTTCATCATGAAATCAGCAACATTAGTAATACACCAACAAGAAAACTTAAACTGAAACGTAAAACAAACACTGGGGTGACCGGGCCAGCGATGCGGCGAAAAACAGACACCAGCATCAGACCAAGCCCGGACAGACCAGGGAAACAACTTTAGTGCAAGATTGCAATTATTACAGTAATAGTCAAAAATAGCGAGACCCGCTAAAGCACTCACGACTAGGGGGACGGTTATCCACTGCAAACCAAACAGCAGCGCGAGGAGTGAGACCACCAGGCCCGGAACCTTAGGATGGCAAACAAGGGGAACAGAACAGGATACCAAGTCATGAGTCCGGAACCTGAGTGTCAACAAGCGGTAGCTTGCAAACATAGTCAGTGAAGTGGGGCTACCATCCGAGAATATACCCCCCGGGGGTTCAGGGGGGAGGAAAGAGGATAATTTCCAAGTTCGGGGGAGGGGAAGAACAGCCAAGACAGTTTCAAGGATAGGGGGGAGAGAAGGGATTTGCAATCACCCTGGGATAGCTCGTCTCTGATGCACTGAGCGGGGCATAAAATCAGATAGGGGCGAGGGAAGGCACAGTACTAGCAGGGGAAACGGCAGTCCCGGAGTTCCAAAAATGGGGAGAGTGAACATAGTTACCAGCGCCGATCACAGAGGACACACGATGGGTACCGCAACCAGGATTCAAGCCTGCACACGGGCAGGGGCTGCCCCATTCTCCAGCCACGCAAAGACAGCCTCTGGTGTGTCGAAGAAATGGGCACGGTCCTCGCCAACCACCCGAAACATCGCGTAAGAGAAGTGGCGGACCCGCAGTTGTCGCTTGGCTTCTGTGAACAAGGCCCTATTCCTCTGGACGTCCGCTGAGAAGTCCGGGAAAACCCTGATTTCCGTGTTCTTGAAGGGGATGTTGCCTTGTAGTCGGGTGAGGCGTAGGACCGCGTCACGATCCCGAAAATTTAGCATTTTGGCTATGAATGTCCGAGGAGGAGCACCCTGCGGGGGGGGGTATAGCCGCCAGCCTGTGGGCCCTCTCGACTACAAAGGAGGTAGAGAACTCAGCGCAGCCGAATGTTGTAATAAGCAAGTTTTCCAGAAACGTCGGGGGATCGGCGCCCTCCTCGACTTCGGGCAGGCCCACGAAGCGCAAGTTACATCTCCTTAAACGATTTTCGACGTCATCTTGCTTGGCCATAACCAAGGTAAGCTGATGTTGTAAGCGTTCAGTTGTGATCTGTAATGGCTGCACGTCGTCCTCCACGTGGCTAATCCTAGTCTCAGCCTCTGTAACCCGGTCCCTAAGCTTCTGCATATCCTGGCGAATCAATTTTCACCTCCTCAATCTTCCCCATTAATGTGCTCTTGCAATCGGATATAGCCTCCAGCACTCTGGCGTTCGGGTCAGCAGAAGAAGAGGAACCAGCGCCATCTTTCCCCTCAGCCTCCTTGTCTGTGAGACGGAACTTGGCCAGTTTAGCAACGGCATCCGACTTAGTTTTCGGAGGAGACATGATCCCGGGTGAAGCAGGGTAGCAGGAGATCCAAGTCCCAACCAAAATGTAGGCAATAGCAGCCCCAGGATATTAAAAACGGAAAGATAGCAAGCGGAGCTCCCGTGCAGCACTCCTCACACCATGCCGGTCCAGGCCACGCCCCCCCCCCATGACTTGTCTTTTAACAAATGCTGCAAGGACAGAACAATACCGTTTGACTATCAGAAATCCCAACTTTCTGTAGTGAGCTGACAAAGCTGCCCAGCAGCACTAAAATCCCAAGCAATGTTGTCAACTCTGCCAAGGTCTCCCTTAAAACTTCCCCCCATCTCCATAACACTGAGGGGTGGTATTTGTCAGTCCAGAAGGGACAGCTTGGCAGGGTTGACAACACAGATTGGGATTTTATTGCAGCATAGATAAGGTTTCCAGCTCAAACAGATAGTAAGGTGCTCAGTGGGATCCTGGCAGTATAAACATGCATTTTTCTATACATATAAAACACTGGGTATTGTGCATGCTATTGCAAATATTTACTTCATATATTTTTTTTATCTTGCCCAGACATACACAATAAATGTACAGATGTATAGATTGGTCACTAGGGAGCACTCTCATTGGCTTAGTGGAATTACTCTCTATTTACAATTGAGATAAAATAAAATCCACATTTAGGAAGTGCATTATTTTTAGTGATCTGAAAAATATATTAACCTTCCTGACGGTAATCCCGAGTGTGGCTCGGAATGTTCAGAAGAAGTAACCCTGAGCCACACTTGGTGTTACACCGTAGTAACCCTTTACTGTTACTTACCTTGTCCCTACAATCCCCCGGTGTCCCCTGGCTGATGCATCTGTCTTCCAAGTTCCCTTCCCTCCGAGCGATACGACGTAGGCCGGACGGAAATTCAAAAAAGTTCAAAACATACCATACACACAATACATTGTAATCTGTAGATTACATTACTGTATCAAACCATTTTACCTCAGTTTTGTCCCTAGTGCTTTGTCCAGTGCTCTGCCTGCACTTCCCTTTAGGCCAAAAACGGTTTTAGACCAGCTTGAAAACAGCGATAGTGAATTAGAATCACTTGCAGAATTGAATGATAGTTATTCATGGGGAAATTCATCAACAGACACGGAAAGTGATGACAGCGACGATTCTGCAATTGGTGCTTTATCGACTGTGGTACGGATCATGCAGCGCCCCCAAGATTCCCATCTACTGGAGCATCTGGTATGAAAGTAGACGTTAAACACGACAACCACTTGGCATACTTGAAATTATTTCTGACCGATGAGGTTATTGAAAACATTTTTACAATTAGCTACTACGCTTCGAAAGTTTCCAAGAAGCAGAAAGTGGGAACCAGTGACCAAAGATGACTTTTAGAAATTTCTGGGCCTAATAATACTTCAGGGAATGGTGGGGAAACCCCTGCAGAAGTGGTATTGGACAACTAATAAATTACTTATCACTCCAGTCTTTGGCACAGTCATGTCAGAGTACAGATTTTCCCTGATTATGAAATATTTACACTTTGAAAACAACAAAGAATTTGATGAAACTACTGATCCTGCACCAAAACTAAAAAACATTTGTGAAGTATCTCAAATTATTCTAAAGAATTTCCAACGGAGCTATGTGCCAGAAAGAGATATTTGTATAGATGAAAGTCTAAAGGCCTACAAGAGAGAGCTCAGCTCGGTACAATACATTGCATCAAAGAGAGCACGATTTGGCATAAAATCCTACATGCTATCCAAATCCTCAACTGGCTACATTTGAAATTTAGTCATATAAATTAAAAAAGGAACACAATTCTATCCAAAATACAGCAATTATGGAATGGCAACATCTTCTGTTCCTTCACTCATTGAGGCATTGCTAAATCAGGGCTATTGCGTAACAACCGACAACTTTTATATGTCTCCTGAACTTTATGAGTTTTTCTGCAAAACAAAACAGATGCCTATGGAACTGTTAGGGCTATGCGGCGCAATATGCTGCCAATGTTTGGCAATAAGAAGCTGAAGACTGGAGAAATGTTTGCCTGGCAGAAAGGCAAAGTTATGGCATTGCGATGGCGTGACAAGAAAGATGTGTGCCTAATGAGTACAGTTCATAATACCTCCACTGTTATGTTATGCACAAAAGGTGGGAAAGAAATCATGAAGCCACGAGTAAATGATAGACTACAATAACACCAGGGGAGGTGTCGACAGAGCCAACCAAGCAATGACATTCTACCCAGCAATGGAGAAACAGCAAAAGAAGAATTACAAGAAGTTCTTCAGGCATCTTCTTGAGCAATGCTTGTGGAATGCCTACATTCTGCTCAAAAAAAGAGCGACAAGCTTGTGATTTATTCTGGCTTCATTTGGAAAGTAGCCAAATGTATCTTTGTGAACCATCAAACAACATCAATGGCCGTGAAGAGAGCTGGACATCGTGCTGTTGGTGTTATCAACCTGGAACGCCTGACTGGTCGTCACTTCATGGACTACATCCCACCAACCAAGAAAAAGTCAACACCTACAAGGATGTGCGTAGTTTGTTGCTCGAAGTGAGATAACAGTGGAAAGAAAATCAGAAAGGAAACCAGGTTCCATTGTTCCGATTGTGACGTCAGACTTTGTGCAGTCCAATTTTTTAAAATTTCTCATACCCGGGATGTTTACTAAATCAAAATGCAGTGTCTAGTATTACACTGACTAGTAATATTGCACCCTTATTTGGACAAATTTGAATAAAATGTATTATTATATATATTGAGTTATTCCTACCAAATACGCCACGTACACACAATCGGTTCATCCGATGAAAACGGACCGATGGATTTTTTCATCAGATATCCGATGAAGCTGACTTTCATCAGTCTTGCCTATACACCGTCAGTTAAAAATCTGTTTGTGTCAGAACGCGCTGACGTAAAACCCTACGACGTGCTGAGAAAAATGAAGTTCAATGCTTCCGAGCATGCGTCGACTTGATTCTGAGCATGCGTGGATTTTTAACCGATGGACTTTTTTCTATTGTTTTTTTAACCATCAGCTAATTTTAAAACAGGTTCTAAGTTTTTTCAGTGATGGGAAAAAAAACAATGGGGCCCACACACAATCGGTTCGTCCGATGAAAACGGTCCATCGGACCGTTTTCTGTAGTTTATGTAAAACCTTTATCCCAAAAGGAATAAAAAAAGTATTCCTGTAACTGTAAAGTGTTAGCTGGAGTTCAGCTTTAATTTGCTAGTCAAATGCATCTAACACTGCCCACTCCCCAGATTGACAATGCTGCTGTCTAATGTGGCTCCATTGCTCCTTCGTTCCAGAGTGGAGACACTCTAAGGCAGCGTACACACGACCGAGGAACTCGACGGGCGAAACACGTCGTTTTCCTCGTCGAGTTCCTTGTTAGGCTTGTCGAGGAACTCGACAAGCTTGCTTTGCGTACACACGTTAAAGACCAAACCTCCTCGTTCTCAAACGCGGTGACTTCAACACATACAATAACAGGGGAAGTTTGATTCCATTGGCACAACCCTTGGGGCTGCTTTTGCTAATCTCATGTTACTGAAAAGTTTGGTAAGAGACATTTTCACTTTTCTGTTACAGCGTGACAAATTTGCTATTTCCATTACAAACGCTACTTTTACAGAAGGTGCACGGGTTTCTTAGCATACACACGCTCGAGTTTCTCGTCAGAAACCAGCCCGACGAGAAACTCAACAAGCCAAATTCGACTTCCATCGAGAAAATAGAGAACCTGCTCTCTTCTTGGCTCGACGAGTTTCTCGACGGTTTTCTCGGCGAAAAGTGTACACACGACCGGTTTTCTCGGCAGAATACGTCTCCCATCAAGTTTCTTGATGGATTCGGCCGAGAAAACCGGTCGTGTGTACGCGGCCTAAGGCAGGAAAGTGTGTTACCTGCCAGATCACCAGGTGAAAATAAAGGAAAAAAGTATTTAAAAAAAAAAAGAGGCAAAAAACAAGCACTTTAGAGATCCCCTGCTACCACACATAAAATCAGAGAATGCCACTTAAATAGTATAGCCCAAGCGTCTAAAGTCCTCAGTCAATTAATTGTACTTTGCACATTTCTAAGGCTGCTCCTCTAAAGAGTGAAGCAATCTCTGAAGCAAGAAAATAGGACAGCAGAGCGCGCCAGACTTATGCCTCGTACACACGAGCGGTTTTCCCGTCAGAGAAAAGTTGGATGTTTTTTCCAACGGAATTCCTCTCAAGCCTGCCTTGCATACACACAGTCACACAAAAGTTCAGTGAACTTCTGACTGCCAAGAACGTGGTGACGTAAAAGACTACGATGAGCCAAGAAAATGGAGTTCAATGATTCTGAGCATACGTCGGAATTTTGCGTGTTGGGATTTGTACACACGATCGGAAATTCCGATCAGTTTTTTTTCCTGCTCTCTATCTTTTTCCAGCAGTTTTTCTGTTGGAAAAAGTCTGATGGAGCATACACACGGTCTGGATTCCTATCCAAAAGCTCTCATCAAACTTTTTCCACCAGGAAAACCGATCGTGTGTACCGGGCATAAGTGATCTCTGAAATAAGCAAATAGGACAGCAGAGGGCACCATACTAAGTGCAGTAGCATAGAAAAATCACAGATTTCATGTGTCATACAAAGTATATCTCCATGTATAACCACTTCCTGCCCGGTCAATAGGAGATTGACATCCGGGAAGTGGTTCTGAAATCCTGACTGGACGTCTATAGATGCCCACACTAGACCACCAGGGAAGCCGCCAGGACCACCAGGGAAGGGCAAAAAAAAAGGGGCAAAAAAAAAAAAAAATCAGTAAAAAAATAAAATAAAAGGCCAGTAAAAAAAAAAGATGGGCACTGACTGGCAACATGGATCCATCAGTGCCACCCCTCAGTGTCCATCAGTGCCACCCCACCCACAGTGTCCATCAGTGCCACCCCTCAGTTCCCATCTGTGCCACTCATAAGTACCCATTAGTGCCACTCATAAGTACCCATCAGTGTCACCCATAAGTACCACCCATGAGTGCCCATCTGTGCTGCCTATGAGTGTGTCAGGGCCCTGGCGCCGGCCCCCGGCGCGCCTCTGGTGTGCGCGCGCGTGTCCGCGCTCGTGCGCGTGCACCGGTGGTGCGCGCGGGAGCGCGCGCGTGCACGTTGGCGCGAGTCTTTGGCGCCAATGTGCCTTTAAAAGGCAGTCAGATGCAGCAGCCCCTTGCTGTCTGATCTGCCAAAATACCTTCTGATTAACCTGCATCTGAATTATCTGTTCTGATATTGACCCGGCTACGTTTGACTCTCCGTACCTCTCCAAACCTGACCTCGGCCTGCTTGGACCTGCCTTCTGTTATCGCTACTACCGCTGCCAGACCTTCTGCCTGAACTCCCGACTACGCCTGCCTGTTTAACCCTTCGTCTGCTCACGTGTTCGACCTCGGCCTGCCTGACCCAGCTTACGTCTCATCCTCTTGTCTACTTCGACCTGCACCAGTCCCGGAGTCGCCTGCCGTCCGCACCAAGGTCACCTGCCAAGTCGCATCGGGATCGCTAACCTCTGCATCAGCCTTCAAACCACCAGCTCCCGTATCAGAGTGCCTGCTCTTCCCTTATTCCAGTGACCCCGGAAGAACCTGTACCGTGCTGACCTGCACCATCATCCAGGCACCCTTACCCCGCTGCGCTCCCGAGCCGCTGTTCCCAAATCCAGCGTCTCCCGAACCAGCGCCGTACGAGAGGCCACCTCCTGCGACTAGGATCTGACGACCAGGTATACACCATACATAACAGAGTGCCCATCAGTGCCGCCTATGAGTGCCCATCAGTGCCGCCTATGAGTGCTCATCAGTGCCGCCTATCAGTGCCCATCAGTGCCACCTCATCTGTGCCCATCAGTGCCACCATATCAGTGCCCGTAATTGAAAAAGAACTTAATTATTTACAGAAAAAAATAAAAACTTATTTTTTTTCAAAATTTTCAGTCTTTTATTAGTTGTTGCGCAAAAACTAAAAACTGCAGAGGTGATCAAATACCACCAAAAAAAAAGCTCTATTTGTGGGGGAAAAAAGGACGCCAATTTTGTTTGGGTACAGTGTAGCATGAATGCGCAATTGTCATTCAAAGTGCGACAGCACTGAAAGCTGAAAATTGGCTTGGGCCGGAGGGCGCGTAAGTGCCTGGTATGGAAGTGGTTACGTGACCCACTCCAGTGTTGTTCGCTGTCAGTGGAGAGAGAGGTAACTATGCAGGCATTTAACAGTATGATCACTCACTGTTGGGATGTACAGGGACGCTGGACCGGATGTGACATCAACACCTTTAGAACCGGAAGCAGATGGGTGTGGTTACATGTTTCAAAGCTCTGGGGGTACCACATTTAAGTATTTGGTAAGCTAAAATACAATATATTACCAAGATTATTGGAATGCCTGCTTTTGCACATGAACTTTAATGACATCCCAGTCTTTGTCCGTAGGATTCAATATTGAGTTGGCCCACCCTTTGCAGCTATAACAGCTTTAACGCTTTTGGGAAGGCTGTCCTCAAGGTTTAGGAGCATGTCTGTGGGAATGTTTGACCATTCTTTCAGAAGCGCATTTGTGAGGTCAAGCAGTAAAGTGGATGAGAAGGCCTGGCTTGCAGTCTATGCTCTAATTCATCCCAAAGGCGTTCTATTGGGTTGAGGCCAAAACTCTGTGCAGACCAGTCCTCCACCTCAAACTCGCTCATCCATGTCTTTATGAACCTTGCTTTGTGTATTGGTGCACAGTCAAGTTTGAACAAGAAGGGGCCATCCCCAAACTGTTCCCACAAAGTTGGGAGCATGAAATTGTCCAAAATGTCTTGGTATGCCGACGCCTTAAGAGTTCCCTTCACTGGAACTAAGGGGCCAAGTCCAACCCCTGAAAAAAAAAAAAACCCTACACCATAATTCCTCTTTCACTAAATGATTGGCCAGTGCACAAAGCAAGGTCCATAAAGACATAGATGAGCGTGTTTGGGGTGGAGGAACTTGAATGGCCCACACGGAATCCTGCCCTCAATCCAATTAGAACATTGGATGAGAGGAAACTGCGAACCAGGCCTTCTTGTCCACATCAGTGCTTGACCTCACAAATGCGCCTCTGGAAGAATGGTCAAAACATTCCCATAGACACTCCTAAACCTTGTGGACAGCCTTCCCAGAAGAGTTGAAGCTTTTATAGCAGCAAAGGGTGGGGGTCCATTTCCATATTGAACCCTACGGACTAATTACATTACAGATTTCTGGTTTAAATACCGCTTCAAGAAGATTATTTCCACCAGGCTTAACTCTTTTATAGGTTCACTACATAAAACTCACAGATCTATACAGAAAACCTACACAGAATGCTAAGAAGCTCAGTACTGGCTAACAAAGGGAAGCCTGCCGAGTTCTTACATTGGTGTAGGTAGAGCAATACATCCCAGAAATGCCTTCTAACATCTTAGCACTTTCTATAAATAAGCACACTTCATCAATAATACATTTACAATGCACTCCGCAGGAAACTTAAAGTACAATGTATGTGCGGCATTCTTCGATCCAGCCAAAAAAAGAAAAGCCCACCTTCTCCTTGTAACTAGGGCATTACAATACAAATCTTTATCACGTTGTGAAAAAAAGGGGCCTCAATGATAAAAATAACAACGGCAGCCAGGAAACAATGTAACAGTAAATAAGTGCAATCTATTATAAGCGGAAATCCATGTACAGCACAAAAAATCGTTGGGCTGCTTCAATGCATCACTATAACCACGTGCTGATTCCTTCAGGTAATTATTTACGCACATTACAACAATGTAGCTGGTGAAATATTTATGTTTATGGCATTTGATTGTCTCTACTCCAATTTAGACTAATTTTAGTCTTGCAGTTGTACAATGCACATGCTGCTGTGACATATTGTTACTTTTCCATGGGGCACCAGCTGTAGCATAGTTTATCAGCATGCATAGTAGAGATAAATAATAAACTGGAAAATAAAATCCTCTGGCGGTACAATGCAACCTTCTATGTACCGGGATTTTAATCCTAAAAAACATCTGGAATGTTGTTCCCAGCTACTTTATGGGAAGAGATGATGACATACATTAACCACTTAAGACCCGGACCAAAATGCAGGTAAAGGACCTTGCCCCTTTTTACGATTTGGCACTGCGTCGTTTTAACTGACAATTGCGCGGTCGTGCGACGTGGGTACTAAAACCAACGTATATATACACGTTGATGTGCCCAGCCGTGCCATTCTGCCCACGTATATGTGCAGTAGGCGGTCCTTAAGTGGTTAACCTATTCACCCCTAAGATGGCAGGACATTAGTGTTTAACCGCTGTTGTACCTGGCGCACATTTTCTGGCGACAAATGCATTATATAATGCACTAAATGTCCATGACCTCTAACATAAAGGGTAGTAGAGATAAGAAAATTTACAGAGCCATTTGTCCTAAGAAACTGCATGTTCTATACCAATGGTCTCCAAACTGTGGCTCGAGAGCCGGATGTGGCCCTTTGCTTGCTTTTATCTGGCCCTATGGCATTACCCTCCAACTGACACCAATGAAAGGATGCCATGTCTTCCACTGACACCAATGATCGGGCACTATCCCTTCCACTGAAGCTATTGATGGGGCACTATTCCTCTAACTGACAACAGCAATGGGGCACTATTCCTTCCCGATACCAGCGAAGGGGCACTATTCTGTCCGGTAAAGCCAACAATGGGGAATTGTGTACTCCCACTGGCCCCTAGGCTTAAGCAAAGGGCCAGTTTACTGTACTTCCGGCATTAAGGGGCCAAAAAAAAAAAAAAAATAGTAAAAAAATAAAATAAAAGGCTAAAAAAAAAGATGGGCAGAGGCAACATGGATTGGACCCCTCAGTGTCCATCACCCTGTCCATCAGTGCCACCCCTCAGTTCCACTGTGCCAAATACCCATTAGTGCTGGTGTCAATATCCACCCATGAAAAGTGTACCAGGCTATTGCTGGTCTTACCAGGCTATTTTCTGGTTAGGTGGCTCTTCATTCAAACAAGATTGATACAATTTGTGGGGGCATCTCCACTGCATAGACATCTATCCCACTTAACATATCCTGTAGGTCGCTAAAGTATTCTCAGAACCCCGCCTTATCACCTGTCTCCTGTTCCCTCACAACTACTATGGCCACCCTCTTGTTCTATCCTATGCTCCCTCACTTACATCTTAAATCTCTCCCCCTCTACTTCCCTCCCCTCTAAAACATATGCCGATCAGCCGCCACACTTAAAAAGCCCTCACTGGACCCCACCAGCCTGAACAACTTAAGACCCATCTCCTTGCTCCCGTTTACCTCCAAACTTTTAGAACACTTGGGGGTTTATTTACTAAAGGCGAATCCACTTTGCACTACAAGTGCACTGCAAATGGAAGTACAGTCACTGTAGATCTGAGGGAGACATGCAAGGAAAATAAAAAACAGCATTTTTGCTTGTACATGATTGGATGATAAAATCAGCAGAGCTTCCCCTCTGTTCAGATCTTCCCCTCATATCTAAAGTGACTGCACTTTCAAAGTGGATTTGCCTTTAGTAAAACAACCCCTTAGTCTACAACCATCTGAGCTCCTACCTCACGACAACAATCTTCTTGACCCCTTACAGTCCGGCTTTCGCTCGCACCACTACACAGAAACTGCCCTATTGAAACTTACTAATGATTTACTAACTGCTAAAACCAATGGCCACTACTCCATACTCCTACTACTAGACCTCTCTGTGGCCTTTGAGACTGTTGACTATCCCCTCCTCCTCAAAAAACTAAACTGAACCCTACAGACAAATCTTGCAGACTTCACCTCCATAATATCTCCAAAATATGCCCATATTTAACCGTTGAAACCACTAAGCTACTTTTCTTTTTTTCTCACTCACCTTGATTTTTTGTAACTCCCTCCTCATTGGCCTACATCTACGCAGGCTATCACCCCTGCAGTCCATCATAAATGCTGCTACCAGACTCATCCACCATACCAACCATTCAGTGTCAGCCAAACCTCTCTGCCAAACCCTCCACTGGCTTTCCATTGCTTAAAGTATAAAATTCAAAACACTAACAATAACATACTAAGCCATTTACAACTCTGCTACATCACCAATCTTGTCTCCAAATATCACCCAAGCTGTCCTCTTCGCTCCTCCCAAGGCCTCCGGCTTTTTAGCTCCCTTGTCTCCTCCTCCCATGCTTGTCTCCAGGACCTCTCCTATCCTCTGGAACTCCCTGCCTTTATCTGTCTGGTTCTTACTCTGTCGACTTTTAGGCGATCCCTGAAGACTCATCTTTTCAGGGAAGCCTATCCTACCTTCAGCTAATAACCAAATCTTCTATTTCTCTCATCAGTTCATTCCTCACAGTTATCACCCTTTGTTCACCAGCCCCTCCCTATTAGATTGTAAGCTCACAGGAGCAGGGCCCTCCTAAACCTCTGGTATTGCCGCTGTATTTTCTCCCTTCATATTGTAAAGTGCTGAACAATCTGTTGGCGCTATATAAATCATGTATCATAAGAACAACAATAGAGTGAATCAGCAAAATATTGCATTATGGACACCAGTAGGTGTTGTCTAGTAAACAAGCATTTATCTACTTGATCATGAGTTCTATCTAGTGGCCACATTGAGGTAATTTCCTGATTCAGTTTATTCTTATGAATAAAGAACATCCACTTAGAAGGTTAGCACATCCGCCTAGCAGTACTAGGGTCGTCGGTTCTAATCCTAAGGCCTCGTACACACGATCAAATCTGTCCACTGGAAACGGTCTGCTGGACCGTTTCAGCAGACAGATTCGATCGCGTGTACGGCCGAGCCGACGGATTTGGCCACCCGACAGATTTCAAAGCATGCTTTGAAATCTATCGGGTGGGAATCCGTCCGCCCGACATGTCTGCTGGTTAGTACACTTACCAGCAGACATGTCGTCCCGCACCACCGCCGCCGAATGGATTCGGCGCATGCGCGGAAGTGTTTTACTTCCTGGTGCGGTGACGTGGCGGCGTCAACGTCACCGCCACGTCAGCGCGCCGTCTGCTGGCGGGGATTTTGATCTGCTCGTGTGTACACGCGAGCAAACCAAAATCCCAGCAGACAGATTTGTTCAAATCTGTCGGACAGACAGATTTGAACATATCTGTCTGCTCGTGTGTACGAGGCCTAACACTGACACTACCTGACTGGAACTTGCATGTTTTCCCTGTGCTTGCGTGGGTTTCTTCTGGGTACTCCCACATTCCAAAGGTTTGTTTTTTATTTTCTAAATAGGTTCCTTTAAGCAAGTGCATTGTTGGTTCACTTACCTTTTCCTTCGATTTCCCTTCTAAATGTTTTTTTTCTTTGTTTTCTTTGTCTGAATTTCTTACTTCCTGTTTCTCCTCAGTAAGCTGTTCTGACTGACTTTCCACCGCTAAGATGATGGTGAAAAGCTTACTGAGGAGAAACAAAAAGTGAGAAATTCAGACAAAGAAAAAAAACATTTAGAAGGGAAATCGAAGGAAAAGGTAAGTGAACCCAACAATGCACTAGGTTAACCACTTAAGGACCGCCGCACGCCTATGTACGTCCACAACATGGCTCGTACAGGCACAAGGGCGTATATATACGTCCTCGCCTTTGTGCGGTTCGGGGGTCCGATCGGGACCCCCTCCGCGGCGTGCGGCGGTCCCCCTGGCTCTGGGAGCGATCGCCGACGGGCGGGCGGATGTCCGTTTTTTTCCGCCCGCCTGTCGGCGACACAGGGGGACCGCCCCCTTCGTGTCACACAGGAGGAGGAAATGATGTCATCTCTCATTGCACGGTGTTTTCCATTAAGAGAAGACACCACTGACACACACACACATAGGCACATTAACCCCTTGTGATCACCCCCCTGTCACAGTGTCACTGAATGCAGTGATCTAATCACTGCATTTAGTGTCAGTGTGACAGGCAGTTTGAAAGTTAGTTAGTGTTAGGTTCAGGGTAGCCCCGTACCCCCCCCCCCCCTAATAAAGTTTTAACCCCCTGATCACTGCCCTAGTTAACCCTTTCACTCCCTATTGCCAGCATGACTAAGCGATCATTTTTCTGATCGCTGTATTAGTGTCGCTGTTCCCGCTAGGTAGCTATTTTTTTTTATTGCGATTTTTTTTTTTTACTAAAGACATGTGGCTGAATTAATTTTGGCCTAAATGTTTTACTAAAATTTAGTTTATTTGATTTTTTTTATAACAAAAAGTAAAAAATAGTGATTTTTTTCAAAATTGTCGCTCTATTTTAGTTTATAGCGCAAAAAATAAAAATCGCAGAGGCGATCAAATACCACCAAAAGAAAGCTCTATTTGTGGGAAGGAAAGGACACAAATTTTGTTTGGGAGCCACGTCGCACGACCGCGCAATTGTCTGTTAAATCGACGCAGCGCCGAATTGTAAAAACACCTTAGGTCATTTAGCAGCATATGTGTTCAGGTCTTAAAGAGGAGTTCCACCCAAATTTGGAACTTCCTCTTGTTCCACTCCTCACCCCCTTACATGCCACATTTGGCATGTAATTTTTTTGGGGGGGGAGTGGGGGCTTCAGTAGGAGTGGGACTTCCTGTCCCACTTCCTGCTTCTGCCGAGGGGCTGGTTAGGCGATTAAGCCTTAATCGCCTACACCAGCCCCTCCCTGTAGGCGATCACATGGGACACTGACAGGTCCCATGTGATCGCCTCTCCAATCAGCGGCGAGCCGCGCGCGCATGCGCAGTGCGGCTCGCGCATGCGCAGTGGGTGCCCGGCCGTGAAGCCAAAGGCTGTCACGGCTGGGTGCCCACAGTCGAGATGGAGACGCCGGCCGGGGAGGGGGGGAGAGGAGCGGAGCCCCGGTCGGCGTGTCGCTGGAACGCAGGAGCAGGTAAGTGAGTGTTTATTAAAAGCCAGCAGCTACACTTTTTGTAGCTGCTGACTTTTAATAAACAATTTTTTTGGCTGGAACACCCCTTTAAGTGGTTAAAGGAACCTATTTAGAAAATAAAAAATATTTACAACCCTTGGCTCATTTCTAAATTGGCCCTAGTATGTATGAATGTGAGTTAGGGACCTTAGATTGTAAGCTCCTTGAGGACAGGGACTGATGTGAATGTAAAAAATATGCAAAGCGCTCTGTAAATTGATGGTGCTTTATTTCAGTACCTGTAATAAATAAAATAAAATAAATTGAAGAGAAAATAGCCTAGTAACATTTAACTTTGCTGGAACAAACATACATGTAGTTTTGTAGGAAGGATATCTCTACAAATTTATTAACACACCACAAAATGAAAAGTGAAAACTGGATATAAATCATCAGTTTCTAAATGTGCAAATATTCAAAACAACATTGTAAAACAACCCACTCAGTTGGAAATAGAAATGTGTGTGTATAGACATAAAAAAACACTAGAAATACCCCCCCCCCACTGATCTTTCCGGTGAAAGGCACGCAGGGAAAGGGAGGGGGGACATCGGTGTGGCACGACAAGTCCAAAAAGGAGGAGAGCAAGCTGAGCCCCCAGCACAGCCAGATAACTGACCATGGTGTGTTCTCCTGCTTAGTGTGGTAAGTTTTTATTGGGCAAGTAGAGGGATTGGCAGGAACACCAGTGATTTCATACAAAGGAAGCAATACAAAGGGAACAGGATACTTTTTTTTTTTTATAAAAGTACATGGTACAGCTGGCACATATCAAGATAATGACATGTTGGGTTTACACATTCATAAAACTACTGCAGCAAACAAAAAGAAGCTGTACACAGACTTTGAGGCCCTGCCTCAGCGTGTAAAACTTTAAATTATCAGCAAAAAAAAATAAAAAATCTGTGCTATGAACTTTGTTGAGCAGGTTGCCGGGACAGGTATGAATAAAGGATGAGTACTAAAAGTAGTCTTATCCTGAAAAAAAACTGACCAAAAACCTTACAGTTTGCATTTAAAGCCAGGGGAACTTTTAAGAAAGTAGTAACAACATACTGAATGTTTGTATATGTGGGAAAATTCTACTAATCTGAATTGTATCAGCAAAACGATTTCTATGATAAAATTGTACAAATGGTATCAAAAAGTCACAATGGCTCCATCGCCTTCCTTCGATTTCTTCTTCTCCACTAGCCTACCCCCCCCCCCCACACTTCTCCTCCCATTTCCGTTTTTGTCTCTCATCCCGCCTTTTTCTTACTCCACCTCACAAAAGGAAAAGTACTGTCTCCGTTCACTTTTTTGTATTTGTTTTCTTTTCAATAAAGGTTTTAGCATGGAAAAAAAAGTCACAAGGGAGGGTGGTACTGTCAAGCATGTGTAAGAACATAAATTGCATCATCTGTTATAATTTGACAACACTTGATTATATCAGGGTGCCCCATGTGGCTTCCATTGTCCCTGGTATAGACTTCCATGTGGAAGGGTGGGGTGCAGGGTGTTCAATTCGCTCCTCCTTGGCTGTCCTTTGTTGCTGCCATGGCAGGCTGTGCCATGTGGTCACTGAGCTCCTTGCAGGTTTCCCTATGAAGACTCAATATTCCTAGAAGGATTTCATATGCAATCACCATGCTCTTAGAAATGTGTCCCATGTGGTCCCCCATGTCATTGCCAACATACCCAATTCTCTCAGGCGGCGTACACACGACCGAGGTTCTCGCTAGAAACCAGCGAGAACCTCGCTGGAAGCTGCATTCCAGCGAGAACCTCGGCCGTGTGTACGCTCTCGGCGAGCATCCCGTCGGGAATGCCGTCGAGCAGAAATAGAGAGCATGTTCTCTATTTGCTCGACGGCCCGCCTGGATGAATGGCTGGTTGCCATTCCCGACGGGCGGGTCGCCGAATCTGACGGCCGGCAGAGAACCTCGACGGGCGGAACGATGTGTTCTGCCCGTCGAGGTTCTCTGCCGTGTGTACGCGGCTTCACTATGTCCAAGATCACACATTTGTTTTCTCAACCTAGTATGTACTACATCTCCCATTTCTGATAAAGTATGGAATGACTATCTTTACTAAAAGTTTAATCCAGGGAACTACCAATTGCCCCTTGGGGGGTCACAAAGGAACTTTTTTCCTCTCTGCTGGAGGAAATTGGATCATGCTTTATTCTATTTTTTTGCTTTCCTCTGGATCAACTGTAGGCATAGGACTGTGTATATGGAGGTTTTCTATGTGTGTGTGTGTGTGTCTATTTGTTTTTCCTGTGGGATGAACTGGATGGACTAGTGTCTTTTTTTAACCAGACTACCTATGTAACAGTAACAGTAAAATCTGCCAAACCTATGTAGCCACTTAACAACCATTGCTACTACATACACAGAGTTGTGCATAACTATCCAAAAATACTACCTCATGACAACTTCTTTCCACTTATTGGAAGCCTAAAGCGCTCCCTCAGGCGGCGTACACGCGACCGAGGTTCTCGCTGGAAACCAGCGAGAACCTCGCTGGAAGCTGCATTCCAGCGAGGACCTCGGCCGTGTGTACACAGAGCGCTCGCCCCGCCCGTCGGGAATCCCGTCGAGCGAAAAGAGAGCACGCTCTCTTTTTGCTCGACGGCCCGCCTGGATGAATGGCTGGTTGCCATTCCCGACGGGCAGGTCGCCGATTTCGACGGCCGGCAGAGAACCTCGACGGGCGGAACGATGTGTTCTGCCCGTCGAGGTTCTCTGCCGTGTGTACGCGGCTTCACACACTAATGCTTCTTATTCACGATCAGTTTTCCAGACAGGAAAACTGTGAGGAGAGCTTTTGGCCAGGAATCCCGGCCATGTGTATGCTCCTCGCAGTTTTTCAGACGGGAAAACCGGCAAACTTTTGCCCGGCTTTTTTTGGTAGTTTTCCTATGGTAAAAACTGAGTAGGATCATACACACCATCGCAGTTTTCCTGTCGGGAAAACTGGTCGTGTGTAGGGGGAAAGACTGACAGAGCAGGTTCTCGGCTTTCCCTTTCAGGCCCCGTACACATGGCAGAGAACACATCGTCCCGCCCGTCGAGGTTCTCTGCCGGCCGTCAGAATCGGCGACCCGCCCGTCGGGAAAGGCAACCAACCATTCATCCCGACGGGCTGTCGAGCAAATAGAGAACCTGCTCTCTATTTGCTCGACGGGTTTCCCGATGGGCGGGGCTCGCCGAGAGCGTACACACGGCCGAGGTTCTCGGCAAAATGCGTCTCCCAGCGAGGTTCTCGCTGGTTTCTGCCGAGAACCTCGGCCGTGTGTACAGGGCTTCAGGATTTCTGATGGGCATTAGAAGGATTATTCCATCAGTTACAATCAGGCCATCAAATGACCAAATTTTCTTTGGACACACTCATATAAGGCCTCATGCACACTGGACGTTTTTACAGCAGCTGTTTTTGGCAGTTGATATTTTTATCAAGTCATTAAACTCTCCATCATAGTGTCCATGCGCACATATGCTGTTATCTACAGTTTTGGGCAGTGCCGTTTTTGAACAGTAAAAAAAAAAACAAAAAAAAAACAAGTGGGTTCTGAGAGATGTTTTTTCAACTGTAAAAACGCTTTAACACTCAAATACTGATAAACGCTCAAAAACGTTGCTCACCAGTGGTTTTTAAATTGGGAAAAAAACGATATTGCAAAAACGTTGAAAAACTCACTGCAAAGCTACTGGCGTTTTTATAATGTTATTTTAACGTTTAGTGTGCATGGGGCCTAATGGAGACTCCATGTATATCCAATGAAGAGGACATGTTGGATAAGCTTTCTATAGGGGAAATTGGGGTATCTCTGCATAAATCAGCAGATAACAATAAAGCCTTGTACACACGCTCGGTTTACTCGACAAGAAAACTACTGGCAGAGCTTTCTTGCCAAGTATACCGAGCGTGTGTACGAGGCTTCAGGTTTTTCGACAAGAAAACTGCACAGAATCTAGACGAGAAATATATATACTTACCTGTTGCCGTGGAAACCCGCGCATGCTCAAAATGACTTAGACGCATGCGCGGTAGCTTCCTAGACATAGGTAGGGTGCAGCAAGATGGCGGCGACGGCATCGAATGTGACGAGCGCATGCTCGTCGTACGCGATGACGTCACGCGTTCTTTCCTTTCAAGAGAACCGCAGTTCTTTCGAAACAAGAGTCTGTACACTCTGGCGGCAAGAGATTCTTGCGAAGAATCTCGTCGGGGAAAACAATGTTTTTTTTCCTGACAAGATTCTTGCCCATGTGTACAGGGCTTAAAGGAGTTGTAAAGGATTTTTTTTAGATTTTTTTGCTGAAATGACTGTTTACATGGTATAGAGACATAGGGCCAGATTCAGGTAGAGTTAGGCTGGAGTATCAGTGATACTCCAGCCTAACTGTCACTTTGAGCCGGCTGATTAACGCCGAGAATATGTTAATCAGCGGGAATCGGAAATTCACGATCGTATTCGGGCCCGACGCAGTGACGTTCCGACGTTTCCGTAAGCGATACGCTGCGTAAAGAAAAACCAGCCCCCTAGTGGAGTATCCTATGTTAAGTATGGCCGTCGTCATCGCGTCGAGTTTACAAATTTTCACGTCGTTTGCGTAAAACGTCCATGAATGGGGATTGACGTCATTGACGTTCCCTGACAGAATTTGGAGCATGCGCACTGACAGTCGACGCATGCGCAGTACGTTTGCCGCGAGATCGCGCATAGTTAACATAATACACGCCCCCTACCCGCCCAATTTGAATTCCGCCGGCTCATTTTCGTTACGTCGCCGCAACTTTAGGAGCAAGTGCTTTGTGAATAACAGTACTTGCTCCTAAAGTTACGGCGGAGTAACGTAAATGAGAAACGTTACTCCAAAGTAAAGAAGCGCCCATCTACCTAAATCTGGCCCATAATAGTTAACTGATTCCTTTTAAAAATGATTAAAAATAGATAAGAATCAATCATATAATGTGCCTGCAGTTTCAGTTTAGTTTTTTATCTAGTTTCATACTTGTGTGAAGGACAGAGACACAGAGCCAATACAGGGCAGTGTTTGTTTTTAAAATGAAACTGATTGGTTCTGAGGGGTATTAGACACACACTAATCACACCTCCTTGATTAGAGACCACAGAGAGAATCTCCCAGTACTTTTTTCATAAGGAAACAAACAACCAGGAAGTGTGCAGAACAGAGAAGAATTACAGCAAAAACTAACAATGAGGACATGAAACCAGGACTGCATTAGGGTAAAGGAAGCTATTTAGCTAAAAAAAAATCCTTTAGTGACCCTTTAAGAATCGCTATTTTTACCGGCCTGCCCATTCATTATCAGTTGGTGCTTCTGTTCTACAGTCATTTTGTTTTTGTACATTGTCCAAATGCTATATGATCATCTGGCAATTGTACAGCTTATATGACATTCTGTGCCCATGTAAGGGTATACGGGTATCTTTATGCATTAGTGTGCACACAGCTTTGTCCTTAACCTCCTAAACATTAATCATGATTTAAACTTGATTTTAACTTTTTGGCAGCTTTGAACTCGGAAGCCTAAACTGTGTAAGTCTGGCAAGTTTTACAGACAATCAGAACAGTTTGTACTGCGGGCTTACTACCTCAAATGAAAGCTTCCTAGCACTGGTTTACGTTCCAATTCTTCCAGTGTTTATAAAGTGATCATTTTGTGCATGACAAACATATTAGTAACATAAACCTCATCCATAATGTATATGAAAGGCTGCTATTGCTTATACATGTCCACTGTTAATGATATAATGTAAAGCAGAAGTCCTCCAAAAGCAGCTAACCTGTTTCTGTAGAAGTACATCAAATCATTTTCATTCCTAGCACAAAACCTGTGTCATTGAACTATGTGTGGGTGGAATCCATTTCACTTGAGAGCACTAAGCAAACTAGAGGACCCCGGAAAGAAAACTGCTAGTCTTGGCGTCCATTCATTTGATTAATATTCTGGTTGTCGGTAAGGTAAAAAAAAAAAGCAATTGAACATTGACACTTTTGTACTGGCCTCTGCTGGTATGTGTCAAAAGAAAACACAAAAATGAGTTCAGCTGATTGCATGTATTTTTTTAAATGACCTTTTATCTACGAGAAGAAAAGCTAAAGCAAAGATCAAATTTTAGATTAACTTTGCGTAAATTGGCTTTATCCATCTTTACATGTACTTTTCTTAATAACAGAAACATTTCATGGGTATATCCATACATTCCAATGTAATGGCATCCTGTGGTACTGCTAAATAGGTGATGGAATGATAAATCTATGACTCTGAAGGCCTCATTCCCACGAGGCGGATCCGTCAGCGGCGTCCGCCAGCTCAGCAGGAGATCTCTCTGCTGATCTCTGCTGAGCCAGTGGATGACAGGTCCCTCCCGGCTCATGTTCGTTTTCATCAGATCTCATCCGATCCGATCCTCCAGGATGGAAGGCGACGTATTGCCATACGTCTGATTTTAGCGGATCGGATGTCAGCGGACATGGTCACCGCTCCATAGACTTACATGGAGCGCCCGTTCAGGTCTGCCGAAAAAACTGACAGGCGGACCTGAACAGTCCACCCATGTGAAAGGGGCCTTAAAGTGGATGTAAACCCACTCTAATCCTTTCTAAACTACTGCCATAGTGCTGATATATAAGGATATAGATGCCTCCTGCATGTATCCTTACCTGTCAAATGTTTCTCCTCTGTCTGTTATAAGAACTGAAAAACTGCAGATTCTGTGGGTGGGTCTGTTGTCTGGAGCTTGGTGGGTGGAGTCATGATGTCCCCGCCCTTCTCTACACTCCCCCTGTCAACATGCATTTTTTCGTGTGTATTACTTACACTGAATTCTGCTATGATCACTAACATCCAGTCAAAATCCAGAAAAGTAACCACATGACTTCAGAAAAGGAGTGGGGGTGGGAATTAAAAAATAATGCCTGTCTCCAGGCTAGTGCATGAGATATGTAAATAACCTGTCACTCACAGCAAGGGGTAGAACAGACTAAGGTTTTTCTCTGTAAGTCTGTTTTATTTCACTGAACAATAAAAGAGGATTTCTCAGAGCTGGATTAACTCGTTGTGGCAAGACTGGGCCCAGATGATAGGAAATCTTTTACTCTACATTGTGACAGCAAAAAAAAAAAAAAAATAATAATAATAATCGGGTTTACATCCACCTTAAGGGTGCTGGATGTCAAAGCTTGAAATGTTGGTGTTCCCAGAGTAATTTATGGTTTTGATGCGAATACAATATGTATACTGGAATTTTTAATTTTTTTTGGACAATTTCTGTTATCTTAGAAATCGTCAAAAAAAATGTACACATTGGAATCTCTGTAGTCCATTTGACTCCTGATGTGCCAAATGTTATACTGTACTTGGAATTGCATGTTTTTTTTTTTTTTAACTATGGTTGAAATTAATAATTATATACTTTTTTTTCTTATTAAAATCCTCCAGATGCTGTCCAACCAGTACCTCTTCTAGGCTAAAACATGTCTTCTTAATCCAGGTTTAATGACGCCCAGCATTTATCTGAGGGGGCATCACAACAATACCCTTTAGTTACAGTGCACTCTACATTGATGAGGGCCACCAAAAACAAAGAAGAGCTGATGCTGGAGAAGCCACGTGGCATCTTGTGACTGGTCTGAAGACGTTGGGAAAAAATAAAATGTAACATACACCTGTTGATACCAAAAGTGAGATAGTCTGGTGCCCAGATTAGGTCTTTAAATTACAATTTTGTCTGTGGAGGTTCCTGACACAAAGGTAAGCTATAATGGCGTTGGGTCAAAAATATTCGATATCATCATTTTTTAGTTTGTAAGATCTTCAACTGTGGTAGCAGAGCAGATGTTTCCCGCCACAAAGCATATATCTCATTAAAACCCTGAGGTACTCAATGAGGCATGAGTCACTGCAATCAATCACTCATTCACTTCTAAATAGAAAATCATCAACTTGAGCTACTGATCTCTTTAACCACTTAAGCCCCGGACCAATATGCTGCTAAATGCCCAGAGGCGTTTTTACAATTCGGCACTGCGTCGTTTTAACAGACAATTGCGCGGTCGTGCGACGTGGCTCCCAAACAAAATTCACATCCTTTTCTTCCCACAAATACCGCTTTCCTTTGATGGTATTTGATTGCCTCTGCGATTTAAATTTTTTGCGCTATAAACAAAAATAGAGCGACATTTTTGAAAAAAAAACAATATTTTTTACTTTTTGTTATAAGGAAAATCAAATAAACTAAATTTTAGTCAAACATTTAGGCCAAAATGTATTCAGCCACATGTCTTTAGTAAAAAAAAAAAAAAATAGCTACCTAGTGGCAACAGGGACACTAATACAGCGATCAGAAAAATGATCGTTTAGTGACACTGGCAATAGGGGGTGAAAGGGTTAACTAGGGCGGTGATCAAGGGGTTAAAACTTTTTTAGGGGGGGTATGGGGCTACCCTAGACCTAACACTAACTGCTTGTCACAGTAACTGTCACACTGACACTAAATGCAGTGATCAGTAAATATATGATCACTGCAATCAGTGACAGTATGACAGGGGGGTGGGGGGGAGGATCGGAAGGATTAATGTGCCTATGTGTGTGGTGTCAGTGTAGTGTTGGTGCGTCTTACTGTGTGATGTCTTCTCTCCTCTCAGCGGATTGAAAATACAGCCGAGAGGAGAGCTGACATCACTTCCTCTGCCAGTGTTTACATTACACAGGCAGAGGAAGTGCAGGGCGGGGAGGACGCGCATTGGCTGGGAGTGATCCGGAGGGGGCGGACAAAAACGAACAGCCGCCCCCTCATCCCGGATCGCTCCCACAGCAAACCGGACCGCCGCAAGTATCGGGGGGGGGGGGGTCTGTTTGGACCCCCGACCCACGTCTAGGCAGGGACGTACAGGTACGCCAATGTGCCTGTACGTGCCATTCTGCCGACATATATGTACATGCGGCGGTCCTTAAAGCGGAGCTCCACCCAGTATAACAACATTTTACAATGTTGTTTGAAAAAAAAAAAAAAAAAAAACCTGAAAAAAAAAAAAAAAAAAAATACTCACCCGAAATAGCTGTTGCTATGCGGAAGTCCGTAATCTGCCTCTTCCTAATCCGCGGTGTGTTTTCTTCTTCTCCTTCTCCTTGTGAATGGGCGCGCTGCTTCCTGGGAACTGTGTGTGTTCTCAGAGAGCAGCGCGCCCATTCACAAGCCAGCGTGAGACTCGCGGAGGCGCAGTAGGAAACGGGCAGTGAAGCCGTACGGCTTCACTGCCTGTTTCCCATATTGTGAATGGCGGCGCGGGACCCGGAGCGATCGTGGGACCGGCATCGGGGGGCCCATCAGCGCGGGCGCCTAGGACAGGTAAGTGTCTTTATTTAAAGTCAGCAGCTACACTGTTAGTAGCTGCTGACTTTAAAAATTTGTTTTACCGTGGCTGGAGCTCCGCTTTAAGCAGTTAAACGGCATGCTTTTTAACAATCATTAAGAGAATACCACATATTATTTATATAATTTTATTTATTTCAGGGACTTATATAGCGCTGTCAATTTTACGCAGATTTTAACCCCTTCAATACCAGCCACCGTCATATGACGTCGACAAAGTGTCTCTCCCATCCAGAGTGGACGTCATATGACGTCCTGGACTTTGAAGGGGGATATCTGAATGATGCCTGCAGTGAGAGGCATCATCCAGATATCTATCTCTTGTGCCGGCAATTCTGCACAACGTAAGATCGTTCCGCCACTAGATCGTTTTTACAGGCGGTGGGAGGGGACATCCCCCCCTCCCGCCACCATCCAGTCCTTCTCCGGGCTCTCCCGTGCCATCGGGGGCCCGGAGAAAGAATCGTCCGGCGCTGGCAGGAAGTATAGAGATGACTGGTGACCAGATGCGCGATGTGATGACGTCACACCTGGGTCCCGTAAGTAAACAAAGCCGCAATTGCGGCTGTAAGCCACAGTATTCATGAGATCAGTGAATTTTTTTCACCGATCTCATGGTTTCCAGCCTGGAGGAGAGATGTGGGGTCTTATTGACCCCGCATCTCTCCATAAAGAGGACCTGTCACACACATTCCTATTACAAGGGATGTTTACATTCCTTGTAATAGGAATAAAAGTAATACGAAAATTAAAAAATAAATAAAAAAAAGTGTAAAATAAATAAATAAATAGGTAAAATAAATAAATAAATAATAATAATAATAATAATAAAAAAAAAACGCCCCTGTCCCCGGTAGTCTGCGCGCAGAAGCGAACGCACACGCAAGTCCCGCCGACATATGTAAACGCTGTTTAAACCACAACAGGTATCGCCGCGTGCGTTAGAGTGGCAGCAACAATTCTAGCCCCAGATCTCCTCTGTAAATCTAAACTGGTAACCTGTAAAAAAATTCAAAGCCTTGCCTATGGAGATTTTTAAGTACCGAAGTTTGGCGCCATTCCATGAGTGTGCGCAATTTTAAAGTGTGACATGTTAGGTATCTATTTACTCGGTGTAACCTAATCTTTCATATTTGACAAAAAAATTGGGCTAACTTTACTGTCTTGTTATTTTTTGTTATTTTTTGAATTCATGAAACAATTTTTTTCCCCCAAAAAAGGCATTTGAAAAATTATTGCGCAAATACCGTACAAGATAAAACGTTGCAATGACCGTTGTTTTATTCCCTAGGGTGTCTGCTAAAAAAAATATATATAATGGTTTGGGGGTACTGCGTAATTATGATTTGTACATGTAGGAGAGAAGTGCCAGAATAGGCCTGGTATGGAGGTGTGTATAAAAGCCCTGTATTGAAGTGGTTAACATATACAATGTATATTCACATTAGTCCCTGCCCTCAATGAGCTTACAATCTAAGGTCCCAAACTCACATTCATACACATACTAGGGCCAATTAAGACAGAATCCAATTAACCTACCAGCATGTCTTTGGAGTGTGGTAGGAAACCAGAGTACTCAGGGGAATCCCATGCAGGCACAGGGAGAACATGCCAACTCCAGGCAGGTTGTGTCGTGTTTAAGGTTCGAACCAACGACCAGCGGACAGAAATCTCAGCGCATGCGTCAAATGGATTAGACGCATGCGTGGAAGTATTTTACTTCCTGGAGTGGTGACGTGGCAGTGTCAATGTCACCGCGTCCTCAGCCCGAGGGGATTTTGGTCCGATGGTGTGTACACGCCATCGGACCAAAATCCGATGAGACATGTCCGCTGGAAACGGTCTGTCGGACATGTTTGAGCGGACATGTCTCATCGTGTGTACGCGGCCTAAGAGTCTCTTAAAACTATCAATTCTCCCCGCAGCCACCACCAATTGTGGAAGAGAGTTCCACATCCCTATTGCCCCAACAGTGAAAAACCCCCTTCGCAGTATAAGGTTAAACCTCTTCTCTGTCCTCTTACACTCCTTGTGACTGAATATTTTTCCTAGGCTGGGATCACCATGGAGGTATTTGTAAATCACCATCACGTCCCCTCTAAAGCGTTTTTTCTCCAGCGAGAATACATTTAGTGTTTGCAGTCTTTCCTCATAATTGAGGTCCTCCAGTCCCCTTATTAGTTTTGTTGCCCTTTTTTGTACTCTTTCCAGTTCCTGCACATCCCTTCTGAGGTGGTGACCAGAACTCGACAGAATACTCCAGATGTGGTCTAATCAGTGTTTTATAAAGCGGTAGGATTATTGTTTTATATCTGAAGTATATCGCTTATTTTATTCATGCCAATGTTCTGCATGCTTTGGTAGCTGCAGCTTGACATTGCATGCTCAATCTGTCATCTACCAGGACCCCCAGAACTTTTTCCATCCTTGATTCCCCCATCGGTTCTCCCCCTAGTGAGTAGTTTTCATTTTTTTTTAGTTGCCCACTCCATTATTTTGTTCAGGTCTTTCTGCAAGATTTCTATATCCTGATCTGAAGTTATTGCCCTGCTTAATTTTGTGTCATCCACAAACACTGAGATTGAGCTATTTATCCAATTCTCTGTATCATTTATGAATAAATTGGATAGAATCAGTCCCAAGACAGAACCCTGGGGCACCCCACTTATCACTCCAGACCAGCCTGAGTATACATTATTTATCACTACCCTTTGGACACGCCCCTGCATTCAGTGGGACATGATATGTGCAGAGTGCAGGGGTGCGCGATATGTGCAGAGGCGCACGCTAGGTGCAAAGTGCAGGGGTGCACACGTTCAGGGGGACACGATATGTGCAGATGACAGGCGTGCACGCTATGTGCAGAGTGCAGGGGCACACCCTTTGTGCAGAGTGCAGGGGCGCGCGCTATGTGCAGAGTGCAGGGGCGCGCGCTATGTGCAGAGTGCAGGGGCGCGCGCTATGTGCAGAGTGCAGGGGCGCGCGCTATGTGCAGAGGCGCGCGCTATGTGCAGAGTGCAGGGGCGCGCGCTATGTGCAGAGTGCAGGGGCGCGCGCTATGTGCAGAGTGCAGGGGCGCGCGCTATGTGCAGAGTGCAGGGGCGCGCGCTATGTGCAGAGTGCAGGGGTGAGCGCTTTGTGCAGAGTGC
The DNA here is from genome assembly GCA_029574335.1 of Rana kukunoris. NCBI lineage: Eukaryota > Metazoa > Chordata > Amphibia > Anura > Ranidae > Rana > Rana kukunoris. The sequence goes on from CM056052.1 coordinate 446,781,735, forward strand.
AGGGGCACACGCTTTGTGCAGAGTGCAGGGGCACACGCTTTGTGCAGAGTGCAGGGGCACACGCTTTGTGCAGAGTGCAGGGGCACACGCTTTGTGCAGAGTGCACGCTATGTGCAGAGTGCAGGGGTGCACGCTATGTGCAGAGTGCAGGGGCTCGCGATTTGTGCAGAGTGCAGGGGCACACGCTTTGTGCAGAGTGCAGGGGTGCACGCTATGTGCAGAGTGCAGGGGTGCACGCTATGTGCAGAGTGCAGGGGTGCACGCTATGTGCAGAGTGCAGGGGTGCACGCTATGTGCAGAGTGCAGGGGTGCACGCTATGTGCAGAGTGCAGGGGTGCGCGCTATGTGCAGAGTGCAGGGGCTCGCGATTTGTGCAGAGTGCAGGGGCACACGCTATGTGCAGAGTGCAGGGGTGCACACTATGTGCAGAGTGCAGGGGTGCACGCTATGTGCAGAGTGCAGGGGTGCACGCTATGTGCAGAGTGCAGGGGTGCGCGCTATGTGCAGAGTGCAGGGGTGCGCGCTATGTGCAGAGTGCAGGGGCCCGCACTTTGTGCAGAGTGCAGGGGTGCACGCTATGTGCAGAGTGCAGGGGTGCACGCTATGTGCAGAGTGCACGCTATGTGCAGAGTGCAGGGGCGCGCGCTAGGTTCAGGGGTGCACGCTAGGTGCAGCGTTCAGAAACGGGTACGATATGTGCAGAGTGCAGGGGTGCACGCCATGTGCAGTGTGCAGGAGTATGCTATGCACAGCGGGCAACATCTATCCCGCCACTCTCCTCCCATCCCCCCACCTGCACACCTCTGCCTCCACCTCCACCTCCACCTCCCTCTCAGCTCAAAAGAAATTGCATTCATGTATAGGCTGTACAAGGTTTTTACAACATTCCCTCTCCATTGCCACTATTGGTTAAAGCAAGTCTCCAAAAGCTCATCATCAGCGATGCATGGAAAATAAACAAATGCCAGAGCTGTCCTGAACCTCCTCCACTGACAGCTATGCCGGACTGACTGCGCATGCTCACAAAGGGACTGAAGATAATAGAGACGGAAATGTTTACTCTCGTTGCCTAGGAGAACTGGCATGACAGTGGAACGAATAGACAGTGATAAGAACAGGAGGTAGTGGCTGCTGCGCGGGCCACATGACAAGGCCTGGTGGGCCAGATATGTTTGCCATCTGTGGCCTAGGAGATGTCCTGATGCTCTCCTACTACTCGGGTACGCAGCCAACTTCTTCCTGTGTTAGTGCCCAAACACTGCAAACCCAAGGAGTCATGCACCTGTTCTTCACTTAAGAATTCCCTGCTATACCAATCTCAGTCACAGTCTCAGTCTTCTAGTCACAGTGCTTTTCAAATGCCATTTGACAAATAATGAGGAGGTATTATCGTCTCCTCACCACCTGACTTAACCCTACAATGCCGCAGTACCACTCTACAGTCCCATGCGTTGAATACGGTTGTGGCGAAGGCCCACTGCACTCAGTAGGGGAGTTTGAAATATGGTACCACTTGTTAAACTCTGCAACCCGAATAAAAAATTCCAAAGAAAGGCATCGTGGCCACTGTGTGTGAACAACCCCATCCAGCTGTTACTTTACAGTTCGGGTGGGCAGTCTGAATGATCAGCTGTACCTATTATTCCTAGTTGGTGTTTGGTGTTTTGCATCTTGGGTACAAAAATTTTTATTGGGAAGAATTAAGTTCACTTGGGGAAATTATTGGTCCACCCCTGCTCCTGGCAATACTTTTCAGACAACAGGAAAGACTTGAATGTCTATGTCCTCCTTGTCTCAACACATAAAGCACTGATGTTATTTATGACGCAAACATTTCTTATACAGTCATAAAACTAAAAGTAAATACACACCCTTTGGGGGTCGCTATGCTTTATCAAGCTAGTTCACCACAAGTTTCTCAAAAGCACATGCAGCTAATTCTGTAAGTAATCACCGTTCTGAGATTTACAGTCTATGGGGCATCATACACAGCTTTTTTTATAAAAAAGTATAATCATTTATTGAACACTGACGTTATGCAGAAAGATCCATTTATAAATTCAATGCAGCTGCCAGTGCTTCATATTCATCTCTTCTTACTATGACACAATAGATTCAAAATGCTTCATCAAACACAGGGGACTTTTTTGCATAATCATGTATCCTGTAGGCTACAGCTGGTCTCTCTTCACAATCTCAGACAGGCAACAGAATGGGGTTTTAATGTAATGTCTGACCCAATACATTGCTGATTTGTCATGTGCTGATATCATTTGACTAGAAAATCTGACACAGCCAATAGTACCCTGTCACTAGCATATTATCAGTCATCAATGTTATACACTAAGGCCACGTACACACGATCAAACATATCTGCTGAAACTGGTCCGCAGACCAGTTCCAGCGGACATATCCGATCGTGTGTACGGGCTAGCAGACAGGTTTCCAGCAGACAAAAGTTTTGAAGCATGCTTTAAAACTTGTCTGCTGGAAAGCGGTCTGTCGGATATGTCCGCTGGTTAGGCGTACTAACCGAAATCTCCCGCATGTGTCGAATGTAAAAAATTCTAATAGTTTTACATAAAGCAGCAACATCCACACAAGTAAGACACCCAACGTTAGGAGGGATTTATTCTTCCAAAGCAAATGTACTTTTTCAAATTGGTACTGACCAGTATTCCAAGGTTTCTCTTCTCCTGCAGTTTTTCTTCATCACTCAGTTAACGTGACCCCAACACTGGTGAAGAGGGGGATACAAGGATGCCATGCAGCGAACTGACATCCTCAATATCATAGGATGATACCATTGGTCATTAGGACACTGGCAGCTAGAAGAATCTAATGGTGCACAATGAAAACCTGTGGCTTTGTGTAACTAACGGGCAGGCTTTATCCACCTGCTGGCTTGTATACAATTCTTAAGAAAACCTCAAGGCCTCCTGGCTGAAAAAGGCTGGTCTAATAAACATTTTATCACTGCAAACATCAAATAATGTATGCATTGTGCAAAAAAAGATAGCATTTTATACTTTCAAAACCAAAGACCTTAACCACTTGACTACTGGGCACTTAAACCCACTTAATAACCAGACCAATTTTCAGCTTTCGGTGCTCTCAATTTTGATGAATAACTCAGTCATACAACACTGCAACCAAATGAAATTTTTGTCCTTTTTTTCCCACAAATAGAGCCTTTTGGTGGTATTTTATCCACCTCTGCGGTTTTTATTTTTTTCACTATAAATGAAAAAAGAACGAAAATTTGTAAAAAAATGAATTTTTCTTCATTTCTATTATAAAATTTTGCATAATTTTTCATAAATTTGTAAAATGTATACTGCAACTTTGGTAACAAAACAAAAAACATTTAGATATTATTTAGTCTAAAGAAGGGTCTAAACACAATTACTGAAAATTGATCATTTGAACTGAGCATCCTCTCTCATTTCTTGAGACCCTAACATGCAGAGTGCTCATACAGCTCTGTACTATCATGAGATGGGGTTGGGGACAGCGTGGCCAATGGAAGGCGCCAAACTTTGGACTTAAAAATCCCCATAGGAGCTTTAATATTTTTACTGGTTACATCATTTTAGTTGGAGAAGAGGTCAGGACCAAAATTATTGCTCTCGCTCTAACGTTCGCACATACCTCACATGTGTGGTTTGAACCCGTTTTCATATGTGGGCGGGACTTGCGTATGCGGTCGCTTCTGCATGCAGCTCAGGGGAAGGGGCGCTGTATGCCCAGAGTATTGCGGAGTATGCCCAGAGTATTGCGGAGTATTGGGAGTATCCAGAGTATTGCGGAGTATGCCCAGAGTATTGAGAGTATGCCCAAGTATTGCAGAGTATGCAGAGTATTGCAGAGTATGCCCAGAGTATTGCAGAGTATGCAGAGTATTGCGGAGTATGCCCAGAGTATTGCGGAGTATGCCCAGAGTATTGCGGAGTATGCCCAGAGTATTGCGGAGTATGCCCAGAGTATTGCGGAGTATGCCCAGAGTATTGCGGAGTATGCCCAGAGTATTGCAGAGTATGCCCAGAGTATTGCGGAGTATGCCCAGAGTATGCCCAGGTATGCAGAGTATGCCCAGAGTATTGCAGAGTATGCCCAGAGTATTGCGGAGTTGCCCAAATTGCAGAGTATGCCCAGAGTATTGCGGAGTATGCCCAGAGTATTGCGGAGTATGCCCAGAGTATTGCGGAAGTATGCCCAGAGTATTGCGGAAGTATGCCCAGAGTATTGCGGAAGTATGCCCAGAGTATTGCGGAGTATGCCCAGAGTATTGCGGAAGTATGCCCAGAGTATTGCGGAAGTATGCCCAGAGTATTGCGGAGTATGCCCAGAGTATTGCGGAAGTATGCCCAGAGTATTGCGGAAGTATGCCCAGAGTTTTGCGGAAGTATGCCCAGAGTATTGCGGAAGTATGCCCAGAGTATTGCGGAAGTATGCCCAGAGTATTGCGGAAGTATGCCCAGAGTATTGCGGAAGTATGCCCAGAGTATTGCGGAAGTATGCCCAGAGTATTGCGGAGTATTGCCCCCCATAGATGCCCAGAGTTGCCCAGAGTATTGCAGAGTATTGCCCCCCCCCCCAGAGTATTGCCCCCCCCCCCAGAGTATTGCCCCCCCCCCAGAGTATTGCCCCCCCCAGAGTATTGCCCAGCATTGCAGAGTATGTGCAGCAGGGATGGCTGAGCAGGGAGGGATGGATGGATGGATCGTGACTACATTTGTCACAGATCCAGCCCGCAGCACTGGCGCTGCCATCCGCTCCCTCCCCTCTCCTCTCACACTGTACCGATCGTACAGAGAGAGGAGGGAGGAACCGGCGTCAGCACATGCGCGGTCTGTTTACATCTGATCCGTCGTCATTGGACGGCGCGATCACGTGGTAAACGCCGCTATCACGGCGATTTACCGTGATTCGTGACCCGCCGGGTCCTCTGGACCCGGCGGTCACGGACATTCCCGTGCGGCCCCAGGGGGCGCGCGGGAGCGCGACTTGGAATCTTTATAACGTGATCCCAGAGTTAAGCAACCACCTTGCCGCCGTTAGTTTTCGGCAGGTGGTTGCTAAGTGGTTAAACTTATGCTGGTAAATAATTTGCAGATGATCCCCAAGGTTTGCCACCATCAGTATGGCAACTCTCTAGAAAAACACACCATAACTGAGCATGTGCAGAGTGCTCATACAGCTCTGTACTATCATGAGATGGGGGTTGGGGACAGTAAAAGAAGGGGAGAATCAGAGAAGACAGGATCAAACAGCCTTTTTACACAATGCAGAGAATTAACCCCCTAGGTTCCACACTGAGTATAACAAGCATCATTTACTGCACATACAGACTTATTTTACTGTAGTGGGCTTAGTAACACTTTAAAGCGGTTGTATACCTTTTTAAACCTGTAAGGAAAAAGGCATAATGAGCTAGTATGCACCGCATACTAGCTCATTATGAAATACTTACCATAGAACGAGACATCGGCAGGTGATCTCGGTCCACACTGAGGGAGCTGATATTTTACCTCGGTGTGTCTTCCGGACATCGCGGCTCCAACTCTGTGACTGGCCGGAGCCGCGGTGTTGTCACTCCCCACGCATGTGTGCGGAAGACTTCTTTCCGGCAATATCCAGCAGCGTCTGCTGGACCTTCAGCCGGGCATTGAGAGCGCATGCGCCACTGATGTCAGTGGCTGCATGCAAAGGGAAAATCTCCTAAACCATACAGATTTAGGAGATATTCTTTTTACCTACAGGTAAGCCTTATTATAGGCTTACCTGTAGGGAAATAAAAAAAAAGAAGGTTATACAACCGCTTTAACTACTTGCCAACCACCCTCCTCATATATACTGTGGCAAGGCGGCTCGGATGTGCAAGCCGATGTACCTGTACGTTGGTCTGTGCATGTGGTACAGCAAGCGGGGGCCGATGTCCACCGGCCACCTGCGATCACAGTGAAGAGAGGCAGAAGGGGGATCTGCCTATGTAAACAAGGTGGATCCCGTTCTGACAGGGGAAGACAGAAAGATCAGCTGTTCCTAATGATCAGGAACAGCGATCTATCGCTACTCCCAGTCAGTCTGTTCCCCTAACAGTTAGACACATGTCCCTAATGAACACTTAACCCCTTGATCTCACCAATTGTTAACCCCTTCCCTGCCAGTGCCATTTATACAGTGATCAGTGTATTTTTAGAGCACTGGTCACTGTATTGGTGTCACTGGTCACCAAAAAGTGTCACTTAGGGTCAGATTTGTCTGCTACAATGTTGCAGTTTCGCTAAAAATCGCTGATCCATGCCATTACTAGTAAAAACAATAAAACATAAATAAGTGCTCTGGGGAATAAGCCAGGTAGATTTTTTAGCAAGGTCTATAAAACCAAGAAAATATGCAAAACGCTATCTTGAAAATAAAAGATAAAAAATGGACATCTGAGACATTCTACCAAAGAGATAACTGATATATTCCAGGAATATTACCAAAAATTATATAAGGTTAACCAAGAGCAAGATATTATAGAAGCACAGAATAAAAGTAAGAAAATTAAACAATACTTAGAAAATGTAAAGAGCCCGGGTTTATCGGAAGAAGTGATCAGTAACCTGGAGAGGGAAATAACGATAGATGAAATAAACCAAACAATAAAAAACGTTAAGATGGGAAAGAGCCCTGGCCCGGACGGGTATACCTCAGCATACTATAAAAGGTTTGGAGAAATTCTATCTCCTTGTTTTCTATAGGGGAAGGTATGAGAATGCGAGAAGAAGCCCTGGGAGCCCACATAACCTTAATAGGGAAGGAAGATAAGGATCCCGCAATGTGTGCCAGCTACAGGCCTATCTCTCTGATTAATGTAGACATAAAGATCTACTCTAAAATTTTAGCCGAGAGAATAAGACCTCTCTTATCAGGGCTGATAGAAAAGGATCAGGCGGGGTTCATACCCGGGAGGGAGACAAGAGATAATTTGCTAAGAGTCCTGTTTTTGATCCAAAAGGCAAACAAAAGTAAAGAGTCTATTTTGTTTATATCATTTGACGCCGAAAAGGCATTTGATAGGCTGGATTGGGGGTTTATGCTAGCAACTCCTACTACATGTGGGTTTAGGCCCTAATATGATGAAGTGGATAGGGGCATTGTACTCTAACCCATCAGCCCAGGTGAGGGTGAATGGCACATTGTCAGAGAGATTCCTACTCCATAATGGGACCCGTCAGGGGTGCCCCCTCTCCCCCCTTCTTTTCGTACTATCACTTGAGCCGTTACTGGAAACTATTCGGATGAATCAGGAAATAGAGGGGATAAGGGTGGGGGAAAGAGAGATCACAAGATTTCTGTGTTCGCGGATGATATGATGCTATACGTGTCGAACCCGAGGCGGACCTTACCGTTAATAATAGTAGAATATGAGAAATATGGAGAGATCTCAAACTTGAAAATTAATAGAGGAAAAACAGAGATCCTTAGCATCTCAGTAAATCATGGGGAACGCAGAGATCTTGAGGCTCTCTACCCATTTGTTTGGAAGCAGAGGGGGATGAAATATCTAGGGGTCTTCCTCTCAGTCACAGAAAGGTACCTATATCAAGACAATTATATACTTCTCTTGAATAAATTAAAAACAGAATTAAAGGGATATAGGGTAGATAGAATCTCCTGGTGGGGAAGGATAAATACCATAAAAATGATGATCCTCCCCAAGGTTTTATATATCTTCCAAACATTACCGATAAAAATCTCAGAGGCCTTCTTTGGAACCTTGGGGAAGATTATAAGGAGGTTTATAAGGAAGGGAAAAAAATCACGCATAGCAATAGAAACTCTGATTAGACCTAGACAGGAGGGAGGACTGTATTTACCAGATTTCAAAAGGTATTATGAGGCAGCAGTTCTGAGAAGAATAATGGATTGGTTTCAGGGGGGAGAGGGGAAAAAAAAATGGGTAGAAATAGAAGAAAATCTTAGTGAAAGTAACCTGGGAAAAAGAATCTGGGTCCCGAAACACTTTAGAAGTTTTCACCATAATACTCCGGGAATAACAAAAGAAACGTATAAGAATATGGGACAGAGTTTGTAAAGTTAAAAAATGGCTCTACAATAGCCCGCTATTACCACTTACAGGCACAGACTAATTCTTGCCAGGAAGGGGGGGGGGGGTTATTTTTGAGGTGGGCAACCTCAGAAACCTTAAAATTGAAGGACCTAATGAAAGGAGATACTCTGTGCTCTATTTATGATATACGAGAAAGATATGGCCCCCACCCCGGAGACGAATGGAGATATAGACAGATCCAACATTTTGTAAACACTCTTCCTAAGCCCCTGAGAGATCCCAATGACTTAAATCAATGGGAAAAATATATAGATCAAGGGGGAATAGGAAGACAAGGACTATCTAAAATATACAAGATACTGACACCCAAACGAGACCTCGAAGCATTAAAAATAGTAGAAAGGTGGGAACTAGAATTAAACCAAGTAATACCCTTAGAAAAGAAAAGGCAGGTGTTAGAATATACTCATACAACATCAATGCAAGCAAGGGTAAAAGAGATGAACTATAAGCTCCTATCTAAATGGTATTATGTCCCAATGAAAATGAATAAAATAGATAGTGAAGTATCATCCATGTGTTGGAGAGAATGTGGGATGGAGGGAACTCATGCCCATATATGGTGGAACTGCCCCCTGATTCAAGGGTATTGGAAGGAAGTATTGGCCCGGATAAAGAGAATTAGTGGATGGGAGGTGAGACAGGACCCCTGGGAATGCTTGTTTCATAGTACGGGGATGTCGGAAAAAAAATATAGAGACTCATTGGTTCCATATCTATTGAACGGAGCAAAGGTACTTATACCAAGAAACTGGAAGAAAAAGCAACCACCCTCGGTAGAGGAATGGATAGAGGAGATGGAAAAGACCCGAGTGATGGAGGAACTCTGGGCGCTACATAATAACTATGGGGCAAGATTCAATAAAGTATGGGAGGGATGGAGGAGTTTTAGGGATATGGGAGGAGGGGAGGGGAGATGAGAGGGTAGGAGGAGTTCTGAAGTAACTAGGAAGTATTTTCTATGTGTATTCCCTCCCTCCCTCCCCTCCCTCTCTTTATTTATGTTTTTTATATATATATATATATATATATATATATATATATATATATATATATATATTTTGTTATGAGCACAATAAGGTGATTGAAAGAATTCCCCTCAATACCTTGGATAGGCATAGGCACTTTAGAGAATCAACGATAATTGTGTTGCACTTTCGACAACAATGGTATTTTTAAATGCACCCCCCCCCCCCCCTATACAATATACATTTATTTATTTATATATTCCCTTCCTTTTTTTTTTTTTTATTCTTTTACACATAAGGAACTGAGATAGGCACTTGCACCTTAGAGAAATAAGGAATAATAAGATTTTTCCACATATGTAAATACAAATATATGTATATATCTATTTCTTTTTCTCTTTTTTTTTTGGAGGGAACAAAGTTGGTTCCATAAAAGATTTAGATTAGGTATTTGCACCTTAGAGAAATAATTTAGATTTCTCCTTATACAATAATAGCAATCATTTTTTTTTTTCACATAAGAATCTGAGATAGGCACTTGCACTATAGAGAAATAAGGAATAATAAGATTTTTCCACATATGTAAATACAAATTAGGTACATATCCATTTTTTTTTTCTCCTCTCCCTCTCTCTCTTCTCCCTCCCTCCGGCTGTCACTGAGGTTGGCAATAGTATAAACAGGGGGATATTAGTGTAAGAATAAGTAAGGTAGGCGAGGAATACAGGAGTTGGATATTTGTAATAGAAACATCGTCTCGCATTGAATATTAAAGGGAATATAATGAGACCATGAATGTAAACTGTTTTGTAAGTTAATGTATAAGTGTATGTATGTAATATGTTGTTTATTCATATTTGAAAACTCAATAAAATAAATATGAAAAAAAAAAACATAAATAAGTCCCTAAATATTTCCCCTATTTTGTAGACGTCATAACTGTTGTGCAAACCAATCAATATAAACATATCGCGATTGTTTTTTACCAAACTATGTGGCAGAATGCATATTGGCCTAAACTGATTAAAAAAAAAAATTATATATATATATATATATATATATTTCTGGATATGTTTTATAGCAGAAAGTAAAAAAAAATATAGTTTGTATTTTTTTTGTTTATAGCGCAAAATACCAATAAAATACCACCCAAAAAAAAGCACTATTTGTGAGGAAAAAAGGACATCATATTTGTTTTGGTACAACATCGCACAACTGAGCAATTGTCAGTAAAAGTGACGTAGTGCCATATCTTAAAAAATGGCCTGGTCATTAGAGCAGTAAATCCTTCTGAGGCTGAAGTGGTTAATTGAACAGGCCGAGGTTAGAGATGTATAGAACGGTTCGCCGGCGAACAGTTCCCGGCGCATATCAATTGTTTGCGTTCACCGCCGCCGGCGAACATATGCGATGTTCGACCCTCCCCCTATTCATTATCATTGAGCAAACTTTGACCCTGTACCTCACAGTCAGCAGAATACCTCCATCCCTGACCCTCCCACCTCTAGGGCAGCATCCATTTTAGATTCATTCTGAACCTGCAGTCTTAGTGAGAGGAGGGACAGTGTTGCTGTTGATTTTATAGGGAAAGCGATAGCTAAGCCAGTGTACTCCAGTGTTGGAGTTAGATAGGGCAGGCAGGCAGGCAGGCTAGTCAGAGTTACAGTGTGTAGAGGATATATATATGCATTCCAGGTTTTGTATATATATTTATACACTGTATTGAGTTTAGCTGCTGTGTAATATAAAGGGGTCCAGAGGTGCAGGGTGCTGTGTAATATAAAGGGGTCCAGTGGTGCAGGGTGCTATGTAAAGGGGCCCAGTGCTGTGGGGTGCTGTGTAATGTAAGGGGCCCAGTGGTGAAAGCTGCTGTGTAATATAAAGGGTTGCAGGGTGCTATGTAAAGGGGTCCAGAGCTGTGGGGTGCTGTGTAATGTAAGGGGCCCAATGGTGCAAGCTGCTGTGTAATATAAAGGGGTCCAGTGTGCTATTTAGAGGGGCCCAGAGCTGTGGGGTGCTGTGTAATGTAAGGGGCCCAGTGGTGCAAGCTGCTGTGTATAATAAAGGGGTCTAGAGGTGCAGGGTGCTATGTAAAGAAGTCCAGAGCTGTGGGGTGCTGTGTAATGTAAGGGGCCCAGTGGTGCAAGCTGCTGTGTAGTATAAAGGGGCCCAGTGGTGCAGGGTGCTGTATAATATAAAGGGGTCCAGTGGTGCAGGATGCTATGTAAAGAGGCCCAGAGCTGTGGGGTGCTGTGTAATGTAAGGGGCCCAGGCTCACAGCGTAAACTGTGCCCACCTGTCCAGTGCCACATCTCATATATATTTTGTTGGCACAGTAGATAACATATAAAAACTAAATTCACTGCAATATAGAATAGTAGTCAGTTGTCTGCCAGGGTGTCTTAGGCTCACAGAGTAAACTGTGCCCACCTGTCCAGTGCCACATCTCATATATATTTTGTTGGCACAGTAGATAACATTTAAAATAAAAATTCACTGCAATACAGAATAGTAGTCAGTTGTCTGCCAGGGTTGTTTGCGGTTGTTTGCGCTGCGTTAAACGGGAGTTTGGTCTGTCACTGTGAACCCTAACCTTGTCTGTAACCCTAACCCTATCTGTAACCCTAACCCTGTCTGTAACCCTAACCCTTTCTGTAAGTTAGACAGGGTTAGGGTTACAGTTAGGGTTACGGTTACAGCCAGGGTTAGGGTTAGGGTTACAGATAGGGTTAGGGTTACAGACAGGGTTACTGTTACAGTCTGTAACCCTAACCCTAACCCGTACACTACCTGATCGATACAACATCATACCTGATGTTTTAAAGCATGTTATTCCAAACAATTTAGGAATGTTAGGTGATTTATGCCCTTTATGGATTAAAAACGGACTCTGCGACAACTACGTAAATTTTCCATGGGAGTTTTGCCATGGATCCCCCTCCGGCATGCCACAGTCCAGGTGTTAGTCCCCTTGAAACAACTTTTCCATCACTATTGTGGCCAGAAATAATCCCTGTGGGTTTTAAAATTTGCCTGCCCATTGAAGTCTATGGCGGTTCGCGAACACTTGCGGAAGTTCGCGAACGCAAAATTTTAGTTTCGCGACATCACTACCCGAGGTTAAAAGATGATTGGCTACCATGCACACCTGCACCAGATTCTGAGCACTCTAGTTTTAGTAAATCTCCCCCAATATGTGTATTTTCAGTTCAAGGAAATCATATAAGAAAGCGCTGCCTCTGAGTGGACGATCACTAAAATACCTCTTAGGTCAGCACAGATAGATAGATAGATAGATAGATAGATAGATAGATAGATAGATAGATAGATAGATAGATAGATAGATAGATAGATTTTTGGTGTATTTTACTTTGACCTACCTTTTTTTTTAAATACTTGACTTGCAGTTTTTTATTCCAATCAAAATGCACACAGTAGAACCCTGATAAAATGCAAACATATTATAGTGACAATATATCTTGGCAAGGATGTCAAGCCCTGTACACACAGCCGGAATCTCGTCAGGAAAAAAACGTTGTTTTTCCTGACAAGATTCCTGGCAAGCTTTCCTTGATCGCCGAGTGTACACACAGCCATTCAAAACTACCGCCCTTCTTTTGAATGGCAAGAGCGCGGTGACATCATCGACTACAACGAGCATGCACTTGTCACATTCGATGCCGTCGCCGCCATCTTGCTACACCCTACACTATGCCTTGGAAGCTTCCGCGCATGTGCCGAAGTCTCATCGAGCATGCACGGGTTTCCATGGAGGCAGGTAAGTATACAGCCGCTCGGGTTTCTCGGCAGAAAAACACTGCCAAGAATCACAACGAGAAAATAGAGAGCAGAGAAACTATACACATGCACGGTTTTCTCGGCAAAAAGCTCTGCCAGCAGTTTTCTGGTCGAGAAAACCGTGTGGCTTAAGGCCGCGTACATACGATTGGTCTAAACCGTTCAAAACGGACTGAATGACCTTTTTAAATCGGTCCAAACCGATCGTGTGTGGGCCCTATCAGTCAGTTATCCTTCCGTCAGAAAAAAAGAGAACTTGCTTTAAAATTTGACCGATGGACTCCTGACCGATGGGTCAAAACCGATCGTTAGTATGCAAAAGCATCGGTTAAAAGGCAGCGCATGCTCAGAATCAAGTCGACGCATGCTTGGAAGCATTGAACTTTGTTTTTTTCAGCACGTCGCTGTGTTAAAACACGTAAATGTCAACACGTTCTAACACAATGGTTTTTTTAACTGATGGTGTGTAGGCACATCAGACAGCTTCATCCTTCGGACCGTTCTCATTGGAAGGACTGATCGTGTGTACGCGGCCTAAGAGTCAGGGCAGTCCACTCTTGAAAGGTGGATTAGGAGGGGAAGAATATCTGAAACTCAGTACTAAGTTGGTTTGCGTTGTATGAAAAACATCAAATAATAAAAAAAAATTGTCACAGCTCAATAACATTTGTTGGAACCTGAATCAAATAGGAGGACTAAGGGTTGGGACTTTGAATGAAGCTTTGTTGGAACCTGATTCCTATTTCTGGATTCATTATGCATGCACAAAAAATAAAAAAATAATACACTTCTGTCAGAAACCTCATGCCAGCCATTGGAAAAGATCATGCCAGTGTCTGTAAAGCCTCATACACACGATCGGACTTCCATCTGACTTTTCCGCGGATTTTGCTCTGAAGGGTGTTGTCCGTGAACTTGGTATGCATACATACGGCGGACTTTTTCAGCCAACTTTCACCAAATCACGTGTTTTTTCTGCTCATTACCACCACCCTTTGGGCAACTTCTGCTATTGTTGTCTTTGATCTTTAGCATTGGTTCTGAGCATGCGTGTTTGTATTTTGGACTTTAGTCCAATGGACTTGTGTACACACGATCGGATTTGCTCCATCGGACATTTGTTGCCGGAAAGTATGTCCGATTAAAAAGCGAAAAAGTTTGTCCGATGGAGCGTACACACGGTCGGAATGTCTTCAAAAACAGGTCAGTCGGAGGTTTGTTGTCAAAAAGTCAGATCGTGTGTACGGGCCTTAAGATATTTATCCCAATAAATATAAGCAGTGATGTAGATGTAGCTACGAAACTTGTGTGCTACACTGTGCTTAAAAACCCATCTTAATGTACTTATGGGAGTTTCCATTGCTGACTTGTTTACTCTTGTTTAACTATTTTTGAGCCACTGATTTAAAAGAAGCATGTACCGTATTTATCGGCGTATAACACGCACAGACATATAACACGCACCCTAACTTTAAAAGGGAAGTTTCAGGAAAAATACTTTCCACAGCCCCCTGCGTATAACACACAGGCACAATTTACCCTCTATTTTCAGGGTAAAAAAGTGAGTGTTATACGCCAATAAATACAGTATATATCAGGTGTTAGTACCACTAAGGCCGCGTACACACAATCAAATTTGTCCGCTGAAAACGGTCCGATGGACCGTTTCAGCAGACATCTCCGATCGTGTGTACGGCCGAGCAGACAGATTTGTCCACCCGACAGATTTCAAAGCATGCTTTGAAATCTATCGGGTGGGAATCTGTCCGCCCGACATGTCTGCTGGTTAGTACACTTACCAGCAGACATGTCGTCCCGCACCGCCGCCGCCGAATGGATTCGGCGCATGCGCAGAAGTGTTTTACTTCCTGGTGCGGTGACGTGGCCGCGTCAACGTCACCGCCACGTCACCAACACGTCAGCGCGCCGTCTGCTGGCGGGGATTTTGGTTTGCTCGTGTGTACACGCGAGCAAACCAAAATCCCAGCAGACAGATTTGTTCAAATCTGTCGGACGGACAGATTTGAACAAATCTGTCCGCTCGTGTGTATGGGGCCTAAGATGTGCATGTTCTTTCCAGGTCAAAGTTTATTTAGTGTCTGCAGGGCTGCCGTTTTGGAGGTGCAATGGCCCAGGGCCCCCTAGTCTTTGAGGACCCCCATTAGCCACCAAACTCCTTGTCCACTGCTGAGGAACTAGCTAGTGTCACCCCCATCTTCCATTCCTAATGTCTCCTGGTGGCAGCTGGCTCACAGCTCTGATCCCCTGGTCTGTAATTGTCTCCTCTGCTTGCAGGCTAAATAAATGTTTCAGATCTGTTAAAACTTGCTTTCATATTTCATAGGGGAAGAGGGCACCTTTAACAGATTTTACTACCAGTTCTAAGTTCAGACAAGGTGTATGGCAGCTTGCTACTTCTGTTCGATCATGGAAAAATAAACACTTGCAAATATTCCCTAAAAAGTTGCACTTTTAACCACTTCGGTCCCGGACCATTTGGCTGGCCAAAGACCAGAGCACTTTTTGCGATTCGGCACTTTGTCACTTAAACTGACAATTGCGCGGTTGTGTGACGTGGCTCCCAAACAAAATTGATGTCCGTTTTTTCCCAGAAATAGAGCTTTCTTTTGGTGGTATTTGATCACCTCTGAGGTTTTTATTTGTTTCCGATATAAATAAAAATACAGTGAGAATTTTGAAAAAAAAAGCAATATTTTTTACTTTTTGCTATAATAAATATCCCCAAAAAATATCTAAAAAATAATAAAAAAAATACGTATTCATCTACATATTTTTATAAAAAAAAAAAAAAAATTGCAATAAGCATTTATTAATTGGTTTGTGCAAAAGTTTTAGCGTCTACAAAATAGGTTATAGTTTTATGGCATTTTTATCGATAATTTTTCTTTTACTAGTAATGGCGGAGATCAGCGATTTTTATCGTGACTGCGACATTATTATTGGCACTATTTTGGGACCATTCACATTTATACAGCGATCAGTGCTATAAAAATGCACTCATTACTGTGTAAATGTGACTGGCAGTGAAGGGGTTAACCACTAGGGGGCTAGGAAGGGGTTAAGTGTGTCCTAGGGAGTGATTCTAACTGGTAGGGGGCATAGCTAAAAGTGACACGTCACTAATCGCTGCTCCCGATGAGAGGAAGCAGACGATCAGTGACCTGTCACTAGGAAGAATGGGGAGATGTGTTTACACTGACATCTCCCCGTTCTTCAGCTCCGTGAGACGATCACGGGAAACCGGCGGACATCGAGTCTGTAGGTCCCGCAGGCACGATCACGGCACTCGCTGCAGGGTTGTGAATGCGCGACCTCACGGCGGTAAATTTAATGGGACGTACCTGTATGCCTATTTGCCATTCTGTCAACGTATAAGTTTGTGCGGCGGTCGGCAAGCAGTTAAACTTGAAGTGTGGAGATCATTATTATTATAAATGCAGTTATATAGATGACTGCTTCTCTTTAAAACGTATGTCTTGTTGCACTCACCCCTTACTCCAGGCACTCAGCGATCTTTCAAGAAACGCCTAACAGTAAACAGTATGACAGAACTGACGGCTGATCAAAGATGGAAATAATATTCTACAAGACTTGTAGATTAAGTAGCTGGTAGCTTTGACACTAGTTAAATTTAGTTCAAGGACAGCGTGTTCCAGAAAGAAAGGTGAGTGAGTAGTTGTAATGAAACATACAGTTTTCCACTTTCTGTCTAACTGCTAGGTGCACTAGCTCTATTGTAATAATACTTAAATTAAAGGGGTGGTTCACCCAAAAACCTTTTTTTAACATTAGAATGAGGCTCGTTATGTCAAGGGGAATCGGGTGTGTTTTTTACAATCCAAGCAGTACTTACCATTTTAGAGATGCATCTCCTCCGTCGCTTCCGGGTATGATCGTATGGTCTGGGCGTTCCTATTTGATTGACAGGCTTCCGACGGTCGCATACATCGCGTCACGATTAGCCGAAAGAAGCCGAACGCCGGTGCGGCTCTATACGGCGCATGCGCACCGTCGTTCGGCTACTTTCGGAAAATCGTGACGCGTCGGAAGCCTGTCAATCAAATAGGAGCGCCCAGTCCCAAAGACCATACCCGGAAGCGACGAAGAAGATGCATCTCTAAAACGGTAAGTACTGCTTCGATTGTAAAAAAAAAAAAAACACCCGATTCCCCTTGACAAAACGAGCCTCAATATAATGTTAAAAAAAAAGGTTTTTGGGTGAACCACCCCTTTTAGCTGTTAAAAGCCTTCACTTTGTCCTGTTCAGCTAGTGAAGGGTTCTGAGCCACATCTAGCATGGAAGAACATATCAAAAGTTGAACAAGCCATCACAATGAAAAACTTATCTGAGCAAGAACTCAACATGATTATGGAAATAGGTACAAAACTGTCCATCGTTCGCATGATCCTGTTCTGATATACAAGGTGTTTCTAAAAAGTTTGGTGAACGGTCTGATATCTCAACAGCAACATGGGCCAGGTGCGCGCAGATGCATATAGCTATCCAGAGACACGTCGAAAAGCGCCACCGTTAGTACACATGACCATCAGGGTACACCTGCTGCGGGTAGTTGAAGCCCTAGCCCATGTGAGAGGTAGGGTCACAGTCCAATGGAACAAAGAGTGAACATCAAGTTCTGCTACAAATTGAGGAAAACGGAGATGCATGAAATGTTGGTGCAAGTGTATGGGACAGAAGCCATGAGTAGCTGAGTGTTTAGGACTAAGGGTCCTTTCACACGGAGCGGACCGTTTTTCGGTCCGCTCCGTGTGTGTCCATCAGCTCAGCGGGGGGTCTCCGCTCAGCTGTCGGCGGACAGAGCGGTCCCCGCACACTGTGCAGGGACCGCCCTGTCTCTCCTCCGCTCTCCCCTATGGGGAAACGGATGAAAACGGACCGTTTGTCCGTCTTCATCCGATCCGTTCCGCCGGACGGAAGAAAAAAAGGGATTTTTAATAACAGCTTACCTGTAAAATCCTTTTCTTGGAGTACATCACGGGACACAGAGCGCATAGCCATTACATATGGGTTATATGGAGTACCTTCAGGTGTGGACACTGGTGTAATCAACTTCACAGGAAGTTCCTCCCTATATAACCCCCTCCCACTGAGAGTGCTTTAGTTTTGTAGCAAGCAATTTCTCTGAGGTTACACAATGTTCCCACAAAGAGGGGTGGGAGCTCTGTGTCCCGTGATGTACTCCAAGAAAAGGATTTTACAGGTAAGCTGTTATTAAAAATCCCTTTTTTCTTGATCGTACATCACGGGACACAGAGCGCATAGCCATTACATATGGGATGTCCCAAAGCAATGCTCTATGAAGGGAGGGAGACCGTAAGGCAAAAAATAGCCAAACAGAAACTATATCAGGAGGTAAAATAGCTCCACCAACAGAAAAAGGGGCGTGAACCGGGCCAGAGGATTCTATACTGCTGCCCGTAGGACCGCCTGCCCAAATGCTGCGTCCGCAGCCTTTGTGACGTCCAACTTATAAAATTTAGTAAACGTATGTACGGAAGACCAGGTTGCCGCTTTGCAAACCTGTGCCATAGAGATCTGATGGTGTGCCGCCCAAGAGGCACTCATGGCCCTCGTAGAATGGGCTTTAACTGATAAGGGAGGTGGAACGCGCTTCAGACCATAGGCCTGAAAAATCAGCTGCTTAATCCACCTAGCCAAGGAAGACTTGGCAGCCGGCTGACCCTTCTTGGGGCCATCCGGAAGAATGAAAAGCACATCTGTTTCCTAATCTTTTCTGTAGCCTTGAGATAAACCCTCATGGCTCGGACCACATCCAAAGTATGAAGCAATCTTTCCTCTCTGGACTGGGAGTAGGAAAGAAGGATGGTAGGACTAGGTCCTGATTCAAGTGAAAACTGGATATGACCTTAGGAAGGAAAGAAGGCTGAGGCCGCAGAACCACTCTGTCCTTATGCAGAATAAGGTACGGTTCCCTGCAAGACAAGGCTGCCAGCTCGGAGACCCTTCTGGCCGAAGCCATAGCCACCAAGAAAACCAACTTTCGGGTTAGCAGCACAAGAGGGATTTCTGTCAGAGGTTCAAACGGCTGCTTTTGTAAAGCTGACAAGACCAGATTTAAATTCCAGGGGCAGAGGGGAGCTCTAATAGGGGGTTTTACATGCAAGACCCCCTGCAAAAAGGTTTTTACAAGCGAATGTGTGGCCAAAGGCCTTTGAAACCATATCGATAAGGCAGACACCTGCCCCTTTAGAGTACTAAGAGCCAACCCCTTGTCAACGCCAACCTGGAGGAATCGCAAGATCCTGTCAATAAAAAACTTGCGAGGATGCCCTCCTTGAGACTCGCACCACTCCACATAGGTTCTCCAGACTCTGTAATAGATATTTCTAGAGACTGGCTTTCTAGCTTGAATTAACGTAGATATGACTTGGGCCGAGAGGCCTCTGCCCTTAAGAATTAGAGATTCAGCCGCCAAGCCATCAAATTTAGCTGCTGTGAAGCAGGGTGGTAGATCGGGCCCTGAGACAGCAGATCTGGGCGCAGGGGGAGTGGCCACGGTGCCCTTACTGACATCCTCACGATGAGTGCGTACCAAGCCCTTCTGGGCCAGGCTGGGGCCACCAGGATCACCGGCCTGCGCTCCACCCTGATCCTTCGTAGAAGGCGGGGAATCATCTGTAGTGGAGGGAACGCATACAGGAGAGAAAACTGGTGCCAGGGCAAACCAACGCATCGGTCCCGTAGGCCGAGGGGTCCCTGGCTCGGGATACAAATTTGTCCAATTTCTTGTTGAATCTTGTTGCCATGATGTCCACATCGGGAACTCCGAATCTTTGGCAAATCTCTTGGAATACCTGGGGGTGAAGAGACCACTCTCCCGGGAGTAACTGTTGACGACTCAAAAAATCTGCTTGAGAATTGTCTATCCCTGGGATGAACACTGCTGAGATGCAGGGTACATGGGCTTCGGCCCATGCAAAAATTAGGTTTACTTCCCTTTGAGCCGCCAGGCTCTTTGTGCCCCCCTGGTGGTTTATGTATGCCACCGCCGTGGCATTGTCGGACTGTATCCTTACTGGCAGACCCTGCAGGGGGAGAGTCCAGGCGACCAGGGCCAACCGAACAGCTCTGATCTCTAGGACATTGATGGGAAGCAGACTTTCTGCCTCTGACCACTGTCCCTGCTGGGTCCGTATTCCTAAGATTGCCCCCCAACCTGTTAGGCTGGCATCTGTGGTTACTATTTTCCACGAGATGGGGCAAAAGGTTTTCCCTTTTGATAATTTTTGAGGGATAAGCCACCAGTACAGGCTGTGCCTGACTTCTGGAGAAAGAACTAATGGACGGTCTAATGCCTGTATGGACTTGTTCCAAGCAGAGAGAATAGCTGCTTGCAGAATTCTGGTATGGATCTGGGCGTAGGGCGCTGCTTCGAAGGCGGCCACCATCTTCCCCAGCAGTCGCATGCATAGGCGAATAGTCGGCTTCTTTTTGCCTAAGACTATTTGAATAGTTTGAATCAACGACCTGATCTTCTCTTGAGGTAAAAATACCCTCTGGCATTCTGTATCTAACCGAAAGCCTAGATATTCCAACTGTCTTGTGGGTTGTAACCTTGATTTTTCTTGGTTCACAATCCACCCGAACTCTTCTAGATGCCGCACTGTGCGGACTACTGCATGATTGAGGTTGGAAGCTGAACTGTCGATAACCAGGAGATCGTCCAGGTATGCTAGGACCAAGATGCCTTCTGTCCTTAGGACGGCTAGCACCGGGGCTAACACCTTTGTGAATACCCTGGAGCTGTTGCCAACCCGAAAGGGAGGCTACGAACTGGTAATGACTTTGGTTTATCGTAAAACGAAGAAACTTGTGATGTGCTGGGTAAATCGGCACATGCAGATATGCATCCTTTATGTCTATAGATGCTAGGAAGTCGCCCTGATGCAGGCTGGTTGTCACTGAACGTATGGAGTCCATACGGAAGGTCTGAATCCTTAGAAAGCGATTTAGGCGTTTGAGGTCTAATATAGGCCTGACGTCGCCATTGGGTTTTGGTATAACAAAAAGGTTGGAGTAGAATCCCAGACCCCTTTCTTGGGTTGGTACTTCTACAATTACTCCTTGGAGCAAGAGGCGATCCAACGCCTTTACGAGAGAGGCCCTCTTTAACGGGTCGCTTGGAAGACTTGACCCCTGAAAATGAGGAGGGGGGATTTCTCGAAACTCTAGTTTGTAGCCTGAGGCTACTACGGACCGAACCCAAGAGTCGGGAATTCTGGCCTTCCAGACTTCGGAGAAAAACTGAAGTCTTCCCCCCACCCAAGAGAGTGGGGGCGCCCCTTCATGAATCTGATTTGATGACTGGTTTAGCCGGCTTGCGAGACCAGGGCCTCTTGTTTGCCGCGGCTTGTCCCTGTGGGCGGCTATTAACTGTTGAACGCCCGGGAGGCCGTCGATACTGACGGGAAGTCGAAGGGGCCGAGCCTGCAATGGCCTGTCGTTTAAACGTGGGCCCACACGGTCTTTTCTTGACCGGTAAGGAAGTACTTTTTCCACTTGATATGGTGTGGATATATTTATCTAGGTCTTCCCCGAATAGTCTTCCCCCATGAAAGGGAAACCCTGCTAGAAGCTTTTTGCAGGGTGCCTCTGCTGACCAGTTCTTTAGCCACAAAAGACGACGCATGTGAACCATCAGTAGAGATAAACGGGATGCCTGTTGGATGGAGTCCTTAATAGCATCTTCTGCAAAGCAGAGAGCCCTAGGGAATTCTGCTAATTCATGAGTATGCTGAGCCGGCATGTCCTTCAATATATGCTTTGCCTGATCCTTCAAGGCCTGACAAACACCAATGGCTGCTACTGCTGGCTGAACCATGGCACCTACTGAGGTAAAAGCTGCTTTCAGTAGGGTCTCGAATTTCTTGTCGACCGGATCCTTGAACATATGGACATTTTCAACCGGACAAGTCAGGGATTTATTCACGCAGGAAATGGCTGCGTCCACTGTAGGGAGAGCCCATTTCTTTACATATTCCTCTTCCATAGGGTAGAGAATAGAGAATCTTTTAGGAGGGACAAAGATTCTATCAGGTCGAGCCCAATCTTGGTAAATCACGTTCCGCAGAAGGGGGTGCATTGGAAAGGATGCACCAGTTAATGGGGCCTTTAAAGAACCCAATGAGGATACCTCCGGGGCTACTAGTTCTGGCACTGGAAGTTTAAAGGCAGTGCGAACCATATCTGTCAAAGACTGGATCCACAGGCCCTCCGCTTGAGAGGCCGAAAAATATTCATCTATAGTGGAATTTTCCCTGTCTGAACCGTCGGGACTTGGGTCTGCCTGATCCCCTTGTGGGTCCCGTTCCTCTGAAGAGGAGACCTCCGCATCTGAAAACCCCACACTGGGTGAAGGGGATCTAGCCCGCTTGCTACTTGGGCAAGGACGGGAAAACAACGCAGTTAACCTTTTCTCTAGCCCACACATGGTGGCTGCTAGCATTTCTTCCGTCACGTAAACGGGAATGGGTGGATCGGGGGCCGCCTCTGCCCCCAGCACCCCCAATGGCTCTTGTACTATGCCACTCGGTGTCCTGACTGGCGAGGGTGGGGCCGTAGAAGCCTGGCCCAAATCCTCTGACCCCGATGGAGACCCCTTTTGCTTTTTGGTACCTTTAGCAGCCTTGGCTGGTCCAGATCCCTTTGGAGCCATTGTACAACCTTGGGTCACCCCTATAGCCAACACCTGACTGTTGTAGCTAGGAATAACCAATATGAGGGCAGGTATGAGAGAAAATGAAAAAGAACTAATTTCTCTCTTTTTCTTTTATATTTCTCTTTTTTTTTTTTTTTTTTTTTTTCAAAAAAATCTTTTTTACCCGCCTGGGAGGTGGCAATACCGAGGAAGCCTGTGAGTATTGACACACCAATGCCCGTTAGCCGGAGTCCAAGGTAGACTCAGATACTGCTGGATCTAAGGCTGAGTCCCTTTAATAAAAAAAAACCTTTTTTTTTTTTTTTTTTTTTTTCTGGTCTATAGTGGACCTAAGTCCTAGACCTGAAGATCCACTAAACCGCCACTAGGTGTCCCTGTGTGGCCAAAAGACCCAGCTGCACGCTCTGTATCCTTTCTTCCTCTGCCTCCAGGAGGGAAAGACCAGCCAGAGAAAAGTTTTTCCTTTATACAGACCCTGACGCTGCTGGCCCGCCCCCCCGACGCACGCCGACGCTATAAAAGGCGGCGTGCACGCGCGCGCGTATGCGCGCGCACACGCGCGCGCATGATCGCGCGCACGATCGCGCGCACGATCGCGCGCACCACGCCGAATCCACATGGAGGAAGCAGAGGAACAACATGGACCAGCGTTATGCAGCACCAACAGACACCAGGTAAGCACTAATCTTATTGTAGTGCACACACAGCGAGGAAGCTGTCCCCATGGGCTTCCTAAGAAACAGGAGTTTTAACCAGCAATTTCCTCTTTAAAACATGTGGGGTTGCAGTATCAGTGTTAACAGGCAGACCTGGGGTGAGTAGCAAATATATAACTTACACAAGTATACATATATCTACATGTTATCTGGGTAAACATTAGAATCCCATCCTGCCTCAACAGACATAGTGGAGATAGTGGCTGATGCACAAGCATACCATTAGCCAACCCAGAACCCCCAGGGGGATACCTACTGTCGAACCAAGTCCCGCAGGTTCCCTCTTACCTGCTCCACGCCGCAGGGTATTGCAAAATGCAAGAGGCCCAGCCTTCCCCCATCTCCGTGGGTATTGTCTTGGACCTTCAGGGACCGGGGTCCTGTGTTAAGGAACCCACACCCCTGGACCTATATAGCATCCTGGCATCAGTAACTTTTAGTTCTTGGAAGAGACTAAAGCACTGGAGCCCAGAATCCAGCCCTCCAAGGAGAGGCATTATAGGCAAAACCCCACTCCAGCAGGGCCCGGGTACCGTACATCTTGGCTCTGAAGCACTTCGGACGGATCCGGCTAGCTATCCTGGGTCCCGAGACCTCCGAGGGACAGCTAGACGTGACCAACACCTAAGACACTGGCGGAAAAACTAAAGCACTCTCAGTGGGAGGGGGTTATATAGGGAGGAACTTCCTGTGAAGTTGATTACACCAGTGTCCACACCTGAAGGTACTCCATATAACCCATATGTAATGGCTATGCGCTCTGTGTCCCGTGATGTACGATCAAGAAATAGGGTTTTCTTTTGTCCGAAAAACCGGATCCAGACGGACGCGGATCTTTGTGGACGTTAGCGGATGCATCATCCGCTAACGGACGCAATCCCATAGGGAACCATTACAAGTCCGTTTACGGACTGGTAAAAATGGACGAGCGGAGGCGGACGTGTGAAAGGGCCCTAACGCTTTTAAGACAGGAAGGAAATGAATGAGGATTGGCCATTGACAATGATCGAGCTATTGTGACAAATGCTGGCACCAGATCGGCAACTGACGCTACTATTGGTACAGATGGCGGAGGAATTGGGTATTAGCAAGGACATGGTGCCCGTTATCGTCTCCAAAGATTTGGATAAGCTGAAGATCTGTTCACAAGCTGACAGACGAACACAAAAGCAAAACTAATGGATACCTATGGAGATGTCATTGCAGTGTGTGACCAGTATCCATCCTTTCAGCGAACCATCATCACAGGGGATGAGACCTGGTGCTACCAGTTCAATCCAAAATACAAGCAGCAATCGCCGCAACCCAAAAAGTCGCCTGTAAAAAGTCAAGGTCAAGACAATGGTGATCGCCTTCTGACAATGTGTGACAGCAGTTCTGGAAACTATCAGCAAAGAGGCCTTTACTGACAGTTTCAAGAAGCTTTATGAACATTGCCAAAAGTGTGCTGTGAAGGAAGGCCATTATTTTCAGGGCCAATAAAGGTCATTTGTTTGCATCTTCTATTTTTTTGGTTTTCTGATACCATTCATCAAACATTTTAGACACATATCGAATATTGATCTGTACAGTCAGACAATTGCTCCATTGCAACTCATGTTGTGGCTTTAGCCGGCCATATTAGGATTGAAATTCAGCTGCTTCAGCAGAGACTGGATGAAATTTGATCCATGTATTGGGTTTCTCCCGATCGATCAGTGCCACAGGCTATAGCCAGCGGCACTGACCATTGTATTCTGACATAGGGGAAGTCTCCCCACTCACATATACCTCGAATGTGTGGATGGGGAAATCGGATCACTTTTTTTTGTTCAAAAATGATTACTTAAGAGCCAGTTTACACACAGGTGGCGGGACTTTGGGGGGGGGGGTCGGCAAGGCGATCTCAAGGCGACTTGAGAGGCAAAATGACTTCTGTATTGAAGTCAATGCAAGTCGCCCCGATTTACCCCCAAAGTCGTACAGGAACCTTTTTCTAAGTCGGAACGACTTGCGTCGCTCCTATTAGAACGGTTCCATTGACTACTGCAGACCGCGACTTGTCAGGCGCCTGAGTCGCCTGACAGATCGCCCCTGTGTGAACTGGCTTTTATGGGATGCCTTAGTTAAGCTAAATAAAAAGAGAACAATGTGAAAAATCACAAAATATTCCAGATCTTTTTCAAATTGTGAAAAATCTGCAGATAATTTTCTTTGGTTAAAGCAGAACTAAACTCTCTTAGTCAACATTAACTATTTTTAATCCTTATGTTGCTAGTTTTAGCAAATACATGGCAAGGTTTTTTCTAATTTACTGAATACATAGGAATACAATCTACGCTCAGGTCTCAGAGATACAGCGTACAGTAAAGCAGCCTACACTATATCCTGATACAAGGTATGCAAATAATAAAGTTAAAAAAACAAATACATAATAATAATAATATAAATTAATATGAGTGCAAAGAAAAATAATAATATTTTTTGCCACTTGCCTGTACATGCATTTTTGCACATTTGCTTTGTAACGGCAAACTTTGTACTTTAACCACTTAAGGACCGCGCACGACGATATATACGTCGACAAAATGGCACGACTGGGCACAAGGGCGTACAGGTAAGTCCCCTTTAAGAGCCCAGCCGTGGGTTTCGCAGCCGGTCCTCTCCTCCGTGACCGTCCCTGCGGGAACAGTGGACCCGATCGCCGCCGCTGTCCTGCGATCGAGTCACAGAGAGGAAGAAGGGGGAGAGGTGAGTGTAAACAAACCTGTGTTAGGGAAAGACGATCAGTGACGTCACACGCACAGTCACGCCCCCCCCCCCCCCACAGAAGGAACACTCCCTTAGTACACACAGTTTCAAGAAGAACATGTATTGAGGTAACTTCAAGCAAGGATAGGTGACTTCACACTCATGTATGGAGAATGCTGTATTGAAGTATTCCAATGATCCAAAACATCATACAGTAGCATCGCAGGACAGACAAGGTAGTTGATGCATTTCCACGCTAAGAGCACTTATGAGTAAGCACTTTTGGCATGTATCTAGTTTAGTCTATATAGTAAAAAATAAATAGAAAACCTTCATATACCAATGTGAATGTACAATGTATATGTAAAGTGATGTGTAAGTTGACGGCTCTATATAAGTACATTAACCACTTAAGACCCGGACCAAAATGCTGCTAAAGGACCTTGCCCCTTTTTGCGATTCGGCACTGCGTCGTTTTAACTGACAATTGTGCGGTCGTGCGACGTGGCTCCCAAACAAAATTGGCGTCCTTTTTTCCCCACAAATAGAGCTTTTTTTTTGGTGGTATTTGATCACCCCTGCGGTTTTTATTTTTTGCGCTATAAACAAAAATAGAGCGACAATTTTGAAAAAAATGCAATATTTTTTACTTTTTGCTATAATAAATATCCCCCAATATATATATATATATATATATATATATATATATATATCTTTTCCTCAGTTTAGGCCGATACGTATTCTTCTACCTATTTTTGGTAAAAAATAAAAATAAAAAAAATCGCAAAAAAGCGTTTATCGGTTGGTTTTCGCAAAATTTATAGCGTTTACAAAATAAGGGATAGTTTTATTGCATTTTTATATTTTTTTTTTTACTACTAATAGCGGCGATCAGCGATTTTTTTCGTGACTGCGACATTATGGCGGACACTTCGGACAATTGTGACACATTTTTGGGACAATTGTCATTTTCACAGCAAAAAATGCATTTAAATTGCATTGTTTACTGTGAAAATGGGAGTTAACCACAAGAGGGCGCTGTAGGATTTGTGTGTTCCCTGCGTGTGTTTACAACTGTAGGGGGTGTGGCTGTAGGTGTGACGTCATCGATCACGTCCCCCCTATAACAGGGATGATGGGATCGATGCTGCGGCCACAGTGAAGCACGGGGAAGCCGTGTTTAAACACGGCTCTCCCTGTTCTTCAGCTCCGGGGACCAAACGCCGCACTCCAGCGGCGATCTGGCCGGGAGTCCCGCGGTCCCGGAGCTTTGGACCGGGTCACGGGAGCGCGCCGCGGGCGTGCCCATGACCCACGGCTGGGTACTAGAACCAACGTATATATACGTTGATGTGACCAGCCGTGCCATTCTGCTGATGTAAATGTACAGTAGGCGGTCCTTAACTGGTTAAATAATAATAAATAAAATACAGAACCCTATACTCACAATTGATCTAGAAGGTGGTAAAAACAAACTTTATAAAGCATGATACATGTTGTTGCACAGGGGGAAATAAAATCCTTCCTAAGCCCCCAGAAGGCAATCAGTGATTTCCTGATCTCTGGTGTTATTAACCCCTTCCATACAGGGCATTTTCACCCCCTTCCTGCCCAGACCAATTTTTAGTTTTCAGCGCTGTTGCACTTTGAATGACAATTGCGCGGTCGTGCAACACTGTACCCAAATTAAATCATTATGTTTTTTTCCCCACACAAATAGAGCTTTCGTTTGGTGGTATTTGATCATCTCTGCGATTTTAATTTTTTGCGCTATAAACAAAAGAAGAGCGACAATTTAAAAAAAAACACAATATTTTTTCCTTTTTATTTAATACATCTCACAATATTTTTTTAAAAAAAAACTTTTTTCCCCTCAGTTTAGACCGATACGTATTCTACGTATTTTTGGTAAAAAAAAAAACGCAATAATCGTATATTGATTGGTTTGCGCAAAAGTTATAGCGTCTACAAAATAGGTGATAGATTTATGGCATTTTTATTTAATTTTTTTTACTAGTAATGGCAGGGATCTGCGTTTTTTTTTTTGTGACCGTGACGTTGCGGCGGACATATCGGACACTTTTGACACGTTTTTGGGACCGTTCACATTTACACAGCGATTAGTGCTATAAAACTGCACTAATTACTGTGTAAATGTGACTGGCAGGGAAGGGGTTAACACTAGGGGGCGCTGAAGGGGTTAAAATGTGTCCTAAAGTATGTTCTAACTGTAGGGGGGAGGGGGACTCACAGGGGGAGGAGATTGATGTGTGTTCCTCTGTACTGGGAACACACATCAGTCTCCTCACCGCTGACAGGAGGTGGATCTGTGTGTTTACACACACAGATCCACACTCCTGCCGTGATTTCCGGAAATCGCGGGTGCCCGGCGGCAATCACGGCCGTCGGGCACGCGCGCGGGATCGCGGGTGTTGCCGCCGGCGGCGCGCGCGCGCGCCCTAGAACGCCGTGAAGACAGGACGTTGTGCAACATCCTGTCTCATCGGCGAGGGGATCACCATGACGTGATTCCCCTATGGGCTGGTAGGGAAGGGGTTAACTATAAATGTTACTATTTAGTTATAATTTGTGCATTTTAGGAATGCATAAGCTCTTTTTTTTAAATCTACTGAGCTTGCCAGTGTTAATTTTGGCACGAAAAAAACAACATTTAAAAAAATGTCATTTAAAATGATCGTGTGTGGGCTTCACATCATTTTTCGGGTTCTGAAAAACGACAATTATTTTTTTCGAACATGCTGCATTTTTTAACAACGTTTTAAACTATGTCCTTTTACAGGTTGTAAAAAATGATCGTGTGTGGGCTAAAACGACATTAAAAACCCGTGCATGCTCAGAAGCAATTTATAAGACGGGAGCGCTCGTTCTGGTAAAACTACCATTCGTAATGGAGTAAGCACATTCATCACGCTGTAACAGACAGAAAATCGCAAATCATCTTTTACTAACACGAAATTAGCTAAAGCAGCCCCAAGGGTGGTGTCATCCGCATGGAACTTCCCCTTTATAGTGTCTTTGTACGTGTTGTACGTCACCGCGCTTTACTAGAGCATTTTTTTAAAACGATCGTGTGTGGGCAACATCGTTTTAATGATGAAGTTGGAAAAAACAATGGGCCAGATTCACGAACACTTGCGCTGGAGTATTTGGATATGCGCCGCGTAACTGTGCTGATGCGCCGACGTTTCTATGTGCCCGTACCCACCAAACTAGATGCGCCCAATAACGGGTCATTTGCGACCGGCGGAACGTTCCGACGCCAGAGTATCGTCAGCGTTTATTTTCGCTGGGCGCATCAGTCGCGCCCATTGATTTCCCCTGCAAATATGCAAATGAGGGATTTTTCACAATTCACGAACGGATTAGCACCATACGCTGGCTACATGCGCCGCGCGTATCTGATCCGTCCGGCGCAAAGTTATTTCGACAAAAGGCTGCTTTATCTTTACTCCAGACGGTCACAGGTCAGCAGGAGAGCAGCTACAGCAGCGTTACCGACGATAGGAGCTAGCTGAGCACCCCCACTTGCAA
Organism: Rana kukunoris; assembly: GCA_029574335.1. Classification (NCBI taxonomy): domain Eukaryota; kingdom Metazoa; phylum Chordata; class Amphibia; order Anura; family Ranidae; genus Rana; species Rana kukunoris. Next base: position 446,811,343 of record CM056052.1, read on the forward strand.
GGACAACACCTCTGTGTGCCAACATGCCAGGGGCACTCGTGGTCCTAGAACTACTGATGGGTCCCCTGGAACCAAGAAGGCGGGCACGTGAGAGGATATACCGCACACGTATGAGCCTCTTTGGCATGGGGGATGAGGAGGTGTATCGCCTATTCAGATTCAGCCCAGATGCAATACTTGAACTAACCACAACCCTGCAGGATGACATCACCAGCCCAACACACCGATCACAAGCAGTGCAGCCACTGGTGAAGGTCCTGGCAACACTCCATTTCCTTGCAAGTGGATCATTCCAGCGTACAAGTGGAGTGGTGGCTGGGATGTCACAGTCCTCCATAAGCAGATGTGTGCACCAGGTTGTCCCTGCAATCCTCAGACGCATGTCCAACCAGTTCATCAGACCCACCACTGAGGAGCTGCGGCAGAAGGCAATGACAGATTTCTACAACATTGCCAGATTCCCACGCACTGTGGGGGCCATTGATTGCACACATGTGGCCCTACAGCCCCCCAGTGCCACAGAGCACATATACCGCAATCGGAAGCATTGGCATTCCATCAACGTACAGGTGATAGCCGATGCCCAACGCCTCATATGGCACGTCCGTGCCAAACACCCCGGGTCCAGCCATGACAGTTTCATATACAATCAGAGCCCCATCCCAGCAGAATTTAACCAGAACATGTATGGGGACAGCTGGCTGGTTGGTGAGTGACATGAGAGTCAGGCATGACTATCCCCTCCCGTGATGCACAACAGAAATCGCACATGCATGACTAACATTCTCCTGTCTTTTACCTTACAGGTGACTCTGCATATGCATTGGGACCCCATCTAATGACTCCTTTCCGGAACCCCCAAACCAGAGGAGAGAGAAAATACAATGAAGCACACATCAAAACCCGTGCAGTGGTGGAGCAAACATTTGGGCTCCTGAAGTCCCGTTTCCGATGCCTGGATAAGTCTGGGGGGGCCCTATTGTATTCCCCTACCTTCGTGTGTCAGATCATCGGTGCATGTTGCATACTACATAACTTTGCTATGAAAAAAGGCCTGCATATTGACATACGTGATGACCTGACCCCCGACCCACACAGTCCCCACCTGCCAGAGGACACCCAGTCTGCTGATGGAAGAGCAGTCAGGAGGGTCCTCGCCGTAGGCATCTTTGGACACTAAAACAAAACATTAATAACACAGACAGTGCACGCATGTACACCACTGATGTCCCTAGATCACACACACCACATCCACATCGCATTGGATTAGCCCAAGTCCAGCATGTAGGAGTTGGGAGCAGTAACGCCAGCGTCAAGGCCCCAATGATGTCACTGTCCATTCACACACCTTTCACACGTCATTCATTCAGCCGTGGGGTTCACTTCACCACCACGGCCGAGGGTGACACCCCTTACTTTCAGGAGTGCCACCCTCTCACATTCACACACCATTCACACTGTCCCCTGCACTCCTGACCGTGTGCAGTACAAAAATAAATTATAAATTTCATATCCTGATCATTAAAAGACAAAAAATCTCATAACCTGAGAAAAATAAAAAATAAACTCATGACCTGAGTATGTCAAAAACAATAAGATAAAACCAGAAAAAATAAAAGGCCTCATCGGGGATGCCGGGGGCTTCTTCTGGGGGCCCCTCTCTGGCTCCGCAGCTGCCTGGATGGAGTGGGTGGGGGTGGGGGGGCATCTGGAGGTGGCTGATCCCCAGGTGGGCCACTCCTGGCAGGTGTGGCCTGCGTGCCCTCCAAGGCCCTGGCTATCCGTCCAAGGTATGTGTTCGTCTGGGCCTGCATCCGGAGCTGCCGGGTCACCTGGTAATGCTGGGCCCGCCGACTCAGCCTCCCCTGCTCCCGGATGGCAGCACTGTTCCCATGGATGGCAGCAGTGTTGGCCTGGACGGCTGCAGTGAGGTGCTGGATATCCCCCTGCACCTCCCCCAAAGTGGTGACCACTGCAGCGCAATTAGAGCTGACATCCTGCACTGCGTTGCTGAGGTTGGCAACGGAGCCCAGGCTGTCAGCCACTTTCTCCAAGTGCACCGCTATGGCCCCCATCTGTTCCGTCTGCCTGGCGTGATCCCTCGCCAACTGGTCCTGGACACCATCAGACACCCCCCTGGTCTTCTGGGTCGCCTTCCTGGGGCCAGAAGATGGATGTCCACGGGTGGAAGGAGTCGCCCTTGAGGGGCTTCCAAGGATGGGGGAGGGGACGACAGACGGGCCAGGAGAAGGGGAGGAGACAGACAAAACCAATGAAAAGTCCTGCTCTGCCACAGCAGGATCCTCCACAAACCACCTCGGCAGGTGTGGTGTGGCCACTCTCCTCCTCCACAACCTCTTCACCACCCAGTGGCTCGGGCACATGATGGCGTGGGGGGGATGGGGTGGAATGCAGGCTGACAGATGATGGCCCAGCTCCGTCATCTGTGGATGACACAAAGCAGACACATGTTGGTGGTCCCACACACTTGGCACATGTCCCCCCCCCCCAAATGCAAAACAACAAATAGGGGATTATAAAACACTTACCTGTCCTTGTGCCTTCCTCCACGGAGTCATAGCCTGCGACCCCCTCCACCTGCTCCCTCTCCAGGCAGCGAGCAACCACCTCCTCCTCTGCGGTTAGGGTGACAGGACATGGGGGACCACCACCTGTGCCCCTCTCATACCTCCTGATGGAGGCCACCTTGTCCCTCACCTTGCGCCGCAGGTCATTAATTTTTTTTTGTATGTCCCCAGCAGTCCGGGTGGAGTACCCCAGGACATTGACCCTGGCAGCAATCGACTCCAGGATGCCCTGCTTCCTCTCCCGGCTGGTCTTCCGGCTTTTTTTGCCATGGAGAAATTCATTATCCCTCTCCATTGCCGAAATAATCACTGAGACCTCCTGGGTATTAAAGTTGAGGTTCCTCCTCTCTCTGGGGGTAGCGGGAGCAGCCATTACAGTGCAAAAGTATCTTCCCTGGGGTGGGGGGAAACGGAACTACTTTTGCGCCGGAATGGCGTTTCCGCCAGCGCTTTTAAGCGCCCAGCGGAACGCATTGCGCTGACGTTTCCCAGGAAGTGGTGCCGACGGAAGTTGTGAGCATGCGCACAAGGGGGGCGAGTGGAGCCGCACTCACTGCGCATGCTCCGTGGATGATGCGCTGAACGTAAGCCTCTGCGCTGGGCTCCGCCCATCATTTACATATGATCACACCCACTTCCACTTGCGTCGGGTTACGCCAGCGCATTATCGTTACTCTGGCGCAAGTTTACGCGCAACTGCTATGTGAATTACAGGACTTGCGCTGAAAGGGTCTTCAGAGTAACGTAAATGAGAAGCGTTACTCCAGAGGAAAGATACTCTCATCTACCTGAATCTGGCCCAATGTTTTTTCTACATGCTGAAAAGACTTATGCCGCGTACACTCGGTCGTTTTTTGTGATGAAATAAAACAACGTTTTAAAAGACGTCATTTAACCACTTAAGACCCGGACCAATACGCTGGTAAATGACCCAAGGTGTTTTTGCGATTCGGCACTGCGTCGCTTTAACAGACAATTGCGCGGTCGTGCGACGTGGCTCCCAAACAAAATTTGCGTCCTTTTCTTCCCACAAATAGAGCTTTCTTTTGGTGGTATTTGATCACCTCTGCGATTTTTATTTTTTGCGCTATATACAAAAATAGAGCGACATTTTTGAAAAAAAAACACTATTTTTTACTTTTTGTTAAAAAAAAATCAAATAAACTAAATTTTAGTCAAACATTTAGGCCAAAATTTATTTAGCCACATGTCTTTAGTAAAAAAAAAATCGCAATAAAAAAAAATAGCTACCTAGCGGGAACAGCGACACTAATACAGCGATCAGAAAAATGATCGCTTAGTGACGCTGGCAATAGGGAGTGAAAGGGTTAACTAGGGCGGTGATCAGGGGGTTAAAACTTTATTAGGAAGGGGTGGGGGGGCTATCCTGAACCTAACACTAACTGTTTTTTACAGTGCCTGTCACACTGACACTAAATGCAGTGATTAAATCACTGCATTCAGTAACACTGTGACAGGGGGGTGGGGGGGGCGATCACAAGGGGTTAATATGCCTATGTGAGTGTGTGTCAGTGTTGTGTTGGTGCACACTTACTTGTCATGTCTTCTCTCATCAGCAGCGCTGGGAAACAGCGCTGCGATGAGAGAATACATCATTTCCTCCTTCCTGTGTAAACACAGGAGGAGGAAGTGACAGGCTGGGAGCGATCGCGGGGGGGCGGAAAACACGGACATCCGCCCGCAGATCCCCCGAACCGCACTCAGGCGGGGACGTAAATTTACGCCCTTGTGCCTGTACGAGCCATGTTGTGGCCGTATATGTGCGTGCGGGGGTCTTTAAGTGGTTAAAATGATCATGTGTGGGCAAAACGTTGTTTTATGTCTTCTGAAAAACAAGCAAAAAAAAAAATCGAACATGCTTCAATTTTTTATGTCGTTTTTTTGTGTCATAAAAAATTATCGTGTGTGGGCAAAACAACGTTAAAAACAAAGTTTTAAACCCGCACATGCTCAGAAGCAAGTTATGAGATGGGAGCTTGAATGGAACTTCCCCTTTAGAGTGCTGTCGTACATTTTGTATGTCACCGCGCTTTGCTCATCATTTTTAAATAACAACGGTGTGTGGGCAACATCGTTTTTAATGATGAAGTTGGAAAAACTTTGTTTTTTCTACATGCTGAAAAACGTTTTTTTCATGCCGAAAAGTGATCGAGCCAGATCCACGAAAGCCCGGCGTAAGTGTCTGCCGGGCGCAGTGTATATCATTTACGCTACGCCGCCCTAAGTTAGAATGGCAAGTGCTGTATTCACAAAGCACTTGCATCCTAAGTTACGGCGGCATAGCGTAAATGGGCCGGCGTAAGCCCGTGCAATTTAAATGGGGAAGATGTGGGTGTGTTTTATTTAAATTGTTCGTGACCCGACGTAAATGACGTTTTTTTACTGCGCATGCGTCGTCCGTGGAGGTATCCCACTGCGCATGCGCGAAATCACGTTGCAAATAGTCAATGCTTTCGACGTGAACGTAACTTACGCAAAGCCCTATTCGCGAACGTATTACGCAAACGACGTAAACAACGGAAAATTCTATGCTGTCCCGATGTCCATACTCAACATTATGTACTCCTCCATACAGCAGGGGTAACATTACGCCGGACATACGCTTACGCAAACAACGTAAAAACACTGCGCCGGGCGTACGTACGTTCATGGATCGGCGTATCTAGCTCATTTGCATATTCGACGTAGAAGCGTCCCTAGCGTCCAGTGTAAATAGGAAACTTTAGGACGACGGCGTAAGACGGCGTATCTACGCAAAAAAACGGTGTATCTTCTTTTGTGGATACAAAACAATGATACGCCGGCGCAGATTTGAAATTACGGCGGCGGTTCTGGAGATACGCCGCCGTAATTGTTTGTGGATCTGGCCCATCGTGTGTACGCGGCATTAGGACTAAAATGGCATTTTAGATTTATTCCAAAGTCCAAATCCAGCATATTTAACCACTTGTCATCTGCAGACGACTCCATTGTTCTGACATCACGTCATATGACGTGATGTCCCTTTAAAGCCGCGGGCGGGCGCGCGCGCGCGTCGCCGGCGGCGCGCGCGCGCACCCGCCGCTCCGCGGGGATCCCGTGCGAGTGCCCGGCGGCAACGATCGCCGCCGGGCACACGCGATTGCTCTGTAAGTGAGCTGGGACGTGCAGCTCTGTATGTAAACACAGAGCTGCACGTCCCTGTCAGGGAGAGAGGTGACAGATTGTGTTCCTTGTACATAGGGACACAATCGGTCACCTCCCCCAGTCACCCCCCCCCTCCCCCTACAGTTAGAACACTCATAGGACACACATTTAACCCCTTCCCCGCCCCCTAGTGGTTAACCCCTTCACTGCCAGTCACATTTATACAGTAATCAATGCATATTTATAGCATTTTTCACTGTATAAATGTAAATGGTCCCAAAAATGTCAGAAAAGTGTCCGAAATGTCCGCCATAACGTCGCAGTCCCAATAAAAAAATCGCAGATCGCCGCCATTAATAGTAAAAAAAAAAAAAAAAAAAATGCCATAAACTATCCCCTATTTTGTAAACGCTATAAATTTTGCGCAAACCAACCGATAAACGCTTATTGCATTTTTTTTTACCAAAAATATGTAGAAGAATACGTATCGGCCTAAACTGAGGAAAAAATATTTTTTTAATATATTTTTTGGGGTTATTTATTATAGCAAAAAGGAAAAAATATTGCATTTTTTTAAAAATTGACGCTCTATTTTTGTTTATAGCGCAAAAAATAAAAACCGCAGAGGTGATCAAATACCACCAAAAGAAAGCTCTATTTGTGGGAAAAAAAGGACGCCAATTTTGTTTGGGAGCCACGTCGCACGACCGCGCAATTGTCAGTTAAAGCGACGCAGTGCGGGAAGCTTATATTTTGTCTGGGCAGGAAGGGGGTGTAGGTGCACAGTAGGTAAGTGGTTAAAAAAAATAAAAAGGATGTTTTGTTAGGCTTCCTGTTCCAAAAAGTTGAAATGCCCTATTTACCTACTTCACACTCTAATGTTGCTCTAAATCAGCATTTTTCAACCAGGATGCCTTGAGGTTTCTTCAGGAGGGGGCTTGGCAAAAGGCCTAAAAATTGCCCCAAAATTGTATACAAGATGGAGGGTGGATGAAGCCTGCCTTTAAGTTACACAAAGCCACAGGTTTTCATAGTACACCATTAAAACCTAGATGCCAACCTTCTAACAACGAATGACATCGTCTGTTAATAAGGAGAGTGTCAGTTACTTGCACATCATTCTTGTTTGACCCTCCCTTGCCTCTCTCCATCAGCTTTGGGGTCTCATTAGCTAAGTGATGGAGAAAAACTGAGGGGGGAAAACATTGGAATACTAGTCAGTACCAGTTTGCAAAAATGTATTTGCTTTGGAAGAATAAAACACCTTTAAGGCCGCGTACACACGATCGAACATGTCCGCTGAAACTGGTCCGCAGACCAGTTTCAGCGGACATGTTCGATCGTGTGTACGGCTTATCGAACCGTTTTCCAGTGGACCAAAATTTTAAAACATGCTTTAAAACCTGTCTGATGGAAACCTGTCTGTCGGACAGGTTCGATGGTTAGTACACAAAATCATCGGACCAAAAACCCGCGCATGCTCAGAGTCGACGCATGCTTGGAAGCATTGAACTTCGTTTTTTCATCACGTCGTTGTGTTCTACGTCACCGCGTTCTGGTCTGATCGGATTTTGGTCCAATGGTGTGTACGCACATCAGACCATCAGACAAGTTCAGAGTTGTCTGATGAAAACTGTCCTTCTGATCTGATCGTGTGTACAGGGCCTGCCTGAACTGTCTGATCGTGTGTACAGGGCCTTACATTGGGTGTCCCACGTGTATTGATGTTGCTGTGTTATGTAAAATTATTATTAATCATTTTTACAGTTTAGAATGGGGCACTTTAAGACTGTCCATAGTTTTGGAGGGTGCCTCAAGATTGTCCATCATTTTAAAGGGTGCCTTGACCGGAAAAAAATTGAGAAACAATGCTCTAAATGTCTTCTACCAAATTGGCGCAACCCCACGTTTTGGCTGAATGACACCCAGTAGACCCCCTTGTCTGAACCCAGACAATCAATGATACACCCCCCCAAGCTCAGCATCATCATGTAGTCTGGGTTTCCCTGTGGAATGCTGCGTAGAATGGAACTCGTGTGTCAATGTTGGCACTTTTTTATTTTACAACACAGCCCTCTCAGCTTTGTACACTGGAGAAGAGAGGAGAAGAGTCCAGGAATGCTTCTGAAACTAAGGTGTGTAAGCTGTAAATTTTAAAATAAGGTTTCTGACTTACCTAAAACTATAGAGACAGACTCTGTGCTGAAAAAATTAAAAAAGAGCACTTATGCCGCGTACACGTGATTGGAAAGGTCTGATGTGAGCTTTTGGTCTGAAATTACGACCGTGTGTATGCTCCATCGGACTTTTTGCTGTTGAAATTTTCACCAACAAAATATTGAGAGCTGGTTCTCCAATTTTCCAACGGAAAAAAATTCCTATCGGAAATTCCATTTGTCTGTAGCAATTCTGACGCGCAAAATTCCGACGCATGCTCGGAAACAATTTGATGCATGCTCAGAAGCATCGAACTTAATTTTCTTTGTGTGTATGCAAGCCAAGCTTGAGCGGAATTCCGTCGGGAAAAACCATCCAAGGTTTTTCGCACGGAAAATCTGATCATGTGTACGCGGCATTAGAATTGTTCCCTTTCTTTTATCAATCTATGCCTAAGCTTATTTGCTCCGACATCACCCAGAAATGTCAGAAGCACTTGTGCTTTCCTGCTGTTTCTGCAGCTAAGGACCTGGAATTAATGGTTTACATTCTGACTGAAACTCTTCAATTATTCATTCTTTGAGACCATATTGTTCCTGCAATTGATAATGTTCCAAAAAAAGGACACCAGTGACAATCAAAACTGTCCCAAAAATGATACCACTGACAAAGCTAGTCACAGCAGGGTACTGAATAAAAGGTATAGTACAATAAAGGTACCCCCTCCGCTGGGAAAAAAAAGGTGATATTTCCTTTTTTTCCTGTGGAAAAAGGAGAATACATCTCTTTTATGTGACCGTACATGTGCTGCATTTCCAAATCCATATTTTAGAGGAGCTAATGTAGCAATACATGCTGTGAGATAAATGTGATTTATGTTGCATACCAATGCTTTGATCTAGCAGAAAAATGTTTTAGGGGGGGGGGGGGGGGGGGTAGCTAGATAGAATTTTAGGGGTTGATTGCATAGACAAAAAAAGTAATTACAGGATCTAGTTCAAAAAATCGAGTACAAAATACAGCATCACAACAGATAAGGTGTGTATGTAATAAACGGACTTGTGCATAATGCAAGCAAAACTGATTTTAGTCCATGCTTACTGTAAGGCAGTCAGATGATTCTACCTCTATAGAAAAATGCAGAGAGAGTTACTCCAAGGAACAAACAGGCAGCCTCTTAGCGATCTATACAAATTGTTAGCACTAGGATCACTAGTGGCAAAGTCTCCCATCTGACAATAGCCTATGGCAGGCAAATCCATGATGGCTCTCATTTGTGCACTTGACTAATGCCTCGTTTCCACTGCACGGATCGGGTCGGGTCAGTTATTTTGGAGCGGTTCGGATGGGTCCGGTCTAATCGCGTGAGCGTTTCCACTGCAAATCAGACCGTGAGGGACCATTCAGGGTTTAGTAAAAATTCCTAGCGCATCCACCAATCAGTGAGATGCATTTGTAGGTCCGCCCTAACCGAACCGTTCCACTCTCTGGTCCCTCATCTGAAGCAGGACCCTTGCTGGTGCGGTACGGTTCGGTTTTTCGGCACGCTTTCATAATGGAAACACCCAAAATAGCGTACCGTACCGAACCGATCCGCTCAGTGGAAACGAGGCATAAGTAACTATAACTGATTATCGTAGCAACCATATTTTGTTGCTCTACAAAAAAAAAAAGAATGTCTGGAATAATCTATTCCTATGTTTGATAAATAAGGGTATAAATTACCAAAGTATATTATCTTCTGTAAGCTTCAAGCTTCCATTCTCCATCTGTACTCTTCCAGTAAAGTTCAGATTTTTGCTTACGAGGTAACACTTATTTTAAAGCGGAGTGCCACCCTAAAAGTGGAACTTCCGCGCATCTGATTCCTTCCCCCCTCCAGTGACACAATTGGCAATTGGTATCCTTTCCCACTTAAAGGAGTCCGGGCTGCGGCCTGTGACATCACCGCAGGGCTCCCCCAACCACCGGGCCAATTGGAGAGAGGAGCAGGGCCTCACGCATGCGCAGTAGGGTTTCCGGCATGAAGCCGAAAGACTACACTGCCGGGTTCCTTTACCTGCAATGGCAGCGGCAGCGCCCGATAGCTGATGGAAACATCAGCTGCAGTGCTGACATTGAGGGACCCCAGGACAGGTAAGTGTCCTATTATTAAAAGCCAGCAGCTGCAGTATTTTTTTTTTTTTTGGGCCGGAACACTCCTTTAAGCCCTATAACATGGGGAGTGATGGAGGCATTGAAACCTGTAACAAGGTTTGGGGGGGTCATACAGTCAAACAGTAACTTTCCTACTTAAAGTGGAACTTCACTCTCTCAATCAACAATGCCTGATCCTCTTCTTTTGGGGTGCCCTGGCGGCCCTCCTGGCCCCTCCTCTTCATCGGGTGCCCCCATAGAGAGCCGTTTTCCATGGGGGCACTCATGTGGGCGCACTCACGAGTCCCGCTGCTGCGACTCAGCCCTGCTCTCATATCACTGGATTTGATAGACAAAATCTATCCAATCTATCCAGTGAGGACAGAGACAGTGGCTGGAGCAGCTGGGCTCATGCTCATCGCTGGAACAAACGGATTCAGGTAAGAAAAGGGGGGGGCGATGTGGGGGGTGCTTTGGGGGGCAGCTGCAGCACAGAAGGTTTTTCACTCTAATGCATTAAGGTGAAAAACCTTGAGACTTTACAACACCTTTAACCGAGCCAGTTCCTCTGCAACCTCTGTTTCCAGAAATCCTAGAAATTAACTGTCATTACTAGTAGACATGTGCACACTAAAATATTTTGTATTGGAATTTCGGTTTTGTCCAAAAAATGTATTTATTTTATTACTTTGTTTTTATTAATTTAGTTAAAAAATGCATTCCTACGAAAATGTATTAAGGTTAAATCTGTCAATTGAAGGCTTATAGTGTCTGTCGGAAGAAGATTAAACCAAGCAGCTACTGTATACTGTACGATGTAGTGATGGTACATTTCCTGTTGAATTCTGCGATCACAAGCTATAGTAGAATTCTAATGTTGTATGACTAGTATTAATTTGAATTATTAATTATTACTAGTCAAACATTAGAATTCTTCTATAGCCTATGGTCGGAGCATTTGACCGTAAATGTCCGCTCGCGGCGATTGTATGGTTTTAGCTGCTTCATCAAATCTTCATGTCTCTATAATGTCAAATCTTTCTCTCTATGTTGAATAATCTTGGACTAATAGGCCTCGTACACACGATGAGATATGTCCGCTCAAACTTGTCCGACGGACAGTTTAGAGCGGACATGTCTCATCGGATTTCGGTCCGATGGCGTGTACACACCATCGGATCAAAATCCTTGCCGGCAGACAGCGTGGTGACGCGGCGGTGACGTTGACGCCGCCACGTCACCGCACCAGGAAGTAAACACTTCCACACGCATGCGTCGGATCCATTCACAGGATACGACGCATGTGCGGGAAGATATGTCCGCTGGTTTGCCGTACTAACCAGCGGACATATCCAACGGACAGGTTTGTAGCGGACAAATTTCAAAGCATGCTTTGAAATTTGTCCGATGGACAAACCTGTCCGCTAGCCCGTACACACGATCGGATTTGTCTGCTGAAACGGTCCATCGGACCGTTTTCAGCAGACAAATTTGATCGTGTGTACGCGGCCATAGAGTTAGGTTAGGCATATTCAACCACATCTATCTATATTAAACTGTTGTTGCAACAATATGAAGATGTAATGGATACGAAAAAAAAAATATTTTTTTTTTATTTTGGATCTCGGAGACTGCACGTTCGTTATCGTTTTGTTAAAATGATCACGTAAATCCCTTGAAATTCAGATGAAAATGCATTTGAAAGATAAGGAATGCACATGTCTAATTACTAGAACCAATATGATTTACCAACTTGTTATTGTTAGTACAATTTATTTCTGAGAAGACTGAACAGAAGTAATTGTTTAAATGGTGTGCTACATCCTGGTCTCCCTCAACAAGTGTTGTGCCCAGTTTTCATTTTAGTGATCCATTTGTATTTTTTCCTTCTATCACTAATGTACTTTACGGACACTCACTTTACGTACACTCGCGAGTATGGACATACCCGCGAGTGTATGTAAAGTGTCTCACAAGTACAAATATTCCCGCGCCGTGCACCCGCATTAGACAGAACTGAAGTTCTGAGCACTTAGCCTGCCCAGTTCCAGCCTGTCAGCAACAGAATGCCATCCAGCCTCTCCATAGCACTGTCCTTTGTGTGCAGCGCGATATCCAGGGGATGGATTGGAGCGGCCCCCCCACAGTTGCGGAATGCTGGCCGCCCGCATACCAGAAGCAGCACGGCCGCTTTATAGGGGTGCTAGACTAATTTTCCTAACAGTGTAGCGCAACCCGGCCGGTACTATTTTCGTGCTGCCCCCCTGCAAAGTGCTGCCCTAGGCCTGGGCCTTGTTTGCTTAGGCCAGGATACAGCTCTGGACCAGTAGTTAGCAACACAAACCCTCACATTTATTTAAACCTGCTGGGGGCAGAAATGCTCTTCAACAGTTACAGTGCGTAAAATAAGTATTTGAACACCCTGCTATTTTGCAAGTTCTCCCACTTGGAAATCATGGAGGGGTCTGAAATTGTCCACTGTGAGAGACATAATCCAAAAAAAAAAATCCAGAAATCACAATTTATGAATTTTTAACTATTTATTTGTATGATACAGCTGCAAAGAAGTATTTGAACACCTGTCTATCAGCTAGAATTCTGACCCTCAAAGACCTGTTAGTCTGCCTTTAAAATGTCCACCTCCACTTTTATTATCCTAAATTAGATGCACCTGTTTGAGGTCATTAGCTGCATAAAGACACCTGTACCTGTAAAGTACCCCTGGAAGACGTCATCTGTGACGAAACGACGTAGGGAAGAGCGGCGTGCTGACGTCACCGCTTACCGACAATCCAGAAGGACGAGCGAAAGTATTGAGCCGGCCGGCTTTTACCAAACACGCTTATTTTACAAGAATCATGTGAGTGTTATTTTTTATTATAATAAATGCGATTGCCTACAATACTACTCTATGAGTTTCCTTCTCTCCATACCCTCGGATGTGGCATTGATCGATTCTGGATCATCTGTATGAGGAGGTGGACAGCTGAGGACTATTAGGAGCAGCACAGTATAAAAACAAATGCAGTTTTTAAGTTGGAGCTGGTAAGCAGGCATTTTAAATAGAGGTGGAGGTGCCTTTGATTGACTTTACTTGAAGATTCTTCTTCTAACACTTCTCGGGTGTTTATAGGACACAGATGGACTCTTGCTTCACAAATTTGACTGTGATTTTGCTTGGACTTTTCTGTTTCACCTCACCAGTGGTTCATTTTAAGTTTTTATCACAAATGAAGGAACTTGGTGTTCACAAAAGTATATAGATCCACCTATTTACAATTTTTTTGCAGCGCAGCATATCTTTAGAGTTATAAAGACACCTGTCCACCCCATACAATCAGTAAGAATCCAACTACTAACATGGCCAAGACCAAAGACACTAGAGACAAAATTGTACACCTCCACAAGGCTGGAAAGGGCTACAGGGAAATTGCAAAGCAGCTTGGTGAAAGAAGGTCCACTGTTGGAGCAATCATTAGAAAATGGAAGAAGCTAAACATGACTGTCAATCTCCCTCGGACTGGGGCTCCATGCAAAATCTCACCTTGTGGGGTCTCAATGATCCTAAGAAAGGTGAGAAATCAGCCCAGGACTACACGGAGGAGCTGGTCAATGACCTGAAAACAGCTGGGACCACCGTTTCCAAGGTTACTGTTGGTAATACACTAAGACGTCATGGTTTGAAATCATGCATGGCACGGAAGGTTCCCCTGCTTAAACCAGCACATGTCAAGGCCCGTCTTAAGTTTGCCAATGACCATTTGGATGATCCAGAGGAGTCATGGGAGAAAGTCATGTGGTCAGATGAGACCAAAATAGAACTTTTTGGTCATAATTCCACTAACCGTGTTTGGAGGAAGAAGAATGATGAGTACCATCCCAAGAACACCATCCCTACTGTGAAGCATGGGGGTGGTAGCATCATGCTTTGGGGGTGTTTTTCTGCACATGGGACAGGGCGACTGCACTGTATTAAGGAGAGGATGACCGGGGCCATGTATTGCGAGATTTTGGGCAACAACCTCCTTCCCTCAGTTAAAGCTTTGAAGATGGGTCGAGGCTGGGTCTTCCAACATGACAATGACCCGAAGCACACAGCCAGGATAACCAAGGAGTGGCTCTGTAAGAAACATATCAAGGTTCTGGCGTGGCCTAGCCAGTCTCCAGACCTAAATCCAATAGAGAATCTTTGGAGGGAGCTCAAACTCTGTGTTTCTCAGCGACAGCCCAGAAACCTGACTGATCTAGAGAAGATCTGTGTGGAGGAGTGGGCCAAAATCCCTCCTCCAGTGTGTGCAAACCTGGTGAAAAACTACAAGAAACGTTTGACCTCTGTAATTGCAAACAAAGGCTACTGTACCAAATATTAACATTGATTTTTTCAGGTGTTCAAATACTTATTTGCAGCTGTATCATACAAATAAATAGTTAAAAAAATCATACATTGTGATTTCTGGAATTTTTTTTTTGATTATGTCTCTCACAGTGGACATGCACCTACGATGACAATTTCAGACCCCTCCATGATTTCCAAGTGGGAGAACTTGCAAAATAGCAGGGTGTTCAAATAGTTATTTTCCGCACTGTACATCTCTGCCCACATTTCTCAGTTTAAATGCATGTCCAAAAAATTCCAGAATTCCATACACTTGTGTGAGGGATGCAGGCCATCTCCCTTTTAAAGCTCAATGTCAGACCACCACCCTGGTCGCCCAGATCTGGGAGGGTGTCATATGACGTCCTCCCGTAATCACGCCCACCTTAGGACACAGCTGATCACATATTGGGGTAAAGGCCAATCACAGCACCCCACATGATTCGTTGTGTCCAATCACAGTTGATAACAATGTAAACACAAGACAGTTATCGCATTACTTTACTTGCTGACAGCGCAAGGAGAGGAGAGTCGGTAACCCGGGTGTGAAGGTGACATCTACACTGATAATTAGGGCACTGATCATCAGTGCAGCCCCAACAGTGCCCATCAGTGGCCACCAGTGCTGCCAATTATTGCTCATCAACGCTGCCAATCACTGCTCATCAGTGTTGCCAACCAGTCCCTCCTCATCAGTGCTGCCTATCAGTGCCGCCCCATCAGTGCCCATCAATGCAGCCTCATCAGTACACATCAGTGGATGAGAAAAATTACCTGTTTGCAAATTTTATAACAAACTATAAAAACATGTATTTATTTTCTTTTTTTTTTGTCTTTTTTCATTTATTTTGTATAAAATAAAAACCCAGTGATGGTTAAATACCACCAAAAGAAAATGATATGTGTGTGAAAAAAAGAATAAAAAAATATTCATATGGGTGCAGTGTAGCATGAGCACGCAATTATTATTCAAAGTACATCAGCGCTGAAAGCTGAAAATTGGTCTGGGCAGGAAGGGGGTAATAGTGTCCCTAAAGCAATTGATTAAACAGCATTTTTGGTTTGTGGTGCACAGATGCAGTGTTTTGTAGTTCCACTTAAATTCTTTGCATTCTTTAAAATGTCGTACACCCCCTCCCACTTAATTAGTATAATGATTCTGTGCCCCTTGAGTAGTTATAAAAATCTTTCCTAATAAATGAATTACCTGTTGACCCTGGCAGTCCTGAAAGCTCCCTTTCTCATGCTGTGTATACTATGTATAACCAAGGCTTGCTCTGGAGGAAATTCCCTATTCCTACATCAGCTCGGCGCAAGCGAGGACTAAGCCAGTGCTTTTTTAGGCCCTCCTCCCCAGGCTATGCACAGCAGAGGAGAGCTGTCACTCAAGAATCTACTCCAAGCTGGAATTTTGTACCTCCTCTTTTCTTTTACACTTCATATGCTGCTTTATTTTGTATTGACCTTTTACGAAAAAATAAAAAACTGCTATTTGAAAAAAAAAAAGAATCTACTCCATCCCACAGGTGTTGTTGCCTGTGGCATTTAAATCACCAGCACGTCAGGCATATGTGAGAAAGGTAAGATGGTATGCCCCACTAACGACGCATGCACAGTAGTAACATCACTGCAGCTGATCTTCTGGTGTGACGTCAACACTCCAGATGCCCAGAACGTTGGAGGCATTATCGGATGATCAGCAAAGCATGGAGGCAGAATCTGATAGTCAGATTCTGCCTAGTTCTCTCTGAGAGTGGTGTGTTGCGGTAATCTACAGAACAAAGAAGCCATAGTGTACACTGGTCTTTGGAAGTGTATAAGGTACTTTAATAAAATGTAAATGTAAATAATATTCACAAACACAAAAGATGAGTATACATATTGAAATAATCAATAAGCCA
Organism: Rana kukunoris; assembly: GCA_029574335.1. NCBI lineage: Eukaryota > Metazoa > Chordata > Amphibia > Anura > Ranidae > Rana > Rana kukunoris. Next base: position 446,827,647 of record CM056052.1, read on the forward strand.
CATCAATAGGAAGGACTGGACTTTGTCATTTACACTTGGGCAAAATGTGGGTAGAATTGTGGCAAATCTGCCCACAATTCAAAACGCCCAGGAATGCAGCCTAATTGAGAATGCAGCCCAATTGAGAATAGGAAAGACAAAGGAAAAAAGGGGTAAGGAAACACGTGATGCATGTTTAAATTAGAAGGCTGGCAGGCAGCCAAGACTCTGCTTTCAAAGAAAAGATTTTAGCACTAGTAAAAATGAAATTCTCCAAAACACCTATGTATATGATACTTGTTTAACCACTTCAGCCCCGGACCATATTGCTGTCCAAAGACCAGAGCACTTTTTGCGATTTGGCACTGCGTCGCTTTAACTGACAATTGCGCGGTCATGCGACGTGGCTCCCAAACAAAATTGGCGTCCTTTTTTTCCCACAAATAGAGCTTTCTTTTGGTGGTATTTGATCATCTCTGCGGTTTTTATTTTTTGCGCTATAAACAAAAACAGAGCGACTATTTTGAAAAAAATGCAATATTTTTTACTTTTTTCTGTAATAAATATCCCCCAAAAATATATAAAAAAAAAATTTTTTTCTTCAGTTTAGGCCGATATGTATTCTTCTACATATTTTTCGTAAAAAAAATCGCAATTAGCGTTTATTGATTGGTTTGCGCAAAAGTTATAGCGTTTACAAAATAGGGGGTAGTTTTATGGCATTTTTATTATTATTATTTTTTTTACTAGTAATGGCGGCGATCAGCGTTTTTTTTCAGTACTGCAACCTTATGGCGGACACTTCGGACACTTTTGACACATTTTTGGGACCATTGGCATTTTTTTAGCGATCAATGCTATAAAAATGCATTGGATTACTATAAAAATGCCATTGGCAGTGAAGGGGTTAACACTAGGGGGCAGGGAAGGGGTTAAGTGTGTTCCTATTTGTGTTCTAACTGTATGGGGGGGTGGACTTACTAGGGGGAATCACTGATCTTCCGTTCATACATTGTATGAACAGAAAATCAGCGTTTCCCCCGCTGACAGGAACGAGCGCTGTGTGTTTACACACACAGCGCCCGTTCCCCGCTCTGTAACGAGCGATCGCGTGTGCCCGGCGGCGATCATGCCCGCCGGGCACACGCACGGGACTCGGGGGCAAGCGCGCGCGGGCCGCCGGCGGCGCGCACGCGACCCCTAGTGGCCGTCGAAGGTGGCGACGTAGAGCTACGGGCTCTCGCGCACCCGTGCCAACCTGCCGCCGTATTACTGCGGCGGCTGGTCGGCAAGCGGTTAAAGTGCTATTACTGCTGGTCAAGGATATGTAAATACTTAACTGTATAAATACTGTACACAGTACAGTGGGAGTATAATTATTTGATCCTCTGCAGATTTTGTAAGTTTGCCCACTTACAAAGAAATGAAGGGTCTATATTTTTTATCATAGGTGTATTTTAAATAATAGAGACAGAATATGAACCAAAAATTAACAAATGTTATAAATTGAGTTGCAGTTCAGTGATTAAAATAAGTATTTGATCCCCAAGAAAAACATGAACTTAGTACTTGGTGGAGAAACCCTTGTTGGCAAGCAGAGGTAAGACATCTGTTGTAGTTGGTTACCATGTTTGCTTACATCTCAGAAGGGATTTTGGCCCACTCTTCTTTACAGAGCTTCTCTAAATCCTTAAGGCCCCATACACACGATCGGACATATCAGATGAAAACGGTCCGCGGACCATTTCCATCGGATATGTCCGATCGGGAGTTTGATCCGATGGCGTGTACACACCATCGGATCAAATTCCCCGCCGCCGGACGGCGCGGTGACGCGGCGGTGATGTTGACGCCGCCGCGTCACCGCCACGTCACCGCACCAGGAAGTAAAACACTTCCGCGCATGCGCCGAATCCATTCGGCGGCGGCGCGGCGGCGGTGGGGGACGACATGTCTGCTGGTAAGTGTACTAACCAGCAGACATGTCGGGCGGACAGATTCCACCGGATGGATTTCAAAGCATGCTTTGAAATCTGTCGGGTGGAGAAATCTGTCCGCTAGCCCATACACACGAGCGGAGATGTCTGCTGAAACGGTCCATGGGACCGTTTTCAGCGGACATATCCCCTCATGTGTACGAGGCCTGAGGGTTCTTGGCTGTTGCTTGGCAACTCCAAGTTTCAGCTCCCACCATAAATTTTCCATAGGATTAAGGTCTGGAGACTTTCTAGACCACTACATGACCTTAATGTGCTTCTTCTTGAGCCAGTCCTTTGTTGCTTTGGTGGTATGTTTTGGGTCATTGTCATGCTGAAAGACCCATCCACGAACCATCTTTAATATTCTGGCTGAGGGAAGAAGGTTATCATCCAAGAGTTTAGAATACATGGCCCCATCCATTGGCACCTCAATGCGGCAAAGTCGACCTGTACCTTTAGCAGAGAAACAGCCCCAACGCACAATGGTTCCACCACTGTGCTTGACTGTAGGGATGATGTTCTTAGGCTCATAGTCAGCATTTTCCTTCCTCCAAACACGGAGAATCAAGTTAATGCCAAAGAGCTCAATTTTTGTCTCATCTGACCCCAGCATTTTCTCCCAATCCTTCTCAGAATCATTTAGATGTTCATTGGAAAACTTAAGACGGACCTGTACATGTGCCTTCTTGAGAAGGGGAACCTTGCGAGAGCTGAAGGATTTCAATCCATGCAGCGTATTGTGTTACCAATGGTTTGTTTGGTGACTGTGGTTCCAACTGAGTTTAAATCATTCACAAGCTCCTCCCATGTGGTTCTGGGCTAATCCCTTACTTTTATTATGCTCGTCCTTACCCCATAAGGCAAAATCTTGCATGGAGTTTCAGACCAAGAGTGATTGATAGTTATTTTGTATCACCTCCATTTGCAAATAGCTCCAACAGTTGTCTCCTTCTCACCAAGCTTCTTGCTGATTGTCTTGTAGCCCATTCCAGGCTTGTGCAAGTCTACAATCTTGTCCCTGATGTCCTTTGACAACTTTTTGGTCTTGCCCATGATTGTGATGTTTGAATAGAAGAAAGATTCTATAGACAGGTGTCACATATAATGAGTTGTTAGGCGCACCATCTGTGTACCACATGAGTACATATTGTAGCCAGTCTGTGGGAGCCAGAATACAAATTTACATACCCTGGCAGAATTTATGATTTCTTGGCCATTATTCAGAGAATATTAATGATAACACAAAAACTTTTATTTCACTTATGATTAGTGTTTTATGAAGCCATGTATTATCAATCAACTGTGTTTACTCTTTTTAAATCATAATCACAACAGAAACTAGCCAAACTGATCAAAGGTTTACATGCCCCAGTTCTTGCTCCGTGTATTGGGCAATACACGGTATTAAGAACTGGGGTATGTAAACTTTAACATCAATGACGGCTTGAAGTCTTTTGTGGTATTTGTATATGAAGCTCTTTGTCTTCTCAGATGGTAAAGCTTCCCATTACTCTTGGCAAAAAGCTTCCAGTTCCTGTAAATTCTTGGGCTGTCTTGCATGAGCAGCACGTTTGAGATCTCCCCAGAGTGGATCAATCATATTGAGGTCAGGAGACTGAGATGGCCACTCCAGAAGCTTCAATTTATTCTGCTGTAGCCAATGACAGGTTGACTTGGCTTTCTGTTTTAGATCATTGTCATGTTGGAATGTCCAAGTATGTCCCATGCGCAGCTTCCTGGCTGATGAATGCAAATGTTCCTCCAGTATTTTTTGACAACAAACTATTCATCTTGCCATCAATTTTGACCAAATTTCCTGTACCTTTGTAGCTCACACATCCCCAAAACATCAGCGATCCACAGTAGGAATGGTGTTAATTTCATCATAGGCCTTGTTGACTCCTTTCCTAATGTAGTGTAGCGTCACCCCCGAAAGGGCCGCTGGATTAATAATGGGATCGGCAGATTAAGTTACCCTTGCTTGGTCTAGGGGTGCACCAGAAGCTACTAAGTAGTAATTGAGTGTCTACACAGTCAAAGATTTTCTCAATGCTTTAATTCCAGGCCAACATAGCCAAACATCAACTCGGTGAAAGGAGAATAGGTTGATGAGGAAATATGTACAGCAAAATCAGCCCCTTGAAAGATACTATTTTGCACGCGTCACCACTTTAAATGCTGAATGGGAGGAACAGGTCTCTCCCACTGACCCGGCTCTAGGCCTCTGCCACAGGCCAATGTAGTCTAGATAGTTTGTAAATGTCCAAATAGAGCAAATCCTCCCAGCAGTTATCTCAGCACAGATCACCGGGTGGCAGCAGAGCGTACCTGTCCATGGCCCGGGCGCCGGATCCTCTCTACGGCATCGGGAACCCAGTAAGTCACTGGAGTCTCTTTAGTTTCGTCCCAGACCGAGACTCAGCAAGGCCTGGAAGCTTGGCCAGGTGGGCCACGCTGGCAGGGTCCATGGATGCGCACACCCTGAAGGTGGGTGCCGCACCCCGACTCCGGGACCCCACGCGGGAGAACAAGAGCCCCGAACACATGACATCTATTACAGATATACCCCTCTCCAGCATGCCCAGAGGGGAAAACCCTTTCCAATTGGCTGCTGGGGAAGACACTATCCGCCAGAAATCCCTCTAGCTCCCACTGCCGGCCAAAGATGATACTCACATCCCCAGAATGCAGTCCGAGCCAGTGGACCTTTCCTGAATGACACAGATCATTAATCTAAACAAATCACGACCGGGAGCAATGTAACTCTCCCAGTCAACTAGTTTTTTAGCGTAGTGCCCATGCTGGAAACAAGAGGGCGCTACAGTAGTGTTCATGGTTGTGGCCAAAAAGCTCAATTTTGGTCTCTTCACTCCAAATGACTTTGTGCCAGAAGGTTTGAGGCTTGTCTCTGTGCTGTTTGGCGTATTGTAAGCGGGATACTTTGTGGCATTTGCATAGTAATGGCTTTCTTCTGGTGACTCGACCATGCAGCCATCTTTCTTCAAGTGCCTCCTTATTGTGCATCTTAAAACAGCCACACCACATGTTTTAGGAGTCCTGTATTTCATCTGAAGTTATTTGTGGGTTTTTCTTTGCATCCCAAACAATTTTCCTGGCAGTTTTAGCTGAAATTTTAGTTGGTCTACCTGACCATGGTTTGGTTTTAACAAAACCCCTAATTTTCCACTTCTTGATTATAGTTTGAACACTGCTGATTGGCAATTTCTTGGATATCTTTTTATATCCCTTTCCTGTTTTTTACAATTTAACTACCTTTTCCCGCAGATCCTTTGACAATTCTTTTGCTTTCCCCATGACTCAGAATCCAGAAACATTAGTGCAGCACTGGATGAAAGATGCAAGGATCTGTCAGGAGTCCAGAAACTCATTGACCCTTTATACACACACACACACACACACACACACTAATTACAAGCAAACAGATCAAGGTGAGGATGGTTACCTTTAACAGCCATTCAAACCCCTTTGTGTCAACTATGTGCATGTTATCAGGCCAACAACACCAGGGCATGTAAACTTTGAATCAGGGTCATTTGAGTAGTTTCTGTTGTCATTATGATTTAAAAAGAGTAAACACAGTTGATTGATAATAAATGGCTTCAGCCAAACACTAACCATGAGTGAAAGAATTTTTTTTTGTGTTATTCATATTCACTGAAAAATAGCCAAGAAATCTTAAATTCCGCCAGGGTATGTAAACTTATGAGCACCTCTGAATGAATGAATGAAGAACTTATATAGCGCAGCACATGCAAAGTAAATCGCCTCTGGGCGCTTGTTGTTCCTGTCTCCTTTGAGATCAAAAGAGATGAGTCTTAATCTTTCTCCTGAAGTAGTTCTCCTCCAGCCGAATGCTGGCTGGTAAGGCGTTCCATAGTCTGGGACCTTGGACAGCGAATCTCCTGTCTCCTTTGGACTTGTATCTGGCTTTCGGTATCTGAAGCCGATTTTGATTGGTGGATCAAAGAATACGATTGGGATTGTGAACTTTTAATTTTTCGTATAGATAATGGGGAGGCATTCCCAATGGATACATCTAATGCTTTAGACAGAGAGCTTAAAGGTGATTCTGTCTTTAACTGGTAGCCAGTGAAGGGATCTCAGTGAAGGTGAGATTGATTCCCAGGGTTTTTTCCCAGTCACAAGTCTGGCGGACCGTATTTTGAACGACTTGAAGACGAGCGATTTGGTACTTGGGAAGTCCGAGGTAAAGGGCATTTGCATAGTCCAGTCTGGAGTTTACAATCGCTTCCACCACGACCGCTATGTCTTTCTTGGGAATAAAAGGCGTGAGTCTGCGTAGTAGGCGCAGCAGATAGTGAGATCCTGCATGACTTTTGCCCCTTTTTGTGCGGTTCAGGTCATGTCGGTCAGTGGGGGTGGGGGGGGATTTTGACTTTGGGGGTAGGGGGGGGTGTTGTCCCAGTATGGGGGGGGGGGGTTTTGTCGATTGATTCCTACGCTTGGCGTGAAACAGAAGAAGTTCTGTTTTCGCTCCGTTGAGTTTGAGATAACTCTTTGTCATCCAGTCCTCTATCAAAGAGAGGCATGTCTCTAGGTTGAGGTGGTGATCCTTTTTATTGCAAATGCGGAAGTACAGTTGCGTGTCGTCTGCATAAGAGTGATATAGCAGTTTTTGGCTGCTGATGATTTCGAAAAGAGGACGCACATAGATGTTGAATAACATCGGCGACAGGGGAGATCCTTGAGGGACCCCGCACGATAATGTGCGTTGTTCAGAAGTGAAGGGTCCTAGCTTCACTATTTGCGATCGGTTTCCAAAAAAGAGGAGAACCAGGATAGATCGCTTTCTGCGACTTTGGCTATTTTAGCCAGCCGAGTCAATAACAGCTGTTGTGATCAACTGTATCAAAGGCTGCGCTTAGGTCCAGCAGAACCAGAAGAGAAGATTCTCCTTCGTCTGCGGCCTCGAGAACGTCGTCCCATATCTTAAGCAATGCTGATTCTGTCCCGTGTCCGGGACGGAATCCTGATTGAAGTGGGTCGAGTAAGTTGTGGGTATCTAGATGCTGTTGCAGCTGCTGTACCACTGCTTTCTCCATTACCTTGGAGAGAACATTTAGGCCTGTTATGGGGCGCCAGTTGAGTGGATCCTTAGGATCCAGGGTGGCTTTCTTCAAGATGGGTTGAATGAAGCCCTCCTTCAGCTGGGAGGGCATTATGCCCTCCCTGAAGGATTGGTTGATAAGCTGCGTGACAGGAGGTGCCAGGATGTCGGCGCATTCCTTCAGCAGTTTGGTGGGGATAATATCATTTGGCGCAGTGCTGTTGTGCAGAGTGCCGATGATATTTTTAGTGGTCTGAATGGAGATGGGTTCCAGTGTGAACTCACCAAACTGTGGTGAATTGCTGCCGGTGCTGTGTAAATGACTACGGGGGGGGGGGGGGCTGGGAGAGCAATTGTTTTGCTGAATGCTTTGCCGGATTGCCTCAATTTTGTTAATGAAGCAATCCGATAACTCATCGCAAAATTCTTGTGTATCCAAGTTGGGGGCTTCAAGACATCCTGGATTCATGGTCTGAGTGACCAGCTTGAAGAGTTCGCGGGGGCGATTTAGGGCACCGTTGATAGCCTCAGAAAAATAGTTTTTCTTGGCTTCGAAGATTTGCTTGTAGTATTTTCTGGTTATTGCCTTGTAGATCGAGAGGTTCTCATCTGAAGAGCTTCTTTTTCCAGGCTGCTTCTGCCCTTCTGCGCTCTTGCTTCAGTAACGCCAGCTGGTTGTTGAACCAGCCGGAGTTATTTTTCCTGATCTGGGTCTTTCTATATACATATATATATATATATATATATACACACACACTGCCCAAAAAAAATTAAAGAAACACTTTTGAATCAGGACTCCTGGAATATTGATCTGTTAAGTAGCAGAGGGGGAGGGGTGTATACAGAGGGGGTTGTTAATCAGTTTCAGCGGCTTTGCCTTTAATTGAAATTAACGACAGGTCCACTAGATGGGCAACATTGAGACAACCTCCAAAACAGGAATGTTTTTTCAGGTAGAGGTGTCTGACATTTTTTTCCCCTACTCATCTTTTCTGACTGTTTATTACTAGTTTTGCATTTGGCTAGGTTTAGTGTCACTACTGGTAGCACAAGGCGATACTTGGACCCTATAAAAGTTGCACAGGCAGTCTAACTCCTCCCAGATGGCACATCAATACGTGTCATTGCCAGAAGGTTTGCCGTGTCCCCCAGCACAGTCTCAAGAGCATGGAGGAGATTCCAGGAGACAGGCAGTTACTCTAGGAGAACTAGACAGAGCCGTAGAAGGTTCTTAACCCATCAGCAGGACAGCAGCTCCTTTGTGCAAAGAGGAACAGGATGAGCACTGCCAGAGCCCTACAAAATGACCTCCAGCAGGCCACTGGTGTGAATGTCTTTGACCAAACAATCAGAAACAGACTTCATGGGGGTGGCCTGAGGGCCCAATGTCCTCTAGTGTGCTCTGTGCTCACTGCCGGACACTGTGGAGCTTGATTGGCATTTTCCATTGAAAATCAGAATTGGCAGGTCCGCCACTGGTGCCCCATGCTTTTCACAGATGAGAGCAGATTCACTCTGAGCATATGTGACAGACGTGAAAGGGTCTGGAGAAGCCGCAAAGAACTTTATGCTGCCTGTAACATCGTTCAGCATGACCAGTTTGGTGGGGGGTCAGTGATGGTCTGGGGAGGCATATCCATGGAGGGACGCACAGATCTCTACAGGCTACACAATGGCACCCTGACTGCCATTAGGTATCGGGATAAAATCCTTGGACCCATTGTCAGACCCTATGCTGGTGCAGTGGGTCCTGGGTTCCTTCTGGTACACGACAATACCTGGCCTCATGTGGCAAGAGCATGCAGCCAGTTACTGGAGATTGAAGAAATTGATACCATTGAATGCCCCCCCCCCCCCGCGCTCACCTAACCTAAATCCAAAAGAACACCTCTGGGACATTATGTTTCGGTCCATTCGGTGCTGCCAGGTTGCACCTCAGTCTGTTCAGGAGCTCAGTGATGCTCTGGTCCAGATCTGGGAGGAAATATCCCAGGACACCAGTCGTCTCATTAGGAGTATGCCCTAATGTTGTCAGGCATGCATATAAGCACTTGGGGGCCATACAAAACTACTGAGGACCATTTTGAGTTGTTGCAATGAAATTTCAGCAAAATGGACTAGCTTACTGCATAATTTTTTCACTTTTGGGTGTCTTTAAATTCCACCCTCTGTAGGTGGATAATTTTCATTTCCATCAAATGATATGCCATCCTTTCATTCCTAATATATTACCCAGTCCATATCAGTATAGATATCTCTAGCATGAGATTTTTGGCCGTGGAGATCTGATATGTTTTCAAAGTGTTCCTTACATTTTTTTGAGCAGTATATATATATATATATATATATATATATATATATATATATATATATATACACACACACACACATACATATATATATATATATATATATAATATATATTATAATATATATATATTATATTATTATAATATATATTAGTGCTTTGCGAAAGTATT